>CM046529.1:5407124-6747124 GCA_024713555.1 Spirodela polyrhiza | reverse complement strand
AGTAAAAGAAGAAAGCCGTTTTCTTTTCCTTAATTGGAGTGACGGATGATTGCATCTTTTCTTATTTAGTGGGAGATAGGAACACTATATTTGGAGCGAAAGTTTCAACTAGTTGAGAAATTTAGTCAGCTGCCAGGGTTTAACAAGATATAATTGAAAGGTTGAATAATGAGCGACAAGGTATGCCTGCCTCGGATGAAAGTAATCAGCATAAAACCGAGATTTACCTGTTCATGAGCGTATTTGAAGTCATCCATGCTCAGTGGGCGGATGTCATCACAACTATGCAAGGCAGGCGGTGCCCTGCCTTCAGCCAACGCAAGTTTTCTCTCCTGGTACAGAGACGCCGTGAACCCATAAGAATACCGGACATGGTATAATAACCTGACAGATTGAGATCCCCCCTTCCTACAGCAATCTTTCCATCAAGAACCACTTCTGGCATACCCACATCAATGAGAATTGAGTCCCCATATAAAGGTCATTGCAATACTATAACTGGCAGATTTAACAGTAAACAAGATCGTAAATATATTTCCCAGTACCTTCTTTTCCTTTTCCAAGATTTCTCTGATGGGGCAATGTGCAGCAGTAACACAAAGATTCTGGCATCATGAATAAAAAGTTGAGAATTCATGGTCAAAAGCATTGAACAATTGGCAGGCTGAAAAGAGAGGAAAAAAAGAAAAAAAACGGAAACCAAACCTTCAGATCGCTTCCTGAGTACCCCTCGGTCATAGTTGCAACTGCCTCTAGATCCATGCCAGGAGCCAGTTCCTCTTTAGCCAATATCACTCTCAGAATCTTTTCCCGGTTCGTCGCGTCTGGTAGGTTGACCATCAGCCTGTGCAGACGGTATATGATGATGAGAGTAAGGCCACCATTAAGCTTACAGGGAAGAGACAAAAAGACTCACCTCCGTGGAAGCCTCCGTATGACAGCTTCGTCAAGGTCAAATGGTCTATTGGTGGCCGCAAGCACTAACACGCGTTCTTTATCCTTGGTACGCAACCCATCCCAGTTCACCATAAACTCATTTTTCATCTTGCGCATGGCTTCATGCTCGCCAGGATTTTCTCGTCTTCCCAACAAGCTGTCAACCTAAGAAAAGGGAAGAGCACGCCGCAAAAATCATGAGAGACGAAAAAGAATCTTGAGAGAACATGATCAAAATATCGATCAGCAGAGGAGTGATTCACTGAATAATCGTAGATGATAAATTTGTGCTAGTAATTGAACTTCTACCAACCTCGTCGACAAAAACAACACTTGGAGCTATTTTACTAGCCAATGAGAAAACTGCCTTCACGTACTTCTCCCCTTCACCAAACCACTGTTCCAAAGGGAAAAAGAAGAAGATAAGAATGTTTGTCTTGAATAATAATTATTATTCCAGCTGGAGAGGGAAGGCACGGGGGAGAATCAAATAGAGGCCAAAGTATATCATTCTCCATTCTTGCCTTTGATGTAATGCTTGACATTGATATATTGATAAAGTTGGCACCAGCCTCCGTTGCAACAGCTTTCGCAAGCATTGTTTTCCCCGTACCAGGGGGGCCAAAAAGTAGAATGCCCTTGCACGGCTGAAAAAAGGAGTTGGTCAATTGAGATGTAAACTTTGAACACCAATACAAATCTATTCATTTTGAGCAAAACAAAAAGAAAAAATGACTCTGAGTATTTCCCACAATGAGGCATGCTCAATACCATTTGATTGAATAGTTGCCTCAGATCGTTGTTGTTTTTCGTTCCTTCAATTGGCATTTATTCATGAAAAGCGGACATGAGATGATAAATCAAGTCTTTCCCTAAGAGTTCGAATAGCTGTCCCGAATTCAAGTCGATTACGTTTGACGTCTTCCTCAAACAATTCCCAGTCAGGGTCCTTGCGGATTGGATCATCTGTATAGGATAAAAAAAAAGAAACTCCAGATATTTGCTACCCTTCTCTTGGAATGAGATCTCAATTTCAACTACGGTTTCATTAGATATCTCATAACTAGAATCCCTCTGTTTTCTGGTCCGGTGACTCCACTGTGAACCCTGGTTAAGACTCATTAAAGCAGTCATATGCACATCACATTTTTTGCATCTAGTCCACAAAGAACTAAAAACAGTCTCTCCATGCATTACGCATACAACACACGGCTCAAAATTTAGCTCTCGTTTCATGATCAATGAAACGAGAGCATTACCAGGCATCTAATTTCATATCTGAATCAAAATTTTGAAAATATAAAAGTTTAAAATTTTGAACTTTTTGGTTTAACGCTATTTACCAAGTAGATTCAGTTTTCATATGCTGTGCAAAAATCTGAAGGTTGCAGATTCATGAAAATGAACTGGCATCTACATCTGAAAATCCAACAATTTATCTCCTACTTATAACTATTTTCACCGGCGGAAAGATATAGATTGAGATCACATCCCACTTAGGTTTAAGATAACGATAGTCAGCAAGAATCAGAAGTAAACTATGCAACATGCACCTTGGTAAGCTGGCCTTTACAGAATAGCTCTGGTCTCTGCAATGGAAGCATCACCAACTCCTTTAATGTGTCCTTCACATTTTCCAGAGCTCCAATGTCGTCAAAAGTCACCCCGATATCATTAGGCGGAATGACATCAGCAAGAAGCCTTTTCTCAAATTCATTCTCAGTTACCACATCCTATGACGACAAGACAGAATGGTCAGATAATTATGGCTGACCAATAAAAATGTTGCCCACTTCAAATAAGTCATTGTCCTTACCTTGAGTGATTTCTTCAAGCTTTTTGCATCACTCTGAATAGACTGAAGCATATTGAATCCATACTTAATGCTGGTAGAATCACCAAAAAAATATGTTAATTTAGAATTACCGAGATGCTCGGGTGCAAGGAGTTTTCAGGTTACAAGATAAAATGTCGAAAGGAATAAAACCTTTCAGAAGAAAGTATGAGCTTCGAATCTCTGGCAGAAGCATCTGCTTTACTGCACTTCAGGTGATGACTGAGAGCGAAGCCAACTATCTTATCAACACCTAATTATGATGAACATAGGAAACCCATCACAGACCAGTTCACGTATTGGTTAAAAAAGATAAATCTAAACACATTATAGGGGACGGACTTTCATTAGTTAATGCTTGGTCCTTGATGCATAAGGCGTCAAGATCAGTGCAATCCAGTCCATTGCGATTTAGAAACTGAAAGCCACATAAATACGTTAGCATTAAGAATATTTCAATAATGAAAAAAATGAATACAAAATTGCCAAGAGAGAAAAAATTATCCACTGGAAAGTCAGAGCCGATTTTATCAAATAAGTAAAACCCAAGTAAGATGAACAAATGTATCTGCAGTCTGAAAAAAATAATGAGACAAGTTGGATAAAATATGAAGACCATCTGACAAGTGAAGTGAGGCATGTGACAGAGAAATGCGTCATTAGGCTCCATTGAACATAGTCATAAATGTGGGCCAGCCTTTCAATGTTGGATCTCCCAAGAGTTAAATTAACAACCATCCTTTCTATTAAAAGTACACAATGAAGTTATGATTGGTATTACAACTCGATGATCATCAAATTAATGTGAACTTTATGAAGCACCAAAATACTAAAATCATATAGGTTAGTGGATTGAATCTTCGGGACCAAAATACTCAGAATTTTTTTTTATGTTATTGATCAAAAGTGATTGAAGACGACTTTTGTTTTAGTTTTCAATGAAAATGCCAAAAAAATAAAAATACGGCAAACAAAGGAGCCATACAGCAAAAGATATGGATGCCAATCACATGGAAAACTTAGACCAGAATAAAAGTACTCCACATTGTATAAATTACTTCTTGTATAGAATAAATCCTTCCGATGCAGAGCACAGATAAAAAGGGTGTTTCAAATTGGCACTAGAGCCTAAATAAGTCATTTCTAAATCGTGATGAATTGGATCAAATTAACTGACTCATCTGGACAGAAGTTGGCCATTTGGACAAAAGATGTGAAAAATATGAACTGGTAAAATAATTCTTACAAAAGCAGAAATTCCATTTTCAGACCCATTTTATGGATCAGTTGCATCAACTACTATCAATCCCAATCGTATACACGCAAAAAAATCTTGGCTCACTATTCATCCAGATTTGAAAACCCACTCCAACTGAAAGGTATGAAAAACGAAAGATAAACTATAAAACTAGAAAGAGCAAGTCGTCACAAGTGACAGGTAATTGAAAAGGTTCAGTGGTCACTTACTGCACGAATGCTGAGAACATTAGACTTTGCTTTAAGTGTTTCGACGTCACGGTCTAATTGCTGCTTCCAATCGAGAAGCTGCCCTTCATCCTGTTAAAAATTATTAGGACTTGCTTTCTAATCACTACAACACAGGAGTCATTTTTTGAAGGATACCTGAGGAAGCTGTACGGTAACCTTATTTGGAAAAATCCTGCTAAGCTGCTTCATTGTCTTCGGTACTTCTTTGTTTCTCTCATGTAGCCTACCAAAATTGTCCTACAACACTCCAACAATTACCTTCTGGATGAGTAAGTTGAATCTTTACCAAATAATAATACTTTAGACGGCATTTACAATTAATCTTATGCCAAACAAAAAGAGAAAATGTCACGACACGAATTTACCAAACAAAACGGACCACCTTTTGAGGTCTCTTGTTAAATAAAGAAATCAGATACAGAGAAAAAACAATAAATCACGAATATGACAAGGGAAATGGAGGAGCAGTGGAGAAAGAAAAATGATTACACAGAGGATACTCAGTGTTAAGAATTAAATAATGAGAATCATACATAGTACATGATGTGCTAGCATACAAATGGGGCAAACTAATACTCGTCACAAAACACAGTCCTGACGAAAAGAAAAACTAATATTTGTAGCTGGTGGATACCCGCACAGACGTTTCACCCTATCAATATATACTCCCTTTCAGTTTGGCCATCCGTAACCAGCCACAACTGTCCACTCTCCGGTTATTCTGATTACTTATTTGAATTGCGCCTGCATGATAACTGAAAAACTCTATTGTCTATTTCCCAACAAATTTCTCCAATAATACACAGTAACAATCGGAGTTGATCGATAAACACTGCACGTATAAAAAATACTAAATTTCGTTACCTAAACGAAATCCTAATGGTTTCAATTCTCTCAGAAAATTTTATGGTCTGAATGTACAGAACAGACTTTCAGAGAATTGATCTTCCGTGATGACAGAGAGATGACAAATCGTCAAGCTAGATGATACAGACTTTCAGAGAACTGTTCTTCCACGAGATGACTTTCTAGCCTTCCACACTGTAATTAGAGCTCAAAATGCTAACAAACATCTTTCTGCACCATACGAAAGGACGGACCCTAAGATATCTTATGAGAAATCCCACTATACACCCCCAACAGACAAGCATGATTGTCCAGGTGCTAATGATTTAACCCAGTCCCACCAATACCTGACTTATCAAATTTAACAAGAAAACCTGTAAGGGAAAGATTACCCGTTTCAGATTATAGATTTTTAATTCATCATCAGTATCAAATATATTTAAACCATCAGTGTATTGGATGTGTGTTCAACTGATAATTCTTATTTTGGATAACGCCCCATGTCCCCATTTTCTTCTGCCTTATTTCTCTGAAGAGCGTCACAATGAACCCCACAAAAAAAAATACAATGAGAAAAAGAAGAATGCCAAATAGAAGAGAAGGATGCAAAGTAGAGTCCAGCTCTCAACAAAGGAGGATGAGAAGCTGAAAATTCATACTAAATGGAAGAACTGGTAGCAATGACAAACTATATGCAAGAAAATTGGTAACAGGTAATGTTCTTTTGTCCTGCTCACCACTACAAGAACATGCAATACATCAGTGCCTGTTATATGCATTGGTCTCTCCATTGGTTTTTTTTCCTTCTCTACTTTTATTTTTGTCTTCACGCTGAACTGTTGATTACCGTTACTTATCCATTCAAGGTTCTTAGCAGCTGAAAACCTGCCAATGGCGTCATCGCCCACTCATCCACTTACAATGTTTGAAGGTAAAACAAGTTCGGGTCCAATGTCTAATTACGACAGCAAATACCTAAAATAGAAGAGGAAACCCTCACAAACTTCTCTCCTCTTGAAATCACAAATAGCATAGTTGCACAACTCATCCAAATAATAGCAACGTAATCTGCAATAGCGTACTGCTACACATCATTTTTCACGAACTGTACTAAATTATAGGTTTTTGAAATTCTTAGTAATCACAGGTCGCAATATCAAAACGAAAATCGGATCAGCTAATCTGTGTGATACGACGAAAAGACAAAGATATTAAGGACAGTTCATAAATTATAAAGTATTTTTATAAAAAAAATTACCAAAGATATAATAGCAGCCTTCTCAAAGAATTAACAAAAAGAAAGAAATGGATGTACAGCTATTTTACCCAAGGCCACAATATGAGATACTCCTGGAAAATGGTGTTGAAAGATGATGGGTGCTGATGAGTTTCACAAACGAAAAAAACCTGGACTTTTTGGCAGCCGTACTGTGTTCATCTTGGGTTGCATAACTGAGGTCATTTTGATATTGTAAATGTTCAGTTCTATTGAGGTATATTAATGGACTTATGAAAATACCGATATACCAATCCTCAAACACTCAGGATTTGGCAATTTGAAGGTATATTAAGTGTTGAAGGTATGCCCTCAACACTTAATTAAAAACTTTGGCAATTTGGATTTAAAATCAAATATGGAGACGTGAATAAAAGGATGTCTGAGAAAATAAAGTAAATTAAAAATGCTATTCAAACTGGAAAGGAACTGGGGAATACCGGGAAAGCAAAGTCCAACAGTGCTGTTTGGTTGCTTCCAAACTTGGTAAAAAGAAGACCCCCGGGATGAGACTGCAAAATATGTTCACCGGTTTCCAGAACATAAGTGTAAGAAATAGACACAAAAAAATTATTGAATTAGATCATATTTTCTAACCTTTTCTTTCCGGCTGTCCATCTGAATATGAGATGCAATTACAAGAACACCAGCTGGTATCAGCTCAAGCTTTGTTTTTAAACTTGCATATGAATCAGACATACCAGCCAACGATTTCTCTATGTCTTTCATGAAAACAAGTAGAGGACCGTTTTTACATTCATCAGTAACAACCTGGAAGACAAAATGACATTAATTAAAAAAATGAGCAATATGAGAATATTGCGTAGTGGAGGAAAGAGAGACAAAACCTCGAGGAGCTCACTAATAGCAAGCTTTTCAGTGTCATCACCAGAAGAGTCTAAACGAAGATTTTCAGCTGCAGACAAACCACATAAAGGGGAAAAATTCGTTGTCAGGCAAACAAAATACTGCAACACAGAAGATAATTCATCAAGGAAAGTAACTTAGGTAGGTGGTAATAAAAACATGGATAAGTTTGTGGAAAGATTTGTAATCACCACTGCAAAAGAAGCCATGGTCTTCCTCACAAAGGCCCCCAAGATCGGTACCTTCCGAAATTTGTCTATCAAATCTAACTCCAACTTTAGAAGCTCCATTATCTTCAAATGCAAGAAGCACTTTTCCCCGGTATCCATAATTTGGACCCCTGTAAATAACGATGATGTTTAATAACAGCACAAAAGTATAGAAGGTAGCACAATAACAGCATTTATGTTCCAATAGATAGATTCGGAAATTTCGAAACGTAATGCAAGCGTTCTCTTCAAGAAACATAAAAACTGAAATGAGCAGCAAATGTAAAACTACAAGGCAACAGTTTCCAGGTCCAATAATCAAAGTCAGGAAAGACCTCTCTGCAAATATAGTTCAACTATCAGCCAACTACAATAAATTGAAAGAAAAAAGTGTAGGAAATATTTTCTTAAAGTATGGGAGCAGGATTATTCATAGCTTCCAGAACCGTAGGTTGCAAAAGAGATGAAAGAGACAAATAGGATGAAGACGCAACCATCAACAAGTATTGTCGCAATGAATGAATAAAAAGGAGCAATTATGTGATCCAATATGATGGAATTGTTTAAAGCCAAAAAATAATGGAATAGTTACCCAAGTAAGAAACAGTCATGAAGTCACAGGTGCTACACCAAAACAACAGTCCATTTCATCCGACGACAAACCTAATTGAAATTATAGAGCTATGACACAATCAATAACTTTCAATAACTTTAACAGAGAGCACAATCTCCAGCATTGTCCACAATTTCTCACAAAGGATTCATCACGAGGATAATCGAGCATTCCATTACTTGGCATCAATCCAAAGCAGATATAGATCATTTTTCATGTAACCGGAGAGAGGCTAGACTAGAGGCAAGCTTCCGGTGAAAATTACCATTGGTAGAGCATTATGTAAGATCAATCACGGGAAAAGAACCTAGCTAAGGCCCGTCCATTATTTTGCAGGCATTTTCGTTCATCTATGAAAGAAGGGGCAACATTTTGAGAGTGTTTCTGGTAAACCGCTTCCTCAGGCAGTACCAAGGATTTTTTTTATATACAGATTATCATTTCAGATATCTTTATGTTTAAAACTTTCTACCAGAATCATTAGATAAATAAAAAAAGACAATACAAATGCGCGAAAGATAATATCTTAAAGCCCTCAGATCATCAGAAAAACTATGATCTATGACAGCAAGGTGTAAATCAAAATAGACAAGCCAGTCTCTGCAAAATTAATTTCGTGCCTTTGTCCTCACAAACATTACGACCCACTCACAAATATTTTCACTAACCCAAGTAAAAACCCTGTTCGCAGTGGCACATTTCCTTTCAAAACAATAAGAGTTTTTTTCACTATTTTCCATGATATGGGTCCAAGGCTTAGGCATTGCCTTGATATGTCTAGCTTGTTGTTGTCCGCCTCTAAACTAAATCAGAATAAGTTCTGAACTGAGAAAAGAATCATACTAAGAGAATGAAGGAGAGTTGAATTTGACTACATATTGTAGAATAAAAATCAAAGTACGCACCTTGGTGGAGCCTGAATAGGAAATCCAGTAGAATGCATTGGTCCCACATATCGAACCCTATCACCTAAAAAAGGAATTGACATAAAAAACGAAAAACGTACACATAAGCGGACATACTATAAAGAATAAATGTGTAGTAAAAGATAGAAACATGACAGATCACAGTAGCAGTCAGCTTGCCTTCTTTGAATGTATAACTTTTGGAGGTAGCGGTTGACGCCTCCTGCTTTGGCTGAGATTGTGAATTAAAGGGGGATGGTCCAACGATATCGGCATCTACACTTGAAGTTGGTCGCTTAAGCTGAGCAGCATCTGTTACTGATGCTCGCTGCTTTATAAAAGCTCCTGACTTTTCTGTCCTAGCACCTTCTTTAGGAGGTTCCGAATCTTTCAAAGAAGCACCCTGGAGATTATAATAAAAATTATCCCGTAAAATATAAGAATTTCAAGATTTACTACCTCGAAATTCAATTATTATTCTCACAATGGTACAAAAGATACAAGCACTAAGAAACGTATTAATCAACATTGGAATTGAAGGAAGCTTACACCGGGGAGAACGAGAGAATCAATTATGAGCAATCTGGCACCAAAATGCTTAGCAAGTGCTTTTGCTAAAGTTTCCTGATAAATTTCAGATCCTGTAATACGTAGTAGCGACAAAGTTAATGTAACAGATGGTAAAGACTGCATACGGGAGATCCATCCATAAACAAAGAAAGCGTAAACAGTTTTACCTATAGGACCAGATAATAATATTCGTTGGCTGGCGGAAGCTATTTCTGCGGTGTATTTAATAAATTCCTTACACTCCAGGTGAATATAAGCAGAAGATAACAACACATTTTTTGTGCTCTCACTACATGACAAGAACTAAAATTAGTAAAAAGCATACAAAATTGCAAGGACAGAACAGTGAAAAAGTTCGAGGGTTGAAATTACGTGTCACACATAGAAAAAGAGAGATGTGCCCAACTAATTTAGAATCCGTTCATCTCATTTACTGTGAATATGCGGATCACCACCAAAGCAGCCATATAGTACTATCAATGAAGCACTCCTGCACTATTCCAACATAATGGAATCACCCATTATCGAAGAAGTACCACATGTATATAGATTCCTACACTGCTCAGTGACGGTCATCAAAATTGTAAGAATCGCCCAACACCAAATTAGTATGCGAATAGGCCCACGTTGTACTCTGCTGATCACCACAGCTGATGCTTCAGACCTATTGACAGCAACTTCACTATGCTTCAGAAAAACAGATCCAGTTTTTTAATTTCGTTATCAAACTCAGAGAACCACCCGTCAAAGAAAAAGTCACTACTGTAAACCAAGATCACGAAGATAACATAGTGATAAACCTCGATGACCTTTCTATAACTGAATTTGAAAGGATGAACAAAACCAAAGTGATTCGTCAGAGTTAAAACAATTTCCTTCCGTGAGAGAAAACTGAATTCAGTAGATTGCAAAATTTGGTTAGATAAAAAGATAAACCCATTCAATCTGCTTAATCGACATGGGCTTCTGCTTCCTGATTCCTTCAGTCGTAATTTTTTGAGAAATTTGAAATGAAAAACCTTGGAAACAAATGAAGGACAGGATCCATTTATTAGGAACACCTCCAGGAATGATACAAGCGTCATGAATTTCAGGAAGTATTATGAAGGATAGAATGGCGAGATGCCAAAATCACTTACTTCAGTGCTGGCGCACCTTAATGCCTTTTCTTACGACTAGAAAAAAGATTTAATCTAAGTATAAGCGAGGCTAAGCTCATTAACACGCCCTAAACTCACCGAGAGCTAGTCAAACGTCAATCAACCATACATTGATAATACAGACAGGAATGCAAAGCAGACCAAAGTATTTTGAAAGGTTAGGCTTTACAAATAAAAGCAAGTCTCCTTCAAGGGAAAGGCTACCAGCCTATTTCAAGGAAACTTTAAGCAATCAACACTTTGGACATGGCATCAGTGAAAATGATGGAAATAAAGTTATTATGCAAAACAGTAGAAGATATTTAGGGAAAAGAGCGAAAAGATCAAAAAGTTATGAACCACCATCTCAGGAGACCAAATTCCAACAATTTAGGCAAATGGCATATATCCACAAAGAAAGAGTATCCAATAAAAACAACGGGAGAAACAACAGCACAAGTACGAACCTTAGGTAGTAAGGGAAACTGTCAAATGATACTTGAATGTCACTGGCATTAAGAATGCCTTGTCTCAGGCCATCCTTAAAAGCTTGGCATCTTGTTGAGGGCAAAGCTGCTTGAGATTCTAAGTCTTTAAGGAGCTCCCTCTGATCCTCAAAAATTTTGTACACATTTCCACTCAAATCTAACTCAGATGCAGAGGATCCTGCAATCATTCGTAGAAAGGGCCTCATTTCATAATTTGCTCTGGAAATCTTTCCCGCTTCTGTGTCAAGACGAGGATCCAAACCAACGGGATTAACATGGAAGGCATTATTGGCAGTGAGATCAGCAGAGAGAACCGCAGCCTTGTCACCAGCAGGAACGCCAGCGACCACATTATGTTCTGTTGTACCATTCCTAACATGGCAATTGATATCAATGTCCGGAGTACAGCTCTCAGACACCTCGCACGCTGGAGTTTCTGAAGGCCTCTCAAGTCCTTGCTCTATATTCTCACCATTTTGTGCTGGTGGAGGAAGAACCGCCAAATCTTTTCTCAGATGTGATAATGATGCTAATATTGATGCTCCAGCGACAGCAGAAGGATCTCCTGACGGGGATTCAAGATGGATTCCTTTAATCAGAGCACTCTGTGCTTCAGATAAGCCAAGAGATGATGGCAATGCTTGCCCGGTAAGGCTTTCAGTAGGCAGCTGCTGGAAAATCTGATCGCACGTTAAGAAATTCTATTCGAAAGAAAAAATCTTAAAACGGTACATTTTGCGACCAACAAATACAAGATTGGTGCACAAAAGATCCTTTCACATTTTGTAAACTATTCACATATATTGGCAAAAACTAAAACAAACGAGGCATAAAAGGATACATAAGCATGTTTCCCGGACGAATTGAAAACCACTTCATCTCCACCAGTGAGGATGATGTTAGAATTTTTCTCAATGGTCTTTCCATTAACTTGAACAATACCCTTGCTCCCTGAAATCTCAAGTGAGGCAACCGACGTCCCTCCACACTAAAGGAAAAAAAAACTGAAATCAGTGACACTTGTTCATCATATGCATTCATCTCGCAAAAGCATGCACTAAATCTCCGAGCATTTTGGAGACCAGAAAGACCATACCTCGATTTGCTTCAGTTTACAGAGAACTGTACTCACATTTGGATCTTTCAAGCATAAGTTGCAAGTTTTTCCGTGACCAATAGTGAAAGTGGAACTAAATATAGGTTGATGAGGATTCTGGAAAACCAAGAAGAAAAAACATGTTATGCGAGCAAATAAAGGTAAGCTGGGATCATTATAGAATTTTCGGTTTCCAGTATTCACCAAAAATTCTACAAAGACCCAGCTTACCTTTATTATGGGGAGAACCCATATTCACCGAAAAGCTTAAATAATCATCACAGAATCCTATGACTGATAAAAGATGAAAAATGAAAGAAATAAACTGAAAAATATATATAGGTTTTTGCTGCAGTGAACATTGGGAGCAACTCATCAGCAAGATTAGTTTCAGTTCAATCCAGTTCGTTATAACTAAAAGAGCAAGAGAATAAAGTGCCTCCGCTCATTAATTACAGTTGTTAACCAACAATCAAATTCATTATGGATCATTTTAAGTGTTCCCCTCTTAGTTCTTTCTTTTTTTCCTTTTCTTTGGGCAGGGGAAGTGGGGGATTAACTATCAAGGGAACTTACCCATCTGGCGCTCCTTAAATATTTGCAGGGTACACCCAAAAATTAAAATTGAAGGCATCGAGGACAACAAGAATGACTGAACAACCAGATCAGATAAAATTGAACACATGTCTGCATTCCTAGAGGCTCAAACCATATCCTGACCGTCCCACCTCTTCTTCCATAAACTCAGATATAGTGGGACCCCTCCACATCTTCCATACCCTCAGGCCCCCACACCCCCAGCCAAAACAAGTAAAAAGTAATCAAAGCAATCTCCTGAACATCCACATCCTTTCTCTTCTACTTGTCCCTTGTCTTTTTGGTTTCCGGTGTATGAAACGCCCATCTTCCTCTCTCCTTCCTCAGGTCCATGCTTCACATCTAGGATTTCCCTTGCACAGGTATTTTCTCATCACCACCTGCAAACTCTTCCAACAAAAATTTCCAAGTAACACAATGAATAGAGTTGGCCTTAGTGTAAATGACAAAGGGTGTTGAATAGGGACCAACAGATGACTCCCACCTGATGAAATAGATCCGTCTGCCAAAACCCCATACAATTTGGGAAGTGTAGGAATTTCATTAAGATTCCAAAGGGGATCTGACTAAAATCCCGCGAAAATTGGATAATTCAATTCACGTTTCCCGTTTCTCGGATATTATTTTTACATTTATTGTTCCAATTTTTTCCCGATTTACCGTGTTTGATCATGTTTAATGAGTCAATAATGAGTTTAAAAATCAAAAAATTCTTTAAAAGAAGTCTTCTCCTGCCATAGAAACTTTATTCCTTCGCTATGTCAGAACATGTTTTATCCATCCATTCGTTAAATCTAGATGTGTGGAAGATGCCTGAATCAAGGTAAAGTTTCGTGGTAGAGTTTCTGCTCCAGCGTGGTTATCAGATGTGTGAAGGGCTCCCGGGAGGATTAAAAGCTATCTGATAAGAACTAATAAATCCAGAATGAACCAAAATTTGTATATAATGAGGTCAATTGATAGTGACGTATAGAAAACACAAATCAATGAGACCTGCCCTCTTTTTCTTTGGCTACTTTTCCGACTATATATTTTTTCCGAGATATACCTTTATTTGTCTTACATCGCATGGCGAACATAAATAGAACGGTGCAAGGGGCAACAAGCACACATCTGTATGAACGCGTCTTTTAGATAGGGAGCTAAATGCCCAGAATAAACAATAACATGGCAAGTTTTACGAACACTACCAAGCATCTAAATGTACCGTCCCAAGTATAGCAAGCTAAAAGAGAAGAGTTTTTTCACCCTCGCACGCGTGGTTCGATAAAGGTCATTACCGTTCAGTGTTGACCATTAGGAATGAATATGAGAAGGATGATACATACTACAACAGAAACACCACTGTTGAGAAATAACTTGAGCCAAGGCCATTAAGCACTATTTGCTCCAAAGAAATAAGAAGAGAATGAGAAAAGAACAATTCCATTTGTAGACTGGGGAAAAGGAACCAGTGAATGGAAAATAGCCGGATGTAAACGAACCTGTGAACATTGTGATAAGAGCTTTCCCCATGCCACTTTTGGCCGAGATTTTCCAACTCTCTTCTTGGGCAAATCCACTGGTCCTAATAGCTTTGCCAGCTGCTCCGACTGTATAGAAGTGCACCCTTACAACACAAAATAAAACAAAGTCAAAATCAAAATAAAAAGATAACATAAAAGGTACATGTAGAAAAATACCGAGGGAATACATGCATGCAGGAAAAGGGTTGAAAGATCGAACCTCGAGGTGACATCGTTGAGACGGTGCTATGCTCGATCCCATCCCCAGTGGGCTTATCCTCCGGTGGAGCTATGGACTCGGCAGACTCTTTCGGCAGGTCAGGAGGAGCTGCCGACGGAGCCGAAGGAATCTGTGCCGGTTCCTTCAGATTGGCCTCGTCCTCCTTCTGACCATTCTGGTCAGATTCCGTCAGGGAAACCGCCTCCGCCTGGCAGATTTCGCCAAGAATCCCATCCCGACGAAGCAGAATGAAGCGTGAGACCCAGGGGAACCTTTGAGCCAGAGGAACCAATAAAACGAAAAAAAACAAAAAGATCTGCGAACAAACCTTTTGGCGCTTGCTCCCCGACCGAGACGGAGGGGGCGACGACGGGAGCGCACGCTTTGACGACGACGAGCTCCTCCTGGTTTCCACCATATCCGACGCTCCTGCCTTCGCTCGCCGGCGCCGCTCTCCTCCTGCTCCTTTCCCCTCCTCTCCTCGGGCTTCCGATCCGATTCCTCTTCGTCTCCCCCCACCCCCGGCACAGAGCGAGCGAGCGAGCGAGCGAGCGAGAGAGAGAGAGAGAGAGCGAGCGAGCGACGACAGAACGAGAGAGAGCGAGAAAGGAAGAGAGGGGAAAGAAATAGACAGAGGAAGAAAAAGAGGACGCTGAGGGGCGAAGGTCAGTAAATAGCTACCTCTTAGCGGCAATTTTTCTCGATATAAATCGCCCCGCCCCCCCTCCTTCTAATCCCCTCCTTCTTTATTACTCCTCGTCGCCGTAATTATCATATCACACAAATCATTCACAAGAAAAGAGGAGAGAGAAGAGGAGAGGCCCGGGGTTGACGGCGCGCTGGTGCGGATCAGGATGAACGACTAGAGAGAGAAAGGCAGAGGCATAGAGAGAGAGTGAGAGACCGGTTCGATCGGACCGGGATGGGCTGGCAGCTCAAAGCCGAACCGGGGTTTGGTAGCAGCCTCCGACCACCAGACCCCTACCTTCACGTTGCCGTCGCTCGGACAGAATTTCGCCCCAGGTCCTTCCCTGATTGGTCCTAACTACCATACCCCTGAGAAGAAGAAAATTACAAAATGGCCCCTACGCGGGTAACCGCCGCCTCCTGCGGGGCCCACCCGGGGGGAAGGTAAACGCCGCTCTCCGCCGTCCGATTTGGCAAAAGACGGCCGAGATTTCCAGATTCTACCCGATATTCGGACACAAGAAGATTGGAGAGGATGAACAGAGAAGCAGCCGACGTGACTGGAGCACGTGCCTAACGCACGTGCGATGAGTTATCAAAACCCCCCGCCCCACGTGCGAGTTTCCTTCAACGTGCGGCGTGTGCCCTCGCCATTCCGATCTATTAAGCTGAAATTGGATAACTATATAATATGACGCCAGTCAGTCTAAATACTCGGAATATTAAATTTAATATTCATAACTCCCGAATATCAAAATTATAAATAAAAATAAAAAGGTAGGTGCTCCCCAGAGCAGACAGCGGCCGTTTATTGGACTGCCACGGATGTCGGCCAGAGATTCAGATAAGGCTAATTTGCCTTTCACCCTCGCATTAAATCCCGTATTGCCTTCGTACCCACGCTCCTCGTACGTCCCTCCAAAACCGCAGGCGTCTCAGAGAGCGTTGACAGAAGGCAGGAATATCGGCGCAATTTGGGCAGCCGTCAGGGTTCTGCGAAGAAAGTGCGGGGGACGTCTCACTGGGCAGTATAATGGGCCAAATAGGCCCATGAAAAGCACGCCCGACCTCGTGGTGGACCCGGGCAACCGCGCTCACCAGCCCAATAGTTAATGCTACTCTTACGAGCCGCCTTCTTTGGCGCGTTGACACGTCATCGAAGCCTTTTCCGCAATGATTAACGACTCGAAACAGGCCCCGCAAAGCGCCCGCCTCTAGCGTGGATCGGCCCCAATCACGGCGGCTGTCAACAAGAAGCCGATACCGTCGTTGACCATCGAAAAGTCATTGCATCAGTGCTGCTTCCCGTTAGGGGGATCCCCGGGTGGGGCCCCACCATGCTAATAATTGACACAGCCACTTAGAAAATAGTAAAGACCGAGGATTACCTTTGTGGGAAGTGGGACCCACCAGCCTACCACTTACAAGACCAGCTGGACGTGACGAGGGGGTACGTGGCCGTTTAATCTTTGTCAATAATAATTTTTATCACTATTCCTGCAAGGTGGTGAACTACCAAAGCATAATTTTTATTAGGTGGAATTTCATGATAAAAATTATCATGGCTGCATAAACATATAAAAATAGCATCATATTGGGGGGGTGGGTATCTGAACAGCCAAGACGACTCAGCTTAGATAATCATAATTCTATTTTTGTTTAGAGGCATGCTTAATATGAGAAAGCCACCCAAGTTTATTCTTCTGTCCCAAAATAAGCACATTTCTTTACTATATCTATCACTGCCTCGTAATCTTTAGCCGGCATTAGTCAACGGGGGCATGCTGTCGTTGTATGGGCAACTACATCTTGCATCTTTTCCTTATAAGAGGAATTAAACAAGAAGGAGAAAAAAATATTGTACTCAAGTCCAAAGAGCAGAAAATTAGCATGAACCATGAGCCACGTCAACTGAACGAGAGGAAGAGATTTGAGAGAGACCTGTTGACCAGTTTCGGCCCTGCTGTCGGCGTGGACAGTAATTAATACGGCAATGAATGCAGCGCCATCTCAACATCAGCAAGTAGCCAGTGTACACAGCCGGAGCAGTCCCTGAAGTTCATGAGACGAGTTCCCTTTGATACGACTGTTGCTGAGCCCTCAGAAGCAGCCACTCTGTAAAGAACCTACATGATCTAACCCGATGTTCAATCTATAGAGAGTCAAACACAGTGTAAAATCTGATGCTTCAAGTCTTCTCTCCCCAAGAGCACTGCAGAAAAGTCAGCTCACAAACTATTTGGTACAGCTGACCATATAAAAGATAACACACCTCTGGCTGTTCTTGAGTACAGGTCAAGTGAAGACATACAAAGAGAAGAAAAGTTCTGGAAATCCAGCATGAAGGACGGCGCCCAACCTGTATGAGGGAGGAAGGAAAACGGACGATATCAGCAAATAAATAACTCGATGCCTCAATGGACGACTCCAGAAAGTGATGGGACTTTGTTGCGTCAACAGGGCCCTGGAAAACGATACTATGGAAAGATGAACCTCTGTCATCTTATTTGGCATCAATCTTCAAAAAATAAATTATACTAAACATTTGGCCACCCAATTTTGTGCCTAAAGATGTCATCTGAAAACTTGTTTCAGCATTGAAAAATGAGAGCGTGGATCATTTACCTCATGAGAAAGAAAAAGCAGTGTTTGGGTCATATACCACCTGGGACAGCAGATTACATAATTGACATAAGGGATTTTCAACAACCATTACTAGATCAGAGCATCAGATACCAAAGATTTCATATTCAGTTTCGTTGCCTAATTTAATATCTGAAATAAAAAAACTGTTTCTGGGTATTGAAGATGATTCGTGGCTTCTGTTCAATGATCTTTGCGACAATGGCACCCCAGTACCCTTGTTTTTAACTGAAATGTCTGAGGCTTGATTAACGGCACCAGTTAATTGTCATCACCTGCTGGAGAAGGATCCTCAAGGGCCGCTGGTTAATTTGCCTCACTACGTTCATTGATCCGAAGAATTTGGGCATCCAGAAATTCAGAATTCTCGAGCTCCAAGCCTGCCGGATCCTTCGAAGAAGTGATCTCCTCCAAAGGATTATCAGAAGCATAATCGCCATGATTTCTCTTGACAAATAGCTCTGGAGATTCCCTGAAGCAATCTGCCAAAAACCACGCGTTACAAGCGAACTAGAAACAGGGCCATTTCAAGCACTTGGATAAAAGGCTGATACCTCTGAAAATGTATCTTAAGGCTGATACTTAAGGCAAGCATTTAGAGTGCAATATAGGCCAGGAGAGGACGAGATTTCTTTACATATGCGACCAAGAAAAACAATTTAGAAAGAAAAATGCCCTAAAAATGTCTCTCCCGGTGCATCAGACAGAAAAAACTAACCATCGGCGTTGTTTGCCTTTGATCGTGCAGGATACTTCTTTGATCCGGCGAACCCCTTTGGAGGGGTTCTGCACATTGCAGCAGAAGTTCCTCGTCCAGCCCCCTTCAAAAATCTTGACTTCTTCCCCTCACTGGTCTTTGCCTCGGCATTCTGCCGAATGTTCCCATTCCCACTCCCATCAAGACGAATGCTTCGAATCCTCTTCCTCATTATGTGCGAAACCTGGTCGACGTCGTCTATGATATCGCTCACCGGTTGGGAAATCACATCTCTCTCCGCGGCCTCGTTTGCCTCGGTCACCCTGGCCTCCCTAGCCATTGCTTGGATGACCGAAACAGTGCACCTTAATTCCTGGTCATCCTCCCTGACCGCCACGGGACCTTCTTTCCCCTTCCCCTTACCCAAACTCATGACTCCAGTGATCGCCCCTGTGATAACGTTGTCTCTTCTCTCTCCAACCTTAACTCTCCCAAAGTGCCAAATGGCGTACGCAGTCAGCGGCGCCAGAAGCCCGATAAGACACAGTGAGAGATGGAGGGGTAGTCGGGATCCGCGGTGCTGGTCGCCTGCTTTCGGAGGGACAGCTTGGCCCTCCAAAAATTCGCGCTCCGCGAGCTCCGATCCGTTCTCCGGCTCAGATGCGAGAAGGCAGCAGTCAGCCGAGATCCCGTGGGAAGCAACCAGAGGCTCGACATCGCGGTACTCCGGATTCTCGCCTTCCGTTAGATTCCTCACAGCTCCCGCTCCTCCTCCTCCTTGCTGTGAGTGAAGATTCGACTGGTGAAGTAGATACTGTGGTGATTCCGGGGCTTTGAGGAGCTTCCGCCGGAGATGGTTTGCCCGGACGATGCATAGCTGGCGAGAGGAGAGAGAAGCAGGCGGTCTCACCACCATTCCGAAACCCTCGAAAAGGGAGATGCAGGGGCGACCGACGGCAGGTGGTGCAGGGAGAGAGACCACCGCGGAGAAGCGGGAGGAGTGGACGGCATTTATCAGCTCCACTGCCGGCGCCGGCGACATCTCGTGTTTTGAATTTGGGCTGACTTCGACGAAAAAGAACTGAGTACTGACGCCGCCGTGGTTTATTCCTTCCTAGTACTGATATGTATAAATAATAATTTACACAGGGTTAAATCGAAATTTCGAGACAACATTCAGAATCGAACAATTATGAATACATTCAGGCGACGTCTTGTTGCGTCCCCCGTGGCAACTTCCTGAATGACAACAGACAACGCCGCCGTGGTTTACTCCTCAAAATTATATCTTTTAGTAGAATTTTTTGTAATTAATATTTTCAATGGGCGAGAAATCAAAATTTCGAAGGCGACACTCCGCCGACGACTTAACGTAAAATTACGGATACAACCTCCAATTATAAATAATAGGTGCATTCCCCACGATAGCCGGTAACGTAAAATTACGGATACAACCTCAGTCATAGCTATCTTACCTTAAATTCCAAAGTACGTCTGGTTGCGTCATCCGTGGCTTACAGAACGACAACAGCCAAGCCGTGGTTTACTCCGAACAATTATATCTTTTAATAGTTTTTGTCAATAATATTTTTAATAAGGGTAAAAATTAAAATTTTATGCTAACTAATCGTCAAATTACGAATACAACCCCCTCTCGTAAACATCTCATGTTAAACTCGGCACTCTCTCTCTCTCTCTCTCTCTCTCTCTCTCTCTCTCTCTCTCTCTGGACGTTGCGTCCTCGATGGTGTCTCCAAAGAAGGTTCCGGGAGCTCTCAGACGACGGGCCAACGACGTTGCTTCTCGTGGGGCGCATGCAGACAAAGCTCCCGCGGCCACACTCGCCGGATAGATCGGGGTTAACGCCGCCCGCTGCTCGCCGGCCGTGAAGGTAAATCGCCTGATTTCTCTGCGGTAAATCAGAAGCCCTACCGGCGGCGTGGGGACAGGAAGAAGAAGTAGGTACAGAGATTACGCTTGCTCCATCTTCACAGATGGGATGGTGATGATTTCTAGAGATAATTACAGTGCAGGGAAAACTGTTCCTCAAAAACCCCTAGGACCTTATCTCCCTCTTTTCCTTCCCGCATCCTCTTCGTGTGGCTCCCCCGCGCCGTTCCTCCCCCCCAACCCGAACCCCAGGGGAGGTGCCGGAGCCCCTGGTTTCATCCCGTCCATCTAATTCTCCTTCCCAAGAGGTATAGGGTTGAGGGTTGTTGTAATCTCTTATCGGACTGTCCGCAGCTGTGCGCATCCTCATTCTTCAATTCTGCTGCAGAAGTGAAAGTGGTATCGTATCTATGGAGTCGGAGGTCCCCTCTTCCGCAGTTTCTCCGGCGCAGGAGAAGCCCGTGGCCTCGTCGGGCTCTGCGGTTGCCGGCGCATCCGCCGCCTCCACTGAGGGTACGGAGCCCGTGCCGCCGGCTTCCTCCCCGGTGTCCGAGCCAGAGGAGTTTCTGAGCGGCGAGGACGAACCCGAGCCCGAGTTCGAGGCCGCCTCTGAGCAGCTTCTCGTGCCTGAACCCGACGGGGAAGCCGTCCCGGAGAACAAGCCTGCTGCTGCCATCGAGGAAGAGATCTCACTGGTCGATTCCAACCGCGACGACGTTCCATCGCGCGTCGTCGTCGACAGAAATCCAGTCCCCACCCCCGAATCATCTCTTTCCAAGGACGAAGCCACCGTTGCCGATGTCGACGCTGATCGGAGAGCTTCGTCGACACGGGCTGTCGAGTCCGAATCCCTTCCTTCTCATCAAGCTTTAGTGAACGGAGGTGATGGCGCCCTCCATGAGGACGCGGACAACGGGAACGAGAAGAAACCCATTGAAGAGGCGGAAGGAGGTGCCGAGGCAGATAATCTGGAAGGGGCTCCAGATGAAAACACTAAATTGAAGGTGAATTGTGATGGATCATCAAGTGGATTTAACGATGACAAAAACTTGCTCAAGGGGGACGAAGATGGCAAAGATGGTAGTCCTCATGGCGATCTCGTGCTCGATGGAGCTCCTGCTGGGGCTGAGGATGTGTTTCAGGATACCAGGGAGAGTGAACATGCTGACACAGGCGATGGGGATAAGGAAGGAACTGCCCCTGTTCCTGAAGCTGTTCAGGACTTGGATGCAGAGAAAATTCCGTCCAGAAATGGGACTACCACCTGCGGGGTGGAGGAAGAGCCAACGATTTATGAGGAGAGTAAGTCTACAGAGAAGCAAATCAGTGCTGCTCAAGCGGTGGACTTGAAGAGTGAAGAAGACACTGCAGTTACTGTGCAGGAAAATGGAGATGACCATGATGGTGGTTCTGATGATAATTTTGAAAGAGTTACTCCTACCACGGTTGACGGCCAGGAATTTCAAGCATCTGAAACTCTAGAGAGTCCTGTGCATGACTTCACTGAAACGAAAGAAAATTCTGAGAATGTTGAGAAAGATGAAGCACCTCAGGTGGTAGATGGCTCCAGGCAATCTGAACATTCAGAGCAGAAGCCTGAAAACTTTGACAGAGATGATGATGTTGATGAGATCGTTTTCTTGCAAGCCATTGCTGGGAGAGATGCAACAGAGCAAGCCTTGGCTGAACTGCAGGTGAAGCCCAATGAAGGGGATGCTAGGTATCCAGAAAAAGAGCAACCGCTTGCAGCCAGTGAGGAGCCTTTGAAGTCTAATGCTTCTGATTCTTCGGAAGTTGCTGCCCATGCAGAACATAGAGGTTTGGTTAATGGGGGAGAAGTAAATGACGAAGAAGCAGAGGAAGAGGAAGAGGAAGAGGAAGGAGAAGAGGGAGAAGAGGGAGAAGAGGGCTTGCCCTCTGATGGGCCTTCTAAGGTTTCCATTCTGGGGAGCTCTGAACTTGTCAGACGGATTATGAAAGAGCTGGATGGAGGATCTTCAGGTCCCAGTTCCGATTTCAGGAGCTCTCAGGACTATGGAAATCAAATGGATGGGCAGATCGTCTCAGATTCTGAAGAAGAGGTGGACACTGATGGAGAGGGAGAAGGAAAAGAATTATTTGATTCTGCTGCATTGGCTGCTCTCTTGAAAGCTGCCACTGGTGCTTCCTCCGATGGCACTATCACCATCTCCCCTGAGGATGGGCCCAGGACATTTTCTGTTGAGCGTCCTGCTGGCTTGGGGTCGTCAGTCCCATCCTTGAGGCCGGCACCTGCCCGCTCGATCAGGTCAAGCCTCTTTTCTCCTTCTGACGTTGCAGTACCCGGAGAACCAGAGAATGCCATGGACGAGGAAGACAAGAAGTTGCAGGAGAAGGTCGACCAGATAAGGGTCAAATTCCTGCGCCTCGTCCGCAGGCTGGGCCAGTCTCCCGAAGACAGAGTGGCATCGCAGGTGCTCTATCGTCTGGGTCTTGCAGAGGGGATCAAGCGCGGCAGGCAGGTAGGTCGGGGATTCAGCCTTGAGAATGCAAAGAAGAAGGCTCTCCAGCTTGAAGAAGATGGAAAGGAGCCTCTGGACTTCTCCTGCAACATCCTAATAATTGGGAAAACCGGAGTAGGTAAGAGCGCGACCATCAACTCAATTTTTGGTGAAGAAAAAGTGCCTACGAATGCATTTGAATCTTCAACTACATCCGTTAAAGAGATCGTCGGCACTGTGGATGGCATCAAGGTCTGTGTCACCGACACCCCTGGTCTCAGACCTTCTGTCATGGACCAAACTGCAAATAAGAGGATCCTGGAATCCATCAAGAGGTACACCAAAAGATGCCCCCCTGATATTGTTCTTTATGTGGACCGTCTCGACACACAGACCTGGGACTTCAACGACTTGCCGCTTCTGAAATCTATCACGGCGACCCTGGGCTCGTCCATCTGGTTCAACGCCATTGTTGCTCTGACCCATGCTGCTTCTGCTCCTCCAGACGGCCCCAGCGGGACCCCTCTGAGTTATGAGGTGTTCATTGACCAGAGATCCAGGATTGTTCAGCATGCGATCAGGCAGGCCGCCGGGGACATGAGGTTGATGAATCCTGTGGCGCTAGTCGAGAATCATCCCTCGTGCAGGAGGAACAGGGAAGGGCAGAGGATCCTTCCCAATGGCCTGAGCTGGAGGCAGCAGATGCTACTTCTGTGCTACTCATCAAAGATCCTGTCTGAAGCTAATGCTCTCCTCAAGCTTCAAGAACCCTCTCCCGGGAAGCTATTCGGCTTCCGCGCGCGGTCCCCCCCGCTGCCTTTCCTTCTGTCTTCTCTCCTGCAGTCTCGGGCCCATCCAAAGCTTGCAGCTGACAATGGAGGCGACAACGGCGATTCCGACGTTGATCTGGGTGACTTGTCGGACTCCGACCAGGAGGAAGCAGAAGACGAGTACGATCAGCTGCCGCCATTCAAGCCACTGAGGAAAGCCCAACTCGCCAAGCTCACCAAGGAGCAGCGCAAGGCGTACTATGACGAATACGACTACCGCGTGAAGCTCCTCCAGAAGAAACAATGGAAGGAGGAGATCAGGAGGCTGAAGGAGCTGAAGAAGATGGGGAAGAAGGGCCAAGATGAAGCGTTCGGGGACATGGCTGACGACTACGACCAGGACGGAGCTCCGGCCGCCGTCCCCGTCCCACTGCCCGACATGGTCCTGCCGCCCTCCTTCGACTCCGACAATCCGGCCTACCGTTTCCGCTTCCTCGAGCCGTCATCTCAGCTGCTCGCTCGCCCCGTCCTGGACACGCACGGCTGGGACCATGACTGCGGATATGATGGAGTCAGCCTCGAAGAGAGCCTCGCCGTCGCCAGCCGCTACCCAGCAGCTTTTTCCCTCCAGATAACGAAGGACAAGAAGGAATTCAACGTCCACTTGGACTCCTCGGTCTCCGCCAAGCACGGGGAGACTGGGTCAACGCTGGCAGGCTTTGACATTCAGTCTGTTGGCAAGCAGCTCGCCTACATCCTCAGGAGTGAGACCAAGTACAGGACCTTCAGGAAGAACAAGACTGCTGCTGGAATATCGTTGACCTTCCTGGGGGAGAACGTGGCCACCGGGTTGAAGATCGAGGACCAGCTCCTCGTGGGGAAGCGTCTTGGCCTTGTTGCCGCCTCTGGGGCCGTCCGTGCGCAGGGTGATGTGGCGTATGGTGCCAACCTGGAGGTCCGACTCCGGGACAAGGACTTCCCCATAAGCCAGGACGTGTCCACGCTGGGGCTGTCTCTGATGAGGTGGCGCGGTGACCTGGCGGTGGGCACCAACTTGCAGTCCCAGGTGTCTGTCGGCCGCGGTTCCAAGGTGGCAGTCCGAGTCGGCCTGAACAACAAGCTCAGTGGGCAGATCACCGTCAGGACGAGCACCTCCGACCAGCTCCAGATCGCCCTCTTGGGCCTTCTCCCGATTGCCACCTCCATCTACAGGAGCTTCTGGTCTGTGGAGTCCTACTGATCTCCCCTCCATTCCCATTACCTCCAGTCACCTTCCTTCAGATCTTTTGCTCTGATTGCGGAGATGTTTGAGACTGCCCTGGTTCTATCTTTGAGCTCCTCCTGAGATCTTGAATAATGTCGATTAATTTCCATTTTTGGGAGTTTTGTTCTTGTGGGCATGGGGTCGGGAGGGCGCCCTTCATGTCCCCTGTAATTTTTTGCTTCATTAATAAGTTGATTTCTTTTTCCTGCGCTGTGACTGCATGAGAAATGCCAACACTGGGCTCTCTCTCTCTCTCTCTCTCTCTCTCTCGCTCGCTCGCTCTCTCTCTCCCCGCATCCCCTGTAATTTTTTGCTTCATTAATAAGTTGAAGTATCTTACCTCTGCTGTGACTGCATGAGAAATGCCAACACTGGGCTCTCTCGCTCTCTCTCTCTCTCTCTCTCTCTCTCTCTCTCTCTCTCTCTCTCTCTCTCTCTCCCCCTCCCTCCCTCCGCATCCCCTGTAATTTTTTGCTTCATTAATAAGTTGAAGTCTCTTACCTCTGCTGTGACTGCATGAGAAATGCCAACACTGGGCTCTCTCTCTCTCTCTCTCTCTCTCTCTCTCTCTCCGTATCCCCTGCAATTTTTTGCTTCACTGATAAGTTGATTTCTTTTTCCTGCGCTGTGACTGCATGAGAAATGCCAACACTGGGCTCTCTCTCTCTCTCTCTCTCTCTCTCTCTCTCTCCCTCTCTCTCTCTCTCTGGCTGTATGAGAGCTGGGTTGGGCCTGGGCTAATCCCAACACTGGGCTCTCTCTCTCTCTCCGTATCCCCTGTAATTTTTTGCTTCATTAATAAGCTGAAGTCTCTTACCTCTGCTGTGACTGCATGAGAAATGCCAACACTGGGCTCTCTCTCTCTCTCTCTCTCTCTCTCTCGCTGGCCGTATGAGAGCTGGGTTGGGCCTGGGCTAATCAGGTATTCTTTTTTGGGCTTTCACAGTGTGAGTCTGAAATCGGCCCATTATATACCTATTGGGTCGAGTTGGGCTGGTCAAATAAAAACCCTTGTGGGTCCTGTACCCGAAGAGTCGTCGACTTCCTGGTCCCTTCGTGGCGGAGCAATCCCGGTTGGCCTTTTCGTCTTTCCTGTTCTATATTGCCCCGCCGGGGTGCTCTCGAGTCCGCGTCTCTCGGAAAATCAGGGTCAGAGATCTGACCAAGGACGCATTCGTTTGACCTGGTGGGGAGAGGAATTCGCCGGAGGCTTTTGGTGGGCGCCGGAGGCTTGACCTATTTGACCGTCTAGGATTTGGTTGGAGGGAGGAGGGAGAAGGTCGGCCGTGCAGGAAACGAGGATCGGGCTGGGAAGGATGTTTAACCAGACGATGATGGATCCGGAGCTGATGAGGATCGCGCAGGAGCAGATGAGCCGGATCCCCCCGCAGGAGCTCGCCAAGATTCAGCAGCAGGTTTGAGCCCTTTCGTTCCCTCTCCGTCCTCTATATTTTCCCGGTGGGATCGTGGAGAATTTTTTTTATCAAATATCTGCACGGGGATTTGATTTGCGTGAATGAAGACGTTCCTCGATGTTGTTTCTGAATTTGGGCGAGGGTTTTGGTTATCTATTCTTCGATCGAGAGGCCCTTTTTACTATTTGCTCTTATGTTCCAACGGGACGAGCAAACAGAAATTTGTCGGTTCTCTCCTGTGTAACCTTTGCAATATGCTTGTGTTTCGCTTAGAAATGTATCCCTTCACGAGGCATTTCGTTAGAGGGATTCGAAATTCAGACGCCCCCTTCTCAAATTATAAATGGCTATTCTACCCAAGGAGATCAGAATTTCTGGGCACTTGTCAAAATGCATGCACAGAAAAGGGCGACGACTGCAATGTCAAAGCTTAAAATTCTCTTGCGGAAACTAGCAAAAAGATGCCGAACTTTTATTTTAAAAGTTGATCGATGAATATGTATTTTTTTCCCTCCTTGTTCCTACGAGGGCAAAAGAGTGCTCAAGTTAGTTTTGCAAGGATATTTTTCAACCCTGTCAAATTGCTCGATATGGATACCGTCGAACTTGCATTATGTGACCTTGTTTTTGTGGTCAGGACAATACTTTATGATAGAAAATATCATTGTTCTTTTGACATTACCTGTATTGGACTCCATTATATTTTTTCGAAAATACAAGTTTTCCTCTGCTTACTGTCTAATGGCTGATTTGAGAGCTTGGCGAGTGGCCTCTGGTTCTGCTCAAGAATGGACCAAGTCTCTGGGAGGAGGAATCGAGTAAAACTGTCACATAAATGTGTTGTACGATTTGATTCTATGCTGTACAAGTTTTTTGAGAAAATTGATACTTTTAAAATATCATTTTTCTTGATTCAAGTATGCCATATAGGAGCATTTCCCTATTTGATATTTTGGATGCCCACTTTTTATTGGTGTGGCGCATTGTATTAATAGGATAAAATTTTTTCAGAGAATTGGAAATACAATAGCAGGATGGAAAGAAAAGCTACTGCTACGAGGGGAGGCTAGTTTAATTCCACGGCTTTTTGCCCAACATTATTAAAGAGTCCACCAAGCATATGGTTAATAGGATAGAAGTAAAAGTAGGAAGATTCGCCTGACATGGCAGGCAATGACATGCTAGCAAAAAAAACCCAACATGAACGAACCGTTATTCTTTAAAAGAGAATCTCCCCCCCCCCAAAGGCTTCTTAAGCCACCAATCTCACTCGAAACAATTCTATATTTGGCATCATGAGCATAGAAAAATTGGCATTATCGTTATTTACCGAGTGGGAAGTATGAAGTAAAGAAGGGTCGCGGATCGAAGTAACTACTTGAGAGAAGCAGCATGTTAAACTTTCGTGTACTTTGCACAATGTCTCAAGGATGTTGAGTAAGGTATTTCAGTACTGGAAGAGTAATTTTGTACAGAGCTTATAGTCTTGTAACTTCATTCAATATGTGTCATAATTCCCTTCATAACCACTTTTTGAAACTGTTTTGCTTGCCTCAGATAGAGAACTTGGGAACAGATGCTACTTTTAATTGCCTCGATTGACTCCATTGTACCCTTATCACTACAGTAGGTTAAAAGTACTCTTTTTCAAATGCAGGACTTGTCAACTAAACTGGTGATTCTGAATGATTCCAATAGCAATGATAGTTATCTAATTAATTTGGCCGAGTATTGATGTTGTTAAATTTGAAGAAAACCCGTGCATGTGAGGTGAGGCAGTATTTACTGCTTGACTGTGCGATGAAACTATCCTTTAAAGGGTTTCCGTGGTTTATAGGTTCTTATTCCGATATGGAAGTTGCCTATTTATGCTGGTTTTGGCTTCTTCTTGAATTGTTTCATGGCCTTTATTGTTCAATTGTGTTAACCTGGTTTACAGATGATGTCGAATCCCGAGCTAATGAAACTAGCAACAGAAAGTATGAAAAATCTGAGACCAGAAGACATGAGGACTGCTGCAGAACAGCTAAAGCATACACGGGTTGAAGACATGGTTGACATTGGAGAAAAGATGGCTAAGGCTACACCCGAGGAGCTTGCAGCTATGCATGCTCATGCAGATTCTCAGATTTCCTACAAATTGAGTGCAGCAGAGATGTTGAAAAAACAGGTATTCTCATCTTTTTCTGATGCTGAAGCTGATATGATAGAATCTTATCTCCACAAAGTTAGTACTAGAGTACTCTTATTTATCGGAATGGGGCTGACAGTTTTTAGAGAAGGTTGATTATTTCTAATTTACATTGAAAATGGGAAATTTCTATTTGATTTTTTGTTTGGTTATCAGGGTAGTCACCAAGTTTTCCCCGATAGGTTTGCATTATGCCCTTTTTTCTTTGTTTTGACAAGAAACTTGTTTTTCCTACTTTTTCGTTCAACAAAACTGATTTATCTTCTCTGTAGAGCATCTTCTAATGATAATAGTATGGTTTTTGATGATTTTCCGGAATACAATATGATAACATCCCAACTAGGGGCGTTATTCCAAACCAACTAACAAGGAGCTCAATCAACACATAAGATGGCAAGGGTTTCTGCAAGAGGGGGAGAGAGAGGGAGAGATTCAGGGCAGAGGGGGAGAGTGTGTCAGTCTGGGAACTTTGATAGAGGGGGGGGTGGGGGTGGGGGGGAAAGATCTCTCGGAGGGATGTGAGGTGAACCACGCCCTGGAGAGAGAGAGAGAGAGAGAGAGAGAGAGACTCAATTAGGGTTGGAACTAATGGGGAGAAAGGGGAAAAGAAAGGGAATAATGTCGAGAGGAGAGAGAACGTACTTGTGTTCAGCTGCCTTTTCCTCTCCCACCTACAGCCTTATATAGTGGGATTGCTTTATGGGCCCCCTACTTAGGCCCCCTTTTTTCGTTTACGGGTGTATACCCGTTGATGGATGTTATCACAATATTTGTATAAGCAGTTATAGTACTTTTGTCCAACCTAGGATCAATATAGATAAAATTTAACTTAACTATTCCTCAAACTATAGACTGTAACTATTATTAAAGATGATTGTAGAATCTTCTGATGATGCAAGCACTGAATCGCTGTTCCCGAATTATTTTCCAATGTTATATATCAAACTTTTAAGTTGATGACTCTAAAAAAGGATTATTTCCTGCCACTAGTCATCCAAATGCACCATGATCTCATTTGGTGGATAAGAAGGGTGATATTTACATTTTCTTAAATGAAAAAAAGAAAATAATGAATCGTGCACTTGAGACTTGTGGAATGGAGAAAACATTTTGATGAGAAAAGATTGTCTACAAAATAGATTGCATAATTTGGTTTATTTTTACTTTTTTGTTGGATGTATGGAGTATATATGGTGCTAAAGATTTGCGCTCTCTTTCCATTTCTACAGGGGAACAATCTTCACAACTCTGGAAAATTTCATGATGCTGCTCAGAAGTATATTCTTGTACGTGGGGACTTGCAGAATGTTATAACATTTTTATATTTTCATTTTATGACTCAACTAATGCTGTTCACCAATGTTCAATTTTAGGCGAAAAACAACTTGAAAGATATTCCTCCGTTCAAATGTAGAACTCTTCTGACGCAGTGCTCTGTTAATTTAATGTCATGCTATTTGAAAATGGGCCAGTTCAAGGAGTGCATTAAGGAAGGATCCGAAGTAAGAATCATCTTACTTTCTGTGGAGTATGTTTCGAGTTTTTTTTTCCTTTCTTGCTATCTCAACGTAACGGCCTGAAGTGGAACCCTTTGTCAGTTGACTTCATGACTCTGTATTAATTCGACACAATGCTATCTTAAATGCCTCTTTGTGCCTATGTCAAGTTAGCTTGTGTAGTTGATGTGGTGTGTTACTATGCTGGCTGATTACCCTTTTTTGCCAGGTGTTGTCTTATGATCCAAAGAATGTTAAAGCTCTCTATCGCAGAGGTCAAGCATACAAAGAAATAGGGAATTTCGAGGTGAGATATCCTTCTTTAAGCCCTTTGCATGGACTTCGCTAATGATCAGTAATTGTAGTTGAAAGTAAACGTATGCTCAATGAACTGTATTTTCCTCTTTTTTTTTTCCTCAGCTGTGAATATTTGAAAATTCGTATTGGTTCCATTAACTTTGTAGGAAGCTGTCTCTGACTTGAGTAAGGCTCATGAAGTTTCACCTGATGATGAAACGATTTCAGATGTCTTGAGGTATGGAATTTTCTTCTGCGGAACATTGAGTGGTAATAATCCAGAGAGAAAGACCAATGGAGCAAATTCAGATGTGTATTGTTAATGGAGGCTTTTGAATTGCAGAGCTGCCAATGAAAAAATCAAGAAAAAAGTTGCAGATAGGACAGTGTCTGGAGGTTTGTTCTCCGTCATCACCATTCTATTGCAAAAGGAGCTTTATCTACCAATGGTTAAAAGGTATGCTTTGTCATTGAGTAGGTGTGATCATTGAAGAGCTGGTGGAAGAGGACGAGAAAGCTGTGGCATCAGAAAGCTGTAAAGGATCTTCATCATCATCTGCAGAATGTTCTTCGTCAACACCATTAGAAGCTAGTGGAGGCTCACGGAGGGAAGATGTCTCTCACAGCGTCAAGTCCTCCGCAGAATCAGACTCCCTGAGGAACTTACAAACGAATCCTGAAGCTGTCAAGTACGGACCTTGCATGTCTTTATTTGTTGTTTCAACTGCATGTCGGTTATCATTTCAAATCTATAAACTCGCCTGTCTTTAAATTTATAGGAACCGAACCGCATTGCATTTATAAGAACCGCCTTGCCGCTGTGACTGGGGCATATGTTTGCATTTCCCACCAGTTCTTAAATTTTACTTCTGATCTGTGATTTTTATTCTTGCTTCAGGTTATTCCAGAATTTTGTTTCAAGTGCTGACCCAGCCTCTCTGGCCTCTTTCGGTGGTGGTCAAATGTCTCCAGAGATGGTTAAGACGGCCACAGAGATGATAAGCAAAATGAAACCTGATGAACTCCAGGAAATGCTCCAAGTCGCCTCTTCCCTGAAAGGCGGTGGGCAAAGAGTAGGCTCAACTTTTCCTGAAATGACACCTGAAATGGTTCAGATGGCATCTGATAGAATTAGCAAGATGTCACCAGATGAGCTTCAAAAGATAGTTGAAGTTGCATCTTCGATGAACCCTGGCTTCTCGCCTTCTCCTATGGGTAATTCCGATAATGGCAACCATGGGGCCAAAGCTAGTTCATCAGCTTCCACAAAGCCTGCCACTGAGCGTGCTACTGGGGAAGAAGGTAGTTCTAGTGGACTGTTCTCAAGTTTTCCAAAGGTTCCAGCTGCCTCAGGTCAACCAAATTCAGCGACTGATATGCAAGAAAACCTGAGAAGTATGACGAAAGATCCAGCAATGAGGCAGGTTGGACCTTCTTCCTTGCCTGTGCTCGTTTACTATTGTAGCAGTCTACAATTCATCTCTTTTTCATTTAAACACCTTAAAAATCCATGCACTCCATTGTTCTCCCCCCCCCACTTTTTTTCCTTTTCGTTGGATTCTCTCCAACCAATCACTCTTTTCTATATATACATATATATATATATATATATATTTTTTTTCCTCATTTTCTAGTAACTGTCCCTTGTCGGTACTCTCTATTCATAGGATCTTGAAAGGTACCATACAGGGATTTTTATGTATTCAAATTTTTCCGAGTATGCAGTGTTCTTGAAGAATATAAATTTTGCAGATGTTCACATCGATGATGAAGAATATGAGTCCGGAAATGATGGCAAGTATGAGCGAGCAGTTCGGCATGAAGCTTTCAAAGGAGGATGCGGCCAAAGCTCAGCAGGCTATGTCATCACTGTCCATGGATGACCTGGACAGAATGGTAAAACCACCCTCGGACTTGCTATTCTTTATTTTGATTAACTTCATCTCTATTTTCTTCTGTTTAATTTGGAAATATTTCGTCGGCCCTTCTCTCTTGGGAAGCTCGTGTTCATCACAGAACGTTATATTTTCTTAGCAAAATTGTGAAACTTATTGAGGGGGAGAGGGAGCTGATTTCAAGTGGTTTGATTTCAGATGAGGTGGGCGGAGAGGATGCAGAAGGGCGTTGAAACCGCCAAGAAGACGAAGAACTGGCTGCTGGGCAGGCAGGGTTTGATCTTGGCGGTGTGCATGCTGATCGTCGCCTTCATCTTCCACCGGCTCGGCTTCATTGGCGGCTAAGCCGAAACAGATTCAGCCAATCTTGAGAGTGTGAGCCGGGAGAGATCTCACTGTCCCCCCTCGACGCGTGATCCAAGTTCTGACGGGGGGGGGGCGGGGTCAACGGCTGAGAGAGGGAGGGCGATGGGCGGCGCACTGACCAGCAGATTTATCCCGCCGCCACAAGAGCATCATGATTATTGTTGCTATTTTTTGCTGCAGTGATGCGTAGATTTGTATAAATATGGGCACGAGGCAATGGGCACTGTTTCACTAATACATTAATGCGTTTCAATCCCCGTTCTCTCTCTCTCCCTCTCCCTCTCTCTCTCCCTCTCTCTCTCTCTCTCTCTCTCTCTCTATCTATCTATCTATGTATCTATCTTTCCTGTATCTCTCTGTATCCATCTATCTCTCCTGTATCTCTCTCTATCTCTCTCCTTCTAACATCAAAAGCGAGATGAAACAGAGAAGAACTGATCTTGAGGATGGAAGCACCCAAAAGTAAGGCCTCGAAGATAACCGGGCTTCTCCTGCCCAGCGTCAGATTCGCTGTCTGCATCCGGATGAACGCTGCTGGCGGCGCAAGAACAGTTGCGCAGGAGAAATAACAAGTATATTCTGATGATTTTAAAATGCCACACGAATAGATATCATGGTATCTTACAGGGTGTTTAAGGCAGCATCAGAGCCCCACTTGAGCACATACATCATCATCTAAGCTGTTAAAATGGTTCTAGAATTGCTGATCACATCACCATTCACACTATTGATTCAACAACGACTCGGGGTTCTGAGTGGGGGAGTGCATTAGGCTGTCTCCGTCCTGCGATTGGGTGGAAATCCCCTGGAAAACGGCGGGGCGAGTCAACCCGAAGATCTAGGAAGGTCGCATCCTCACATAAAATAAGACTGGAAATAGCTTCAAAGCGGAGTATAAATGGATACCTGCGGATTGACCAGCTGCTGGGTCTGCTGATCCTGAGTCCACGCGTAAGGCTGCGGCTGGGACATACGATAGTAGGGCTCTTTGAGGTCGAGCTTGCATGAAGACGTCTGCAGTATGCCTCCCAGCTCGGCGCCGGCGCCCCACATTTTAGCTAAAAGTGGAAATTTCAGACAAGAGGAGGATGGAGCCACAGACACCACCGAGGCAGCGAATTAGATGAAGTAAAAAAGGGACCCACCTGACAGGGTCAGATAGAGCGTGTAGCTCTGGGCATTGTGGGCCACCATGCGGAGTTGCCCGGTAATCTCTTGACCAGCCATAACATACAGAGGCTGGGAGAGCACACAACGGAGCTGATACCAGTGAGTGGTGGGCGCGCCTGGAGCAGTAGTGAGCCACCTCTGAACAGAGCTGTGAAGAAAGATTCCGGTTGGAGAGCGGAGCACCATGAAAAAAAAAAAAGCGTGCATTCAATAAACGGGCAAAACAAGGTTATACAAGTCGAGTCCTCTGTTGGTGATCCATCCCTTAACCTAAATTCGTGATGATTTGATCTGGCAATGGCCGACTGGGCCAAAGTAGCTTTTTTAGGTTCCACCCAATCCTAACTACTAAAACTCCTCTGATTTGCTTCACCAAAATTTGAATAGGATTTGAGTTCAATCTGTTCCCCATTCCAATTTTAGTCTGCCCTCTTTACTGATTGAGATACAAAACTAATCGGGATCTAACTCCGGGTAGGCAATCCCGCCAAGGACAGACTTCACAGATGTATAACCGTCATTGATCTTGAGCCCGGATTGGGCAAATGTGACTCTCAGTTCAGGAAATCTTCCGTCAGAAATGAAAATTCAAAAGAAGGGTCCAGAGGGTTGCAGCAGTCTTTTTAACTAACTGTCCCACTCGATCTGATTCCCCAAAAGGTCGTCAAGTATTAACTGCAAAAGGAAGCTCTCTAACGTGCGGCGCGGGCAGAAAAAATTACCCCCCCCTTCCCCGTGGTGATCTTGGGAGGAGATGAACAAACAGATTTTAATGATTTAGTATTGAGAGAGAAAAATATAAGGAAGAAGACGGATTAGAATATAAGAAGCCCAGAAAGAGATCATAAAAGGATTGAGCCAAAATGAAACGTTGGATGAGTAGACAGTAATTGAATTCGGAGGCAAGCATCACGGCAGAGTAGAATACAGATTGGAGCAAGGTAGCTACCTACCTTCCATTGAACAATACGTCAAACCAACATGCTAGCCCATGTACCCTGGTGCCAATAGAAGCTACGAAACTGAGGGGGATATCGATTTCATAGAGCTCTTCTTCCTGAAAAGGGTGAAAAATGTAAAGTTTATAATTTGGGGGTAAACAGCATCTTGTTAATAATATGATAAACAGCAAGTGATTCAAGCAAAGTTCATTTCAATGATACAGACGTTAAGGTATATAAGGGGATAATAAAGCTAATTTTATAAATAGGAAAGTTTCTATCGGATAGATCTTTCACCTTAATGTAAGTAAAATCTAGCGTGTGAGATACAGCTGGAGAGATCAGTAACCTTGGATCAAAAGCATCGACCACTGGCTGCATCAAGAAATCACCATAGAATAACATGAGAGGATAATTTGATAACGCAACTTCAACAAGGGCAGAACTACAATAAATTGGCTAATTCACCTACCATAGAAAGAGGTTTCATCATTTATGTTGAAAGAAAATTGTATGTCCTGCACAGTTTCTATCTTATTTATTTTTCCTATCCACACTTCTTCGGGCTCCTGTACATGGATATACATAAATTTACACCTAGATACATATATACACAGCATCATAACGAAGAGGGGCAGGTTCTCTATGCACGATTATTTACATTCGTCGCATAATTATTAGACCCATCTTGTTTTTTATCAGGTTTCTTTGAGAAGTTTCAAGCTCACCTCTGCTTCACGATGGCTATGTCTGCGCGCCTTTTCCTCACACTCTTAGGATTCAGGTTTATATTCAAGAATAAAAAATGTTGTAACATCAATGAATACAGCCGCTGACTACACTGAGAGCCAATTTTTGTTGCCGTCACTGCTCTCATTTTTTTGACAGCCAGCCAACATACTTGGCTCGCTGTTTCATCTGATACTGGTGCCTCCAAACTGAGCACCACCATCTGCCTCGCTACCATGGTCCGCCAGTGCGTCCTTGCCAGGAATCGACCATGTGACCACACCGTTAAAGTTTGCCATGGCCCTGCTCTCTTGAGTGGGAGCACTGCGCGCTAAAATAATTTGTAGACTCGTTCACACAATACATTAACTTAAGCTAAGAGACCACGCCCCATAGTCTTTGCTGACATTGCCAACTGTACAGAGGACTCAACGCGCATATGGACTGACGTCAACAAATAACCTTATACCCATTGAGGAGGTTATTGCAACTTTACTCCATTCATGCGGTCTATTTTATCTTAAGTTACCTTTGGTCTCCTTGTCTGATATTCCCAGGAAGAATATTCAGCAACATGTAGAGATTGACAGTCACCCATCCTCAAATGATACCACTCTGGTGCTGTATCTACCTAATAATTCTTCTGCGGAGCAGCTTTTTAACTTTTCATCGAGTCGCAGACGAATATTGGCAAACTCTCAGCCTATGATACCTCGTGGATTTGTGTTAAGATGGGGTGATAAATTCCCTGCGCAGTATTTTCACTGCTCTATTTTTCCCGTTTTGCCCTTTTAATGCTCTCGTAATTGCATACACGTATGTAGAAGTGCTAACAATACCACGTGAGAGGTGTGACCTCTAATTCCCCCTATTCTCTATCTGGAACTATTTAGAAATTAGATGTACAACTAATGAGCGAGCTAAATTATCTAATCCTTTGTTTCAAGCTGAAAATTATGAAATGGAGCATCGGCCTTCTCCAATATTACACAAGCCTACAAATAAATCAGCTATACAAGCGACAACAGGGCAACAAGCCACTCCATCTAATATTCGAGCTAAATGAAAGAACAAGTGTGTATTCGCCTATGATCAGCATGAATGCCTCAAGATTGCTACGCATCTCGTTTTTCGCATAGCAGTTGCCTCAGAGAGGATAACATATATTTATATAAAGCCCATATGAACCTCTACAGGGTAGTTGCTCCAAGTCTGCAAAGAAACTTAAACCACATAATCTATGCATAACCTTCCAAACTACTGATCACTCAGTTGAGAAGACAGCCCTAACAAATGATAACCATAGGACACATTAGCTGTAGGAAGCAGCAAACTATAGGTTTTACTCTGTCATATAATCGACACTCATGCCAGATAACATAGCTTAAGAACAGTGCCTAAACAATGGGAGAATCTTGACCGAAAGTAATTGAATGAATTAATAGAAACATTTAAATCGGTTCGACCATGCAGTACAACTCAGAAGTCAAAAATTGCAAGGAAAGAAACTGGAAGAAGGCCAGAACAAATCTTAAGATCATCATATATAATACCTTTCATGACAAAACGGACTAGAAATACGTTAAAAAAATACAATTTTTAATATTCAAAAACACAATAGAATTGAATCCATACATATAGTTTTAGTGAGAGAATTCAACAAGGAACCACATAAATAACTGTAGATGACTTACCTGAGTAAAATATCCCTGGAATGCGTGTCCATGCAATGGGGTAAGATCCACACCGAAATAATTCTTCTGTTGCCAAAAGAGGGCCTAAAATGGGAGAGAAATCTCAGAACAAACCCTTAACCTGTATAGGAAAACCGTAAACAAAACTACATTTAAATAAAAGTCAACCTAAACATTACTCTGCTACAGCAACCCCGGAATATTTCCCCATCAAAGTTGTAACTGAACAGTGCCCATTTATTTTGCAGATATGAACTATAAAAAGATAAAAATAATTATTTTTAAATGTGAGGAATAAAGATAAGAGCGTTCAACATTTCAGGGGTATTTTGGAAATTGAATTATTCATCGTCAGTGAATTATCGAACCGTTCGTATTGCACACGTCAAAATCGAGAAAAGGTAACCCCCATAATTCATTCAATATCATTGAATAAATCCAAAAGATTAGCTGTAAAAACCGTTAATGGTCTTCATATATATTATAATTTATTCGGATAAAGATGCAATCAAGGTGAGAATAAAACTAAAAAATCGAGAAAAATGTCAAGAGCATATCATATACCTTGTTTGCGATTTCAACATAAAGATATTCATCTGAAAATGGTGCCATGTGTATCCTACAGGTTAGAAATTTAAGATGTCATAACCAATCCAGCTTTATGATAGGTACAAGATGTTTGAGGCTCATCTTATTGTGAGAAAAGGATTTATAAGGCAAGGCAATTTGTTAATGAAAAAGCAAAAGAACAGCAAACAAGATACATTTAACGGAAAATAGAAAGAGGAAAATGTGTTCTTGATGAACAGAAATTATTGGTTGATAAAAGAAACAAAAAAAAACAGCCGTTTGTTCATTAATATTTTCAAGAAATGAAATCGGAAGAACAAAATGAACATCTGTGCATCGTACAATATAATGATGTAAACCATCATGAAGTAATCAAAGTCGAAGACATAAGATTGTCTTTGGAGTCGCATTGTCAGATCTAATGTTATGAGGGGATTCCAAGAAAAAAACACCGAATATCACGCACACATGTACGAGTGTGTGTAAATGAACCCCAAAAATTACTCTGGAAAAGGTTCTGGAAGGGTTGGATTATATATGGCAGCTACTCGTCAATCCAACTAAGGCTGATTCCCCGCTGTCCCATGAATTACACAGATTATTCGGCAAATGGAAAACAACCATTGCAGCTTGTGTGTGTACTCGCACGCCTAAGAGTGTTTTTGTGTGTCTGTGTTAGGGAGAGAGGGAGAGAGAGAGGCCTGCACATGTCTTATATTCTTGATGGAATCCCGAAAGTGACAATGGATAACCATTACCAAAAAAACACAAACCCCAAAAGGATACTAAAGATTCTAGAAAATAATCAGAAACAATGGGAAAAAAGCAACTGACATGTAAAATAGACCACTTCAAATTGTGACACTACAAGGATCCTTGTAAAATAAATAAATAAATAAAATGAAAGAATAAGTAGAGCTACAGTAGGGCTGGATTATTTGCATATGATATACATTTTTTCTTTTGAAAAAGGAATAGGAAGAAATATACTTGCAGCTAATGAATAACGTACTCAGATCCAAAAATTCCCATGATATATATCATCATTCAGAATTAATAGTCTCCTGACCATGCATGATAATTATCAAAAACTAAAAATGCATTTTTTTAAAAGCATTCGATCACAAGGATCCTTTATCACAACCTAATCCTGTAAAAGCTGTGACTGACATTCAAGAAATTATAATACAACTACAGAAATATTGATTGATGAAGCAGACATCACCTTCCAACTGATGGAAACATTTTGCCGTTGGGGGTCAGAAATCGATCTCTTGCTATTACATAGGACTCCAGCATTCTTTCATTGACCAACAAAGTGCCTTAAGAATGTGTAACAGAAAATTAGTTGTGACGACAGCTTTCAGACGTGAAATAGTCATTTTCTCAAAATAATGGCAAACAACATTTTACAGTTGATAAAATAATAAATATTTAATCATTATCAATTTAATCTAACAAAAGAACTAGAGAGTACACTCCAATAGAAGAATTACAGATGAAACAAAAACCGATGCTATAGCGAGTATAGGTATGATGAGACATACTTTTGTGAAAAATTCACGAGGTAACAGATACGATCAAACCAGTGCCAATGAGCGCGAAAGGAATTTCTAATGTGCAGTCATCAGAAGCATGAGTAACTCTGTCTGGTAAATGTCATTCATAGACTACCAAAATGCATTTAGGCAGACAAGCGAGAAATCTTTTTACCGAAGGCGTAACATTTTGTGCGATGCAATGACCAAAAATAACGTGATATGATAAGATTTCTATGAACAACTAGGCTTCAGCCTGATCCAGAAACTGGCTTCGTACAGTAAACGTAATGCCCGCACAAAAAATGAAGAGGAAAATAGAACTGTGTAAAAGGAGAACATATAAAAATTCAATGTCTGGTATAATTCAATATAAACATAAAAATTACTTCCTTGAAGAGAATCGAACCTACCCATCGGTTCAGATATCAAAATATCTGCCTTCTCAGGTAGAATAACCTCTTCGACTTTACCTTTGACAACCTGCTCAAAGATCCAAAAAACTTTGAATGTAGTCGCAGGAGTTCTCGGAATAACATGTAATATCTACATTTATTGAGCACAGAGATGGGGACCAAACTGTTATTCTTTCTCCAAGCGATGGATTTCCAGCTGTCAGTCTATGTGCATACTCTGCCATTTCAGATGCTTCAACAGCGTAAACATGTTTTGCACCAGCCTACACAAAATATAATACGTGATGAACAGATCAGTAATGAGCTGAACACGCATTTACTGACTCATGGGAAGAGAAGGGCTCCACACAGGCCAATTAATTTTTGCATTTCGAAAATCGAAAAGTATAAAACGTACCTGAGCCGCAAATAATGAAAGAATACCACTACCAGCACCAACATCTACAACAATACGGCCATTAAAATCTGCACGATTCTCAACAACAGCAGCATAATATGTTCCTGGTAAAGGATTAATGTTAGAATTCAAAGTAGCAAAAAGCAAAGTGCATGGATCATGGAGGTCAGAGATTAGCATAAACTGCTGGTTTTCTGCATAGCAATGATACCAGCTCATAAACTCCACATTAGGACTGGCAAGAGTTGTAAGAAAACAAGCGCAATTGTTAACTAGACATTATAATGTCAGGGTCACATACAATCTGACCTGTTCTCACATAATCTTGTAACATATTCTGCTGATGTAATAGTTGGCCATAGTAATGAAAGTACATTTTTGCAGAAGAAGATTCTATTTTATCATCAAATTTGCTTTTGGAAACTGAAATGACGCCATTTTCCAACTTTGAGCCTGAAAACAACAGGAAGAAAAGGGACATCAGTGATAAAGGAATTGATGAATGCATAAAATATTAAAGTTCCAGTATAAATACGTAGAATATTCAAGACTTAAAAGTTTGACAAAGAAAAAACTCTCAGGCCACAATCATGAATTGATGGTGCTGTCAGCACACAATCTCAAGAAGACAAAGAAAGCAAATGTTAGGCGGAGGTAGAGGTGTCCCTTGGTGGATAAGAAGGGCATCAGTGGCATGCAAAGTATCAATTTGGTTTCCTAACAAAACATATGAGCGTCGTAAAGAATGAGGTACATCTATAAAAAGCATGCTCATTCATCGTATGGTTCATTCTGATTAAGATGCAAATGAATGATGCAACTTAAAGGTCCCAATATGCAGTTCGCTTAACTAACCCAAGATCCCGATGTTAACACTGTCTACCGAATAATGAGGATGTTGCTATGAGTTGGGCAGTGTTCCACATGACTTGTACAAGCTTCTTCCAAGTACACAGTTCATTTAGGTTTTAGGAATTCAATATCCCAGAAGACGAAAAATCTACAATTTGCAAATCTTGTAATTGAATAACACAATCTATCAATCAATAATCATTAATGAGCACAAGATCAAAGAGTAGTTGTTGTTCAACGAACAAAAGAGAAATTGCATTGATTTTCTGGCGATACAGTTGATGACATCAGAAAATGCTCAACATAACAAATATATAACATCCTAAATCCTCTATAGAACATTCTCCAACCCGATTGTTCCCACCAAAACCTCAATACGAGCAAAACCTGGCAAATTGAACTGATCTGAGAAAAATTCATAGCAGGTAATGACTAGGCTTCCCTCTGAAACATCTCCATACTTCACCCAACACCGCAACTCCCCATCCCACCCCCCAGAGAAAAGAAATGAAAAAGAAGAAAATAAGAGATGATCTGGGGAAACCAACATCCGATTCTTCTGATTCAAATTATTACTGTCGCCACCACATTTGAGCAGACGACACAAAATCAGATGAAATCTCCACCCTCAATTGGGCTCCCAGACGTCATCAACCAGATTTCCCTAGTTGACTCACAAAAAGGATAATGATCTCTTAATCAGTGACAAATAAATAGCAAAATTTCTTGGTACGTCAAAGCCACAGCTGAAGGCAATTACATGCATGACAACATGCTTCTTCAAAGGCCTTAAAAATTATATATCTAATTGAAAGCAATGCTTGTTACCCTCTTTGAGCCAATTAATGTCTACATTAAAAAAAATGGAAGTTCACCAGCTAAAAATTTCATCAGAAAAATACATTTTTTTGACATAGTATGAAACAAGGTCAGAAAAAAAGGAAAGCCATGGAACCAAAGAACATAGAGGTGAAACCCAAATTATTCATCAAAAATTTAAAACAATTATTTCATGGCAATAGTGCACCTGTGCCCGTACCAGTGACAACATTCTTCCACTCTTCAAAGGCACAATGAAAGGCTTTTCTGTCACTGTCTGATCTAAATCTAACAGTTATTGCACTTGACGTGGAATTCTGGATTAGAAAATGTTGGATCAGAGAAGAATCCCTAAAGAAGATTATACTAAGCATGTTTCAATCAACAAAAGAAAGTAACGTTCCTTGGCAAAGAATAAAAAATATAAATGGATAACGTTAACAGCACAGATTAAAAATGTGAGATTTGGAATATATTCCATCAAACAATAGAGACTATGCCCAGGGTGTTAAGTTGATAAAAAAAATAGAACTGAACATCATAAAATATCCTTATCAACCCCTAATCGATAAGAAAAATATACGAAATGTAGAGTACAACAAGAAGAAACACATGATAATACAGGGATCTTCTACAGATGACCAAAGAATGGAAATAAAAACTGGTGATAACATTTCTGTTTAACAATGGCATAACCAATGATGGCACCAATCCTGAATAATCGGGATAAGCGACAAAATATGGATCACATGCTGAAAAATAAAGACAGTCGATGAAACAAACTAGGAATCTGGATATCTACAACCAAATTGCTAGGACCAGGGATGCAAAAAGGTTCATTACCATAAGAAAGATGGGGATATGGTCATCAGTCTGACAGAATAAAGTCCCAGCTCACACCATAGAAAATGGCACGATAACAATATGATGGACAACGTAAAAGATGTTTACCAACACCAACTATAATACGAAGAGATCACGGAGCGGGACTTAGCAAGCCATGGCTCATGATTTTGGGCAGTCAATTATTCAACAAACGAATCAGCAACCAAATTCATTCTTCACTGAAATTTATCACAGGAGACAAGACGCACGTTCCACTTCAGATACAAAATAACTCCCCAAGCATATTTTATTGTTCTTTTCAATCTAAAAATTAGACGGTTCTGACTTATCTCTCAAAATGCACAGGAAAATATGTATACATACAGGATGCTGAAGTGATTGAAATCTACTCTGCGGTCGATGGACAAAAAGCGAGGAGCAAAGGAGAAGATATATACAATGTGTGTACGTATAGGCACGCAAGTGTGTGTATATGCTGCTTATAACAAAAAATCGGATGTCTAAAGTGATTGGTTAAACAAGGCCAGTGAAGAGATATATGCTCATATGTGCGTCTACATACTCATCGATGTACCTCTTTCTCATTGCTGTTGCTAAATCGCTCATTGACGCAGAGTGATTCCCCTGGGCCTAATCTGAAAAGCTGGATTTCAAAGAGGAAGAAATCAGCATGAAGTGTTGATACTGCGTCGTTCAAACAACGAGAAAAAAAACGAACATGGAATGTAGCTGTACAGCGTGCAAATCCTTTCGAAGTGGAGAGGAACACAATCCAGTTACAAGAGCCGCTCGGCGCAAAAGAAAGAACCGCAAACCTGGGAGGTCCGGACGTCGATGCAGGTGACAAACCCGACGTCAGCTTCGCGATGGAACTGGAGCTGCGGGTCACCAGACTCATCCACGATGAACCGCAGAGTCGCGGTCGAGGGTGACGGTGCGTCGGAGTGGGAGCAGGATACGTGGCAGATGAGGACGCCAGGGATCTCCAGTAGCTTTAGCTTCTTCTCCGGAGCCCCAGGCGACGAGTCCATCCCCGCGACGTCCCTCACCCTCCTCTCTCCTCCACGACAGCACCGGTCGACGGGGCTAGGTTTTTACAGAGTTCAAAGGTGGGCACACCGCTAGGGTTTTAGACCGTCGCGGGGGAAACAGGCGTCGGTTTCCCTTCTAAGATACGGCCTGCCCGCCACAGATCGAAACCTCAGCGGACAACCATGGAAGATACCTCTTCGGCCGCGCCGCTTCTGGCTCGGGCGTGGGCGGGGGACCGACTACTGCGTCAAGCAGGCTGCCGAAACAGGCAAGCCAGCAGTGGAACGTGCGCCAGCCATTGAACGAACGCCACGCTCAACGCCCCACAGGGAAATTTCCTAAACAGCTCAGCCGCCTGTAGCAGATTGCCCTGTGGACCCCTTCCCAAAAGGGTCTTTTACTTCGCAGAAATACTCCGAGAAATCACCGCCCGCCTGCCTGCAAATCTTCGACCTGCCCACCTGGAAATGATGACCCGAGGAAGATTAACCTAAAGAAGGTCTGGTGCTCCAGGTAGAAGACAACCACCCCTTTCTAAGCTTGCGATTTTCTTATTTTTAAAAAAGTTATCTTTAAAACGTAAAGTTGTTAAAAGTCCTCTCTTTGAAAGATAATTTCCAAACGCCCAATAGATTGTTAAAAAGTCTCTTTTCCAGATGATGAGGCCCATATAGGCCCAATTATGACTTTGGGCCCGGATCTCACAGGTCCCCGAGAGCTTACTGGATCGATCATCTATTGGGCCGTTTAATCCAAACCGTACCGGTCCTCTTTTCACTCTGCAGGGGAGGGGAGTGTTGGTGTGAGAGAGAGGGGGGAGAGAGAGAGAGAGAGAGAGAGAGAGAGGGGGGGGGGAGGGGGGGCAGGGATGGTGGGAGTCAAACCAGCGGCCGAAGCGCGCTTCCTTTTCCTCCCCAACGGTCTCAGGGTCTCGAAATGGGCTTTCGCCACGGCGTTGCTGACTCTGGATTCCCTACTCGTCTGCTTGATCGTAGCCTACGTTCCCTGTGAGTTCTGATCTCTCATTGCTTTCATGTTTCTTTATTTGGATTGCCTTTAGTTTGACAGTCTCGCCTGGTGCGTAGACACGAAGATCGATTGGGATGCGTACATGTCTCAGGTAATAGATAATGTTACGGCACCCGTTACGCAGTATCATGTGTCTGGCTTCTCGGTTTTTAAGTTGATTCATTCCCCTTGTTTACCTGATCTGTTATGAATTTAATTTAATTATGTTTTTTCTGGCTGATGAGAAATGAGAATAGGTGGATGGTTTCCTTCAAGGAGAGAGAGACTACACGAAATTGGAAGGTGACACGGGTCCTCTGGTTTACCCAGCCGGATTTCTTTACATCTACAGCGCCCTGAAATATGTGACCGGTGGACTGGTCTTTCCAGCACAGGTGTAGCTGCCTGGAGATGCCGAGGAAGATTCATTTTCTTGTTTTCTCCAATTTTTTTATAAATTATTGATGTTTCTGAATGCATGATCGAATTTTATACTGCGACATCTGCGCTCTTTTGCCCATTTGATCACTATTTACTATCATTTCAGAACTTTTTATTTAGCTTCTTTCTTCAAGGATTATGGCACATGCTCACATTTTCTTGTGTCATTTTGCAGGTCATTTTCGGCATATTATATATTATCAATCTTGCAATAGTGATGTTTATCTACTTAAAGACTGATGTGGTACATAAACCTTCACTAAAATTTTATGTTTGTTTCTGAGGTTTTCTTACGTTGACCTAGCCTCTATGTTTATTGTAAATCATCTGATGGTAGACTGAAACGTCTTCTACTTGAAAAGGAATCAAAATTTATAATGCGTAAAAATTATAGTTCTACATCTTTTCCTAGGCGGGATACACGGCTCTACCTTGTTTTGTAATATTTTTTGACGAACTGTGTATCACTCAGTACATGTACCTCACTTATTGTGAGGAGCCATTGCATAACTGTCAGTCCTTGGTCTCCATGTGGCCAAGGTGCAAAGTTACACGCAAATGTGCCGAAAGATAGGTTGATTATGGGCATCCTGAATTTCCACCCTGGTCAACTTTGATCTTCGATGATGGCCCTGCCATAAAAATACTTTCTAGAACATATTAACTGATTTTCAGCTTTATTGTAGTTTAGGGCACAATTTTTTTTCTTCCTATTTTTCATGGATGAAGAGAAATTTTCTGTTTTCTTCCTGATAGTTTTTTAACAGCTTTTTATTGTGTTGCAGCTCCCATTGTGGGCGCTTTCTTTGCTCTGTTTGTCAAAGAGGGTCCACTCTATATTTATGCTTCGACTTTTCAATGACTGTTTTGCGACAGTTCTACTTCATGCTTCAATGGCTTCAATTTTATATGCGCAATGGCATCTGGGATTAATTATATTCAGGTGACTACTAAAATGTTTATTTAATGAAAGCAATGGCTATGTTTTGTTCATTACGAGAGATTTCTTTCAGTGCATTCTGTGACGTAGTTCTATTTCTTTATTCTGTTTCTCTTATAGTGCTGCTGTATCAGTCAAGATGAGCGTGCTCCTTTATGCTCCTCCTTTGTTGTTGCTCATGTTAAAGGTATATAAAATCTTCTCCAGTGAATTTGACAACGGCAGTCATATCCTCGTTGACCAAAAACAGATCCAACTGTCAAGAGTTTGTTGATTTTCTTTTTTTCTGTCAGGGAATGAGTCTAAGGGGTGTGACCTCTGCTCTCTTTTGTGCAGCATTGGTGCAGGTAAACATGCGTTTCCCGTTATCAATATGTCTGTTACCTTTATTTAATATTTACCTTCGGTAAAATGAAACAATATTTAAATTCAGGTCTGTGCCAGTCTTTCATCATAATATAATTCAGATATTTCTGTCTTTAGTAACTAACTGGAAACGCACATGCCCTACTTGTACATGCATGCATCAGCTGTACTGTAAATCCTTCACATGGACGCCAAAGTTTGTGAAAAAAGGGCTCTAGAGGCTTGTTAAAGGCTCTTGAGATGCTCTTGTTGCTAAATAGCGGTCTTTAATATCTTGAACCATTGGATGAGACCTTCCAAACTTCTAGACCTGAAACCTATAGATAAATATCCGATGCCAGTGAAGAGTAGCACATAATATAGTGACGAAGGTAATTCGGGAATGATTGCGAAGTCACTTTTAGGTTTGAGAAGGCTCCATCAACAAAAGCTTTGAGGCGTCTCTGAAATGTAGGTTATGTTCCGTGTTGTGTCCCCACATTACAGCATAATCATATTTTGTTGACAAGAAATTTTACATGATTTACAGTTTGGCCATGAATCTGTTTAAATGTTAATACGACTTCGCATCTGTTAAGCTGGCATACTTTTGTTTCGACACCTAATGATCATGTGGCCCATTATGCCAGGTATTGGTGGGATTTCCTTTTCTGCTATCTCACCCAGTGGCCTATTTATCAAGATCCTTCAACCTCGGGCGTGTCTTCATGCATTTCTGGTCTGCTTTCATCCTTGAAAGGCTACATTTGTGCGCCTGTTACCTTATAGTATGATATGTAGCTTTCTCCCCATTAGTTGGGGGTTATCTTTCAGAATCTGGCCGGTTCGCTATGTAACATTTTTCATCATTTACTTTAAACAGGTCTGTTAATTTCAAGTTTGTTCCTGAAGAAATATTCGTATCAAAAAAATTCGCAACTTTTTTGCTTATTGCGCATCTTACACTGCTGACATTATTCTGCCATAAAAGGTGGTGCAAGTAAGTACGAAAACTCCTAACTTTTTCATGAAATTGTTTGTTTTGAAATTTTTATTGTCAATTATTTATCTTACGTTATGTCTACATTTCGCTTACGTTTGTTGATGTCATCTGCATCAATTAACTCTGCACTGGGCACCCATTAAGGAATATAATTTTTCTCGGTACATGTGACCTCCATATTTTTCTAGGCGTTTGCTTAGAAATAACTAAAGATGGCCTTGTTTTTTTTCAGGCATGAGGGAGGCCTCCTTTCTTTCTTGTATTCTAGGATTTGTCAGATAAAAGGAAGGAATTCTGTTTCTGGACCGTCCTCTGTTTCTACAGCTCTTTCTCAGGATTCAAACCTCAGGATCCTCAATAAAGAGCGTGGGTGTCTTGAAGCCTAACATGTCCTTCTTCTTTTATTTAGTCATGGGGTTTCTTATCACTCTAAATAATAGTGGGCATATGACTTTGCAGATATAATAACCCTGATGTTTGTTGGGAATTTCATTGGCATCGTATGCGCTCGATCACTCCATTACCAATTTTATTCATGGTAAGTTTCATTCGGTCTGGCTTCGGTATCTTGTATATCTTCTTTTTTATCTTCTTTTTTCTAGGTTTATTTAAGGAGAAGATTGTACAAAAGCATTCCTAATGCCTGCCGTCATTACTTATCTTGCAAATTTATACTGCTGGGCCATTAAGATTTTCATGAATCATCTGAGTGATGTAGAGTTGCTGGACTGCTCCCTTCTTTTTTTTTCCTTTCGTTGGAGCCTCTGGAACATTAACATGAGAGAGAACCCTGAAACCTTAATGATATTTAAAGTACAAAAGCTTCAGGTTTGAGAATCAATCTATGTATTTGAGGAGATGCTGAATGCTATCCATTACATTTCCATATTTCCAGTAAATTTGGCTTCTGTTTTTACTAATTTTTTATACTGGAAATGGATGCCTAACTAATAATAGAACATCCAGCTAGGTCATTAGATTCGATAAGTGAGCATATACATTAGAACCAATCATAGAATGAGCTTCTGGGAAAGCTACTGCCCCTTGCTGCCATCGCAATAATCCTTGGTCTCCACACCAACCTTGTTCGCTATTTTAGCATAGTTTGCCATTTAATGATTCTATCGGATCTGATTGATGCGGTGCGGGCTTTTCAGGTACTTCTACAGCCTGCCATTTCTCCTGTGGAAGACTCCCTTCCCTACCCCTCTGCGGTACGCCATAGCCTTCCTCTACCCTTCCTAGCCATCTCTCCTGTGCAATCGTTCCTCTCCTCACGCTGGGCTATTTCCGATAATTCAGGCTGGCTCTGTTCGGAGCGGTGGAGCTCTGCTGGAATATCTACCCGTCGACCTCCTACTCGTCTGTTCTTCTCCTCTGCGCTCATCTGCTGCTGCTGCTGGGCCTGTGGAAGGCCCCCTGCGAACTCCCGGAGGTGGCTGACGAGCCAGCTGCTCTGAAGGAGGAATGAAAGGGCATCTACTATGAATAGCTTCTCACAAAATGTCTAATTTTTAACTTATGACGACCAAAGTTTAATGACAAATTTTCCCGATGTTCCTCTCTTCCTCTTGGTTTTCCGGCATGAAATGAGGGAGAATTATTCTGCCCAGCTTTTTTTTTCCCGGTGTGCATCAGCTGTGGGGCTCTGATTCTCCATTTAAGTCTTGTATTAATTAATTATTTATTTATTTACTTATTTATTTGCTTATTTATTTCTTACTGTCAATTGCACGGTTTTGTGGTCGTGGTCCAGTCCAATATTCTCAATAGAAAGAGATAATAGTAAAATGCCTGCAGCGACTTCAGGGGGGAGGTCAACGTCCGAAACGGCCCCATTCATCTCTCTAAATAAGTAGGAGATAAATTATAATATTTTACAAATATTTCCACAGCCAAATGATGATAAAATCTGGTGCAACGGACGCAGAGGGTTTCTCTTCCTTCAAAGCCATTTGAACATATAAAGAGAGGAACGAAGACCACATTGAGCTGAAGATATTTCCTATAAAAAGGAGGTCCTTTTCCCCGGATGAATTCCTGGTTATTCACCGAGGGGGCCCACTCATCTCTCTAATTTGCTGAGAAGAGCTTCCATCGGAGGCACCTCCTTCACTATCTGCTGCCAATCGGGCATTCCCTGCAGGGAATGGAAGGGGACAAAAGTCAACGCGGGATGAGACAATCACTGCCTTTCTCTTGTTCATTTCTCTGCGGGTGCCCAGAGACGATGTCAAGGTATAAACAAGAAAGAAGGGGAGAAAAGTCAACGTGGGATGATACAATCACTGCCTTTCTCTTGTTCATTTCTCTGCGGGTGCCCAGAGACGATGTCAAGGTATAAACAAGAAAGAAGGGGGGGAAAGTCAACGGGGGATGATACAATCACTGCCTTTCTCTTGTTCATTTCTCTGCGGGTGCCCAGAGACGATGTCAAGGTAAAAACAAGAAAGAAGGGGAGAAAAGTCAACGTGGGATCTACTACAAAAAGAATCAGGAATAGAGTGACACTGAGAACAAAAATACCCCCCCATATGTTAATCTGAAAGCAGTGATTCACACGATTTTTATGTAAGAAGATTGATAGTTCATCTGAAAGTGGTGATTTTTGGTTTTCATTACCTTCCCAGATCTTCTAACACGTCCGTCAAGGCGCAGTACTATGTATACATCCTCTCCGGGTTCGACGCCCGGTTGCTCAGAGATCCACCTGGAGGATCATCAGAGTCAGCGGGCGACGGATGAAACTCAGATGGAGGAGACACGAGATACTCAGTTCCATAGTCAACACTTCACCATATATGACACCCGGGTTTTGTTTCATTTCAAAAGGGAAGGGGCAGAAATATTAAGTGTAAACATAAATGGTAAAAATTTAAACCAAATATTGCACGAACAAAATAGGAACAGGAATCAAACCGTCACCCGAATTTCATTCATCGTAGAAAGCAACATTCGCTTGATTAAAATTCATGGTTATTCCAGTGAATTTATGGGTACGCGAATGTAGATGGCTAAAGACGTGGAAGACAGATAAGAACCCTAACCCACAAACAAAATCAAGCCTGACAGAACAACCTGATACTGTGGGATGATTTAGCAAAACGTGAGCCACCTGGAATTCTAGAGGGTTTGCATCCAAATATTGTTCTTCCTTTCTAAAAGGAAGAATCGATATGTGCTCTTACTGTCAAGATAATCTAAAATGGCATTCTTCAGAACGGCATGAAGCGGGAGAGAATATTCAGTCCATGTCTCCACTCTCAAAACTCAGTAAGAGGGCATGGAAAAGGGTATCTATTATGTAGGACGAAATGGTGGCACGGGCGAAGATCAATGTTGAAGCTGATGATGCATTAGATCGAGCTTCAAAGAGAGATAAATTTTTCATAACTCTGAACAATAAAAATTCCTAATCCGCGAACCTGTACCCACCAGTCTTGACACAGATTGAAGTAGAAGCAAACGGGGAAGGTATAAAGCAGTGGAGAAATAAAGCGATCAATAAATCTGACTGCATTTACTCATTGAATAGATGAACATCAAACGTTATTTTGAAGTTAGAAAACAATCATATTTGAAATGGATGAAATAAGGGTGATGCTTCGAATTGGCACATGGATACTCAAAACGAGACAAAATATACATAAACAAATGGAACGGCCAACGAAAAAATCGGAATAAAGCTTTTTCATTATGGAGAAAGAACGTGACCTTTCCCACTCATTGGGTGATATGATCTCAGCTCTAAATCGCACCTCAGCCTTCAAGCGAGATTTTGCAGTAATAGACTGAGCTCTTTTGTCAAAGTCATCCTAAAATGATGCATCATAGTGTTAAAATTTCTTCTGAAAAATCAACCAAATTTTTCCAATGGAAAAAACTGAAAGATACAATAAATGAGAAAAATCGGACTAGACATTTCATACAGAACGGTTTTTGACAACCATAAGATCTCATTAGGACATTCATTAGGGAAAAAGGACGCCATTTGCCAGTCCAAGAGAACTTATAGGCATGCCTGTCATGAATGCTCTTTAGAAGACAGTTACAAGATGAAGTTAGAGACGAGCAAGTACAATCAGTGATTCAAATGGTTCGAACTTATATATGCAAGGAAATGAGGCATGACGGTCGATGCTCCCAGTCCTCGGTTGAACATCGTTTTATTAGAGTATATATATTGCGTGCATCAAGTAAAAGTTCTTATCTTTGGACTTATTTAAAATTGAAAAAGAATCAGCTTTTCCACTCACACAAGAGAGTGGACATTGAATTTTCTTCTCCACATTTTTGGATTTTCAATATTTTTTCCATACAGACAAAGTCAGCAAACAAACTATTTCTAAGATGTTTTTTAGTATGGAAGGGTTGTATACAGAGAAAATTTTCTCAAGGAATAATACTCGACTATCTTAAAACTAAAAACTAAGGTAAAGTCTGCATTTGATGCTTGCAAAGCTGCATTAGAAAATAAGACTAGGGCAGCATAGGCTATGTATCAAGTTATTATAGCCATAACTTAGCGCAGAACTCTGAAAGACTGACTTATTGATTCTCATAACCTAAAAAAAAGAAAATACTGAGAAGCTGGCTTACCCCAATGGAAGGAAGTGATGTCGCTGCTTTTGTGGGAACTCCAAAGCCTTTTCTCTCAATGGAAGTCTTTTGCCCTTCACCCAAGATAACAGGGACTAGGAGAATACCTCGTAGAAGCAGCTCAGTCCGAAACCTCTCCGCCTTCTCAATCGCTTTTGAGACCACCTCCTTTTTTCCTGCGAGAATAACCTGAAGTTATTGATTAGAAAATCCTATCAAAAGTGAGAACAATAAGAACTCATAAATTTAAATTATTGTAAATAGTTACATGCAAGTCTGCCGACCATCAAGTACCTCCAGCAAATAAAAACTTATGATCAGCTTAATCTATGTATGAAATAAAATATTTGATACTAACTGGCCTCGCAGTGTCCCGAAGCTGCACGAGTTCAACAATTCTATTTGTTGAAAGGCGCAAAGGCAATCTTGAAAGGGTTTCATCCCGTGTTATCTGTGCAAGCTGCTCCTCTTCCTTCTTGTTATCCCAGATAAACAATGCGACAAGAACAGCAATACCTGTGAAGAGCTGATTTAAAATTTTAATCAATGTATAAATAAAATGATAAGTCCCAACTTGATGGCACTTGTTCAAATGAGAAATTTATAGGAGCTAAAAGATGCAAAGGTAATACTTATAGATTCCCAAGCTTATCAAAACCGATTTCTCATTTCACTGTCACATCTGTGGTACTATCCTAAGAAAAGGCTGACGTCAAGAGGGTGTATTATAATCACTCCCATAGCAGACCGATAAAGATACTAAAGAACACGCAACTAAGAGAAATAAGGACGAAGCAGGTTACTTCACAGTTTACAGAAAGGTGGTCGATGAATTTATTCATAAAAAAATTAAAATAATCACTCGTTAATAAGGACTAGTAAAATCTTAACAATCGGTGCGTGAAGACATGCGCCTCATTCCAAGCAGTTTATTTCCATGTTGAAAGAAGGAGATGCGAGGTATCAAGAAGATGAAATTTACACGAGCTACAATGTGTTCGCTTCTAACTTTAGGCATGAGCATTAATCTAAACCCCACAAGTGAACAAGTACATTTTTCTGATTAGGCTATGTGAACGTGCTTAGAAGAGGAAATTTCATTATGTCAAAGATAAAGGAATAAAATCTACTACATAGTTTCAGTGGTGAATCCGCCCAATTACTTCCAGTATTTTTCTGAGGAAAAATATTTACCTCCAATGTTGACAGCAGCATTTCCAGCAGTTTCCAACAAGTCAGGAGCCCCATCTCCACCGTTAATCGCACGTAAAAGTCTAGGAACAGTAAAAAAGGTGGCAATTCCAGCTGCTGCAGTAAATGCCACATAGAAGAATCTTCTGATACCACGAAATGGTGCTTGGACCTCACTAATGAGCTTCAAGTCTCTCCTAAAACCATATCCTATATCCTCACCACCACGTCTTGCCTGTGAAGATTTTGAACATAGCTTTTAAAAAGATATTGAACTAGAAGATGATGATATTGTAAGTCAGCTACTGAATCAAAGGAAGGATTTCCGGTCAAAACGTGATGATAATTAAATAGCAAAAAAACTTAATAATCCAAAAAAACTGACACTATGACGATGGAAGCTTGCTAACAGAGAAATTAATTACCTCTTCTTGCAATTCTTTGAACTCTGGTAAGGTTCTGAAGGAGGCCAGATCAGGATCATTAAGGATTGTGCTGAACTTGAGATTGTAGTCTCGGAGAGCCACCCTCAGACACTCTGCTGCTTTCCTACCTTCCCCCCTGAATTCATAAAATAAAAAACTAAATCAAAAGCCAAATCATCCAATGAAATCACCAAGCTACCCCGCATACTTACTGTGAATACTACCTGTAAGCATGACAGCAAGCCTTGTTATATAAAGCTGCTTGAGCTTCCACTGGATTTGGATCCAGTTCAAGTGCATTTTCAAATTGAGCGAGTGCTTCCTTTACCTAGAATATTCAAAACGAGAACCATTATCAACGTAAAAGATCGTCTTTGTTACTACCATAGTATAGGAATGTCAAATAGTAAAGGATTACATGAGTTAAAAAATCAACAAAAATACCCTACCCATAGTACACACCTACACTTCATGCAATATTGAATGACCTTATTAATTTTAATTAAGCGAGCATCAATAAGGCAAATTAATTTGATATTGAATTCTCCTCATTATCAGGTAACATATCACCAAATCTGTTGACAGGGAAGCCAAATACAGATTGATGTACGCTGTGTTGCAAGCTCATCATCTCCGTCAGAATTCTTTACGGAAATGAGCAATGTTAAGCCCAAGAACTAGAAATATACGAGCATAATTATATACAAGCAAGCTTCACATAAAATTTTTAGAAAATAGCACAGGTAAAAAATAATCATTAATCTCAGATAAAAAACGAGAAACCCGACAAATGATTCAACAGTACCCCTACTTGGTTAATCTTCATCCCTATCAGTGGGCCATGTCTCCAGAAAGCCTCCATATATTAGTTTACCCTTTTCCTTGGCTCAGATGTGAATGCCATACCCTCCTCGAAGCTTACCCCATTTCCAGATGGATTCATGGTTGAGATCCGAAAACATGTACTTTTTTTCTAGAGCTACCTAACACCTCAGTCAGGTGTATAAAAATGCATCTACCCTGGTTGAAAATATTTGAGTTACAATTACCTAAATGTGTTCAGAATAGGCAAAGCAGTGAAAATATCCGATTTACAATCAAGGGGTTTTGTTGGCGTACCTTTGGGCCCATCCAATGCCCAAAACTAAGATTCCAATAGAAACATGAGTTATAAAGACGATCGTTGTTAATTAAATTTTCCACAGACGTAATCAAACACTTTATTTCCGATCATTTTGGGATTCTCGAAGCAATCCCACCTTTTCCTCTTCCTAATTTTCCAATGTGCGATGGGCAGTTTTCCTTGCTTTAGTCATCTGTGCACGCGGATAAAATGATACGAGACAAGAACAAATACATAAATTAAAGTAATATGATATCCGAATTCTGTGATCAACACTTCATCACTGGATAATATTGTCTCGAGGCATAAAGGCATGGAAAGAAATGAATTAATATATCAGCAAGCCTTTGTGACACATTTCACGTTCTCTAAAAAAGGAGTTCGAATAAAAATATAATTTTTCGAAGGAATAAAACGTCGGATAGAGGCATTAAGGGGAAATTTAACGATCCGTAAGCAACCAAACAGTAGTTTCCCATGTGAACGAGGTACAAAGCCCCTTATTAGAGGACACTGCTAGTAAGATAAAATTAAAAATCCCACTGCGGACTACCGATATCCGATACAACCAGCGACGACAAGGTGATTATAACAACTGAGACAGTTGGTAAAAGAAGGGAGATCAAGCGGTCAGGCGACGTCTTGTGCCCCACCTACCCTTCCTTTGGAGAAGAGGGAGAGTCCAACGTTAACACAGCTCTCGGCCGTTTCTGTCTTCGCTCCTGGGGAAGGGGGAGGCGATGATGAAGACGAGGAGGCCGCCAAAACTAGGAGCCGATTCTGGCGAGAGTTCAGAGAGCTTCTCCTCGTAGACCACATTCGCCGCCTCGGACGGTGGAGCAGGTGCTGCTGGAGCGCAGCAGCGGCTGGCGCTGCCATGGACATCGTTCTCGACCTTCTTATCCGCCACGGCGGAGGAGAGGCGCTCCCAACCCGCGCTTCCCAGGGACCCCGTCTTTCTTCCCTCGAAGGTCCGTTATATCCATCCGCCATCGCCCTCCAATACAAAAATGCCGATAACTATTTTTAATAAACCCCCTAAACTTACGAAGATTCATAAACAAACCTCCTGCCGGGCCTCAAGGCCCAAGTCTCTCATATTCAGGCCCATCAATTCATATTTTCGGCCCACAAACAGTTTGAACCAAACCACTAGGGATCAGCAGTCATGGTCTCAATTAGGTTTTTAGTTGTGACCTAAACTTAGACCTAAGTTCGGTCGGTCACAGTTCAATCAAGATTTGAAAAACCTTGACCTGACTTATGACCTATCAAAACTTAAGCAAATATATATATATATATATATATATATATATATATATATAATTACATATAAATTTTATATTTAAAAATACAAAAGAATCAAACAACCTGCATATAAGTGGAACTTGTGATGCGATGGGAGGAGGTGGCAGCAGAAGAGGAGTCTATGGCAATGGAAAAAGACGCACAGTGAGAGATGATTTTATGGTAGTGGCAAAAGAGAACCATGCAGCAATGACGAGTAGTAGCTCGTGGTGATGGAAGAGGACATATGGCGAGGGAGGATCCTACATTAGCAGCGAAACAAAAGTGTGCAGCAATAGTGGAGGAGCCTGTGGTGGTGGAAGAGGATGCATAGCTCTCTCTCTCTCTCTCTCTCTCTCTCTCTCTCTCTCTCTCTCTCTCCCCTCACGCACGCATGCACATGTGCGCACACACACACACACACACAATGGTGGGGCAAAATAGAAGATCCAAACCATTATGGAGATAGCAATGGGCATGCTCAAACGTAAGGGCCTTCTAAATATTTATGGGCAAAAAAAGCTAAAAAAGTTGGTCATATATGCCCAATAGATAAGCTGGAAATTATGTTTCATGTCAAACTATACATAAGCCAAGTCACAAAAGAGGGTTATTTTCACATATTACAAAATATTTGGTTGCATAGCATGTACTGGTATTCCTTCAGAAAACTAGAAAAAGGAAATGTTTATTGAAAAAGATAAATATATTTCTTACCGGTATATGTAAAGAGAGAGCTTTGGGCTGTTAAATGAACCAATTATGTGTTATTTGTTTCCGAGCAACAAATATTTGTGGATGCCATCCAACAAGAGGCATGGGCAAAGGCCATGGTTGGAGAGTGATATTTTATTCAACAATAACTACACTTCAAAGCTAATTATTTATCTATATTCTATTGTTGTTAAGAAAATTTAACAAATTTAAAATTTATAAAATTAGACAAATAAGTCAATTACATAAATAATTAATTTTATAGTACATTTTTAAGTCGATCACAAAGAAGATGAAAATTAGTTAATTATTTATTATTTATAGTTATAGATTAATTTTTGAAATTATTTAGTTGAGAAATTTTAGTGAAATAAAATGAAAAATACTAATTTTATGTCAATAGATGTTAATTCACAACGAACATACCCCCAAAATTTAGAGTCAATAGAAATACTTCAACTCAAAAATCCTTAAAATCAAAGCCCAAATATTTCAAATCAAACATCAAATTATTCTTAACATAATGGATGATTCAATATATCTTTTTATCAATAAAAAATAATAAAAATCAATAAAAATTAAAGTTTATGTAAGGAACGGGCAACACAATCATTGATCAGATTTTTGCCCAAATTCAATCAACTTGCGCAAGTGCAATGCCCCAATTAAATTAATGCACCTTCTCTAATTGATGTTTGAGAATTCCAACAACTATTACTTACTAAAGTTGAGCAGTGAAATTAATTTTATTTTAAGTATGTTGTCGGCATTCAAAAAATATTCATCGGAAGAAATTTTTTACCCTTTGTATCAAGTGAGGAGTAGAGTGAGTTTGTGGACAAAGTTCAACTTATACAGTGACAACATGAAGAAAAAAATCTTAAAAGAAATATATCTTTTATGTTAGATTGATAGATTAGATAAAATCTGACATTTGTAGTAGCTAGAAAGAGAAGGAATTTGATTCAAGAGATATATAGATTGGTTGAGGATGTGTTATTCTACTAAAATTATTTTGTAACCTTTCTATACATGTATTATGTTGATTGATTTAAATTATTAGTTGTATTTCTCACCACAATTGATGCACTTATCATTGACTTAGAAACCTTGAAAATATTCAATTTCTTGTTCATTTTAATTGATTAGAGGTTATCTTTAAATTAAGAGGATACACTTCGCACCAGTTGGATACATTGGAAGGCAACAATCACTATTAGAGAATGATTCACGAGTGACTTTTACATTCGAATTAATTAAAACAAAAGTCATGCTGGGAAGAAACAAGATGTAAAAGATATATAAAGCTGGATGATAAATGATATTTCTTTTTGTCAGAGTTCAATCTTCCTCGCTACCTAATGTACCTAAGATCTAACACTGATCAATAATCATAGAGGAAATAATTAAGGCAAAGTTTCACAAGGATACCACGTTTTGAGCCACAACAAAAGAGTTTCAAAAACAGAAACAGAAACCATGGTTCCCATGGAAGGTTATCATCTCAGACAGGACATGAGATATAGGTAACTATAGCTTTGGAAACATTAGAAGCAATTGTCAAAGCAAATTCTATGCACACAACGGTGAAAAGCATGCACACAGAAGGAAAAAAAAATGTAAGCTTCATCATCGAACCACCATTTATGAGAAGCAATTCGCTTCAACAAAAAATTAGAACAAGATTTACATTTTTCAGACGCTAGTTAGGGACGAGAGTTTGTTAAATACCATGCATGTAGCTTTCTCCTGAAATTAAGATGTTCTGAAAGAATCAACTATAGTCTTCTCAGCATTATCTCCTCTCTAATTTCCAATCCTCGAACAAGCCCCTCTTCAATGATCTATGAAAATGAAATGGAACCAGGCTCATAGCCCTCCGATTCTAAGTGTGTAGCCATCTGGCCTATGACATCAAGCATGTCTCTCCACCTGGGATGTGACCAATCATTTACCGTGAACTCATTGACAACACTGTCCACCTCAATGGAGCTGCACCCTGGGATTTTCTGGGCTCCCATTCCCTTTACCATCTTCCTGATTCTCGTGACTCCATCCCACTCATTTCTTGAAGCAAAGATGTTTGACAGAAGCACATAGCATCCCACATCACTTGGAAATAATCTAGATATGTGCCTCACAACCAGCTCAGCAGTACTCAGATCACCGTGTATCTTGCATGCATTGAGAAAAGTGCCCAAAATTATCGTATTAGGCTCCATTGGCATGCTCAATATGAGATCTCTTGCCTCACTTATGAGTCCCGCCCTACTGAACAGATCAACCATGCAACCATAGTGCTCAATCTTTGGCGAAATCTTGAAAGTGGTACACATGCGATGGAACTGCCTGCGGCCTTCTTCCACAGCCCCAATGTGGCTACATGCGGATAGAACTCCCACAAAACTGACGTCAGTGGGCTCAATGTTTGTCGATTCCATCTCCTCAAAGAGAGCCAGAGCGTCATCTCCACAGCCGTGCATGGCAAGTCCACACAGTATCGCATTCCAAGAGGAAATATTCTTGTGCTTCATTCGATTGAATACTTGCAGCGCCAAGTCGATGCACCCACATTTGCCGTACATGTCAACAAGAGAAGTTCCCAACACAACGTCAAATTCCAAATTGCTCTTGCCCATGTAAGCATGAATCCACTTGCCCATATCCAGAGCTCCAATCTGTGAACAGGCTGCAAGCATTGTTGCCATGGTGACTCCGTCTGGTCTAACACCTGCTGCGAACATTTCTTTAAACAGCTTCAAAGCCTCCCTGGGCCTACCGCTCTGTACATAGCCGGTGGCCATCGAGCTCCAAGATACCAAGTTCCTGCGCGGCATCTGGTCAAACAAGGCCTTCGCGAGATCCATGAGACCCAGTTTAGAGTACCCATTTACAGCTGCGTTCCAAGTGGTCGAATCTCTTTCCGGAATATCATCGAACAGCTTCCTTGCCAGTTCAATCTCCCCATTGGCGAAGGCCACCGAAATCATGGAATTCCATACTGCGCAGTTATTCGTTGGACTCTCCATAAACAACCTGTACGCGGCGTGGGCATCTCCACAGCAGCCGTACAGGTTGACAAGGGCGCTGCGGAGGTACTCGTCTGACTCTAGCCCGACCTTGACAACACTGCCGTGCACACAGCACCCCTTCCCAACGTCCCGAACGGCGGTGCAGGCCTTGAGGATTGATATGAATGTGAACTTGTACGGCTGGACGCCGAGGTTCGTCATCTGATCATAGAATCTGAGCGCCTCAACGTGGTTCTTTGTGTTGACGAAACCCCTGATCATGGCGGTCCACATGTATACGTTGTCGGGACGGCCGAGGTCGTCGAAGATCCGGGTGGCGGTGGACATGTCCAGAGAAACGGAGGCGCAGAACTCCAGCATCCGCGTGGCCGTGAATCGGTCGGCATCCTCACCCCGCCGGATGATCGTGGCGTGCAGCTGCGCGAACTCCTCCGCGGATTCGCATGATTCCAGAAGGGAAAGAACCCTGATGTGATGACGGCGGAGGAAGGCGATTCTGAGCCTGGAGAGGGCGGATGATAGCTTGTGGGAGAGGGACGGCAAAGGAGCGATGGAGTTGGCAAGCATGGCATTTCCATAGTCTCCTGTCACTCCTCCATTCCTCTGCCCCCCCAAGCCGAGTAGAATTTTAGACCCTTCGTTGGGAAATGCATCGAGAAAAAGAAGAGCTTCGGCTTGGCGCCCCATCGAGTTCTCTCACCCGTTGGATCGTAGTGTGACCTACAGTCATGACCCTTCGATTTAAAGGTTCCCAAAGATGAAAGCGAACAAAGGAGCGATGGAGTTGGCAGGCATGGCTCCAAATACTCCATAAATGAAATATTCCAAATAAATTTTCAAAAAAATTATAATTTAACCATTTGAGCAATATTATCTTTACTTCTCGGAATTGGATGGGATGATTTTTCTGCCGTTTTAATAAATAAATACATATTATTGCATAAAATAGTATTTTGGTGGTATAAAGGTTAACATGTCGTTCACAATTTTCAATTTTAGGCAAAAAGTAAAACATAATAACGCAAACTAGGGTAGCTTAGCCTCAAACTTTATTACTCACACCCAATGTAACGAAAATACTTCATGCCTTATATTCCACCATTATTATACTTATGTTTAAAATATATAATTTTAAAAGGTTTTGTAAATATAAATGATTTTTTAGCAAAGTGAAGCATTAATTGCCTAGATATTCAACATTATAATTTTTATTTTCAAAAATAAGTAAAAAAAATTTCTTCACCTGTAAAGGTTCAACCCATACATGATAAATAAGTGAACAAAGGCTAGAGGTCTTTGAGTTCGACTTTCTCATTTTTCCATGACAAGCTTGGCCAAGCTCAAGCTTCTCAATCTATACCTCAGGAAAATTTTCGTAGTATCCACTGGTCAAACCATGAAAATTTTTATTTTTATTTTCCCAATATTTATTATAATTCAATAAAAAATAAATTTTTTACAAATTTTCTTCTATATAAGCTAGAGGCAGTTTTTGTGTATTATTTTATTACTTTCTCTAACGTAGATGCAGGAATATCGTGAAAATGGCACTGGCTCCGTGATTTATGCACCGAAAAAAACATTATTGGAAAATCTGGTTCACGAAATATGATACCTTCGTAAATTTTACACAAAATAAATTACTAATATTAAACCCCTTTTTACGTTCTTAGATCAGAATTAATCAATAATTTTGTTCGCAAAAAAAGTCAAATATGAAGCGATTTTCTACAAGATAACGTATTTTAACCCATTATGACTGTAAAATTTATTAATTACGTCTCGTAGTAGTTTTAGCAACCGACGAAGAACAAACATTATTGGGTGGGGGGCGCAACCATGCAAGTATCCCCCCGCAGAGTGGTCGAAGTATCGACGAAGAGAATCTCTATATTCTCTTATGGAGAACCGAGGTAGCGTTGGGCGATCCTCCCGCCGCCGCCGGCCGGAAGGAATCCCCCCGGCCGGCGTTCGTCGCCGGTGCCGTACACCACCCTGAGGATCTCCGCCGGAGAGCGCGCATACGAGAGCGAGTCGCCGTTGGCGGAGAGGACGTTGCTGCTGGTCCTGCCCTCGGCGCCGAGGCTCGGCGGGACGACGATGCCCTCGTCCTTGATGCCGCACTTGGCCAGCCGGTTCCTCAGCTCTGACACGCCGACGGTGAACTCCGCCACCGTGCGGTTGTAAGGGTGGACGATCTCGCCGGCGCGCTCGAAGAGCAGACCCCTGATGACTGCGTCCTGCCCCGCCTCCACCCCGAGAAGCCCGGCTAGCAGCTGCGACGGTTGCGCCCCCGCTCAGTCGAGTTCAGAGATCGGAGCACCAGAGGGAGGAAGAGATGAGGTTCAGAATGGGTGGCTCTTACTCTCCTGGAAACGGAGCCGCTGATGATCGGATTAGCGCCGACGTAGCCGACGAGGCCCATGTAGGGGATCACGTAGGAGGCCAGGAGGTAGTTGATGGTGTTGGCGTATGGATCGAATGGCGGCTTCAGAGGGTATCCGAGAGCCTGGTTAAAGATCTCGGCGAAGTTGTGCGAGCTCAGATCCAGCAGCGGCCGGGGGAAGCCGCCGACGGTGGACTTGATGGCTCTGGTGATAAAGCAGAGAGAGACATCAGCGGAGTATTAGGGTTAGGGTTGCAGGAGGAAGAAGACGACCCACCTCAAGTGACCCACTTCCTCGAACCCGAACTCGGTGATGATGGCGCGTGTGAGGCTGTCGAGGTTGGCCCTGCGCGCCCCGATGGGTGGCGGCCCGCCCATGACCAGCTCCGGTGCGATGGCGTCGAGTCCTTGGCCTAAAGCCGACTGCAGGAAGAAGTCCGCTTCCATGTGCTCCAAATTGAGGGCGAACTGGAGAAGGTCCACGTCGAGGGGGGCCACCGCAACGGGGGCTATGGGAGTCTCCGGCGCGCACAGAGGGTTGCAGCGCCCGGTGGAGATCGAGTAGCAGAGAAGGAGGAAGAAGACGGAGAGAAAAGTGAACGGGAGGCTCTGCGGAAGAGTCCCCATCGTCGGAGGAGCCAGTGCCGGCGGTGGGCGGCGGGGGCTCCGCTTTAAATCTTCTAGCCCCCCCGGATTTGGCAGGGCGGTGGGGAGAGGCGGAAGCCGGTGGCGCGTTCATCTTCTTTACACCGCCGCCTCACCCGATTCTGGGATTTCCCCGTCCGCCTGCGTCTTCCGCCACTCCCCTCCATTAAAGCTCCCTCTAACTGCGCCAGCTTCCTAGAATTAGGCGATGCTTCTAGCTTAATCGTGCCGCCCTGGCCATGAACAGGCTGCGTGTCTCCGACCACTACACTCTGTGATCAAATGCGGTGCGGTTGTTGGATGGAACTAGATTCCTCACAGCCCTCTCCAGTTCTTATGTCATTTCCGGGTTAGACGCAAGCTCCTTGGTAGTAGAGTTGCGTTAGGTAGGAAAGAATGGATTTTTTTTCTTCATTCCGATAGGGGGTCTACCACTGGCTCCATATCCAGTAGTGACTCCATTGCCTGACAGGCCAGGCCACCCTGAAGACCCATGCAGAACCCTCCAGCCCCAGCAAAGTTAGCCGAGACCTTCTCGAAGCAGGCCAGGCCTCCCAGCGTACTCAAGCAAACTAAAGATGCTTTAGCCATCCCTGGGTCCATCTAAGCCTAACTCCTCTCAGTCATTCTGTCCCTTTCTCTTAACTATGTTATTAGTCAATTTCTGCAAAGTTGCCTTAATTAGGCCATGATAAGGGAGGAGTCCTTCCTTACACCTTGATTGGGCAGTTGTTGCTAAACTGGGAACTCTACCTGCTCGTCCGGGTGGCTAATCTAAGTGTGTTTTTACAGCTGCACCTCATCCATTGCCTGTCGAAAGTAGAAAAAATGATACCGAATAATAGCTAAGGATCATTTTCGAGCATGTAGGATATCTTACCGTGAAGACTGTAAAGTACTTCTTACAATTGAGAATGCAGTATAATTATTCAAACACCAAAGTTGAGCACTTAGCTTTGGTGCTTCAACATCTATATTATTATAAATTTGATTCATGTGTTCAGAATTTATGCAAATAACGCAATGGGTTTTTAAATCCTCATACAATGATCCACAAGTGGAGATGAAGGAGGCGGACCACTAGAGTAAGAAGAAAAGAGAAGAACAACACACATTCACACAAATTCTTGCATGGTTAGGATATTTGTGCAAACATCCTAATCATGCATGTAATTAAAATCATATGTAAATGAGTTGCTTATAAAAGATTACTCAGGATATCACGTTATTATTAAGTCTAAGAGATTAAACCTGTTTTGATGGAATGAGAGAGAAATTCAGTAAATTTAAATGGAGCTGAATCGTGAAAGTGATGTCATCGATCACTGAGAAGTCATCTTAGAGATGTACAAGAGTAACAAGCTTCATACTGAGATCAATATGTTCTGATTTATCATTCATTTTGTATCATTTGAATTGAATAAAGATACATTGGTCCTTGCCATAATTTCGCATGAATAATATAACATTTTGGTGGCAGGATTTAAATTGCAAAATGGGTTTACAAATATTCATTGGAAAGCTGAAGGAAAGAGGAATTCAACGCATCAATAAGACCATAAAAACTCAAAAGGTTCTGATTCAATACGCATTTTGCAAGGTTTGCAAAACAGTTTTAGTTCGGTTATTTTCAGGCACAGCCCATTATGAGTCAAACGCACAACCCGGTCAAGCCCAAGGGCATGATCTAAAAACATGCGACTGCTAAGTCCCAAAGGCCAGGCCTTAGCCGTTAAGGTCCAAGCCGCACTCCGGCCCAATTCTCATGAAGTCATTATAAAAATGAGCTAACTGATTAAACCTTCTTCCCAGAATATGGGAAAAAATATAACTAGAAATTAAGGCCGACAAATACGAAATTTTCTCCTCCTTTGACTTCAAGATTCTTCTGTGGATAATCGAGAGTTAAGCATCTTCATCAACGAGATTTTCTAGCCGCTCAATCTTCTTCCTGTAATCTTCAGCTGCAAAGCATGCCATTGACCCTCTATGGGTCAACTGATCCTTCGAACATTTCAACAGGCTTCATCCCCAATGCCAAATATTCCTCTGTGAAAGGTTTTGTTAGCTGAATCACTTTGCCTCTTCTTCTTCATCAAAATTAAATCGAGCATCACAAATATGCTAGAAAACAAGTTGATTTACAGTCCCCTAATTGGTTGATGATAAGGACTTAAGTGGGTTGTTCTTCCCTATTTAATTTCTTGCATTATTGGGGAAAAATAGAGGAACCCAATGAATGAGTCTTTAGAGGTGAACTTAGGTCTAGTGTGACTGAAGTACTGTAAAATTGTGTTTTCTATTGACTCAATTAATTATATATTCGATGGAATTAGAAAGAAAGAAATAATATCAAGGGCCAGTCCGAGCGCTTATACCATATCTGAATTCTTAATTAATAATAGCAAAAATAATTAAACTCAAGTTAACTGAAAAATTATTCCCCAACCTAGACACCTTGGGACCAACAATTATTGATACTATAATCTGAATGATGAATGATGATGGCTCAACAATGAAAACTTATTTGTAAAAAGCCTCTGAAAAATATAGTTCCCATAGCTAAAAGTCCACAGCAGATATATCGATATTTTATGGGTAGACTTATGATACCCATATCCTTTAAAGAGTAAAGATTACATTCACATGATCAACAGAAGAATGCCAAAAAGCATACGTTTGGTTTTCCTGGCAGATTTTTCCTTAAACAGAACTCATGGACATACCAGCAATCAGGCTTTGGCTTCCTCAAGCACAAGCTGCAATCCATTTTATTCCAAAATAAGACATGAGCAATGAACAGGAAGTCTTGGGAATTCCTTTGAACATGAGACTGAAAATTGGATCTCATGGTCAAGAAACAGTGGTTGTTCAAATCGAATATGTCTCATTGCTTCAGCTGACGTTTAGCACCCTCCAGAGTGTTCTTGAGTAGCATGGCAACAGTCATTGGTCCGACGCCACCTGGTACTGGGGTTATCCATCCAGCCACCTTCAGTGCTTCTTGGAAGTCTACATCGCCTACGAGTCTATAGCCCGATTTCCTACTAGGGTCATCGACAGCATTCGTTCCCACATCAATAACAGCGGCACCGGGCTTGATCCAGTCTCCTTTGATCTTCATACAGAAAAACACAGAAAAAAAAAATTAAGTTTGGGATAATTTCAGCTTGTGAATGGAAAAGCTGACTCAAGACTACAGAAATCAGAAATAAGCTAGATTTGAGAGTTTTGACGTTTCTTAAAACTGCATTGCAATAATTGGCAATAAGCTAAATTTAGATGCCCTTTTCATGAATCTGGGGATTCATGGAAGAAACAATTCTCAGAGATAGTGAAAAAAGTAGTACAATGTCTGGGATCAGAGTTGGGGTTCAGGAAAGTCTACCACCATTCCATGCTTCCGGCTTATAAGCAATGTCTACACCAATCAAAGGCCAATTTTTGAGACAAAAAGATTCTGCAGAACGGGAAAAATTTTGAAAAACGTCGAGCATGACGTAAATGTATCGTAGAGCATCACAGTTAATATTACATAGCATAAGAGAAAATATCATTTTTTAAAATTTATAAAAAAATAATACTGCACATACATGGCGCATAAATTCATCCTTACGAAGGTCTTTCCAGTCAGAGGAGAACTAGGCTGCATATTTCCTGATAAATCATTCACTATTTTCATTATTAGGTATTTCCTTTTTGCTTTTCCATTCCATTCACATTGACAGGTCGGTATACATTTCCTCTTTCCATATCCATCCATTATAATTTTCTCAATAATTGTCACATGATGTCATCTATTAGTTGAGTAAATCTATTGACTTTCTTTCTACCAGAAATAGACTTGACAAGACCAAAGTTACATTCTTATCCCAGAGTAAATGAAAATAAGGAGGAGTACTATCCCATCCATTTGGAAGCACTAGAAAAGCTAGTTCACGACGGCACTTACCATCATCGCTTGTCCTGCTGCAGCAATAATAATATCTGCTTCACGAATGATGGCCTCAGGATTAGTAGTGCGTGAGTGAACAACGGTCACTGTTGCATCTTCTTTCATGAGCAACAGTGACACCGGCAACCCAACTATATTACTACGACCCACTACAGCAGCTTTCTTCCCCTTTATGGTTATCCCACTTCTCGACAGCAGTTCAAGACATCCCTGCCGAGAAAAGAACATCCACATAAAACGATCAGCATGGTTTTGAAGAAAATAAACTTATGGAAATGAGAACAATTTCATCATGAGAGATATCTGTGGGAAGAGGACGATCGCAATATGGGTAACAGTTGTGATACCTTAGGCGTGCAAGGAAGGAACAGCGGCTGTCTGCCTTTCATTGCAAGCTTGCCGATGTTCAGAGGGTGGAACCCATCAACGTCTTTCTGAATGCTGATTTCGCTGAGTACCTTCTCTTCGTTGATATGCTTAGGTAAGGGGAGCTGAACCAGTATTCCTGTCATTCAATGGATCCATTCATGTTCAATCAATTAGGTGTTTAGGCACTGTCAACGAAGGGGAAAAAAAAACCAGACCAGACACTTAAATCAAGCCGTACAAGAACAAGGGCACAAGAGAAAAACAAAGAATATGAAGCTGATTGTGTCTAGGCTTTGCTATGTCTGTGGCCAACACTCGAGGAAACCTTCTTCTTCCTCTGCAACTGAGGATCCATTCATATGTTCATCTGCATTCTCCATAAGTCAACCCTCTGAGAAAACCTAAACGACGTTTTTCATGAACAACCAGAGATATTGACTCTGGCGACATTAAGTTTCAGAGCCCTTCTCGTGGAGTTTGCTATACTGTGGGAGGATTTGAGGTCCATATCGGTCCTCTTTCAGTCACTGTCCTGAGGCACTGTTCTTGAACTAGATTCCTTCTTGAGCAGCAATTCTTTAGCTTCTTCCCTCAGTCTACTGACGAATGAATCCCTCCCTGGTTTGCTCCCAAGATCGCCCACTTTCATGGAGATGTGACATGTATGGAACCAGCCAGGAATTCAAATGAAGCATGTGTTCGTGGAAGATTTTCTGCGCCAGGAAGGAATTCAACTGAAGGATCGGGAAGAAGGGAAGGTCTTGGACTCACCGTGGACATCAGGATTGGAGTTGAGATCGTGGACCTTCTGGATGACGTCTGCCTCGGAAACATCTTCGGGGAGGTCGACGTCGAAGGACTGGATTCCCACCTCGGCGCACGCTTTCCTCTTCGTCGCCACATAGCTCTGCGAGTCCTTCCTGCTCCCGACGATCACCACCGCCAGCCCCGGGGCCTGCCACCCCCACCGCCGTCGAGTGAAGCAGGAAGCGCCGCCGACAATCAGCGCGCCCAATCGAAATCATCATCTGGCAATCTCCGGATCGCCGACCAGAAACCAAACGGATCGGGATCTCGCTTTTACCTTGCCGTAGGTCTCGGAGAGGGATCGGACTTCGGCGGCGATCTCATTCCTGATGGCCTGGGCGATGGCCTTCCCGTCGATGATCTTCGCCGTCGCCGGCTGCTGCTCCTCCGACGCCATGCCGAGGACGGTGGTTCCGGATGAGGCGGAGCAGTGGACGGGGAGAAATGCCGCGCTCCGCTACAGACAAACAGCTCCTCACTTCCTGCCGTCACACAGGGAGAATCCGATCACCCTGTTGATCTGTGCCCCCTCCGCGCACAATCCATGGATAGATTAAAAAACTTGAAATACCAAAAAAAATCACAATCAGATCCGAATATTGTTTTCCCAAGCTAATGATATCGGATGGAATTCTTCTGAAGCCACAAATCTCAAAATATTACGTGATTAATGGTTAATAATTTGGCACGGTATTGGAGCGCGGATTGATTACATAAAAACTAATCAACCAACTTTTCCTGCTTTTTGTAGAAAGGATTAATAATAATATATACGATGATTTGCTGCAATTCTTGAAAAATGATAGAATAAAATAGATCATTTCTATTGGTCATTATTGAAATGAATTAACCTGACGAGCGTGCCTATTCGTTAGAAAATATTCATTTGCAAAAGGTTAAGCTCTAGAAAAATAATTAATTATATTGAGATGTCTTCTGCCTTGAAATGGCAGCCTTCTTCTCTAAGAACAGATTTCGCCTCCGAGCATCCGGGATTCCTCTTTAACCTCTCGGCTGGTCTCTTCTTCGTCTTCCAGTTGATGATCACCATCACTCTTCAGTGTCGTCTGATAACGCGGAAATTCGTCGTTCTATGACCAGGTTTGGAAGATCAATACAAGTCTCCCTGCAGAACTTTACGGGAGAAACGCTAGTCGACAGTCGGAAGCAAAGATGGCGCTGAGCGCGACGAGGTTGGCTTTCTTCGACGACTCGTCGATGTTGGATGCTTCCGCCACGGTCGTCTGCCACCTGGAGGTCTGCGTTCTCTTCCCAGTCTTCTCCCTCCTCCGCCTCCACCACTCGTCTCATCGCTCAGCCGATCGTCTTTTTCTTGTGCAGGAGGAAGGTGGTCGCCATGCCATAGTCCTCGATTCCACCTTGTTCCATCCACAGGGCGGCGGCCAGCCTGCGGACACTGGATTTATAGCCGTCTCCGGCCACCCGGGGCTCAAGTTCATCGTGGAGGACGTCAGGTCAAAGGACAGTGGTGTGGTAAGAATTCGGCCGCCTCTCTTCTTCTCTCTACTTGATGAAGCCGTCCGTTACTTATGCATATTCTCTAGCAGTCTAACAGTGTTTTGGGTGTGGTTTGCCTGCCATCGCTTGTTGGGATTAACCCGAAACTTCTTCAACGACAGGATAAGTAATGCCTAAAACGATTCCACACAAGGCCCCGATGATTTGATCTTCTCTCTTATGTTTGAGCTGAAGCATTTTTGTGGTTTCCCAATTGTTTAGGTTTATCATTATGGCGTATTTGAAGATAATCAAAATACACATGGCATTCATCTAAAAGAAGGTCAAGAAGTTCATCTGTATGTTAATGCACAAAGGCGCAACTTGAATTCCAGGTGCGACATTTTTAGACAGGAGAAGGAATTTCTTGTTTTTGCTTATCTGTAATCATAATCCTTGCCATATTTCTATTGACCCTGAACACTTTATGATATCTTGTTTTAGAAAACATTCCTTCGATAAATCTCCGAGTATTACCACCAGGTTTCTTAAGAGGTATCATTTGGCTCATACCCTAAGCTTCTGATGCGTCTCGTTTGTATAAAATAATGAAAGTACAAGATAGCCAATCAAATACCAATTATAATTCTATGGATTCCTTGATGCGGACTTAACCACTGCTTCTGATCAGCAGTTCCCTAAATCTGATCTGGATGGATGTAAGGTCAATTTTTTCCTGATCTGTTGACTCAGATAGGAATCAGTACATAACTTTCTAGATTTACGGAATGAATTCCAGAAAGACATTCCAGAGGGTATGAGTCAAATAATAAGTATCAATTGAGCCTAATTTTGAACTTATCTGTTTCCCTCATCATATTTCTTTTGGGTAGGGTAGGAGAAGATTGTGTGACAGTGTGTTTTACTTTCATCCTTATGTTTGCTCTATTTTTCTTATTTTATTTCCCACCTGTGCGTGCACATTTTTTTAAATTCTTCAAAGAGTATATCATTTATTAATCACAAAATTTTATCATTTTTTAATTTTCTTGCCCTAGATTGAACTGTTGACAAAACGTTTGCTTTAACTATGTTAAGTTTGGCACTAATGTACTTTTATAAATGTAGGCTCCATTCAGGTGGGCATTTGTTGGATATATGCATGCAGAATGTCGGTCTTTCTTATTTAGAACCAGGAAAAGGTTACCACTTTCCAGACGGGTAGGTTGTTGGTTAAAGTTCTACCTTCATCCAGTTCTTCTGAATTACCTCTCTTGCGCTTATCATTTTAGTTTGTATAATTCGTCTATAAAAGTTTTCCCCTAATTTATCTATTATCAAGAATGTGTTGATCCAAAACTTTACAAATTCATTCGTTTGTGCAAATGTCTTAGCTGCCTTACTGTTACAATGCTTATATTTTGTTCTAAGAAGGTAGGGATATGAGAGGGAAGAGGATGTGAAGAAAAACTAATCAAAATATTTCCTTTGTTGTAGCCTTTAAGACGGAAGGAGAAATGTGTATGGAGAGGAAAAAAATGAAAGATAGAGGAGAAGCACAAGCTCTTGTAGTTAACACGTAATTTCAGTTTTCAGTATAATGACAGTGTACTAGTAATGATTTTTTCCTTAAGCGTTTCCATATTTTAGAGGGAACTGCTACTAATTCTTTCTTTAGTATGCTGGCATGTATTCTCAAATTATTTCATTTGGAGACAAGTGTATGCTGTCAATTCTTGAATTCGAGATAGATCTTTTCTAGATCAAGCACAAAGGAAAATTTCGTGATCAAAATAGTTCTGCCTGACTCATTCACGATTTCATGTGGATCTCAGATCACAGTCTTCTTCTGCGTTTATCTATTTTTGGATCTTATGTGCGCGTGAGATTGTGCTATGTCCTACATAAATTCGTTTGTTGCGGTAGTGCCAAATTTTACTGGTAAACTGGCTGTGGTTGACCAATATGCTATCGCAAATTATCCCTTTTTACCCAGTATATTGATAAACTGGAAAGACCTGTAATAAATTATGTTCTTGAATTGATGGATAGCCTGGTTGTTTGATTGTCTCTCGGATTGTGTCAGTTACAGCAACTTGACTATGCATCTGAATTTTTTTTTATCTACGCTTTGGTCAAAGCTTTTTCAGAGGAAGTTATGTTTTCCCTTATATTAAGCACATTTTCCCTCATTTCCATACGGGCCATTCCAAAAGTCTGTGGGCACCTTTGAGGATTGTTTCCTGGTTGCAGTACTTTGAACTATATAATCCATAAGGTAATTTTCTGCATTCGAACAAGTTTTGTGAGGTCGTAGTAAATCCCTCTGATGTCTGAGTTGCATTGGCGCGGCGCTCAGCATTGCCTATTTTTTTCTTTGAATGAGGATAATTCAATGTGTTGAGGGTTGATGTCAGGTAGGCAGCCAATCAGAAAACTTTGTTTCATCTTCCTCCGAAAAATCTAGCTGATCTCAGATTGCTGACATAGATGATATATTTTCATTGTACATTTATATTACTTTGCAGGCCATTTGTGGAGTACAAAGGCACTATTCCATCAGATCAATTGCTAACAAAACAAAAAGAGCTGGAAATAGAAGCTAATGCTTTAATTGCTACTGGGGGTAAGGTCAGTGACATATCCAGAGGTCAATTGTTGTTTATCAAGTACTTTTTGAAACTGTCATTTCTGGTTTCATAAGGATTCGTCTTCTGGAATGACAATCATCTTAATTTAGGTGGTAGCAGCTGTCGTACCTTATGACGAAGCTTCTGAGTTGTGCGGTGGAATCTTGCCTGGTTACATCTCAAAGGTTAGTTCTTACACGGTATAGGGCTGTGATCTTCAATTTATTATGAAATTTAAAGATTTCTGGTAATGTTCTGCCCAAAGGAGAAAGTCATCTAATATAAAAGTTGGATCATTTAAGTTGCTTCATGCAAAGTTGTCTGTTTTTGTTAGTAGTCTGCAGCATTTTTTATCAAGAAATATGTTTTTTCTGCTAGAGAAAAGTAAGTATTTGCAACAGACTAAATTCCCAAGCACAGACAATCTAACAGCAGTGCTTTGCAAGCATAGGAGAAATTCCTCCACCCCACCTCTGAATGTAGAGTACCTAGCTACCTATCAGGAAATGCACAGTATCCAAAATAGAAGTCCAAAATCTCTATTACTTCATTATCTTCCAAGGCAACGTTCTCATCTATTTTGCTCTCTGAAATCACCCAGAGTTGTCCCTTTCAGAGACATAAATAATGGCAAAGATCTACTTTTGGCTAACTAATAATGTGCTCTTCAACAAAAAGGTGTCGTTGAAATGTGCTTTGTCTGAGTTTCATCAGATTCATCCACTGCCCCCCATTGCCCAAATTTTCCATATACACACACTTAGCAGATGCCATCAGAACTTTCGACCAAAGAATTATGGCCTAGGACGAACTAAAAATGTCGGCCCATCTTTTATAATCAGGTCCCTTGGCCCAGGCTCTTTCATATCAAAGGAAATACAAGCCATGGTGTAGTGAAATCGCTCATCCTCTCTCTGCCGTTGATCTTCGCTGTTGCATCGTCTGGTTTAGTAAGCCAAAAATCTCTCATTTTCTTTTAACTCTGTCTCTAAACAATTTTTTCTTGAATACATGCAGGATAGCAGCCCTCGCATTGTAAGGCTAGGAAGCAATCCTGGTTGCCCCTGTGGAGGTACTCATGTTGCCGATATTGCCGACATTGGAGGCTTTAAGGTATTGATTGCAGTGCCATTCTGTAGGGTTATTTTCCAAAATATTTGTGCTTTTGTTACTTCCTCTTGTTTCTGACCACGAACAAGATTTCCACGAGATCAAAAATCATAACCATCATAATATACTCTTCCAACAGAACTATCGGCAGGATTTGTGAAGGTAAGTTCACTTTAGTGGCGTTAGGCTACAAAGTGCACTGTAGCATACTGAATATCGGCATGGCATGTTATTTCTATCATAGACAAATATGAAAACTTACATAATATATGTGTTTAATTTTTTTTTGCTACTGTTTCACCGGAAAATAGCATCAAGTTCTTAAATTAGTAGCTCCAGTTCGAGTGGTAGTCACTGCGATTTCACTTGTGCTGCATGGAAAACTTGACCAATGATAATCACCCTGATGGAAAGTCTAGTTTATGAACTTGAGTTAGACCTCCATTATCATTGCGGGTCAGTGAACTCAAAATCAGTTGGTAATGAGTGGAGTATGATCATTTAAATTGCCACTTTGGTTTCGTATTTATTTTCTAAAACTTGGATGCTCTAACGAGGGGTCCGACCACTAGATAATCTGACAACTTCGGTGTGAGCTATATTTTAGTGTTTATTTATGACGCACCTGTCATTCTAGGGTTCATCTTATGGGCCCTGTCCACTTGCAGGTCACAAAGATACGGGCGAAGAAGGGCTTCACAAAAGTATATTATACCCTCGACTCATAACTCACATTATCAGAAACACGCAGCATCTCTCTCTCTCTCTCTCTATCTCCCCATATAGAAAGCTTCGGGCATTGGGGCTATCCGATGGTCTTTCTGCATCGCCCTCGTGGATGGAAACCAGGAGTCGGGCAGATCATATCACCCAAGGTCGAAGCTTTGATTCATTACCACCCTGTTGGGGTGAAGTTGTACTCTTAGCGTCTCTCCTGCTGAGTTTTGAAGAATCAAAGAGTTGGCTTCCTCTCCGGTGTACCCATTTTCTTTTCTTGTCCTCCCAGGAATGCCAGAAAAATCAGACGAAGACCGGTTTTATTGCTAAAATTTATATATAAAAAACCCTTGCTCATAAATAAAGTTTGTAATTTGTTGAGTAATGTTTGCAATAATAACCATTCTATAAGTGGCATATGAAATGGGCATATGAAATCATTCGGCAACTATTTGATATCATAGTAATATGAATTGGGGGAGAAGATTTATTAGGCCAACTAATATCAGAGGGGATGTCAGTGGGTCGTAGGGCATGGTTGAAGGCAGGCCCATTGCGGCCCAATATGTATGACCAGAGCAAGCTCAGGCCGACACGTCAGACAGAGCAGCCCGGGATTGTAGCTCCCCAGCTTTTCTGAGGACATGCAGCGACTAGTGACGTGGTATTGATTCCCTTAATATCAGATTATTAAATAAAGATAATGGGTAAGTTTGCGTTGAGTTTGCTTTGAAATCTCGGCCACTTTTGACATGATATCGCAGAATAATTTTAGCTGACATGAAAATATAAAACTGTGCGGCATAAAAGGAATATTCTTGAATGAAATATTGTGGAATTTAGGAAAAATGAAATCTTAAAAACTCGTTTTTTTAGTTAGACTGGGGAACGCCATGGCGGATATCTTCTTCGATTCTCTCATCTTCTCGACGCCTGCGAGGCTCCATCGCTTCATGGGATCATCATCATCTTCTTCTTCCCCGCGATGGGTTTTGACAGAAGCTTCTATCGCGCCTTCCCACTTCTCTGCCCGGTCGTTTTCAGCAGAGCAACCCCCCCGGGGCCCGTCAATCAGCGCCGGAGAGAAGTAATGCTCCCCGTCGCCATTAATGAAGTCATGAGTTCTCTACAGACGCTTCATTGCAGGAGGCGTCTCGTTTCCTCCATAGGCAAGATTTCTGTCTACTTTTGTAGTACGACGGACATGATGACTCTGAGTTGAAGCTCTACGGCGGCAGGAAACCCTAAACGCTGGAGGCTAGGGAAACGGGTTGAGCAGGTTAGCAGGAAGAAACATCCATCGTCATCGTCCTCCTTCACGACAGTACTCACAAAGATTGATCGTCTTCTATCTGGATGGTCTCTTTATACGGATTACAGCAAGATCGAGCTCACATAACATGGCAGGCGTTGGCGTTCTCCTCGCTAAAGGCATGGTAGGACGCTTCGTCGGAGGGTGGTATTACCAGTGCGGCCGGCGGCGGCGGACTGTAGCAGGGCCCGGTGAGGTGATGGTGCGGGTGAGGGGCGAAGACGAAGTTGTGCGGCAGCGAGGCCGGCGGCGAGGCGTAGAACGCCGTACCGTAGCTGGCGTTTGGGTGAGCCGTGGTGTAGCTGACGGCGTACAGAGGCGGCGGCGGCGCCGCCGGGTACGGTGGGAAGTGGGTGAAAACCTGCTGGTGATGAGACTGTAGGCAGGCGGCGTCGGCGGCACTGTCGACTTCCTCCTTCCGGTCCTTCTTCCCCTTCCTCTTTCGCCCACCACCGCCGGAGATGGCGGAGGCCTGCTTCTCCGGCGAAGGGGAGGATCCTCTATCCTCTATATTAGAGGCCTCCTCGTTCTTTGTCGGGGATTTCGCCGCCTCCGCTTCTGCGATCGCCGGACTCTCGGGAGCACTATCACCGGCGCCGCCCTCCTCGGGGGGGCCCTTCTCGCCGTCGCCGCCGGTAACGGGTTCCTTCTCCCTAGACTTCCCATTCCCCTGGGAACCCTTCTTACCCTTTCCACCGCCGTGCCCACCTCCCTCCTTGGCCGGCGGCGGACTCTGCAGCCATGCCTCTGCGTGCTTGCCGGCCCTCAGCAGCTTCTTGACGAGGACATCGGCGTCAACATTCCCGGTGACGGTGACCTTCTGCTGCGGCACATCCACCGCCGTCGTGTACACCCCTGCTGGGGAGAACCCACCAAAGCGGTGAAAACCAGAGAGGAGCTGCAGGAGGACGAGGAGGAGGAAGAAGGGAAGAAGGTCACCCTCGATGCTCTGGAGCGCCTTCTTGACCTTCCTCTTGCAGCCTTCGCAGTGGATGGAAACTTTCAGAACCCACGTCTGCTCTCACAGCAGCAAGAAGCAGTCTCCCAGTCACGCCGAGCTCCGAGAAACCAGCGACAAGTTTGACATCGATCCGGTTACCTGGTATTGCAGCTGCTCGGGGCCTCCCGCCGGGGCCACTTTCTCCGCTCCACTCGCCATCTCTGAGCTCCCTTCGCCGGGGCAACAGTTAAAGCTTCTGTTTCTGTCTATTTATCTCTAGCGAGAGAGATAGAGAGAGAGAGAGAGGGAGAGAGAGAGAGAGAGAGGTGTAAGCTTCTGCGGGATTTCTGGGGGGGTAGGCTTATATGGGCCTCGTTTCGTGTGGAATAATGGGTTGTGGGCCCAATTATTGGGAGGTGGGTACCACCCACTAAGATCGACTAATCGAGGGCGGGCACATCGGATCTGCTTTACTTGATCCGGCGGCGGCTCCCCGACGTTGACCCGGGCAGCCCTTTTTCCCCTGAAAATATCATCACCATTCGGTGGCACAGTTCCTTCGTTAAACTTGTCAACGGGGGGGGCGGTCTAGGCGGGTGATCACCTCGAGTCAAACCCACATGCCCAGCGCGCTTACCCTGTCTGAGAATCTCCAAGTCAAATCTGAGGATGTAGTTGATGGAGAGAGAGAGAGAGAGAGAGAAGACCTGCTCTCTGTGAATTAATTATTTCTGCCCGGAAAAAAAATGTGGTTCGAAAGCCTCGCTGCCTGCCGACGATCCCCCGTGGTGGCACCGGAAGATACTACGGAGTGAATGAATGTCATTTAATGGCGAAGCTCAACGGCGAGTAAGAAGAAGAAGCGGGAGAGAAGAGGAGCGGAGGAGATAATGATGGCGGCGAGCAGCTCCGCACTGTTCCGTCCTCCGGCCGGAGTTAATTAATGCTCGCCAGGTTTCACCGTCCTCCTCAGGCTCTTGGGTGGGCGATTTGATCCGACTGAGACGCGTGGGGAAGCAGCGGCGGCTGCACGGCGCGGCGGAGCTACCGGCAGCTCGGCCGCACCGCGGCGGCGCGCGAGGCTCAATGTCTGGCCCTCCGGGGTGGGAATCTCGTTTCCCAACACTCAGGGCAGCCTAGCCTCGCCCTACTCCTCTGAGAGGAGTGAAGAAAGACGCCCTACTGTCTCCCCTCTTTCTCTTTCTCTCTCCCTCCCTCACTCTCTCTCTCTCTCTCTCTCTCTCTCTCTCTCTCTCTCTCTCTCTCCCCTGTCTCCCTCTCTTTTTTACACTGGATAATCTCCGGCGAGACAAACCTTATGAACAGTTCATCTTTTGTTAACAATTTTAAAAAGACAAACTAACTATAAGACAATGGTTTGGTCCGTCACTTGAGATTGAATATGTATAGCCACCTGATTAGCATAAAATAGAAAAGACAAATAACAATTATCAATATAAAATTCTCACTATAAAAATCTCACATTATAACTAAATGATTTTGAAGTTGCTAATATAAAATATTCAACTTCAGCATAAGATTTAGAAATCGTATATTGTTCCCTTGCCTTTAATAAGATAAGTGAATATCTAAAGACTAACAAAGTTGATGACTAATTTACAAGAATCAAGGCAACCTGCTTTGTCTACATTTGATAATGTTTGAATCCATAGAGAATATGAAGTATAAAGTAATATACCTTCACCAATAATTAATTTTAAATAATTGTCTCATATGATATTTGGAAGTGTGGTTAGAGAGGCTTTATGAATTGATTGCAAAAGTAATATCTTAATGTGACAAAGTCAAATATGATAATGAACTAATAAGATAATAATATTGATAAGTCTTCATTATCATGAGTTAATAATTTAGTAAGATGATGTTTTTAGTCTTAACTCATGATAAATAGACTTATTTTTATGTTAAATCGTGAAAAGTGATTTCTAGTTGATTAATATGAATTTTTGCTTAATTACATGATTTTATAATTTTATTTTGTTGAGAGAAATAAAAAAAATATATTTATAGAAAAAGTAAAAATATCTGCCGGCCAACCGAGCCCGCTAACGGGTCGGAGGCCCAGTCGGGCAGAGCCGCTGGGCGGCTAAAGACCGCGAGCTTAAGGCTTGAGTAGCTAAGGACTAGACCGCGAGCTCGAGGCTCAAGTGGCTGGCGAAGCGGACCGCGAGCTAGGCACTCAAGTGGCTGACGTGTGCGTCACTCCCCTTCCACGTCACCGGTGGCCAGCCGGGCGTGGGGCAAGGAGTGTTTGTACACACGCGGGTGATTTGTACCTATTGATGGGTAAAGAACCGCCCGTAATATATGCGTGTGAAACTCGCCTAGAAAACCGATGTGGGACTAAACCCCGTGCCTTACTTTTTCCCGCATATTTTATAAATGACATAAATGTCCCTCAATAACCGATATAAAATGATCTTTATGATGTCATAGATTGAGGGCATTTTAGTACTTATCTCATCTCTCCCTCTTTCTCTCTCTCGCAGGCGGACAACCGACGAAGAAATCGTGATTTCCGGAGAGCGATTAAGTTGCAAAAATCACAAAAAATTCAGCAAAAACTTAGTTAACACGATTCACGGAGCATCGTGGCCAAAATTGGTGTAGGATCTTGGACAAAACATCGCGAACTCAACGAAGAAATCATCTCTGCTTGATCGACGAACAAGCCGTCACTAGAAAGATGACGATCCGCCGGGAGACGAGTCGTCACCGCCTGAGAGCATACCAGATGCAATAAAGGGCCTCCTCTCACTGCACTGACTTGAGGACGAAGGCCTTGAGATGCACCCCACCTCCATCAGCACACCTCCGTCGAGTGACAGACACTGGAGGGCCGCAAGTCGCCGTTTTCCGTTTCGCCAGGTGACAGCCGTTGGAAACGATTTGGCGATCCATTCCACCGATTTCTGGGCTTCGAAAGAAGTTCTAGATATCACCCACATCGTCTTTGTCCAAAGAGAGCCTTCGAGGCCGTGAACATTGCACAATTTCTTTTCTGAACACATAGAATTCCGACAATTGCCGCTACGAAGTCGGAACTCTATTTTTCCTATTTTAAACTTTATTTTCACTTAAATTAGTAATCTTTGGCACGATTTCAACATCCAAATTATTTCGTACTTGAGTTACGATTCTTCGGGCTTTTACAGAACTAAATTTGATCTATTAATTTCACAATAATCGCTTACGAAAGAATTGTAGGTCAGAACTCTATTTCTGCCCGATTCTTGTTCTTCAGGCGCTGACGTCACCTGACGTCATTACCTTATTTCATTTTCACATTTATTAAATAGATTATATTCATTATTTAGTTAAAAAATTCATAAAAAAATCATATTCCTTCAAAAAATTATGAAATATTACCCAATATTATATTACATCATTGTGATCGACTTGAAAATTTCCCACTATTTTTGGAATCTTTTATCGATTTATAATTGATTTATTCACTCTGATAAACATTTAAAATTCCAAGAATTGGTCCTTTCTAGTTTTATAAAAATTTTAAATTTTTGCGTGATTTATTATACAACGATTAATTCACGTCAAATATTGATGTGCTTCCTCAAGTAATTGTTATGGGGTGTTACTTAATAACATTGATCCATAAGGATTATTATTTTTTATAACTAGGAAAGTCAATATCTTCTAACACACGTAAAATAAAATGGTATTCTTATAGCCTAATGTCTATAATAGTGGAATTTCTAAACCTAAAATTTGAATTGAGAGCATAAGAAGGCTTTCAAATCATTGATAATAAAAAATATAGGATTTAATTATGTCATGTCATCAACATAAACAACTTATACAACAAATGTCAAATTATATTTTCTAGTAAATAATAAAACATTTAAATTGAATGAAAAAATATTAATTATGTGAGGTAGATAATTTGAAATAATGATGACTTAATTCTACATCCTAATTAGTTCAAGGTATTGATTCACTCTATATTTTTTAAATTATCCTTTTTTTGAACTTTATCAAGCTCTTTTTCACAGAGTTCTATAGTAAAAATTATTTCAACTAACAAAAATATAAGAGGGTCTTCTTCCCTGAGTTCTACAACTAGTCAATCCCCTCTATGTAAAGTACAAGGAAGCCTCTAAGTCATTACACTTTCATGGTAGCTATTACACTAGTCTGACACTCATTAGAGGACACTTCAAATGACTTTGTGTATCTTGAGCCCTCATTGAGTCCCACATCACCCATTGCTCATGTTGTCATACTTGGATTTTTGTTCCCACTATTGTGTGAGAATGGCTTCACATTCACTCCCACATATACATCGCTACTTGTATGTATGGTTACATACTTCAAGTCCTATCTTTGCATATGAACATTGGTGCCTCTATTGTGTGTCATGTCATCTACATACATCATGTCATGTCTATGTGTCATGTAAACATCCACACAATATGTTATTGTCACAAATCATATCAATTGTCAATGTGTATTGTGCTACACATTGTATTATCATTATACATGATATTAGTTGCATGTGTCATGTCACCCACATGCATCATATTAGGTATTTGCATTGTGCAGCCTACACATGCCATGTTCTAGTGTTGTCCTCATGGCATTCTCCTCCACTTGGAGAGTTCAACATTTTTTTCAAAAGAGAGGTGATATACTATTCTAGCTGATCCTCAAATTGTCACAAGTGATTCTTTGGACGTTAGATCATCACTTCTTATGACTCCTTATCTGATTAGATTAGGAAGTATGTGTGATGACGAAGGAGATGGTGGCCACATTTGTTGATTGCTCAATGATCATGGTAGTGGTTACTTGTGGCTATTGTTGGAGATAATTTTGCTTTGAGTTTGATGTACGTATCTTGTATTATTTGAGGAGTAGTACTTGGAAGACATGTGAATAAATAGTTGTAGTGGTAGCTTTAGGCCACTACCTCTATATACTCCATTATAGTGAAATGTCTTTTGGATCTTAGGAGAAGGTCTCATTTCTTTGATATGTTTTAAAATATTTGTAGTAGTATCAAATCATCCTCTTGAAATTTTGACTTATTGGTAGGGTTAGGCAATTTATTTCTTCATTTATATATTATCTTTTGCTTATTTTAGCATCTCTATTTGTTTGTAGGCCAATCTTGATACCATGTTGCATATTTAAAGAACTTTTATGAGTTATAGTGACATCAGTGGTAATGTCATGTTGTCAAATCAAATAAAAGGAAGTTTGTTATATTATTGTATTGTAAATTAAATCTCAATTATGTTGTGCTGATAAGTTTTACCTAATTGTTTGTGAGTTTTCTTTCACAAAACTATCAAGTCTGTATTTAATAAAACATTGAAATACAACTATGTTTTGGTTAGAGTGTGGAGGTATAAGCTTCTCCCCCACTAACCAAAATCAGTAGTTGGTGATTTCTCGCCTAATGGCTCAAGCCATAGTTTTGGACCTTGGACTAAGTGCTTTCTTTATTCTCTCTTTTGACCTTTGAGGATTGGTGAAAGATGGAGAGTGATGTATGATATGGGATATATTAACTATGTCACTCTGGTCTATAGTATCCATTTCTCCTTTTCCTCATGTGCTTTAGTTTATTCTCTTCCTTTTGACATATTGAGTCCATTTGTTTGCTTATTATATGTAGTTGTACACCATGATGTCTTTTTCATTTTCTAATTCGAAGCTTATATTAGATCAACTTCCTTGAATAAGATTTTAATCTTCACTACTAAACACAATTCAAGAAAGCTATCTCATGGCTAGGCCATGGACAACTATTAGTGCACATATTTTAGTTATATTTTTTGACTTGTGGAGTCTTTTCTACATGAACTATTGGATCTATGAACTACCCCATCATCTTAGAGGATCATGTATTGAGACATATGGGTGGGTCACTTTCCTTCAACCTCTTTTTGTCTCTTTGGGTATTCTCCAATTATACTATTTCAAATGTGTCATACCACTCTTCATTGGATTTTTTACTAACCTTCATTTTTTAGATTTTTTCTTCTTTTTAAAAATGGCAACATATTTCTCCTAAGAAGGTGGGGTATTTCTCCACCCTTTTTTTTACACTTTCGCACCTATAGATTTTTTCCCCTTGTATTGACACTTTCGTAAACCATATTTTCCTATTATTTCAAGGAAGGTTTTTTATTTTTTTCCTTTTAATTTTGACTCTTTGTTATATTTGATGAGGTTAGATTATACTCGTGCTTCTAAAGTTGCAAATCGACCATATGAGATAACGTCCTCTGAATTGGTATGTTACCTATAAGATCTAAGGGGCTAAAAAAAATACTAAAATAGAAAGCGAATTAGTGTTTCTAAAATTTCAAATTTTCTTCATAATGGTGAATGTGTCGACACACGTTTTAACTATGTTATTTGGACATATAGATGTGTGAGCTTTGTTTCTCCCTCATCATATGAGTTTTCTCATGATTTTCTCTCCCGCACAAATAGAATTTAATTTTTTTATACTAGGTCACCCCTTACTTGGTTATTTCCAATCCCAAAAGATTCTTCATATCATATTTCACCATTTTCCTTGGAAGTACATGCTAAACTTTAGGGGATTAATAGTCCAATAATTCAAGTTTGATCTTAGTAGAAATCTAGCCCTTTATAGGTCAACTTGGGCTCAAAGCCCCTCATGCCTTTGTCCACAAATCATATCTCATCACAACCTAGTTACTTTATGGCCTCATAAAGAGCTTGATTGAATGATTTAATCAATTTTCTTGATCACTAATAATTGATGAAGATAGATGAAGTAGTATACACATGTTTTGAAGTTCCTAGTAAAGTTTCTTTATTGTGGAGAAGATTCTTCAATATAGATTATTATGGAATCATTCAAACTTATTTTTCCATCTTCCTTTATTTTTAAGGCTCCTTGCTCTAATAGTTTCTTATTTTTTACTTAAGAGACAAGTATGAAAGGTTAATTCAAATCCTTACCATTTTTCACAATGCACGATAACAACCTCTAACTATCGCGAATTTAATAACTTCCTATTTCTTGATTTAAAATTTGAGTTGAGATTTTTCTTTAATAGATGAATATTTTATTATTGACAATGACTTCAACTACAAAACTTGAGGTTATCATTTTATTCACATAAGTAGCCAACATGTCATCGTTTCGATTTTAGGTTCAACACTTATAAAAGGCCTTTATCTTTTTCTTTTTATAATACTTAAATAGTTATACTTAAAAGGTCAAATAATCATAGATGAATAAATCAAAAAATATATAAAATAATTTTTCAACAAATGTTTATTTTCATAAATTTAATGATTCACCTATTAAAAAATATTTTAATAAAAAATTTTAATCCCTTAGATTGATTGGTTAAGCATAATATCACGAAATAAATAATTAGGTTTAATATTAAAATGTATCAAATATTTATAACACATTCATAGATGATATCAAACCTCAATAATATATTTTTTATAAAATTGAATATCAAAACACTTATATCCAAGGGTCAACAATCCCCCCTTTTTTATTCTTAGAAAATTATGTTAAGAAAATATATCTATTAGCATAATTATGTGCACAAAAATATAATAATAGATTCATGCACATAATAACTATAAAAGCTTTGATAGTAATAATAGAAAGCGTCATGTGTCAATACGTGTGTAAAAGCAATAACATTGAAGTAGAACATTCATTCATAACCTAGCCATGAAGGTTTAAGCAATACAAACATAAATGCATTGAATACATAATTGCTCTCGATGAGCAAGTGCTCCCCCTGAGCTTGTGCACTCATAAGGTTTTTCGTAATTTATTAATCTTTCATTTCCTTTTTGTAAAATCAAAAAACATAAATCATCTTGGAGAAACACACAAAAAGACTTATTTTTGGCTTGAGTGAAAAAATATGAAAAATATGATTGAATATCTAAAATATTGTCTTCAAAGTCCTGAAGCCATTCTTTTATCATATCAAGGCGTTGCTCCATTTATTTCCACTTTTATTGAATTCTTCAATAATATGAATGATATTAAGAAATGAGAGAGTGAAAGATGATGCATGTGAGGTGAAAGATGGATGATGAAGCCACTAACCATCAATGTAAATCATATTTTCACTCTATAGAAATTTCCTATATAAGTTATATTTTGATGTTATTATGAATCTCATTCTTTGCAATTGATTATCTAGTGGAATCTTATTCCAAAGTATCCTCCACAAAAATAAAAGTATTATATATTGTTAAATTACATATAGGTCATCCCCAAAACTTCTTAGGTTAGTTGTGATGGTAATATATCGAAGGTAATTTAGTCATAAATTATCCTCATAAATTTGTAGACCAAATATACTTTTATGCCTCTTCTAAGATATTTATGTCCAAATTTTTGATCATCAAGATATATGATTCCTCTATTACAATTTGTTGAAGATATTCTATCTAGGTTTTAGCTAATAATTAAGTAACTATGAATTTTGTCTACTTATTTGGAAATCTTGTGACTGACTCATATTCCTATATAGTTCTCCCACCAATATGATATCATCCCTTTCTCATTCTCATATCTTAATAGTGAACTTATAGAAATTCACATTTGTAATTGCACCCATAATGCAAGACCTTTAATTTGATATGGGGTTAGTGCCTACCCTTTGAATGTTGTGTTCAATATTTCTCTCCATGGTGATTCTCATGTATTGCCAAACCACACTAATTTCATTATGAGGGCTTGCATCTCGCTTATCCCTAAACCCCTTTCTTGTAATGTGAGACATATCTTTTACTAGGACACCTATTATCTACTCTTATAATTTGACTATCCCCCTCATTTTTTTAATGTAATCAATGTACCCTTTGGTGGGATGTAAATTGACATAAAGTGAATTGGGATATTGCTCAAGATATGTTTGATTACTAATGATCTAACAACTAGTTATATTAATTTTAACTTTCATCCCTCTAGTTTCTTTTTAATATTATTTATTTGAGATTAAAATATTTTTCTATCACTCCTTTTTTTAATATCAAACCTCCTAGATATGTAAATGAAAATTCTCCTTTTCACTAACTTGTTAATTGACTAATCAAAGACATTCTCTTTCTCTTCATTTTTTGGGAGACATAAAAGAAGGATGTTTTCTATTTATCCTCTTTTATGTTAATTTCTCATATTATGATAATAATTTACCTAATTTTTTAGTGACGAATTATTTCTATTTATAAAAATAATTGTGTCATCTTCAAATAATGCATGGGATATATGTGGAGAGTTTCTATGTATGGAATATCACTTGATTTTGCATATTCATATCAGTTTTTTAAGTCTTTGTTTACTTCTAAAAAACTGAGATGATGAGCCCATGACCAAGAGAGAGAATGAGTTATCATTGATCATTACCTCGATCCATTTTCCCCATAATCTAAATTTTTCCATCACCTTCTGATGAATTTCTAATTTAACCTATCATATGCTGTTTACATATCCAAGTTAATAATTATATTTTCACAAGAGATTTTATTTTCAATTGATTATGCTATCTCCTGAACTAGGGCTATATTTTCTTGAATAATTCTCTCTTTCATGAAAGCCCCTTGTTCTCTTGATATGATATTTGGTAGTATATCACTCATTCTATTGCTCAAAAATTTAGAAATAATTTTATATCTAACATTATAGAGACTAATTAGTCTAAGTTCAACAAAAATTTTGGATTTTCTACTTTCCATGACATTGAAAAGTAGCCCATTTTGAAGATATCATCTATTGCAGTACATAGATCTTCCCCTACTATGTCATAAAAATGATTGTAGAATGTAGCCCCAAACTCATCTAGCCTTGGTGCTACATCTTGACTCATTTCATCTATCATTTTCTTGATTTCTTTTTCATATGGCACCCTAATTAATTCCTAAATTACATATGCCAAAATCAGGACAAGAATTTCATCTAATAGACTCTAGTTCATGATTGTAGTGTATTCTTTTAGTGTTTTTTCAAAATATTTTATCCCTTCTTCTTTAACCTTGTTCCATTCTTTGCTATGTTGCACTATGATATTCTCATGTGGGTTGCCTCTATTTTTGCCATTGTATAAAATATCTTCAAGTTTTTATTTGGCTCCTTTAGTCATTTATTCCTTGATTTTTCTTAGTTGAAAATATCTTACTAAAGACTAATTTTCAAATATTATTTCTTCATATTGACACTCTCAAAGATGTGCTTGTTTCACCACTTTAGTCCTACTTTCAACTTCATCAATTTCATATTAAATTTTTCCAACAAACTCTTTAAATACTCTCCCATCCATTGTTCTTGAACAATAATTTTGAATTTTGCATATCTAATCCACATTTCTATTAATTTTAATCGAGTTTACATCAGTTCTCCTTTTGTAAATTTATCATCATAACCACAATCAAATATAGGAAATGAATGTAGTCAACACTTACTAGATTTTTTAGCAATTTATAAATTCATTGAATTCATCCATTACCTTATGTGATGGAGTTGCCCCCCTAAGTTTTTAAATGTGTATCTAATAGTGTTAAAATCTCCCCTCATAGCCAATAGTTATTTTCTTCAAATTTTTCATTGGATAAATATGACCATATATCTATGCTAGAATTATCATCACAAGAAGCACAAATAACCTAGATATACATAAAAGAACCATAAGTCAATAAAGTAAACGTGAAACATTATTCATGATCTTGAATATTCATAATTGATAAATGATTTTTAGCTAGAATATAAATCTTTTTTCTTTGTGTTATTACATAATGCTTGAAATATTCTTCTATGAGTGAATTGAAATGTATGGTCTAACTATCTTCCTCTATAACCTACAACTCATAGACAAGTGGCCATGTGTCTACTAGGTTTTATGCCAACAAAGGTTAAGAAGAGGAGGTGGGGGGTTGAATTAGCCTAACCCTTTCTTCACTTTGAGATATTTTTATTGAAAAGATTCTTCTTACTATCCTACTAGGCTGACCTTGATAGGTTGTAGATGTAGACACACTATTTTTATAGTGTTTCGGCATTGGCCTACACCCCTCTTCAAAAACAACATTTGTTCTTAGGTTCTACTAATCAATCACATTGATCACACCCATTGATTAATGGCTCAACTCTTCCAACATTTTCTTCTATAAATCATCGTCTAAAATCATAGCTCTATGAGATCCACACTATTATTTAATATGATAGCTCCAATATATTATTAATTAAATAATATAATCACAATTTAAACATTAAAAAATAGAATAATGTCACCATAGATATATCTAAAATATAGATATTGTTTTCTCTAGATCTTAATAGTAGAAGATGAGGGTGTAGACATTTTACTTTAACTTCTAATTGTTTTCTTTGTTGACACTATAGTTGGAAGATTTGCACTGAAGCTCAACTCAATGAGAGATGATGACGTGGTTACACTCCTCAACTTAATACATTATCATTCAATGAATATTTAGTGGAGAATCTTCTCCTTCTTCAATATATTCTAGAAAATACTTAAGTAGAAGAAGAATAATGTGGAAGAATATATGTAGTTTTTAAGGATTAATTCTTCACATTAGAGATTAATTATATTTATAGATAAATATTGTATGAGCTTCTCACAAATTTTATAAGATCTCTAATGACTAAATTTACTTAAAATATGATTTAATTCAAAACTTGTAGAGATCCAATATAACATATCCTTTTACTATTTTAGATATTCTATAATAAAATTAACATATGAATCCTTTAATACAAACATTTATATCCAATATAATTTGGTTCATGAAAACTCAATAATAATCAATAAGACATCTCTTAATGAAGTAATGATTTCTCATCTAATTCTCATTTAAATATAGTTAAATAAAAATATATGATGTAAGTATACTTTGTAAATCATAATCCTAATATTTCAAATCATAACTTCTATGTCAAGACTAACCTATATAGTTTTCAACATAGATTCAATATTAATCATAAAATCTTATTTGAGAAAGTCAACATGACTAATTATTCAATTCAATGTTAAAACTATTGGATCATTATAAAGTAATGAGAACATAGGTGACTAAGTAAGTATTCATATTCATATTTTACTTCACAAAACTTGTTGATTTGTTTGGTCAAATAAATATTATTTAACTATCATGCTTTTTATAAATAATAATTATTCACACAACAACATATAAGATAATAAATTCTCATCATATTTGGATCTTACTATTAATGTTCATACCATAAGGTTTTCATCCGTTAACTACCTTCTCATTGTATACTTGAAATCATGATATATCTATTTCATATATATAATCTTTGCCTATTGCATCATGTGATATATTTCATATATATGTATGATACATTCATTTACATTCATATATATATATATATATATATTCTTAAAGTATAATTTCTTATTTGATTATTATTGATTAATCATTAATATTTTTATCATCATCAAAATATAGTGACTTTACAACTCAAATAATATTTAGTTTGGTGATTAGAACCTTCTAAAGTCATCATGTGAATCAACCATCTAAGTCAAATATAATTAACCAAAAAAGTCTCAATATTAAAAAAACATTTTTAATAATTAATTGAGTTGCCTCTTTTGTTGAGTGATGATTTTTTAGTACAAACATGTCATACTTAAATAATTTATCAATAATCACCCAAATAGAGTCACTATGACTGTTATTAAGAAGGTGAGTGATAAATGTAGGGTAATAATATGTCAATGTATCTTTTGAAAGGTAATAGTTTTAGTAAGTGTGTCTATATTTTTCACTCTATCTTATCTTGTTAACAAATGACGTATGACTCTATTTAAGCTTTGATATCATTCTCTATGTCTGGCCAAAAGATATTGTAACTGAATAGTACTAGTGTTTGTTGTTGTCTCAAATGATCAGACCATAGTGTGTTGTGTTCATCAGATTAGTATTTGTTATGAAGTATTTGATGATTGGGAGATATATGTATTAACTTTTGTGTACATCAGGTAGTTGTTCACCTAGAAACATCATCTCATGCTATTTCAAATTCATGTCAAAAATTTTGCATCTAACTTATGTTTCAAAAGTTCATGTAAAGCATTAACCAATGTTATAAAATACTATTGATTAGAATGACTAATAACTTTATATCGACCCCTTGTGTCACAATGTATTAAATCAAATAATGTTCAAAAAAGTTGTTGTCATACTTAAAAAGCAATTGTCATTGTTTTGCTAAAAGACAAACATAACAAGTGAATGTTTTTTGAAATTTACCAAAAGAAAAGATAATTTATTCTTCAACATTTCTAATATATTTAATGATAAATAGTCTAATATGTTATGTAAAAGTTTTGAAGTTAAATATTTGTCAAAGCTCAAAATAAATAGATCATTTATTTCACTACCCTTAGAAATCATTATCTTGTGACAAATATATTGAATCACAAAAAGGTCATAAAAGAATTTGAGTTGAACAAGATGACAAACTTTGCATTTGTACATATGTTTGGATGCTTAAGAATCAACTATCAAAAATGATGTTAAAAATAAAATAATATTTAAGAAAATTGATAGATATATATTGTGTAAGATGATGAGATGAGTCTAGTTTGTCAAAAATAATTATTAAGGAAGCCAAAGATGTTAGAAAAATAGATAAAAAGTGGTAAGATTGATTGGAGTTCAAATGTCTAAGAAAATATGCAATATCATGAAGAAGTTATTCAGGACATAGAGAAATTATAAGAAACTTGATTGACACTTGTAACATGAAATTTTTACCTTGATTTGTAACATGATCAATTGTCATGTAATTTAAATACTGATCAATAGGGTGGAGTTTTGATATTCTCTTAAATATCATCTTTCTTTTTATGGGTTATATTATGTTTGTGTGATCCTTAACTTTATGAAATGTGTGGTCTTATCTTTTTTTTATTATAAAAGATGAACGTATCATTGACCAAAACATACCATAAGGACGTATAAAAGAGATTGATTTTTGTTCATACAAAATCATTCATGAAGATAGAAACATTTACAATAAACTAGATTTTTTGTCTATTTAACCATAAGGCTTGATGTAACTGAAAATACCTTCAGTTGACTTAGAGATTTTGTTGAGTAGCTTGCTATTGATGAACTTACATATACTATTGACTAGTAGCTGAAGTTAATGTTAGAGTCACATAAATTTTAGTAAAAATAAACTCATTATATTTGAATTGGGCAATTGAAAAAGTGAGAACTTGCATAATAATGTTAAGAAAACACATTTATAAATGACGAAAAGATAATACATCTCTAAATAACATGAAAAACATAAACATGTGATAGAACCCTGATTATAACAAGAGAACACGAAAAGGAAAAGTGAAAGAAAACATGAATATGATTCAGTCTAGAGGACAACATAGAAGGAAGAAAAGACGAAGGGACCCTATAGGAATCCTATAAAGTATGAGAACAATAGAGGGAAATGGAAGATGATCTTACAAGGTGAAATGAGTTCTTGAGTGCACAACTCTCTTTGCTACTTCTCTAAGACTGCCCCCTCCATCCCCCCTCTTGAGGACTTATATTGGGGTGGATTTAAGGCTAATGTTGGGGTGGTTCTTTCTTTTAAACTTGAGCCCATATTCTTCTTTCATAAATCTTTAAGATGATCACATTAATACTCGTCTCCTAAGCCAGCACCTTGTCTTCAAGGTGGAGCTCTTAGAATCAAGTAATAATTATGGACACCAACTCCCTTGAAGTTTTGAAATAAAAAAAATTGTTATATTTGAGCAAAGATTATAAGTCTAGATGATGATAGCTTGAAATTGTATCTCTACATATACTATCCATTCAAGCTTATTAGTTAAGAAAGATGGTAATTGTTCAATAAGGTTACCTGAACTTTGTGCACACCTCAATTGTGAAATATAGAATATGGGGTGTAATAAGAAGTGGCTTAACAAATTCAATTTGTATGCAATTAATCTTACATGTTGTTGCATCTTGAACGACTCAAAATATCTTGAACTTAGCTTCTCATTGGTAATGATGCTAAGGATTTCATCTTATTATGCATGAGCTTCAAATAGTCATTTCACTTGTGGTAAAGTGACATTACGATAATACTTGTCGACTTGATTTTTCATATCAACAATATCCATAAAAGAGATGGAGGAGCCCATGAGAATTATGGCTAGAAGGTCTCTATCATATATTATTTAAAATGGTGTCATGTGAATGAAAGAATGTTAGGCCATGTTGTAACTCAATTTTGCACAATGATGTCATGTGATCTAAATTTCTGGTCAATGACATTATAGCCCCCTATTGACTACTTTAATTTGGTTATCGAATTTTGGGTGTTAGGATGACCCCATCTGAAGTGATGTGCCTTGTACCCAGTGTAATTCTCTCCAAAAAGAACATGTGAATATATTACCACAATTAGATATAATGAAAATAAGAAGTCCATGTAAGCCCACTACCTCTTTGGTGAAGATGTGAGAGATCTCTTACTAAATATTAGTGTTTGAGAGTAATGTAGTGGTTGTACTTAGTTGGTCCCTAACTACTATAATAAAATCAAAACCAATTGATTTGTAAAGGCTTTTAATACAATCAAAGGAGACCTCTCAAATTTGGTGGAGAATAAGGAGCGACTATAATAAGCCTACTAGGGTTAAAGAAGAAGACTTGAATTATAAGTATATGTCACAATCATTGATATATGACTTTATGCACTTCTTCATTCCTTGTTAATAAATATGCTCAACTACCCTTTTGTATGTTTAAAAACCAAGTGTAGCCACCCAATATATTGTCATGACATTAGTTTAATAGAATAAGGATAAGAGTCAAATTGTTGGGTACCCACAATTTAACATCATATAAAAGAGTGTCTCAAAAGATAAAGTAATGGGGCCTTATAAGTTCCTCACATAGATGTGGTTATTTTATTCTTGATATGGATGGATCAAGGTCAATGTAAGACTATAATTGCTCTAGATATAACCGCATGGGCATAATAATAGAGTGTTATTCAACATTAAAGAGTAATATAGAGTAATATAGGGCATCTACTACCTTGCTTAAGCATCCCTACTTGTATTGACGTCAAATTAGAAACTCAAAAGTTTGAATAATCACTTGTGATATTAGATGTGTATCTTGTGCTAATGAAATAAGAATTTAAAATTATATTTGATAAGTAAGAATTTTTAATCTATGAAACTAAAGATAATACTTCTATTTTTTAATTACCCATGCCTTTGCTATTAACTTCTTATCATATGTTGAATGTGATTGAGTTGATATAAGAAAAGATTTAGTGAAAAAGGTCAATAATTTTTATATTATAGTAAGATAGTGTCTACTAAACTTGAAGCATCTATCTTTAAATTAAAAGGGTGTGAGAAGTTAAGGATAATATTGAGACATTTGTAGTTACCATAACTACATGCCTCATAGCTCTCCTTGGTCCATATAAAAGTATCATGCTTCAACATCTATGTAAGGAGACATACAAATGAAACATAATTTTCTACAGACATCTGATAATAACTTATCATGTTCAAAAAGAACTATAATTGACGTAAGATGGTCGAAATATGTCAGTCCTGACTTATTGTTATATTCTTACCATCCACCATAACCTTGTCAGCTGAAATATAATGTTTTAAGTATTATATGTGAAATTGAGTAAAATGACATTTGTTAGTATTAATGTGTAGGCAATTGTCAATAATAACTTAGAGTATTGTGGTAAAATATTACTCATGAACTTCTAAAGTCTGGTTACAAATTAATATATTGTCAAAAAATAACAAGACAAAATGACGTAGATAAGGCCCAAATATGTGATTTAAAAGGGATAGAAATATTACTAGTACACTTGATAGCCCAAAGGGTATGACCACAAATTTATATTACCCCTTATGAGTTTTGAAAGTCATTTGGGATATATCATCATGGTACATCTAAATTTGATAATATCCTGATTTTAAGTCAAGTTTAGAGAAGACTGGATATCATGGATTTCTTCTAATAGTTTGTTGATTACTAGAATCTAGAACTTATTGGGAACTATTGTCATATTCAATGCACAAAAATCAATGTAAAATCTTCACTTATTATCTTTTTTATTGATTAATAATGTGGGGCTAAAATACAAAGTGACAGAGTGTGGAATGACCTTTGCAACTAGTAATTTTTACACAAGTTTCTCAATTTCATTTTTTTAGAAGTAAAAATAATGATAAAGTCTTACGTTAGCAAGAGAAACCCTAATATTAAGGTAATTGAGTGGTCAATGTGGTGTTAGGGAGAGAGTAATTGTAAGACTAGAATACCACAAAAACTATTATTATAATTTGGTGGTAAGTTGATCTTAGTTGTCTTCTTGAGGTAACATATTACCAAATATCACTATGTAATATAACTCCAACATAATATAACAACTTTTAAATACTTCATTATGCAATGAGCTGAAAGGGATATATTTATTTTAAGTAAACTTAGGTCCACTAAAAGTGTATGTAATTGGCCATTCAACTCTAAGTGGATCATCAGAAGTTCATAATTCGAAGAAAACTAGCTCAACGTTTGAAGCCACTACACACTTAATATAACATCAATTCTCTCATGAGGTATAATAAAAGAAAATCTAAGATGATGTATAACTTTTGAATAATAATTAGTAGTGATCATCAACGCCCATCACTACAAACTTAGTGGTCGTCCTCTAAGGTCACAAAGTAAAGAGGGCCCTTTAATTTCTACAAAATCAATTCATGTATAAGAGAGGTGTGGATCAAGTTGTGCGTAGCATGTATCAATCAAAATATGAATAGCTTTAGTATATAATGTTCCCCACATCTTCAAGGTGTTATGAGGCATGAGTCTTGATATAGAATTTAAGAAAACATATATAAAACATAAGGTGGGTTACACTTACAAAATCTGAATTTATTTGCATCCAATCCTCATCATCCTCGGTGTGAAAGAGTAATGCTCTCCCTCTTGAATGATGATGATGTTGAGTTCATAATTGTATTTATGTTTTGAGGTAACCATTCGTCACAATGGAAACATAGGCCTTCAACTTTGTAAGCTTAGAATTTTATATTAGTCAATGATAAGAATTGTCATTAATTTATTTCCTCTAGTGGAGTTCTATGGGGAGAAGGCTAGTGGTCCCCTTGCTCTCTAGTGGATCTCCTTATGGGACTTCTAGGTGGTTTGTGAAAATTTGGAACATGAGATATACAATCCTTAACTTTGAATAGTAGAAATAGAGGTTGTGGGGCAGTAAAAGTTGCCAATGGATAGGGGATAGGTATACCAAATAATTTGTAGGCAACTATTTGTTTCACTAAAAAATCAATGCTTTCTTACAAAGAGGATGGTTTATGTTGAGCAACTTTTACTTTAATTTTTAGTTTTGAGGCCATTTAAGTAGGTGATCTTCATAGTCTATGTTTGAACATTAAAGAGATATATTACGAAGTGTTCAAAATCAACTCTAAACTCTAAAATAAATGTCTACTATCGTAATGTGAGGAGATGTTGCAAGGTACTGTTTGAGAATCTAAATTGACACTTCAATCAGTGCTTGATCTCTCACCCATCTCGAAAAGGTAAACAAACTAAGGTGTACATGAATGAGTCTATGATATGTTTGTAATGATGAGCTTGAGGTAATCTTCCTTAGAAGTAGGGTTCAGTCAAAAAGTCGTTCAACTCCTCATAACCACGTTTCTAGATTTTCACTTGTCAACATTGGTAGTTCACCCTATCTAGACTATTGAGGAATATTAGTTTGGAGCTATCTTCTCTAGAAAGTATTAGTAGGATCATGTGAATCTAGTGGGGGACTATTTCAAAATCATCTTGAGGGATTAGTCTTAATTTGGGTCAAGATGGGGAAGGAGTGATTCTCCTTATGTGAGATGGTGATGAATCTAATTGAGGATGAGAGTGGTGGGGGTCGGCAATAGAGGAGATGAAGGAAGTCTTGTTGTGGCTGGTGGACCTCTTGTGGAAAGGAGATCCTCTAATTATTAGAATAAATAGTCCAAGACATCATTTGTGGTGTTGCATTTGGCAACAAAGCTCACTTGTAAGGTGGCCAAAACCTTTGTCATAAAACTTAAACATACTTCTAGTGAATCCATGTAATTTTCATAGAGATGTATAATCTTTTTTAAGACAAAAAAGAAGGCTTTGATGCTAATGATAGAACCTTGATTCTATCAAGAAAGCATGAATAGAAAAAAGTAAAAGAAAATAGGAGTATGATCTAGTTTAGGGGATAGAAAGGAGGGAAGAATAGATAAAAGGACCCCACAAGAATCATAAATAGTCTAAGAACAACAAAGGGAGAGGGAAGAGTGTCCCACAAGAAATCTTACATATGACAAGACGAGTTTCTGAGAACATGGCTCTCCTTGTGACTTTTCAAAAGTGCCCCCTTTGTCCCCCCTCTTGGGGACCTATATTAGGGGGTTTAGGGCTAGTGTTAGGCTGAGCTTCCTTCTCTCGGGCTTGGCCCCAAGTCCATAAAACTTTAAAGGGATCATATCAACATGAAACACTAAAGAAAGGAATATATTATGGTACTATATTTCAAATTATATAAGAAGAGGGAAAATTATGAATTATTTGTCATTACCAAGTAATAACCATTATAAAGGGTGAGAACCTCACCAAATATTTCTTAGAATGTCCTCAAGTCACATAGTAATACTCTCTCTCTCTCTCTCCCTCTTCGCCTCCCTCTCTCCCCTCTCTATCCCTCTTCTTGAACCAAGAGTTGGGGATGTCAGTTTTCTCAAAAACTCCAAAACTTCAACTCTCTGACCTCACTGAAGTATTAAATCCCTTATATTTCTTAAATTATACATTGGAAATATTTGTTTCTTCTTACTTTTGTTGACCCATAGGCTTGTGACTTATCTAGACCAAAATCTATAAATGGCCCAAAATTGACAAGTACCAAGGCCAAGTGGGCTTTGACTTTTATTGTTGGACATTTAGAGAGTTATTACTACAAACACAAGACTGAGAACTCAGTTTACACGTGATATTATTGATGGCGAGGCCCTTGAGAGTTCTGATAATGACCTTATTCGTCGTGTACTGATCTCTAGCATTGTATCAACATCGAAAATTAGTTTTAATAAATAACCCCATATATTAAAATCTGTCTCGAGCTTACGTATTGGTCAGTGTTTATTTATAATTAATATGAAATAATGTGAATATAGTTGAAATTTACTTAGCATCGAATCCATAAATGTAGGGAGATATTCGCAAGAAAATGTTATTTATTTGTCCTGTAATTGGATTATTTTTTTGGAAATATAAATAGTGGCCGACGAGGACTCCCAGCCCGTCTTCACTCAGAGTTTGTTCCTTCGTCGCCAGCCGATGCACGGGACGGGATGGTTTCTGCTGAAGAAGAGGGGCCTCGTCTTCTCGGGGCTGTGCCGCGATCCGCTTCCAGGACGCCTACGTCGGCGCTATGCTAGTGGTGCTGGCGGTGGCGGCGACGGCGCTGCCGCCTCCACCTGCGCGGCCAGCTGCTCCGACGACGCTTCCTACTCTGGCGGGGCTGACCTCCGATCCAATTTCGCCCTGGTCTACAGCCTTCTCGGGCACCGGAGGTTCTCCCGCGCAAGGGAGCGCCTCAGAACCGTCGTCTCCGAGAATCGTGCTCATTCTTTCTCCGCCGTCGCCTCCGCTGTGGACGTCTCCGCTGCGAGAATTCGTATTTCTTCGACGTTGGTGGACATGCTCTTTAGGGCGTATTCCGACGCCGGCATGTTCGAGCAAGCTTTCGCGGCCTTCGAGTTCGCGTTGGAGAAGTTCGGGAGCTTCGACCAGCGATCGTGCGACGTCCACTTCCGGAACCTTAAGAAGGCTCGCGAGTCCGATCTCTCCCTCGAGTTCTTCCGCCGCGCGCTCGAACTGGACGGCCGCGTCGCGCTTTCAGTACAGTCTATGGCCATGGTGGTCGACGGCCTCTGCAAGGCGCGGAAACTCGAGCTTGCGAGGCAAGTGTTCGACGAAATGCTCGAGAAGGAACTCGGGCCCAATATTTACCCGTACAATTCACTGATCAAGGCCTATGTCGAAGGAGGAGATTTCGATTCCGCTCTGGAGATGTCGACCCTGGTTGACAAGAATGGCGTCGGCGGCAATGCCGCGACCTACACGCTTCTCATCGACGTCTTCGCCAAATTGGGAAAGATCGACGAAGCAGAGAAGCTGTTCGAGGAAATGACCAATAAGGGGGTTAGTGCAGACGTCCAATTTTTCACGGCAATGATCGATCTCCGCTGCAAATCTGGGGACATGAAGCGAGCATTTGCCCTCTTCGACGAGTGCGTCGACCAGGGGCTGACGCCCAACGCGCACACCTACGGTGCATTGGTCAACGGGCTCTGCAAGTTGGGGCACCTGGAAGCAGCCGAGATGTTGATCGACGAAATGCAGAGCAGAGGGGTTGACCTAAATCTGGTGGTCCTGAACACCCTGATGGACGGGTACTGCAAGAAGGGTATGGTGGATAAGGTTCTTCATCTGCAGGCGGTGACGGAGAAGAAAGGCCTAAACCTCGACGTGTACGCCTACAACACGATCGCCTGCGCACTGTGCAAGTCGAAGAAGATGGACGAAGCGAAGAGGCTGCTGCATCTTATGGTGGAGAGAGGGGTGTCTCCAAACACCGTGACTCTCACCACGCTGATCGACATTCACTGCAAGGAAGGAGATTTAGTGGAGGCGAGGAGGATCTTCAGAGAGATGGAGAAGAGAGGGGCGAGCCCTAACATCGTCAGCTTCAATGCACTGATTGATGGGTACAGCAAGAAGGGGAGCCTGAAGGACGCCAAAAGCCTGCACGAAGAGATGGAGAGGAGGGGAATTTTGGCGGATGTCTACACATACACGTCGCTCATTCACGGGCACTGCGTGGTTGGGAAAGTTGACGATGGCATGAACTTGTTCGACGAAATGCGAGTGAAGGGTATAGCACCCAATGTTGTCACATACAGTGCGATGATTTCGGGGCTGTCTAAGGAAGGGCGATCAGAGGAGGCGTTCAGGCTCTACGATGACATGCTCAAGGCAGGACTGACGCCTGATGACGCCATGTATTCATCTCTTGTGGGTAGCCTCTATGCTTAATTTTAACAGTAAAGGGTTGGCGTTGTCTCTCAGGGGATCCCAGATGAGCATTGAGAAACACTAACAGATTGAGATTCCCATTAAAAGACGAGTTAAAAAAAAAAGAGATTTGGATTTGGGCTTACACAGAATGATATAATTTGTTTGAAGGCCAAAATTTCCATTCATTCCTCTTCAATTCCGGTAATGTACTGGAAATGATTTGTATGATCTGGGTGTAATCTCCATCCCGGGGTCTTAATTGATTCAATCAAATATAATATGTTTCGAAGACCTCTCTGACGTACCGCAGGATTATCAGAACAACTGGAATCATCTAAAGTCTTACAATCGAATGCAAAAAGTCTGGGTATCTCCAAGTTCTTGGGTGGACCGATAGTTGGGGCACACCGAAATATGAGAAGAGGATGCGCAGGACGAGCTATGTTTAGCAATCTTGGTATTAAACAAATGATATATTATGTCGCGGACTGTTCGGTGGGCTTCATTCAGAGACAACAGCCAAACAAGCGACGATAAGAGTTGACGCCTTAAGAGTCCGGTACCTTGTTGTCTGAAGCGGCACTTTGAAGTTTCTCTGGTTTCTCCTCAGCCTCCATAATCTCCTTGCCTGGTTTTAGATTTCCGGGCTCCGATACATCTTTGCTATCATCTTTCATCTGCGAGGCAAGAAACTGTTGAAACCCAAGAAGAGAAAGGCAGGGAAGGAGGAAGGAAGGGAGGTTGTTTTACCCCTAGGTTCCTTAGACTGTGTGCGACGTCTTCTTGCTGCTGCTGAAGAGTTGTCCGCAGTGCTTCAAACTCCTGCCGCCGTGCCGTCAGAACCAGCGGGAAAAGAAAATGGGAGAACAAGACAGAAATCTTTCAACATAGAACTCACGGATTTCAGTTGCTCCACGTCCGTGCCCAGTGATTTCTTAAGCTCTGAAAGCTCCTGCGACGAAATAGGTGAGGTCACCAATAAAGTCGACAAAATCTATATGCATGAATGATAACAGAAGGGAATAAGGTTCCTGATTGGAAACGGCGCAGTTTCAGGCTAGCCAACTCCGGCTTCGGGTGGGGACCTATTCGCGTATGTCTGAATTTAAACCTGATTGAAGCTGTCCCTGACCGAGGCAGAGGATCAATGGAAGACTAATCGTCTACATCATTCTTCCTATTTAAGAACTGTGGGAAGTGAAGCTTCGAGGTACGGCGAAAATGAAGCTTGAATCATCCGTTAAAATGATTGAAGGTTTTATAAAGTTGTAGATTTCAGCAAGTCTAGAAGCGAGAAGGATGAAGCACGCACTTCCTTGTACGTTCTGACCTGCGTGTCCAGCTTCAACCGCCAATTTTGCAACTCCTGCGGCAATTTTTTTCAATATTTGTCTCATTGATCAAGTTGCAGTGCGTTAGAAGCATAACTCTGAAACTACTACATTCTAAAAGAAACTGGATCCACCTGTTTCAATCCTTGGAGTCTAGCCGCCACCTCTGCCTGAGACTCGTTCAGTTCCTGAAGGAAACGGCGACGTCATCAATCTAAGCGGAATCTCAGAAATAATCGAGGCCGAAGTAATTAGAGTCGGAAAACGATCCGTCTGGGTTATGGGGGCCCGACATACCGCCATCTTGGCGTCGATCGGGCGGCGGCTCTCTTTCTTCTGGACAAGAAAGACGCAGATCGTCAGGAAATAAAGAGGATCTGACCGAGACCGCAGCTAGTGAAACACGCTGGGGAACTGCGGAGGTGAAGCTCATCGAGATCTGCGGGGAACGAACAACTGACATATTTCACTGGAAAAGAGGAGAGAAGAGAAGGCGAGCTCACATATTGGGACAATGGGGAAGCGGCGGTGCCACCCCCAGTGCCGGAAGCAGGAGACGACGGCGAGGGCTCCCCATCAGCCATGACGGTAGCTGATCTCCACACAGAAGGCTCCCTCCTCTGCTCTTAGCGTCTTCTCCGTCGGCCGACCAGCGGCGGTAGGATTTCAAATCCTCTGGAACAAACCGTTCAAGGGCCCCACCATCATCACCACAATCATTATTAATTCATAAAAATTGAATTAAAATGGTTATTTCCGAAATAATTAAATTGTTGGAAATATCCGGCCCAGTGGATAAATTGGGCCGATAGTATAGGCCCATTAACATGTGCCCGTTACTTTTTCCGCGTCCGTGAGAAAAAAGAACATTCCGGAAAACAGGGGGGACTGTCGGTGTTTTCATTTACTGTGGAAGCACCTCGCCGCTCTTCAGTGATTTCTCGGATCCTGATCTTCCGCCGCCGCTCGCCGTCCCCGATTCCGGTGGTGGTGGTGGTGGTGGCGGAGGGTGGAGAGTGGGGAGGGCAATGGGCACCGCCGGCGGTGGAGATGAGGAAGGGGAGGGGGGGACAGCGGCTTCGTTCATATACAGCTTCGTGGCGAGGGGGACAATGGTGCTGGCAGAGTACACGGAATTCACCGGGAACTTCCCGGCGATCGCGGTCCAGTGCCTCCAGAAACTGCCGTCCTCCAACAGCAGGTTCACTTACGCTTGCGACCACCACAGCTTCAATTTCCTAGTTGAGGACGGTTACGGTGCGTCCGCCCTTCTCTGCTTGCTTCCCGCTCAGGATGTAATTTTTCTCCCGAGATCCTTATAATCTGGTTGCTTATGTTGGTGGCTCCTGTCGGGTAATGTCATAACCACGCTAGAACTTTCAAGTGAGAAGGCTGCCACTTAAGTTCACTGGTTGAGAAGAAATATTTGATCTGCTGCCGTGATCAGCATTTCCAATTGTACGGGTCGTTTGTCATCTGGATGCTGTCGATCAATACTGTGTTCTACTTTCTCGAGGAGCTTTGGGAACAAACTCCTCGAGGCTATGTGCTAGAGAGATGGGCAGATGGCAGAACAAAGGAAAAACCCGTGAAACTAGGAGAACACTGCGCAGATCCGTACCAAAGGGTAGAGCTTTGTCTTTCGTCTCTTGCTTCGATCTCTTCATCATCCTAATCACGGTACTTATTCTGATTCTGTCCCTGTACATCACAGGGAATTTATTAATGGATTGAAAATTTGCTGGCAGAAAACGACCTTGGATGCTATTGTGTTATCTCCAATAATATGAAATGGGGATATTTTTGTTCCTGGCACACGGCGTAACTGGCCAACTATTCCCAAGTAGTATAAAAATAAAATTGATAGAGATTCCAGCCTTTACCAGTCAACATCCTTAATATTGATGTGACAGCATTTAAAACCCTAGTAGGCTCATATTCTGTGTTTATGCGTCTGCTTTATTCAGTGATTGTGCATTTGGGTAAGCCTAGAAGACCCCATCACTCTTGCTTCTAAACATTATTTCTTGCAAACATTTATAAGATTGTAGTCACTCAGTTTTTCATCTGACGCGAGAGAAGGATAGTCTTACCTCAACATACTTGTGTCAAGGTAGTGATTAGCTTGAAATATCTGTCAATGTTGGAACTGTTTGCATGCAGTGGAGAGAACTGTTGGCATGCAGTGACTCTAATTCAAACCTGACATCAAGATTACATCTATGTTTGTGTTTGTGTATTGCATTTACAAAGTTTTCCGTTATATTTTAAATATCCATTATTTTATTTTTATGTCTTTCAATTTTTTGTATTATTTTAAATTTTCCCATTTTCTTTATGTATTTGTTGCCATATTCTTTGTAACTTGGTAATTTTGTTTTTTGGGCAATCAAAATAGAGGAATATCTTTATATTTCTAGAGAAAGCATACTTCCAGTGCCCACAACAAATGCCTGTTATGTTTTGGCTAAAAAGTATGTGGATTGGTGCGATTCGTTTGGACAGGTAGCTTTATGTATTTGGGAATCGGTCGTCTGATTTATGCTGTCACTAGACATAGATGACCTGTAATGAGGATAATAATGATGGATAGGAGGTATAATGCCATGCAGTACCCAACCTTTAGTAATGGAACGATGGACATGGCATTTCTAAATGTGAGAGTTACACCATATGATGATGTTGAAAACAGAGGAAATATATCGTTGAAAGGTCTGAGTGATATAAAGTGAATGGGCATTGTTAAGAAAGTTATATGTAAGGTAATATGAATTTGGCTAGATTGTGTTGGAACCGAAACCTGTCTTGTAGTCTACCGGTTCCTCTGAATCCAGTCTCAGCTGCACCAGGAAGACATTAGTGTACATATGCTGGGGAACCATTCACATGGTTATTAGTGTTTGACGTGTGTAGATTGGCCGCTCAGTTTTCAAACCTTTGATTAAGAAAGGGTGCAACGATCCACGAACACGAAAAATGGACCATAATTCATATTAATTAGTTTAAAATGCAAATTAATTCGAATGTTAAGGTCACATACGAAATACACTCGTAATTGGATCTAGAATGTCCCAGTTTCCTTGTCAATTTAAAGACCCGTCATGCTGTAAACCGATTTGGGCTCAGGGATTAGATATCATTGTTTCTGGATAAAATAGTATACAACGGGTGAAATCTCAAGTTCTTATTATTTTGTGGCTCTACTTTGTTGAACTGATATCCAGTCTTATTTATTTCCACAGCATATTGTGTTGTTGTTAAAGAATCAGTCGGGAAGCAGATCTGCATGGCCTTTCTAGACCGTCTAAAGGTGGACTTCAAAAAGAGATATGGAGGTGGTAGAGCAGATACAGCTCTTGCCAAAAGCCTGAACAAAGAATTTGGGTATGTTCGTTGAATTCGTTCTGGTTTTCGTTCATCTTACTTCCATCAGAAGATGCGTTCATCTGTTGGAGCGTTGGTCAACTATGCAGCCCTGTTATAAAGGAGCATATGCAGTATGTCATCGAGCATGCTGACGAGCTCATTAAGCTTCTCAAGGTCAAGGCCCAGGTTTCAGAAGTCCAGAGCATCATGCTGGAAAATGTCGAGAAGGTACCTGGGTTTCCCCGCTCCCATCTCTTTGACCTCTCTGTAGCGGCCATTATTTGGTCTACAAATCTGCGGCGTTTCAACGAGTAGGAATCATCTCACGGGCGACAAATCGAATGATTGATATTACTTTTACCCATATATGAACCTACCCTTGATCCAGAAAGCTGAACACCTTTTCCAAGTAGCCCCCTCTCTCTCTCTCTCTCTCTCTCTCTCTCTGAATGTTTCTATTGCCACAGAGACCTGCTGAGGCTTCTTGCCCTTCCTTCGCCCTTTTTCTTCGTGTTTTGATCTGGTTCGATGCTGTTCTCCCTCATGAGGAACTTAAACCCAGTGGGCTTTCTTTTCAGGCCATGGACAGAGGGCAGAAGCTCGGTGATCTGGCCGAGAAGGCAACAGACCTACGCTCTCAGGTTGTTCTTCCCAGCTTAAACAGCCCACCCGCCCGTTCTTGGTTGCTAACTGGCCACCCACACCCCTTTGAAATCATTGTGGCCAGGCACAGGATTTCAAGAAGAAGGGGGGTCAGGTCCGCCGCAAGATGTGGCTTCAGACCATGAAGGTCAAGCTGGTCGTCCTCGCCGTTCTCCTCCTCCTCGTCCTCATCGTCTGGGTCACCGTCTGCCAGGGATTCGACTGCACCAAGTAGCCATCCCCAGTGACGGCACAGCACTACACAGGAGGCAGGCATCTCCGGGGGCAGCCACGTGGGCAGAATCCGGACCCCACTTGGGGACGTGGATGCGGCGGTGGGTATCCAATAACCTGAGTGAGGTCAACCCTCCTGTTTACTCTCACTGATCTTACCCGTTTCTTTGTGGCCCATGGGGATCAATAATTCGACTTAAGTCTATTAGTACGGAGTTGTTCTAGAAGAAAATGTACGAATGTGGAAATGAAATAAGGGGGAGTTTTACCTGAGAGAGGCAAGGGCGGCTGCGACGGATGAGATCAGAATCAAAGTCAACCCCTTCCTGGACCGCAGGAACTCCTTCCAAGTCAAGGGTCCGGTCACCAGGACGAGGACCTCCTGGAACCGCAGCCTGGTGTCCTCGAGGGAGCCCGAGTTGTCGATCACCACGTCCGCTTTCTCCCTCTTCCAGTCGAGGGGGGCCTGGGCGTTGACTCTGTTCCTGGCCTGCTCCTCGGAGGTGTCGTCCCTCTTCATGAGCCGTCTCAGCTGCGTTTCGGAGTCAACCCAGACGACGACAATGGGCTTCGTCCACCGGTCCATTTTGGCTTCAAATAGCAGCGGGATGTCCAGGACGATGACGTCAAAACCCTTGAGCCACAGCTTCGCTACTTCCCAAGCTATCCCGGAGGAGATGTGGGGCGCCAACAGGCTACAAGGGAGAGTCAAACAGTGAAGAGCGGTCGCCAATAATAAAATATTCCGCGGGGAGTTATTCACGATGAATAATTTTCACTATCTTAATGATTTTTACATAAAATGGAATATAAAAAATTGGCCCACTACTCGAACGTGCCAGTAGTGGATTGACCATCGTGAACTACTTGTCAAACGTTCTAGGCAGAGAACTCAAGGAGATTGTCATCCTATAAAAGGAATAACCCCATTAACATTAAACAATGAATTATACACCTCAAAAACTATGCTTTCATAATATTTCTAAGCAGTGGAAGCTGCTGTGATCAATAAAGGAAACTTCCACACCATTGGACCCACATGTGTGTGCTGAAAGAATCTCTGAGGCAAAAGCTTAACAGTTATTTGTTTTGTTCTTTGATATATGCATTTGAGTACTTAATATATCTTCATCGGATTGAAGGCAAAGTGCCCGAATATTGGAGCAGCTAGCTGGTTCAATGAGGGGTGGGTGGGTGGGTGATGAGAAAATATGAAGATACAGGGAACTGTTCTTCAGCCAGGTCTTTTTTTCTTTCTCTGGCTTGTATTTAGCTCGTTTTCAGCTGGTTATCTCAGCAGCCCTTGGTCACTCGACCCATTTCCAGCATTTCCGAGGACAGAAAAAGTGGAAAATATGTCGGTTTCAGACCGTGAGGGATTCATCATGAATCCCACAGACGAGATTAATCTCAGAGAACTCATCTAATAGGCAATTAATTTTGAAAAAAAAATCTCAAAGAACTTATCAGCGTGGACAAACAAAATGGCTTACAAATCAACGAGACTGAAGAAAAGTAGAGCTTCCGTTTCTGTTCAAAGAGCATTGTGAGGTCAGTGAGCGGATCTCTATGGCCAATACACTAAGCATGCGCTAGAAAACCAAAGATATCCGCAAACAACTGAGCCCAATAATATCGCAGATCATACTATTCATCTTCATTCAAAATCCAAGGATCTCCTTTAAGTTCTGACACATGGGCCTACATGTCTCCTCGAAGGTGCACGCATCAATCATATAGTGGAACTCTATGAAAAAGGATGATGGTATATCCTCGCTGAAAAAGGTTCCAATGAAAAGCTACTGAGAATCTGAGATACTTTCCAGCATGGAAGATTCCTTTAGACTAAGAGAACAAAACCTATTGATTTCATTCATTTCAGAAACTTAGAAGTGATGTAAACAATGACTAGAAGCACTTAAGAAAGGCTTTCCTCTTCAGAACAGCACAGAATATCTCAAAAAAAAAAAAAGAGGTATGCATCATGCCAATGACGATTCATTCATATTCTTATATGAATAAGTTAATGAGAAAGAATCTCTACCATTCAAATTACCGAATAAATGAAAAGGGTTGTGAAATTCACGGATGGAATGGACTTTAGTGACACTAAAAATAGGAAATAAAATTTGGGTCCCACTACTGCTACCATTTAACAATTTTGAGGAAAGTTCAGACGGAGATTAGGTGATAATAATGTACCCCATGAAGAATTGCAGGCACTCTAGCCGCGGTTTATAGAAAAAACCAAACAGACTGGTATACACAATCTAAGACGCTTTGAGTAGTTGACGATCATCTAAGCTACTCTAATCGTATCCTTCTGTCTTACAACAAATAAAGGCACAAATGGCCAAAAATGAAGCCATGAGTGCCCGGACAACTTACAACAAATAATGTGACAAATGTATAAGCTATGCTGAATTAATGCCTAAAAAAACTGAAAGGAAAGCGAAAGGTGAGAGGTAATACCGATTTAGAAGTTGACGTTTCTCTGGGTCCGAAAAGACAATTTGCCCGAGGTGTGCCCTGTCGACCTCACCATTAGCGTGTAAAATTTCTTCACCAAATGCTGCTACGACCTTTTTCCACCCACCAGTTCCTTTCTTCAGCACATCCTACAATAATGCAGTCCGTGAGTACGACCAAAACACAGGCCCTCGAAACAGAAAATGCAAAAATGTCACGGATTTTAAGAACACCCTCCCACATTGGTAAGAGAACGAACAGAAAAGACATTTTGTCAACCATGGTCCCACCAAGAAAGGAAAAACTACCAGAAGAAAAGTGCTCAAAGGAGAAAGAGAAGGAACAGAAAGCATAGAAAAGATGATGTACAACGCCACAGAGAAAAGATGACACACGACGTACGTGAACGGATGACTCATTCTTAGAGTGAAGTCCTTAGATCAGACCTGCCTTTTTTCCTAGAACGAATCAAAGGATTTAAAGCAGGGCTTTTTGCTTGGGCCGGCTTCCATTGCCTTCTCTCCCACCATGAAGGAAGAACCACCAGAGGATAAGGGCTGAAGGAGAAAGAGAAGGAATGGAAAGCAACAGAAAAGATGATGTATGATATCACACAGAAAAGGTGACATATGACGAATGTCGACGGATACTTCTTGATTAGATTCAAGCCACGAGATCCGATAAACCACGCCCTCTTTCCTCGAACGAATCAATGGAGATAAAGCAAAATATATCATTGGATCAGCTTCCATTGCCTTCTATCTCACCTCCCACTACCATACACAAGAGTTCACTTGGATATTCCGATTACGACTGAACTAGAATCACCAATGGGCAAATATCACATATTAACCCTTAGCCGGCTGGAAAATTTCTCATAATTTCTATTGTTTCGACGTATCTCGAGAATTATAGTGCTAATTGATCTACTGGTCCTCAACTAATGTCTTCTACTTCGATTTCGTCGGATTTTGTCGCAGATTCCATTCAATTTCACCATCGATCTAGTAAAATGATTTTGTTGGCTGAACCTCGCTCTCCTGGCGTCCTCCCCCCATCGGCGGAAGCCAGATCGCTCGGTTAGATCCTTTGTTAGTTTGTTCATTATATTATTTTAGGCTAAACACAACTTTTCCGAAATATCTGCTTCAAGTTTCGTCGCCTTGTGTATTTTCAGTTCTCGATACCATAACCAGATGATCTAATTGGAACGAACATGTCCGCTGAATCAAATCAAATGCAGAGATCCGGTCATCCGATTTCAAAAAGTTACTAACCCTAACTCATTCCCGGAGGCCATCGGTGATCAAAGAAGAAGAATAAGCGAGACAGGATTCATACTCGAGCAATGACATCGGCGTCGACGACGGGAACGCCGCTGGATCTAAATAGGTCGGAGATGGTGCTCTTCCCTGACGCGATTCCTCCCGTCAATCCCACAATCCTCATCCCGCCCGGCCTGTCCCCGCCTGTCGCGAAAAAACAGAAGAATAATATAGCAAGGAGAAAAGCGGACGATGCGCGTCCTGAATTAGACTCAACGGATTCCGCTGACGATCTGCTGCTGCTTCCTTGACGAGATACAGGTTTCCATTCCGCTGGAGAGCGGAGGACCAGCGCCAGAAGAAGGGGTGTAAGGGTGTATGTCTGAGAGAGGGAGTCCAGGCTCCAAGCTGACGTCACTGGAGACCGAGGATGTTGCTGTCGATGACGTCACTTGACCTTCACTATTTTAGACACTTTTTTATATGCATGATGCACTCTCGTCCCCTACCTTTTTCTCTTCGTGTTCCTCGGCGCGACGAACGCCGCACGCAGGGATAAGATCTCGCCGCCGCCGCCGCCGCCACAGCCGGCGGTGGCTCCCCCTCCCCGGCGAGAACAACTCCTGCGTCAGCTGAGGCCAAAAAGCCTCCTCTTCCTCATCCTCCTCATCTCTCGTGAACAACGCCAGGGCGTTGGTCCAGGTGGGACATTCCGACGTAACACGGTCGGACGGCATCGATTCTTCTTCCCGACGGCAACTTTCTCCGATTCTGCATTATTCTAGAGCGGGGCGGGGAATTTTTATCCTGAAATTTCTTTACCGTTTATTCCCCCCACCGAGGAAGATCGTAAACTTTTCAGTCTGTGCCCGGCATTAAGCTTGCAGAAACACGCTGCTTTAGCGTTCGCCGCTAGCCAGCTGCGATATTTCCTCCGCTGCCGTTCTGCGAGGACGGCGAACTGTTGCGTAATCTCCCCAAACCCTCGATTTACCTATAATCTTGGAGGACGATAGCTTCCCCGGCGGAAAGATGGTGGCCGAAAGCATTGGACAAGGCGAAATCAAGCGCATGAAAATGACGATCTCTTTACGCGACGCTTACTCTCTTCGTTCCGCTGCGGCGATGGCATGAGGGGGAATTCCATGGTGATCCCCCCGTGATGAAGAGGAATCTCCGCAAGAGGCTCCTCCCTCCTGCGGACACTACGCGCCAAACTTTCTAGAAGACGGCCTTTACAGGCAGAGCTCAGAATCTGTCTCCGTCGGAGACCAGGACCAGCTGAGACCCGGGGGAGATGAACCTGGGTAACGCGCGGCGTGGTCCCAACGACGACGGATGTCGGATGCCCTTAGAGGAAGAGGAAGACCTCCCCGAGCCACGCGTTCGCCACCCTATGCAGCTCCTGTTAGGGTTTCTGCTCTGAACACGGCGGCTTTTAGGGTTTCCAGTGGAAATATTTCTGAGATGGAAAGAACAGGCACATTCTCATGCCATCCATAAATGAAGCTCCGTTTCCAATGGTTGAGAGAGAGAGAGAGAGAGAAGGTATCCGGCTTTCTTTCTTAGAAATTGAGAGGTGCATGGCTGAATTAATGTCAGGGTAAGAATTTGACTTTTCTCCTCCACAGGTCTGCGTAGAATCGGGAAACAGTAGCGCCGACTCTGGGCCACGTCACCGGGGGCGATGAAGCTGCACGCTTGGAGATTGCCTCTCATTAGAAATGACAAACTAGAGACAGAGAGAGCCGTCCCCAAGCTGACGCCTTCCAGTATATAAGGTGCCCGAAGCCGCCCCACTCAGTGCACAACCGGGACACCTCTTCCTCGCGCCCGATCCACTGGGCCTTTCTCTCACTAACCCGCTCCCGCGGTGTTCTTCGGAGGAGGAGAAGGAGAGATGGCGGGAGTCTGGGTGTTCAAGAACGGCGTGGTGAGGCTCGTAGAGAACGAGCAGCTGCGCGCAGTCCGCCGCAAGGCGCTTCTGCACATCCCCAGCAACGAGGTGATCACCTCCTACGCTTCTCTGGAGCAGAAGCTGCTGGCCCTGGGATGGGAGAGGTACCACGAAGACCCCGACTTGCTCCAGTTCCACCGCCGGCCGTCCATCGACCTCATCTCCCTCCCCAAGGACTTCTCCAACTTCAGGTCCATGTACATGTACGACATCGTCGTCAAGAATCGCGGCGCCTTCAAGGTCATCGACACCTAACGCCGCCCAGGAGATCCTAGAGAGAAAAAGAAGATCGGAGACCCCACCGACCGTCCTTCCCTGTTCATCCTTCTCCCCTGTGCCAAGTATGTGATTGTTCCAAAGAAGCTCGACTCCCATGGTTCCGTCCGGAGCTAAACCCCTTGTTTGCCTCCCCTGTGTCTGTGGTTTTCGTGAACTCTATCCGAATGAAAGATCTGTAGTGCTGCCTGAATCTTTTCATTTTTTAAAAACGCGCTGATTCAGCGCCAGAACTCACAGAGATAGGTAGAGAGAGAGAGAGAGAGAGAGAGGAGGGAGAGAAAGGTACTCGTGAATTGCTAGAGCTGGGACTATTATAACATGCATGGATGAAAGGTGTTGGAGGGGCGAGAGAGTTTAATGAGACCCTTCAATTTTTCCTGATTTGTAGACAAAGATCATCAATACTGAACATCGGTGTATCAGTAGAAGAGCGAGAGAGAGAGAGAGAGAGAGAGAGAGAGAGAGAGAGAGGATAGAGAAAGTTTAACGGAGCTGTAATTGTTTTTGGCACAATCATAGAAATATCTTCTTAGTCTGGGTACAAGATTCAGAAACGTGCGTTTAGAAGTGAGTAAACTACACGAAGGATATTTCCAATACACATGAATATTTTTTTATGAATAATACTAAAGGATGGACATTATCGTGTGTACGGACGCCTCCTAGAAGACTCGTTATGAAGCTGGGTTACGTCCTTAATATTATTTACTCAGATTAAAAGGATATTTCTATGATTGTGCCAAAAACAACTACGAGTCTTCTTTAGGAGGCGACCGTACACACATTAATGTCCATCCTTTCATATTATTCATAAAAAACATTTTATGTGAATTGGAAATATCCATCGTGTATTTTACTCGTTTCTAAAGGTACGTTTCTGAATCTTTTAATTTTTATAAAACCCGCTGATTCAACTCCAGAATTCATTGAGATAGGTAGGTTGGTAGATAAATAAAAAGATAGATAGATAGATAGAGAGAGAGAGAGAGAGAGTAACATCCTCTGCAGAGAACTATTCACGAAGTTCTCATTAGATTCTCTTTTCGATCATCAGGTCTCTGTAACAGTAGGAATATTGAGTGAGTGAGTGAGAGAGAGAGAGAGAGAGAGAGAGAGAGAGAGAGAGAGAGAGAGAGAGAGAGAGAGAGAGAGTTGTAATTTTTTTTGGAACAATCGTAGAGATATCTTTTTACTATGAGTACATAATATCAGTATATAAATCCATCCCCGGAAGCACCAGTCTGAGGCGTCTGTACACGCACTCAACCGGGTCATGTTTTTTACTCGTTTCTGAACGCACGTTTCTGAATCATCTATTTTTTAAAAAACCCGCTCATTGAACGCCAAAACTGATAGAGATACGTAGATAGGTTGATATATATAGGTATATAGATAGATAGATATCTATATATCTATCCTATTCTCGAACCCTCTGCCGAGCTCTACCCTGCCCGCATTTCTTTTTAGGGAGCCAAAGAACCTGGATATAATATATATATATATATATATCAGGGAGAGAGAGAGAGAGAGAGAGAGAGAGCTGTAATTGTTTTTGGCACGATCTTTTAATATCCTTTTAATACGGGTACAATACTGAAGGCATAATCCAGCTCCATAAGCAGGAGTTTTCTATAGAAGGCGACCGCACACATTGCCGTCCATCTTCCATATTATTTATAAAAAATATTTAAAGAGATTGTGGATATTCTTCGTGGGATCGTCAATCAGCTCATTTATTTGTCTCGTTCCTGAACGCATGTTTATTTTCAGCTCGCAGCCGTATTTACTGTGTGCGGGCTGGCGTAATCGGTGAAGAGAGTATATCGGCAATTTTGAGTTATAGAGGGGGTATAAATGTAAGTAGGACCCCGGAAGGAAAGAAAACGCCCCGTGGCTATCCTTCATCCCGTCACATGGAGCTGGCGAAGGAGGGGATTCTGGAGGTTCGGTGATCAGTCGACGTTTCCTCGTCCGTCTCCGACCAGGAGCTTCTTTCCTTGCTTGCGCAGGGCAGTGGGATCCTGGCTAGTGGCGCTCCATCTCCCGAGGTTTTTGTTTTGGATGCCTCCACCTGCGCGCTCCGTCGGTTTTTGAGGCCATCGGAGGATCCTTCAGAGGATAATCGGCAGAAGACTTTTTACTCTGAATATATCGCCTGGAATTCCGTTTATCTTTCTCAGATTGTTGTTGTTTTCCTCCCGCCGTAGTAACTGCGAAGTCATCGCCTTTACGACGGTCGAGAATGGCCTTGCGTGCGACGGTGGCGCGGGCTCTGAGGCATCAAGCGTCCCTCTGGTGCTCGGCCTCGTCTCCATCTGCTACATTACGGCGTGGCGTCTTCTCCCGTCTTGTAAGCATTTCGTCTCTCTCTCTCTCTCTCTCTCTCTCTCTGACGCCGTTCGTTTTGGAAAATGCCTGCCGTATGACATTTATTAATGGCTCATGGAAAACTGAGAACATAATTTTGATGGAGTTTTATCAGACGCGGGTTAGAGAGGTGCGAAGAAGCGTTAGATATCCAATGTTTTCTTCGGCTTGTGCTGTTTCCTTTATGGTTTTGATTATCCTCTGCAATTATTTGTAAGCACTAGCATTTAGCCTTAACCTGCCTTCGAGGTAGAGAGGATCGCGATATCATCCGACTCTGAGGAAAGGCTTTTCCTCTCATTTCTTAACGTTGTGCAGGTAAATACACTTGTTGTAGCTGAACAAGAAGAAGGCCTTGTTAAGCAGTCATCTATAAGTGCCATAGAAGCGGCAGGGGCCATCAGCCACGAAAATTCTGTTTCCGTCCTGTTGGCTGGTACTGGCCCAGATCTTGAAAAAGCTGCTTCACATGCGGCCTCTGCCCATCCTTTGGTTTCACAGGTAACCATCACTGTTTATTTGACGCCGGTTTTTTAATCTAAACGTTGTCATGCAAGGGGGGTTTTCTGCAAGATTAAAACTTATTTATTTTTATTTGCCGAAAAAAATAATGAATGTCACCTGCCCGAGTATTAATGAATTTCGTTCGTTTGTAGGTGTTTTATGATCACATGGCCTTCCATTTTTGGGTTGACTATTTGCAAGTTAATTCAGTATAATAAAATTAGTTTTTTCTTTCTGCCCTTTCTTAGCTTGGTAACATTTTGATACTCAAACAACGCCGAGCCTGAATCCCCTGAGTTCGATCCGACAATGTGATGGCCAACCCAGCAGATCCGTTCGATAGCCCATGTTCACATGGGTAACTCTCATGCAGGCTCTCATTCTGTGCATGGCTTATGACAATTCAAGCTAATACTATATTTGTCCTATTGTGACAATTTCTTTGAAAACTTAGGTGGATGATAGGTAACCCTGTACACTGTTTTATGGTGGAATTCTGTCAACAAATTTCAGTTTATGTTGATCCATAAACTTACTGATTGTCTCTATCATGTAGGTCCTTGTTGCTGATTCAGACATGTTCTTGCATCCAGTTGCTGAAACTTGTGCAGAACTTGTGAATTTGGTACATCAAAAGGGTAGTTATTCGTATATAATTGCTGCTTCGAATTCATTTGGGAAGAATATAATACCACGAGCTGCTGCTCTTCTGGATGTTTCACCCATTACAGATGTCATTGAAGTGCCTGACCCTCGGATATTTGTCAGGTTTTTTTTCCTTAAATCTTTCACTTATTCCGAGTTACAATATGCTAGATGGATGTGCAATATTGATACATAAAGTCTATCTTTTATTTGCTTCCGTTTATCTTGTACACTCAGAATGATGCAAATAACTCATGTAATCCATTTGCAATATGCACGTACTCCTGCTTCGTTCTTTCCCACTGACAATACTGTTATCTTGAAAATGGAATATATTCTCGAGACTGTTAAATGCGATCTGTTACATGAAAAGATATTGGGGAGAGGTATTGACGGGTTTCTTTGGGATGACTTTTACCTTAAGATCATGCAGAGGGTACAGTAGTAATTCTTTAATTACTGTTGTAATGAAAAAAATGGATGCTCATCAACAATGACCCTCCAGTATAAGTCATATGTGGACGTTGATTATGAACAACATCCTGTTTGAACCAAGAAAATAAATGTATGCATGATATGACCCATTGGTCTTAATGTACTGTTCCAAATGGTGTTTGCTTCTTATTTTTCATGTAACATTGCTAAACATGAAACCTTTTTTTCGTTTGTTTTTTACTTGGTGCGTTTTTAGGAATATCTAATTAGTTTCTTGTCTTGTGCGTTTTGGTAGCGAGATCCAGCTTTATGCAGGTATCTTCCCCGCACTATTGGTTCTGCTCTCATATGTAAAAACAATTCTAAGGAAAAAACACACCTACTTTTACCGTAAATAACTTGTGTTTTCCTCTGTCATCCGGCTGTAAAAACAGGAAAGGGAAAGACAGACTGAAAGTATGGCACGAAAATTTTCGTCCTGAATCAGATGTGATGGAAAATGGTCTAATTAGTTTCCCGGCAGTTGTGCTATGGTGAACTGACTCTAAAAGGTCGAAGGCTGAATTATCATATGTACTCCACATCCTGTGTGACTGCGACCACATCCTACTTTCCTTTTGCTTGCCCTGCATCCACCCCCCTATTTTCAACAGCTGATTATGCCCCTCTTACCTACTCACGTGGATCCTCATGAACTATCACCTTCCCCTCTTCTTTTCTCTACAGGTCTACTCCCCTCTCCGGGGGTGGCAGCTTAAAATAACTCCAGATCTTCCTTTTCGCTTATTCTCTATGAAAACTGAAATTTTATTACCTTCGTTTTCAATGATTAGCTCCAATCCTGGGTGACCCTTCTCAAGGACTGCTGGGACTTTTCCCACTGTTATTAGATACAACGCCCTAAAAAATATCATTGGGAAAGGAAAATAAGACCGGTCCTTGACACAGAAGCGTGAAGGAAGAACTGTGGCTGCATGGTTGAATAGAGGCAGCAAAGGGGAGAACCTCTCATTAGTTCTTAACATAGTAATACAAATGGTCGGTGTCAATTTTGCGTCATTGCAGCCATTCATTTTTCAGGTAGGTATCCATTATTGTTCCTATAGCTATGCCTGAACGGCGTTATTATACATTTTTCAACGTATTAATGTTACATTTTCTTTTCATTGAACATCATTGTTGATAAACAACTCCATCTGCCTTTCAGATTCTCTCCCGAGTACATAGAGATTAGTTATATTTATTTCCTATTTCTAAAAACATTTTATATCGTCATCAGTATTTGTTTTGATAGGGTATTTTTACTTTGTGATAGGCCAATTTACGCTGGCAATGCCCTTTGCACTGTCAAATATACTGGTACGGATCCTTGTATGCTGACCATCAGATCCACATCCTTCCCTTTGTCGACATTGGAATCAAAAACTGAGGCTGCACCCATTTCACACGTTGATCTATCATCACTGAAGGAAGGTTTGTGTCGTATTTTGCATGAAGTTGTCTTTTTATAATTGTTTTCAGTCTCCATACTTTTAATGTAAAACTTGAGTGCGCATTTAGTTCAACAATAAAAATAATTGACAAATTATATTAGTTAAATAAGTAATAGATTACTCGATTCCTTGGCTAGAGTTATACCAACTCGTTGCTCTTTTAAAAATATATATATGGAAAAACCAAGGCATTATTCTATTATTTTGGGTCATCATGGAATTACAACTGTACATAGTGCCCTCTGCAATTGACCATTTACAGCTGTCTTCACAATATTGATAATTATGCTAAACATTTATTGAAATCTCCACATATTCCTTTTCAGTCATTTGTTTAAAGTACACTCAAGAAGCACCGACCATTTTTAACTAAAAACCTCTCGAATGCAATTTCACTGAGATGGACTTTCTTGGCTTGGCGACTTTCTATGTTCAATGATGAAAAAGTTCTTCTGCATCACGTCTTTGTTCCTATGAACTCCATCAAACATACCCAGTTATTAAGTTTGAATGCATTTTAATTCATAAACATCTCATGTTCCCATGTATTAACTCATAACTCAATGGTGACAACTTCTTTAAAGATTGAAAAGCCCGAATGATAGTCAAGTTGTCAAGTTGACGTGTCTTATCAGCCAGTCCATTCCCCGAACCTTCTTTATTTTTGATATTGGCCAAATAGTCTTAGGTTACTTTGATGATTGGAATTAAAGCATATGGATGTGTAATGTTATTCTGCAAGTCTGTGGGTACTCTCTATTGTGTTTAGATGGATACCAGACGAAAACTGCCTAAATGTTTGTCTGTAAGCAGCTTCCTTGGGAAAATCAAGATGGCTAAGTCTCACGTCTCAGGAGACAGAGCGCCCTGACCTTGGAAATGCACACATTGTTGTTACTGGTGGTCGTGGGCTTAAAAGTGCGGAGAACTTCAAGTTATTGGACAAGCTTGCAGATAAACTTGGTGCTGCAGGTATGGGTGCCCATGAGAAGCTGTTTAGTTGGTTATCTATTCGTTTTATTGTCTGGTTTTTTTACTTACTGGTATTTGAGATTCTTGGTGTCGTCACCTCTTTATTGGAGATTTTTCATCAACCACTCAGAAATACATTCAATTTTTTTTCTCATTATCATCGACTCTACTGTCTTATTTGGTGTTTAAGTTTTCATGTACACTTGATTTGATGCCGGCTTCTTACAATGTGATATGAACATTAGGCCATGGCTATTTTGTATTAGATATAAGAGAGGTTATGCCAAACACTTGTGAGACTAATTTCCAGGAAGCAGGCTGAATAGATTTGCGGTTAGAACGTACTTAAATAAGGGGCAAACTTGACCGGTGATCCTGCATTTTTAGACTTATCCAGACAAGGAAGAATCAGATGCATATGCACGCTATATTCTTTATGGTTTTTGTCACCCAATAGCAAGCTGGAGTGCAGCTTCTTGTCTTTACCTGTGAACTTATACAGACATGCTGGCTGACGAACTAAATCTTGAATAAGCCAACAACATTTATAAATCTATGGAGTTTTGTTCAGCCTGGGAACTGGCATGTTCAGTGTTAGCTCAAAATATCTCTTCGTCTGTTTGGTTTTGGTGTTTTTATCCGAAACCAAGTGAAAGTTGTAGGCAGATTTCAAATTCATGAATTTTTTAAGTCCCAACTTAATGCCATGATTGTCTCCAAATTACTGTTTCTTAATGATACCAGAGGCATAACTGAAGCGATCTTATCCAATTAAAATGCTAGATATTCGCTAAACGATACTTCAGTTGTGTGATTTATACTCTTCAACATGAAGTATAACTTGTTGTCATGAGACTGAAATTGCTGGTATTTACTTTTATTGATCAACAAATCCTATTAATTTTGTTAGTATTAGTATTGTTTTTCAAATCCAGTTTAAAGAGATAATTTTTTCCACTAATAATTATTCCAAGATTAATTTTTTGTGCAGTTGGGGCTACTCGAGCTGCTGTCGACGCAGGTTTTGTTCCGAATGAGCTTCAGGTTCTAAAATCTATCCTCATGGCTACTTGCAATGCCTGTTTTTAACCACACTATTAAATTTTTTTTCCCTTCTGAAATAGTTTCTAATCATTCATTCTTCGGGTTGATAGTAGTCATTCAATTGTTGAATCTCATTTGAAGTTCTATTGCAGATTTTATTTATTCTTTGTTTTTTTTATATTCAAAAGTGAGGGTCTAGACAAAATCCCCAAAGCCAATTGCAAAAAAAAGAGAAGAAAATACTGAACCCTGGGCCTCTCCAGATCGTGAAATGGTCATTCCTTATCTTGCATGCTCTTAGTCCAGTATCTCACTTTGTCATAAATAGCATCGACTATCTAATCTTGCAAGCAACTCAGCACGTGAAAAATATAAATTTGGTCCAAGTTGTCACATGCGCGACAAGCTACAAGCTCATGAGCTTGGTCTTATTTCACCGTCAAGAAACGAAAGAAGACTTCCATATCCAAGCTTTATCAGACTTAACGATCACCTGCGAGTATTCAATGCCAATAATCGACATCCGTGACTCTCTCCACTTGTGAGTTCAATCTCCTGTTACTCATTCTCCTTCATTCTTCAGTTCAGAGAGGTCTTGGATCGCGCCTAAAGAGTGCAAGCTCATCTTCGACGTCCACACTTTGATAAGGCGTGGGGCGTCCTGCACCTCCATCTGTGATGATTTGATATGACTGAGCTATGAAATTTCCTCATCTATAGGATTCCTTCAGCCTTCCAGACTCTGGAGTCCAACCTTGTCTCACAATGCTAAGATCAGATTACTCTGTATCGGTGCTACATGACTATTTTTTCTTGATCTGGAAAATAATATAAACTGCTCTTGTACAGTTTCCTCTATAACAGAAGTCTTTTGAGCATTTCTTGAAGAAACCCTAATCTGTGCTTATCATGTGAACATCATCAATAGTGCTTGACGATATATCCCATAATCTCGTCCTCTTGAAATGCTCTTACTCACTTATGACCGGAGTCTTTCACCTGTCATCTACCCATGGTGGTGGATTTTCTGGTTTCTCATTTCATCTAGTGTGCCCTCGTCTTTTCAGTAGGAATTCTATAAACGAGAGGGAAATTCATGCTAGTGAGATTTTTTTATATATATTCGAGAGCTTAGGATTCTATGCGCCAATTGGGCACCTTTTTCGCCGAAATGAGTTGACCGGGACGTTTTTTAAGGCTACAAAAGTTTGGCTGTGAGTCCTGTTCAGATAATTTACACCTGATGCGCCTCTCAGGTTGGTCAAACCGGGAAAGTCGTTGCTCCTGAGCTGTACCTGGCTTTTGGCGTATCTGGGGCTATTCAGCATTTGGCTGGGATGAGAGACTCAAAAGTCATCGTGGCTGTGAACAAAGATGCCGATGCGCCCATCTTTCAGGTGATTTATAAACCTGCTAAAAATATCCCCCACCATGGTTTTAATTTGTTCATGTTCCCTTCTTTGTCAACGCTTGAACAGTCTACAGAATCACTCCCTTCAAACCCATTCATGTTAGAGAGAGAGAGAGAGAGTGACAGTATCATGCTCTGCAGAGACCTCTTCAGGAAGTTCTCATTCGATCGTCTCTCTTCGATTGCAGGTTGCAGACTACGGCCTTGTTGCCGACCTTTTTCAGGTCTTGCCCGAGCTTCTGGAGAAACTACCGGAGAAGAAGTGAGTGGCACATCGGGTGATTCCACTGCAGTTCATTCCCATTTTTAGCCAACTCCTTCGGAAGGCCCGGCCGCGGCCAGAGACCACCCATTCTCCAGATGAAGTCAGGCAAGACGAATCTCTGAATCCATTCATGACAGTAAGGCCGGTTTGGCTTTCGTTGTGAGGGAATCGGTTCTTCTCGGGCTTGATTGTCCATATATAGTGGATTGCCAAGCTGGGGAGAAAAAATATTGAAAAGTTTAGGTTAAATTTTGTCAATAAAAATTGAGATGGGTGGTGGACTCGCAAAAATAGGAAAATAAATGCCTCCGCTCCCCGCGCTTTCTTAGGCGGTATCGGTGCCCCCCCTCTGCCCAGGCGAAGTAGCCGTTCGAGTTTCTCCTCATTCGCGAGGTGGTTCTGGAGGAGTAGCGCCAGCAACTCCTCTCTCCGTTCCGATCTCGTCCGCCGCCGGTGCGTCGTCCGACTCCATCGCGGTCCCTTCCTCTTTCCTCTGCGACGAGCCGTCGAACCGGCTCTTTGCTTCTCCTCGTACGATCCGCGGTAGGAGCGTCGAAATGGAGGCCTTGGGCTTTCTCCCAACGTGATGATCGATACATACGGCGTTGCAAATCTCCGATCGCGCCGGTGCAGCCTCGTTGGTGTTTGCGTGCAAAGAAGCTGAGGAACGCCACGGCGCGTTATCTGCTGCGTTCCCGGCGGGACCGGTTGTTGGCGCCGTGGTCTCTGCCGCTGCCAGCAAGTACGTGAGGTCCCTTAACTCTTATCCCATGTAGGACTTCGTCGGCGTAAATCATCCAGACAAGATAAAGTGAAGATTGTTCTGACATCGATGTGGCTTGGGTTCCTGCATAATAGCTTACAGTCCGATCGGCGTCCGGATACAGAAATTTTACCGTGTTTCCTCCTAAATTTCGTGATAGGTGTATAAATTGACGGACGAGAGACATGTGGGTGGCGGGTGGAAAGTAGTTAGTTGAGGATGTGCCACCAAAGGGGAAGGGGGAAATGTATTATTCAAGAAGGCTAAATTTTTCAATGTTTTGTTGGTAGCCTGTAATATGATTATTTTCCACGATTCTGGTCGTCTTTCGTAATACGATTATTTGCTGCAATTCTAATCGTACTTTGTAATCTTGTATAGACGTTGAGATAGAAGAATCTGAAAGAACGATTTCTAGAATCCTTAGTAGTCCCTACTCTAACAAAAATAAATAAATAACTCCAATTCCTGCAAAAATCTGAACTGTATCATTGCATGATGGCCATCTATACCGAGTGTGAAGACCCTTTTGGTTCCATGGTCTAATGGTTCGGATCTATCTCTGTGGTCTACAATATTTTTTAGCACAACTGTCTCACTTATGGTATAGCAGCTTTGTTACGAAACTGTGAGTGATTTCAGCTGTGTGAATCCTATTTTCCTCCCCCCGCTCCTACTTCTGATGTCTTACAACACACCCATGGAGCAAAAAGGGTAGCGCTGACATTATCCCTTGTTGTTAGCTTGAATCATATATTGATAGATTGCGATCAAAATTTCATGATACTAGCAGGAAACAAGCAACCAATACGCTGAAGGTAATCAGTGTGCTTCTTGTGCCTTGTAAATTATGGCCATCATTGTCATTTGCATTATTCAATCGGACTATAACTTATGTGTAAATGTGATCTGATCATTCTACCGTTTTCATCTTGATTTAGAGTATCAGATTGAGATTTAATTTCGTATTGATCTACCTTCAGACCTGATATGCCACGGATTTGTATATCCCATCAATGGCTGAAAGTGACGTATCTGCTGATTACATAATTGCTGAATTGCTTGATATGGGCTTTGAGTTGTCAGATGCCATACAAGCCATAGAAGCTGTTGGCTCATGCCTTGACGCTGCTATTGACTTTATTTTGAATGGCACAAATGTGGGACAAGATGTGAGTCGAGGCCATGTCCCGAGTGATGATAACTGCTCAATCAGTGAAACAAGTCTTCCAGGAAAAAAGGACATGTGTCTTCACCATAATCACCGTTTGAAGCAGTCAAGCATCACCGAACATCTCAAGTCACTACATAGGTCGAAAACAAGCAGTTTTGCCAATGTCTCTGAGAACATTAATCTTCAATTGGAGTGTTCTAAATCTGGTTTTGTGGAAGGGAAGAAATCCTATTCTAGTTGCACGTTGGAGCCTGACTCGTCATTGTCCTCTCAAGATCCTCGTATTCAGGTAACACCTGCTAAGTCAGGCACGCCAGGAAATGAGCTAGGATGCCTGATCTTGGCCGATTTACACTGGGAAAAGAAAACACATGGTATTTTGCTTCAACATTTTGGATTATCATCTTTAAAGGATTTCCAGAGGGAAGCTCTGGAGGCATGGATGGGTCAGAGAGATTGTCTTGTTCTGGCTGCCACTGGATCAGGTTGCCATTCCTATCTCTAATTGATGCTCCAGCGCGTTTCCTTTACTGATAATTTGATCTATAACTGCTTTTCAGGAAAGTCTCTTTGCTTCCAACTTCCAGCATTGTTGAGTCGGAAAGTAGTGGTGGTGATTTCGCCTTTGATAAGTTTGATGCGTGATCAATGCTTAAAGCTGTCCAAACATGGGGTTTCTGCTTGCTTCCTTGGATCTGGGCAACCTGACAATACAATTGAGAAGAAAGCTATGTGTGGCGTGTATGATCTAATATATGTCTGCCCAGAGACAATATTAAGGTGTAGGCTTCTTCTACTTCGTAGTTTCTGGAGTCATATTGCTGTCTGATGACTCCTGTTTTAATTTTTGTTCTTCTGTTTTAAAGGCTCGTGGATCCACTTCAAAGGCTTGCAGAGAATCGTGGGATTGCACTCTTTGCCATTGATGAAGCTCATTGTGTTTCCAAATGGGGACATGATTTCCGACCAGACTATAGGTCTAATGTTTTGTTCAATGATTTCCGCTGCTATCTACTCATTTGTTCATTCTTCATTTTTGTCGAAGATGGTATAATGCTTGAAAGACTGATAAGAGCTATGCTAGCTAGAGCAAATCATTCGTAAAGCATCCCCTGTATAGACATCAAGCAATTTCTGATGCATGACAATCGCATGATGATACTAGAGATTTATACTGATTTGGGTTAGCCCTAGACCTGTTTCACTTAAGCTCTCTTTTAGAGTTCCATTGAGATATCCCAACTTGCTTCATAGCTCATGGTAAAATTTGGATTACCCCGTCAAAGTTTTCTCAACGATTTAAGTCTTGTTGAATGACAAGTTTGTGCTTGGATTTTACTCTGTACTTAAGAAGATAGATCTTGAGAGCAATGATGACTTTGGAATCTTGTCTTTCTTTCCTCTACAATGAATCTTTGTTGCCTCAAGAGATGCTACTTTTTGTCGAGAGGTGTCTTCAGGTAGTTATATGAATAGATGGGTTTCCCTTGAATTCGTATTTCTATTTTTGTCTTTTCTCTTATACATCAACACATTTAGCTCATTTCTTCTGTTTGCCTTTATTTCAACGTTAATTTGAATTTATGTTTTGGACTCAAGCATTAAAACTTCTCTGTAGTAGTGTTGGCACTGTTTTCCCTAAAATTAATATGTTAAGACTATGCTTGAATGCCCAACACTTCTCAGTGAAAATGATAATCATTAATAATGGTGTCAACACATGAGGAAAGTGTCACACTTGACAGATGTGAAATATGCAAGACATGATAGATATAGAAATATTTTTCTCGTTGAATTTAATTTTTACTCGGAACTGGAGATCCAACGATGCTAGTTATTTCATTTTTTCTATTTAAACATATCTTTTAACAATAATTTTTTCTGCACAAGTATGCTAAACATCTCACATCAATTTTTTTTATTATGTGAAAATTTAGGCGTTTATCCATTTTAAGAGAAACGTTCAAAGCTTGCAATATGAATTGCTTAAAGTTTGATATCCCCCTGATGGCACTGACTGCTACAGCAACAGTCCCGGTTAGGCAGGATATTATCCAGTCACTATTGATGTCAGAGGGAACAAAAATTGTCCTTACCTCTTTCTTCAGGCCAAATCTTAGGTTTTCGGTGAGTTTACCTCATACTGCAGAATATTATAATGTTAATATTTATTTTTTTAAAAAGGTAGTGTGCTTTTTCATTGATATTCGTACTAAAATGCGTAAAAATACTATTAAAGAAAAAGGTTGGGTTGATTTTATTGAGGGCATTTCATCATGCTATGTAATATGGAAAACAGACTTTCTGAGGAGTTCGCTATCTTTCCTGCTATGATAGTCAAGACGTCCACTGCTAAAATGGACGAAGTTATTATTAAAGAAAAAAGTTGGGTTGATTTTATTGACATTCCATCATACTATGTAATATTGGAAACAGACTTTCTGATGAGTTTTCTGTCTTCCCTGCGATGCTAGTGGAGATGTCCACTGTTGTATAAACTTCATACTTTCCTTCCTCATGTAACAATGGGCGTAAATTAAATAATTGTCCCGTTTTACAAACTACGTTATTGTTGAGTGATTCATAAATCTTCATCTTTTACTTGGTGTAGGTGAAACACAGCATGACATCTAGCACGTCATCATATCAGAAGGACTTTTCTGAATTGATAGAAATTTATGCAATGGGAAAGACGAAGACTATAGGACGTTCTAAAACATCTTTCAATGATCCTGCCAATGAGCATCTTCATCCCTGCAAATCTGTAAATGGTGGAGGATCTGATGCAGAGCATCTAATCAGAGAACATGAGGACTTCAGTGATTACTGCAGTGACTCTAGTTCTTCTGAAAAATGTTCAGCTGACAATGACACTTCATTTTCTGGTAGTGAACAAATGACGGTTGAGTTTTTGGAAGATAATCTAGACATAGATCAGACTTTTGATAGTTTGGATGGTATTGACTTTTCCTCATTTATTAATTCCTTTATTATTATTTTTTCTCCTTTCCCTGCATCATGGGAATGAAACTGAAATGTTTTTGCAAATTATGAATGCATGATTTGGTGCCAAATATTTTGCCGTCGAGAATTCATTTGAAACTCGAAATATCAATTTTGTTCGTAGAAACAGTCGTCAATGCCAAAATGCCCTGTGAAAAGCGTATACCTCTATTGCTGATTAGAAGAAGGAACATTTATCTCTATAATTCTTCTTTGTCTCTAATCATTCTTTGGAGTACCTTTATCTGAGAGCTTTATCCCTTTTCTCTTTACCAACCTGCTTGGGTAGAGGGAGAATATCTTTGACACTAAATTTGACACTGATGAGAAAAGGTTAATTCCTTTCAGATTAAGAAGTTTTCAGGCTATTGCTGTACTTTTTTGCATTAATGCGAGAAGTTTCTTTGCCAAAATGTCTCCACCCTGGAATTTAAAATAAGTAAAACTGGTGTTTGACTTTGGCGTACTCAACCAGTTATGGTGCCTGGATTTTTATCCAACTAAACAGTTTTATGACCGTCATGGACTCTACTTCAAATTATTGCAACAAAACTCTAGTTAAACTGTTGTGCAAAACCAACCAAACAACGCTTACATATCCCATTGATACTGCTTCCGGATCTTTAGAGTATGAATAGTCTCTTCTCGTTTGAATTTCCTTCTATGTAACTGTGATGCTTGGAATGGGAAAATAGAAGATAACATAGGGATCATTTTGTTTAAATCCAAAAAATTAATTTACGAATTCCATTGATAGTGTCTGTGCCAGTGAATACTATCTTAGGTATTTAAGATCCACTCATTTGGAACCACGAGCAGTGGTGAATTTATTTCTAGATCCAAAATAGTTTTCCGTGTTACTTATCTCTGATTTCTCGCATAAGCGAGATACTTATCATTATCCCATCTATTGGTTCTTGCAGTTGCATACGAAGATGGAATATTATTGTAAAATATGAGTCTCCTGCACCATAAAACTTTGCAGAACCTCACATACTCTTCCCATTGAACTCCATGCATGTTGAGTTCTCACAATGAGCATGTCTTTTAGGTTCTCAAAATGAGTGCTCAGATTCTGCCATATAACTCGTATCCCTCTAAGGTTTGTGTTTTGATTATCAGAGGACATCGAGCTGGCACTAAGTTATTGTGTAAGTTCTTACTAATCAATAATATGCTTAAGCTACCCTACGGAATTTATTTGCGGTCAGACTTGGGTGTGGTTGGTTGTGTTGTTCTTCCCACCTCTATGCAGTCTTACTTGCATCAAGTGCCAAGCAGAAGCAAAGCGCTCTTCTCAAAGTGTGCACCACAGAATTTCATTTTCCTCTCTTGTGAGTTCGACGAATAACATTTATGTAATGCACGAAACCTTGGGTTATACTTTGAAAACTTAATGTGCAAGATCTTAAGATTTAGTTATCAACAGAATAGGTTTGAACAGTGTCTCATGACCTTTGTGTTTATGTGGGATTGTGTTGCAGACATTATTTAACAAAGTGATGGAATTTGGAATATAATATTTTTGCTGCCTGAAAGTCAATTTTATCTATGCTGAAGTATGTGTAGTGTCTTTACTCTGGTTTAGGTTGTAGTTTTATAGTCCCTCGGTCCAAGTTCCAAATGTTTTTCAAACTCTGTGCACTACTACATTTTTCAACTTCTCGTGCTGATTCTGGTGGAGATCCCCCAGGTTTAAGGCAGGAGCATTCTATCCCTTCTAGAACAGTTGTTGAATTGGGCAGTGAGATGCATAAGCCTTCAGAGCAGGGCACGACAATTGTGTATGTCCCTACGAGAAAAGAAACCATAAAAATAGCAGAATTTCTTTGTAAATTTGGAGTGAAGGCTGCTGCTTATCATGCAATGGTATGTGTCACCTATTGCATCACAAAAAAAAGTCCGTCTCTGTGCTTTCATATGTTTAAACATAAACATAATATTTATGAATTCTTAACTCCAATTAGTTTTTATGGAAATGTTTACAGTTGCCAAAAAGTCATTTGAGGCGTGTTCATGAGGAGTTCCATCTCAGTATGCTACAGGTAAACACAACATTATGCAAGACGTTGCTTAATTTTTTCCCTTCATTTTTATGTAGGGTTTCACCTTTTTTTCTGGCATCAATGAACATTGATCTACTAGCGCTGGCAAAAAATTATAGGGTTGGTGACAACGTTTCAAATTTTGATTCCTTTATCGTAACCTCCATGATTACTTAACCATCAAAGACTGGCATATGGTCTGGGTGACCAAATGATCAGTCTTTGATTAATATATGTGTATCAATGAATGTATTTGAAGCAACATACGTTATCAAAATCTCAAAATGCTCTCTATTGGGTTGATTGGCAACAAGTGTTTTTGAGTTGCATGTTTTCTTTACATTAATGTTGCGGGTTTTGATGAATGATTCTTGTAATATTAATGCTGTTATTTAAACCGTTTGGATAATTTGAATTTTGTGCTTACGTGAAGTCAATTGTATTCTTTGTCCTCAAGCCAACTGATCCATCTTCAGAGATGACAATTTACTTTTCTAATTCCCAGGTTGTTGTTGCAACAGTCGCATTTGGCATGGGTATTGACAAACCAGATGTTAGAAGAATCATCCACTATGGTTGGCCTCAGGTTTGTCTTCTTTTGTCAATATGTTTTTGACACTTATTTTTATGTTGAGTAGAGATGATTTATAAGCCTATCCTTAACATATGAGACAAGTATTTAGATGTCTCACCTATTTCTTGGTGTTCAAAACCTACTATGTATTCCTTCCTCGGTTTATAATGGGTAGAGAAAATTTCGTCTTTTACATGTCTATTCTGCACTTCTGGTCCAGTATGTTGGTCAACAATTGCACCTTTATTGTCTCCACAAAAAGGAAAGAACGAAAAATAATAATTTATGCTGTAAATATTCTACATGCTTAATTGCATATCTCTTAACAGAACTATGGTCTATATTATACACGTCCAAGACAGGAAGTCTGTGTTTGGGAGTCAAGAGTGATGGGACGATGACCCAAAAAAGGGAATGGTAATTTAGACGAGAATTTTTTTGTCCATTCTTTGGAACTTTGTATCTGGTTGGTAATTTGTCTGTAATAACTTTGTTTCTTGGGCATAGTTTTCAGTTTACTGCTTTCGCTTCAAAGCTACCTTTTTGTCCTCTAATTTGTGCAGCTCTTGTCACTGTCAATGATGTGTTTCATCGTGAGATTTCTGATTTTGATTTTTTTTTCTTGTCGACATCGTCAATTTATAATCATGGTTTTCTTGTCCAATCATCAATTAGAATGATGCTTTTCCAACTAGGAAGTGGTGACATTTTTACTATGTCCTTTTTCATTTCATGTTCTTGTTAATGCCTATTTTCTGGTGAAATATGAGGTTTATTGATTTTGATATCCATTTTGAAACTTTCTGTCCTATTATTGTGCTTCTCTCATTTGTGAATGGTGTTACACATTTAACGTTGATCAGAGGACATCTATGCGCATTCTCCTTTAGTGTTGCATTGTGACTTGGTATGTGTTTCCGGTTAAATCTATTTCAGTGTATAAGTTAATATTGTGATAATTGTATGGTGATTTAATTGAAGTGCAGAGTTTGGAGGCGTACTATCAAGAGGCAGGTCGAGCTGGAAGGGATGGAAAAGTATCAGATTGTGGTGAGTTCATTCACTTTTGGAACATGATCCTCTCACTAAAACCCCATATAGATTTTTTTCTAAATTTAATTAAGTGGCTAGTATTTGCAAAGCAATGAGCAAATGCCATCATCTCCCCAAAAGGCTATCCATAATGGCCTGATTAGCTATATTTAATCTACAATGAACCTCATTGCACTTGTTTACTCAAATACCCTCCATGCTTCTGTATACTATGATTTTGCATTAGTGGTTGGGAGTTCAGTCAACTACCTAGAAGCTTATCATGTGGTAGGTTTTTTCTTGTATACTTCACATTACAAATAGCACCGTTTGCAACTTTGCAACACTGTTGTTGTCTGTGACCTTCTCTGCAATTGAAGGCGCATAATGTTCATCCATAAATGCATGCTTGCTTACACTAGCAGATTGTCTCTTCAGTTTGACTATTTTTTTTATATGTTTCTTTTCATTTTGAGGTCAGTGATTCGTTGAAATATGCATGTACTATTTTGGGTTTACCAACAAGAAGAGAGGTTATCCCCTGTGCATCTGTAACAACCCAACCAAATCCTGGGGGCAGTTTTTTCACATAATCTGATGGGAAGTTCTGTTGAATACAATTTTGGTGATAAACTTGCGCAATATGTTTTCTAAAGACTCTACTTGTACTTTTTAATTCATTTTGAAGTGCTATTTTTCGCTGTATTTTTCAGAGTCACTCGTTTACCAAAAATATTCTGTAACCGTCTTCATTTGAACACAATGTGCTTTACTCTCTTTTCTATTTGTATGTGGCTTCTTTCCTATCCCAGAAAAAGTGGTTTGGATAGTGCAAATGAAGGTTACTGTTGTTCTTACTGTGGAAGACCAAGACATTTATTGTTTTCTTGCTTGTCAATTTCTTAAACCAGAATATTAACCATTTGCCTTTAATTTATTTTCTTTACATGTTGTTGGGACTTTATAGCTTGTTAGATAGTATGATTTGATACATTTTGTTGTTAAAAGGATCTGTAATCAATTCGTGTATGTTTGTCATTAAAACAGCTTTTCAAGTGGGAAGTCAGATAGCCATGTAGGCAAGTCATAGAACTTGGGATAGGATCAGTATGTCTCACATCAAAATTTCGGGGATGACCTGTAAACATTTTTTGATGCGACATTTTGAAAAGGATCAATTGACTTTCTTAGTCAGAAAAGATGGAATGGTGTGATTCGGAAGAGTCGACCATGTTGGACCATGCCTGTGTTTACCATTATAAAATGCACTCATTCACTATCTTCAGGTGATTTTGACTTGTCCCGGCAAATTTTTGAACCTTTAACTTTATGTACATGGTGAAAATTTTAGCTTAATACGTATCAGTCTATAATTCGAAGTTTGGTATGAGAGTGGAAGAGGGGTGGGGGGGTGATTGAGACTGATTCAATAACCAGGTTTAGTTCTGCTTCCAGACACTTTAATCAGGATGTATGGACCTTGCCCATAAGCTTGTTGTAGCACTGTGGTCTGAGGAAAAAAGATGTGAGGCAACTGTAGAAAATATGCTTCCCATTTATTATCAGGTCAAAGCCTTTGAATTTAGAAGAATAAATGGAAAAAATTTCTAGCGAAAGCATTATGTCATGTTATTAATCTAGAAATTTTCGATAACCTTAACATTTTCTTCTATTTTTTTGCTTGCTACTAAATTTGCTTGGCATCTTTGCTGCAGTTCTGTATGCTAACTTGTCAAGGGTTCCAACGCTTCTTCCTAGCAAAAGAAATGAAGAGCAGACAAAGCATGCATATGCAATGTTGTATGATTGCTTCCGGTACAGAATTCCAACTTGAAGATGTCAACATGACGTTATGTGAAAATTTTCTCACACTTTGGTCATTTACAGGTATGGAATGAATACTGTTTGTTGTAGATCCAAGATGCTTGTGAAATACTTCGGTGAGGATTTTCCCCATGACAAGTGTGACTTGTACGTTTCTCTTTTCTCTTTTCCTGTCATCTTTATGCCGGGATAATTTTTGTTAATGCCCAAAATCTTTGATAGTGCCTCATCACATACCACCCATAACCATCTAATATTTGAATATTTTGAAGCACGATAGGTTATAGCAAGTTTTTAGTGCTTGCCTTGGTCAAGTTTCTAGCTGCCTTCTCAGCACCATTGTTTGCAACTGTTGAAATAACATATTGTTTGGATCCATGTCCAAACCCAATACAATAGATCCAGAACTTATCCAATTTGTTTTGGCTCGCCATTAGGATGCAACTTTCCCTAGTATCCTGCATTCAATTTTGCATACTATATTTGGTTATTCGTTCAATCTTCATCTTTAAGTTTTGACGTATGTTTTGGTCTTCATCCTAAAGTTGTAGCTCAGTCCTGTTTTGGTGTGGTTGTTTGCTTTTTATCTACCATAGAGTGAACCAATATGTGGAACATCTAAGACATACAAAGGTTTTCATGATATGCAAATTACTGCCATTTTAATCATATCCATCCATTTTTATAGCATCCTCTGTACAGTTGCTAATGGGCCATGCATTTTGAAGAAGGTCGGCCCCAGCCCAATGTATGGCCATGCCTGGGGAAATTGTCAGAATAGGTCAGGACCAGCTGTGGAGATTTTCTGAATTTCAAATGAAGGCTGACTTGGCTTCCCTAGCCACACAAAGAGGATGTGTATGTGGGTTGCCACAGTGGGAGAAAACAGGCTGTCACATATGGCGTAAGGTGTCATATGATCCCCAATCAGGCTACCATTTGGTTTAACGGTTTCCAGGTTTCTGGCTTGGGCAATTTTTCTTCCCAATCTTGCTTTTATATCTCACGAGTTCAGAAAAATCAGGCTAGGTCAAGTGATGTAACACAATCACAGTTCAACCCTAGTGGACAAGGTGCCTAAAAAGCATGAAAGATAATATACAAGCACGACATGGCGCAATATCTGATTTGGCCCATAAAAGGACCCGTGATAAATGCCTCAGAAACTCGTTATATTCATTTTCCCATTTTTATTACGTTTTGAATTTATTTTAAAGTTTTATTTTAAAGCACTGTTTTAAAGTGATTTAAAACTGATCCACTTTTTTGGAGGCAATAAATGAAATTCAGCCTATTTAAAGGCCCCACCTTGTAGCCGTAGAGACATTCCTAAGTTATTAAGAAAATTTTCCTTCTTTGAGATTCCTTCTGCCTATGCCTGTGGATTCAAGCATCCCCTTGTAGATTTCAATGAATAATTATATTTTTGTATAGAAATGGTTAGAAATCCTTTTCAAATATTGATAAGGATAAAAAGAAAGAAGTCATGTTAATTATAGAAAAGAAATCCTCAGAAACTTAGACAATAAGTCTAAATTATTTGTGTTTGTGAGAAGTTGAATTCTGCATGATAATTTCCAGAATTTACACATAAACATGCACTAAAAGTGTTATCTGAATTAACTATTATTTAAGTCTTGTCCAATCATCTTCCACCTATGAAAGATATTTATCATCAATTTGTTTTCATTCTGGAAGCATACTTATCAAATTTACCATATTATAGAATGAGTCTTGAATGAGTTTAAATTATGCAAGAATATATTGAAGAATTACTAAAAAATGATTGATCAGAGAAAGTATAAACCCGTGCTCAGTTCTGACATTAGAAAGATGAAAGTTCGGCCATGTGTAGATAGTAGTGTCATAAACAAGTATATAGTTAAATACATATTTTTTATATGGATGTTAGATGATATGCTTGACAACAGAACATGTCAATGAAAATTTGGTAATTGTAATCTCAAAATTAGAAATCTCTCTTGTCACATTATATTAATACTTATTGTCAATTATATCATCTAATCTTGGAATTTGAAACCTCTGTAATGACAACAGCGGCTGCAAAGCCATCTTTTCTTCGATATCTCATGTGAAATTACTCTTAAATCTTTAAATCGTGGAAGATTTTGATTTTGTCGAATAAATGTTGAGCATGTTTTGAAACAATTATATTATCTTGTTTGTAATTTTGATATTGTTCATATTATATTTTCTTGTAATCGGGAACAATTAGTTGAGATTTTAATATTCTTTTTATTTTAAACCATGATAACATATTATATTTTTATTGTTCATATTATGTTATCTTTGCCTGATCTAACATAAATTGATTATAGTTGTTCCACCCATGCAGATGCTCCACCCTTTAATTTATATGCAATAAGTTTAACTTATTTTTTATTACTGATCTTTATACACTCAAAAAATTATTCAACCTCGGCCAACCAATCCAAAAATACCTCCATGCGCAAATGGTCATTAAAGCATGGTAAATTAATCTGCATAATCATCTTCCTCAAATCTACTCGTCACATTTCTAGTTACAAATAAAGAACAACTACTAGAACCAAGTAAATTTTTCTTAGTTGGATGCCTCTATGTAATATGCCTCATGTTATTTTCGTTATATCCAATATTGACACATGAATTTTCTAATCATTAAACCCTCTCAAGAATTTCTATTAATATTTCATGCAGATCTTGAAATTTTTGGCTAATATTTTCTTGAAACTCGAACAAATCTGCCCTAGATAAGGAACATAACTTATGAAGTACCTCCTTAGAAGAGTTGGCTCCTTGTCTCCGTGATATCTCTAGTGGTGATGCTAATTGAGACAGTCGGAGTTGCATGAAGAAGAAATTTCGTTATTGAATCCAAATAAAAGGAATTTTAATAAAAAAAACTAGGCCTTAAATTCACAGAACTTAAATATTTTAATCCTTGAATCATCAAAGACTTGATGGGGCAACACTTAAAAGTAAGGATTGATATTCCCTGAAATCCAGAAGGGGATGCTTGAATCCATAAATAGAGAGAGGGACCTCAAAGAAGGAAAATTTTTGTAATAACTTAGCAATATCTTTGGGGCTACAATTTGGGGCGCTTAAATAGGCTGAATTTTAGTGATTGCCCCTAACAAGGTGGATCGGTTTTAAAGCACTTCAAAATAGTGCTTCAAAGCAACACTTTAAGATAAGTTCACAACGTAATAAAAATGAGAAAATGAACTTAACTAGTTTCTAGCGCATTTATCATGTGCTTTTTTATGGGCCAAATCAGATATTGGGCCATCTCGAGCTTGTGTTTTATCTTGACTTCCCAGGTCTCTGGTCCACTAGTGTTAGACTATGATTGTGCTACATCATGAGGCCAGGTTGAGCTTCCTGGCTTGCACTAGTCATTGCCATGCCTAGGCTAAGCAGCTTTGTGCAAGTACACGTATCAAGGTGGAATTTGGGATTTAAGAACCCAGGTTAGATACTGGAATTGGAAAGTTCTCTTTCCTCTTCCAATTGCAGTCTACGCTTGATTGCTTGTTTATTGAACCCTTTTTTATCCTTAACTGGAGTCAGTGCTGTTTTCTGCTTGACCTGTCTTTCCGTCTCTCCGTCGATCTGTCAACCCACATATCCCCTACTCCCCCCCCCCCCACCCAAAAATAAAAATAAAAAAAAATCTCCAACAAATCTGTCACCACGCATGAACTCTTTTTTTTTTCTGTAAGATCTTGTGATACAATTTTTTTGATTCTTATAATTGAACATTCCTAGATTGCAATGATAATGTTCCATGAAATATGCTAATGTATATCTCAGATTTTGTGTATCTACTTTTTGTTTACCCTTCAGGTGTGATGTTTGTCTGAGCGGGCACCCAGAACAACAGAATTTGCAGGAGGAAGCAAAATCCTTCATGCAGGTTCTTGCAGCTCAATGTGTAAGTGTTGCAGTTGTTGACTTTTCATTTCTGTTTGATGATAATATATTCTCTTTGTGATTTAATCAGAATTGAGCCATTTTATGGAGGAGATTAAGAGTAGAAGGATTTCATCCTTTTCCTCTTGTTATACAGATTTATGACCTTATGACCTATGCTCTTATCATCTTGTATTCCGTGATCGCTGTAATTATCTGAAATGATCCTATGTTCACTTAATTTAATGTATGCCAACTTGGGTAGCAGTGCTTTTCAGGGTCGTGATCGCCACATGATGTCAACAAATGAAATGTAAATGTTGTATGAAAGTAGTTGTGTTAGATATGGAACTTAAGGAAGTATTCACGTGTTTTTGAGTAATTATATGATTAGTGAATTGTTGAGCTAGGTGGCACCCATTGGTGCTAAGAACATATTAGCAATCCCTATTCTTTGAGGAGGTGAAGCATTGTAGGGCGTTTGAATGTGGAGGTAGTGCTTCTGTAAACGATTCTCTGTTATTTTTGCTTTTAAATTTTTGCAGTTATGTTACCTTCTCAGATGAGGATCGACCTCTTTATGTTTGTAGTCTGCTTTTCTTTTCTAGAATAGATGACTGGATACAAACATATAGATATATAAATGTATTTCCCGGAAGGATGTATCTGTATCCTGTGTGGTTTTTCTTTTTTATGGTTAACATCTCTCGGGACAATTGAGCATATTGGTTCATCCATTTGGCACATTAAGCAGATGGGTTCCTTTGAGTTGAAAATTTGAGGCTGCTGTGATTCATACTTCTTTGGGTAATCCTTTTTAAATGAATTTCTAATGAGTTAAAAACCCTATGTTTTGTAGAGTAATGGAGGCTTTGGAGATTGTGCATAGGTGTTTAGTTGACTTGGCGATTCAAGCAATGACTGAATTAAAACAATCCCAACACCTTAGTTAGTCAAGTATTACTGAATATTCGAACATTTTTTTTATACTGCTATTTACGTTATCCAAAACTTTGTCTAGTTTATCCAAAACTAATTTAATGATAATCCTAAAAAAATCCTCACTGAAAAAAAAGGTACCGTCGAAATGTTTATCATTATATTTGACCAAGTTGCGGAATTGGGTCATTATCTGTCAAGAGAGAACCTTTTTATGCCTTTATAAAAGAATTATGTTAAAAAAAAAAATCACTCCTTGTTTTGTCGATTTAGAAATTTCTTTGTCAGTAAAAACAGATTTCTGAACTCGATTACAAGAGGCAGTTGAACTCAAATGTCAGGGACTAACCTATTTTCAATAGCCCATTTAATTTTTTTATATTACCAATATATATATATATATTTTTTCCTCATGTTTATTCATTTCTACGGAATAATTTTGGTGAATCATTGTAGAGTAATAATTTAAAATTTTAGCTTTTGTCAGACAAGATTCTCAGAAATATTCTCGAAGCAATAAATATGACTTTCCGCTGCACACATGGGAGCCAAGGCAACGGAGTGGTCACCTGGGCATCCTAATGCCTTGCCTTTTTATCGCATGTTCTTGTTGGAACAGTGCTTAGGGACGCCCACAAACTATTTGATGGTCAGATTGTGTGGAAATACTTTTTTGGAGGATATTTCCACATCTTGCCTTATATTGAACAACTTGGTTTCCTGGTAACATGGCGTATAGATTTATTTTGATTTGAGTGATTTATTCTGTGGTCTCCGTGATTGTACTCGGAAATTGGCAGTTTTTATTTATTTATCTTTTCCTTTTTGGCGTTTAATAGAAGAAACAGCTATACACATTCTTTTTTAGCTAAATGTAGAATTTTCGGAAAATGGTTTATATTCCTCAGACAATTTAATTCTCAAAATATCCCGGAGCTATGTCTGCAAAGTTACCAATCAGAAGTCTGTGATTTCTCAGGGGAAGATAGATCATGGTTGCTTACCCCTGAGCGGTGAGCACCTCAATTTCAGGATGATCCTCAGTGGAATAAGAGAGCAGGTTTGTTCACTATTATCCGTGTCCATAATTTCCGGTTTACTTTTTTATGAACAACTGAAAGAGAATTGGCCATCTTCGAATTGGTATCAAAGTTCATAAATCCATTTAGATCGGATGGGCGTTATTCGGATTGCAAAAGAGCTCTGTACTGCTAACTCAACACATTTTGATTTGAGCGTGCATATTTTTTATCATGGTAAGTTTTAAATTTAAATCAATTGATCTTTACCGTCATGATAATAAATCTCATTCTCGAACACATGGCATCCAATCCTTGATGTCAGCAGAAATGTAACGCAGGATAATTTTCCAATAATGAGTTTGAATATTTTAATGGGTCACGCTTAGAATAACAAGGTAAGAAAAGAGAATACCAGATCTTAGTCTGAACTTAAAATAAATATTCACTTGAACCTTTTGTTTACTTACGGGCATAGCATATGATGCAGTGAAATGCTAACATAAAATGCTGTAAATTGAATGAAAAAAATTGCATGAATGAGCTAAAGACACTAATTTTTGGCATCGTACATAATCGGTGTAATAAAACCTGGAAGTGATAAATGGTGCATCAATGCGCATTGATATGATCTAGCTCGGTAAGTAAGTTGTAATGTCTGGAATGTGAATTCAATTATAAATGACCAAAGGTATCCCTAGTCTGGTGGATAACAGTACATTCTTAAAAGTTACCTCATTATTAATGGATCCAATGCACATACTTGATAGAAATAATGTCTGGTTTCTGTAAATTAAAATCATATATTCTAAAGATATAATAATTATTGAAAATGAATCCTTTCAGGTCTACTGACTCATCCTTACGTTTTGGAATATAAAAGAACTTCAATGACCTTCACATGTAACTGAAAACCTGATGTAGGGATCAATTATTGGTCGATCACATAAATCATGGTTCTCTTTCGATCTACTTGGTAGTGGATATAGATCCCGAGCTGAAGTGTTTGGTTGAATTGTACCAGTTCGATTGTAATCTACTGACAGCAAGGTTGACCTGGTGGAGCCAATATGATTCTATCTTTTGTGAGTTTCCATTGATCAATCTGATTGACGGAAGGAAAAGGAACTTGCAAGCAGTACCCTAGATATTTAGAGACTCTCCTGTTTTACTACTACTACTACTACTGGCTAATTCTCTTCTCCATTTTTTATCATTTCCTCATTTTTTATATTCTTTTTGTTTCAATGATGCTTATTGAAGTAATTCCATTCCGTTGTTCCTCCATTACATAAGTGGGCAAATTGTGGCTGCAATTGTATGATTATTGATTGCGTCCTATAGATGTCTTTTCCTTTAACCCTTGTCGATTGAAATATTTGTTGCCACCATAAATCCAGGAGAGTCCATATTTCATAGGTAGTTCCAGTATTCACGTTTATTTTTATCCTTGGATTTGCTTCATGATTTTTTTATTATTAACTTGTACAATTATGATACTAATGAAAGTATCATGCTATCCAATATTTGGTGCTTGTTCTCATCATACTATCCATTAGTGCTCTATCCATGCTATTAGAGTGTTTCGCAGAATAATGTTACGGACCTCTTAGTGAGTCTTCTTTTTAGTGTTTTGTGAATTTTTTGTGTTCATTTCAGTTCAAAAAATATTCCTCAAGTGACCGACTATGGTGGCACGGTCTTGCCCGAATATTGATGGATAAGGGATTCATAAAGGAAAGGGATGGTGTGGTATGCCTCTAAGATTGTGCTGTTCCTTTCTGTTTTTTACCCTTACATCTTTCCGTCTTATTTTTGTCTCTATGTCGAATATGTGCTTTCTGCACGTGTTGCAGGCTTGGACTTTTAGTAAATTTCATTTTGAAACTTCGAACTTCCAAAGATCCGCTGTGTGCAAAATTTATCACCACGGCATTAATCACTAAAAGCTTACCATATTGTCTTGTCACAGTTTTCGAACACTAAAACTTTTTTGTGGAACTTTTGAGGAATTAGGTCAGAAACTTAAACATCAACTCATATTAATAACGGCTGTCTCAAAATCGAGCATCATTCAGACATCATAGGTCAATTAGCGATTTCAGTCATGTTATACGATAATGATGAGGGTAGTCCTGGTCACAATGGTCTATAACTCGTTTTACAAGGATATAACCTTGTAACTATAATGAAAAATATAGGATCAAGATAACCAGAGTCATTATTTGATAACTGATCACTATGAGTCAGACTCAATAGAGTTTGATCAATAGTTTTTCTTAAAAATATTTGTATCTCTAAAAGGGACGTGCCTATCTTGTAAACTTCACTAGAAGGAAAAAAAAAACTAAGCTTTGCCTTACTGATGATATTTATAATCCTTCCAAGTAATTTTATTTTCCTGAGAAAGGGTGAAGAAAACCATCAGGAATGCCAGTCTTAGATTTTACTTTAAATAAAGTTTATTGTATGCTGGAAATCGTGACCATGTCTTGTGCTAATTTGTACTCTCTCCTGATTAATATGTCAGCCAAAGCCCGAAACCCTGCATTCCTTTTGATGTGTTCATGGATAATTTACCTGGATATTCCATGAAATTGTGAGTTTGATCCCCCCCCCCCCCCGGATCAAAATTGCATGAGAATGTGAACATAAGACCTTCCGATCGTTGGTCTTTCTTTTCTAGTTTCTAGTGCTTTATACATCATACACTATGATCATTTATGATGCGGCACCACCACCATTCTGCACTCAAAATTGTGGTTTTCTGTGCTTGAAACTAAACTGCTCCTCTGAGAACCGTGGATCAATCAGATAAAAAATTAGTCCCAATTCAGAGGAAAAATTTGTTTTCTTATGCAGTTTTTTTTCAGAGGGCAAGCTGGTGGGTTCTTGTAATTACTCTAAATTTTTCTTCCAAATTCTCGCCTACTTGTAGGTCCGGATTGGTGTGAAGCTCCCCGAGCCGACGGAACTGGGGATGAAGTTTCTCCTGTCCGATGATCATCAGCCACTCTATGCATATCCCGAAGCGGATATGCTGCTCTCCAGGCAGAGGCAGAGGCAGAGGCCCTTTTCCTCCTTTTCTGAATGGGGGCGTGGGTGGGCCGATCCGGAGATCCGAAGGCAGCGCCTGCAGAGCATGAGAAATGGGACGGGCAAGAGGAAGAGCCACTCTGGCAGACAGAAGGCGGACCCGAGCACTGCCCGGGGGAGAATCTCAGCCAAGCTGTCCAAGCAGAAGCCCAGGTGAAGATGCTCCGGAACCCTGTCCTCTCTCTCTCTCTCTCTCTCTCTCTCTCTCTTGAATCTTTCAACTGAGCGTGACCCATCATCAGCCTTCATGTCCTGAAGTCTCACTTCGCCATTTTATTCAAATCAACACTTTCGATGATAGCGTTATTGTTATACAATAAATATAGTTTACACACACAGCCAGTGAGATCTCCTTGCTATGAACGCGGGCGGAAGATGAGCCACAGAGGAGGCGGCGGCGGCGACGGCGACGCGCCCTCATCTTCGTCGGCGGCGGCACAGAGAGTCCTCCGCCTACTCGTAGCCTGCCCGTCCAGCTCCGGCCTCCGCCAGATCCACGCGCAGGTCCTCCTCCACGGGCTCTGCCGTAACACCTGGGTCGCCTCCTCCTTCATCGGTGCCTGCAACTCCGCTCGGCTCCTCCCCTACGCCCTCCTCTTCTTCGCCCACCTCCGCGGCAAGCTCCACGTCTTCGTCTGCAACAGCCTCCTGCGAGCTCTCGCCCACTCTCTCTCTCCCGAGTCGTCCTCCCGGTGCCTCCCCGTCTACACCCACCTGCTCAGGGCCTCCGTCCGCCCCAACAACTACACCTTCCCGCTGGTCCTCAAGTCCCTGGCCGACCTACGGTTGCTCCCGCAGGGGCGTTCCGTCCACGCCCACGTCGCCAGGGCCGGCCACGGCGGCGACATCTACGTGCAGAATTCCCTGCTGAATCTCTACTCCTCCTGCGGCGAGATGGCGGCGTGCGAGCAGCTGTTCGATGAAATGCGCGTGAGAGATGCAGTCTCCTGGACCACCATGATCGAGGGGTACCGCAATGCGGCGCAACTGGACGAGGCGCTGGTCGCCTTCGAGCGGATGCAGTTCGCCGGCGCCGCGCCGAATCGTGTCACGGTGGTGAACGCGGCGGCGGCGTGCGCCGCGCGCGGCGCCCTCGAGATGGGCGTCTGGATTCATAACTACGTGCGGAGGCGAGGGTGGGAACTGGACGTCGTCATGGGCACCTCCCTCGTGGACATGTACGGGAAATGCGGGAGAGCAGAGGACTCTGTTGCCGTCTTTTCCGCCATGTCCGAGAGGAACGTCTACACCTGGAATTCCCTCATCCGCGGGCTCGCGATGGCCAAAGGCGGCGAGGAGGCCCTGCGGTGGTTCTCTAGGATGGAGGAGGAAGGGATTCAGCCCGACGCAGTCACCCTCATCGCGGCGCTGTCGGCGTGCAGCCACGCGGGGCTTGTCGTCGCCGGCCGCGAGCTCTTCCGCAAGCTGCTCAGCGGGTCGTTCGGCTTCTCGGCCGGCGTCAAGCACTACGGCTGCATGGTCGACCTCCTGGGCCGCGCGGGGCTTCTCGACGAGGCGGTGGAGGTGATCGAGCAGATGCCCTTCGAGGCGAATCCGGTGGTCTACGGGTCGCTGCTGGGCGCTTGCAGAGCCCGCGGGGACGCCGCGCTGAGCTCGCTCGCGGCGGAGAAGCTCGTCGAGCTGGACCCGGAGAACGCCGCCTACCGGGTTCTTCTGTCCAACACGTACGCCGCGTTGGGAAGATGGGACAAAGCTGAGGAGGTCAGGAGGCTGATGATGGAGAGGCAGCTCGGGAAGGTCCAGTTATGGGCTGCGGGCTCCCTCGTACAGACATCTAAACCTCCCTCGGATATCTGAAACGGTAGAGTTCTGAACTTACCCTCTCTCTCTCTCTCTCTCTCTCTCTCTATCTGTCTATATATCTGCCTCTCTCTGGAGATTAAAGATGGGCATTTTGCTTATTCACTCGATCGATGAATAAAGTGTACAGTAAATCTTCCGAACCCGAGGACTGGAAGACATCTCAGCGGATGACCTTCGAAGAATCAGGCACTCTGGCGACCCTGAGAACCCGGGAGATCAGATACAGGACGAAGACGAAGAAGAGCAACCCGGTGACAGTTGGTGATGTGCCCTTCGCCGGAGCTGGACACCGGAGATCGTACAAGATCACCGTCTGCTCCCTGCCCGTCGGAGGTGCTCTGCCGGAGAACAAGTCCCGGAGGAACCCCACCGCCAGCAACCCGCCGGCAGGCCATATTATCCAGCTCCGGCGAAACCTCTGCTCCACCGCCGGCGTGTAAGCCGGCACGCCGACGGCAATACCGGCATCCAATGGCGAGGGCCTCTCGTGGTATTCGTAACTGAAGGTGATTGCGCCGCCATCTCCTCCTCCGGGCCGCTTCATTTCCCTGCTCAGGAAGAGAGGCTCGCCGGAGGAAGACGACCTCTCGAGGAGGTCGGCGAGGGGAAACTCCGCTTCGCCGGCGAGGAAGTGCCCTCCGGAGAACACGAACCAGAGGACGAAACGCAGCTTTTGGCTCCCCAAGCAGCCACGAAGGACGGGGAAGCGCGCGGAGAAGCCCCTCGTCGGGTTCCAGTTGAACCCCTCGGAGCCGACTGAAGCCATTGGAGACCGCTGCGAGGCGAAGATGGCGTCGTCGGCGACCAGAACGATATCGGCGAATAACTCCACCTGACATTGGAGCAAGTCCTCCTCCGCGGATACGAGGACGATCTCCAACTCCCCCATGCTCTCCATGAAGAAGACGAAGAAGAATAAGAAGAAGAAGAAGAAGAAGGCAGACGACGATCAGATGATCCAAAAGAAGGCGGGCAGCTCCTGACACTGGAACAGGGCGACCCGATCGACGGTTATATAGAGCTTCAGGTGTGGGGATGGGTTTGAACATTTCAAGCTGGGCCTGTTCTTCATCGACCCTGGCACGAGCAGAGAAGCACACAATCGTACTATCGAAGACCTCTTCCGTCGATTCAGACCGTAGTCTATCACTTTCCGATGCTTCCTAGCTGATGGTAGAAGCTGTGCCTCCGTATAAGACTCACTCCTCTCTCTCTCTCTCTCTCTCTCTCTCTCTCTATATGTAAATAAATAAATAAATAAATAAATAAATAAGGTAAACGTCAGGTTGCGTCGAGACGTGTTCTTCGAAAGTGGGCCCGGCCCACCATCTAGACCTTATGTCGACCGCCGTTGTTTTGGGAGCCTTGGTAAGCGTGACGGTTTCCGTTCCCACGCAAGTGTACGCGTACGAGCGTGTACGCGCTCATTCGCACGTTTGATGAGCTCATCCCCATATGACGAATTATAGCTCCTGCTGCTTCTCTGGCGTTAGGCCCATTACACTGGTCCGGCCCGTTATCATGAAAATATTCAGCCTTCACCCATCAATTATATCCTTTAGTGGCTTAATATATTTCGTTTGGGTCGCCTACGAGGCCATGGACTACTATCCCTCCTAAAAGTTCAGTAATTTTTTTTAAAAAATAACTTTTAGGAGGGATTGTAGAGAGAGAGAGAGAGCTGCTGATGTATTCCTACGTACATACCAGGGGATCACAGGGTTAAATAGTTCAAGGTATAGTTCCCTTTCTTCATATGATTTTTCTTTCCAATTTGTAGTTGTTTTTGTATATATTCAATTTAAGTTGATCTTGCATTGATGATGATTAATCAACTGAATGCCCTTGTAAAATTGCAATATTTAATCGGTCAATTCTCAATCTTACCATTGTGATTTCAGTATTTTTTATGCATAAGATATATTGGCAACCCAATATGTATCATGCCTCATTCATTGTGTTTGTTCTTGAGGGTATGTCCACAAGTAGGAACCAAAAAAGTTAACGGGTATCAGTGCATGCAAAAAATAGAATTAGGCCTACTATTTTGAGGGCAATAAAGGGTAGTGAACTGGTCTATAATATCCTTCTTAAGCACAAGTCATTGGGGGGCCAAAAAAAATGTGGGTGAAAGCAAATTCATGACATATTTACAAGAACAAGGAAGAACATTCAAAGGATCATCTTTCGATTAAAGTACAATGGTCACCAATGAGGTGCCTAAAAATTACCGGGTCATGCTTATATTAGTAGTAAATGTCATCTAAATATGTTATTGGTTCATCTTTCTATACCATGATTAGAATGGTAGGATTGGGATCTTTCACTACTGATTTTAGCAAGCTCTAGCGTTCTAGTCTCTTGCTCCGAAGTGAGGGGCATTCTATTGCAAGTTGGTTGACATCTCCATCTACATGAAGCCATTAATTACTTTAATAAGTTGAGAATGACATTTTTTTGTACAAATCAGAACCCAATATGCTTCCAGTCCATGGTTTCATTTGATAAATCTGGATTTATTTAGTCTATACAATGAAGGCATGTTTTGACAATTTACATTGATTATTTATGCCATGCATCAATTTGGATCTGTATGATTTGAAATTGTTGTGCTTTTCAATCAAAAGATAACCTCAATTTTAGGTTTTTTATTATAATAATGAGTTAAATGCTGGAACTAAAGTCAATCATGGTGGTGGGACAAACATCTCAACCCCACCATTTGAAGAGACGACACCACCATCGGAGGAGACAACCAACACTTAGGTCACGCCATGCTGTTGTTGTCAACCTAGGATCCAAGATCCTAATTTTATTTATTACTAAGATTTTCCTTTCTTAATTTTATTTAAATAACATTAAATCTCAATTATTTCCTCTATCCTTCAAGACCCTATAAATAGGCCAGCACTGTAATAAAAAATTTAGTAAATTTTGAAAATTGAGTATTATTCTCAAAATTTGCTCATGAGTTTCCTCTCAGCCATTACCACCACCACTGCTCGTAACCACTACCATTGAGAGGCAACCTTCCTATGCTAGTCCCGAACTATTTCGAGCACACGAACCCCCACCATCAATCCATCATTCAAGATGAATGTCCAAACATCATGGCCACCAGTTGTGGCATCTGCCACCCTTTTGCATGTTGTCGCCTCCAGAATGTCACCATCCTTGACCACTTGCAGTCAACATCCCTTTGTGGGCCTCCTTCGAGTCATTTACAACCGTAGCCACGCATCCACTGCCCCTTGCCCGCTATCATTTGCCCAGTGGTCCAACAAAGGAAGCATCAAGATCCTCATTGAAGAGGATACACAGCATCACCACAAGAATCTAAGTTCCAGGGACAATCTCACCAAAGAACTCAATTCAAGGCTAGCACCGAAGGTCTTCTCTTCACTCTTTGACAATTTGTATTGTTTTATCTGATATTTTTCTTGTGTGTTTTTCTACTGCCATCGGATTTAGTGTAATAAGATTATGTCTCCACTAATTTCCATCGACCGTGGAGATATATCATCATTACTATCTCTAGACTTAAAAGTTAGAATGAATCGCGTGATTTTTTGGCTTTATTTATCCATCCCTAAATTGTCGTTAGTCATTGCACTCCGTGTCTCTCATGATTATCCTGCATCACGTGGGTTCTAATTTTCAAAGGGAATTCGATCGTCGCGAAATGAGAAAACAAGATAGAGTTGCTATTTAAAGTATGATCCACGCTCTATGTACAGACCTGATTAGTAGACAAGCGGAGAGACGGAGAGAAGGGGAAGAAATAGGGAGTAAGCGTGGATGGTGAAGAAATATCTAGAAATCGAAGCCACCTGCGTCGTCGAATCCTGCGTCGTAGCCTGCGTCGTAGTCCGCAGCGTCCGAGATCATGTCTCCGATCAAGAGGCCGCCGAGGGCCCCGCCGAGCAGGCCGGCGCCGAGCCCCATCCCGAGCTTGTTCTTCTTTGGCTTCTGAGGTTGTACGACCGGCGGCGCGCCGTAACCGTATGCCGGAGGAGCCGGGTAGCCGTACCCCGGGGGAGGAGGCCCATAGCCGTGCGGCTGGTGTTGCGGAGGGTAAGGCGGATATCCCTGCGGAGGATACGCACCAGCGGCGCCTGGCGGTGGATAAGCCGCGCTGGGGCCAGCAGGGTAGGCCGTCACAGGATAGTCTCCCTTCGAATCCGTGCCTGGTGCAGGGTAGGCGACGCCCGGTGCGGGGTAGGCGGTCCCCGGCGCCGCGTAAGGCGCTGGAATGGGAGGAGGCGGAGGCGGGGCGGCTACTGGCTCCCCGATCTTAAAGGAGAAGTTGAGGACGCCCTTGGCCTTCCCGGAGGGCCGGCGCACCTCGTAGGTGACGATCCGATCAGATTTCCCCGCGCCGGACTCGAGCTCATTGATCGGGACATGTACCTCGCCGATGTCGCGGTCGCCGAGGGCGCGTTCGCAGCGGAGGAGGACGCTGAGGACCAGGCTTCGCGTGTCGGCGCCCTCGGGGATGAAGAACCGTAGGGTGACGTTCTTCCACGACGGATTCTTACCACCTTCCCGGTCGGTGGGGGTGCGCTGCCTGGCGTTGGGGTCGCTGGAGAGCCAGGCGACGGCATAGACATCCATCTTTGAGAAAAAATTGACATCCTTGAGGTCCTTGGCGGAGACGATGCTCAGATCCAGAGGCCTGTGGGTGGCCATCCCCGATTGTCGTCGAGAAGAGCAAATCAAAACCTGTAACCCTAGCGATCTTAGAGACGATTCGACGGATCTGGACGAGCCTGGAGACGACGATGAATGGAGAACAAATGAAGCACCGCCTCCGTTAGGGGAAGGATGGAAATTTATAGCACCGATTCTCGAACCAGCGAAGAAGATTCTTTTTACGCACGGCGAAGCAACTTACCGCGAGCGACGGGATGCCCATGCCCCCGTGTCGTTGACGCGTGGAACAGCCACCGCCCTTCATATGTGCATCTAATTAACGCGTCATGTCCGCGTCCAATAGGATGGGGCAAAACCTGATTTCGTGAGAACATTCGAGAATCTTCGATCATTTTAATGAAAATTTTTTCGGTCAAGGTCCACACCCCTTGGGCGGCTGATAATCAAGGAGATATCCGCATCAAAAGGGGACGTCTGGTGGCGCTTCAAGACGGAATTGATTCCGCGTTGTTATAAACTTGCAAGTCATAATGGGAATCGAATCGGATTCCCCACACATGGTGCGTTGCTGGAGGGTTTTATGGGCCTTTATTGGGCCTATCACAACCCAACATGATTTTTAAACCGGGCCCATTAATGCAGAGCAAGCTCTCTCGCTCGGGAGACTGACTCGGACTCCGAGTCCGAGTTAGATTCCAACTCGTCAAAACCGATTCACCAGGGTTAGTGCGGTAATTTTGGTTTCCACCAGGGAAAGCCGTTGGGCCTCCTCTCCCTGCCATCCGGGGGGAAGAACAGCCGCGCTGTTACAGAAGGGAACTCTACTGCAACAACCCAACGCCCCCCCCCTCCCCCCGCCCCCACACGAGCAGAAGCACCAGGGGGAGGGGGAAAGAAACGGTGGGAAGGCTGCGACGGGGGGACTGGTAGATGGGGAGGAGGATTGTGAGGAATTCTCACGGTGCTTGGCCTGAATTGCGAAGAAGCTTCTCATGAGTCTTGCTTCGTCTGCGGCGGAGTCGGGCTAGGGCTAGGGTTGAGGTGGTAGATCTCAGCGAGGTCAATGGAAGATGGGGCGGGGATACCAGAGGAGTTCAGGTGCAAGAGGTCGGATGGGAAGCAGTGGAGGTGCAGCGCCCGTTCGATGCCCGACAAGACGGTCTGCGAGAAGCACTACGTGCAGGCGAAGAGGAGGGCGGCTAACTCCGCGATGCGGGCGAACGAGAAGAAGGCCAGGCGGAAGTTGCCCCCCGTCGATGCCGCGGCGGACGACGCCTACCTGGACGCCACAGGCCGGGAAGATGACTTTGATGAGGCATCTGGTTCGCCAATCGCCGCCGTCTGCAGTAGCGGCGGTGGAGGGGACTATTCCGGGGGGCCCTCCCCGGCGAAGAGGTATAAGGAGAGGACGCACAAGGGTCAGGGTGCCTACTTTCCTGGGCAGGGAAGGGTGAAGGGCGGTCCTTCTGCGCGGTCGAGGCATGGGGAAGATGCACAAAGAGATCTCCTGCAGGATAGTCGTCTCCGAGAGACGTATTCCACGCCACGGATGCGTAAATCTACGAAGGGTTTTGGCGGGGGCGGTCTAGAGGTGAGGAGAACCCTGTCTCATCCATAAAGCTTTCGAGTGTCTACAAATCTTGATCCGCTAAAATCTCTTCGCGTTGCTATTGAAGGATTATTCTGGTAGAAGCACGGATTCTTCAGGTGAGGCCGGGGGCTTGACCTGCCACCAATGCCAGAGGAATGACGGGGCTAGAGTAGTATGGTGCTCAAGCTGTGATAAAAGGGGTTATTGCGACACATGTGCTCTTAGACGGTGAGCTAAATGGTTTCGATTTCCAGTTTCTCCATTGAAGTTTCCAATTGTATTAGTTTCCTTGTTTTCTTTGCGGCGTGTTTTCTCAGTAAAAACGAAACTTTCGTGGTTTCTGACACAAGAGAAAAGACCATTAATTGTTTTAATTCGAAACTTTAGGTACCCAAATATCCCGATAGAGGATATCCAGCAGGTCTGCCCAGCATGCCGGGGGATATGTAATTGCAGAACATGCTTGCGTGGAGATAACCTAATTAAGGTAAATTCTCGTTTAAGGTGGCATTTTTTCTGTCACGGTTCACATTTTTCTGGAATATGTTCATGATGTCGACAAGCAAACACTTGATGAATTTTTCTGTGGACCCGTTTCACAGGCTAGACTACAGGAGATGTCCAGCATTGACAAGTTGCGGCATCTTCACCGAATTCTCTCCTTTCTGCTCCCTATGCTTAAGCGGATACACGCTGAGCAGTGTTATGAGCTGGATTTGGAGATTAGAGTTTACGGTGTGAATCAAAAATGTTTTTCTCTATTCGCTCTGTTTTGGCATCTGTGACACAATCTTGTCTTTCAACTGACTTTAATCCTTCAAAACAGGTATTAAGAACGACATTCCAAGGGCAAAATTACAGCCAGACGAGCAGATGTGCTGGTATTGTTTTAAAATTAAGGTCATTCATAACTCTGTTTCAGTGACATTTTTTAACACTATCTTTATTTGCAGTGATTCCTGCAAAGTGCCAATCTTAGATTATCATCGACACTGTACAAATTGTCAGTTCGATTTGTGTCTTATGTGCTGTCAAGATCTTCGACGACTATCACATTCGGGCATCGGAGGAGAACTTGGTGAACGTCAAGCTGCCAACAGAATCATAGAAAATGGTGATGGAGAAATGCCCTTGGAATCGTCTGAGGAGAAAAATAGCATCAATTCCCTTAAGAATCATGCAGATGACTATGCGATAGATTTTTCGCATTTGTTTCCCGAGTGGAAGGCAAACAGTGATGACAGTATTCCGTGTCCCCAATCTCAAACTGTTGCCTGTTGCAACTCGGCACTAGTTCTGAGACGCATTCTCAAGATAAACTGGGTGGCAAGACTACTCAAGCATGCTGAAGAGATGGTTAATGGATGTAAAATTTCCGCAAGCAGCATGACTTTTCAATCAAGTCATTCCACCAGCACAAATCTCTACAAGTGTTCCCAGAGAGAGAATAGTTTTGACAACTTCCTGTATTGTCCAGCATTGCAGGACATTGAACATGAATGCATCAGCCACTTTCATACTCACTGGGAAAAAGGTGAACCAGTTGTCATTAGGCGTGCATTTGAGCCTTCGCTAAGTGCTTGTTGGGACCCAATGAGCATTTGGAGAGGCATTCAGGAAATGACTGATGACAGAATAAAAGAGGATGACGTCGTTGTGAAGGCAATAAATTGCTCAAACCAGTCTGAGGTATGCCTTTCGACCTTTTTCGTCATTAACATCACACGCTCAAGAATTCCAGTTCATCTCTCCAATATTTTGTCTTATTGATGATGTAGAGCATTTATAATCTAATAAATTTAGAAATTCGGCCTATGCTAATCCTCGTGAAGATGGGGATTGAGGTCTAGTTTACCTGAGTTCTATTTTAACTAGGATGAAGAAACGCCTTCTCTAATTCTGCATTCGATGACATGGACCTTTGTAAAATCTCAACAATGCCCTCGTGGTAACCTGAAAGTGTGATGATGTCAAGATAAAGTCTACTTCTTTAGTAGTGCCTCTCCATATATCTAAAATATTGTTGACAGTCGCATGATTGATCTGCACTTTCTACTTCACTGGAGTATTCTCTTCTATTTATTTGCATGTCTGCACCTGAGCCACTGAAAAGGTAGCGCTTTATCCTAAATATTTTGTTACTTCACTCTTACGCTTCTATACAAAATATCCAAATATGATTAACTTTCCCTTATCTTACTCCTAGTTGCCGCCCAAAATGCATTTCCATCATTAGCTGGCCAGTAGTGGTATATCGTACATTTAAAGTGCGAGCAAAATCAATAGTGGAAGTAGGATGAGGGAAATTCTGTAAATTATTTGAAAACAACTGAAGTTTGCCTGCTGGCGCCCCATTAAGAGATATAAAATGTTGCTAAAACCAAGTTATAAAATGCCATCAGAGAGAAATAAGTTACTTGACGAAAGTTTCGAACTCTACATTTTTATGTGCGTTGTAATAAAAAATCTTGGCTTTATAGAGATGATTGTGAAGTTAGATGGCTAAACAAATTATCCGAAACCCAAACTTGCTTGAAAGAAAAGGCAGGTTTGATCAAAAATATAAGGTAAGTATTCGAGAGTAAATGTGCAAGTGTTTTAATGAAGACGGCTGAAATACGATATACCTTTTTAGCGAGGATGTTATGCAAAGATTTGTTGTACCCCCCCCCATCTCATCTAGCTCCCTCGAGCTCCAATCCACTGCGTATCAAACTTTAGAAACAAGAAGAGTAAACAGTAGTGCTAGCATCAGAATGGCCAGTGGCTGAAGGGTTACACTTTATCCCTCATCTTCTTTTTCACCTATTGTCTCATCCTCTTTTTCTTTTTTTTGTTTCCCCTATGTTTCATTCTTTTCTTTCACTTATATTTTATCCCTTCGCCAAGTCACCAACAGGAAACTGTGGGACCTGGATTACACCAATGAAGGATGCCATAAAGAGATTTTTAATATTTCAGCGTTAATGTTTCTTCCTTGTGAACATCTGACTCTGTAAAAGATAGCGGACATATTGTTTTTTCTGGACCCTGTGAATATGGCATAAATCTAAGGTCATATTAGAGTCTAAGTAATGTTTTAATGTACGATTAATGAAATTGACTTCCACTGTAAGTGATAGGCATAAGCGATTAAAGACGAGCTAGAATACCATGAAAACTTTTTTGTCTGATATGTTTCCTTCTATCTTAGCTACATTTTATTTTATGCTACTTCATTTTCTTTGAGTTGACATTTTTCACGATGTTTCAGGTTGATATTGACCTGAGAAAATTCATCAGAGGATATATGGATGGATGCTTAGATAAGTATGGCTTTCCAGAAATATTAAAATTGAAGGATTGGCCTTCAGAAAATGATGTCGAGGAGTTTCTATTGTGCCAAAGACCTGAATTTCTCAGTAAACTGCCATTGTTTGAATATTTTCATCCCAAATGGGGCCTTTTAAATCTCGCTGCCAAACTACCTCATGATTCTGCGCCAAGTGATGCTGGACCTAAATTTCTTATTGCTTGTGGAGGGAGCGAAGAACATAACTATGTTTCTGTATTGAATTTACGGATAAACATAGGTGATGTGGTACGTATCATTATTCCTTGACTTTTTTTTTCATGGTATTAATCCGAAAGAATTATCAATCTTTATTTTATTTTAGAGCACTGTGAAACATATATTTATACCAGAAAATGGAATGAGGACAACATCTACGGTGGACTTATTGTACATTTATCAGTGTAACAACTAAAGACTAATTTAAAACATGTGGCATCGTTGAGCATACTCTAAAAAAGTAACAAGTTGATATTCGGTGCTAGTTTTCTTGATGAATCCAAGCATCATATTGAAACATACGCAATGCTGCTTAAGAAATAGTGTGTGGATATTTGTATAGTCAAGCGTTTGGCTTTATGAAGAATAGTCAAGTTGTTATAGTTGTCTGCTTGTTGTCTTATCCCATGGTAAAGTGGAGTTAAAAAGCTGCACATACATGGAAATAAGAAGAACAAATGAAGTTGAAACCAGGCACTTATTTGTACTTAATTGTGGTTATTTACCTATTCATTGCTTTAAATTAGTACAGGATATCAAGGCAACCTTGCGAACTGTAATCACTTAGACGTTTTATTTAATTGTTGATTTGTTTTTCTTTGACGTAAAGCTAAATTTTCATACCACTATGTAGTACTTGAATGATCTAACATACAGCTGAACACCTTAATACCATGCTGCATCTAAGAAACAATATGCTGAGCAGGTGTTCGGAGATACGGTTATTTGACTGAGTGATTCTTTAATTTCTCGTTAGAATATTTCATCATTATTTCTAGAAAAACCAAGGTGAAGGAAAGCTAAAGTAATCCTCTGGTATACTTGAGGCACTGAAGGAATATTTTTTTACGACTGGGACTTGTCCTTTCCATCGAAGATATGCAATTTGAATGTGCGCATGCCCTATTTGGATCCCCTACAATCTTCTTGGCCATTTGGATCACCTTTTGTGTATTGCCTCTTACAAAGTTCGGCTCCAAATTTATCAATATCTCTGGTTTATATGTCTACAAGTATCATTTGTCATTAAAACAACTAACATTGCATTACAGAAAAAATCGTTTGGACTTTGATGACTTATGGATTCTTTTTAGGTTTACCTATTGATGCACACATCTGAAGGCAAGTATGACGACCGGGGACTTAATAAATTCGGAACTATCCCAAAGAATTATGATGAGTCTGAATTATATGTGAAGAGTGAGACCATGGATGGATCGAATTCTACAGTCAGCGAACATTGCACGAATAATCAGGCATGCGGCTTATCTCCGAGTGAAAAGGAGGATGATTTAACAGAGGTCGATGCGTGCAACGGAAATGAGATTTCTCCAGAGGAAAAGAAAGAATCAGACCTTTGTCACACAGAAAACGGTCTTGCTGTCAATGCCAATGCAGGAGCCATTTGGGATGTTTTCCGTCGACAGGATGTTCCAAAGCTGAATGAATATTTGAAAGAACATTGGGAAGATCTGAGGAATCCTGTCATATCCTCAAATGACACGGTAATATAAGTTTAGTATACGATATTTTCTGATCATTTTTAGGGCTCCTGTCATTGCTTTTTAAACATATTTCTAATTCGGTGGTGGCGTAGATTTTCTATGGTGATCATTTTGAATGTATATGCCATTTCTTCTTAACGGGCGCATATTTCTGTTTAGGTTACCCTTCCTCTTCATGAGCAAGGTGTTGTCCTCGATGGAGATCACAAAAAAAGGTTAAAGGATGAACTCGGTAAGTGAAATTATCCGATTGTCAGAAATTATCCATCACCTTTTAATCGATTCCGTCTTCTAAGAAATACAAAGCAAAGATGAGATCCTCTGTCAATCTTTTCTTGATTATTTTTTCGTTTTCATTGGCGTGTTTCTCCCTTGCCTAAAATCCGATTCTTTCACGTATTCTCAACGACAGGGATAGAGCCGTGGACATTTGAACAGCACGTTGGTGAGGCTGTTTTTGTCCCAGCTGGATGCCCTTTCCAGGTCAGAAATCGCCAGGTGGGTAATTTCTTGCTTAAAGAAGCATCCTTTTGATGTGGGCACGATGTTTTTCTCGTAGAATGTCCGTAGAAACCCATTCTTGGTTAGTTCTTCTGCTACTGATCATCCCCCCCCCCACCCCTCGGCGCCAAAACTTTCAGTCCACGGTTCAGCTCTGCCTCGACTTCCTGTCTCCTGAAAGCCTGGTGGAGTCTGCTCGCATCGCCCAAGAGATCCGTTCCCTTCCAAGCTACCACGACGCCAAGCTTCATATGCTGGAGGTCAGCAGAGTGAACGAGCTCCGAAGCTCCTGCCGCTGCTGCTGCTGCTGCGTCTCTTCACTGCCTTCTGACCTCCGACAGCTCCTCCTATGTTGCCTGCAGGTGGGGAAGATGTGCCTGTACGCCGCCAGCGCGTCAATCAGAGACATCCAGAAGACCATACTCGATCCCAAGTAAGCCTCCCACTCTCCTGAAGAACTGTTCGGACGATTATGGTATTATTGTGTTAAAAAAGCTGAATTTTCGGTGTATCTGGGCCTATGAATTTTTATTTTATTTTATTTTTGTGCCGGCTCGTCCATTAATCCCTCCTTTTTTTTTTTCTGGGCTTGCTGCGTCTGTCCCCAGGTTTCTCTCAGGCATCGTGTTTGAGGACAGAAATCTGACTGCGGGGGTGTCCGAGAGTCTGGAGAGGATCACGAAGAGGAGGCAGATCGCTTGCCTTTGAGCCGCGTGGAGCCCCTTCTAATATATGTGAATGATTAATCTCTCGTCTGATCATGTAACGCGGACGCGGTTATCATGCTGTATATGTCGATTTATTTGCCAGGAAATTATAAGATCGGTTCCCAGCTCTCCGATGCCATTTTTGGCGGGTGGAACATGGATATTTTGGGAAGTAATTTCCGAAATTGGGTGGGAAATATTTTACGCGGAGAATAATCGGGGTGTTGAAAGGAAAAAGTAATTAAAATTATTTATTGAACGTGATTAAGATTCGTGGAGACGTGGTGAATCTGGGATAAATCTGGGGATGAATCTGGGCCGTCCTTCTTGTGGACCTGATGAGGGACGCCAGTTCTCGTGCTCCCGCACGCTGCGTTTGCCGTCGGGGAGGGGGGATCGCTGCTGTCACCCTTCTTTCCGTTTGATTGTTGTTGTCTATCTGCCGGTTGGCGTCCCTTCTTCCCCTTCCCTGTCCGAGGTTGGAGAGGAGGAGGAGGAGACCCCTAACCCTAGCTCCGCCTCTGATCGGTGATGGGTGCCCTTCTCCCTCGCATCTAGGGTTTAGGTGCTCGGTTATTCCTTTGGCGATCTAATGCGCGGTCACCTGGCCCCGTGTCGTCGATTATCGGCCTTGGATAACGGCGACCTTCGGATTGGCGATGGAGCTTGTGCCGATGAATTTAGAGGATGGCCTTGAGGAGCTGCAGACATTTAAGTCGAAGGAATGCCTGGACAGGTTCTTGGATGCGCAGAGGGATCTTTTCCGCAGCCAGGTCGACCAGCTGCAAAAGATCGTCATCGACCAATGCAAGGTCACCGGCGTCAACCCCCTCTCCCAGGAAATGGTAGGTGTTTTTCTGCGGCTAGAAGTTTAATTATATATATATTCGTCTTTTGGTTCGCGCTTTTACGTATTTGTCCGTCTGGTATGTTTTCTGGGGCGAGAGGGGTTGTGTTTTCTCGTATGGTTTTTCTTTCCTCAGAACTCATCTTTGATCCCTGAGCATAGAAGTGGAAATATCTGTGCACTTTAGCTGGTCAGATGATCTTTGATATACATTTTGATGATGCTAGATATGTTATTCTTTACCGGAGTCATTATGCGGGTAATCATTTGTATTTGGCATTCCCTTGTAGCCTGCCAGTGAGAGTCTGCTCCTTAACATTTTAAACAAAACACAGTGCATGTGTAGTCCTTTAGTTTATTCTAAGAAAATGTTAAACCTTAAACATGCAACTGTAGTCGGCAGAAAATTGAGGACAGAACATTATGGACGGTTATGAATCCGCTAAAACGTTGGTTGTCTCTAATTCGTAAATATCAGCGGGACAGCAGAGAGTGAAGTGGATATTTTCGTCAGATTGAAGAGGAATTTTTATGCCTACTCGATGAAACTTAAGTATATTTTCACTTATGTGGACAAAACAGACTGACATCGCGTCCATAGTCCATAACAAGAATACAGAATTTCATTTTTCGCGTCCTGAATGAGTATAAGAGAACATAATGAATTCCGAAAGTATCAGATTAAGAACCACTTTTTTGTGATATGAGGCCATCTTAAATATTATTGTATTCTCTTTTAGCATGGTCTGATAATTCATCGTAAGTAACAGGAAATACACATTTTGAATGCATGAAGCTTGACACCATGTGCATGTTTTAGTAGAATTCAATGACGATTGTTGTGTGTGGAAGAACTGTTATTGTTTATAATCTGAATGGAGCAAGCGTGTGCCCAGTAGAGGTAGAGACTTCCATGATTGTTCATGTCACAAAGTAAGCGCAGCCTGTTTTATTTTTATTTTTACTCTTTCTTATGACTCTCGCCCCAGTCAATTTAACAGAGGGAAAATACCCTCTAACCTATCCTATTCTGGAAGCAAACTATCGTGGTAGCCTTCAAAGGCACTGAAATAGAGAGTTTCTGTTGAAAATGTGAATGCGTTGAAATAGACAATAAATGCTGATCAGCAATTTAACTTTGTGGTGTCTAAACATGATTCCTCCTCTCTGTACCAATCACCAGTTGACAAGTCTCGTCGGCTTGTTCACAGTGTGGCATCCTTTTTCTATACAAGCCTCCAACTGTTTGCTTTATCTACCTTAGAAAACCCCTAGGCCACTGCATTTTATGGGCCCACAATTGTTACTGATGTCTTTCCTTAGCATTTCCACTAGGTCACAATGGTTGTTGGTGACAGCATCTGGTCTACAATGTGATTCGGATGATTTTTGCTCATTGCCACTTTATCTTCATCGCTACTGTCACAATTGTAGTTCTGCGGTTAAGAACGTAAATTTTGCCCTCATTTACTGCTGGTGGCCAGTGTCGGTTCTGGCATAATTGTATCTTGTCTTCATCTCCGATATTGATATTTTCGCCTTTAATATCGCATATCCGAAAGTGATCTTTTTGTTTCAACAAGAAGAGTGGATAATGCTGGATTAACTCGGAATAGTAACTTTAATAACCTTTTGTAACATTGGCTTACTGCTCAGTCTGAAGTTCAAAGATCAAACATATTTATGTTTGGGTCTTCAAAGAGAAGCATACTCGCTCGCGTAGTACCATGTGCTGAATCTTTTATATTTAACGTGGCAGGAATAATCTACTACATTTTCTTGTTACACATGCAGAACTAAATTATATGGCTTTCTTCCCTTTCTGTACGCGAGGCTCAAAAACACATGTGAATGTAGAGTAGATGAGTTCTTATACTAAAGAACCCCGTTTACTCACCATTCAAACCGGCATACATCTTTATGTATGGGTGGTTGGTGCTCCAAACTGTAAAAGATTAAAATTCATACCATATTGAAATTGAGGCCTTTAATGGAGACCACTTTTGTCCCCAAATTTGCCCCCGGTATTGTTGATGCGGCCATGTTCACTATCAATTACAAAATTATTTCAAAAGTTTCGAAAATATGCTGCTTCTGTGAGCAGTCTGTTTTTATTCGTGTTGACTGTACTTCTTTGATACCGTTAATAGTAAATAGTTTTTTGGAGCTTATTGATTAGTATGTTGCCTACTCTCACGGACAGAACCTCCAGTGCTTGGAAGTCATGTAGATCTGCTACAATTGCTTTTATGTGCATGTTGTTTGGATATAGGTGGTTGACATTTCTCCAGTGCAGCTTGTGTCACAGGACGATGAGGATGAAAATATATTTTCCAAATTTCCATGCTTCGCAGATACATGCTCAGATATTATTATTCTACTTAATGATATACTAATTTGGCATCGTATTTTCATCTCAATGTTTTTAACATTATTGATGGAAAATTCTTTTTTTATTTCAGGCTGCTGGAGCACTGTCAATAAATATTGGTAAGTCATATTTCTTTGGCTTCGCTTATGTACTTAGATGAACTATGACGTATCTAGAAATTTTTCCTCCAATTGGATAGAATTAAAGTTCATATTTGTATTGTAGACTAATGTTACATAGTATTTCTGGAAAAAAAGTTCCTCTTGAAGTGGTTCATATATAGCATTGGGATGGAATTCTTTCACAGTATTCTCATTAGTGTATCATAAGCACCGCCATTTTATAGTCTCAAATCATAATTTGGATTGGGAGGGAGGGAGCGAGTGTCATGTAAAGCCTTCTTTGTCAGATAATGTATACATGGTCTTTTTTATGCTTTCTGTAAGTTCCTTTTCTTTTTGGATTGTACACCTTCATTTTTCTTGCAGCTTATGTACGTCCATCATTTTTGTTTGCCCTTTTGCAGGAAAAAAACCTAGGGATTTGCTGAATCCAAAAGCAATAAAATATATGCAATCAATTTTTTCAATCAAGGATTCAATCAGTAAGAAAGAAACTCGTGAAATCAGTGCTCTATGTGGGGTTACGATCACGCAGGTTGTAGTTTCTCCGCTCAATTACTTTTTTTTCTAATTTTGATGTTTTTTAAATTGGTGGGAAATCAAGCTGCTAGAAAAAAGCAATTTGGCTGTTGTTGAGTCCTTTAAGGAAACTTAGAGATTAATTTTACATATTGATTATGCGAATGCTTGATCAAGAAATTCATAATTCAATTATAATTTATATTTCTAATGAACAGGTTAGAGAATTTTTTGCCAGCCAGCGGTCACGAGTTAGAAAGCTTGTTCGCTTGTCACGTGAGAAGGCTATAAAGTCTAGCGCAAGTGATGAAATAAGCATTGGCTATCCATCGAATTCTGGTCTCGCTCCTGCTACCGAACAGGCATGTGAGCCATCGGTGGTTCCTATAAGTGTAGAGGGATGTGCACAGGTCCTTGTGAATGGCATACAGCAGCTTGACGCGCCTCAACAATTGAATCACGTCTCTGTGGATTCTGCGGATAATCGCACTACAAAAGAGGGTTTGCCGTGCGCCCCACAAGAGGAAACCATACCTGGCCTTGATGCCGATGATAAAAACTTTTTGGAGCACATTTTCAGTTTAATGAAAAAAGAAGAAACTTTTTCTGGGCAGGTGAAGCTTATAGAATGGATTCTGCAAATACATACTTCTGCAGTTTTACTCTGGTACTTATCATCCCCATGTCTCGGCTTGACCAACATTCAGACAACTTTTTGATTGACCACATGCGTTTGGTATGCTTTCAGGTTTTTGACCAAAGGGGGTGTATTGATTCTGGCCACATGGTTGAGTCAGGCAGCTCTTGAAGAGCAAACGACTGTCATTTTGGCCATTTTTAGGGTATATACTTCATCAATTTGTCATAATCTTCTATTTTTTCCGGCATCAAGCTGAAATTGATTATTTTCAGGTTCTTTGCCATCTACCCTTACATAAAGCTCTGCCAGCACAGATGTCAGCCATTCTACAAACCGTTAACAAGTTACGATTTTACAGGACATCAGGTTTACCTTTTGCATCCTTCCATTATGGATCCGTTCTTGATTAAATCAGTTCATTAATTTTTTTCCTTTATTTTCTCAATCTCCCATGGTTATTTGACGTGATGAATGCCCGTGTATCAATTTCACCTGTTTTTTCTTGTTCTGGCTTTTTTAAAGTATTTTTTGTCTGGTAACAAACCTTATTTATCAATTGTACCTTTCTATGCATTTATTGATCTCTGTGATCGATTATAAGAAATGATGATTCAATCTGTTTCATTATGTCTACCTGCAATAAGAAGGGAGAATCTAATTCCTTCAGATTGATTGATTACTTCCTTGAGTTTTGTTTCCCCATTTTTCTTCTGATAAGTTGTATTTTTTTCTTATTTTTCTCGGATGGGAATTGCATGTTCTCGAGTTCAGACATATCAAATAAAGCAAGGGTTTTGCTGTCGAGATGGAGTAAACTTTTCATCAGAAGCCAGGCTATGAAGAGGCCACTTTCTGTGAAATATCCCTCTGGCTCGCAGAAAGAAATGATTCGGAAGCAAAGGTATTCTGAAGATTATTTTCTGCCACATTTTTTTGTTCCATCCTAAGTTATTTTCTCTTCATCGAGACCTAAACCTTTCCTTGGCTATAGGATTAGTGAAATTCTCAGTGACGGGTTTTGGCTCTCTAAGGTTGATCTCCCTGTAAGTTTCTTGAGAAATCTGAAAACGAACATGCTATTCTTTACTCTACTGAACTCATACGGTGTTTATATTTTAGGAAGATATTCTTGCTCTTAGTTATGAAGGTTCAGACAGCAACAGGTATTGATATTATTTTTTGTAGATATTTTATTTTATTTCACTAAAGTACAATGTATAAACATTTAAAATTCAACAAGTGATTCATCTTGTTCAGGAAATTGGATTCGAAACAAGCACTCAAGCTTCTTCCCGCAACCTGCAACGAGTCAAGTAAAAAGCAGGCACGAAGTGTTTCTTGTGCCAGTATCCTCTTTAGCTGTCAATCTGCCGGTTACTTTCTTCTCACTTATGGATTTACAATGATTGCAGCTGGAAGTTTCCTTCTTCCCTTCTTTTTTTCCCCCTTGGCAGTGGTAGTTGTGGGGTGCGCACTGTTGGGAGTTGACCCAAAATTGTCTTTTCCGTTGCATGACATGTGGGAACCTATCGATGAAGTTTGATCGTGGTTTTGATCTCAAAGCATCTGTACATGATGTCCCTGGTCGTTAATCGAATGAGTAGTCATTACTGTGTATTCATAATTGCAAGTTTCTATCCAAAGTTTAATGTATACCACCAAGTTTAATGTATTCACAATTTAGTTCACTGTGACACAATGAGTTAATTTATAGTGCAAAGTGATAGTATAAGTTCGCCCTTCTCTTGTCTCCAAATACATGTTACAACTCAGTCTTTCAAAATTTTCAACATCTCCGTAGATAACCGAAATCATATAAAGGGAACACGAGATGAAGTCCTTTCAACATGTAGGTCTCATCATCAAAAAATCTTTCCCCCTTCATTTGTCGTATATATTGGACCATTTCTCAATATTAAGTTTGAAGGTCGTATGTTTTAAACCGAATTCTTCCTGTTTTGCTCAGAAAAACATTTCCTAGTGTTTTTTTTCTGCAGTTATCTCTTGGATCCGGAATTTCGGTTTAAAGGTCTTGTTTTTTAAAGGAAACGGGCATTTGATTCGATGCTAAGAATTAATATTTGATCCACATTTGCAGAATCCATGAATTTGACGTATTCGATGACATGACAATATTTTAGGTTATTTCTGCAATTTTAGTTGTTCAATGCAATGGGAAAGTGGTGTGTTTTACTGATAGTGATGTGATAGATTATCATAACACAGCTGTGCATACTATTTTCTCCTTAATAAACTGTAGAAACCAAAGAACGCAGGAAAGTATTGCTGGTGGAGCATCCTGACCATAGAAATCCAGGTCGGAGTGTCCCAGTCGCCAGAGTAGTGCCCACGAAGAGTAGCCGCCCAATGTCCTCTGATGACATCCAGAAAGCAAAGATGCACGCAATCTTCATGCAGAGAAAGTATGGGAATACAGATACGTCTTCTGATGGGCAGAATACCATTAATCCGAAAGTACCTAATGCTCCTCCTCCAGACAAGATCCCTAAATTATCCGAATCAGAAAAAGATGAGGATGAGAAGGCTGTGGTATCCGCCACAGAAGTTTCCCACTCTAAGTTGGAAGAGTTGGCCGACTCAAAGCCGTTGACTTCTGCTGCCTTAACAAGCGCAGTCGATTCGAAGCCACCAGCTTCTATTAGCTTACCTACTATAGCGGACTCAAACCCATCGACGTCTTTTGGCTTAGCAAACTCAGTTGATGCGAAGCCGTCAGCTTCTGTTAGCTCACCCAGCTTGGTGGATTCAAAGCCCTTGAATCTCATTAGCCTGCCCAGCTTAGTGGATTCCAAGCCGTCGACTTCTGTTGGCTTGTCAAGCGTAGCTGATTCAAAGCCATCAACTTCTGGTAGCTTGTCGAGCTTAGTCAATTCTGGGCCAAGCACAGTTACTGGAGAACCTTCATTGGAGAAGCTGAGAAGAGCGTGCTTTCAATGGCAGACGCCACCAGGTACATTTGTTTTGGATCCTTTTGCGCCCCCCTTTGTTTTTTCCCTGCCATATATTTTGAAATGAGAATATGAATCTGGCAAATAAACTCACATGGGATATGCTGTATAATGGTCACATATTACGACCCTTAATGGGTTTAATGGTCAACTGTGTCTTTACTTATCTTAGCAATTTTGACAGAACGCAAACGTTTGCCACGAATGAATCGGATTATCTCAACTGTCTGTTTAGGGTTTTCCCTCTTCAGAGGAATATGGATTGAGCTTATCTGGTTCGCATCAATGGAATGTGTTGAATGTTTTGAGCTTTCTTCTTGATGGGTGGCGGTCTGAAAATGGTGTAGCCGATGCTTGCCGTTGTAATTATGCGATTGTGATCCTTTCTCGCTCAACCGAAAGGCTTGTTCCTGTTCCTGTTCTTGTTCTTGTTCTTGTTCTTGATCAAGGTGGGATTAGGATCTGTTCTTTTGGGGATGATCAACCAGCGTATCCTTCCTTGGGGCTTCTATTGGTATGGAAGTGAAAGATTTGAGTGGGAGGGAAGGTCCTCGAGGCTGGCGTTTTCCAAGCTGGGATGAATGTTTCGGCTTCAATCACTTTTTTTTTTTACTCAAGAAAAATATACAATAGAATAAAAAATTATCAGCCATTCTGAGAAAAATCGTCACCTGGTTTCTCGCCAAGCGGCATCGTCGGGCTCTCCAGCGTTTCAGCTTTCTTACGTTTCTCCTGTGCAGTGATAAGGATCAGCGAGCTGTGGAGCATCGGCAATGGCGAGAGCAGCAAGGAGATGGACGTGCAGACGGCGAGAATCCGACGGGAGCAGGAGGCGCTCTATCCCAGTGCCGACGCCATCCCGGCCAATGCTAAGGACCCATGGGACATGGAGATGGATTTTGATGACAGCTTGACCCCTGAGATCCCCACAGAGCCGCCGCCCGACGCTGACGCCGGCGTGGAGGACGCCGTTGGGGAGCCGGCCGCCGCCGCCGCCGCCTCCGCTTCTTCGGCTCCTCCTGCTGCTGCCGCTGCCGCTACCGCTGCCCCTGCTGCTGGGCCCGATCTCGAGCTACTGGCGGTTCTCCTGAAGAACCCCGAGCTGGTCTTCGCCTTGACGGCCGGGCAGGGGAGTAACTTGTCTAATGCAGAGACGGTCGCCCTGCTGGACGTTCTCAAGCAGAGCAGCGGCGGGTTGGCCGGGATTTTGAGCGCTGCGGCGGGAGCTCTGCCGGCGCACACGGCTGAGCCGGCGACGTCTCTGCCGTCCCCCACGCCGCCGTCGGAGAGAACGAGGGTAAGTCGAGCGCTGTACTAGTGGTAGTTCTCTTGGTGGGTTCTTCACGGCGATTCTGGTTTCACACCCGTCGCCTCCGTTTTTTGCTGCAGATGGAGTGGCAGCCGGAGCCTGCGCCGCTGGTGGCGAAGAACCCGCCGTTCCTGCAACACCGTCCTGGTATCGGCGTGGCCGCCGCCGCTACTCCGAGCCCCTCCCCTCCGGCAATCTCTCTCGTTCCTGCGAGCGTCCTGTCTGCGCCGCCCAACCCTCTCCCCCCTCATCAGCACCATCATCTTCCGGCCCATCTCCACCCCACCGACTCCCTACCGCCACCGCAAAGCGCCGCCGCACAAGCCGTCCCCTTCATGCTGCAGCGTGCCGCCAAGCCCGACCCCGTCGTGCCGCCTCCGACGACGACGAGGCATCACAACCCGGCGAACGGCGGCAGCAGCAGCCCCCTCTTCCCTTCATTGCTTCCACAACACCACCACCAAGAAGCCCTGAGCTTGGAGCAGCAGATGCAGAGCCGGAAGGCCCCGCCTCTGCTTCCAACCCCGCCGCGGGCTCAGTCTCCTCTTCTCCCCGAGCCCTCGGCCCTGCGCAGCCGGTGGCCCCCCGGCGCCGCCAGTGGGGCCAGGGAAGCGCCGCCGCCGGTGGGCGCCTGGCACGCCCGGCAGAACGGGCTGCTCGAGACCCCGCCCCAAGACCACCACCACCACCAGCATCAGCAGCAGACCGTGAGTGTCTTCGCTGCAGGGCCGGCGCAGGCGCGGGCAATGCTGCAAGGCCGGATGGGGGACCCCAACGTCCTTGTAGACAGGTCGGAGCTGGAGGCGTGGAGCCCGGAGAGGAGCTCCGGCGGGGGGGGATTTCGGCCGGCCGGCGGCTTCCCGGACGCCAGAAGGGCGTCGGAGTACGCGTGGGGCGGCGACGTGTTGCCAGAGCGCCGCCCTAGGCTGCACCAGCTCCCGGGGCCGCGGGATCATCGGCCCAGGTCCGGGAGGAGGTGGCGCGACAGGGAACGCAGGCCCTGAGAGCTTATTTACAGATATCCTCCGCCGTATATAGATTCTCGAGATCGAGAGAGTGTTCCTGCTTATTTTTCTTCTGGGTTTTTCTCTACCAGAGGTGGAGAGGACGGGTTTTTCGGTACCTAATTGTATTAATGCCGTCCGGTTTCAGGACCCCAAGATTATTATTTCTTTTATATATACGTGCTCGAGGAGATGAGTACCGATTTCTGAAAGTATGATCTTGCCAGCGGAAGTCAGCGTGATGATTGGAGAGAGTCTGCGGCGCAAGAGAGCGCGAGAGCCGCATCCTATCCGCAAGGGCGGCGGTCGGCGGAGACTGGACTTGGAGGGTGGTCATGGCGATGGGGGGGCCGGCGGCGGCGGGAAGAATACGGTGGGTCGCGCAGAGGACGGTCCGGGCGTCTGGTGAGGGCAAGTCGCCGGCGGAAGAGTTTTCTCCGCTGGCGGCGGTCTTCCGGCGGCGGCTTCTGGCGGGGACCGCGACGGCGTCGGTGGTGGCGCTGGGGGCTAACTTCGCCGGAGTCACCAGCTCCCTGCTCGGCCTGTACCCGGATTTCGGCCGGCGACTGAAACTGGACGCCCTCTACCCAGTGGGGGGCTACAGCCGCTGCCTCGACACTGGGGAAGGCTTTGGTGAGCCCTCCTTCCTCCGGCATCGCAACGTTCCTCTCTGCCATCATCCCTGACGCTGTTCTTTGTTTTTTACCTTCAATCGGATAATTTTTTGCAGAGTTCACGTATCCCGCCGACTGGGTCGGAGACCAAACGCTGCTGTACAGAGCAGCGGAGAGGGCGGAGTTGCAGAGGCAGCTTGACCCGTCCTCGCCGCTGGTGGACGCCGTCCCGCGCCGCCGCCGCCGCAGCAGCGGCGTGAGCGAGCCCGCCGTAGCCTTCGGGCCGCCGGGTTCTAACGGCGAGCTCAACGTCAGCGTCATCGTCTCCTCCGTACCCGCCGATTTCTCGTAAGATTCCTCTCAAAGAGCTCAACTTCAGCATGCCCGCACCGACACTGAACCGTGGCGTGGTTCCTCGAACAGGATAGAGGCCTTCGGGGGCCCCAAAGAAGTGGGGGAGGCAGTGCTGAGGACGATCACCGGCGCCAGAGGCGGCGCCGCCACCGTCACGGCTGCGCTGGTAGACTCCGCCGTGAGGCGGGACCCCGCAAGGGACGTGAACTACTACAGGCTCGAGTTCCGGGTTGAGTCGCCGTCGTTCCGCCGGCACAACGTCGCCGTCTGCTGCGCGTACGGCGGCAAATTGTTCACCCTGAACGCTCAGGCGCCGGAGTCCGCCTGGCCGACCTTCAGAGACGAGTTCAACTTCATGGCGGACTCCTTCAACCTCACCTTCCCCTGAAAAAATGGTGATCCTCTGAAGAGGCCGCCTCCGCCGCCATACCCGCCGCCGGAGCATGCATACACTGGTCAAGGGGGTTGTTCGCACGTGCCGTTCCACTGGGCAGCCATGGGTTTCCTTCCCCGCTGGGTGAACAGGGAAGATGGGAGCAGAATTCATGTTCCGACAGCACCGTTGACCCTCTTTCTCTGCCACCATTTAGAACTCGACGTCTGAATAAAAGTCGGCCATTTTTTGCTAGTTTTTTACACCGAAATCCGGCGAGATCGGATTCATCCGAACGTCAAAGACCTGATTCTCTACCAGATTTCAGTATTGCCAGAAATGGGGAGGAGGGAGACTCGGTCAAAGAAGAGAAGACTCAAGATGTCGGCTCTGACTTTTTGGCGCCGTCCTCTGGAGGCAGCGAGACGAAGCGCAGGATATTCTGCACCTGCGCCACATCTATTCTGAACTTCTCTGCGATGGCTTCGTCGCTCATCGGCCCTCGGTGGTCTTCGGATTTGCCCTCGTGCAAGAGGATGATCTGTCGCAGCTGGGCAGCTTCCAGAGTTCCGGAAGGCGGGGGCTTCTCCTCGCCGCCGCCTGCCGCCGCCGCCGCTGCCGCCGAGCTTCGCAGTTTTGGCATCGGTCTGTTGTACTTCTCCACGATGAATGCCTGCACAAGGAACCCGATATAGAAATAATTCTAAGCTTATGAATGGATCATGATTAAAAACCAAAGATTGAGGAATTAAATCTAGACAGCTCAAGCTTGATTACTCTGCCCCAGACACAGCCTGGTAGTTCTTGGGCTAATGTGAAGTATGATCCACTTATATGTTGAGCAGATTCAAAGCATAATCTAAACGAGCAGCCCCACCACTCTAAAAGTCAACAGGGATGGGATGATTTCCGAGGTTATAGAAGCGTTCTTCCCAAAAAAAATTCTTCAAAAACATGTCTGTTACTAGGAAAATGTCGAGCGAACACAGGCTACTCTACCCAGAAAAAAGTCAAATCACGTGATGGAATCATCATTCCAAAAACGAAAGAGGCAGTCCTTCCATTGGATTTCGAATTAATGGAAAATTTTAAAAGCAGCAGCGTTATCCCTGGAGGTTAATTCTCCCTCAGAAATCTAACTTCAATTCCTATTAATGGACAATTTCGTCAAATATTCAAAGGAAAAGGAAAATAATTATAGCCAAATATATCATGACTCTATGCCGTGTTCCAAAACAGAAAAAAAAAGCCAGCATGAGTGAGCATCCACAAGCACGGACGGTATGTTTCTTAGAACTGTGACAAGAACCAGCAGGAATCAGCATGTTTTATCTGTTTCACTCCCAAATAGAGAGTGCAAGTCAATTTCTAGGCCAAGCAACTAAACCAGATCAAGAAGAGTTTATTTGCAGCATACAATTTTCAACTTTTTCATCAGAATAAGTATGATTTTCAAGATCATTGATACTTAGAGATATGAGCGTCGAATAAAGAAATAACTCAGTCGGAAGCTTTTAGACTCACCTCACCCATTTCGAGTTTCCCTCCAGGCTTTGTTGTGATTCTTCCTACCATTTTACTAAGCATGGCATCATAAGTGGGATCTCGTTCCTCCAGGACGCCGGGAATAGTTTTGTCCCGAGATGAATCATCTGGACCCAAAAAAAAATGAAGACATTGACAAAATCATACATCTATTCCATAAGTAACGAAAACTCACATGCGTATAGCACGGTCTATGGGAGAGAAAGGTGAGTCCTCTCTCTCTCTCTCTCTCTCCCTCTCTCTCTCTCTCTCTCTCTCTCTCTCTCTCTCTACACACACACACACACTGAACGCTGCTGGTTGATGTGCCTGCTAACATATTATATCAGAAAAACTCAAAATAGTAGAAAAATGAAGAAAAAAATCCCAGAAGAGGAGAAACCCTGCATTCACCACGCAAAGATTCTTGCCTGTTCATCCAATAAACGATGAATGCACGCATGCTTCTCTAGCCCACAAAATTCTGCCGAATGGGCTCCCAGACATATCACACCAGTTTTGTTGTCCAGCTTTATTCCCACCCTCAACCCAACAATCCCCACATCCCCTCCCATATTTTCCTAAAATTCTGTTTTTTAAATTATTTCCCTCTTGTAATCGAATGGAATTTTTAGAATAATAATTTTTTTTAATGTTTTTCTGTGAATCAACTTTGATCCCGAAATAAGAGTTGAGAGAAGATAGAAATATCAAGCCGCAGTTATAACCTGAAGGAATCACCTAAATCATGATTCTCAATTAAAAAAAAATTATCTGCCAAAAATTTATGCACATCCCTATGCCATGGGCGTTCCTATAGCCTCTTTTACAACACACCACTGTAGATAGTATGAACATATATCATATCAGGCTTTGATTTACGGAAAATAACAAAGCCAATTTGACATAAAATATCTCTTGAACATCCAAGGAAAAGGAATTATTAGTTGTGATAGAAAAGTTGCACATTCAATGAATGGCCATATATTAATGTCAGAGCTTTGATAAAAAGGGAAATACCGATCCTAATTTCATGGAAAAATGTCTCCTGCACATTCAATGAAAGGGCTGTCCAGTTGCATATCCTAGCTAGTAGCAAAGAAATGGAAGAAAACGAAGGAACGTGCAGAATGCCCCAGGACAAGAACCTCTTCCACCTCAAATTGACTGACATACATCGGCTCCGTACTCCTAAAATGAAAAAAAATTACTATATACCTGGCTACTTATGTATCATAAAAAATATGAGATAATAAACCAATTCCAAGAAGGACTAGAAAAAGGCTGTGCTCTGAAAAAGGTTCCGATACACAATGACCAAGCTTCACAAGTGTCTTAAAATTTTCTACTACAACAACGTGTTCAAGTCAATAAATCATGTTTTCCCTCTATGTCTTACCTATAATCCGATTCCTGGTAAGACTATTGAGGACCATGTGATAGGACTACCAAATAAGTCGGACTAATATTTCTTTAATTGATCGGAAAACTCACTTGTTTATTGACCCTTTGTAGATTTTGAAACAGTTGACATGTGGCATTACTTTGACATCAATAGCCAACGAAGCAGCAATAAGGTCAGAGAATCACTAGGAGCTGGGAATCACTGTCAGCAGCAGCTAACAGAAGCACAACGGCAATGGAAGTTTTCCACTTTCCTCTTTTCTCTCCTGTTCTCTTTCCTTTTCAGCTCTTTCATTTCCCTTTGGCACAGGAATCCCCCAAGCACATTCAAAAGAAGCAAAATAGAGTCATCGGTCACCTCAATGATGTGAAAAAGTCCAAAAAAATAGTAAATATTTGAACTATGCAGTTCATGAAGCATGTTTTCCTTTCATGGCCACAATGAGAAGCACAGGTTCCAAAGTCTCCACCTTGCATCGATTTCCCCTTCGTCATTTTGATTTGTATACAATAATAAGCACATCCATAACTGTCAACGTAAAGACTTATATCAACATCTCACTGAACGAATGTAATGAAAAATATGGGAAGAAAATGCAGATCCAGTGGCCCCCAAGAAAATACATTATATTTTATAATGCAATAAGAATCTAATTTAAGTTGCCTCAGCTCTTGGCAGTCTTTGAAGCCGCTCACTGAATATCAAGAATCTATCAGACGTTGATATAGATTATCTGCAGCCAGATCTCACTAAATATAGAAATCTTCCTCGGACTCAACAAAAGTGCCTTCTTCCAGGCCACATGGCCATATTTGTCTCAGGGAGATGCGCAAAACCTTGGCGCGTTAAGGAGTAGTGGTCACATAGCGTGCAACCTTAAACCCAGGAATGATCCTAGATTGCACCCAATGCGTCTGGTTTAGTTGATTAATTCCGTATCCATGCTTTTCTCAGAGCGTCCACTTGTTATTGATGGCCAACGATTCAACGATCATATAAACAGAAATAGCCATCCTCAGCGAAACGCAAAAGGAAGCAAAACCCTGGTCGATTCCTTGATATACTTGGAAAATTAGAAATCCAACAATCGAAGTTCTTCCAACTACAATTCAAATGCTAGGCAAAAGCAGCAGCCGAGAGAGGGTGGGGCCTGACATGTTCTTCCACCAATTAGTCTCTTCTCGCCGATCAGTTCCATGAGAACAATCAATAATCCACTAAACCTAAGTCACTCCACGAGGAAACAATGAAGGTTTTGCTTTCACATCCCGCCTCTGCAAACCTCTCGAGAGGAAGAGGATCAACCTGCTGTAGCCCTCGAACGGCGAACCAGCGACACCAGAGAAATGCGACATTCACCGATGACAAGATGAAGGATCTCGATGGGGGTAGGGGGAGGATACACGGATGAAATGGACGCACCGGTGTCGGGGACGCTGCCGAGAACGTCTTGACCAGCCGTCGGAGCGTAAGGCGCCTCAGCGGCCGGTCCTGGGGGCCCCCGCTCGGCATTCTTGAGGTTCTGCCCCTGCTGCGGAACTTTGGCGGCCCGAACCCTCCCTGCGGCTCCCCTAAGCGCCTGCCCCATTCCCTCTCCCTCCCCACTCTCGACCTTATTCTAAGGCAAACCATTTCGCATCCTGAGCTCTTAGACCTTGAGTTATTCGCATAGATCCTCGTCGTTAATTTTGATCCGCCTGAAAATCCATTGGTATCGGAGCTGAACACGTCTCAGCCCAAAGCTAGAGAGAGAGAGAGAGTTATCGGGCTCACAGTCAGATGTCGGAAGCGAAATCCTTCATAAAGGCGCTGACTTTGGCCGGAACAACCACCTGAAAGCACTGCTGGTTGCCCGGGACGACCTGTGAAAGACAACTCCGTTGTTCTTGGACCTTCGCCGCCGCCGGCCTCGCCCCACCGACACCCAAGAAATCCACCGTCGAAGGGTCGCCGCCGGCACCTGCGGCTGACCCAACCATCTCCGACGGTGAAAACAGAGACCGAGGAATATCTGCAACTGCGGTCGTCCCTAAGAACATCTCTACATCATTCAATACCGAGCCGCCGTCGCCGCCTCCTGATGAGGTGTTGAAGAATTGGTTGCCGAGCCCTCCACAAGCAAGACCCGTGAAGTGTGACCGGAAAACGTACGGTTGCTGCATCCAGGAGCTGAGAGCCGCCGGCGTCGAGGAGGCGTTCATGTTGTCGCTCGCTCTGGAGCCAGCCTGGGCGGCCCTCTGCAGCAGCGCCGTCGCGGACATGTGAGCTGACGCCATCATCAGCGCGCTCGACTTGGCTTCAGCCATGATGCCGGAGAACACGCCAGACGCTATGCTCGCGGGTCCCGACGACGAGCAGATGAGGTCGTCAGAGAGACCCCTGAGAGAGTGATCCACGCCGTCGATGAATTCAGATATTCCAGCGGAGGAACCAGAGCCAAAATCGTTCTGTACCGGGACGTCAACGGTCCGCCCCCGAGATTCCGTCAGTCTGCGGCTCGTTTTGCTGCTCTCTTCAGCCAAAATATTACAGAAAGCTCTGTGGGTGACGAAGCCGTCTCTTCTACGCATAAAAAAAACAAAAGTCAACGTTAAATTACAGAAGTTCTTCGGCTGATGAAGCAGTTTCGACCAAGAAACATTTCTCCGAGGCCGTTTTTTGATCATTACTTTGATCACATATTTGTCATAGATTATTTGTTCATTTCATCCCTAAGATCTTTGCGGTTTTGCTGGCCACTTAGATCTATTCATGATATTTGTTGCAGTACTAATAACATATACTAGAGGATTCAAATAGTAATTAGTCATTTTGAAAAAAATAGTGGAGATTACAGAATTTCAAATATGGACCAATGTGAATGATCAAGACTTGAAATTTATATTAATTTAAAAGACGTTAAATAAAAATAATAGTTGGAACATACAAATTGCAGCTTACGACGACGAACAATCTATCAAATTCCTTTCGCCATTCCAATAATTTGTCAATGTCTAGTCTTTTTTCCACTGGTAACTATTTTTTCCAAACAGTATTAAACTGTTCAAACATTGCTCCTTAATTATTGTTTCACATTCTTCATCCTACCTCGGGGGAGTGGGTTTTTTGGCGACACCGGAACGAACCTGGAGAAGACGGCGCCGCAGTCGCACTTATACTCTCTGGAGCCGCAGGTCTTGGAGTGCGCCTTAAGGTCCGACTGCACGGCGTACCTCTTTGAGCACCTCTCGCACTTCCAGTTCTTCTCGCCGTGCTTCCGGCAGAAGTGCTTCTTGATGCCGGTGAGGTCGCCGAGCGCCCTGTTCGGGTCATGGTGGACGCAGGTGACCTCGGGGCAGACGTAGACCCTCTTCCGGGCCTCCGTGCTCGTCCGCTGCCGGAGCTTCCATGGCAGGTTGTGACCGCGCCGGTGAAGCTGAAGGTTCTGGTCCCTCTGAAATCCCTTGTGGCAGATCTCGCAGACGAATCGGTTCGTCGCCATCAGGCTCCTCGGCGACAGAGCGATCACCTCCGCAGTAGGGTCTGCGTGCGTAGATAGATAGAACCGAAGGTTGTGAGAGGACCGGGGATGAGCGAAAGGAAACCTTCTTCTGAACTAGTTCAGACGACCCAGAGAGAGAGAGAGAGAGAGAGAGGGGGGGAGAGAGAACAGGTTTTGTTGACAATTATTGAACTCAGAGAGCTCGGGGGCCATCCAGAGCCATCGCTCCCTACGAAAAGAAATGATCTTCCAAGTCGGTTCTATGATTTCCAACGTGTGAGCCCAGTCTCCGATTTCTCCATGAATTTCAGATCTAGTAAACAACGAGGTTGATCACGATCCGAGACTAGGTAGAGATCGTTTATCACCTGGGGTCCCCGGGAGATTCCGTTTCTTCTTCTCGATAGGTGCTTGGGGCGGCAACGCTGTCGGGCTACGGCTGTTGCCTGTAGCCGCGGATCTAAGGAGAAGAGGGTTCAGCTGTTGCAGCTGCAAAAGCCGCCGGAGTTCCTGAACCTCTTCGGTCCCCAGGTTTGCAGAGGCGGTGCACTCACCCTCTCTGGTCATGTGTGGCATACCCATAAGCCAGCTTTCCAAGCTCTCTCTCTCTCTCTCTCTCTCTCTCTCTCTCTCTCTCTCTCTCTCTCTCTCTCTCTCTCTCTCTCCCCTCTCTTCCCCTCTCTCCCCCTCTCTCACTCCCACTCTCTCCCCTCTCTTCCCCCTCACACTTACTCACTCCCCCTCTCCCCTCTCTTCCCCCTCACACTCACTCACTTCCCCCTCTCCCCTCTCTTCCCCCACACTCACTCACTCCCCTCCCCCTCCCCTCTCTTCCCCCTCACACTCACTCACTCCCCCCCTCTCTCCCCTCTACCCCTCTTCCTCTCTTCCCCTCTCCCTCTCTCCCTCTCACCCTCTCTCACACACTCACTCTCTTCCTCTCTTCCCCTCTTCCTCTCTCTCTCTCTCTCTCTCTCTCACTCTCTAATTCTCTTCCTTTCTCCCCTCTCTCTCTCTCCCTCTGATTCTCAGTGGTGGTTGAGTGAAGAAGAATGAAAAGGGTCTGAATGGTAGTTGTGTGAATTTATATAGCGGTAGGTTGGTGGGGGGAGGTTGCGGACAGTCGCGTGGGGGGAGGTTGTGTGAAAAGGGGCTCGTCTTTCCTTCCTCAGTTGACTCGTTGAAAAGAACAGAGCTCATAAGTTCCCTCCTTTCCTCCCCATAAATCTCGGGATCCTCTCTCTCTCTCTCTCTCTCTCTCTCCCCCCACCTCCTTCCCCCTCCCCACCCGACACCAGGTTAGTGTGTAATGTTGGCACGTGCCGTTTCAATGCATAGCCATGCATGCGGTATATAGTTCACGTAGACCAGCTGTGCGTGTTTCTCCAATAACACACGTATTTCTAAGGCGAGGACAGAATATTTCTCCCCAGCTTCTATTACTGTCCTCGACGTACTCCTCATTAAGATAACTTCCAGCCTTGGCTCCGCAGCTTGATCTTGCTGGATCTCTTAGCGTCTACAAAACCCTAGAAGACGTCCGTCTACCAACCTGTCTACGAGCACAATAAACGATCCGACGACCATCGTACCTCCCCACCCCCCTAGAAGACCCATCCGACGGCTGAGATATCGGACCGTGGCCGAGTGTTTATTAAGCAGTTGCTTATGCGGCAAGCCGCGTATAGTTTAAGCTGCGGACGTCGAGGTCCGGCGATGTGGGCTGATTTGAAAAGAGAAAGGAAGAGGAAAGAGACCAGTCCTGTGCGATGGATAGGACTAGATAGCGCGGCGGAGGCTAGCAGCCTCCCTCATCAGGCTCTACCCCGCCGTGCCCCACCGTCTCCTACTGAGCTACTCCGGCGGCAGCCATTGGCTCCCACAAGCCGACTCACGGGCCGGCGGCGCTGCAGCGGCCACCCCACATGAAAGAGAGACAGAGACAGAGACAGGGGCAGAGACAGAGACAGAGAGACAGAGAGAGACGGAGAGGGAGGCTGGCAGGCGGAATTCGATTCTTCTTCTCAATCTCCGCAGACCAAGTGGCTGTTAAGATAATCACAAGTGTATCGTCAAAGAGGAAGGAAGCAAGCTCTTGATGACTAAAAAGATTCCATTTTGATATATAAAACCCACCTAAATTAACTGCTTGCCGGGAAATCTTGCTGATTCCTTAATCATGCAGTCGAATTCCCCCATGGAGAGCCTAGCCTTCTTCCCCTTCCTGCTTGAAGGAGTCGTCTAGAACCCCGGAGGAAGACCATAGGGAAATAATGATCATTAATCAAGACAGCGTAAGTCATTAATGGTCGTGAAACCTAGAGATTAAGGGCTCCCCCGATCCTACTACTGCTCACATTTCCCAGCCGCAACTGTAGCTCGTGCCTAAGTCTCAAACGAATACATCGAGCCCCTCTCGCCGACTGCTGAGTCACTACGCCATTGATCTTCTCGGTGTTCACAAGGTGCCTAATGGCTAACAACTAGCGCTGGGGGGTGGGCGGGGAAGGATGACTTCCAGGTATTCATGCATCCCAAGATCCGCGCGGCACGGCGCAATGCCAACCCCGGATCCCCGCGTCCTGTTCTCTCGCAGCAGCTGCTGTCGCTAATTGCTGTGGCTGAGGGGGTCGGCGGTGCACCCGCGAGCCCCTCTCGTTTCCGGTAGACGGAGGCACTCACTGGCCGACCTTCACGGGGGCGGAAGGCCTTTGCTTTTACCTTCTTGCACCAGTTGACTCGCTTAGGGTAGAGGTAGAGCCCGCTGGGTAGCTAGGGAAGCAGAGGAACGAGTGGACTCCCTGCGCCGCTAGAGCATTTACGCTGTCTCGATCCACGGACGGGAGCGTTATTTCAAAAGTCCCCCGATCCAAAGCTCTGGACTTTTCCAAGCGGGTTGACTTTTTGTCGACGGATCGGGTGAGCCGAACTCAAATCGCCTTATATTTGATGATAAAAGTACGCCTGATCCGATTTAAACTGTTGATGTGGAAGAAGACACAGGGAAAGGCTGGTTTCCGGTCAAATCATTGTTTAAACGTTTGATCATGATTTTCCCATGCAAATGCAGATCTTTTTGTGGAGACCCATTATAAATAACAGAATTTTATAAATAGATCAACCATCTAATAAAAATGGGGAAGTCGGCATCATCATCGTGCTCTTGGAATCAAAACGGTAAAGAGTTTGAATGACAGGCCTTCTGGGACATTCATCGCCTCGTACTATGGTGGGACTAGTCGCGATCTTCATAGCATACAAAAGATCGGAACGAGAAACCTCCTATTATATTATTGGTAATCCGTAGAAGAAGGTAATATATGAAGGTCCGAACATGGATCTAATGAACCCATCATTTTGTTTTAATGCAGGGATGAGCCTCACGGAATCCAGTCTGTTCCAAATTAGGGTCGGAGATGAGAGCCTTCACGAACCCAGGTTGTGTCGTCTCGGAATCTACCAACTCATTCCTCTTCGACTTAGCCGATTCTTGGCCGAATCATGGAGCCAAAAATATCGTCTGATCTTCGCCCGATTTTGGGTTTCATTCGGAAATAGTGGCAGGGACCGGAGCTGCAAAGTAATCCCCATCAAATGAAAAACATAGAACACGCTTAAAATCGAAGCAAATGAGCCAGAAAGGATGAAATTTTGACCAAAACAAATCAATGTGTACAGTCAATGGGTCCAGCTATCTATCTATCTCCGACGTGGGTGTCTTAGATGCCTGACTTATGCTATCGAAATGGTAACTATAGTTCAGAGATGCTCCTCAAGGTTGACTCCATGTCCATGCTAATAGAAAATCCATGTTAATGCAAGAAATCAACCCAAAACTTTTACTAGAAACAAGGATTTAGAGGCATTCTGTACGATTACAAAGGTAATTAGCATGTAAGTCGTGTACAATAGTGTCCGAAACTCAGTTTGCCTTTATACATACGTAGCAGAAGAAACTGACGTTCAGACATGTGAGCTTACGAGTATCATGCGGTACAGCATACCCCTCTCGTTGCTTCTACTGTATGTGCGCGTGTGTACAGAAATATATAAATGGTCGCACGTACATGAATTTTTTTTCTTGATCGAGACTGCAAAATGAAGCTGCAGTCAACGTTCGGTGGCAGCAGAGTTAGGCAGTCGACATATTGACTTTTGAGCACGAACGACGACGAGGTGGTGAGCTCGGCCGAATCCGCCGTCAATCAGACCCCACCAGTTTGTTTGGGTGGGAATTCGATTCGATCGCCTTGCCCACCTGGGCTGCCCCTTGTGAACAGATGCTCGTGACGTGGCCTCTTGTTTCGGCCGTACGCCCCAACATTGAATGGAGCAAATATTTAATCATATGACGCCTCGGGTTGCGATCTATGGGTTGACCTTTTTTTACTTTCGGTGGGCTTTTCACATATTTTTATCATTTTTTGAAATAAATACTATCAAAATACAACGAAAAGACGTGCGTAGTAGTCAACTCACATATTCGCTTCAGTTATGGCAGAAAATAAGCCATATGCGCATCGACTCACAGCACATCAGCCATAGACAAAAGCCACGGCATCCGTCTTCAGTGCGCTCTCCACAGACTCCCATCACTCACTCTCTCTCTCTCTCTCTCTCTCTCTCTCTCTCTCTCTCTCTCTCTCTCTCTCGCTCTAATTTTGGAAAGTAGGGGTCGTAAAAAAAGTCCACGCTTGTGGTTTTCTAATTATGGGAACCCAAGATTTCATGGTGAATTATAACGCCAGAAGGATGATGTATGAAACATTTCAATGTACATTATATTGTCTACAAGGAACGAGCTTGGCCCATTCTGGCTCTTCGATCGTGAACGCCGCTATTCGAAAGCAGATAGCCGGAGAAATGTGCCCCAAATTTAGGCGAAAGAATCGCAGACAGTAACCCGTGCCCAACTTCCCTCCCGGTCAACTCCTGGCCACGCCGCCGACACCCACCGAGCTCTCTCTCTCTCTCTCCGCAGAACATTTTCCTCCTCCAAACGTTCGCGCTTCGAGCCCGTCGGAACTCGAGAAACACGAGGGCTCCGGCTCTCGAGATCTGCGTGATAGCATCGCCTCTCCGCATCCCCCTTCCTTTCGCCGGTCCTCCCCCCGGCGCACGGAAGAACTGCCGGAAGCAGGAAGGAGAACAACGAACCAGCTTTTGATCCGTCGTTTTCGGAGAAATTCCGAGATTTCCCCTCTTCTGACGGGGGTCGATCTGCGTCGTTGATGAGGGGAGCTCCCCGGAGCAGTAGCCATCGGCGATGCATCTCCGGCGAGAGCTGTGAATCGCCTCTCCTACCCTCCTGATACACAGAAGAGGTGGCTCCGCCTGTGAATCCGGCGGACAATGGACCGGCCAGGGGCCACGAAGATGAGGTTCTCGAGGGTGATCCCCCTGCTCCAGATTGTCTTCGGTTTTTCTGTGCTGCTCGCCGGCGTCGGCAGCTTTCACCAGTTCCACTCTCTGAATCTCTCCGCCCACATCAAGGAGGGAGCTTTCCGCCGGCCGGAGACCGTCGAGCACGAAGCCTACGCCGGCTTCGACCTGCGGGCTCTCGCCGACCGCGTCGAGGAGGCGCTGACCCAGTTGGCGGCGCTCCAGGAGAAGCTCGAGGCCACCGTCCGCAGCATCGACAAAAATAAGGAGCTCCGTTCTCAGAACATGTCCCGAGCGGAGTTTCGTCACTTTCTGGACGAGCAGGTGGTGCAGCCGCTGTACAGCGCCCACGTTGTCCTCCGGCTGATCCGGCTTCCCCGTGTGGAGGAACCCTCGAAGGCTGGAGGAGACCCCCTCGTCAACTTCTTCACGGTGGAGGAGACACGAAAGTACCTCACCGGGAAGGGGAACCGCCATGGGAAGGTCAACATCCACGGCGCCAACCGGACCTACAACACCATCGGCCACGCCTGCGTGATGATGAAGAAGGAGCTGGAGGAGTACATGAACTACGAGATCGGCTCCTACTGCAAGGACGACTGGTTGCAGGGCCAGACGCTGATGGTGCGCGGCTGCGACCCGCTGCCACGCCGCCGTTGCCTGGCCCGCGCGCCGCGCCTCTACCTGCAGCCGTTCCCCCTCAACGAGTCCCTGTGGCGGCTCCCCGACGACCGCAACGTGCGGTGGAACAGCTACCGGTGCCGAGGTTTCGCCTGCCTCTCCAGCAAGAACCCCCGAAGGGGCTTCTCCAAGTGCACCGGGTGCTTCGAGATGGAGAAGGAGGCGGCCAAATGGGTGACCAACAGCTCCCTCCGTGCGGATTTCCTCATCGCCGACGTCCTGGCGGTGAAGCCCGGGGAGATCAGGATCGGCTTGGACGTCAGCGTGGGCACGGGATCCTTCGCTGCGCGAATGCGGGAGTGGAATGTGACCATCGTCTCCACGGCGCTCAACGTTGGGGCCCCCTTCAGCGAGACCATCGCCCTGAGAGGGCTCGTCCCCCTCTACGTAACCCTAAACCAGAGGCTGCCCTTCTTCGACAACACCATGGATATCATCCACACCGCCGTCTTCCTCGACGGATGGATCGATCTGCAACTCCTGGACTTCGTCCTCTTCGACTGGGATCGCGTCCTCCGCCCGGGGGGGCTCCTCTGGATCGACAAGTTCTTCTGCAACAAGAAGGACCTCAACGACTACATGTACATGTTCCTGCAGTTCCGGTACCGCAAGCACAGGTGGGTCGTCGCCTCCAAGTCCGAGCACGAGGTCTACCTCTCCGCGCTCCTCGAGAAGCCACCTCGAACGCTCTGATCCCCTGCATCTCCTCCTGAGGCTCTCCGACCTGCCTTCTACCCATCGCCTGCAGGCTTAGACCACCCGTCCGTGGGGGGTACCTTCGGTAAATCCTGTTGGATTCCGGGAGCTATAAATGCCTCTGCTGGATTATATTTATAAATACGACAGGGCACTTTGTGTCTGTAATCATGGAGGAGTAGGAAAGATGGAATTTTTTGACAATTCCAAGCCCGGATTATCATTGCCCGGCGATTCACATACTTATTTTAGAACCCTTACTTTGATCAAATCGAACCATTAACTTACTTGCGTCACCTTGTTCCTCATAGACGGCTTTTTTCAAATTTTCTCTCCTTTCCATGTTTACTTTTATGCTTATTAAATCGTAAATATGTAGGGTGTGATTGACTGAATGATGTATGCTCGTATCTACTGCAAAAAATAGCAACATGAGTGCCACTTAACAATAACACAACCTAAGTAATAAAGTAAACACTATATCTGATTTTTTTATGCCATGTTATATAATATAATTCGAATTCGAATTATGAATTATATGAAGGAGAGATAAAGAGAGGGGCTTGGCCACTAAAGTACCATGTAGTTTGAGAAGGGTGGAATTGATGGAGAGAGAGAGAGAGTTAACACACAGACACACATAGAGAGAGATTCCTTTAAATTGTGCAAAGTACGGTTACTGTTAACCTACTTATTTTTTAACAAAGCCTAATGGAAGGATTAATTCCTAACAAATGTTTATTTTGCTAATTTTGGTGATTTAAATTAAGTTATACTAAAGTATACTATGTAATATCAAGTATTTTGTGGGAAACAGCATGCCATATTGGTAATTTGACATGTTTAAAATGATTTATACCTAAAAAACGCTTTCGGATTTGCCACGTGACAGCAACCCTTAAGGTAATGGATGGCATGGACATTAATTACAGTAGAAATGACTATTTTCAGACAGAACCCAGCCAAGCGGATCCCATAGGCTGGGAAGTTGTCAACGTCTTTCGGACCACTCTTACCGGTCCATGCGTGTCAGAAAGCTGTTAACGGATTTCGAATGTACAACGGGTCGGGCTTTCATTGCCCCGTTACCCTCTTGTTGTCCTGCGGTCGCGGCCGGGGGGAGACGGCCGCCTCGAAGGATATCGCGGAGTAGAACGGCAGAAACGGAAGGGAAGAGGAGGATAAACCGAATCAGCCTTCTTCCCTCTCTCGTTGTTGCCTCCTCTCGAGGCCGAGCGCAGTTCGTCCTATCTCTCGCGGTTGCCTCGGTCCCTTCGGTTGGTCAATAAGGTTGGCGTGGAGTAAGCCAGGGTGCTGTGACAAATTTTTTTCTTTTTTTATTCGATTCATTCTCATTGATGTGGCGACGTAACTGTTGGATCCGGTTTTGCTCCAGACTAGATGGAAGAACGTCGTCAATCGGTTTGTTTCTCCTGATTGGCGTTGATTTGTTCCCCTTTCTCGGTTCTTCGTGTTGTTTCGTTTTATTCTCTGTGTTTCACCCGTCATTCGTCGGTGGATTCCCGGTTTACTTTTTCAGATACGCTACATTTTCCTTCCAGACGAGCATCTTGCTCGACCACGTAGGCCGCGACAATATCTGGGAACATGAACTATCGTAGTTAAGAGGTTTTTTCTTTACGTGATGAAGGAACGCAAAACATTTGATGGAGATTACACGTGAAGAAGATCCCCAATCTTCTGAAATCCCTCTCGGTGATAAAGATCAACTCTTAGAAAATGCAGTCCCAGGGCATCAAGATGACGAGTAGGTTTTAATTTTGCGTATGTTATCCATTTTCGGTTAATTTGATTATTTTCACTTGATCCCACATGTAATACTATGTGTTTTTTTCCTTTGGCTGGTACAAACGTAATATTCGTTATGGAAGTGACTATTCAATCTACGTGTGCCCACATCTTTCCGTTACTTTGGATGGCACTTGAGGAGCACAATACGCTTCTCATAAGTCAATGCATTTTGAAAAATGATATGAAGGTTGTACGTGTGAAACAAAAAAAAAAGTGCGTGCAACGCATTTGCATCGTATCTTTATCACTAAATGCGGTAATCCAATTAACCACTGCCTTCTTACTTCCATTTTGGGAGTTGGCTGCTGCCCTTGGCTTGATCCAAAGGTCGTGGAGTGCAACACCAGCTGATTTGATTTCCCACTGCAGTTGACTAGGCAACTCGTGATGCCAACCTGGCCTATTGCCTTTATTTTGATGGAAATAGGAGATTATTTAGCTGCCGCTATGATGGTGAAAGTCTCAGATTTAGCTATTTACATAATTTTTAAAATATAAAATATATTTGAGGATATGTAGTTTTCAGCAAGCAATTAGGCCGTAGTATTCGGGTAAACATTTTTCATTACTATGAGAGATAATCTTCCAGTGGTTGCCATTAATAATCAACTACTGATATTACTGCCACTGCAGCCTGGCTCGTATCTTGGCATTGAATATATATTATCACTTTTGGGTGTATTTTGTCCCTGTCGATGTCAACTAACAAGATTCATGAGCTGATATTTATCCAGTTTGATATGTGACGAGATACATCTGGTTAAATCCACTGATTTCCCGTTATTTTATTTTTAATTGTTCTCTCCAATAAAGTCTAGGTTTGTGTTAGACCAGGACTACGGTTATGCCCAGGGGCGGATCAATGGCAACCCCGATCTGAATCTGTTGGTTATTATGATTGTTTCTGGTCTTGGATTCTCTGTTTGGATCATCATTCCAATCTGTCTTATGTCTCTTTGGACGCGTTCTATTCTTTCATCGTGCTGTTTAAAGTTCATATATTAACCACAAGTTCGTATTTTATCTGTATGCATTTGTGAATAAGAATTTCATTTGCAGTTTTAAAGAAGAGGAGACAAAATTCAATATGAGCGACGAAGAGATCAAAGAGATAATGGAGCCCATTGCTGCTACAGGGAAGTTCTGGTAAGGCAGTGTTTAATGGTTTATCTGTAGGTATTAAGTGCTTAGTCGGCCTGCAAAATATGTCTGGATCTGGGATTTAAAATCTCATGATTCTATGTGGCTATCCTTTTTCGTCAGAATTTCAACAACATAGTTCTGGGCATGTTTTCCCATCAAACATGCGGTTAATTAGTTTCAACGTCCATTCTCTCTTCCTGTCGTTTTCTATCCCCTTTTCTCTGTGTAGCGTCACTTATTAGAGCGCACATGTGTAATTTTGAAATTGTTTGTATCGTATTTATTTGCCTATCGGTAAATCTATTTTATTGTCCATTCAAATTATGTTTGGTATTTAGTTAAAATCCTTCCTGACTTTGCTTTGAAGACCTTGGTTTTCTTTGGAGAATTTTCCTTCAATCATCAGTATTTTGCTGGAAAATGCCATGGGAGGAATGTAATGTATTGTTTTTTCGTTAGACTATATCCAATGGGTCTTTTTTGTCGTCCCTGTTTCCTGAATCCTTAATAAAATTTCAATTGAAATATCAGATCATATGATTTTTATAGTTTAATTGTGCATAATAATGATTCCGCATTCTCTGTAGGCATGAGTGGGACGAATTGAAGAGTATACTATCATTTCGGCTGAAGCAGGTATGGACAGGTATACCAGTTCTCTCTTGTTCTTTGTTGATGCCATTTTGATGGATCTATCATCTGAAATAAATTGGATCATGCACGTCCAGTGTTTTTTAGCAATTTTCTTCTTCAATAATTAGAATAAATGATCCCAATATAACCTCGTGGTTCAAAAATGAAGGTCTTGTCAGAATACCCCGAATCACAGGTCGACATTGACACTGGTTCACAACATGAGTCCTTTCCTGGCGAGACGTATTCAGAGCTAGTAAGTAGATTAGACGAAGGTAATCTTTTTTTCGTAAAGCAGTTTATTTCTTCCTAGAAAATTTTAATTAAACATTAACTGTGGAGTTTCCTTATTATTTCATTTTTTCGTCATTACTTTTTTTGGAAGTGAATACTACCGCATGTGTATTGAACGATCCAGAAGAAGGGGTCCATAGCCGCTACAAAAGCAACATATGTTCTCAAGTCGTTTCTTTGTTCATGTTTTGATGGTGTCTATAGTGAAATCCTGCTTGCGGCAGATTTTTGGGTTTTAGCTCTGTGTCTATTTTAGTATCTTGATTTACAGATATGTCAACAATTCAGCTCCCTTTGTGAAATCCTGTTGTCTCTGAGCTGGTTTTGTACCGTAACATTTGGATCCATCTTTTTTGATGAGTTTCCTCCATTCTTTAAATTCTATGCTTGCCTGTTCCTGCACTGGATTCCGTTCAGTTTTATAATCTTTGCCTCCCCCAGGACAAGAAAAAATGCAATTTTTTTTTCTAAAAAAATTAATCGAATCATCTATTCACCATGATTTCCGAGTTTTAGTCAGTTGTCGTGATACTTAGTTCTCCATTCCATCTGTACTCGATTTTTTTAGAATGAAATTGAGCCATGGGATTGGATAAGCAGTTGCCCTCTTGAGATAAATTTTAGTCATATTCTCGTATGCCCTTCTGTATGAACAACTTCCAGGGTTTAGTGCGACCTTCAAGCTCTCGGCTCATTGAATGAACTTAATTACAGTCACTAGGGAGATGCTTGACTACAGGGAAACATGGAGTGTCTTGATTCTACTCGTGGGTGATTTTCTTTTGCTCTGTTCTCATGTTGATGATTTTTCTGGCATAGCACATATTTCCTGTTTAATGATCCTCGTGACTGGCGGTGTAATGATGCTTTTATCTTCCCCCTTCCTGGTACTCTGTCGGCGGAAGATTCATGCCAAGCTATTTTTTGCAGCCCTGCTGAGCTTCATAGAGGGTCCACCCTTCACCTTGCAGAGGCTCTGCGAGGTAACCCTTTGACTTTTTTTGTTTCCATCGATGGGTTAAAGAAAAAACAGGAAAGAGATCATTTATTTTTAAAAGGGGGAGAGAAGAGATGCCCGGTTTGAAATATTTTCCTCTCCATCTTGGAGTAATATTTGTTGTGTTGTTCATCAGATCCTCTTGGCTCCGAGGAGCCTGTACCCAAAGCTCTCTAAGCTCGCTCTGGCGCTGGACAAGGTTTGTGACTACAAAATCTCCCATCTTCTCTTCAACCTCTCATCTTGCAGTCGTCTCCCTCCCCCACTTCCTCCTGCAGAACCTGCTGGTCACATCGACTCTCACAAGATCCACCAGCCCACCTGCCGTGCCCGAGCCCGAGGCCAAGCCTGAGGCCGAGCCCGGGACAGCCAATGGGCCGCCAAAAGAGGATCCTGACCCAACCCCCAGCGGAGAATTGCCCACTACGAGCAATGAAGATAAAGAGATGGTTGAAGCAGAGGCCAATGAGGATGCCTCGGCCAAGGATGAGCAGACTCAAGAAGAAATGGCCAGCGAGCAAGATGCAAGCGGCTCCAGTCAAAACCATGCCTGACCATGCATGAGAAAAATTGTGGGACTTTGAATTTAGGGTTTAAGATTTAGAGTTTGATGCATCAGAGATCATTTGTCGACATTTTGCTGCTCTCTGACTGTGATCAGTTTCTATGATTGATGGGTTTTTCTAGCCCAAGAACTCTTCTCCTTCTAATCAGTACTTGGGCATGTCACTCTCTCTCTATCTCTTTCTCTCACTTCTACTCTTCCCCATCAGCACTATTGGAGTTTGACTGGCTGATGGGCCAGCCACTAATGATGCCGGTCTCCTTCAGAGTGTTTGATGCTTTCAGGACATTGATCAGGTGCATTTTTGGGTTGGGTCAAACTTTATATGCCTGTACAAGACCAAGGTTTGACTTTTCAGGCCCTAACATCAGCTAGTCTAGTCTTGTGGATCTAGGGATCAACGGTCATGATTGGTGACTAGTTGACTGGATAAGACTATGACCGATAGTCATGAAAAAATGGTGTGACTAGACCGAAGGCTGATCATGGTCTTTAGAATGGTGATTGGAATCTCTCTCCTCTCTCCTTTATAGAGAGAGAGAGAAGCTCAAGCCGGACAATTATTAGGAGGCCTAGCCCATTACCAGCTCCCCTCTCCCTCCTCTTCTCCCTCTCTCCCACTCCTTTCCCCCTTCCTTTGTCATTGCCTCCGACTCTCTACCTTGCACTTGTCTAAGTTAAGCTCACCATCTCTCTCTCTCCCTTTCCTTGCCCTTTCCCTTCTCTCCTCTCCCTCTCTTCCACTCATTTCCCCCCTTCTCACTCTTCACTCTTTGTTCTTGCCTCTAGCTCTTTGTCTCACCCTCGTCTATCTTAGGACTCTACTTGCCTTTCTTTCTCTCTCTCTCTATCTCTCTCCGTCTTTCTCCTTGGCCTCTCCCTCCTCTAACAATCATTTAAATGTTAAAATTTTACTGATTATTTTAGATAATTTAAATCATTTATATTTCAAATGGAATAGAGTTATATGGATGTAATTAAATCTTTTAGTTCATTGTAACTTCTTTCATTAGATATACGACCCACATCTTTCTTTAACTTGATTTCATCTTATTATAAAGGATCTCATTTAATTTTTTATATATTATATATGTTAATTTAATTATATTATTTTAAAATAACTTATAAAATTTTAAATATATTAATATATTTATATTTAGATGATGTTTTAAGAAAATTTTAATTAATCAAATAAATTGATTTAATTAAAAATATTATAATAATTTATAGGTCATAAGTGAGAGGCCCTGACCGATGACCGGATTTTAGGTCAGATTTAGGTCATACCCAGTGACCGGTCCCTGACAGTGACCGTTGATACCTATGCGGAAGCAGGGCCGCTGACCTTGGGCTTCCATAACTGTATGGGCCCGTTAAGGGACGGCCCAATTGGGGTCGACTCAGAACCCCTCGAGAACCCTACTTTCGTCAAGCTTCCTTTTTTCTTGAATACTGCTACGAGGCCCCGAAAGTTTGTGTGCTTCTTCGGGCGAAGAAGCTCGTTTCACTCCTAGATTTTGGAAATTTCCCTCCTTTCCGTTGCCCGCCGCTGCTCTCGACCCCTTTCTGCCATCGTCTTCCTCCGGTGCTCGCCATGATTGATAGGGGCGATAGAGCACCCAGCGGCCTCATCAGCTGGCGGACGCTTCTGCTCCGCATTGGCGACAAGTGCCCGGAGTACGGTGGCCTCTCCGAAGCCAAGGAGCACATAGTTAGTATCTTGCCCTTGTTTCTGTGTACTTTTCTTCTTTCAATTGCCTGGCCTTTTCCTTCCGTGAGTGCTCTTCAAGCATTTTCTGTCTGGTGGTTTTGAGAGTCAGCCCTAGCAGCTTATTCTCGATTGTTCATCCTGCGAAGTGGTTTAGTATCGCATTTCCTAGTGGATCCGGGAAAGCCTGTCACTTTGGTACTGTGGCATTTGATATGCTCGCCCTCTGGTTGCCAGAAACGCGCGTTCTCTTTTCTTCTCTTCTGCCCGTTCGTTAAGATACATTTGGTTTTCAAAGTAAATGGCGTTGCTTATTCCACTTCAGGTTGAATTGGCACCTGTTTAGGACATCAAAAATATGGATGTAGAACAGATTCACATGAAATGGAAGTGGTCCAAAAAGCAAAACCCATAAAGCCTGAAAGGGTGAATCGAGGAAGAGTCCAATAGTTTTTTTTCTAAGTGGGCTTGTAATGTCCAGACGCATTTTCTTTTCATTGGCTAGTAACTGCCTTCTGTTATTTATGACATTGCTTTTAAAGAGCTGCTTCTCATATCCTATTGCTTTTGGCCTATTTAAGGAGGCACGCCCTGTAGTTTTTTCAACGACACATAAAGTAATTTTACCTCTCTCTCTTTCTCCCTCCCTCCCTCCTTCCCGCTCCCTTTGTGAGTTCAAGGATTAACCCTTTTGAATTCAGGGACCTCGTATTTCGATATTTGTGAACTCAAAGATCAACTGTATTAATTCTTGTCTATCCACGGATTATTGATTTGATCTCTTGCGGGTTCAAGGTACAATTTCCTCCCCAGCTTCCGCTGCATATGTAGGCGATTAGATACCATTGTTGTCTTCAAAAAGTGGAAACTCATGATGTACTAGTTTTCTGCATGAACACTATGGCATATTTTGTCATTAATTGGCCATCTAGGTGTGAGTGTGCAAGGAGGTATCAATTGAACGTGTGGAGGTTTATGGTGGCATAATTCATGATATTCAGTCGTTGAGATGATGTAGAATTATTTGATGAAGAAGGTGACGGAGATGAAAAGACAAGGTAATCGGAATGCACAAGCTGTAGCTTGAATATTCTGTTACGGAAAGAAGTTTTTTCAATAGCCACCTACATCAAGTTGAGGGTTTTTGTTGATTCAAGGGTTACAATACGGTGGTCCAGATCATGGAATCATGAGTACATGGTCCGAGTGGAAAATACAGTAGCGACCCTCTATGTGATCTATCTGGATTAAGTGGTGATAACAGTCACAGTAAGGTGGAATAGTTGTCGACAGACAAGGAATGAGTATTTATTGATTTTAACTTTATGCGAATATTGATCTCCTACAAATATTACTGATGCTTATAATACTTGTATATTATGGTTGAAATAAAATTTCAGGAATTATCTACTATCAGATGGTCCTATCTGCAACAACGATTTCTTTTTTTGAAGAGAAATAACTTTCAAAAAACAAGTTTCCTGATCATGGTTTTCAAGTTTCAATAGATTGAAAGTTATGCTCTTTGTTGTAATATCAGAAGATAAATAGTATGTAAGTTCTTAAAGAGAAATGTTTCTTAAAGAGAAATGTTGACAGGACTGACGTTGTTGATTCACGGTTTGAAAATCAACCTGTTTAATCACCAAGATCGTTGATCTGCGGTTTGAAAGTTTTCTCCTGTGACATGGTGTTGCTTATCCCCTGATTTGCTTTTTCGATTGAAGGATTAGCTGGTTTAACTGATGAAACGCATGAGAAGGTAAAATGATATGTAGCCTTGGAAAGGCAAGAAAACTTTTTTACTTGGCCCTGTGTCTGACAGTGTGATGAAAATCTCATCAACTTAATCCCTGTTGTTGCTTTTATGATATAAATGGCCGTTCCCTTTTTTTTGTTTAATCTAGCATCATTAAAACTGAATTCTTCATGATGCAGGATGCGTGTTATGGAGTTCTTTCAAGAGAATGGGATCATTCTAAAGATGAAATATTGACGGTAAATTTTATGTTGCTTGCATTCTTTTTTCCAATATATGCTTGTGTTGGATGGATGTTATTTTTTTATCTTCCGTTCTAAATCATACTCATAGACCGGTGATTTGTTCTTGTGAGGGGAATGAGGGATGAAAAGATGTTCTTGCTGGGAGTAATTTGTTGGACATTGAAATGCTAAGTTGTAGATGGTTCTATTGATATTGGGTACATGAGAGGACCCATGTCTCCTTGTAGGTTCCGTTCCTATTTTCTTCATCATGATTGAGTGAGACTTGACCTGGAAGATACCACATGCTTCAGTACTTCTCTCTGCTTTTTAGTATTGTCTTCTTATAAGTTCTTCATGTGAAGATCCTTCAGATTCCCACAAATGAAAAATCTTGCCGATCCTTTCCAGAATTCGCTGCTTTGGCAAAGTGTTGGACTACTGATCAGAAAAAAATAGGGAAAAATGTCTCAGCAAAGTTAATCATTTTCTATGTTTTGAGAAAAAAGTTCAGATCTGCAATAAGGTGCCTAAAGTTTATGTAAGCGCCCATAAATTTGTTTCGAATGCAGAGGATTAGAAACTTTTCTTGATGTTTCAGCTGGAATTTTGAATAATGATTTTTTCTGGAACTCTCTTTATTCTCCTCTAGTGTCCAGTTTGCGCACCATTATTACTCTGAAGAGGACCAGCATTTCTCTTTTCCTTGTTATATATGTTGGCGTTCAATTATGCAGATATAAATGCATATAAATGTAATTTTGTCCGAATGGGTTGAAGCTCCTTTTTCAATTGATAAATGTCGAACATAAGTGCTTTGAATGGAGAGTATTTGTCAAGTTGGTGGCTTTCAGCTGGAACTCTATTCATAATTAAATTTTATATGTACATCCTTTGCCAATGTCTTTGATTGGAGATGAATTTCTTGTCTCTTTTGGTCACGTGCTATCTATTTCTCAAAATGTTCCTCCCATTATCTTTCCTTATATTTTTTTCATTTTTATGTTAGTTACTGGCTTTACCTTATTACCATGATGATTGAAATGTGCAACAGTTCTGCATTTTTATCATGGCCCTTGCTGTGCAATAGTCCATTTGGAGCGCAATGGATTGGTCAAATGGGTCAACTCAAAGGAATCTGATTTGTTAAAAATAAAAGAAGGTTTATGGCAAAACGCTTTCTCAGAAGGGGGATCACTTGTAATCTGACGACCCATTTTAGGAGAGGGTTGGTATGAATTGATTGAAAACACTGGTCCAGTATTTCTGGCTGATTCTTTTTTTTTCCAATTGGGATGCTCGTTCAGTTTCTTGTTGATATGTTATAAAGAAAACATATTTTGCAGCGTATTCTATTTGTTGTCGTTTTTCCTGGTTATTATGTTGGATGCCTAAATTATTAAGTTTAATGATCCACAGGCAGAGAGAATGTAAAATTTCTGTTAGGTTACTTGTGTTACTCTTTCTCAAAAAGTTTCAAAATGCATGACCCATACATGTTCTGAGGGTTTTCTTTATATACGTGTATTAAGCATTCTCCCTGTGATGCTGCAATTCCTGTCCAACTATTAGATCGTACATACATGTGATTTCAGATTTTCACTTTTTGGGAAAAAAATCTTTTCAGAACTCTAAGTGATTCAGACTCGGTGTAAAAGGGCACTTTTTATTACTTTAGAAAGTAGTTAGCTTGCCATCGTCATGATAATATATACATGCGAGGTAGCAAACCAGGCTCCTACACTGTGGGTGGTGTTTACCCACTAACAAGGCATAATTTGCTGTCGCAATTCAACTTTTTATTTTAGATGAACATTGCACCCACAGTTGAAAGCTCCCTTATGAACCGTTTTAGGAATGAAAAGTTACTGATCTGATCCGTTACTGACTGTTCTCTTGGTTGTGATTCGTCTGACGATGGAAACGGAAGACCATATGGTTACCATGATATGATCATTAGGGTTTTTCTGATCTCGATGTGTGCAGATTACATTTCGAATCCATTTCATTGTGGTTGTTCTCATCCTTTTTAATTAAATTTTGTCGTAAAACAGTAAAAAGAAAGAAAAAATGAGGTTATTGCAGTGAATTGACAACTATGCTTAATAATAATGTCTTCTTTCTGTCGCTGAAATTTATTTTGTTTATTCTTTGTTTTCCACAGTTCCTTATCCAGTGTGCTGAAGAGCTGCCTCACAAGATTCCCTTTTATGGAGTTCTGGTAGGGCAAATCTGCACACATTTTTCATATTTTGTAGTAGATGTTATCAGTGGGTAGTTATGTTGTTTCGTTGTACGGATTTTTCATCTTATTGTGTTATCTTTTATTTTAAAAAGATGCATTTTGTGGAGACTGAGTATTTTTATTTCTTGTCTGTTGAGGTAATTGATACGATTCTCTCCAGGAGGATCGGATCTGAGTGGGGAATGAGAAGAAAACCAGTAGTATAGATTGCTGTAGAAGTTTGACGGGATAGAACGTCAGGATGACGGTTCTATCTCGGTGCAAGAAATGGAAAGGGGAAAAAAGGGGGTGGGGAATGCTTTTGAGAGGATCTCCCAGCCTCTCCTAGTGCGGATTTCTTTCCGTGCCCCTCATGTTTCTCTGAGGTCTATATTTATTGTCCTCAGTCAGTCTCATCTGAGGGGTATAAATATAGATTTTCAGCCTGTGAAGTCTCTTGAAGCCTCTCCCATGTACTGTGCGCGTGTCTCCCTCTTCTATCGTGTACACTTTATTAATGGGGTCGTAACAGTAACTTGAATCTTATGCTGTTGCTTTTGGTGCGTTGGTACATATGTTTTTGTTTGAAGTGTGTAAATGAACAAGATACTTGTCGTTTGTTAACACAGATTTTCTGACGCAGCTCAATTGTTCCTTTTCCTTATTGCTCTTTTATGGGGTAACGTTTCAATTGGACCTAAGGTAGACTTTGTTATGCTGAAAATATATGCTGCAGGTTGGCTTAATAAATTTAGAAGACGAAAACTTGGCAGGAAAAGTTGTAGACGATACCCAAAGTAAGCTGCAGGTAAGTCAACAAATCTTTTTAACATCATTAATTTTTTTTTATGCTCATAGTTAATTAAATTATGCATAGCTGGTATATTCAATCGAAATTTTATTGTGTTTCTCGTCAATCATAAAACCGTGTAACTTATTGGGAACTTGATTTCATTCTATTCACGATGCATTTGAGGAGGTTTTTATTATTCTTTTTCTTTAAATTCCCTTCATAAAGTTCTCTATATCTTTTTGGAAAGTCAGATGAGTTCTACCAATTCACATTGTCTGCTTTAATAATGATCTTTTAGAGGGTTTCCTAGATTTTTGCTTCTCATAATCATGTTTCTGTGGATATTATTGATTCCTTAGCTTTTGCTTTATTGTTTTCGTCAGAAGATTCTGTCCTTTTCTGTTCCCAGCATTTAGACTACCTATTTCTTTCTCTTGCATTTTTCTTGTACACTCAGGTTGTTGGTAGATTTGTTGGTCGTAGATCTCACAATGTGGATTGCTGTTTCTTTCCAGGTTGCATTAAATACAGGCGACTGCAACAGAATTCGTGTTTTAATGCGGTTTGTGTCGGTTCTGGTGGGTACTTTCATCCTTAGTCGAAAATTTTATGATGACAGTCTTTTGTGTAATTCTTTTCGCATGTTGAAATCTACTCTTGTTCGTTTCTTATGATCTCTCACACCCCCTTGAAAATAATGAACCAGATTTTCTCTCTCTACATCATTATATGGTTTGCAATTCTTATGCCGAATAGAATTTTGTCTCGTAAAGTTTGGTTTTTCTGCTAACCATGTAATTATCTAGAAAATTCATGGTTAACGCTTTGTGCTATTTTCTCTGAGGTGCGTTTAGACACTGCCTCAGTCATCCGGATATGTTATCACTTAGATGCCAGTTGAATGGGAAAATTAGATGCTGGAGTTAAAAATTAAAATTTTTCAAAAGAAACAGGTGAATTGCGAACGGTGAGCCTCCGTAAATTCTAGAATTTCTTGCTGTAAGTTATTTTCCCTAGGTTTTGGTGTGACACCATGATCACCGTTTGACACTATCCATGGCAGAATTTTACCGCTATGCTATAAAGATCGCATTCATAGCAAGTCTTTAGTTGTTGCAAACCGAAATGAATGCATATTGAATGCTGTGGTTATACAGTGGCGATGTTATGTTTGCTCCATTAATGTAGTTCTCACAAAAATTTGGGGAATAACATCCCTCCATGGCTCGAGTACTATTGGTAGATGGATCATGAATTTTGACACTAGGGATAATTTTATCGAGGTAAGGAATGCCTGAGTGGTTGAATTATTCCCATTGGTTTGGCCTCGCGAGTGAGTTCACCATGATATCTGGAAAGTATAGAGTGCATGCATGGATATAATAATAGAAAAGTAAACAAACGAGTCTAGTCAGTAGACCGTGCTTGTTTCTTTGAGACTCGGGTCATTAAGGTCATCTTGGTGTTGTTGAATTTGTCTGTTTTGTGAATCCTAGGTTATTCAGCCTATTCTTCTTGGGCCAGTATTGAACTTTTTGAGATGATAGGCTCTCTTGATCGTGCTGGTTCAATTTCCAGTCGCCTACAGCTCCATCCGGCGGAATCTAGAGATGTGGGAGGGGCCAGCTGTTTCAGCGGCAAGTCCAGCTGGCTCCTTGGTGCAGTCGAGGTTATTTCCACATCCTTGTATCTGAAGGGTGCAAACGAGTTCTTTTTTTCCGAAATGTAAGCCAGCCAAGTCATGAGCTCTCACGAACTTCCCAAGAAGAAAGAAGTAGATGCAAAATTCGGGTGATGAAGGTCTCATCACAGCCAGACAACACCAAAGTTCCTTGCTTTACTCCGCAGAATTTAGATATCCATTGCTAATGGAGGAAGAAGAATTGAGCTAGTCTTCATTTAGATGATTGAAGTTGGGATAATTTCACGCATTTATTTCACTTCCTGGTTCTTGCCATAAAACAAAGTTGAGAAACATTGTTTCCTAGAAATGAATCGGAACTAATTCCCTTTAGAGATCTCTGCACAGTTAGATTAATCCGGGTATTTTCTAGTCTGTTCCGCTCAAATCCTCTTCTGAAAGTAAACAATGTAGAGATGTCCGTATTATTCCCTCATCAGAATCTTTACGTTTTTGTATGCTTTTGACCGAAATTAGGCAAACTGCCACTCAAGCATTCGTTCTAGTTGATGAAGAGGTGATTTTTAGAGGACACCAAAATAGATTTTTTTGGAGGACGTGTAAAGTCTAACCATTCGGATACTTAAAACTTCGTTTAGATATCCCTAAGGAACGGACTTTATGCAGTGATCATGTAAATGATAACAAGAGATTTTCACATGAATTTGTGACTTTTTACTGTTCAACTTCAAATTCTGGATAAACGTTCCTGCCAAAATTTCAATTTTAACTTTTGCAATCAGTTCCGTAATGGTACACTTTAATCAACATATTGTATAATTTAGATATCTTGGACTATATATGGTGGTCATAATTTGCCATTGAGACTATCAATGAAGAATGGAGGCCTTGCTATTTGATGACTACTTACCATTGTCAATAATCTCGTTTAGCTGAAAAGATTATATATGGTGCCATAATTTCCTGTGTGGCAGAGGCAATTTTCATCTTTCATCGTACGATCTTATTGTCTATAATATCATGTTATAAACCTCCAGTTTTATTTTTTTAAACTGTTGTAAATGGTGTTGTTACTTTTTTTGTAGATGTGCAGCAAAGTTATCCTTGCAGGATCTATAGTGGAGGTGTTTGAGACACTGTTGTCATCTGCTGCTACGATTGTAGATGAGGAGGCTGGGAATCCAGCTTGGCAGTCACGTGCTGACTTTTACATTACTTGTATTTTGTCCTGCCTACCATGGTGTGGTGCAGAGTTAGCTGAGGTATAGCATCAGTGTTAACTGGCTGTTAAAACTTCTCGCGTCTCCTTGGATTTTTTTTCGTTTGTTCAGGTTTCTTGCGCATTTATATTTTTTTATACATTCCTTTCTGTTGGTGCATGTGACGATGTGTGCATAAGAGCTATGCCAGATGGAGAGTGCATTTATTTATTACTCAACTGCCAAAATTGACAATGAATTCATTCATGTTTGTCACTTTTATGAAGTCTTTTTTCCTGCTTCTTTTTGAAGTACATCATTAATTGCTGCCGCGTCTCTAGTCTGTTCACAATCACATTTTTAAAGCGCTGTAAAACATGAATGAGATAATGGAGAAGATGAACATTGGTTAAAGAATAATGTGTTACAATCCACAATGAATGTGGTACATCCATATATTATGTAATTATATGTAGTTAAGGGATGCCATATGATTACTCTTTTTGTCATTATGCCTGATTTTTTCAGCTCCTTAGGAATCATGAACTGTAAAAATGTCTGTTAATTGTTTTTCTTTTTGCTTGTTCATACATTTTTCACTCTATATACTGTCTAATTTTCTGAAATGTTATACATAACTTTCTCTGCCCTTTGGTAACAGAATGCGGTTTGCTTTGCAATTTTTGAGATTACATTGCTTTAACCTTTTTACTCTAATTTGGAATGCAGCAAGTTCCTGACGAGATTGACAGAGTCATGGCTGCTATCCAGTCTTATTTAAGTATCAGAAAACGTACTCCTGATATTGGACTGCAAGTGTTCGAATCAGATGAAGATAAGATTATCAACAACAAGGTATAATGGCAACACTTGGTGCCGACTTTTCTTTTGTGTGGAGACAATACCTTGTTAAATTCTGACATTAAAACTCTGAATCTACTGTTGTTTGAATTATAAACTCAACAACTTTTTTTATTACATTAGAGATCCTCATCTATGTATTACAGGGTGATTCAATAGCAAAACCATGTCTATGTCAGGATTGAAAGATAACATTGATGCTAGTATTGCTGTTACGATATCATGTTGATGTTATCACCTGTGGAAAGGTTACCTCTTTATTCCAAGCATTATTAAATTCGATCTTCTTCTCTGTAAATTACTTGGGGTTAGCTTTGTCTCTATGGTACGAGATGACATTCTTAGATAATTTGAGAGCTTGAAAACTAAGTTACCTCTTGCTATGATTAGTTACATCAGAACTGAAAGTTGACTGCTGAGGCAGGCCAGATACCTGGATTGGCGAAGGCTGATCCATTATGTATTCGATCAGATTAGGTCTTAGCTGGTAGGAAGGGCGACAGGTTGATACTAGCTTAGCCTAACTTCGTTGGTATCTCCATGTCTCTTTATCTTGACATTACATCGGTTGCATCGAATTGAAAAACTTGTCATCTTAGGCACCTGTGCGTTTAGGTTATTGGTTCAGACTAGCTTAATTATCTTTGTAGATGAAATCCCCGGTAAAGTGACCAAAATTTCTTTTCTGGGCCTACGAATGTGCTGGTGAAGCTACTTTTCTTTTTAGAAGGATGACGGATAGTAAAAAGTTACTATGTTATGGTGAATGTACACTGATTCAGCATACAGTGTAAATGCAATAAGTTTGAAATTACATCCTGAGAAAATATCCTTGGAATCCACCTCAATGATGTGGTGTTAAGTTATTGTTTGATTTATCTCAAGAAAAAGCGCTGTGCTGCGACTGCTGAATACTTTAATTGATGTTGATCCAGTGGCAGTGCCTGTCCAAGGGACATCTGGATACTGCTCTCCTTAGTGAGATGTGATATTCGGGAAATCATTATGAGACTTGAAAGAACCAAGGCTGAGAGTGCACTTGTACATTCCTTGAGCTGCTAGCAGCAGGCTGAAAAGGATGATAGGATTTGAGGGTTTTTCAAGACCCTTCAATCTGATACCTCGATTAGTCACCTCCTTCCATTGCCTTAAGTAGAGGGATTTCCTAATTTTGGTTACCTTCATTTGTTGTATTTTCCTTCGTTGAATCTCGGTTGCCTTGAATGATACTTTCAAAGCGCACAGGCCATCCAACGTTCATTCATTAGATGGCCTATTACGTCTGGGAATGCACCATAGAATAATTACCATTTAATACTGTTAAACTTTTCAATCTATCCTGTGGGTTCACCTGTGTAAATCGCTCTCCAAAGTGCATTAGTGGATTTGCACAGTACCATTGACGGCCAATCTAGTTTTTTCAATCATAGCTTGCGACAGCCTCTCTCATGTTGAAAATGTTGTTTAGCTTTCTATTTTATCTTCTCTTCTTATTCTTCTTATTTCTCCGGATGGATCAGATGACTATTGCAAAGATATATATATATATATATATATATATATATTGTGTCTCAGTTTCAGTGACTTTTCTTTGTAGAAAGTAGACCTTCACACTGGCATTGCCTTTATCAATGGGGCACTCTTGTAACCTACGCTCATATCCATTTTTTCATGGTGCAGAAGTACTCTTCCCAAATTCCTTGTGTTTTGTTACTGTCTATCTGATGAGATGCCAATGCAGCCGCAAACTATGTTATTTTGCATTAGATGGAAATGATTACTGCTTGTGTTTTATTGCACACCAATTGGTTTGTAGAGTTGCCTCATCACTTACTTATTTATCTAAAACTGTTTGACTTAAGGTGCTCTGTCTGTAGTCTCCAGTCTCGTCAAACCCAAAGTACCTTTTGACTTCTTCCGTTTGGTTTCCAGCAGGAATAATTTATGTTTGATTCAATTCTTCTGTTAACTGTTATGTGCTTCAGGGCAGAGAAAAAATAGAGGTTCAACGTCTGGATTTGTCTTTCCAAGCAATGCTGTGCGTCTACCCTCGGAAAGAAACTTAATCTGACTGTTTGATGCACTTTCAGGACTTCCTAGAAGATCTGTGGGATCGTGTCCAGGACTTACTAAATAATGGGTGGAAAGCTGATAGTGGTATGCTTTCATGCTAATTTAATGCATTATAACTCTCCTCTCACTTGTGCAATCTTGCTATGTTTTTTTTTTCTTTTTGAAAATTTTCATATTCCAGTTGGATGTAAACTAATATGCTTTCTTGATAACTGGCAGAGCACTTGCCTAGGACAACATTTCGCTTCTTTCAATTTTTTTTGTTGCATGTCATTTGTAAAATATTTTTTTGATGACAATCCATCTTTATGTTGTTTCCCTTTGAATTGGGGATAAACTCTTCAATTTTTTAAACTAGCAGCACCAATAGTTCATCTTCTCATCCATGGTTAGAAGTACTCTTCTATGAGACAGGAAAGGCGAGGCTTACTGGTGAAATTTTAGGATATGTTTTTTCATTCCGTTGAAGAAGAATTCAATCAATAGGCCAACATGAATATTTAGCGAGCTGATTTAAATGAATTCTTCAAGAGATAAGAAACATGTATCATGATTTTAGTGAAGGAGAAAAGGTTGAAGCTCATCAACTTCTTAAGGGTCTATTTTGCAGGTGATAATTTTTTTCTTCTATTGATACCAGGTTCAACGTTTGTAGGCTTCCTTATATTTCCAAGCCCAATGAGCAGTGGGTGACTTGCTCTGTGGGTTCAGACCGGATATCTATTTTTGGTGAACGAGAAATGAATCTGTTACGAACCTCCTGAGATTTGAATCAATTCTTGCCCTAACCTTACCGTATTCGAGGTTCAACAGGGAATTCAACTCTTGTTGTATAGAAGAATCAGGTAGAACAACTGAAAGTAGGGAATAGAAGACAAAAGAGGTTGACAGATAGTAGGACAAGTCCCTGAGGTCGGATCGATCCTCAGGGAACAGGAGAGCCCGAATCGGACCTCTTTAGGGACAGATCTCCCTCTCTACTCTCTGATTTCTCTCCCCTTCTTATTTTGGCCTTTACTGTATTTATAGGCCCCAGTACATTATTCTGTTGTGGTCCCTCCTCCACAAAGGGGTCTAGGTCGTCTTTTGTAGACGATAGTTGGCTTCGTAACATTACTTTCCCCCATGAGTTTCACCTTGTCCACAAGGTGAGATGTAGGAAATTGCTGAAGGAATGCTGATACTGTCATCCATGATGATTCAAACTCCAGAAGATGTTTCCATGAAACTAATATTTCTGTGTCTTGAAAAGTCACCCTATGAGCCTTAATGTCTGCTGGAATTAGTATCCATTCTTGTTCATCTGATAGTGTTGGAGGAATTGGTTGGCTTTGCTGTCTATCCTTCCTGAGCTGAGATATATGGAACACCGGATGAATAGCTGAATGGTTAGGCAATTGGAGTTTATATGCTACTGGTCTAATTCTTTCCACAATGGGATATAGACCAAAATAACGAGGATTGAACTTCTCATTTTCCTTTTTGGCTAGAGATTTCATTCGATAAGGTTTAATCTTGAGGAAAACCTGATCACCCACTTGTAACTCAACTTCTCGACGATGTTTATCTGTATTGAATTTCATCCTCGCTTGTGCCTTGTGCAAGTTGAATTTCAAGATCTTGAGAATATCATCTCGTTCCGAGAGTAGTTGATCGATGGCATCGATTGGTGAAGGGAGTGTTCCATATTTGATCAATTTCGGTGGATCCCTACCATATACTGCTCGAAAAGGAGTCATTTTAATGGAGGAATGATAAGAAGTATTGTAACTATATTCTGCCCAATGAAGCCATAATTTCCATTGCTTCGGTTTATCAAAGACTACACATCTCAAATAATTTTCTAAGCACCTGTTGACAACTTCTGTTTGTCCATCTGTTTGCGGGTGGTAAGAAGAGCTGAATTTGAGTTCCGTACCCTGTAGTGTGTGTAGTTCGCGCCAAAATGCACTTACAAATAGTCGTCCCCTGTCGAAGACCACAGTGTTTGGAAACCCATGGAGTTTTACAATCTCCTTGATGAATAATTGAGCGACCTCCTTTGCTGAAAATAGATGATGTAGAGCAAGGAAATGATTGTACTTAATCTATCTACCACTACTAATATGGCATTTGACTCATGTGATTTGGGTAAACCTTCAATGAAATCCATTGAAAGGTCCTCCCATATTTGGGTAGGTATAGGCAATGACTGTAGAAGTCCACCTGGAGATTGTGAAGAAGATTTACATTGTAAACAAGTTGGGCAATTGTTGATATATGCTTTGATATCTCTCTTCATTCCTTGCCAATAAAATTGACACGAAATTCTATGATATGTCTTCTGAAACCCAACATGACCCCCCACTGGACTGTCATGATATAATTGTAACACTCTGGTGATTAAAGGGGAATGTATGGGCAGAACCAATCTTTCTTTGTAAAGCAAAGATCCATCCTTTAAAGAATATAATTCGTTTGTTGTATCTCTTTGGGACAAAGAAGCTTTAATCTTTGCAAGCCTAATGTCTTGGTCTATTGCTAGTCGGATAGTTTCAAGATCAATGACATGTTGGGCTATTGCCTCATTTAGTTCAGCTTGTAATAATAGTGGACATCTGGATAATGTATTTGCAGCTTGATTGTTCTTCCCTTCCTTATATTTAATTTCAAAACTATAGCCCATCAATTTCACCAACCATTTATGATATTCAGCATGGATTTCCTTCTGTTCAAGTAAGAATTTAAGACTGTACTGATCTGTTTTGATGATAAAGTGCTGACACATAAGATAATGCCTCTATTTTCTTACTGCCAAAACTATAGCCATCAACTCCTGTTCATAAGCTGATTTCCATTGGGCTCTCATTAGAAGAGCTTGACTGAAATATGTTATTGGGCGGCCTTGTTGCATGAGAACAACCCCAACACCTGATCTAGAAGCATCAGTTTCCACAATAAATTGTTGTGAAAAATTTGGTAATGCTAATACCGGCGCCATAGTCATTGCATGTTTAAGGTTATGAAAAGCTGTTTGTGCTTCTCCTGACCAATAGAATGCATCTTTTCTTAATAATTGCGTTAGTGGCCAAGCAATTGAAGCATAATTGGCAATAATTTTTCTGTAGTATCCAGTGAGCCCTAGGAACCTGCGGAGTTCCTTAAGGTTTCTAGGAATTGGCCAATTACTCATGGCAGATATTTTCTCTTTGTCAACTTTCACTCCTTCTGCCGACACCCAGTGGCCCAAATATTTAAGTTTACTTTCCCCAAATCTGCATTTCTTGACATTAATATGAAGAGAATTTTCTGATAGAATAGAAAATACCTTCCTCATGTGGTGCAGGTGCTCAACAGTTGTGGTGCTGTACATAAGTATATCATCAAAGAAAACCAATATAAATTGTCTCAATTATTGTTGGAATATTTGGTTCATTAGTGACTGAAAAGTTGCTGGTGCATTAGACAACCCAAAGGGCATGACTTTAAATTCATAATGGCCGTGATGAGTCTTGAATGCAGTCTTAGGTATATCCTCTTTTTTCATCCTGATCTGATAATATCTTGACCTAAGATCGAGTTTTGAAAAAATTGATTTCCCATACAATTCATCTAGCAGCTCATCAACCACTGGAATAGGATATCGGTCAGGAATTGTAGCTCGGTTCAATGCTCTGTAATCTATACAAAACCTCCATCCGCCATCTTTTTTTTTGACTAATAATGCAAGGCTTGCATAAGGACTATGTGAAGGTTGTATGACCTCTATTGATAGGAGTTCTTGGACGAGTGTCTCAATTTCATTTTTTTGGAAATGAGAGTATTTATAAGGCCTCAAATTAATAGGTTTTGTTCCTGGTAATAGATGAATGGCATGGTCAATAAGGCGTTCAGGTGGCATTCCTGTCAATACTTCAAAAACCTTAGGAAATTCTTGTTTCAGACTGATTTCTAACCCATTGGGTGCACTAAAATCTTCTTGTGAGTGAATATGATGTAATTCGACCATATATGCCTTGCTACTCTTCAGTTCCTTATCTGCTTTTCTTGGTGATGTACTGATTTTTGTAATACCGGGGTCCCCTTTGAAGATATGAACCTTGCCTCCCATCATGAATCTCATTATAAACTTCTCATAGTTGGAAAGGATCTACCCCAAAGTTCTCAACCATTGTATGTTTAGGATCACATCAGTGCCACTCAATTCTAATGGTAAGAAATCTTGGACTATCAAAACACCTTACGCATGGAGTGGAATATCTTTGCAAATTGCTGCACCTGCCACTGTATTGCCATTGCCCATAACTATGTTGTAGCCATTTAACTTCTCCATTGATAAGGATAATTTTTCAATTATTTTGGTGGACAAAAAATTGTGAGTTGCCCCGCTGTCGATGAGTATTGACACATCAATGTCATGAATTTTGCCCCATAGTTTCATAGTTTCTTGTTGAGTGATCCCCATTACTGAATTTAAAGATACATGTGCAGTGAAAACCTTCTCATTTGTGTTGGATATGACCTGATCAAATAGTTTCCACCCTTCATTTATGTAGTCATCTTCTACACTCTTCTGGTCTTCGTCCACAATAATAATATTCAACTCCTTTTTACAGCGATGCCCTGGAACAAATTTTTCATTGTAGTAGTAGCATAATCCTTTATCTCTCATCTTCTGAAATTCTTGATCCGTCAACTTAAGTATTCTGCGGTTATTCACAGGCAGCTTGAATGTTATGGAATTTTCCTTTGGTGTGTTTCTAGTTGAATCCTGATAATCATTCCTATAATTACCTCTGTTATTTGTATTATGAAATTCTCTTTTATAAGAGTCATAACGAGGTTGAGATGGTTCAGGCTTGGCAGTCACTTGCTTCCCAGAGAATTCATTTCTGCTGTTTCGAATTTCCCGAAGATGAATCTCAGCTTGGATTGATAAATCCATTGTCTCTCTTAGTCCCAAAGGGTTATGCATTGCCAATTCAGATCTGATGTCTGGTTTTAAACCCCTCACATATGTATCTTCTAATACTTCTGTGTTTACATGCGGTAGAAAAGTTGCAATTCTTTCAAACTCGGCCCTATATTCTCTTTCTGATTTGGTTTGTTGTAAGCTCATTAGTTGTTGCAGTGAACTCCTTATCTCAGAGGTCTTGAACCGTTTCTTCAGTTGACCTTTGAAGTCATGTCAATCTCGAAATGGAAATCTGTCTTCCATCCATAGATACCATTCTAGGGTTTCTCCCTCCATACTTAGCATAATTTGTTTGAGTCTATCATGTTCTGACATAGGGTTTAGGCAGAAATACCTCTCAGCACGCCTGATCCATCCCTCGGGGCCATCTCCATGGAAGACTGGTAACTCTATCCTCTAATATGTCTGTGCTTGCCCACCTTGTGAAGTTTGGTTTGAATGAGTGGTGATAGTATTTTGTTGCTTCGGTTCCTCTCTTGGATCTTCATTTGAATGTGAATTGGAGTGCAGATCCTTTGTAGATAATTTATGGAGAATCTGGTTAAGGATTTCTCTTTGCTCGAGTAGGGATTGTTCTTGCTTAACATATCCTTGTTTCAAAGATGCAACCTCTTCTTCTAGCGAAGCCATTTGATGTGCCTTAGATCTGGTGAGCATCCGCCGATCAAGATAGGTTCCAGGATATTCTGGATGATCTTCTTCTTGTTGTAGACCTGTTAATCTTCTTCCAACATTCTGACTTTATGAGGTATGGTCGAACGAATTCGTTGTAAGATTTACCTCCGTTTCTTGAATTTGTTGTAGTTCAGATCTTGAAGGAATTTCTGTTCAGCCTTGCTAATTCAATCTTATTAGGGCGCAAACAGAATCTTACTCCAATAACTTGTACTTGTAGTAGTTTCTTGATCTCACGCAAGGGGCCAGGACGTCTGGCTCTGATACCAGTGTTACGAACCTCCTGAGATTTGAATCAATTCTTGCCCTAATCTTACCGTATTCGAGGTTCAACAGGGAATTCAACTCTTGTTGTATAGAAGAATCAGGTAGAACAACTGAAAGTAGGGAATAGAAGACAAAAGAGGTTGACAGATAGTAGGACAAGTCCTTGAGGTCGGATCGATCCTCAGGGAACAGGAGAGCCCGAATTGGACCTCTCTAGGGACAGATCTCCCTCTCTACTCTCTGATTTCTCTCCCCTTCTTATTTTGGCCTTTACTGTATTTATAGGCCCCAGTACATTATTCTGTTGTGGTCCCTCCTCCACAAAGGGGTCTAGGTCGTCTTTTGTAGATGATAGTTGGCTTCGTAACATAATCGATTATCACTTTTTGAGGAAAACAAAATATACATTATGCAGTTGGTCAAAGTCAGCGTAGTCGTTTTGTGGCATTGGTTCATCTGTATCCGTTGCCTAGTTTGTGTTTTATCAATCTCATATTTGAGTCCTGGAAGAATTGTAGATTGCTGTAAATCTGTCTAATTGTTCAATGGTCAGCTGTTGTGAAGCAGTGAAACCATAAAGAATGCAGGTTAACCATTTTGTAATGACTCACCTTCTGGTGCTTTGAGGAGGTTAGTGGGAACGAATTTTGAAAGTTTGTCTCTGATCACCTGTAAACCGGTTCTCAACCCCTATAGTAGGCAATTGGTAGATAGGCTTTCTGAACTTGCCCCCTGGAAGGATGTTAAGGAAAAATTAACTCTGCATGCTGGTGATCAAATTGAGATTTCTAAGATAAGTGAGGCGACAAGGCCAATAGTAATCTTTGTACAAGTGAAAATAAGGATCCGTGGCAAGCTGTTGATGGATCATCTTCAGTTTCTAGCTTTTCGTAGACTTTTATCTAACTGAAAACTATGCCTATAATCCCTCTTTTGTTCGTCTCCTGAATGCTCTCTCATTTTGTCAACTGTTCACTCCATCCTGTTTTCAGCGTAAACTATGTTTTGCATGCTTGTGCATGCTTGGTGCAGGCCATCGATATGCCATAAAGGCTTTTTGGGAGCACGTTGAACCCATTCTCGGACACCATTTTGAATTTGGATTTATCTACTTCCTGAACTATGTTCTGGAGCTTTTAATTTGTGGATAAACTAGGATTCTGTTTTCGTCTAGTTTTTTGGGTATTTCCTCTCTTATGGATTTGTATCCTTTCTAAAGTATTTTTTGCAATACAGTTCCCAGACCTTATCTGCAATTCGAAGCACAGCTGGTAGTTGGGAAGTCCCATGATTTTGCTCCAGTCAGCTGTCCTGATCAACCTTCATCCCTTTCTTCACTCTCTAGTGTCTCTTTTGGAAGGGAAAAACATGTTGCTGACTTGAAGTATCCCCAAAGACTTCGAAGACTTAATATATTTCCTGCTAACAAAGTTGAGGTAAGCTTAAGACGGATACCATTACTCAGCAAGCGATTTTGTTTACTTTTTTTCATAAGGCTGGAATGAACTCTTTCTTGAAGGTGTTTAGACTTTTTCTTTCAAGTAATAAAGCTAACCTATAAAAGATGCTTTTGCGGATTTGAAAATTTGTGTATCAGTGGATGTCAACTGCGAGAAAGTTCCTCTATGGAAGTTGTCCAGATGAGTGGACACAGGGAAAAGTGAGAACATGAATGGGCTGCAATGCCCTGTCCAAACATGTGATCTCATAAACTTTTTGGCTTTGAAATATAAAAATGGGAAAGTACCTTTATACAAAGCGGAGCGATTACAGATTAAAGATGGCGGAAATTATATAATTCTTCTCGAATATGTGACAATGTTGATGGCAATGTCCCCTTTTCTACCCCGTATTTTATGGGGTATGCTATTAGAAACGGATGCTAATTTTTGAATTGCTCGTTCTTTAACTTCCGTTTTCGGAGACAGTGGAAAATGTTCGCCTGTGACGCCTGATATGCTAAATTGAGACAGTGAATTTGCTAATTTAGGTATTTTATGTCATAAAGTTCAGACCTTGTCTCTTGTTGAGGGAATCCTAACTAATGTCTGATGCAAAGCTTGGTACATGTCTCATTTTCTTCCTGGCTTGGGTGGCACAAAGTTAGTCATGTAGTGATAAGGTTTTGTGCATCTTCCCTAGGCTTTTTTGTTGAATCTTCATCGGTTAATAAAAAATTTGTTGGAGTTTATGCAAAGTAAAACCTCTGAATAGATTTCTTACTATGTTTTTATTTTCTAAAAGAAAACATTGGCAGGTTCTTACTTTTATGGCACTAAAAATACAGATAGGTCCTTGGATCAAGCTGCACAATAAAATACAATTCTAATAATTTGTGATCTATTTGTTCTTCTGAGGAAATGACGAAAATTTAGGAATGAAATTCAGGCAGCTACTTGTTCTTTGAATAATTGGAATAGAAAGCAAATATTGATTGTGGCGTTAGGATCTTCTCGAGTCTTGTTGCCAACCTAGTGATTTATAACCCCTTTCATCATTTGAAGTCCTGCCTTGATCCGTCGTGAGGGGATGAAACGAAGGTTAGTATGTCATGAAGAGGGGAGAGCGAGGAGGAGAAGTTTGTTTGCATGATTGGGATGGGATGTGCAGAAGCAACAGGCAAGATGGAACCTGGTTTCTAAAATTGAAGCGTTTTATGTGCGTCTTGGTCGATAAGCTGTTATGAATAGTATTGGAGCATGGATCCTTGGGACTGCTGTGGTGAATGTGAAATACTACAGATTTAGCTACAGATGGAGTGGTTATACTGGACGTCACTCATCTCTTTTCTCTTTCTATCAATCTGGTGTGGTGAAACATTCTTAAAAGAGAGTTTTATATTACCTTCTATATCCTTACTTTTTTGGTAATGCCAATGGGTTCAGAAGCGTGACTGGAACTAGTCAATACTGGTGTCATTGGTTATAAGTCCTCGTGTGGAAGAGTAGACATTGGTGATACGTAATACGAAGAAAAAGCTTGAGGCTTGGAATCATTCAGGAAGTTAATTTCCCCGTTCTCTATGCATAAAAAAACGCCTGGATGTTATTGTTTTTGACACCATCAGTATCTTGCATAATTATTTTCTGCTCCGAATTGCTTTGTTAGTGCGTCAATTTTGTTAGAAACGTGAGTTTTTGTGCCGTCTAATTCTTTGTTTACTTGTATTTTGCTGTATGATAATTACTTTTAATCTCTATAAATCTTATTGTGACTTGGTTTCTGTGAATTCAATGGAGAGTGGATTATTCCATCTCCCAAAAAGCGATTTTAATGTATCCGGTTGCTTAGTCTTTGTTGCTGTTTGAGATATGAGTTACTTACAGTGGTACATCTAAATGACAGAGTATACAACCTATTGACCGTTTTATCGTGGAAGAATACCTGCTGGATGTGCTGTTTTTCTTCAATGGCTGGTTCGTATCAGTTTATTAAATTTCTCGAGATCCTTTATATTTATCATTCAATGCATTTGTGCTCGTTTAATTCTCACATAACTTTGAAGTAGTTTACTTTGTTTGCTCTGAACAACTGTATTCAGCTCTTTTTCCATTGAGCTTTCATTATAGCATCTTCATTATCTACTTATCTCCAAGATCAAACACTGGAATCGAGTCTCATCATTAACGTCTGATGCACGTGGATTATTTTTTGAGACAATGTTTAGGCTATTTATTTATTAGTTCAGTACATAAAAACCTTTTGCTGATCATTTTCTCTTCGTTTCTTTGTTAACATTTGTTTCATGGAAAGATAGCCGGAAAGAATGTGCTACATATATGGCTGGACTTCCCGTACCCTTCAGATATGAATTTTTGATGGCAGAGACAATATTTTCACAGGTGAGAATTATTTCTGGCATAATGTTTTGACATACTTTCAAATCTCAATTCATCTTCCCTACTTGTGTTTCGTGGGAGAGTATTTGCTATTGCCAGCCATTTTGCTGATTATTGTATGCATAATGTCAGTGGCTGGGGTCCTCCCCAGTTATTGAATGGTCATGTGGAAATTATGACGATCTGTAGACAGTTTGGCTACGGGTTTCAGTATCCGCTGGGTTTGTTAAGGCTTTTAAGCGGTTAATTCATGGATTAAGCCTTTTACATGACATGAAGACCTCTAGGTAACGGCGGTTTATTCATTCATTGCCAATGGAAGTTTGGTGGCTTTCCTTGTGTGCGTGTCTGCTTTTTCCTGAGGTGGAAGCTGCTGTTTTCTTGTTTTACGGATTAGTTTCTTATCATCTGTTTTCGGGCTTCCAAATTAAGATTGCTTAATTCTCACAACATTTGTTTCTTCCCATTCTTCTACCTACTCGACTCTCTACTTTGGCCAATTTTTGAGGTTGATGGAGCGGCTGCTCGTTCAGTGTGGTTATCTGATTTTGGATAGGTTTAGGTTGTGTTGCTATGACGAGATATGTGTAGAGACACTCATACGAGACTGAGAGGATATAGATGGGTTCTTCTTTGTACTATCTCACGTAGATGCTCGTAATCTGCCTCGTGAGTGGCTGCAACATGGCTGCTCTTGAGGGAAATCAACTCATCCTTACTGGGTTTCAGTCAAAATATGTATCAACATAATGACACTCGCCATCTGTTATGGGATTTATCAGCGTTTAAACCCAGTCATTCACTTTCTGCAGATCATTCTAAAGCGATTAGTCAGCATCAATATATCAGAGGTCGTCCGGTACCTGGCTTATACAGGATTGGATAGATGTAGCCAAACTTGAGTTGTTGCTTGGTATTTGTGCAGTACCAGTTGACATTAGCTGGGACATTTTGGCTGTAACTTCATGCATATAACTAGACCCTTTTGGGGATGTTGTATTCCCATAAATTAGGTACTTACTTTGCTTACTGTCAGGATTAGTTGAAATTCTTTGTTTCTTAGGGAATTAGCTCTGGCATCCTGCCTAATCTTTTCCGGTAATTCCAATGCAAACGACGTCTCGATTTTTTTTTCCATGCAAGAGGTAAAAATAAAATAAACTCATAGTTTTCTCTACGGAATGATCCAGTGGTCTGTTGCCCAGAAAATTTATCATCAAACAAGGATGAAAAAAAGTAGATAATTTTCATTATTGACATGCCATACGCTGAGGTTTTATTGCTATATGGGTTGGATTATATGTATTCCCTTACATAATTGCTTTATCAAGGTTAAACATTGAAGTGGATTAATTATTATGATCCCCATCCTATTTCAATACGGAAGTATAAGTGACTATGCCACGCACATGTAATGCCTGAAAATAGGCTGAAATGAATACATCCTATCAGAGAGAAACTTGTGCACAATTCAGTCCACTCAACAGGTACCTCGCGCAGACCAGGAAAGTTGGGCGGTGGACGCCCTCTTGTGGTCTATTCACAAGGATGGGCCGTACCCCATGTTGTAACATGGACAATTTTAATGGAAGACCCAATTTATTTAGGATTCTTCCGTACTATCCATATTGTATTTGTTTCTCTACATGGAATATTAATTACTTGTGGGTCCTAGTAATTTGAAATTTTTAGCTAAGTTTATTGCTGTAACCATATCTTTTTTTTGTTTCATGTGTGCAGCTTTTGTTGCTACCTCATGCTCCATTCAAACCCCTGTATTACACATTAGTTATAATCGACCTTTGCAAGGTGAGCATGATATAATCTTGGTTTCGTTTTTCAACTGTTTGTTGAGATGTTAAGTTTTGTGGAGGATGTGTAATATTTGTTTCCTTATCAAAAACAAACTGGTTTCTGATTTGCAATCAACATATGCTGCGATAACGTTCAGTGTCTATATTTGTTGATAATCGTACAAATAACTCTTTCTGTCAGCTTTATGAAGGTTTCTCTCTGATCAGAGATGGCTTTACTCTGTAATTTAAATAACCTAATTCTCTGATATTTTCGTGTACAATGAGGTTTTGATGGGGCAGACAACGAACAAGGAATTATCTCCTTCCATTGTGAATGTGTATTTTAGCATTGGAATGAGTCTTGCTTTCATTTTCTCTATAAGAATACCAAGACCTCTCCCATGACCTCCAAAGCTATTTGTTCGGTAACATCTGATTATGAGCTTCATGTTAAAACTGCTTCTGAAGTAAATTATAATCTAGCTGAAGTAATCGATATGGTTATGACGGTCACTGACGGACATTTTCATTTGGATTTTTTTCTCTTAATTCATTTGTTTGCGGTTCAATGTTTATCTTTCGTATCTCCTATGTAAACATAATGCAATAAAGCTTGTGCCTTTTGACAGATATAATTCATAAAAAACTGAAGCGCTGGACAGTAGTATGTTATGAAGTGATTGATTTCTCCTTTTTTTTTTGGCTCTACTGCCTGTTGGATCTTTCTCCATCAATGTTCTTATCTAATGCGTCTTTTACTGGCTGGTAGACGGACATACCTTACGACTAATAAATTGCCTAAGGTATTTTTTTTGTCATGATAGGGCAGGAAAGTTTGGAATTCTGTTTTACAAGTTTTATTTTGAATATATTAAGCCATTGTATCCACCGTGTTGTTGTTGTACCCAATTAATTTTTGTGCGGAGAGTTTTGTGAAGTCTGTCGGATGTTTGTTTGCTTACGACTTGTGCATTTTTGACCCGGTGATTTTTCTTTAAATGATAATTCCAGGCTCTTCCAGGAGCGTTCCCATCAGTTGTAGCTGGTGCAGTTCGCGCATTGTTTGACAGAATTGGCGAATTGGATATGGAGTGTCGCTCCAGACTAATTTTCTGGTTTTCTCATCACTTGTAAGTTTTGCCTTGTGGAGTTGTTTGTGTATGCCCGAGGACCTGAATGAGTGCCTGTAATATACATATTTATAACAAAGATAACATTTTTCTAAAAATCAAACTCACAAATAACATGTCTTCATGTGCAATATTTTTTTTTACAGTTTCTTGCTCTTGCCTTGTTTGGCGTTTGTCTTTAAGTTTCATGACCACTTGCCATTACCCAATCTGATCCATTTATTTTCTCAGATTTCTGATAATTTTATTTTTGAGAACTCAATAGTATAATATCGAATAAATCTTGGTAGAGGCTTCCGCGCTTTTCTAAGACCATAGCTGCCAATAGTTGTTGGGGTTCATGATTATAGAATATGAAATGATTTTTGTATTCATTTAATGTTGATATTTATGACTAGGGTTTTAAATATTCATTCATGTTGGAAAGTAAAAGTGAAAGAGAAATAAAATAAAAACTAGACAGAAATTGAGGTAACTTGGCCTCGTGTCCTGGCAGCGTATATCAGTGCTTTGCTTTGTTCCCACTTGGACTCTGAAACACAGTATGCATCATACGGTGCTTCTATTTTTTCTTTTAAATTTGTGGCAAGAATGTCTTGTATCATTTTCTCTTTAATAGAGTCTGTTGCTTATGTTTTTTACTATGTTTATGCCTTCAGCTAAAGTTTCTGCCTAGTAAACAATTGGCTTCTTATTCTTTCTATCTCAGATCAAATTTTCGATTTGTTTGGCCGTGGGAAGATTGGGCATATGTCATAGACTTTCCAAAGTGGGCACCTCAACGCATCTTTGTTCAAGAAGTTCTGGAGAAGGAAGTTCGTTTATCATATTGGGATAAGATCAAACAGGTACTTTTTTTGGTTAATCCTGTTATGTTTACTGTATGGACTAAAGGAATGGATAATAAGTATCCCATTCCACTTGGAACTTGATCCTGGTGTAGTCAATTTGAATGTTGCTTCTGAATTATTTTATTTCATCTATAACAACTTTTGCCATCCATAACTGGCACGACTTCAGGGATGTTTTTTATTCTTCGACCTCGTACACTCATTTTGCTGTCTTCTAGGCTTGGGTTAGAAAATATCAGTGCAATTACTGGGCGAGACTTGTATATCGTTTGTCATAGTTTAATTCAATATAATTACTTGGATACGTTTGGTTTTGTGCAAAGTTTTCTGTTGAATGTGGAATATTTGTCTTTGAAATTTCTAAAACCGTGGAAACGTTAAAGAGGATTCTTCAGTATCAAACAAACGTGTAGATATTTTTCCATTTTGCCTTTCAGTTTTCCAAGTTTTTAGGTGAACAAGATCCGATTTCTTTTTCGCTTTGGTGATGTTTCATGAACAGAAAAAGAAATTACCAAAAAGGTGGTACGAGAACATCGCTTTGGTTCAGAGAAACTCATTTCGTTTGAACTGCTTATAGTTTCTAGTGCTGCTAAAATGAAAGCTTCGACTTTTGACGGTTACGTTTGTGATATAAAACTCTTCATTGATCGGTGCCCTGAATTTTTGTCATGTTTTATCTTTTATTGTCTGTTTTGCGGAGGGGCGTGCAGGCAACTGCACCCTAACTGTGACACAAAATGAAGCCCATCATAAGAGTTCACTCACATCAGTTTTCCATCTAGTTCATACATGTTATACAAAATGCTATGCCTTGAGGTACTAAACTATAGTTTGTGGATGTATCTTCATTAATTTTCTGGCAGGCATCAGATTCTAATTATTATGTGTTTTCTGGCGCCGTTATGCTTTTAAGCCTCTGTAATCCTTTTCATTCTAGAGAACTTTGCTAAAACAATCCTTTACCAATGATTGTGGAAGTCACCATGGCTTCTTTCTTTCCATTCCCTGTAAATTTGTAACATTTCCATTTAGTTTTTATGCTTTCTTATCATTGAGTTGTTGCCTATAATTTTAAATTTTGGGTTATTAGATTTCCATTAAATATTTTTTGCAGTTTTATATCATCTTAAATTTATATAGCAAAAGTTAATTTTACTTTTTTAAAGTAACGTTATATGTTTAATTTAAATTTTATTTAAAAATAATTGTCAATTCTTTTTTCTGTTGATTCACTTTAGGTCTGATATAAATTCTATATTTCTTGTTATTCAATTATTTTGTTCTAATATTTTTTTATTCTGCTTGTCTTTCACGTTTCCTCATTCAAGAGCATCGATAATGCTAGTTCACTTGAGCAATTGCTTCCACCGAGAGGTGGACCTTGTTTCAAATTTAGCACAGAGGATGGAAAGGAAATCACAGAAAGACATACGCTCTCTTCTGAACTCAGCAGCATGGTGAAGGGAAGGAAAACCGCCCGTGAACTCTCTTCATGGGCTGAAGAGAAAATAATTTCCGTACACGGTTCTAAAGATGCTCTTGAAGTGGTTGTCCAGACTCTTCTTGATATTGGCTCAAAAAGTTTCACTCATCTTACGACTGTTTTAGAGAGATATGCTCAAGTCATTGCTGGTTTATGCTCGGACGAAGAGAAGCAGGTTTGGCTAATCAATGAAGTTAGTTCATTCTGGAAGAATAGTACTCAGATGACTGCTCTGACCATCGATAGGATGATGGGATATCGCCTTGTATCGAATTTAGCCATTGTTGCTTGGGTTTTCTCTCCAGTGAATGTCGACCAGTTCCACCTATCAGATCGATCATGGGAGGTGAGTTATTCTTATAAAGCTTGTCTCTTTGGTTTTACATAGTCGAAATTTATTTAGAATAACTAACGCTGTAGGCATATCGATTATAAGGTTTAAAATATCAGTTTTCTTTTGATTCCGTGATATATAGATAAATGTTCACTTTTGGATAGTGATTACAACTCAGATATCATTTCTGTTAAGTCAAACACCTTGTCGCTTCTTCACAACTATTGAAATTTATTCTGAGAAAATTGAGAAAGTGGAAAGAAAAAAGTAACAAATGCTGAAATGACGAGCGATGCCGCAGCATTTCCTGGGCAGTGGCTCCTTTAGCTGGTAACCACAAAGGATTCAATGTCTTACCGAATTATCACTATGGATTCTTTGGTTGAAGTTTCATAGATGCAGACAACATTGCAGAGATAGCATCAGGCGAAATGTGAACCCTTTTACTAAACGGTCACTGTGATGATCTGACATGCTGACATTGACCATGTATAAATCAGTGAAATCTTTAATTCATGCATGAAACTGATTTTAACTTACCACATCATTTGTGCAACTGCTTGGATGTAAGACTGTTTTTGATGGACATTAATGAACTTTGCTGGAGCAGAGCATCATGTGGGGCAGGAGAGAAGACTTGAGAAAAAAAATCTCAGAAGCAGCCGCTAGAAAAAATAAACGAGAAGTATGCCATTCTAGTGAAGAAGGAATATTGATGGAGAATTTATAGGGCTTCGGTACCCAGATAAAAATTTAAATTCTTAATGAAATGCGCAATGTAATAAGATACTACTCGGCCCATTATTTAGCCGCCGCTTATCTAATCTCCTTTGACGTCATAACGACTTGAAGTTTTCTGGTGGTGAGAGAGGTTAGGAAATCGGAGTTTCGACTGAACTTGTCAGTTTTGTGCTCATGGCTGTGTTGCTTGTTGGGAAACTTTGTGGCTTAGTCAAGCCATACCTGGTGGTTTGACCCATGACAAATTTCAACGGCGTCAGCAGGATTTTTTCGGAAGTCATCAAGCTGGAGCTAAGTTTTGTCTCGGAGACGCATTATTTTGTACTGTTGTTTGAGTTGCCAGAGATATTATGTTCAATATTACAATGTCCCATTTGTTGGGAAGTATCTGAGGATAACTGATTGTTTGAAAAGGCCTCGTGATTTGCCATTTATTAGTTTATATTTGTTAAACACCTGTTATCGCAAATATTTTTCAGATTTTTCCATGCGTACAAGTTTCTTTTGGGGGCACTTTAAGAAATTTCCTGACATTGAGTATCGTATTTCCTTCCTTATTATAGATCTTACGGAATGCAGTTAACAAGACTTACAACCGGATATCCGATCTTAGGAAGGAGATTTCTTCAATTAAAAAGAGTGTTATATCTGCTGATGAATCTGCTCTGGTTGCAAAAAACGAGCTTGAAGCCGCTGAATCCAAGTTGGAGGTTGTCAACGGTGAGCCTGTGCAGGCTGAAAAGCCAGGCAGACTAAAACGTCTTAAAGCATATGCTGAAAAAGCTAGGGAGCAGTCGGTATCTGTTCGTGAATCCTTGGATGCTAAAGAGGCGCTTCTTGCTCGAGCACTAGAAGAAAATAAGGTGCTTAATGATTTACACTTATTATTTAATTTGTCCATTCCTCCTTAGATCTTGGAATCACACCATTATTTTGATAATTATAAAAGAATGACCTTGTCAACCAATCTTTGTGTGTGCAATAACCTTGTCAACCATTGCTTTCTACATGTTCACCAGGTACACGGATATTTTTAAGGTTTACTTTATGAATAGTTCGTAGTTCTGTGGTAGGAACAGTTTTAGGATCATTGGGGCACTACTTATCCCTTTTTGCTTCCTAGCTTGCAAATTTATTAACCTACTTGATGTTAATTTCAATTTTACTGGTACTTGTATCATGTGTGCTATATGAACTACGAATATATGATAAATCTGGGCCTTCCTCTCGAACTGTCTTCTGGCGTGTGCATTCAGAAGCATCCTCATCCTCTTTTTGCGTAGGTAACCTTGAGGTTGGGCTTTCGGATCATCTTGGAGCGCGCAATTCCTCTATTTCTGTTGATAATTTGGCGCTTGAGAATTTTTATAAAACTTATTTTTATTTTCATCTTGTGAAATGATTTGTGCTCAAACCAGTGCTCAGTTACATGGGGACGCTCACCTCGGATGATTTTTTTGTTGTTGGAGGGATGGTCTCTCTCTCTCAAACGTTGTGAAAAATTGTGCCATTTCTGGTGTGGAGGGCCCATCAGAGCTTGAAACCTGTCCTCGTTGCCTCTAATGTGCTATACCTTGTTCACAGGTCCTATTCTATTCCTTGTACAAGAACTTTGCGAGTGTGCTGGCAGAGCGCCTGCAGCAAGTATGCGTCAACGGTAAATTGCCAAGTTCAGAGGCTGTTGACGCCGATGAAATGGGTGTTGATTCTGAGGAACCGTCAAAAATGCAACTTGACTCCGAAAATGGAAAGCCCGAGAACAGGTGAGCTCGATCTTTGGGTCTGGGTCTTTCTTTTCTGGGTGGGCGTGGACTTTTTTCATGACAGACCCTTCGCTGTTTCAAGGGCGAGCGACGGCTACAAAGTTGGCGAGCAGGAGCAATGGTGCCGATCGACCCTGGGCTATGTCAAAGCTTTCTCAAGAGAATATGCCACTGAGGTTGGGTTCCCATTTGACCTGCGACCCCTTGGTTTCATTCATGCGGATAATTCCTAATCTGGCTGCTGGCATTGGCTATCTGCCTCTTGACCGATTCTTCCCCTTGCAGATTTGGCCTCACGTTGATAAGCTGAACGCCGAGGTGTTCGAAGGCGCCCACCCGATCTTCAAGAGGGCTGTTTATTCTGGGCTGGGGATGGCCTCTTGAGCATCGCATGACCCGTTGTATCTTCTGACTCAGGGATCTCTGTTCCCACTGAGATTCGTTTGATCAGTTCTTTCTGGCACTGATAGGAGCCCCATATAAAAATCTTATGCCAACAGTCTTTATGGCTTTTAAAAGAAGTGAGCTACCGAAAACAGATCCGGATGCTTTGGAAGCTTGAGATTTAATCCTCAGAGCTGAAGCCCACTCTGCGCTGCAGTCTGGAGGTCTGTCTAGTCGAATCTTCTCGCGTTTCTCTCTCAAGGATTCATCGTCCAGAGGCAGTGAGAAGATATATTATATAACAGAGGTGGCGACATTATGCTAGAAAATAGCCCTTTTAGTACGCTAAAAAACCTGCAAATCTTCTGATCATCTTCTTTTTATAATTTTTTTTAATGAAGTCTTGTTGCCTTTTAGAAGCAGATACCTTGCCTAAGAGTTATTCTACCGTCATGTTCCTAAGAAGACGCTTATGGGCGTTGCGCGTGGTGCCATGTAACCTTCCCTCAATCTGAGGTATGTCTGCGACCTTCGGAATAGCTGCGCTATTAAGGTCAGCGACCACCCTTGTAATGAGCCCTTTCAGTGGGGCCATTCGTTGACTGGGTGGATGCAGAGACGTTGACATGCTGAGAGAGAGAGGGAGGGAGGGAGGGAGAGAGAGAGAGAGAGAGAGAGAGAGAGAGAGAGAGAGAGAGAGAGAGAGAGTCACCATTGTGGGCATTCCCAGGTGATGGAGGCGGTGGCGGCGGAGGCAAAGGTGGCCATCCACGGCGGCGGGGAACGGCGGAAGACCTCACAGGCGTGACGGAGGCTGAAGGGCCGAGATGTACTGTGGGGGAGAGGAACTATTCCCTTCTTCGCGAGGGCAAAGCCTTAAATTATGCGGCAGGTGGTTCTTCCACCGCGCCGGGAGCTGGTGGGTTCAACGCCTCGGCATACAAGTCCGCTCTTCCTGGGGCGAAGGAATCTTTGGGAAGTGGGCTCTTAAAGAAATCGCAATGGCGCTGAAAAGGGCCTTCGCCAACATCTAGGAATCCCGTTATTGGTCTACCTTTCGCGAGCTTGCCGCCCCAGCCCACATGACCAAGCCCAGAGTGGTGGCCAGGTCGACGACCACGTTTCTGCTAACCAGATTCCCCGTCGCGGAGACCTCACCTCATCCCTCCGCAAGAACATAACTCTTCTGAGACGGCCCAGTACCCTCTCCTCTGTCTGTCTGTCTATCTGTCTGTCTGTCTGTCTCTCTCTCTCTCTCTACTTCCCGGCGGGAGCCCGGGGCATCATTTATTTGTTTGGAAACATGGAACAACATCGGCAACCGCGTACCACGGAAAGGATCTGTGAGCCGCGTGTGTTGGTCTCCCAAGATGGGGCTTTGACGACCTTGAGGACGATGATGCAGGCAGCCACCGGAAACCTATCTGGCATGAGCCATGGCGGTTCCTCGGAGCTACCCATTTCGGAAGGAATATATTAGATGCACGGGGAGGAGAGGGACAAGCTAAACCAATGCTCCTTTGAGTTTTGAGGCCGGAGCTCCGGCGTCCCCATCAATGGCCCTTTGATGACAGCCTTCTTAGGCAGGCAATGGAGCTCAGGATACGACAGCTATCAGAGCCCACAGCTTTGGGGACGAACCGCGGAGCTTCAGACGTTCATCAACGGCGGGTGAGAAGGAGGGGGGGCGTGGAAATCAGCCCTCTCCGTTGATCTTCGCCTCGTCGTGTGCATAAAAAGTCCCTGGCGTCCACAACCAAACCGTAGCGTGAGGATTGAACCCTCCATTTTCTCAATGTGAGGAGAGATCTCTCCCTTCCCGAGGAGAAAGGAGAAGCCGAGGACTAACAGTTCCAGCGCAGTCTGGAGTCGAGTCTATTCTGGTATCAACGACCTTGTATTCATATCAAATTAGGGTTTGATCCAGTGGTAAGCAGCTCATACAACTCGCACATGGCGACTCTCGGCTCAGATCCTGGCAAGCACTGCTGGCCCGGCCCCCCTCCGTCAGAGAACAGGCGCACCTACAGATCCCTCGTTTTAAAGCCGGGAAGAGGAGCTCGCAATGCGGTCGAGAGAGGAAGAGTCCACTGGTTGGATCGACAATGGGGGTCACATGGAGTAAGTAGCAAGGAGGACTCGTAGCCCCTCCGCCAATGAGGACGGGGGAGCAATAAAGGAGGAGCTGGGGGACCATCTCAGCTTTCACATGGCGAGGCTCCGCTCTCTCCTTCGAAGCTGGGTCTCCCGAACCCGTGGAAGTCTTCGCTCACGTCACGTCGGCAACCAGGTGGAAGGCACTATGACACCACCTCAGAGGAGGAGGAAGAAGAAGACAGACGCGGAAGAAACATATTGGCGGCAGCGGAGGAGAAGACTTTTCGTCGAGGAGACAAGAAGCCAGTCAAGTGCAGAGGGAATCCAACGGGGTGGGGGGCTGGAGGCTGGGGAGAGATGCTGCCGAGCCACCGCAAACCCTAGCTCCTCGACATCATCACTCATGTTGATTCGCTCCCAGGAAGACGGTCTTTTTCCAAGCCCAAGTATTCAAAGAAGAACGAAACCCTAGTAGAAGGGGGGGGGTGACGATTGGTTGCATGTGAGAGACGAATTGATAGAAATACGCGGACGTATACCCAGTCTATATGGGGTTATTTTAAAGTCAATTGGTTAGTTTGGCCATTTATACCACGAGGTATATAAAGAGGGTACAACGTTGCAACGTGTCTCCGATTCAGAGGGCAGTTTCTCTCTCTCTCTCTCTCTCTCTCTCTCTACCTTCCCCCTCTCTATCTCTCTCTATCTCCCCCCCTCTCTGTCTCGCTCTCTCTCTGACCAGAGATGGGTGACAGCAGAGGAAGTAGCCCGGAAGCCGACACAAGAAACAACAACGGAGAGGGAGCCTCCGGTGGGGTGGCCGCCTCGGAGAGCGATGACTGCATCAAGGAGCAGGACCGGCTGCTCCCCATCGCGAACGTGGGGAGGATAATGAAGAAGATCCTGCCGCCGAACGCCAAGATCTCCAAGGAGGCCAAGGAGACCATGCAGGAGTGCGTCTCCGAGTTCATCAGCTTTGTCACCGGCGAGGCCTCCGATAAGTGCCTTAAGGAGAAGCGAAAGACGGTCAACGGCGACGACATCTGCTGGGCGCTCGGCACCCTCGGCTTCGATGACTACGCCAGCGCCACAAGGAGGTACCTCCACAAATATAGGGGCTCCGAAGGTGAGAGAGCGGTGGCCTACAAAGGCGGCCCCGCCGACGGCGGGGATCAGGAGCTGCATCTCTTCGGAGGAGACCAGGTCAGAAATAATCAAGCTTCAACCTCCAACTCATTTAAGTTTAATGTGGTAGACTGGAATAGCGGTCACTCTACAACGAAGCCGTACTAGAAAACTGGCTTCCCCGACTGGGTTGATTCTTCAAGTATTTGTCCGAACATGGATATTTATGTGATCACGATTAGTATCTCTGAGCTCTAGTGTCGCGGTTAGGTTTTCAGACGATCTTAGATCCGTTTGGTCATGATAATCCGACGATATCGGTCTTCGTTTCGTCCACGTGGTATCACATCTGGAGCCATATGTTCTAGCCGTATGTCGGAACATGAAGACCCTCAGTCTAGTGTGAGGATCCATAACCTTCCCATGGTTTTGATTTGATTTGTATAGACATTTAATTCCCAACCCATCAAAATATTCAAGCCTATGACTTCATATCAAGGTTGAACAAAAGGCAGTTTCTTTATCGTGTAGCTTGTGGTCGTTTTTTGGTGAGATAATACTTGCATATTCCACAAAGAGATGAATCCATGAATCTGAAACATACTTAAATGATAAATATACCTCAGTTAGAAAGAATGAAAACCAACATACGGACTCTTATGATGATTCATAACCCATGAGAGCCTATCTCGAACTGTTCTTCCTGGGTACATCCAAACCCATCATTAAACTTGGGGAAATATCCAGATATCATCCAAGTAACAGTCGTCATTTTCTCCTACAAGCTCTAATGGTAATTAACCCCACATAGAACTTTCCATGGGATAGCAAATTTAAAGATGGGTGGTCGTTTATGAAACACCGTGACCTACTGCCTCTTCTTAAACATGGATGTCAACATTACCGGTGTTAAACAATGGAATGTTAGTTAATCTAATGTTGACGTCCTATCTACTTCTCCAGATTTTGTTCTTCGAAGATAATACAATTACCAGTTGTTGTTTATCTTTGTCAAGGAGTCATGTAGAGAGATAAGCTTAATTTAGTATTTTATTAATAACCGTCAAGAGCCGTGGAGTTTGACGAGTCATATAACGAAATTTCCCACTTTTTACACTTTTTAGGAGTAAAAAGTGGGAAATTTGTGCATCCTCCTAAATTCAGCAAAAAGGAGATGAAAAATCATCATTCGGGGGCTATAGGTCTAGAGCTGTTTCCACATTTTTTTACCATTTTGGTTCCTCCCCTCAGTAAGTGAATTATTATTAGCTTCCCAACAAGTAGTAAAACAGCAAACCATCTGTGAGAGATCGAGTGAAACTTAATAGGTTTGCTTCATCATCCATGCAGCATTATGAGGAAGGAAGTGTACCAAATCTTGCACCAGTATTTACTTAATAATATAGAAAAATATTTCAAATATTTTTCGATTCAATCCTAGCCATCAATAATTTTTTGATTTGCGGTTGTTATATCACGGATGAAGTGATTTCCCAAGAAGGAGAATTTTTTTCCCAAGAATTGTGAATAAGAGGTGGTGAAGTTATTCTTCTTGTGAATCATGCAAAGCACTTGGAGCCCAGATATACAATTGCACTGTTATCGTATCTACTTAGCTTTATGGTGAAGTATCTATTTTCATGAGTGGAACAGGAAGAATAGCAGTAGAGGAGTACTGACGCAGCGTTCTGGGATCCGTGAAGTACAGGCTGTGAAAATTTGGTAGAGAGTGTGAGGCAAATATTAGACAGTCATCATGGTCTTAGAGGTCTTTACATCCCATCACTTTTACATTAGCACTTCACTAAGAGCCACACTTTGTTTGGAGGGTGAGCCTTGATGTAGTCATCATCACTCAAGGATGCGACTTTTCATCCATACTCTATCTTCCTCAGAAAATTTTGAACCCTCAAAAACCATGAAAGGGAAGTTGGTAAAATGAAGTCGGCACCAACTATGAAATAAGAAGCCCAAACTTTAGCTCATGCTCATAAATTTGTAGTGGCTTGTTGACTTTAAAATAATATGTTTCCAGGTGTAGCATGATACATTATATAATATGATTTAAAGCATTCTGAGAGAAACTATGATGTCCATGTGAAATTTTTTATGGTGAAGGATTCAAAACTAATCTAAAAAAATGGTTCTACATTACTAAGTTTATCACGAATCAAGCATGAAATTATGTTTGAAAAAAAATTGGGCAATATGAAAATAAATGAACGACAAGGCTTCTCTTCTTTTTTATGAAAGAGTCTTAACTTATTTATAGATTAAATGGGTATTTGAGATCTCTATATTGATAAGAGCTAGTGGAGAATGCTCCTATGTATCACACGTTTTTCTCTGCCCAAATAATTGTCACCACCTAAATAGATCATCGTCCCTTGTATTATGTGGTAAAGTACTTATGATTGATAAGTAATATGAATTTTAACTTAAGTATTAATCTATAGTTTTGAGTTTAGTGGGCCCATGTCAATATATTTGATCACATGAATTTATTTATTCTTTAAGTTTAGTTAGATTGATACACAAATAGTATTCGTTTTCCTTAGAGTCAATATCTTCTCAACTTTATATACAAAAAGAAGGAGACATATAATGAAGCTTTACATCAAACATTAATTTTAATGAAAATAATGTCAAAAAACTCAAGTTTTTACTAGCTAAAAATCAGTTTATATTCAGTTTTAAAGCCATCGGTACCAAAACCAGCTGGATCGTTACCCCTTATGTCCCCCAGGGGGGGAGGTGATATTCTCTTGTTCTCTTGTGAGGGCACTGAAAAATGAACCTTGAGGGATTTTCAATATAATAATTCATTATCGGAAATATATCTTAACTTATGGAACATCACTTCTTAAACTAGTCTCATCCCTTCAATCATGATTAAGAGGATTAACTATATGAAAATAAATTCATTGATGGTTTTTAATCTGTTTTCATCTCTTGGATCCTTCACAAGGTATCATGTTCTCTTGGTTCCAAGCAACTAATTTATAACCAAAGCCTCTAGATGTCAACCATTGACTCTCACCAAATTCAGAGTTCAAGAGTTTTCATTTTATTTGAAGAGAACTACTAATTATATAGACATGGAAATTCAATGATACGAAACTTTATTGAAATAAAAAAATTTTATATCTATCTTAATGATGTATCTTTCAACAAGTTGCCATTATTTAAAGCGTGAATCTCTTAGCGAACAAATTTATCAAAAACTTGGTAGTGACTATTATTTAACTCATGAGTGATTTTAGAAGGCATAATACTAAATATTTTAAAAATAATTATAATCATGTTTTTTCACGAAGCACCTTAAATGACACATTATATATTTTTAAATTTAATATAATTATCATAAAAAGTAATATGCCTTGTTAAATTAGTAGATAGAAATCAATATTATTACACTACATATGTTGGGCAAGTTATTCCCAAGGTGGGAAAGGAAAGATAGGTGAATAGCATGGACAAGCTTTGAGTAGATGAGGGCGTCATTAAACATTGTGCTGTAATGTTCTCTCTGATGTTTTCTTTAAGGACAGTGTGGTATGACTCATTGGCACGCCCTAAGGAGACTGGCCAAGGATGGGGGCTGTCATGGACCTTCAAGATAATGAGAATGATGGCCTAAACATTAAATGACCATGAGGAAGATGCTCATTTCCATACCAACAGTAGAAAAAATTCTAAAATTAATAATGAGTTTCATCATAAAATTCCCACTAACAAGACGTTCATGGGGAATAGAAGAGAGTCATCATAGAAGAGGACTGAATTATTTTTCTGGTCTTTGAACCTTTCTTCTTTAGAGGTAATATAAGGATGTTGCTAATGGTAATTAGTGTTTCCCTAAAAAGTGATTCAGATTTAATGGTAAATTACATTACAAATATTATGCTATTACATTATTAATATTATATTATAACCTAAGACAAATTTATTAAAATATTTAATATTTATATTTACATAATTTTTAGTTTCTTTTTTTTCTTGGAAGTGAATAGACTTAGGTATAATCAAGACTGATAATTGGTAAATATTATCATTACATGAAAAGAATAAAGAAACTACACAATTAGTATCCCTTACATCTAAACTAGTGGTTAGGAAGCTCAAAAATAGTAATTAGAAGTTATTTTTTGAACATTGTAAATGAAAATTTAAGGAGAATCATATCTAATAAAATGATTAACCCCTAAAAAATTCAGATATAATACTTTACACTCAATACATTGCACTTTCAAATCATTCTTACTCATTGAAAGATATTGCAAAATGAAGTCTTCACATCCCAAGACATGCTTTCACATTCAAAAAAACTACACTCAAAATATGATACCTGGATTTGAGTACTTTATAATGTGAATTTAATCTAGAGCCATCAGTCTAGACAAGATTATATAAGTACTTATCTGACGTTGCCCCATAGAGTCGAGTCTAAGTTAGGAAACATGGACTGATTATATTCATAAGTATTTGGCTCAATTAATTGTACTGACATGAATTTATGAAACTTAGAAATGTTACCCTTACGTAGTAATTTATGCTTGGTGTAAAGGCCATTATAGATATTAATTTCCCATTTTAACAGCCTAAGACAAGGTCAACATAATTGGGTAGTGGTGGCAAAGCCACAAGCTAGAAATTAGAGAAACATGTGCTGATTATAGTCATAAGTATTTGACTCAATTAATTTTATTGAGAGATGAATTTATGAAACCTGAAAATGTTACCTTTTTATAGCAATGTATTCTTGGTGTAAAAACTATTATAAATCTTAGTTTGTCATTTTTAACAACCTAAGTCAAGGTCAACATACTTGGGTGGTGGAAGCAAAGTCATGAATTAGAAAATTCGAGAAAAGAATAAAAAAACTCAGTTCGTCCCCTCTTTGTTCCTCTTTTATCCCCATAAAACTAACACTTAGTTCATGTGTTTTGAATTCATTTTGAGTCTTGAACCTTTGTGCTCCACATTTTCACAGTTCTATGTTATTTGTGCCACAAATTTTAGGCAATCCTTATTTGCTATAGTTATGGTCTCCATGACTTTTTCTTGGAAAATTCATCATTGAGCCTTTATGTTATCTTTGACACTATCCATAAAGATCAATAACATTAATGTTTCTAGTAAAAAAACTAATAGTTTAGGAGTTATCATTAATTTTTTGTAAAAAAATTATATTTTCTCACTTTCATTTGGTTGAAGTCACTGAGTAAAATATCTCCTTTAAAATTCACATCATGATATACTTGTAATTTTTGGTAAATTTGATAGAATGATTAACTATATAACTTTAAGAAAATATTCTTAAGCTTAGGAAAGATCCCTCTATTTTTATTTCTCTTGAAATGAAATGAATAAAAATATCACATAACATATTAGTCACTTTCTTTTGTGTATTAGCTTGAGAATGACACTAAAATTTATGATCAATAAAAAAATTTAAGAGTGCATAAAATAATTTGATATCACAATCAAAATTGATAGACTCTAGATCTCCTTGCAAAAGAACCACTTGTAGAAAGCCAGACAATGCACAATTGTTTTTCACTTTTTAAATTATAAAGTGAGCCACTATAAAAATAATTCCATGATATAAATATAAAACTACTTTTTTTTAATGTTTGGGGTGACCTTAAAAAGAAATCTATTGATATATACACCTAGTAAATATTTGGAATTGGCAACATTGTATAGAGTTTCTTATTTTAGAAATAGCATTTACTAACTTGGAATATTTACATTTTCCCATATTATTTTCTACATCTCCCTTTAGCTGAGGCCATCAGTAGAATTAATTCACTACCTATCAAGATTTATCATGTACCAAATGTCTTTTTAACCCTTCTCAATGCAGTCTCAAAAATCATATCGCAGTGAAATTGTGTGGCTACAAGATTGACTTTCATGAGATAAAAACTCATCTTACAAATGAAGTCGTCTAAATGATTAACATGCCTTGTTAATATTCTTACCCTTTAAGAATCATTTTGAGCTTCCTAAAAGTATTTCAAACAATAAGGAATAATTATATGATATAAATAGTACCTAAACGTGTTATTTTCTATTATGTGCATATGCAATAGAATTGGTTTTATTTATGTTTCAAGCTAAAGGAAACTTCTTGAAATTATTTAACCCATTAGACATCCGTTATATTAACACTAGTAGATTAGTAATATATTTGGATGCTTGGTGATCAATAACTCAGAAAAAGGAACATTGAATCAAGTAGTGCTGCTCTTGAGACCCTTGTATATTCATAAATGGTTCAATTATATGTCATGTACTTTCTTCTACTTTCAATTATATTTTTATCAATAAATATACCAAGATGTCTCTCCTATGATGAAGCACATCTTATCTATATAGTAATATGCCACATTTCACTTCAAATAATGTCAAATTCAAGAGGAAAACTACAAGTAATGATAGTTTGACTTTACTAAATGAAAAAATCATTTAAATTTTATTTTATCATGTATTGAATGTTAGGTGTCGTAATGGTACTATAGTTATTATGAAAATCCAATATGAAATAAAACGTAGAAGTATCAAAACTATAAACCTCTAAAACATATTTCTATGTAGGGCACTCGATGACACCTTGAATGTTGATAATAAAGCCTAACAATACCATGGTTTTAGTCATTAAACTCTACCGCTTCATATTTATGTATAACTTATTTATTGTAAAATTTTTAGTATTACACTCAAATGTGCAAAATGATTTCTTTGTGATCCTATAAATAAATCAATATGATCTGAAAGTAAACCACAAAAATTTTACCAATAAAGGATCTCATCATCAACATGATCATCATAATGTGTCATGAAGTGTCTAAAAGGTTACATTGAATAATGATATATTGATAAAGTTTTTTCATTTTAAAGGAAATCTTCTCTTTATCGTTTTAACATATTCTAATTCAGTAATAGCCACCTTTCAAATAAAAATTTAGCATATCTTATGACTAGAAAGCATCAATCATAGCTTAGGGTCATAGAATAAGAAAATAAATATTTCATTTATAAAATGAATGATTATGATGATCAAGATCTACCTGATCATACACCAAACTATATGATTTCAAATGGTTTTTTAACTATTTTCGAAAAAATATTTTCATAATTATCACTATCAATAATAATATCATATAGTTCTTTGTTTATTGTAAAGCATGTACAAAAATTGTTCTAGATACTGTGGATGCTTCTCTTTCTTTAGCATTTAATATAAGCATTATGACAACTAGTAAATTTGAGAAGTTATCTCTATCCTAAAAATTAGTTGCATAGTCTAGTTCATTTTTGATATTGTTCTCTTCATCTACGGAATCTATAAAATTTATTACACCATTTTTTTAGATACACTTGGTTTTCATCCCTCCTCTCTACATCATTAGGATTTTCATGGGCCCACAAGAAATTTTCAACTATCCACTTCATGTTGAGTGTTATCTCATACTAGATCTCTATATCATTTACTATAAAACACCCCTTGAGTAATTACTATTACATTTCTTGTGGATAGTGAGGTATATTGGTCAAATTGTAAGACTGAATGCTTTCCTTCTCAATTAGGGGCTTGGATTGTTATGATTCCATTATAGCATCGTTGAGTATAGAGGTTTTGTATATGACCACTTTCTCTTCAATCTCCCATCTTATGTTGTTTTAAAATTATAAATCATATAAAATTTAAATTTTAATAAATAAAAAATATAAAAACCATAGAATTTTTTAGAGTACTTCATAAAAATTTTATTTCCCAATTCTCAACTTTGACACTATCATTAAAAAATATGTTCATAATCATACATGAATCCACAAGGATTCACAACCTTGAATCCACTAAAAGATAATATCCCTTGGATCTAAAAATATTTTTTAAAATATACGATGGAAATCTCTAGAGAAAAAGAAAAGTATATCATACTTGAAAAACTTATTGCTATAACATTGAAAAAAATTGGTTGTGAGTCTCATGAACAATAAAATGTGATGAAAAATATAATAGAATTTATTTATAAAGGAAATAGTTACTAAACTTATCAAAGAAAGATTTACTATGTTTCAAGCATATAACATTTACACTCAATTTTTTTATATTTTTTAATTCATCTAAACAGCATTTAATGGGCAATCTTTGTTTGTTGCAGTTGTGCTCTATTTCTAAAGGCTGGTCATCATCAACTCCTCATGCTAGCACACACCTCATAGACACTCTCATAAACACTATTGCATACACTTCCATCATTCTTAAAAATGAATCTTTAGGATGTCAAATCATTCTTCTTAATAAAGAAGAGATGCATTTAAAAGTTTTCACCAAAGAAGTCATTAGTGTGATGAGAGCACGATGGTCTCCCACTGTAGTTATCATTAATAAGTTAGTTGGCAGCCAACCCATGACAAAGAGTTAGAAAGGGATAGTGTCATGAGAGGATAGGAACCGACACATGAAGAACATACACTTAGGTAATATGACATGGATAGCATGATACACACAAGTGCAAGTGGTGCAATGTGTGTGGGCATAGGTGACACAATGCACGTAGGCAACATAGTGCACACCAGCAACATTAATACTTGGATGTTCCTACACAAGGCCAAGAATGAGCATGCACACACTTGATTCCACTAATAGTTACATAGTTAGTGGGAATTAATGTGCATGTGTAAGGACTTTTCTCCCACACAATAGCAAGAACATCAATTCGCCTAGAATAGGACACCTAAAGGGGCCCCAATTGTCACATGGAAATCCCAATCTTCAAAAGGTAACCCTTCCATAATTATCTGAGGGGACATTGACTATGTTGAGTTTTAAGTCAAGCTAAAGTCGAGAAAAGAGTGGCTGAATTGACTAGACCTCTTTCCTTTTTTAAGAATTTCTCTCTAATATACTATTCACTTTCTCTTAATAGGTTGATTATTATGAGTTGTCAATATTGACTCACTATTTTGATAGTGGTTTGGTACCGACTTACTTTCTATTATTTAAAAACATTATATATTCTTGGGTTCCACTGATATGATCATTTGATCTCACTCATTGATTATAAGGGCTCAAGTCTCACAGGATTTTACTTTAAAATTTTCCTTTAAATTCACAACTCTACATTGGCTCAACTAATGTTTAACGAGATAACTCCCACATATGATTAATTTAATAATATAATCACAATTAAAATTTTAATAAATATAAATAATCTTACAGTGAGCTAATTCTAGAATGCGAACATTGTGTGCTCTAGATTTCTAGAGTAGAAAATGTAGATGTAAAAATATATGTTTGTCTTCTAGTTATTAGTTTATTAATGTTGTAGTTGGAAGTCTTGCATTGATAACCAACTTGAGGAGATAAACTTCAGTATGCATAGTTGCTCATGAAATATTGTCACTCTCAATAATCAACTATTTGATCTTTCTCTTCTCCTTCTTAAATGTGTTATATGAGAAATACTTGAATAGCGGTAGAAGTAAGAATAATAAATTAGTTGTTTGAGTTAATTATTCCTGTTTGAAATCAGTCATATTTATATGTAAATCTTGTATGAATTTCACTGATATTTTTCAAGAACTTATATCATCTACATTCACTTAGAATATAATTTAATTCAAAAACTACTATAGAACTAATATAACATGTCCTTTCAACATTTTAGATATCCTCTAAAGAAATCACCATGAGAATATTTTAATATATAATGTTAATATCCAAGGTGAGTTAGTTCATTTAAATTTGATAAGAATCTAATAAAAGATATGGTGACACCAATAGAACATATATTAAAATAGTAATGATTTTTCATTTAAATCTCATCTGAATTATGTCAAATAAAGTATGAGATAAAAATTTACTTTTAAATTGTGATATTAATATTTCAAATCATAGGTACTACCCATAGTACTTTGTATTATTTTTAAAATACATTCAATGATATTCAAAAAATCTTACTTGATGTAAATGATACTTGACAAGACATATAACTAATTAGATGATAATTCATACTTATATTTTGCTTTCATATGTATATAGATGTTAATACCCTATTGAAGTAAAATCATGGGTTGATATGTGACTGAGCTTTCATACATATATTTTGCTTCAATGAATCTTTTGATTTGAGTGTTCTAATAATTCATGGTATTTTTGTAAAAATTTCTATAAATCATGATAACTCACACAACAATATATATGATAATGATTTTGCATGATTTCATGGGTTTTCATATATGAAGAGAACTCTTATCTATATATCTAAAGTTCATGATGAGCATTTCATACATTCATTTAGATTTATCTAAACATGAAGTGTATTTATCATTGAGGCATAATCCAATCATTATTAATAGCTCATCATTATTTTTTCATCATCAAAATGTGTCCCCTTCATGGCTCCAGCAAACCCATTGTATAATTTGAGCAATGGAGAACCTCACTTACCTCTATTAGGTGAATTATTCTAGTCTCCCTAGTGCCTCTATTACTTGAAAGAGAGTTAACAAGGCTGGATAGGGAACATGGAGAGTGACCTAACACCAGTTACATGCTTACCGAGGTAACAAATAGTTTTAAGTTAAACTGTATCATGCATGAGGGAGAAAAGGCAAGATCTTTAAATTGCTTCATTGAAGCACACATTGAAGGAAGCTCTAGATTAAGTGGTGGAATGCTATGAGTGTTTGAAAAAGTAGTGGGAGGAAGTGAACACATGAAAAATCTAAATTTTAAAATATCTATAGTGATAGAAAATGGAAGTGCAAGAGCTATAGAACCAATATGAGGAACATTCATGGTTTATGTTGAGAAAATTGGAGGAAATAAAGGACACACAAAGGGACATCAATAGCAACACAATTTAGGTAAAAAAAATATTTTTAAAGATCTAAGGAAAGGTGTATATAATGTAGTAAAGTAGCTTCACAAACTAGGGAAGGGATGACTTGAATAATCATAAAATATGAAGATTCCTCCAAGTCTCAATGTTAATATATTCATGAGAGTACAAGAGATCATGTCAATAGAAAACTTTATTTGGGACCTAGGAGTATGCTTTGATGACCTTGGGGTGGATGAAAACGATGAACTAAAGGTGACAAACAAATTTCTAGATACAGATGTCAAATTGTGGTAACAATTTAAGACAGGAGATTTATGTCAACAGCCTTTGATATCTTAGAAAGATTTTAACATAGAGTATAACCTCTACTTCAAAACCATGAATTAAAAGACATGGTAAAGATGAGATAATGACCTTGAAGTATGTTGGGTCCATCACTAGTTACATTCAGTGCTTTATGAATCTCATGTATGATATATGAATCATGAACATTGCCAAAGAGTAGAGGTATAGAAGAAGGGGACACATAACTTATGGGTGGAGTATGCCATAGCCAACGAGTTGGTTGATAATTGGTGACTGCATCACCAAACTTAGATGTTGATATGTGTTCCTAGCGGATGAAGCAAAGAATTGAGGGGGAGGAAATCACGTAAGAGAATAGATTGAGGGCTAAGGTAGAGGATGAGTGAGTTGACCACTAATGGGGCCACCTACTCTGCATCCATCCACCAACCCCTAGCTGTAGAGAACATAGTGTTTCACCAGTAGAAGTTGGACCCTCATTGGTAAAGAGAATACTCCAATTTTAAATGCAATAAACAACTACAATTCTACTATCTAATCATCCAATTATTTATTGACCATGAGGAAGCAACAATGAGTGAAGAAAATCTTAAGATTAACACTTTCCAACTGTTTAACAACTTGCAACCACAAAAGTTGATGTGAAATCAATATAGTGTTAAATATATAATATTTTTATAATGAAAAAAAGTATAAGCTCAACTAAAATATTAAATTATTGATTTATAATTATTATGAAAGTATTAATATTTACCAGAAATACCTCATGAAAAGTAGAATGATTAAGATAATCAAATCAACAAAATTTTTTACAGTGAAATATGATTATGAAAGTTTGCTCATTCTACTAACCTATATATATATATATTTTAGTATGTGTAAGTAAAATGAATAATAATTTAATTGATCAAAAACATATAATTCATTGTGCAACATGTAATTTTTGAATATTGATTAAATATTATGAATAATTTTTTATAATGAACCATCAAAACATTAATTTTATATTTTTAAGTTAGGACTCAAGATAACTTCCTAAGAATGATATTTAATTTGAGGTGATTTATATTAGTCATACATATTGTGGATTTAATAATACATAAATTTTCTATTCATAGTTCACATTATCAAATCTCAATTAAAATAATTTCAACTATTACAATTTAAACAAAAGCATTGAGTCTTAAAAAAACACAAACTCATTTCATGCAAGAAAATCCTAATCATTTAATAAACATATCTATTTTTTCTATTAATTTCTCAAATTTATGTTAATTTTAAGAAAAATGAAGAGTATATGAGAAGTCAAGTCAAAGAATATTCATCAAACATTCAACAATCGTCCTAAGTCAATTTAAAGCTACAATGCTTTTTATCATCTATCAATTTCCATATGAGAAAACAATAGAAATCAAATTCCAAGTTTCATTATCTTCATTAAAATTTTCAACATCTTATAAACGTGTAATATCCTTCAAAAATTTACTCACACTAATACCTTTTATATTTATTGTGGGATATGTTGGAGCCATGAAAGTGATATGTTTTGATGATGAAAAAATGATCAAAAGTCAATGAAGAATGATTGAATGAATGGATTATGCCTCAACAATATGTACATCTCATGAATATATAAATCTCCACAAATGTGTGTATTATTTAAGTCATGATTTTAGACATATAGATGAGAACTTAAATGAATGTATAAAAACATCATAATGCACATTAATATAGTTGTATCACAACATTATGAGAATTCGTCCTTTTTTATGTTATAGTACGGCTCATCATCATTTATAGAAATCATGATAGTCATAATAGTAATCATTTAAATATGTAAATTGATGAGTTTTGATGAAGAAAAATATGAGTATGAAAGCTTGCTCAGTCACCTATAGTTTTATGATTTTACTTTATTTTGATTGAATGAGTTCAATATAGATTCAATAGAATGATCTATCAAATATCATTCTCTATTGAACATTATTTTTTGAATGTCATCGACTATATGCTAAAAATCATACAAAATACTCTTGTCAGAGAAGTCATGATTTGAAATATCAAGATTGTGATTTAAAAATAAAATTATATCTTATATCTTATTTGATTAAATTCATATGAGATTTAAATGAGAAATCATTACTTTCGTAAGACATGTCTTATCGAGTTCACTATAAATTTTATCCAATCTTTATCAATTTTAAATGAACTAATTCACTTCAAATACAAATGTTACATATTAAGGATTCACATGTTTGTTTTCATAAATAATATATAAAATATTAAAAACACATTACATATTAAATTCACACTAGTTTTAAACTAAAATATATTTTAAGTAAATATAGATGTTGGAAGATCTTAGATAATATGTGAGAAGAAGAAAAAGTATTTTTCATGCCGCACATTCAAGAGAGAGAAGTAGAACACTTGGTTATATATTGATTATAAAGGCAATTTCTCAATGAGCATTTAAAACACAGTGAAGTCTCTTGTCGAGTTGTTTATCATTGATGTTTTCAACTACATATCTAGTAAATTGATAGCAAGAATAAAAGTATGAAATATTCTACATCCACATCTTCTACTATTAAAATCTAGAGCACACGATGAACATCTATTGAAACTAACCAACTATGACATTGTTTATATTTATTGTGGATTAAATTATTCTTATCTCATTAATTAATCACATGGGAGAATTATTCCATTAAATATCAGTTTGGCCTACCTAAAGTTGTGAATATAGAAGATAATTTATGAATGAAATCTTGTGGCAGTTGAGCCCTTATAATTAACAAGTGTGATAAATGAAATTGAAGGATAAGGTGTGTTCTTGGAGAGTGGACATAGGTCAATGTCAAACCACAATAAAAATAATATACCTATATTTACATCTTATAAGATTCAGCCCACTAAGAAGATGGTCAAGAATATTTCAGAGAGAAATCTATCAAAAGAAAAAGAAGAGGTTTGGTCAATTCAATCCATCCTTCTTAACCTTAGTTTGGCCTAAAACCTAATAAGATAAACTTATGATTGAAATATAATTCAATCATTGAAGAGAGTTGAACTCATTAATTAATAATTGGCTATTGAAAACCATCAATCTAAAAGATAGCTATAGAGAGAATTGGTAAAAAAGTGCTCAATGGTCTTGTGATAAAATAATCAAGGTTTGTAAAACTCAAAAATAAAATTTATTCTTAAAGAGTAGATGTAGTCAATGTATCAAATTGCTATAAAATCATTTGACATCATAACCATTAATTTAATAACATGATAAGAATTAAAAATTTTAAGAGAAAATTAATTCACAAATAAGGTATTTTATGTTAATAGATAATAAGATTAGAATGATTGAACCCCCTACCTTTTTTGATCTATGTATAACATAAAATACAATAATTTATCTAAATCAAGAAATTTGTTAATGGTGAGCTAATGGTAACAATGGTAAAAAAAAAGTCACCAATAGCTTAAAATCATTATAGGAAACATAGATCGTTGAGCTTTTGCTCTCCTAGACTACCACAAGAGTTAAAGTTGTGAATTTATGTGAAAAGATAGAGAGGATATTTAAACTTCATGATCATACCCCTCAGTGATTTTATAACTATTTAGTCATTAATTTCCTAAGCTTTGCTTAAACCACTATCTTCACTCATATGTTGAGAGTAATGGTGTTGATAATGGCTCAACTTGACCTCACACGTGATGAAGCAAGAAAAATAACCTCATGGCACACAAACAAGTTTTAAGAATCTTACATGGAAATGGAAGACTAATTATTGGATCAGTTATCATCTCAACTAGTATCTCAATGTGAGGTAGATCAAGCCATCAACATAGTGTCAAGACTTTGACAACAAGTTCAAATATTGTGAAAGGTGTGTCATTTGCAACTATTAAAATCTACCTTTAATGCATCCATCATCTTTCAAAAAAGAAAAATGATATGTAGAAGTTCTACATAGGCTATTGGGCACTCAACAAACTCAAAATATGTAACAAATATCATATCTCTAATATTAAGTTCTTATAACAATTCACATATAATCTCAATTTGATATGAAGGTTCCATACCATCATGTCAAAATCGAAAAAAGAGATTTCCTAAAATAGTGTCCATTGCTATATATGAATCTTTTGAATTCACTATCATCTTTTAAATTTCTTGACCACCTTTTATACCTTATGGAACTTCATATTTTTATTACATGTAAATATCTTTGTAGTTACATATCCATATGATATTTTGGTCAACATCAACAACTTACTCAAAGACATCAAGCACCTTTAGATGGTACTCAAACCTTTTTACTAACATTAACTCTTATTCTTCTGGTAGAAAGACAAAGTACAAATAGATGACACAAAGGTCAAAATAATCATTGAATGAGTGGCACCCATCAACATCAAAACGTTTTATTCCTTTTTGGGGCATACTAACTATTATGAAGATGTATTGAAAGTTTTTTTAAGATTGTGATCACCTGAATCAATATGTTATACAAATACATTTGATGCATCACTATCTCTTCTCATGTTGCCTTCAGTGGAATCAAGACAAAACCTTGGCAAAATTGTAATAATTATAATTTACATAAGGATAATGATGACTAATCTAAATATTCATACGACCTAAGAACATCAATGAGAGTACTAATGATAAAAGACAATGAAAAAAATAAGCTTAATAGACATTAGGTGATCGGTCTCTAATATTTATACTTAAGGATAATTTCGACTCACCAACTGACCTGATGATGAGATGTTTCAATCCACGAGTATAGTAGAAATAGTAAGGAGAGAGAGAGAGAGAGAGAGAGCTCTTTATGTAGCTCTTCACTCTGATCATCCTCTCCTTCCCCACCTCCGATGGCTTGATATAAGGTTATAGAGTGACTATTACTTTGGACGTGGCATTTATCCTACTCCCTCGTCTTCAAATCCGAAGCCCACCTTAATCCATTCTTGGAGGGTCTGGCACTTATTCCGGCCCTCATTGTTGGGGGTGATATGATATGGGGGACAAGTCTTGATGACCATTTCCTCAACAAAAAGTGGCATTAGTGTCCTATCTTATCAATACTAGCCTCCAGGAGAACAACCTTGTCTCAAGATTGAAGTTTGAAAATTGCTAGTGAATGCATGCAATTGGTTCCCAAGTTGCTTCAAAATTTGGTAATTGTTGCCATTTGATCAATATTTGGCCACATGGAGATGGAAAATATTGTAAGACATCTTTCAAAACAACATTATGATAAATGTTCTAGTCTAAAATTGGCTATATTGGTTGGACATGAGTAGCATCACCCACTGCATTCTTAAGCTATAGATGTTAAAAATTGGATGGATGTAGGCTGATTTTAAAAACTCTAATTAACAAGTGATAAACTCAATCTTCTTCAAAATACAATACGGACCAAAGTAGCATTTTATTGATTTCTTAATATACCAATCATGTATGGTTGTAGCTTGAGGAATATTTGTGTGCATGTGTCAATGGAGAGATCTCGATGATATTTGTTATGCTGAAAAATCATACTATTCTAGGTTGAGTGGAGATTTTCTTTGAGTTGAAAAAGAATATCTTTTTTGAATAACTGATGTTGCACATAAGTGACTAATGTAACTTGATGATCATCACAAATTAAGGTGGTGGATCATGGCCATAAATAATTTTGAAAACATTAAATTTTTTCATCAGGTCATAAGTTGTATTATACTAGTATTCAGCTCATGCATCTAATTGGACAGATGGTGAGATGAAAAACAATGTAAATATGTCTCAAGACATTGATTTATGACCTCAGTTTGTCCATTAATTTGTGAGTGATATATCATGTTGAGATGAAGTTTGGTCCCTTATATCTCAAAGAGTGTACATCGAAATTGAGAAAAAGAAGATACTATCTTGATTTGTAACCATGATGAGGGGATATCTATGTAGGTAGATAATTTTCCACAATAATTTATTGGCAACATCAACGGTTGCAAAGGGATGGGTCAATAGAATAAAATTACTAATTTTGCTTAATTAATTGACAACCATGATGATGAAATTGAAACCAACTGATTAGGCTAACCCTTCAATAAGATACATAAAGATAGTCCCATATCTATTATGAAACAAAAAGCAGTTGAAGAAGTCCAGCAAAAGATAATATCTCATATTTATGTTATTGGTAAACCATGCAATTGGTGACAAATGTTTTGATGTCTCGCTTCATTTTGGTTCAAGAAAAAGTCTAGTAAATATATTTGTTACGTCTTTAAGAATCTCAAGTGACCTTGACATGACTTAATCATTGTATAATAAATTACATAAATTTAAAATTTATAAAACCAGAAAAGACCAATTCTTAGAATTTTAAATGTTTATCATAATGAATAAATAATTTATAAATTGATAAAATATTCCAAAACTAGTGAAAAATTTTCAAGTCGACCACAAGGATGTAGTATAATATCAAGTAATATTTTAGAATTTTTCTTAAAGAATATGATTTTTTATGATTTTTTAACTGAATGATAAATATAATATATTATATAAATGTGAAAATGAAATAAGGATATGAGGTTAGATGACGTCAGCGTCTGAAGAACACGAATCAGGTAGAAATAGAGTTTTGACTTATGATTCTTTCGTAAGTGATTACCCTCAAATTAATTGGTCCAATTAAGTTTTGTAAAAGCCCGAATAATCGTAACTCAAGGAAGAAAGATATTGAAACTTGAAATCATGCCAAAGATCACTACTTTAAATGAAAATAAAGTTTAAAATAAGAATTACAGAGTTTGGCTTCGCGGAGCGATCGCCAGAATTCTATGTGTTCAAAAAAAAATCGTGCAATGTCCACAGCCTCAAAGGCTCTCTTTGGACAAACACAATGTGGGTAATCTCTAGATCTTCTTTCGAAACCCAAAAATCAGTGAAACGTGTCACCAAATCATTTCTAGTGACTATCACCTAGTAGAATGGAAAAATAGTGATTGGTAGCCCTCCGACGACTGTCACTCAACAAAGATATGCTCAATGGAGGTGGGGTGCATCTTAGAGGCTTTGTTCTCAAGTTAGTGTAGTAAGAGAAGGCCCTTTTATCGCATGTGGTAGGCTCTCAGGAGGTGGCGGTCGTCTCCTAATGATCGTCCTCTTCCTAGCGACGACTTGTTTGTCGATCAATCGGAGATCATTTTTTCATTGAGTTCACAATGTTTTGTCTAGAATCCTATGCCAATTTTGCCAACTACTCTGCGAATCGCGTTAACTAAGTTTTTGTTGATATTTTGGTGATTTTTACAGCTTAATCGCTCACCAGAAATTACAATTTCTTCGCCGATTGTCTGCCTGTGAGAGAGAGAGAAAGAGGGAGAGATGAAATAAGTACTAAAATGCCCTTAATATATGACGTCATAAGGATAAATTTATCATGATCATGGAAAGGTATTGTTAGCATTTATAAAATCTACAAGAAAAGGTTAAAGCGCCGGGTTTAGTTTCACATTGGTTTTCTAGGCGATTTTTATGCGAATATAAGTTGGCAACTTCTTTATCTTTCAATAGGTATAAATCACCCGCGTGTGTACAACCACTCCTTACCCCACACTCGGCTGGCCACCGGTGACGTGAAAGGGGAGTGACGCATACATCAGCCACTTAAGTGCTCAATTTGCGGTCCGCGTCACTAGCTACTTGAGCCTCGAGCTCGCAGTTTGGTCCTTAGCCACATGAGCCTTGAACTCATATTTCTTAACCACTCTGCGACCCCACCTGACTAGGCCTCTGACCCGCTAGCAGGCCAAGTTGACTGGTGATTTTTTTACTTTTTCCTTAAATCTTTTTTTTTTCATTTATCTCAACAAAATAAGATTATAAAATCATGTAATTAAGTAAAATTTTATATTAATCAACTAGAAACCACTTTTCATGATTTAACACAAAAATAAGTTTATTTATCATGAGTTAAGGCTAAAAATATCATCTCACTAAATTATTAACTCATGATAATGAAGACTTATCACACCCCCCAACTTAAGTGTTGCTAGTCCTGTAGTAATGGAATTAAAAGTATAATTATCATTTAGAAATTTCAGACATCATATTTCAATGCACAAATACAATTAGAAATGATACACCTCTAGATATTTTTGACTATTTTATCAAGTATTGAAGAAATATATCAATCACTTAAATGTCTAAACACTCCTTAGAATAATAATATAGATTTCACTTCTTCAATCTACATCTTTATCACTTCTTTACTCATGGATATAATTCACAAGATGATCCAATTATCAAAAATCATCTAAGTATAATATTGATCTTATTTTTCCCTTCCCTATGGGTTGATTTTTGAAGTTTGCACTATATTTCTTCTTCATCTTTTTTTTTCGTAAATAAGTAGGTTTTCCTGTAAACAAATTTTGACAATGAGAATGATGTCTTACACCCTCCATGTGTACTCTTCATTTTTAGGGCTTTCACATTATCAACTTATTTTGTAGCAAGTGTATCTCATTTTCAAATTTGTTTCACATTGCTCATTTTTTCTATTTTTCGAAATAAGTGATTTCTCTTCACAAGTCTTATAGATTATGGTGTAAAAATCTCCATTAAACTCAAATGATTAATCAAATTTTCTCATCAAGTAAATACTATCCATCAAAATCATGAAGTGAAAATCTGTAAAATCAAATCCATGTTATCTATAATGTATCTAATGAGTATTTCAACATTTCAGGCTATTAAATCATTCTCTTAACTTAATAATAATCATCCTAATATCCTTTGGTATCAATCAATCTAATTGATTTAATTTTTCCGTGCACATAATATAACGCAAAAATTAGATAGTTTTGAAAATTATACCTTTGTTTCAGTTCTGTCAGTTTTATTTTCAGCAACAATCTATTTGTAAAAATAATAAATCAAAACTATCATTTTCATAATAGTAATTCCAAATTTCAATAATATATGTTTAGGGGTTTGAAATGTGAGAAAAGGGTTTCTAAAACCAATGCTATCGTTTTTCTACTGTTTATTTTTTCTACTGATTTTTGACAGTCTACACACTGTTTTTTGATATTCGTGACAAAATAATAAAATCAGTGCCATATTTTTTCAAAAAATTACTTTTATAGATGATGAAAATTGCCAACACATGTTCTGTTCAGTCTACAACATTATCTAAGACTTAATATCTTCATCACCTTACCCCCCAAATTAAATTTGACATTATCCCTAATGACACAAAATTACAAAAAAATCATTTTCAGTAAAGTATGCATATAAGCAAAATTAAGTACGAAAAACACTGTAATAAAAAATCAAGTTCAGGAACATATCACCTCAAGCTCATTTTTAATTTCCCACTTCGTCTTACACTCCTATACTTTTTTTTTTTCTTTTTAAAAAGAAAATAGTATAAAAAATAGATGTTGTGAAATTCTACAAAAATAAAATACTAATTTAAACAGAATCATGGGTTGCCTCCCATGCAGTGTTGAGATTAATGTATCTAACTAGACACATTAATCTCATTTTCAAATTTCTTTTAACAATAAAATCTCTTTTTCTGTAGGGCATTCATGTTCTATGTAAGGTTTAAGCCTCTGTCCATTTATCTTAAATCTATGATCATTTTTAAGGTCTCTAATCACTACAGCCCCATGATCATATATTTCTTCCACCACATAAGGTCCTGTCTATTTTGATTTCAATTTTTCTGAAAATAGTTTCAATCTAGAATCATGTAACCACACTTTTTGTCTAACATCAAAAATTTTTCTGCTGATATACTTATCATGAAAGATTTTAGTTTTTTCTTTATATATTATATGATTTTCATAAACTTCATTTCTTAACTCCTCTAATTCATGTAAAAAAATTCTCTACTCACTAACTGATTTTTTATTAATATATAAATTTTTTATTACCCATAATACTTTATGTTTTATTTCCACAAGAAGATGACATGGTTTCCCAAAAATGAGACAAAATAAAGACATACCTATGAGATTTTTATAAGTTGTTCTATATGCCTATAATACATCTTGTAATTTCGTGGGTCATTCCTTCCTATTTGGTCTAACTATTTTCCTCAAAATTATTTGAATTTCTCTATTTGCTACTTCAGTTTGTCCATTTGTTTGAGGATGATATGGAGTGGCTACCCTATGATGTACTCCATTCTTTTTCAATAGTTCCCTGAAATGTATATTTGTAAAATGTGTTCCTCCATCACTAATAATCACTCTAGGATATCTAAATCTTGAAAAAATATTTTCCTACATAAATTTCATTACGATTTTATGATCATTAGTTCTAATAAGAATAGCTTCCACCATTTAGACACATAATCAATAGCAATCAAGATATATTCATATTTTTCAGCTAATGAGAATGGACCCATGAAATCTATACCCCATACATCAAAAATTTCAACTACTAACATATTACTCATAGGAATTTCATCTTTTTTATTTAAGTTACCTATAGATTGACAAGAAATATATGTTTTACTGAATTCTATAGAATCTCTAATTATTGTAGGCCAATAAAAATCACATTAAAAAATTTTCGCAACAATTTTTCTACTAGAAAAATATCCTCCACAATTAGATGAATGACACATATTAAGAATGTTATGATATTCTTCTTCAGGAATACATCTCCTAAAAATTTGATCATTACCCAAGTAATATAAATCAAGATCATGCCAAAAATAATTTCTAATCTTAGCAAAGAAATGATTTTTCTATTCTTATCTCACTGTTCTAAAATTTTTTCAGAAATTAGAAAATTAACAATATGTGCATATCATGATGATAGTTGATGTTGAGCTCCAATCAATTATTCATTTGGAAATACATCTTGTAACGGTGTTGTATTTGTTCCTATATCACTCAATTTAGAAAGGTGGTCAGCAACAACATTTTTGAAACCTTTTTTATCTTTTATTTGTAAATCAAATTCTTGTAACAATAATATCTATCTTAATAAACATGGCTTTGCATCTTTCTTCTTTAATAAATATTTTAATGCTACATGATCAATATAAATAATGATTTTAGCTCCTAAAATACATGATCTAAAAGAAATAGTTTTACTAAAATATGAGATTGCTGTGGGTTTTGACTCTTTTCTTTGTCCTAAAACAGCTCCCACTACATAATTTGATGCATCACACATTATTTCAAATGGAAGAGATCAATCATGAGCTTGTAAAATAGGTGCCTCAATAAGTAATCTTTTTATTTCAGAAAAATATTCAAAACATTTCTCATCAAAATTAAAAGGCACATCTTTAGATAATAACATGGTGAGAGGTTTAGAAATTTTTGAAAATCTTGAATAAATTTTATGTAATAACCTACATGTCCCAAGAAAAATCTAATCTATTTTATTGAATTTGGGGGTTGCATTTTAGATATAATATCAATTTTCACTTTATCTACCTCCAAACCTCTTTCACTCATGATATGTCCCAACACAACTCCTTCTCTAATCATAAAATATGATTTTTGCCTACTCAAAACTAATTTTTTCTCTATACATTTCTTCAGCACATGCTGTAAATGATTTAAGCATTCATAAAATGATTCACCTAAAATAAAAAAATCATCCATAAAAATTTCTATGTATTTTCCAATCATATCAGAAAAAATAGACAACATACATCTTTCAAATGTAACTAGAGCATTACATAATCCAAAAGGCATGCATTTAAAAGAAAAAGTACCAAATGGACAAGTAAAAGTCATTTTTTCTTGATCAAAAAGATTTATTTAAATTTGATTATAACTAGAATATCCATCTAAAAATAAAAAATCTTTTTCCATTTAGTTTTTCAAGAATTTGATTAGTAAATGGTAGGGGAAAATGATCTTTTTTAATTACTGAATTTAATTTTCTATAACTAATAAAAACCCTCCAACTAGTGGTTAATCTTGTTTGTATTTCCTCTCCATTTTCATTTTTTATAACCCTGATCTGTGATTTCTTTGGTACCACATTTGTAGGACTTACTTATTTACTATCTGAAATAAGATAAATAATATCAGCAGCCAACCATTTTAAAATTTTCTTTTTTACCACTTCTATCATGTTAAGATTTAATCTTCGTTGTGGTTCTCTACTTCGTTTAGCTCCTTACTCTAAATATATATTATGCATATACACATTCATATCAATACCTCTAAGATCATCTATTTTCCAACTAATAGCTCCTTATTTTTTTGAATTACTTCTAATAATTTTTCATCTTGCTCATTATTCAAATCAGTTGCAATAATAATAGGGAATGAGTTATTTTCCTCCAAAAATACATATTTTAAATTAGAGGGAAGAGGTTTTAGCTCTAAATTCATGTGATATTCTTCCTTCTTCTCCCCTATATTTATTTTCTCAATTTCCTTTAATTCTTCTAGCACACAATCATTAATAATATTAAAATCATCTAAAAATTTTATGATATGACAATCATACACTTGAGATTTTTTAAGACCATTTGATACTTCAAAGATTTTAATTTCTACTAATTGATTTCCACATGAAATTTTTGCAATACTTGTGGGGAAATCAATATTTATTTTTACTGTATACAAGAATGATCTTCATAACATGATTGAGGTATCATAAAACTGTCCATTAAAATCTATTTCCAATGCTATAAAATCAGCTAGAAATTTACATCCTTTCACTATTACTATCACATTTTTTAAAATATCTTTAGAATTTTTAATAGATCTATCAACAAATTGTAATGTGATAGTAGATTGTTTAAGATCAGAAATATTAAATTTATCACAAATACTTACAAGCAATAAAATAATACTAGCACTAGTGTTAAGTAATACATTTTGAAAAATAAATCCACCAATGTCACACGAAATTAAAGGAGCACTACTATCTTTTGATTTATATATAACTTGATTTAATAATAAAGTACTAGAATACATATATAATTTTTCTACTCTATGTGCTCTTTTTGGTGTATAGATTTCTTTTAAAACTTTAGCATATTTAGGAATATGTTCAATTGGAGTAAGTAAAGGAAGACTAATTTACACATCTTATAAAATTTTTTTTATTTCTTTATTGTGTTTCTTTTTCTTTCTTTGTCTAGGTTTTAAAGGTTTAGGAAATGAAATTATCATCCTTTCTTTTAGAATTTCCTTGGTAGAATCTAAAAGTTCTTTCTTTTCTTCTTCTTGATTTTGTTTTGGACTGTCCACATTTTCCTCTTCTTCTATTATTTAGAGATAAGGATAAGGTAAAATTTTTCCACTCTTTAATGTATTTAATGTCCTGACATTATCATTTCGTGGGTTTTTTTAAGGTTCATGCTACTAGACTCTCCTTGCTGAAATCCTACAGTTGGGCATTTTCCTAGATTTTCTATGGGCTGACTAGGTAGTTGTCTCTCTTCTCTCTTATTCCCAAGAGCCTCTATAATTTATTTTTACTGCAATATCATTTAATTCATAGTTTGCTACATCATTTAACTCATTTGTTGCATCATTTCTATAGCATCAAGTTAAGTATGAAAGGGTTGAATTTTCTGAAATTTATTTTCTTGTTTTGAACGAAATTCAAAATTTAAATTAGGTTTAAGTACTTTTGGATTTTGAATATTATTTGGGTCTCTCTATGAAAAGTTATTCATCACATTATGATTATAAGAATTAAGAAAAGGCTCCCTATTTCTATTAAAACTGGGCTACTTGCACTTGTTCTTACATAGGTTGAAATGATTGACCTAAATTATAACATTAAAATTAGAATGTTCATTTTCACCAAACATGGGATATGAATTATTTGAATTAAATTGAGGATTAGAAGTTTCTAAAAATTCTCAATAAATACATCAAGATTATCTAATTTTGTATTAATCTGATTAACCTCATTTCTCAAATTAGAGTCATCTTGATGATGGAATTCATATATTTCTCTCCTCTTATCTTTATCATATAACTCAAAAAAGGCTTGATCTTTCGAATTTTCACTTAAATTTTTATAAAAGATGTAAATCTTATCAGGGGTCTTCTCTATAAATGCTTCTCCACATATAGAATCAATCATATTTCTATGTTGTTTTAATAATTCATCATAAAAAATCCTATTGAACTACCACTTAGGTATAGCATGATGAAGACATTTTCTAAGTAAATCTTTGAATTTTTCCCATATTTCATACAAAGTTTCTCTTAACCTTTGAGCAAAACTCCATATATGTTTTCTCATGTTTTGAGGTTTTCTTAAAAAGTAAAATTTTCAGAGAAAACCTATTATATGTCTTTCCAACTAGTTAATTCTTTATCTAAGGTAAATAGTCAATAACTAGTTTTGTCTCTAAGTGTATAAGGAATTAATTTCATCTTAATAATTTCCAGTGTAACTTGAGGGAGATTAACTAAATCACATACCATATGAAATTTTTCCAAATGCTGATAAGGCTCATCTAAAGGTAATCCATGAAAATTAGGAAGCATTTGGAAAATTCCTGAATTTATTTTGAATTTAATAGTGGGTGCCAATAGGACTCTAATATTATATACTTTTTGAAATAAATCAGGGATATAATAATTTTTCATGGCCATAAAATTGTTCTTAGTTTGACCTATACTACTTTCAAGATCCATCGAAATTAATTTTTCTTTTAGATTTTTAATTTTAGGCAAGATAATGAGAGGATTCTCTAGTCTTGGATGTAAAGATCTTCTACCATGCATAAAAATAAATAAATTTGAGGTAAAAAGTTTAATAACTATTACTCTCCTTCAATTTACTCCTATTGTTGTCCTACTACTTTTCGTGCTACTCTTTTTTTTGGTAAAATAAAAATAAAAACAAGAGTTAACTCTAAAAGAAAAATAGAAAAATACCAAATATTATGTAATACATCCCTAGCAACGGTGCCAAAATTTGACGTGACTTAATCATTGTATAATAAATCACACAAATTTAAACTTTATAAAACCAGAAAAGACCAATTCTTAGAATTTTAAATATTTATTAGAGTGAATAAATCAATTATAAATCGATAAAAGATTCTAAAAATAGTGGAAAATGTTTAGATTGATCACAAAGATATAATATAATATCGAGTAATAATTTTAGAAATTTTTTAAATAATACAATTTTTTATGATTTTTTAACTGAATGATAAATATAATATATTATATAAATGAGAAAAATAAATAAGGCTATGACATTAGATGACATCAACACTTGAAGAACACGAATCGGGCAAAAATAAAGTTCTAACCTATAATTCTTTCGTAAGTGATTACCGTCAAATTAATTGGTCAAATTAAGTTATGTAAAAGCTCAAATAATTGTAACTCAAGGAAGAAAGATATTAAAAGTTAAAATCATGCCAAAGATTACTACTTTAAATGAAAATAAAGTTTAAAATAGAAAAAATAGAGTTTCAGCTTCGCGGCGGCGATCGCCGAAATTCTATGTGTTCATAAAGGAAATCGTGCAATGTCTACAGCCTCGAAGGCTCTCCTTGGACAAAGACAATGTGGGTAATCTCTAGATCTTCTTTCGAAGCCCAGAAATTAGTGGAACGTGTCTCCAAATCATTTCTAGCGGCTATTACCCAGTAGAATGGAAAAATGGCGACTGGCGACCCTCCAGGGACTGTCACTCAATAGAGGTATGCTCGATGGAGGTGGGATGCATCTTAGAGGCTTCGTCCTCAAGTCAGTGCAGCAAGAGAAGGCCCTTTTATCGCATGTGGTAGGCTCTCAGGGGGTGGCGATTCGTCTCCCAACAGATCGTCCTCTTCTTGGCGACGACTTGTTTGTCGATCAATCGGAGATCATTTTTTCGTTGAGTTCGTGGTGTTTTATCTAGAATCCTATGCCGATTTCGGCCATGATGCTTTGCGAATCGCATTGACTAGGTTTTTGCTAATATTTTGGCGATATTTGCAGCTTAATCGTTCGTCGAAAATCGCAATTTCTTCGCCGATTGTCTGCCTGTAAGAGAGAAAAAGAAGGAGAGATAAAATAAGTACTAAAATGCCCTTAATATATGACATCATAAGGATAAATTTATCATGGTCATGAAGGGTATTGTTGGCATTTATAAAATCTACGGGAAAAGGTTAAAGCATTAGGTTTAGTCCCACATCAGTTTTCTAGGCAATTTTCACACAAATATAAGTTGGCGCTTCTTTATCCTTCAATAGGTACAAATCACTTGCGTGTATACGACCACTCTTTGCCCCATCCCTAGTTGGCCACCAGTGACATGGAAAGGGATGCACACGTCAGTCACTTGAGTGCCTAACTCGCGGTCTAGTCCTTAGCCGCTCAAGCCTCGAGCTAGACCTTGCCCGACTAGGCCTCCGACCCGCTAGCAAGCTCGATTGGCCGGTAATTTTTTTTACTTTTTCTTTGAATATTTTTTTTTCATTTATCTCAAAAAAATAAGATTATAAAATCATGTAAGTAAGCAAAAATTCATATTAACCAACTAGAAATCACTTTTCATGATTTAGCATAAAAATGAATCTATTTATCATGAGTTAAGGCTAAAAACATTATCTCACTAAATTATTAACTCATGATAATGAAGACTTATCAGACCCCTAAGTGTCTAACATGATATTTCTATAACAAGTCAAGAATAATAAAAGATGATGGAGAAATAACTAGACTATTTTTATGTAGTACAAGATCATCTCTGACGATGAATGTGGATGACTATTGGTATGAGATTCTAAGCCTTTCAAAATGTGTTGATTTGAGGACACTATGATAAATCGTGACGAAGCTGGGTTATGTTGAGGAATTGGGGTAAAGTATCAATTGTAATTAATAATAAATGTGAAATTTATGACAATGCATCTATTACCAAGTTCTCAAAACCAGCTTTATATTTGATTTCAAAATGATATCCAAGCAACTTGACAAGCCATTTTTAGTCTTCCAAAGGAACATGCCTCTACTACAGCAAAAAGTTTTAAGTTCCGTTGATCTATGAAGATGAAAAACTTTGCACCTAAGATGTAATCTTGCTACTTCTGCATTAATAGAATAATTATTATTTGTTTGTGCTCATATATTAATTTGAGCTAGTGTTTAACAAAAAATAATTGATTGTAGAAGGTCATTGGTTTTCATCGTTGTATGAAAGTAGTACCCAATCCTAACCTAAGACATCTATTTCAAGTTTAAAAAGAATAGAGACGTCAAATAATGTGAGGATGGGTGTAGATAATAAGGTAACTTTTAATTGATTAAAGGTAGTCGTAGCTTCATGATTCTAGATGGATACATCTTTTTTTAATAGTTGGGTGAATGGAAAGGTGATTGAGCCATATTTTTTGACAAAATGTTTGTAATATCTATTGTGTTGTTAAAAAATGTGAAGCTCTTTACTGTTGTATGAGGTAGGTTAGCTAATAATGATGGAAATCTTAGAATGGTCCACAAGTAATTTAAAAGATATCAAGTGACCCAAATAGTCAATATAAGTAAAGCCAAGTTGACATTTCTTTGCATTGATATATAATCAATGTTGTTGTAGTAGTTGACATACTTAAAATAAGTGAGTTTGATGTGAGTAGAAATCATGGATGCACACTAGTATATAATAAAAAAATATCATATCAATTTAACAAAGGAACTTGTGAAAAACATAATTTATTAAAGTTTGAAATGTAATAGAAATGTTTGAGAGCCAAAAAGCATAACTCACAACTCATAATATCCTAAATAAGCCTGAAATGTTATTTTTAGAATGTCAGATGATTTCATGTGAATTTGATGGTAGCTAAACTTCAAGTCAAACTTAGAAAAAATAGATGCACCATGTAGTTCATCAAAGAGTTCATCAATAATGGAAATGAGAATTCTGCTAGGCATTCTTGTGCGATTTAACATACACTAATCTACACAAAAACACTAGAGATCATCTTTCTTTGTCACTAATATAATTGGGCTAAACAATGGACTAGAAAATGATTATATAGTCACATCATTATACATTTCTTTTGCGAGCTTTTAAATTTATGTCTTTTGTATATGGAGTTAATGGTAAAGTCACAAGCTGATCAATGCCTTTTGAGGAAATAGTGTAATAGAATGACCTAATGTTGTGTGTGGGAGTAAGTCTACTAGTGTTACAAATACTTGAGGGATACTTTCTAATAGATGGGATAGCATATTTGGAGTGGGCTATGCAATCAAAGACTCTTCTTGAGTTGAAATATGGTGAAGTTCCACCAAATGTCATGTACTATCAAATAATTCAAGTTGCATAGTCTGAAATGAGACACTTGATTTCAAGAGATATGGGTCATTATAAAACTTGACCTTGTTCATGTTAGCATGAAAGACATGCATAAGTTATAGTAATCGGATTCGACCTTCTTGAAAATTTTCACCCATTGCATCATCATCAATGTTTCCAATTATAGAGGGAGATAGTTTTTGGTGATCTTAATCCTTTGTGTATGAATAGAAATATTCAGACGTACGCCTTGTCAAGAGATTGATTTACCCATACCCATAACAATGCCAAATTGAGTATGTTAAGTAAGAAGGTTGAGTTTAGTCACAAGCTTTGTAGATATGAAGTTTTGGATTGCATCATCATCAATCAATATGGTGATATCTCATTGTTCCATGTGTGTTTTGATATGTATGGACCTTGATGAGGCTACTCTGAAGATTGAGTTGATAGGTAATTTCAATGACATCATCTTCTCTTGGTGAAAGAGTTGTGTGGTGTGGTGGAGTTGCCCTCATCTTGTGGAATCTCACCTTCCATGAGAATGTGAATCAATAATTCTTTCAAGCACTTATGTCCAAAAAATAATTTCTCATCACAAGAAAAGTGCATGCCTTTTGCATGGTGTTCTTGGTATCCCACATTAGTAAGGTTGATCCTTTTTCCTTGGCCATTACATCCTTATGATTCAATTATGAATTGCTAAGGTGAAAGGTGGGGTCTTAATGATTGAAAAGGAAATGTTTCTTAAATCATTGCACAAAAAAGATGTAATGGTAGATGATGGAAATCCCAACTGACAAGTTGATGATTGGAAAAAATTATTCTGTTTTTCGACAAGTTGGGCAAGTTGCATAATATTTGAAATAAATTTAAGCGTCAATAATTATACCTCCACTCATAAAGTCAATTTTGCCTCATAAGAAAGATATCTTTGAGAACATCTATTGATATCTTAGTATGTGCTCTTGCCATCATTTCAAATTCGTGTCTATATGCCACGACCAAAGAGCATTAATGGATGTTAAATAATTATTTGTGAATATTGTCATACTATGATACACCAAAGTGACCAAATAATTGTTCCCAAAGGTCAGCCCATGATTTAAAATGCGTAAGTTGATTCATCCAATGATACCAATGAGAGCTTCATTAGATAAGCTAACACTAACCACTTATAATGTGTCCCGATTTGTAAGATTGTTGAGGGAGAAAAATAATTCGGCATGATAAGTCCATCCCATATGATTGGTGCCCTAGGAAATGGGAAGCTCAATTTGTCAACTAACCCCCAAGTGACCCATAGTAAAAAGATGTCATGGATCATGTTGACATGTGGGGTGAGTAGCCCTTCTATGATGGCACCGCTACATCCACCTTATTGCACTTCCCAATTAAGAAGCTTACATTAATTGAGAAAATAATTGATGGATATGTGCCAAAGTTTCATCATTGCTAAAAATCTTTTGTTCGAGAACCCCCTTCAAATGATTCATTAAGCTCTCTACTTCTTAACTCATACAAATATGTTTGTGAAGCTCTTCTAACTCTCTTTCTACATTATTCATCTTGATATTCATTTGTCATTTTGTCATGAAGCAAAGAAGGAAGGTCTAGCTCTAATACCAAATTGGTGCATCCCTACCTCTTCTCATGTTGCCCTCAGTGAAGCCAATATAAAACCTTGGCTGAATTATAACAATGACTATTGACATAAGAATAATGATGAGTAATTTAAATATTCAGATGACTGAAGAGCACCAATGATAGAATAGGATGATAAAAGATAATGACATAAATAACCTCAGACATACTATAGGTGATCATACCCTAAAACATATACTCATAGACAATTTTGACTCACCAACTAATCTAATGATGATATGTTACAATCCATGACTATAGTAGGAATAGTAACAAGAGAGAGAGAGAGAGAGAGAGAGAGAGAGAGAGGAGAGAGAAGGGTTCTCAATACAAACTTAATCAATTGTTGAAGCTCTTTAAGTGGCTCCTCACTCCGATCGTCCCCCCTTTCTTCACCTTTGATGGCTTGATATAAGGTTAGAGAGTGACCATTACTTCGTAAGTGGCATCCATTTCACTCTTTCATCTTCAGTTGATTCCATATCTGCTATCATTGTGGGGTCATGTGATGTGGGGGACATGCTTCGCTGAATGTTTCCTCTATGGAAGATGGTGCTCATCTAGTATCTTATCAACATCACATATAAATGAGACATTTTACATTCATATATTTGTAAACCTACATAAAGTCATTACAATGAGGTCAATACTGCCAAGGTTTCATAGTATACATCAATGTCAGTAATAACACCACTATCAATATAAAACCCACTTTATTAGCTTTAAAAGTTGTAGGCTTGACAATGAAAAATATAATAACTAAGTACATAAGCATGAGATACCTTAATTGTGCAATGTCTCCTGACATTGATCAACTATTTACAAGACAAACACTTCATAATATGCACATGTAATATAATAGTTAAACTACTTTGCTTCACAAACTTGATTAAATATTAACTTAATATAATGGTAACAACTTTTATTGGAGTAAAATTTGAAAATACAACATAAACAAAGGGTATAGAATATTGTTATCAACATGGTGAACAAACATGAACTCACAAAATGTTTCAACATATTGAGCTCAATTGAACTCTTAACAAACTTCTTTTAGTAAATATGGACAATATGTCTATATGATGATTAAGCTTACAAGCTCTTGGTATGAACCCAAGACTAATACAACTTGATGTTTTTGGGCTAATGAAAGCCTCATCTACACCAAGGTATGTCGCAGTTATCCTCATAGTACATGATCTCTAATGATGAGTGCTAATTGTGAAGACATATGATGCCCCTTGGTCAACTTACCTAGGACATTACATATATTGTTACCCCCTATTCAGCATAAATTTTTTTTAGCTAATGAATGATAAAGGCATCAAGACATATATAAAGTTCTGCCTCATCTACCAACAAGACAAAACTAATTTCAGAGGCACTATGGCACACTATCATTGTAGACTTCATAATAAGTTTCCTCTTGATTGATCAACACATTGTCATCTTGATTGTCATTGACAAACTCTTCAAGTATGATGTCTTCATATTAACCAATCACAACTACACAACAAAGAATGTGCCCCACCTAGTGCTCAGACACGTTGTCAAGAATTGGAGCCTCCCTCATGGCATCTTTGATTAAGGCACATGCTTCACCAACCGGCTATGGGAAGTCTTATTTTCTAAATTTGATACTCAGCTCTTGTTCTCCACTAGCCATCACCCACCAACGAATGGCCAAGTGAAACACTTCTCTTTTCTCTTAGAAGAGTATCTCAAGTATTATGTGACAATAACCTAAGCAAATTAGGTGGACCTTCTCAACACTACCAACTAACATACACATAATTAAGTAACATGAGTTTTTAACCATAAGAATTAGCTACAAGCCAGCAATCCTCTTGTTCTTACAACTCTTCCATGGCCAAACACACTACACAGTAGCTTTATGATTAGTGTGAAAATAGATTAAAATGTTGGAGGAAACAAATGACAACTTGCAGCAAGTAATAGGCCACATGAAAAATCTCCTCCAAGTAGTGGAATTTGAAATAGTAGATCAGGCCTTACTAAGAATCTCTCTTAAAATCAACAAGAGAATTTGAGATACCCCAAGGAATGTGGTCTCTTTCCTACAAAGGACCCTTCCTCATCACCAAGGGCATAAGAGCGGTGACCTATCAGCTCAAATTACTACCCTAACTATCAACCTTGTCTCCCATGAATCATTATTCAAATGATATAAGGCGAACACTCAGGACCCGGAGCAGAGCTGACCCCAGCACCCACCACCAACAATCTGCCCAACATTCAATAAGAAGTTCAAGAAGAGACTCTACTGTCACACGGACTTCCTAATACAATGGGAAAGAGAACCACATGAGACAGTCACTTGGCATCCTCATATTAATCTGTGGCAATTCAAAAACTAGGTAGCATGAACGAGTGTGGATCACACAGCATATACAAACATAAACGACAGTCCATGCGATATTCAAGATCGTTTTCTTCTTTAAGTAGGTAGAGAGAACCTAGTTGTCTCACGAATAAATATCCATTCAGGCATAAAAGCACAAGCCGAGCGCCCTACACAGGCTCACTGGTGTGACATGTGACTCTTCTGAGGAAACGAGACTTCCCCACTGCCCCTCAAGTTTAGTCCAAAGTTCAACATATTGCAGACAACATAATTTTATCACTTCTTCATGGCACCTGGAGGAATAAAATTACACTATCCCATGTTCGCTTGGAAGAATTACTGACATTGTGATTAAGAACATGATGATGAACCATATATAATTTGTGATCGGAGACCAGAAGCTGAGACATATTTAGTCAAAAACCATGATCCACAAAAGCCTCTACAAATCCCCACCCGTCCTCTGCATCGGGTCCCATCCAAAAACCAGATATTATGGAGGGAAATTTGCTAATTAGAGCAATACAACTGTTGTTTTGGGGGGCCAGATGCCCACAACCCATCCAAAGATTACTTGCATGTCTGCAATCAGCGGAGAAGTCAACTCGAATGAGATGAACTGTCACTGCATAATCGAAAGGGAACTTGATATGAAGCTTCAAATAAGCCGAGTGCATTCAAGAGCAAGTAGCAGAGAGAAGAAGAAGCGCACCAATGGAAGACTCTTGCATTGGATGAGCACCCAGTTCCTGCCTCTTGAACAACATTAATGGCAAGGAGATTCCCTGATGATACATGATCAGCAGACGGTTAAGAGAGATGGATACAGCCGAAAATTTTCCACAAGTATTAAAAAAGGAGATAATCTGGGGCTTAGGGTTCTGAAAGATGATCTTATGTAAGTTAATTGTTCACAGAAGAATTTCCACAGCACAATCATAGAAAGATGAGCATACACATACGTGGGCATGGCACACACTGTTAGAATCTTAGTCAAAAGTGGAGTTTTTTTTGGGGAAGATCATCCTCTTCCTATCCTCTAAAATCACATAAGTTAAATGGAACTGTAAGCAGAGAGGAATTCGTCAGTCCCCATTAAGAGCATGCTCCAATGATACGGAAACCCTATCTGATTCTTCAGGCAAATTTCAAAAACAATATTGTTTCGAAGTCATGTAACAAGACTATCTGATGTGAAACAGAAAATTAGAGACCAATCATCAAGTATGAGCTAGCCATGAAGGGCACAGTCTCAGGGGAAAAAATTATAGCATTGAGCAGAATCTAATTTAGCCCCCCAACTGAAAAATAAGATTATAGGCAACTTTGAAGAAGTAAAATTAAAATACACGACCATGGCTGAAACACATACAATAAATTTGTTCATAAACACATTCAAGAGCTGATACAGCTGAATCACGATTATTCTTGCAGGTCATGAGCAGTAAGCCCACCCCCCCTCCCCCCAACCACCCATCACTGAATGTTAAGCCCAGCTGGACCATCATGAAATATCTCATGAAAGAAATTGAGTATGTATAGGCTGTAAGACAAGTTCCACAATGTGCATTGAACCGCATGAAAGCTTTGGGAACTGTAAACAAGAAAAATCAAATTCTAGGCGAGTGTTCAGTCCTTGAATCAAGAGAATATTGTCTTTGACACCTCGCACATCAAGAACGCACAGTAACTGAATATCCCTTTCCTCTGAGTATAAAAAAATAATATCTAAAGTAAAAGACACCGCTGAGTTAGATTCATGCAACAAGCTTTGTGATAGCCGAAGCAGCCAAGAAAGATGGAAAATAAAATAGAATAGTAAATTCCATGAGGTCCCATGACTTGTGATACAGCCCCTCAATTCCGTAAGGGGAAAAAGGGCAAAATGCCCCAACCTGATGCGACTGTTCGTGATGAAATAGAAACGGCATCATCGAAGCCCAATGCGACAGACTGACAAGATGTGGCTTTCAGAATTTTGGCAATCTGAGCTATTTAGGGAAGAAAATAGAAACAGTATGAGCTTTCACTAATAGCGAACTTCTACAATGCTAGATAATAGCCGAGAACTAGCCATCCTTGGGTTTTGAGTAGAAAAATTTTATGCTGGTTTCCAATGCTTCACGTCATTTTTTTCTGAATTTTTTCCTCGCAAGGAAAAAATTCCTTGAGCACTTCATTGGTTCCAAGCTGTCGCAAGGACATTTGTCGGCAATACTCCCTTGAGCACTATTCAGCTTCAAACCCTTGATTCCAAACTGCTGTGATTTCAGGTCATGAAGAACCTGAGAAAAATCATCCAGTCCACGATGCTACGAGCTAGTCTACTTTTACGGCATCCTCGTGACTTTGATGAACTAAAAAAATGTAGCGAACGACGGTGTTAGTTCTTAATATCTTCGTAAATTGAGAGACAACTCCTTGAACTAGCGGCTGGAGTTCAAGTAATCAGTCGGCCCCTCAGGTCTCCGGATTTCTAATTGCAATCACGCTCATGGCCATGGACGAGGCTCAGGCAATGTCCGCGGGGCCAAGACCGATCAAACAACACGCTGCAGCGGCTCTCGATTTTCTCCTGAGTAAAAACAGGAAAAGAAAATTCCAGCAACAGAGAAGGAACTACAGCCGGCGAGAGAACTAGTTCTTCATCAGTTTATCCGACTCCATTGCAGTGAGTTAGGACCGCTGCACGCCGAGAATCTGCGGTGTGAAACAGCGACGATGATAAAAAGACGACGGAGAGAGCGTCAATCTTACGAGTCCGGTCGTGGTTGCCTCTCGAGGCTGGTGAGCGAGACGGGGATGAAGCGACACGAGGGCGAAGGCAGAGCTGGCCATCGCACAAGGGAGAGCCCTCCCCGCCAACTCCCTCCCCACCAGTTGGCACCTCCGGAGCTCCCTACAGCGCCCCGCGCCTTCCACGACTACGCCTCAAGAAAAGCAACAGAGAAAGATAGAGCGAGCGAGCGAGCGAGCAAGCGAGAGAGAGAGAGAGAGAGAGAGATAGAGATAGAGCGAGAGAGCGAGCGAGCGAGAGAGAGAGAGAGAGAGCGCGCGAGGGAACCCCCCCGGAAAACCGACTTCTCGAATCCATCTGCTGCCGAGGGGTTTGTTTTGAAGCGGAGTACGCGAGGCCCACATAGCCCATCAGTCCAGAGACGGTGCCGCAGCCGGCGGGCCTACTCGAAGGTCGTGGTGAGCCACGGCGAGCAAGACAGTCAAGCCGAGAATCAGTCACAAAGAATCTCCCCGGCGAGCCACAGTCGAGCTCAAATGGAAACCCTTCCAAAAGGGTTGACGAGAATCCACCCAATAATCAAGGATCAAGGATCCGCGGCTAATCCACAGCGGCAATCAAGAGAAAAAGAGTCAACTTTACATAATCATCTCAGAATCTGCCCAAAGAGGGCGCCACTGTTTCGGAAAAATTCAGACAGGGGAATGGGAGAGGAAGAGAGAGAGAGAGAGAGCTGACTTCACCGGAGGAGGAGCACAACCATTGATTGGAGTGGGGAGGGGGGCGTGGAAGATCTAGGGCCGTCACTTTCTGGACTTGGAGGCTTTGAATATATTTTCCTTGTAGAACTCGAGCTCCTTGATGCTCTCCCTGATGTCATCCATCGCCCGGTGGTTGTTCTCCTTTGAGGGGGCCCTCTTGCTCTCTGCAGGGGAAGCAACAAAAATCATCCTCCATGTGGGATAAATCATACTCCTGATCCTCATGCATGCTGGCTTTGCCTCCGGTGATTACCTCTCGGATACCACCGCACACACAGCGCCTTCACACTGCTGACGTCGACCAGCACATGAGAGAAAAGGCTCGCCAAGTCCGGCATATATTTCTGGGAAAGGAAATCCCAATAATGAGTCCCATGCGTTCGTGCCATATAAAATAGTAAAATCTTGAGTAAAAGGAAATATCCGGGGAACTTGATGAGGGACCCATACTGGTCATTTCAGGAAAGGAGATGGTGTAAACATGACGACTAACCTTCAGAAATGACAGGTCCACGTACACAGAATTTCCAGCAAGAAGGGGTTTATATGAGCCCCCCACATGTTTTGATATGAAATCAATAACCTGCAATAAACTCTCAGTAAAATATTTGCCGAGAAAAAAATTTAAGCCTCATTAACATCTTCCGTTTTCCTGATTTCAATATTTAACTATACGGCAGGTGGTTTGGATTTTAAGGTAGCAAGGGAAGAACTCATGGAGAGGTATAAGCCAGGTAAACATAATCAAGAAAGACAGCCAGCCGAAATGTTTTAGTCAATCGACAGCTAAAGGATTATAATCCACTGAAAAGATTGTTGAGTCTCCATCTCTGTGCACAAACCCAGGATTTGATAATGAGTGACGCTCAAATGGGGAAATAGATATCATACTGACGCAATGGGCAAACGCGCCTAAGTATAGTGAAGTGGAAAGTGAGACAAGCTTAATTTGTATGGTCATTGTTCGGATCTATTCTCCAACAAATCCTACCAGATGAATTCACGACGTTGGTTCTTTTTTTCCTTTCTTTTTTTGAAGAACTGTGAGATATAAAAAATACTAATGAAAGAAAGTTTGCCACGTTCACATCCAAGTCAACGGACGATATTGCATTAGTCGAGTGTTCCCAGACAAGATGTATTTTTTTGAAAAATAGTTAACCAATGAATTTGAATCCCCGTGTAAAAGAACTCAAAATTCTCAATCGATTTTTACTATTTCAGGCATCGACTAGATTAATTATCAGGAGGCCTGGAAAAGCGATGTCACTGCTCCAGGAATTAGAGGCCCAGGCCTTTTAGTATACTACTTGAGGGACCATGTAAATATTGAATAAATAAGAGAGCATATGCATGAGCGTGATCAATGGGCTCCCAAGAAAGCTCCATACATCAATTGTGTTCTGCATTAACATGATGCAGGAGAAGAAATAAGAACCCAACCACTCCAAAAGAGCGGTGTCCTCTCAGTTCCACGCAAACCTCACACACTTCCTCATACTGTCACAAATCCACAGAACACATGCCATAAACACTGTTCCAATTAAAAACTTAATGTGTTGTGATTATTTCGCATGATGCACTAATTTTAGTACTTACCAATTACTGAAAAATAGGAAAACGGGGCTAAGCAGCCATAATTTGGCTATAATAGAAAAAACAGACCTGTTTCTCAGCCTCGCTCTCTGTGATTGTGCTCTCAAGAACTTTATCCGTTAGACCTAAAAATAGATTGAGAAGAGAAGAAGGTCATTGATGATGTGAGAAACTAGGAAAAATAAATAAACGATGAACGATCAAATTCCATCAAAAAATTATACGAAATAACTTGTATCGTATGAAATTCTGATTTCTTTGATTCGAGACAGAAAGCATACCACTAGCTCCATGATGCTCCTGACACCATTCCCCCATACTGTCTAAACACTCCTTTGGCTGATGGATTACCAAATCAGGACCCTGAATACAGATCAAATTCAATGTAACTGTAAATGAAGTACACTAACGGCCTAAAAATCATCATTAGAGACACTGTTCCAGGTCCAAAAATTAGAAACATGTTGCCAGTGTACAACCTTGCTCATGCACTCCTCTGCTTGGGCATGTTATACAGATTATGCACTAAACATGGTGCTGCATTAAAAATAATACTTGTGCACAACCTTAAACATGTTGCATGATAACATGTTGCGAAAAATTATGTAAAATATTAATCAACCAATTACGGAATGAAACGTAGCAGAAGTTAGCAGTTTAGTGGAATTTCAAACATTAGACAACTAATAAAATTTTTTAGAGTGACAGAATCTAACACTCCAGTGAATTAGCCCGCTAGTATGCAGACTTAACTATGCACGCTGCACAGTTGTGGATGATAAAATATTTTATCATAAAATATTTTATCATAAAATATTTTATGCCGATTCAAGGATTTGAACCCTAGCACCAGCCCTTCTAACAACAAAACGTGACAAAAGAAAATATCAAAGTACAAAACTAGGTTTCTGAAAATGAAACATCAAATAAAATAGTTGAACAGAGGAAAGAGCAATGGGAGACTGAAAAGAACCAAAATGGTAAATGATAAAACTTACCTCTACTGACTTTGTTAGGTTACCATCTGTCACTATACAAGCAATCTCTAATATACGATCAACAGAAACATCCAAACCTACAACAGGCGAATTATAAAATATAGAAGGTTTCAGAAGGCAAACAATAAGAGGAGAAAAAAATATCTGCATAGTTGTGATAGTAATCTGCTGTGGAATCAACAACATGACGGGATTGTTTTTGAGGACAATTGGTTGGACTTGAAGAATTCAAAAACAACATGGTTCATCCCAATTTAGAGAAAATCGCATCCAATCACCAGCAAACTTAACACATTATCTACAACTTTAATGGAGTTATTCAATTCAGGTTTTTCTTTTGTTCAGGCATCAGTTTTAATAAATACAATGGTGAATGGGGTATCTCATAGATTCAGGATCGCCCAAAAATATCAGTCACTAGTTTTTCAACTTCAGCTAACTCTTATTTCCAGTTAACCTTTCAAATATAATCACCAAAGAAGTAAACTTTTAAATAGCCAGATATAGGTCCAGACAAGTCGGCAAACGTGCTGCCCTCAGGATGATTCAAAGGATTTTCAATAGATTTCACTTCAGTGTCAACACAGCTGATACACTTTCAACAGAATAGTCAATCTCAGCGAGCATTGAAAACACGGGAAACTATGATAGCAAAAGGGATTGATACTATGAATTGACACTAGGATTTTCCTTTCACCGTCATGATCTAAGCACAAAAACGTCATCTTCATGGAAAAATAAAATTATTTAATAGAAAAACTCCTTTTTTTACCCTTTTTTACAAGAATACTGCTGTCCTTGAAGGGTCAAACTCGTGTATTCAGCATATTTTTATATTTACAATGAATTAAAAAAAGAGCGATAGATGAAAAATATGATATAACAGCATATTACATGCAGAAATGCAGTCATAAATTCAAATCTAATAAAAAATTCAAACAGAGACACAAGTCTATTCTAATTTTTGGATTAATCAGGTACTAGTTCCCGGTAAATCGCAAAAAACTTTGACACTTTTTAGTTCACCCTAGCTATTTGGTGACCATATCTGATTATTTGTTTCATTGTGTATCTCTCTTCGAAAGTGGATATTAAAAAACTAGTAAATATTGATTTTTTCTACTGTTGTGACGAGAATGTATAACAAAGAAAACAGGTACCAGTCATTTCCAAGTCAATCCACACCAGAGGCATTTTGTATTCTTCTAAGTCTTTTGCAAAGCTTAGCTCATTTACTTCAGGACGTCGCTCATTCATCAGAACCATATTCTTATTATCTGCATTATAAAACAATGTCAGCGTCAAGCAAAACGCTAAACAATGAATATAAACAGAATATGGCATGACTATGAGATGTTTATCAACGATCGATAGTTTGATCAGCAATGAAACAAGCCAATGTAAATTTTTCATGAATAATCAGCCAAATGATGCCAGCGAGGGAAAAAAACAAATTGGTTATGCAATATGTAAAAAAGGTACTCCTGTTATTTCCATTATTCTTGGCATCTGCATGCACCTTATGAGAGCTTCCAATACCACAAAGATGTCCAAAAGTGGGAGACGTGTAAGCACACTATATCAATCTTTTACCAATAAGTAACATAATAGGTGCATACTTGTGTGCTTATCCTACATATTCCTAAGTCATATTTGAACAGATTCCAGTACCTACCAGCCATGACCGCATCACCACGTATCATTGGTGTTCATACCGTAGGTCATTGCCGAAATCTCAGAGGTGTTAGTGTGTTTTGCGTCAAAAAAATATTCACAAGTACTTTTTTGAATAGCAAGACTATTATTTTTCATTTTTTACGAGGCATACATAAAAGAATCCGATCATCTCAAAAACATCTTTTAAATGACACTAAAAGCGAAGGCCCACAGATTCCATACTGTGCCAAGGAGATTCATTGCAATCATTGCGACCAAAAAAACGTTTTTTGATTAAAATGAGCGAGCCAAGCAAGGATCTCTAAGGGACACCAGCTTTTCATCAAAACATATGTGAAAACAATCTTGATTAACATTTTCGCATCGAGCCATTGACGATGCAGATAAGATATCCAATTAAATTATGAAACCCAATGAGCCCCCATTTTCAACAGAACGGTTCCATTAGGCATAAATAAAAATTGTGATTTGATAGCTCTTCTTTGTCATTTTTCACAGTTGCATAAATCAAGTCAAGGATTGTAAATATTAATGAGATATATATCTAACCTTCAACTCAAAACTCCAAAGTGATGTAGAATAAATTTACAAGAACAGGAAGCAGCTCCGAAGGTACAACCCAGAAACACATGAACGAGTAAAAATAAGAAGAGTTCAATAATTGTTTAGGTAGGCACATTAGGTTCAGGTGCGTTTTCTTTCTTAGGCACAATAATTGCTAATGATTAGAGAGTTCTTTATCAGATGATATTTTTTTTACGGGATCTACAGGCTACTTCCATCCAAATTAAGGTGGCATAAATTACGGGATCTCTCTCTCTCTCTCTCTCTCTCTCTCTCTCTCTCTCTCTCTCTCTCTCTCTCTCCCTCCCTCCTTGACTTCTGCTACTTCAAAATGTTAAGTGATCTTGCACTTAAAACCCAATTAACATGGTTGGATAACACCTTTGGTAAAGGGGGAGCTTGTTGCCAATCACCAAATGTTCCTTTCTCATTATTCCCAGTTGAATGTACGAAAAACCATTGGAAAGTATAGCGTGTTCCCATACTCACTTAGGGAAGAGAATTGGGCAGGATTTTGAGAGCTATAAAGTTTATCCATTGTACATATAGCCACCATGTTCTTTGTTAGATTAAACCCATCAAGAAGTGCACTATTGATAGTAGATGCATTCGACTTTAAATAATTGAGCTTTGCCCCCTCCAAGTCTAGATTTTATGAACTTTTGTGCTCTTTGAAGGTATCCAATTCTTTCTATCGCTTTATGCTCTAAAATGTATAGCTCCAGTAATCTGCAGGTTTTTGACATTGGCAATACATTTTACTGAAGTTTCATCGTTGTACATATAATTACCATGTCCTTCTTTAGATTTAAAGCCATCAATGAGTACATTCTGATTGATAGTAGACTTACTAAACTTTAAATAGAGTTTCACCCCTTCCAAATATAGATTTCATGAACTTGTGTCCTCCTTGAGGGTATCCAATTCTTTCTACCACTTTATGCTCTAGAATATGTAGCTCTCGTAATCCACAGGTTTTTGACTTTGGCAATGCATTTTACTAAAGTTTCATCATTGTGCATACTACCATGTCCTCCGTTAGATAAAAGCCATCAAGAATTGAATTCTAATTGATAGTAGATGCATTCAACTTTAAAGAATTAGGCTTTGCCCCTTCCAAGTCTAGATTTCATTTGTGCTCTTTGTGGGCATCCAATTCTTTCTATCGCTTTATGCTCTGGAATGTGTAGCTCTCGTAATCTACAGGTTTTTAACTTTAGCAATGCATTTTACTAAAGTTTCATCATTGTAAATGGAACTACCGTGTCCTCTGTTAGATTAAAGCCATCAAGAAGTGCATTCTGAATGATAGTAGACGTGGGCTGCGCCCCTTCCAAATCTAGATTTTATGAACTTTTGTGCTCTTTGAGGGTATCCAATTCTTTCTATCGCTTTATGCTCTAGAATTTTTAGCTCTTGTAATCCATAGGTTATTCACTTTGGCAATACATTTCACCCAGGTTTCAATATTGTACTTATAATGATTATGTTCTTTGTTAGATTAAAGCCATCTTGATAGTAAAAGCAAAATTTTAAATAATTGGGCTTCGCCTCTTCCAAGTCTAGAGTGCATGAACATTTGTGCTCTTTGTGGGTACCTAATTCTATAATTTTTAGTTCTAGTAATCTAGAGCTTAATTACTTTGGCAATGCGTTTTACTCAAGTACCGGACTGAGAAAAAAGCCATAAAAGTAATTGCTTCCACAACCGAATAATAAACCAAACGGCATAAATAACATCAGTATTATAACCACGGGCATCTACGTAATATTGGCATGAACGTAGATGCGATTGATAAAATTTTCAACACCCTGTGTAAATCTTCCTCTCTATTTTAGAATACGTGTTTTTTCCTATAACCCAATTCAAAATTGGACTCCCCTCCCCTGATGCCCAACTTTCGGCTACTATTCTTCCGAACAATGAAATGGATTTCTAAAATAAACGACGAGGAACAACACGCCATTCCATGGGATCCTCCCCGTAGTTTCGCTGGCTGTCGAGCAGAGAGGATCGTTAGCTAAAAAATTCGATAAGTTCACTTGCCCGACCGTGACGTTTCAATGAACCACAACCTCATCCTGCCAAACCTAACGCTCTCGAGCATAGGCCGCCTTATCCTACCTCGAGAAACAGATGAGGCAGTCCAATCCAACGGACATCCCTCAAGGCGCAGCCGCATACTTCGAAAGAACCAAGGGGAGGCAAAAAAGAAAAGAGAAAAAAAGCTCTCCCCGCTCACCTAGTGTCCGGACATGGTTTCCATACGTGGACGACTTCGCCGCGGCGGAGACGCCCGCGGTGCTCGTCTGCTCACGATCGTCCTCGGCGTCGAGGTCAAGAACGGAGAAGGCGTTGGAAAGGAGCTTCGCGGCCATCTCCACGCCGGAAGAACGAGTTGCGCGCCCTTACGCGCCAGCTCTTCGTGGGCATATATAGCTAGCAGCCTAGAGAGACCCCCACTCGTCCATTCTCTCTCTCTCTGGGGTAGCCAGTCTCCGAAGTATAAAGGATACTATTTGTATCCTTATTAAACAGAGAAATAATCAAATAATCAGTAACGGATATCGCACCATGGGCTTACGTGGACCAGAAGCTACTGACGTGCGACACAACCAAGCTATACCAAGTCAAAGAAATTCCCACAAAGTCAACTTATTACCTAAAACCCATTGAAATTATTTTATTGTATATATGGCCTCACCTTCCCCTTGTACGTCAGGGGTCATCGTCTTCTTCCTCTTTCTGCGATTCGCTCAGATTCTCCTAGATTCTCTCCAGGAACCCTAGAGATCTTCTCCGCCCTCTCTCACAGTGGAAGCTCCTCTACGGTGGGGGCGGGGGTCGGCATCGGCACAGGAGGGGATTCTCCACTGCATCTGCTGGACGCCAAACCTGGAGCTGTTGATGATGGAGATGACGCCCCGTGTGGGGCTTTCGTCCGGATTCTCGAGCTCTGACTATGGAGGCGGGCTCTGGAGATCTTCGTCGCCTCCGCCGGCGTCTAGTCGAGCGAAGTCCAGCGCCGTCTTCCCCTGGAGCCTGCGGGAGAGGTAGTGGCGATTGTACTCGCCGTGGTTGAACCTCCTGTAGCGGCAGGGCCTGGCGGCGCCCACGAACTCCGGCAAGGGACCGAGCTCGACGTCGTAGCCCGGCGCGAAGAAGGTCACCAGCGACAGCCGCTCCTTTTCCTTGCTGGTCACCGCCCTGTGCTCCACGCTCTGGTATTTCCCGTTCGTGAGGATCTGAACAGAAGAAGAAGAAGAAGAAGAAGAAGAAGAAGAAGAAGAAGAAGGTGAAGGCGGCTTCAGCGGTAATGGAGGAAGGGCCTGACCTAACCTCGAGTGTGTCGCCGATGTTGACGACCAGAGCGCCGGGAAGGGGGAGGACGGAGAACCAGGAGCCGCCCCTGAGGACCTGCAGGCCGGCGGAGGAGTCGGCGTGCTGGTGGAGGACGGTGAGGGCGCTGCCGTCGGAGTGGGGACTCAGGCCGAGGACGAGGTCCGGCCACGGGCATGGCGGGTAGTAGTTCATCCTCACCGCCTGCACCGCCGAGCAGAAGATGCCGTCGAAGACCGCCGGTGGGAGGGCCAAGCTCGCCGCCACCAGCGCCAGAAGCCTCCGGCAGAGCTTCCCGATCTCTGCAGAGTACACCTCCAACGTCTCCCTGCAGAGAGTTACAGAGAAAGAGAGAGAGAGGAAGGAACAACTCAGAAGAGGGAGAGGAGTGGCGGCGCCACCGTGAATTTGGTGGTCTGGGGAGACGGAGACCTGAAGAGGAGGGGGTTCGCCGGCCAGAGCTCGGGGATCCTGATTGAGGGGGGCTCCAGGCCGAGGCCCAGCATGTTGCACCAGTCGAGCTTCTGGTCCGCAGAGAAGACGAAGGCGTGGCCGTAGCCCTGCACGGACCCGGGGGCCATGGGGTACCTCTCCTTCTCTTCCAGGGGCAGCATGAAGAACTCCATGGCCAGCGCCTCCATCCTCGCCATCAGCTCCCCGTCGACGCTGTGGTTCACCACCTGCCTTCGCAGAAACAGATAACCAGAAGAAGAAAAGAGGAAGAAGAAGAAGAAGAGAAGAGAATAAGAGACCTGAAAGAAGCCCCATTCCTCGCAAGCCGCGGCAAGCTTGGCCATCTCATGGCCACCGTCGCCGTCGCCGCCGGCGACGGCCAGCTTCGACATGTCGACGACGGGTACGCTCTCGGAGAGGCCACCGGCGGGCGGCGGCGGTGACGTCCGGTCGCCGACATCTCGCACGTACCTCTCCGGGACCGCCACCGGTTGCGCTCTGCGCAGCTCCTGCACGTCGTCGACTCGGCCGACCCTGATCTCGCCGGCGCCGGAGAATACCTCGGGACCCATCACCCCGCTCCTCCACCCCCCACCTCCCCTCCGCCGCCGGCCTCCGACGATCCGCCTTCACACATGGCGCCGCTCACTTATAGCCGACACATTATTCTCTCTCTCTCTCTCTCTCTCTCTCTCTCTCTCTCTCTCTCGCTACGTATCCATCTCTACTAACAGTGAAAAAATGATGATTGGAATTTATTTAAAATTAATCTGTACGTAGGACAAACGGCGTACAGCGTCTACATATCGGGAGCCCTCCCCCCGGGGTGGCCGAGTCCGAACCACGAGGCGGTCATCTTACCGCCGCTCCAAAAGGAGCACCTCGCTGGTCCCAGCCCACCGAGCGACCAAGTCGAAAGCTCTCCTCCGCCTCCTACAGAGAGAGAAAAAAAACGCAAGCAACATGAGAACCCAAAGCCAGGAGGAAGAAGCTCAGGAAGAATATCAGCGCATCCGCTCACCTCCTCCTTCCGAGGGCGGGGCAGGTGACCCGATCCCAGCCCTCCTCCGTGTGCGAGCATCTCCAGGCGGTTCCTCCAGCCTGCCGCATCAAACAGGGGGGGAAAAAAAAGCACCCAAGAACCAGAACCCGGAACAAGGAATCATCAAGAAGACGGCCTCATGGATGGCGAGGTGCGCGTGGCTGGTCCGTCAGATCCTCTGCGGGCACCATCCTCAGCCGTCCGGCGCATCCGCCGCTCTCCTCGGGCGCCACCACCCGACGCTATGTACACACTCTACAGGGAAGAGGATGGCGTCCTCCGGTTCCTCCGTCGCTGCGAACTCAGCTCGGTGAAGCTAACGGCTGATGGAATCCATGGACAGCCGCACGAGACGCAGCAGCCCTTCTACGTCGTGGAAGCTGAGGGCAAGCACTTGTCTCACGGAAGCGACGACTTCGGGCCCATAGCGCGGCTCCTCTGGCTTGCCGTTGATGGCGTTAAACGCGCTGTGAGATCTCCTCGAGGCCTCCATGGCGTCGTTCACATCTTGCACCTGTGGGAAGAACACCATTTTAAGATGTCAGATAGCAGCTGGTGGGTAGTCCAAGTGAACTCATCCGCTCATTCTGACAGGCAGCAAGCACCAAAAGGTCAACTTCCCCCCTTTGGTTCTAGAGGCTGCACTATAAGTTGAGGACAGAGAGATGGTCTGACATATCATTACCTTGTTTAAATATGGAAGGTACAAGAAATTATATATATAAAAGAGGGAGCTTCTCATTCCTCTTATAGTAAATTCTAAGAAACCGTACTCTTTTTGTTTGTGTGTGTGTGTGTGGTTTTAATGCAGGCTTTGATGGGAATCGAATGGCTGTTCATGCACAATTATGATCAGAAGCTCAAGCGGGATGCTCGCTTGCTTATGTTCTCCGTTATGGATCCTCTTGGCTCCAGCTAATGGTGATCCTATTTCTGCATCAACTGAAGATATGATAACTCGACTTTATGTATTAATGATGAGGAACCCTCGAGGTATTTTCACAACTAATTGAGAAAACGATCAAAGTTCATCCATTCTTTTGGAAAGACTGACTATAAAGGGCAACATCTTCTGGAGCAGAGACGAGCGGGCTCCAATTTTATTCCAGACATGCTGGTAGAACGACATATCATGGGAAATAAAGGGTGTAAAATAAAGCAGAAAAAACTTACAAAGTTCAGCAGCCGCACAAAGTTCGGGCGATGACGTGCTGCAATGACATGGTTGCTGTTGCCATGCGGAGAGCTTACAGCTTTCGCTGAAGCAGCCTTGTCCCCCATGTTCTGGTTGTTCAAGTTATCAACGTCCGAAGCAGAAGATGATGGTGACTCGCCTATAAAAAATGCTGACAATGTCAATAGCCGCAATAGATTTTTCCTTCATGGGCATACTGTAAATAAAAATGTTAAAATAATAAGAAAATAAATAGATGCGGCATAAGAACGCTCAAACGATTAGCACGGTATATGCAGACTATGTTCCAACAACTTCCCAAATGTATTTTTCAGTGATTCATCAGAGGTAGAAGGATTACAAGAAAAAGGACACAAATAGCTTGAGATTTTGCGAGAAATTTTCCTAAAAGAGAAATTACTTCTCCACCTCAGCTGATGTAAAAGATCAGAAAGGTGTTTTTTTTAGGTTATAACACAAAGATTATTCATTGAGTGAAGGGGGCTTCTCCACCTATAGAGATAAAGGCAGACAGAAGAAAATCAGCTACCATCCAAAGAACATCTCACAAATCATAGATGGAACTTCCAGCTAATGACTAACTCAAACGATGAATTTAAATTAACACTCAGTCATATCCTCAGATTCGCATTATCCAATTATCTTAGAAATTGCTGCGTTTGAAACATGGTAACTTGCTTCTAAGTATCATCCAATTACCAAGAACATAAGTTTTCAAGTCATTGCCTAATAAGCAAGCAAGTAAAGACTTCGCAAGCCATAAGATACCAAGGCAAGCTCAGTCAAAAGGCACTGAACCCGGTCACACACCGGGGGCTTCTCTTATTTTGAACAAAAATAGCAGACGCTGTCAACATGATCCCCGCCGACAAGTAATAATTTCCCTGTCAAGGCCAAGATATCCTCTGGGATGGAAAAGAAGACGAATTAAAGGGTGATGATCCAATTAAAACAAATGTACATGTTGGGCCATTTTGCTTCTGTTCATAACAGACATCGGACGGAGCATGGAACACCAGCACAAGGCAGAAGAACATCTCCCAGAAGACGGGACTTTTTTTCAATTTCCCAACACACGTGGGTTCCCAGGATGTCACAGTTTGCTCTGCATGAAAATGAAATATCCCTATAGCTGTATTCTTGACCAATCCATTAACAAACTAGTTTCATGTCGTCGTCAGGGCTTGCAACCTTTTTATCCTATGGATCGAGCAAAGGCTCTGCCAATCTGCCTCTTCTATTAGGCGCACAGTATGTTAATAGCAGGACAATGCCATTCTGATGCTGAGCAGGTCTTATTTCTCTTTTGGGCTGTTTTTCTACTTCCATATTCTTTTTATCAATAGAAAATGGATTGAATAACTTAAATCTGATGAAGTTAAAGAAGTTAAAATATGTTCTCTTTCCAAAAAGATCAACCCCAAAAAAAAATCCCAGCATGGTCAACCTCAAAAAAAACAAATGGGTTGTGCATAGAACAGCTGCATAGGACAACAGATTTTTTTGTCCAAAGTAATTTTCTCCCGTCAACTCAATCTGATGTACATGCGGGTACTGCTCTTCTGATGTCGACTAATCTTCAAGACCAAGAAAATATGGATGAAGATCCTGCGTTAGGAAACTCGCGTAGCAAAATTTCACTAATTAATTTCGCACAATTCAGACTGCTAGCGTGCTTTCGAAACATTCTCTACTCTCTAATTTGTTCAAGGGAATTTGATTACCTCCAAAACCTACCAAAATGAGACGGATATCCTGCATAAAGAACATTATGTGGCCAACTTTCACTTCTTCAACTTCACGTAATTTGAATTCATTAGCACGTCTCTCAAAACATCTTTAGTATACAATGTTTGTTTATTAGGTTTTAAAATGAAGAGCAAAAAAGTTCTTCCAGAACAATGCCAATAAAATGACTGCTAAGTTCTTCCAAACAAGGACTTTTCTATGAACCCATGCACTTTGTGTGTCTCCCATATACCTGTCAACTGTTGTGTTGAATATCTACTGTTACAAAGGACAGCTTTATCTGGATATGATTTGCCTCTTCCTCTTTCCTGTGAATGCTGAACAAAGGACTGGAAGCAAACTACTACTCTTATTTCCACTGGATGGCATCCACATTAACATCATCTTAGATCAGGAAACAAACTTAACACAGTCCAACCTACCACAACGTTCATCTTTCCAGAAAAGTATCCAACCGTTGAAGTATTCAAATTTTCTTTATAAGAGTAGATTTCCCATCAGCACCGTCCAATTTCAACAATCTCAACCTCAACAAATTTTACAATCCATAAGTTGATTCATTTTCACAAAAGAATTTTCGGTCTTCCAGATGATTCCTTCGTCAGAATGATTTTTAAATCTATAAAAATGTCGCACATATAAAAATACCGCATTTCACGACAATAATGGGAACAGTGAGCATGCCTAAAACAAAAGCTAGCACCTTCACACCCAAAGTACATCACAGGAGAGTGGCATAGGATCATTGAGTTCAAGCTAATTACGATGAACAAGGAAGCCTAATAGAAGATAATATCTTAATCAGTCTATACAAGAACTGAAAATGACACCAAGAATTTTTTGCCACAGAAGAGTCCAAAACTGTAAAACAAATGACGATTCATTAAAAGAGAAGCCATGCGATGAACGATGCCCAGTTTATTACCAGTAGGAACCAACTGTAAAGCTGCGTGCAGTTCATTCCGATCTTTACTTGCTCCAGAGTCTTTATAAAAAACAACCTTCATGTTTGCCACTTCCATACATTTGTAAGCTAGTGCGGCAGCAGCCATTTCTTTGTGTTTCTCGTATAAATGTGCGCAAAATCTGCATTCGTGAAGCCTAGTCAGACAAAAATAACCAAGACGGACAAGCACATACACTTTTGCTCCATATGAGCTAACCTATAGGTGCATCCTTCTTCACTAGGATAATTGTTTTACATGAGACCTCAATTCTCAAGAACCTATATAGTTCTTGACTGCATGTTAGGATCAGGTTGTTCTTTTTTTCTCTTTTTATTCTCTTTGTGTGGATGTCTTTTTTTGTGTGTTGTGGGCACTAGAGAGTGTGATGTACACAAATGAAGGCATGTTGGTTTAAAAATCATATCTATGTGCTGAGAAGACACTGATATGTCTTCAATATAAGGCAACGACCGTTACCTTAAATTTAAAGCTATTCACGATGAGTAAATGCAAATTAGTCATCTCCCTGATGCAGATGATCCAACACATATCACATATCATGCAGAATCCGCTACAACAAATTTTTCATCACTTTGAACCATTTCGATTGGAGAATAAAAGTAGATTCCCTTCCACAACCGGACACTTTTTTCAATTTCAGATATGACAGTCCGCACAGTGATCGAGGTGTACCACATGCATGAAGCAGTCACAATGAACAAAGCTCTAACAGAGTACTACTAACAGCCCCATAACAAGAACATAGGTTACCTGCTTTATATGAGTTTTTTTTTCATTTAGTATGAAAAAAAAAATCATTGAATAAGCAATACTTTTTAAATTCAAAAAATATTGAGGATACGGTTTAGACTAAATTTACAACTCTATTTATTGAAGATACGGTTTAGCTCAACTGCTCTTAACCCCGACGTATTTCTTCCTCCAAGATAAGACAAAGAATAGTTGATAAAAGCAAGGTCCACTGAAATGGAGGATTGACGTTATGTGCTTCCTCACCACACAATGAAGTTGTGTGTCCTGAAGTCACTGACAACTTGCCTTAGCTAACCCAAACAATTATGTCAAACGAACAAGAATGATGCCAAATATACTGAATGGGAACTGTGCTTCCTCGTATCACCGTTCAAACAAGAAATGAAACCCCACAATAGCCAAAGCTGTCCTTTTACCAAGTTTTAGGGATTCCTCAGACCGAGAAAATAAACAGCGGAAAATATCTACCTTCCTCTCCGTAAATGCATATTTGCCTTAAATCGCTAAATGTTCTGATTAAATTAATTACCAGATAAAAAACTTGGACTCTAACAGACATTAAAATCAAATGAGGACACTGGACTTACAAGAATTGGCCAACTTGGATTGGCCGATTGAAGGGGATGATTGATTAGTAAAAACAATAGAAAAGGATATGCTCACTATTTACCAAACTACATTCGTAGTACTGTAACTGAAAAACAATTGTTTGCAAATCATAAAAATTTTAGCATGTGATTTCAACTCAGAGGGAACTAGTTTCCAACATTTTTCAGGCATTCTAAAAGAGAACAAGAAGAAGAAATCTCTGTTCGTTTTTTCTTACTCGCAAAGTTTTGCTGTGCTGGAATATATCTCCATCGATTGCGTGGTTTCCCCATCAGCACAGAAGGTCTCACGAAGGAAGGCCACATGAAGAAATTTCAATGCTGCCTCGAAGTACAATCCAGTGCTTTCATTTTCCAGGCCTTCATTCTGCGAAAGAGTATCCAATTCTTTGAAAGTTAGCTACAGAAAAGTGACCGCATATTCACACCATAAGGTGGTCCAAATGAGTGGGCAAACCTTCAAACGATCAGCAGTATGTTTCAACCCTCTGGCTTCCTTTAAAAGAGCAGCTGCAGCAGAGTGATTACTGTCCTTTCGAATAGGACTTGGCCCGTCAAGCCTGTTGGGGGTTGGGTGCCTAAAATTACTGTGCTGTCCATGGCGACTGTCATGCTTCAAAAGCTGCTTGTGTACCTTTTCTGCCTCACAGGTTGTCGCTTCACTCAGCGAGAATTCCAATTTATCTCCCTTGATATCAGACGGGGCTGCTAGAGGATCTTGAACGAGTGGTTCTCGTGTTATCTGAGGATTATGCTCAATATAAGACTTACCAACCTTTGCGGAGACAGTTCCTACGTCACAATTTTTTGGGAGATCTCCTTGTTGCTTGGAGCGTACGTAATGAGACTTAGGGTTTTCCTGTGTTCCCAAATTCAACTGATCTTCCCTTCTGCCTTCACTCGATTGTCTTCCTCGTGATTCTCTCTTTTTCTCATCCTTCTCCAATCTACTGCATCCATCCCCCACACCTTTGCGATATGGAGCACCCTTATGAGAATCAGTACCACCATCATAGCCTGAGCAATGACCATCCTTTCCAGAGTGCATCCCTTCTTGATCAGCAAAAGAATTCGAGTTCTTACCCGTATTTATATGAACTTCAGACTTAGAAATTCTTTGCTTCTCTCTGGACCGTGAAGAACTCTTAATTGACTTCCGTTGATCAGAACTGCAAGAATAGTTGTGATCATTTGGCTTCACTTCATCACAGTCGCGATTCTTACCTTGATTGTTCGAAGCACCTGTAGCCAATTCATGGTCGGGTAGTGAAGGATCATCGAGCATGTTACCAAATGCCCTTAACTGCATCTCATCTTTTATTTTCTCAATTGATGAATCACCTCCTTCCCGTCCCTGATAATCATGTATCAATTCAGCAGGATTCCAAAATGCAGAATCCACAGATTGGTAGGCATCCAAAGATCCATGAAGGTAAACAGCATCAGATTTATCTTTTTCTTTGCCTATCATGTTATGATCATTTGCAAGCTCATCACCATTTGATGTCCTCAAAGGAGATGAAGAGACAGATCCCACAGGTGAGCCTCTTGCTTCCTGAAAGTTGGATTTACTTTTAAAGGAACCTGAAACTTTTGATGAACTTGAAACAGCGGCTGTAGAATGATGTCCATAAGAGAAATCCTTCTTCTTGGAATCTACACAATCCAAGCTCCTTTTAGATGACACATGACCTTTATGTAGTCCCGTTCGCTCCTTTTGTTCAGTGCGTTTATTTTCCTCTCCAGTTCCATCAAATACCTGCCCCTTTGTATTAGATAACACAACTCTAGTTACTCGACCCCTCCCAGCAACTTTTCCATCCTTCTCAATCGCATCAGAGTCTATTCCTTCTGCCTTTAAAAGCTTAGACTTCTTTCCCTTTTTTGAATCACTTTCACTATATATTTCTTTGGCATTTACGCCATCACCTGCAATCAGCCCATTTCCAACTAAAGTATCAAGATTGATGCAACCTTCCTGCCTCTCCTTAGATTTCCTCTTCTTCCCAGAAGACTTCTTATTGGAATTCTCCTCATCAAAACTGCTGAACTGCTCTGGACGGGATCCATTTGACAAGGCCTTTGTATGCGATTTGAACTTCTTTCTAGAACCTGGTAGACAATTTTTTGAATCCAATTTGAAATTCTTGCATGAAGAACTACCATCGTCCTTCAGGGAGCCGTGACCAGTCATTTTAGAAAGAAGCTTATCATTACCGATCAATGTGAGCCCTTCAGATATATCATGGTTAGAGTCCCAACAATCACTGGAATAAAGCATTTCCCCTGTCTTCAACTTTTTTGACACTCTACCCCCATCTTGATCAAAGCTTCGATTGCTCTTGGATTTTGAAGGCCTGCCATTTTGCTCATGAAACTCACCTCCAGTGGAACCTGCATATTAAGCAGATTAATATAACTATTATCTAAAGCGGCATCTATATTAAATAAAAGAAGAGATGAATAGTTACCACTATCCAAGCATTGCTGCACCGTCTTTTTACTGTCATAATCCGTCTCCATATTCAATTCAGAGGACTTGTTCATATGCTGAGAAGAGGATTTGCTTGATGAATGAGGTGCAATATGATTCACATCATTTAAGCTTCGACTCTTTATAGAAATCTGCCGACTCTTCTTAACAGAGGATGAAGGTTGTGTCAGGTGGCCAGGGGTATGAGATCCAGCCTTCAGTGTAAGCTTTTTCTTTCCATGACTAGAAGGAATGACCAAACGATGATTTTGATCTACACGTTGCGTGTCACAGGAGACAACTCCAGATAAAGTACTCAGACCATTTGCGGTATGACCCTCAGGAAGTGGTGCTTGATATAAAGCATGGAGTGCTCTTGTTGTTTCCTCTTCACTAACACTGCATTTATTCATCCCTGGCCTGGATGGAGATTTAACAAAAAACGTATTTAGAAAAAACCAGAAACAAGATAACAGAAAAATGATGCACGTAATAAGATCCAAAAATGTGAGGAGCAATAAGTTGATAAAGCACGTAAGAGGAGGATCGAGATGGCAATGAATATAATAAACCACGAGTAGTGAAGTTCATTGCTACTGTTGTGGTTGCTTATCTTTCGTCATTGTTTCAAACGATAAGAACACCATCGGCATCTACAAGAAAAAAAAAATAAAGTCTATTTCACAAAATAAATTCGGGGAGGTACGTACAGCCAATCTTGCATTGTGCACAGCCATTTCTTAGGAAGGTGATCAGGGTTTGTCCCATAAGGCAACAGGCGCCACTTCTGGCATATGTCACAACAGACCCAATCCTCCTTGACAAGAAGAGCTGCAGGTGCTGGAGTCGCATGAGAAGTCGGTCCATTAATCGCCAATGGCGTGATTTTCATACCATTTTCAAATGCTTCACTTGTGGACGAATTCTGATCATTTTTTACATCCACCTTCTCCTTTGCCCTATCAGCAGATGCAGAATCAACCTTGTCATGATCTATCTTATTATCCCTTCCCTTGTCTCTGAATAGATTTTCTGATAGATCACTTATGTTCACTGTTTTTTCAGACTTTGCATCATCCACACCATCATTCTGGCATTGTTGACCGTTAGCCTTATTTGACTCCTGACGCCCTGATGAATCTTTCCTGTGCTCAGAAGCATCCATTTTTGAATGAGAGCTTTTCTTCTTTTCACTAGATGGTACAAAGGAAGATTCCACAGATTGCATGATATTTGTCTGGTTTCCAAATTTTCTTCTAGCTCCAGGACTTTGATTTTTGGATTTCAATGGCTTTTCACTGCTTTGCCCATGCAATGTGGTCCCTTGATGTTCTTCCTCTTCGGTAAGCTCATCAGACTTAATATTCGCATCCATCTTGAGGTTCAATCCATCAGCCTCGGACTTGGATGCATTACATTTTTTCTCCCGTTTACTCATGATTTCCACGGGAGAATCACATGAAGCACTTTTTTGCTGACCTGTTCGTCCTTCAAAAGCTTGATCAGACGAACTCATAATAGAGTTTTGTTTTCCCTTCAAATGTAGAGATTCATTCCCTGAATTTCTATTCTTTCTAGGGCCCAAACTGACCCCACCAACCAATGGCTCGTCCTTTGCTATGCCAGAAGACAAAACTCTGACTTTAGATGTAATCTTATCAGATTCCCTCAAATTACAATCACCTTTCGATTCCTCTCCAAATAACTGCCTTTCCGATGTCTCATTTGTGACTCTCAAACTGGAGGTCTGTTTTGAAATATCAACGGCACTAGTAACAAGTTTTCTGCCTTCTGGTGTCTCACAACTAATTTCCCTGTTCTGCATTCCAATTATATCACCTTTACTGTTCAAACTCTTCACTTTCGACTTTACAGACTTTGTACTTTTCCCCAAGGAAATTTTCTCAACCCTTGAAAATGAGCAATCATCCACAAGAACATTACAAGTTTCGATGCTTGCTTTAGAAACACTCGACCCAGGATCCCTTAGATGTGGAATATCATTTTCCATCAACTGCAAGAGACTGTCGGAGAGAGGTGAAAGAACACTCTCAGCGGGAACAGGGAAACGTGTCATAATCTGTATCACAATAGAAATAACGAAGTATAAGATCACATGAAGGCAAGATCTCTCTATTTAGCAAAATATTCAAAAGTAAAAATAGACAATAGTTAGAATTGATGATATTGACCAGGCAAATAGTCGTAGGAGATTCGTGAGGCCCACTCTGATGTCCCAGATGAGACCCTCCACCTGTACCAGGGCTGTCTGGTGACGAGGATGGAGAATATTCAAGGCCCATAACACTGTAAATTGCAGCATTGGGCCTCGCCAGGGCAGTGTCAGATCCAACTTTAATGCGAACCTTCAATGTCTTCTGATGAGTGCTTTTAGAGTCCGCATTGGCGAAATCATGCTGACTGGTACACTCCCTAAAACTAGGAATCCGTGTACGTTCCTCGTTTTTCTTTCTGGCATCTAGCGGCGATGCATTTGAAACGCAGTTCTTTTTTGGGGGAACTGATGTATTCGTATGAAATATCATGTTCCGCTCCACAGCCTGTAAGGATGCATCATAAATTGTATGTTATGCGACAAGTGGAATATGCTCGACATCAACAATTCGCTTATTTCTCCAGCATGACAGAAGGAACAATAGAAACAACATGAATACCTCGGCAGATGTGTTGTATGGAGGTTTTGATGTGTTGTGGTTAGGCACCTTCTGTAGGCTCCCAGATTGAGGTGGAATTGATACGAGACATTGGTTTGCAGGTAAGAATGAACCGTAGTCACAAATTTTTCTCCCTGAAATACAAAAAAGTTTATTATTCGGTAATTATTGGTGAAAATGTGGCAGCAAGACATTTGCTCGGCCCATGTGGTGGTAGACGTCTGAGAAGAAATTACCCAAGTTCTCTGAAGAAACTCCACCCTCGAAGTCCTTTTGGAAGTGCCCCAATACATCACGAATCTTTTCATCCTGCAAACACGTTGAGGAAAGTTCTTGTTAGTACCCTCAACTACTGTTGCCGCGGGAAAAAAAATTGAGCAGAAATGTTAATTCAAGGCGAGATGTGGGCCTTGCTTTTAGTGTCAGTGCAGCTGATAAGAAAAAGTGATAAGAAAAAGTGAAAAGAGTGTAACGATAGGTACAAGATTCTGGTTGATTTGTAGACTCCAGAACTCAGAACGATGAAAATTTTCAAAACCCGTTCGAGGCCCTGAGCATTCCTGCCTTGTATTTCAGACGTGACCCAAGACAACAGATGGGACCAGGGGAAATGCAAAACCTCGATCAGGCAATCCGAACAGGTGAGATGTCAAAAAGAAACAATTTTCGGGAACCATGAGTAAAATTCCCCCGCAAGATGAGAACAAAAAATGGAGAAGTGGACACGGGAGTTAGATGGAAAGGATTCGTAGGATCTTACGATGTAGGACAGAGTAATGTCTGGGTCAATGGTGCCGTCGTCCTCCTTGGAGGAACACGCCTCGCCCTCTTCGAGCTCGTTCTCCTCCATCTCCCCACCCCTCTTGAACACCTCTATCCCCACCCCCTTTCTGGCATCCTCCCTCCTCGCCACGGACAGCATCCAAACGCAAACCCCGGCCCCCGCCTCCCAACCCCGCCACTTGTCCACCACTCGCAACCCCCCCTTCTCCCCCCTCAAGCGGACGCTAAATCCACCTAACCAGAGCCTGAACCTCCTCTCCAGTTCTCTCCCCCATGGGCCCCCCCCATCTCGCCACTCCGGGAACCTCGATCGGCAGCAGCTCCACCGAACCTTCCTTCCCGACGATCTCCCGATCGATCACCCCCGATTCCCCCACCCTCCCCTTCTCCCCCGCCTCGCGCAGATCCAGTGGACAACTCCCGAAATCCCCAGCCCTCCGAGATCCTCTGCTCCTCCTCCCCTTCCCCCCGCCACAGTTTCCCCGCCGTTCCCCTCTCTTCCGCACTTGTGCCAGGAGAATGCCAACTATTTCTCTCCGACGTTGTTTCCCCTCTCTTCGTTTCCTTTTTCGACCCCGACACACGTAGAGAGAGAAAGATAGAGCGAGAAGAGGGCGACTGCCAGCCACGGACGTTAACTAGAAAGATCGCCGGGCCGGTAGTTTCGGGGGGGAGAGAGAGAGAGAGAGAGAGAGAGAGTTTACCTTTCAGAATATACTTTATTTATATTTAACCTTCTTTTTACCATGTTATTTATTGTGGGCCCCTTCTCTCTCTCTCTCTCTCTCTCTCTCTCTCTCTCCACCTGGATTTGTCATTTATATTCCGAATTGTCGTCTCATATTCGTTACGCAGCACGCTTGAAATATCGCGATCATGTACTCAGGACTACGGGCTGGGCTGCTATCGTTGCAATAAATGCATTCATATACGTACCATTTATACATAAATCCAGCGTCTGATGACAACTTATTTTCTAATAACATATATTTTTTAATTTTCCGGTGTTTAGTTTACATCATAATATTTGCTCACCCATTTTTCTAAATGATTTATCAGCTTTATTTTGCGGTTTTCTTTGGCGTTTTAGCTTATTTTCTATGCTCCATTTTATTATTCACTCACCGAACTAATGGGGGATTAATAAAAGGTAATTATTTGATTAATTAAATTGAATAGAAAATCGTGGTGATTAATCATGTACTCCTATTCTAACTACTATTATTGAAAAATATGTATCCTACTATATATTTTTTCATCTGTACTCCTACCCCTCCTACGTGTATATCTTTCATTTTGCCAACAAGTTTGGAATTGTTGAAAAAACTAACATATAGGGGGATTTTCTCTAGAAATTTCCTTCATATCGGTAGAATTAGTGAGAAAATATTGGTAATATTATTTGCACAATTAAAAACATTTTAATTTTAAAAATCTGTCGGATTTAAAATTGAAGCTCTGACCAAAAATGACGAGTGAACGATAAGGCCCACCGGGTGTTTTTATAATATAATAAATGTAGACATGAAATGGGGAAAATATCTCAATAGAATGGTGCAGGAATAAATAAATAACAAAAAAAAAGCCTCATCATGCTTCCTATTTATTTAATTAGTTATTTCAGTTGGCGGATTATAAATGACCGCGGGGTGAAAGAAAAGGGGGATGGGCGCGCGAGTCAACGCGGGCCTCGCTCGGCCGAGTTTGAAGCCTTTTAGTTTTCAGGGGAGACGGCGTTGAAAGCTGCTCTGACGATAAAGGACGAAGTTTTCGTGAGAAGTTGGAACACCCGAGCCGTCCCCCCATGTGACGTCACTGCCCCATGCGGGGCCCACCGATGTCCCCCTCCCCCTTCTTTCCCGCACCAGCGGAGAATAAAGCGAGAGGGTGGCTCTCGGGAACAGCAGAACGCCACGTCTCCCTCTCCCTCTCTCTCTCTCTCTCTCTGTATCTCTCTCTTTCTTTCTCTTTCTCTCTCCATCTGCTGGTCGTTCGCTGGGCGGCCTCTGCTTTTTATTTATTCCCCATCTGCGTCACGGAAATATCGAATTTTGGAAAAGGGGGGAGGAAAAGAGGGCGAGTAATTCATCGGTCTTCTGTCTCGGTTTCCACCGAGTTCCGTATTTATTTATTATTAATATTTTTCTTACCGTCGTCTGTTTTTTCGATCGTTCTCGCAATTTTATGCGGGGTTGTTCTTCTTCTCCGAGAGCTCGACGGTGCAGCCGACGATCCAGTTTTCCGCACCGAATACACGGTGGCGTTTCTAGGGTTAAGGCTCGTGCATGCTCGAGTCTGCTGCAGAAGCTAGGGTTCCGCGAGGATTCTTGGCATTTGGATCGGAGGGGAGCTGCGAGGCGTAAGATTTGGAGTTGCTGGTTGCGCTGAGCGGAAGGGGCTCGTTCCTTAGAGTCGTGCTCTCTTTCTGTCTCTGCGTCTGGGTCACACTATTTTTGTTCGTTTGGCGGCGGATTGTGCACTGCCCGTGTTATTTCCTTCCGGGAGGGGAGGGGGTGGGGGTCTTGGCGCTTACATGAGCCGCCGCGGTCTTCCTTACCCGCAGGCGAGGAATGCCTGATCACTGAGGGGTCCTCTGCGCTCGGTGTGGAGGATCCCGTTGCAGGAAGTACCGCTAATCGGGATTCTGCTTCGTCTCGGGTTATCTTCTGTTTATCTGGCCCGTCCTTTCTTCCGTTGGTCATGTAATGGGGCGTGGTCTTTCCTATCGGCAAGCATCGCGAAGTCTCGTGTCGACTCGGTGCTTGGGGTGATTGATCTCTGAATATATCCGACGAGGGCAATTTCGAGGATTTCAGCGTTGGAATAGGCTCTAGTTCCTTCAACACGCTGACGAACGTCTGACCCGATGTTTGCTGCGGGGACGGATCCTGGGCAGGATGCTAGCGCAGCTGCAGGCGCTTTGCTGATTCCCACGCGCTTTGTTTGGCCATATGGAGGAAGGAGAATCCTCCTCAGCGGCTCCTTCACGAGGTCAGTTTTTCTTAAGAATATTTATCATTTCTCTTTTGGTGTGGAATATGAATAATTCACGGGGTGACATGCATCTCATGGCAAAAACTCGGAAGTTGAATCAGAGAAAATACCCTTTAATTTAAATTTATTCACCACGAGTGATGAAAAACACTCAAGTGTTATCTGATATTTTGCGCTAAGATTTTTTTTTTAATGGCTGAGGCTATCGTGTTTTGATCCATTGGAAAAATACGAGATAAATGTGTTCATTCCTCTTTCACTTTTAATTATGTGCGCGCTGGGGCTAAGTTACATCTACGGGAAATGTGGTTCCCAGGTGGTCCGAGCACGTACCAATGTCCCCACTTGAGGGTTGCCCCGCTGTATTTCAGGTTATCTGCAGCTTGACGCCCGGTTTTCATCAGGTAATCGTTTTACTACAGCTTTTTGTTTACATTGTCTTTGAAACTCGGCAATTACTCAGGAAAGGCCGAGAAAGCATTTCCCACCTAAATCAGGAAAAAGGAACCCCAGTTCCATTCCTCAAAAGGAATCGCGACAGGGAAACAGATAAAACCAAACCTCATGATAATGGGGCTAATGATGTGAGGAAGGTCACTGCCATGAACTTCATATTCCATGAAAATAAGCAGATAAACGTGAATATGTGTAATTCATATATAGTTTATACCCTGTAATGATAAGATATATTAGTCGAATAATTTGAATGTCTTTCATCAGTCATTATATTCATTGGAGTATTGATCTGCTCTATCTCTCGATTCTCTGGGCCATCATGTTCCCTATTCAGATCTCTCTCATCACTGGGAGAGGGCGGACCTATGTAAATTTTGATGTGCATGGTCTTCATTCACGACAACTTCTATTTGTATATATGAAAAATACGTTTTGAACCTTAGAGGTCCTGAAGATGTGTAAAAGTACATGCAGACTTAAAAAATATTAGTGCATGCCTAGGTGCTTGCATTACATTATAGATTACCGATATTCCGTTATCTGAAATTTTTTCCGTTGCATTTATAAATGCAGTACAAATTTTTTGTTGATGGGGAATGGCGGCATGATGAACGCCAACCCTTTGTGACCGGAAAATATGGGACAGTGAATACTGTATATGTATCAAGGGAGCCCGACCCCGTCACTTCAATCCCCCAAGCTGATACCCCCACCAGCAGAATGAACGTGGATATGGACGATGAAATGCTTCAACGTATGGTAAGCTGAATTCGATGTACCTCAACCCATATCAGGAACATTGTATTTCACTTTCCATAGTTGTGGTCAGCTAGTTTTGCGTGTCCTCATTAATTTGGAGTTATTTTTATTTGAGATACTGTTTCATGTAAAAACGTACCATTTCCATATGCTTTGGTGATCGGGAATGATTTTTTGGCATATGAATGGGTCATCTATCTCTTGGGGGTTGTGGGGTGGAGGGGTGTTTACGAATGAGCTCATATCCAAGGAGGATGAAAGATCAAAAGTATTGAAAAGTTTTCTTATAAAATATATGTCTTGTTCTCTTAGAAACTGTAGAGAAGTTTTGTTATGTGGATGTATCATCATGACGAACAATTCATGTTAGTTGCCATTTCATAGATATCCGAGTAGAATGTGAAGGATATATGTCAATAGTCGGACGTTCTGTGGTTCTATTCTTCACACTGTGAACAAATGTCCTGTAGTTCCTACTCTCTGAAGTCACTGAGAAATGGAAAATGATCAGTCAGCGAAATGGTAGTTGTGGCATACTTCTCAGAGGAATTACTATTAGCTGACCGCAGGTCGTCATTTACTATTGCCAAATAAGAAGTATAATAAGTCTTTCCGAATTTAATATATTATGTTTATTTGGTGATTATTACGATTCATCCAACTCACTCATGCTGTGCTTGGTTTCTATAACATCCTTATTTATCTTTTTGAGTCAGTGTATAAGTATTCTGCTTTAGTATGTTTGTAGACTCAAGAGAAATAGATTTTTTTTTCCTCATGCCTCCTCTCTGGTCTCTGTGCATCAGCTGTGTCTGACGCGGTGCTTATTTTTTATGCGTGTCTGCACCAGCTGTATTGCACGCACTACCCCTACGTTTTCGTTGTTATTACCTCCACGTCCTGGCATATTGTGCCTTGCCAGGGGGATCCACTGCATGAGCTTTGATTAGCCATTCGTAGAGAATGATCATCTGTTTCTGGAAACTGATAATGATGAAAAAAATCTGAAAATCTGTATATTTTGTGAAGCTACGAATTAAATATACAGGTTAGATCAATCAGTTTCTGTAGGACGTTCTGTATGTGGTTGTTATTTTCTTGATTGTGAATGGGATTGACAAGTAGTTCGCTAGACTTTGGTAATGGAATTTTTTGCATGAATATGTTGTTCTATGATGGATTTCAAATTTTTGTTGTATTATTGTTCATTTTCCCACCAAGATGGTCATGGTCATGGTTGGCATCATACAGGATGTCTCTCTAAGAATTCCAGAAGCTGATGTTGATGTATCTCGGCATCGAATATCTTTATTCTTGTCAGCACACACGGCTTATGAATTGCTTCCAGATTCTGGCAAGGTTTGAATACTTGTGATTTTGTAGGAGCTGCAGCGTTTATAAATTTTCTTTATAGTATCTTTCTCTTCTCATGCTTCTGAGTGCATTGCTGTTTTATCATAATGATCATTTCAGGTTACTGCACTTGACATTAACTTGCCTGTGAAGCAAGCATTTCACATCCTATATGAACAGGTCTGTTCTTAGCCTGGCATTTGATGCAATACAGTGCTTTCCTTCTTTCTCTGAGTTATTCTGCAAAAGGGGAAAAAACATCAATCAGAGCGATCGAAATATTGTTGATTCTTTGTCAATGATCGCCTTATTCTTTTAGTGGTTCTCAGAATTGGTGATGTGACAATCATAACTGAATGAACTTGCACTCTGTGTTTATTTGCTGATTGATGGCCTTATTTGCATGGTGTTTAAGTGCCTGTTGGGTATTTTGGCTGTAGGTGTCTTTCTTCGTAGTCCAAGCATGCCATTTTACCTTGCATTGGTACTATGTTTTTTAATCTTTTTACATGAAAAATTCCTTCCTCTTTTGGAATATTAATTAAACATTGGACCTGCATGTCACTGCCCTAGTCAGGCCCAAGGATTTGACTTTTAAATTAATCAAATGTTCTTTCATACATTGACTGTTTTTTCGTCCTTTACCTGTGTCTATTTAGATTCCCCCTCTTTCAACCAGACGCAAACGCTTATACACAAATACAACAAGCTGATGAATTTTTCTGCTTTCCTGCTGGGAATTATGCGTGGTTGTTTATTTTTATTTTTTTTAGGTAGATAAAAGTTAAAAATATTCCAGAGATGTATTCTTTATTGATGATGCTCGCTCCCCACGAAAAAACCCTTGTCCTCTCTTCTTTTTTTTTTTTTTTGGGGGGGGGGGGTGGATGGGGTTGTAGACTCTGGTCTGAAATGGATGTAGATAGTATGCCAAGCATTGTCTTTGGAAGTTGATTGAGCGCCATTGTCTTATTTTCATTAAATTCACCGATGCATTAGGAATCTTTGACTATGTCTCATTTTGCTTGTCTTTTCAAAAAAAAAAATGTCTCATTTTGCTTGAGGAAGGATACATTTTGTTAGAAAAAAATATCTTCTCGTGTATTGGCACTTGGCATGTGTTTCCATTTCATTCAATGAAGTCTGTGGGTTTGAATGCTTATGGGAACATAACCAGTGCCAGGGACATAAACTCCTTCAATCTTTCATATTCATTGTCCTTCGAATCTGTTATGGCGATTTTCCTAAGAAGTGAAAATTATGTTGCACTTAATCAGAGTTGTCTTTGTGTATTGGTTATTGTCTCTTTTATCAACCCCTTGCTCCATGGCTGACTGCAATGCCTAAAAATGTATTCATGAGGGTAGCTTTTAGCATCTATTTTGAATACGTTTATATCAAATTTCTAGATTCCCAGTTTTGGATGACTTTCCTCAAAGGTGGATGCCATCTATACGTCGTAGCTTAAGGACAGTACCATCTTAAAATGGTGATATCATGTCGACTTATGCCATTGACTTAATTTGACCTGCAACAAACCGATGATGGCTTTAAAGAGATCACAAGGTGTTTTTTTACCTCTTTTTATTTCGTGACTTTTTGTTTTAGTGATGGGGATTCGGATCATGTGATATTCATATCAGCTACAAATATGGGCTCCTTGGAATTGCTTTTCTGCGTTCCTAAACGTTATGTCCTTGCATTTTCTCTTTTGTTCATGACGTTTTCAGGGGTCTCCTGTGGCTCCTTTGTGGGATTCCTACCGGGGGCAATTTGTTGGAGTGCTTAGTGCAATGGACTTTATATTGATCTTGAAAGAGGTACGAATCTTGAAAGAGTTATGTAATCAGAATTCAAAATCATTTTACGAGCAATGTTTTATTTGGTACAAGAATATTACCAAATAACTCATCATATTGCCTCATTTTAGTTTAAGAGATGAAAAATGCAATGACGAAGCTCTCTAAATATGTATTTTTTATTCTTTACGTGGGATCTGTGAAATGGAGTATGAACCAATTTTTCGAAAATATAATTTGCTTTATCAAACGATTTTAAATATTATTTGTTTGATCACTTCGTTTTATCCAATGAAAAGAACCTCTCATTTCTACCATCTCTGATGATTTGGAAATGGATTGCTTCTAAACATCCGTGACTGGTAGGTTACAACTACTTTCTTATCAGATAGAAATTTCTTTAAACAAGGTCAGCAACAATGTCCTATGGGCAAGCTAATGCTACTCCCTTTCTACGGGTAGACTTCACCTAAGTAATTTCAATGTTTGATTTGATCTTTTCCTATGTTTACTTGTTTTCTGTCCTGTCGATCATGTCGGGGACATGTTGCCATTTCTTTGGTGCCTTCATTGGTTCTCTGTTCTACTAGCTATCTTATTTATACATCTAGGAATTTTTTATGGTCTGGGGAGGTGAATCAATGGTTGATTCACAATCAGCAATTGGCCCAACTCGCCCTATATACCAATAACCTAATTCTTAGACCTGTAAGGAGAATTAAAGTAAGCAAAAGCTGGAAGTTCATATTATAATGGTGAATACATTTTCAGCACCTCAAAAGCAATCAAAATGTGCAAAAACTGAAGTTTGTATTTCGATGTTAAATGTATTAAAATACACGCGACTGATAAACTTGTAAACACTCTTCTGGCTGCATCTATGCTCTGTTTGAACAATGTTTCCACCGTCCTGTTGGCATGGTTGGGGGTAAGTGGGGATGAGGAAAAGAGATGGGAGATTTTTTTCTACAATTTCACCTGTAGATGGTCTACAGAATTTGCTTGTGGTCATTATTTTTTTTAAAGGACTATAAGTGCATGGAACGATGAAGATTGCTTTGTGGGACACAAGAGGACGTGTGGAAGTGGTGAACATTGTTTGTCAAATAGAAGGTGTATTACTGTTAAATGATTGTGGAGATTTTTGAAACGAAGAGAATATCGGGGTATATCACATCTCAGTCGAAAACAATATTGTTAGATAATTGCGCGTTCTGCCTGAAATCAATTCTCACTTCGCCGACCTGGAGGAACAGTACAAAAGAATCAGATTTGGTGTCTGCTTTCGTGTCAAATCGTCTGAACAATGATGAATCTATCAGCTGCTGGCAAGATTACTGGCGCATTGAGGATGATTTGTCATTCTAACCCCATAATGAGTCAGGCTGGTAGACAAGCAGGTTTTTTTCATCTTGGAGGAAACAAAGAAAGTGTGAAATGCCAAGCATGGGGATTTACTAATGGTACCCTGAAAAATGAATATTCTTTATTGATCCATCTGTCTTCAGTTTTTAATTGATGGGGACATCGCATGTAGATCTCTTTTCCATCCGTTCTCTGGTTGACTTTTGTGATTTAACTGCCAATCAGATACTCTCTCTTCTTTCTGTTATATTGCAGCTTTTTCCATTGTTATATCATGGAAATGCATTCTATTCGCTTGCTGCAGCTCGGAAATCATGCCTCAAATCTGACGGAAGAAGAGCTTGAAACTCACACTATATCTGCTTGGAAAGAGGGAAAGCAGCAGATCTGGAGGCCAGCTGATAGGCATGGTCGACAGTTTGGAAATGGCTTAATTTATGTAAGTTTCCACCTATGACCACGGAGACATCGCTTACTCCACCTGCTCTGAAAAATCCTTTTATGGGAATATGACTCCTGCACGGGAAAAAACCATAAGAAGTTTCATTAAAAGTCTTCCTCGTGTATTTTATTTTTTTCTCTTGTTGAACACAACCCGTTTCTTAAATATCAGGGCAAATCATGCTCTACTTGCCTCACGATCATTCATTGTATTTGAAAAAGGTTATTTCCATGTACATTCCAATTTTCCATTATTATCACGATCCATTTCAATCGTTTATCTTATTGCCCAGTTCTTCCGTTTAGCACCTGGATTACTTATACTTCTTATTAGCACCCACTTCTGCAACGTCTCATTGCCTCTTGTTCACACTATTATTTCTTTTGCTTCCGGCTTTAATCATCGGAGAAAGCATTTCAGAGTTTTATATATATATATATATATAATTGTCAGAGAAACCTCGTCAATGATTCTTGATTCCACTTTGCACAGGCGGGTCCCTATGATTCACTGAAAGACGTAGCTTTGAAGATCCTGCAGAACGAGGTGGCCACAGTCCCAATCATCCACTCCTCTGCGGCCGATGGGTCGTTTCCTCAGCTGCTGCATCTCGCATCTCTTTCAGGAATTCTGAAATGTGAGTTCTTCCCACAGCTAGATCTACACTGCACCACCCCAATGAGATGACTCGATTCCTTCCTGGCGCACCGCCGGCGCCAGCCCCTGAGCTCCTCCGGTTTCCATGTCCAGGTATCTGCCGGCAGTTCCGGCATTCTGCGAGCTCCCTACCGATTCTCCAGCAGCCGGTGTGTGCCTTTCGCCTGGGCACTTGGGTCCCCAAAATCGGAGACACCAGTGAGCGGCCTCTGGCGATGTTGAGGCCGAATTCCCCGCTCAGCGCCGCCTTATCCCTGCTAGTCCAAGGTAAGATCTTTGCCCCTCCCTTGCTCTCTGTGGGTCGTTCCATAGTCAGACATCTCGCGTTCATCTCTGGCAGCCCAAGTCAGCTCGATCCCAATCGTTGACCATAATGACTCGTTGCTGGATATCTATTGCAGGAGGTATTTATTTCCCACACTTTGTGCAGAATCAGGTTATTTTTTGCTATTTAATCTTGCTTCTTTTTTTTTGGAAAAAAAAAATCTCAATTGGTTCTTCTGGCAGTGACATCACCGCTCTGGCCAAGGACAGGGCCTACGCTCAGTTTCACCTTGATGAAATGAGCGTTCAGCAGGTGTGCCATCTCCATCTCCATCTCCGTCTCCATCTACTCTGCCCTTCGTGATCATTTCCCATCTACTGTCTATCTCTCTCTCTCTCCCTCTTTCTCTCTCTAATCTGCCTACGAATCTCCAGGCTTTGCAGCTCGGGCAGGACGCCAGCTCCCCATTCGGCATCTTTAACGGGCAGCGATGCCAGATGTGCCTCCGTTCCGATTCCCTGCAGAAGGTGATGGAGAGGCTGGCCAACCCCGGTGAGCCCATCCATTCCCATCCCCACCCCATTGCCTCTCTCTCTCTCTCTATCGCTAGCTCTCTCTCTCTCTCCTGCAACGAGGCTTCCATTCCCATGCAGGGGTGCGGCGGGTCATCATCGTGGAGGCTGGAAGCAAGCGTGTGGAAGGGATCATCTCTCTGAGCGACATGTTCAGGTTCTTGCTTGGGCTCGGTTGAGAGAGAAACCCTCCACCAGATGCGCCTCTCTCTCTCTCTCTCTCTCTCTCTCTCCTCCTCCTTCTTGGGTTTAATTTGCCTGTATTCGCCTTCATAATTCCGTAGATCTCTTTGATCTAAGACCCTGGCCCCTCTGGGATCAGTCCTCGGGGTCTGTAAATGCAATATTTTTTTTAATATTTTATTCCATCTAATCCCCCTCCCCCCTTCCCCTCCCTTTCTCTCTCATCATCACGCATGAACTGGTCATTTGCTTCTTAATGGCTCTCTCTCTCTCTCTCTCTTCCCTCCAATGAGCGTGGCCAACGGTTGGAAACCAAGGCGACCAATGGAGCCCGTCTATCTTATCCCTCCTTCAGTTGAGGCCATCAATTCGGAGGCTTATCTGTTCGGCGTGGGACCCACAGGCACAGTGTAGGTCAACGCGATGGGAGTTGACGATAATGCCCCGGTCTCAAAGGTCGCTGTCGGGTAGAAAATAAAAAGAGTAGGCTGACCGATGGGTTTCTAGACCCGCTTTTTTATTTATTTATGCTTATGCTCTTAAGATTCCGGGATTATTTTTCTAGATGCCACTACGATAAATCCGAATTGAGATAAATTGGGTGTGGGGCCCGCGCAAGACATTTTTTATTAATTTTTTGGGTAGGTTGTCACACGTAACGGAATTATTAAAAAAAATCCGCGGTGCCACGTAGCCATCAACGAGGTCCTGTTCCGTGGTGCGTCACTCGGGCTTGGTACTTCGTTCCTAGGGTGGGGCCCACGCAGCGGGCATAGCTCCAAAAGAATCGTACGTATCAGACAGAGTGCGCACACGTCGACGAGGGCTACAGCGATGGGGCTGCCGATCATCGGCCGTCGGGTTCCCCCGATCTCGAGCAGATTTCGTGCAGCGGGGAGGTTCTCACCTTCTTCGATCGCTCTCGTCGGGCCGTACCTGTCGTCGTCTTCCGAGCCTCGGAGGAGCGAAGAAGCAGAAATCCCCGCACGAGACGTTTGTGGGAGGTGAGGTGGGGGCCAGAGGGGAGTCGGGGCCGGTTTTGCCGCCGGAGTATTATATAGTCTTGCGAGTCTCCGCGCTGACGAGGCGAGGCTTCTTCTGGCGTCGGCGTCTGCTGCTTCCCCTCTCCCCCGCGGCATCGCTGTCCCGGCTTCTGCGCTCCTCCTTCCTCCCCCCCGGGATGTGCTGCTCATCGGCCTGGCTCCCTGCGGAGGTCTCTGGAGGTTGGAGGGTCGGGTCGTTGAAGTTGGCCACGTGAACGGCGGAGGGGGAGGGCCTTCCGCTATGGATCAGGAGATCGGCGGCGCCTCCGGAGGCCAGCGGGTCAGTTCATGCCCTAGGGAATCGTACTCGCTTTTTTTTGGGGGGGGGGGCGCTTTTCGTCTCCCGTCGATTGTGCGCACTCGGGTTCGATACGGTGGGGCCGGCATGCGTGGAGGGGCGCGCTGGTTTGTGATTGGTGTGGTATTTTACGGTTCCGTAATGGAGATGGGAGTTTACTTTATCCCTTTTTCTCGAACAGAAACGAACCAGATTTCTGCTTGTGCATCTTGCTGTCTGGAGGGGGATCTTTGGGAAGCAGTCGACCCCTAGTTTGGAAATTTCAGTGACCGGAGTCAATCTTGTGTTCTTGTTAGAGACCCAATTCATTTTATTAGACCGCGTCTGGTCTCATACGCTTAGTTCCGCTGGCTCGGTAGGATTTTCAGACTAGAGAATTTCAATGTAGTTTGTCCATTTTTAGCAAGAAACCTGCGCAACCTGCCATCAAACCAATCAAGATTGGAGGACTGTCATGGGAACTTGCTGTCGCACTTAACGGAAAAGGAAGCATAGATCTCTTCAGTTATTGAAAGCCTCGTATTCATCTGAGTAGAGGTTGATGGGATATCAGTAGTTAGGTCACTTAAACAGTTCTCTGATGCCACATGAACCGTGCATTAGCCTTATCGAATCGTAGCCATGATTCTTTTTCCATTTTTTTAATCCAATGTCCTGGAAAATTAGATGTGTTCTTATTATCGTGGATGGTTTGAATTGTAAAATCGAAGCAGAAACTTCAATGTTGCTCCTTATCTATCACCCGCCAATTTTCCTGGTCCGTGTTCTTTTTTTTCTTTGTTGATTCGACGAATTGTCAATTCTGCTTCGGTTACCTAGTGGTCAACAGCCGTGTTCTGATAGAAATTTTGTCTTCAGAGGCATCGTCTGGGTTCTCAAATTTCAAACTATTTAACCGTTCATTTATATCTTTCATTGGTCTAACATTTGATTTTTTTGTTCATTATAAAAGTTTATGAACTTCAGTGTACCCTTCCTATGTTTTGAACTTCAGAAACTATGATGGTACTCTATTTGAAGGAAAAATGTCATTCCCCTTCTTAGTTTATATTCTTTTCTGTGCATTTCAATGAGTAGAGATGTCTCCGGTACTTCAAATCCGTCCAATAATTTATGAACGTCTTGTCCTACGGATTGACCGTATACAGCAAATATGATGCGGAACTACACTTGTTTCAGTCTTTGCGGTACCCCACTTGTTCTGCTTTGGACTCAAGAAGTTTATCTGGTCTGATGTGTTCCGAATAAGAGATATTATGATTGTGATTTATAATAGTGGCATTCAATTGATTATGGGCTAATCAAGATCGTTGTTTCCTCGTTTTGTAATTGTAGGTTAATCCAAGAGCGCAGTATAGGCAACTCTTGCTGTTGGCGTACCAGAGTTTTGGTGTGGTATATGGGGACTTAAGTACTTCTCCGCTTTATGTTTATAGAAGTATATTCTCTGGTAAGCTACGCGATTTTCAAGACGAAGAGACAATCTATGGTGTGCTTTCCCTCATATTTTGGACGTTTACCCTCATTCCATTGGTCAAGTATGTGTTTATTGTGCTGAGTGCTGATGACAACGGTGAAGGTGAGCCCAGATAGCTTATTATTTACCTGATGTATTGTCACTTCTTAAACTGACGTTCGCTTATCCTCGTAGGAGGCACATTTGCTCTGTACTCCCTTCTCTGTAGACACGCAAAGTTCAGTTTGCTTCCTAATCAACAGGCGGCTGATGAGGAATTATCTACATATTATGGGAATGGGCCAACATCTCGCAACTTAGCACCGTCTCCATTTAGAAGGTTTCTTGAGAAGCATAAAAGACTGAGAACTGTTCTGCTTCTTGTGGTTCTTTTCGGTGCATGCATGGTTATAGGTGATGGCGTTCTTACGCCAGCAATATCTGGTATGAACTCTCCGCCCTACTGTATTACTTTATTTTTTTTCGTTTGATTTTGGATGAGATGAGGAGGGGACGGTTTTGAGGCGTAACTTAACACCTTGACACTTGGTGGATCCTCATGGTACATTTTGGTTCCGTAAACCTCTGGAGAATTTTCGTCCAAAATAGCAGTTTTTTTCTAGTAACTTATATCTTTTTGTGATTTGCCTTCCGTGCTCTGATTATCGCTTCTTTCCTCTCCTTACACTCTTCTTTGAGAACTTGAGCTGATCTTGGAACTTTTCTTTCCCTCTTGCAGTTTTATCATCCATATCTGGGCTTCAAGTTCGTGCTAAAAAACTGCATGATGGTAAATGTCATCTTTCCAATTTCTGCTTCCAAGAAATAATTTCAATAAGGGATTTTACCCTTTCAAAAACCTTGCATGGTTCAGTTATCAGAAGCACTGTGTAGTTTATTTTCTGTAAAAGCTGCTAGTTCTGGAAGACATTGATATTTTCTCACCATTCCATCCTTTTTTGGGTTCCAGTTTCTTTACCATCTAGGGGAGTATGTTATGTTATCATAGACACTGTAGTCAGTGAAAAGCCATATTAGGTTATTGACATATATTGTTGGACATGTATGTGTTTCTGACAATCTTAGTTCTTTTTTTCTAGTTCTGACCTTCAATATTCCATTGTAACAGTTTTTTTAGAAAACTGCATTAATGCTTGCTTTGAGAGACATTATAATCCATTATATTTCCGGTTACATAATACACATGAAAAAGACCATTGGATAATTTGGTATAAAAACCAAGGATCAAGAAAAAAAATTAACACATAACCTAAGTTCTTGTAACTCCTTTGAAGCTGCATGCGGAAGTACACAGACTAAGGAATAGAATCCTGCTGAAAGTTCTCCAAAGTGGTTGGTACTATGTACCATTTACAAAATGGAGTATTTTCCGGTGTGTTTTTTAGAAAAAGAAAAGTGTTGATGTAGGCTCTAGCTCGTTACAAAATGGAGTATTGACTGAACGTAAGCCTCAGCCTGTATGATATGTTCTTATTAGCATCACACCTAGAATATAGCAGACTTGCCTGTACAAGTGACTTTTATGGCTGAATCCTGATTCTCAATGAAGCCCCAGTTCGATTTCATCAGAATAGCTCCACAGCATTAGGGATAACCTACTAGATCTTCTCACATCATGCCAGATGGTAAGTTTCCAATCATAAACTTCTGATGTGCCTTTTCCGTATCCAGCTTACTTTTATGGCTGAATCCTGATTCTCAATCAAGCCCCAGCTCTGTCTCATCAGAATAACCCCACAGCATTAGGGATAACCCCACTAGATCTTCTCACATCTTGCCAGATGGTAAGCTTCCAATCATAAACTCCTGATCTGGCTTTCGGTTTCCAGCATACTTATGTTATTATGTGACGCCTCAGTCATCATTCTGAAAGAACTGGCCGATCATATAATGCTCTGGGAAATCCTCCATGCTAGATGGCTGGTTTGAAAGATCCCACGTTGGGTCGCATTGAGGGTGCCCACTAGAACTGTGTAATAGTGTGTTGAGTTCACCAAGGATGTCTGGTGACCACCGTGTGACAATGTCCCCAAGGGAGACCACTCGCAGGGAGATCTCCAGTTAAAATGTTCTTGCGTTGGCTGAAAAACTCAAGACAATTTACCGGAGATTCATCTATGCTTAATAATGCTTGCCCAGAGACCGCTGCCTAGCACCTCAACCTGGTGATGCGTAAAAATAATCCAGCTCCCTGCCACACCACCAGCTTCGGCTAGAACAGTTGCTAGAAATCGACTTGGAGGGAGATCACTCACGTCTTCATTCCATGCCAGAAGCCTTTTCTATTGCCCGCCCAGTACAGACTTCAATGTGCTCATCTTAACTGTCTTCTGCCTTCAGATGGCTTGTAACACCTGGAATGATTGGAGGCTGTGACAAGGATCATCGCCTGCCCCACTGATGATGTTTCTCTGTCAACATTAGTATCCTTCAGCTAACCAAGCAAGCCCCAGTTCGTTGTTATTGAGCCCCTCAAGTCAACTCCCCCGAGCACAATATTACCTCGGCAAACTCTGGCACTAAGACAGGTGGATTGGCAGCGAATCTATATTAATTTAATGCCCGCATGCGAGATTTATAAGATACTAATTTTTTTGTTAGTAATTCAAAGCAAGGTTGGTTTGCTGAGGGATTTTTCTCTCTCATGAAGATGAAACATGGCACTGATCATTGTGCAGGCCATTTTTTTCTAAGTGTGGTCGATATTATTATAGCTCTGAAGAATGCTCATCATTAAGGCAGAGTTGGTTGATCATCTGCTCCTAATGTGAGACATTGGTTCGGATGTCAATTAAAAAAAAAAAAGAATTCCGAGCCTGGGGGAAGACATTCAGATTTTAGTCTTCTGTTGGGTGCCAATAAAACTTACGGAAAATGCTTTATCAGCTCATAGCTAACCCATTGATAATAATAAATAATAAATAATATATAAAAAAAAAACCAAGTATAGTGAATGAAACAGTTCAACTTCAGCACTCTTTTGGTGGACATCTGTTTTAGGGTACCTGTTGTGTGTTGATCATCGATATTTTTCCATTTATAGGTGCGGTGGTGGTCATCTCCTGCATTGTGTTGGTCGGCCTCTTTGCTCTGCAGCACTGGGGTACCCAGAAGGTGGCGTTCTTGTTTGCACCCATTGTTATTCTATGGCTCCTGAGCATTGGCGCCATTGGGTTATACAACATCATCTACTGGAACCCCGGTGTCTATCGTGCCCTCAACCCCTACTACATCCACAAATTCTTTCAAAAGACTGGAGTAACCGGCTGGATCTCCCTTGGCGGCGTGCTCCTTTCCATTACTGGTAACTCTTGTAACCGGCCATTTCATTTACTGTTAGTCAACGCAGGTGCTGATATCCGCACATCCTTGGATCCACAGGTACTGAGGCAATGTTCGCTGACCTTGGGCATTTCACCAGTATGTCCATCAGGGTATGTGAAGATCGTGCCATTTTACTTTGATTTCTGCCCAGATCTTGTGTTCTTTTGATTGACCCGCCCAATAAAGATGAGCGTAGAAATGATTTCATTCCTACCACAGACACATTCCGTTCAAACCAGGTCTCGTTTATTTACCTGTTGAGGATGAAACCTGGATCAGACCCATGAACAGACGAAGAGAGATTCAACAGTAGTTTTTCAGAATCCGTGCTCTGTGATGGAATGAAACGGCCTGTTTGTCTCAGCTGGGATGAGAGTAGGTCCCCGGATGCCGAGTGATCAAACAAGAAACTTGGAATGATTTTCTCAAGTTTTCCTGATTGCTCTTCCTTTGAATGATTTTCCTTCGAAATCCTCTGTTCATGTTCGATGGTGCCTTCTCTCGCAGTTGGCGTTCGTTGGGGTGATCTACCCCTGCTTGGTTCTGCAGTACATGGGCCAGGCAGCATACCTTTCCAAGAACTTTGCCGATGTTCCCACCGTCTTCTACGAATCGATCCCCAGTGAGTTCGCCTGATTTTTTTTTTGTTTTTTTGTTTGATCCGCGGGAAGTTCGCCTGAATGAGTTTCCCTTGCAGAGCCTGTGTTCTGGCCGGTTTTCATAGTGGCGACCCTGGCGGCGATCGTCGCCAGCCAGGCCGTGATATCGGCCACCTTCTCCATCGTGAAGCAGTGCCATTCCCTGGGTTGCTTTCCTCGCGTCAAGGTCGTCCACACCTCGCGGTGGATCTATGGCCAGATCTACATTCCGGAGATCAACTGGATTCTGATGGTCCTCTGCCTGGCCGTCACCATCGGCTTCCGCGACACCACCATCATCGGGCACGCTTATGGTCAGATCTCGCCTGCTTCCTTCCTTCTCCTCCCCCCGGAGGTTTCCGTCTCCTTCTTCTTCCTCTGGAGCTCGGTTTGCTGTGATTCTGCGCAGGGATCGCGTGCATATTCGTGATGTTCGTGACGACGTGCTTGATGGCGCTGGTCATCCTCTTCGTGTGGCAGAAGAGCGCCTGGCTCTCGCTCTCCTTCCTCGTCTTCTTCGGGGCGATCGAGGGCCTGTACCTCTCCTCGTCGATCATGAAGTTCCCGCAGGGAGGATGGGTGCCGGTGGCGCTCTCCTTCATCTTCATGTTCATCATGTACGTCTGGCACTACGGCACCCGCAGGAAGTACCTCTTCGATCTGCAGAACAAGGTCTCCATGAAGTGGATCCTCAACCTCGGCCCCAGCCTCGGCATCGTCCGCGTCCCAGGGATCGGCCTGATCTACACCGAGCTCGTCACCGGCGTCCCCGCCATCTTCTCCCACTTCGTCACCAACCTTCCGGCCTTCCACCAGGTGCTCGTCTTCGTCTGCGTCAAGTCCGTCCCCGTTCCTCACGTCCCGCCGGAGGAGAGGTACCTCATCGGCCGGGTCGGGCCCCGAGCTTACCGGATGTACCGCTGCATCGTGAGATACGGCTACAAGGACGTCCCCAAGGACGAGGAGAACTTCGAGAACCAGCTGATCCTGAGCATCGCCGAGTTCATCCAGATGGAGGCGGATTCCTCCTCCTCCTGCAGCGTCGACTCCTCCCTCGACGGAAGAATGGCCGTCATCAGGACCTCCAACGGGATCGGATCGAGGCTGATCGTGCGGGACGATGCCGACGCGGCGGCGCCCGGTAACATCGTCCGGAGCAGCAAATCGGAAACCCTACAGAACCTGCAGATGCTCTACGAGCAGGAGTCTCCGGGCTTGAAGACGAGGAGGAGAGTCCGCTTCGAGATCCCGGAGGCGCCGTACCAGGATCCTCTGGTGAAGGAGGAGCTCGCGGCTCTCGTGGAGGCCAAGCACGCCGGAGTCGCCTACGTGATGGGGCACTCGTACATCAAGGCCCGGAAGAACTCGTCCTTCCTCAAGAAGTTCGCCATCGACGTCGCCTACTCCTTCCTCCGGAAGAACTGCCGGGGCCCCGCCGTCGCCTTGAACATCCCTCACATCAGCCTGATCGAAGTAGGTATGATCTACTATGTGTAATTAATTAGGGTTCTTCCGCCTCCTCCATTCCCCATCTCAGCAGAAGCAGAAGAAGAAAAAAAAAGAGAGAGAGATCAAGAAGAAAATAAGGCCTCCTCTGGTTGCCGCGATGGATAGCTTCGAATGCAGTTTTTGCTTCTGTAAATCTCGCCATCATCGCTGAATCTTCTTCCCCGCCGCCATTGATCCGCTTCCAACCATATCTCCTCCTCCGTACTCTGTATAGTGATTTTCTGTGAAAAGCTTCCCTGCGAGGTGACTCTCTCAGCTGAGCATCAACCTCGTACTTGGTACGCTGAAGGTTCTGAGGGAGCAGGAGCTGACCTTTGTCTCAGGGTGGGGGGTCAACCCTGCTTCCTCTCTCTCTCTCTCCTCGTCTGCATACCCAGTAAAGGTTGACCCCGGCCATCCCTTGTTCATCCATCAACCTTGTGTTTTGTCACATTGAAGATTCTGAGGGAACAGGAGCTGACCTTTCTCTGAATATAAGGGGGTCAGTCATGGTTATCTCTCTCTCTCTCTCTCTCTTTCTCTCTCTCTCTCTCATCTGCAAACCCAGTAAAGGTTGACCCCAGCCGTGCCGTGATCATCCTTGGGCCGGACAAGCTGTGGATCATGGGTATCTTGGCAACATATGGAGAGAGAGAGAGAGAGAGAGAGAGAGAGCATTGAAGAACAATCAGATCCAGAGAGGTCGGACATGGTCAAATTTGCTCATGAAAGGAAAGAATCTTGAGATTTTCGTCACGAGGCCATTAAGAATGATACAGCATATGGAGCAACATGGGATCGACAAAGGGGGAGCCTTTCCGGCGCGCTCTCACCCACGGAGCTCACGTTAGTGAGAGAGGGCCTCTTTCTATGGGAAATATGGGGACCGTTGACTTGATTTTCGGATCAAATTGCTTCCCATTTGCCCTTAAATATATCTATCCAAAATAGCTTCTGTTCGTCGTCGGCGGTCTTCGGGTTGACTTCGCTTACTGGTTAGGGAGCTGGGGAGCTGACAGACTCGGCAAGTTCCTCCAGGAGCTCCTTCTGCTCCAACGCGGCACAAGACTGCAGAAAGTCAACGCTTCAAAACGGGACCCCCCCTCTGATTTTCATTTATTCGATCACAAACGAAGATCACGCGTTGCGCCCACTCGCAAGGGCCCTCGATTGCTCTGCTCGTGATGAATTTCTACAGAAATGAGAAGGAATGGCGAAGAACAGGAGGAACCGACTGACCTGAATAGCCGTGTCGATATCACCGGAGAGGAAGGACGTGAGCTCGAAGTTCATCTTCAGACGGTGGTCAGTCACTCGGTTGTCCTATCAAATGGTCAGCCCCACATTATACAAAAAATTCTATTTTTTATATATTAATTTAAAAAAAAAAACACAAGAGGGTAAATTTCACCTTATAATTATATGTTCTGATCTTTTCGGAACGCGCACCAGTGCCCACCTGCCAATTTCAATTAATATATTTCTGGGTAATTAGGAAGCGCATCCAGAGAGAAAATGCTCGATTTATTACACCACACTTCTCGACAATTAAGAAAAAAATCAGAGAAAAAATAATATTCACTGGGTAATTAGGAAATCCATCGAGAGTCCCATGCATTATTTCATACTGGAAAATCTCAGGAAGGAATTATTGAGAACCAGGATTGGAGCATGAAGCCTGATTCGGACCAAAGAGTCACAAATAAGATCTCCTACTCATGTTTTAAACTACTAATAAAGGCAATCAAGAGGGACCGCCGACTACGAAAGAAATCATCCGGTGAAGGTATCAAGAACAGGCTGAGATTCTGTACGGCATGCAGAGACAGGATAGGATTTGCTTCACATAGATGCCACATGCCACGTGGAGTCGGATTTCTTCCATACCTGGGACTTCCTCTGATTTCTTATGGACTCCTGCTGCTCCCTAACTTTAATCTCGTATCTGCAATCAGGTGTGCATCAGAGAATCTTTAGACAAAATCAGAGGTTTTTATTATCTGAAAATGAAAGATAACAGGGAGCAGAGGCCGAGGGCTATGATATAATAGGAAGTTCCTGAGGAATGCCCGGTGGGTCGGGTGTTTGAGCAGCAGTGGTGCTCCACTTTGGGGAAAGTCAACGAACGAAGGAGAGAGATTTTCAAGGGACTGGGTTTCTAATAGCGATGGGATTCAAAGACTCACAATTTTGCACGCAGCAACTGAAATGCGCGATTCTTGTTTTTCAGCTGGGTTCTCTCTTCGGTGCAGAAGATACGGATCCCGGATGGTTTGTGGAAAAGGTCAACCGCCGTCTCGACCTTGTTGACATTTTGCCCTGCATGGGACAGAAACTAGTGGATATGATCCCACTGGAAAGAACAGCCTTGGGGATACTTGAGCTGAGCACTGCAGATTATCCAGTTCAAACCTCCTGCGCCGCCGGACCGTGCTGTCGTAAGTTCAATGTCCTTGGGATCAATCACTATTTCAACTTCATCTGCCTGAAATAAAGGATGCCCAGAGCTTCAGAGAAATCCATGCACGAAGGAAGTTTTAACCATGCACAGAACAGATGCTTGAATAATTTCCCATGCCATTAAAACGCTGGATGCCATCATGCAATTAAGTAGAGAAGATGCATTCCAAGTGAACAAGATCTCCATCACCAGTCCTCGGAAATCCTCAAGCTAGTTTTCGCCAGTGTGAAGACACAAGAAGCTATTGGGGGGGCCCAAATATACTATCGGATCGCCTTTAGATACCAGATTAGGAAGTCCATTGAAGGCCATATTTGATGGGTTTGGTTTCCTCCTGAGAAACTAGAAAGTGGAAAGCACCATGATCTGCTCATCCTCAGTGGATTTTTTTTTCTATTATACGATTTGAGGTCGGCGGAATTTATTTTTGACAATTGGTTTATACACGTGTCTCTCGAATCTGAATTAGTTGTACGCAGGCAGCAAGGTTGCCTGACCCAGAAACACATTGATCTGAAAAAGTGGGAAATTTCTGACTTGGACGGTACCAAGTTGTTTTTCAACCATTTTCTTTTTCAGATCCAACCCATAAGAATTATGTTGAGACTTATCTTAAAATATTTGAAATTCGGTTACTCTTCGAGCACATCATAATCAGAGAATCATGGTGTCAACAGTCACTACACCGTTGTGCAACTGATGCTAATGTTCGAACAATGAGCCAACATCATGTCGTTCTTCAATGCTGCCCTCTTGTCTTCATCTTACATCTGTATTTCAATTTCCACCGTGTTTTTATGCTTCCTTTTCATCAGTATAGCAACGTTCATTAAACACCCACCATAAAAATAATACAGTGAATTGGGGGTAAAAATTGCCAATGAGAGAGGAAAAAAAAATCAGCGGGTACCATTATAGTTATTTTAACTTTTTTTCCAACATCAATTGTCTTAATAAGTTCCTCAATTCTTCCAAACGAGACAGAGGAGACACATGAATTTCATAAGATATATATTTCTAAAACTGCCCAAGTTGGGAAAGATCAATCGTAGTTTCCTTCAGCGGAAAATCTCAATTCAACCAGCAACATGATTCCAGAAAGTTGGCCGACACCATAAAATTTATAAAATAAATAATTTATGTTGGAGGCAGATCATTAAAAGACTGAATTTGCGAATTGGGAATTTATCTTCTACTAAATCATGTAACACTGGTCGCCCAATGGGATGACAAAAAATGCCGGAGCCAGGCAAACATGATAATAAACCAAAACCAAAAATAAAAAATAAAAAAGAAAGAATCCACAGCAAAGAACGTCCTGTTCCACCCTGATATCATTAGAGGAACGCCAAATATCTGACCCCCTTAAGAGGCTGCCAGTGACAAAGAAAGGAAAACACGGAGCAATTGCTTGAAAGACGATTTGGCATATATGCTTCGATCATAAACTAGATTAAAATCGATTAGCTAGGAATTTTATGTGCTTCATCAAGAGTTTCACCCAGTAGTTAGTTAGACAATTGGAGGTATAAACTCTAACAGTCAGAGTGACAGCTGAAGAATGAAATTTAATGTGGAAAACTTACCTCAGGCATAATTGCAACAGTTGCCGTTGAAGTGTGTACACGACCCTGCGCTTCAGTCTGAGGAACACGTTGCACACGATGGACGCCAGATTCAAACTTCAGTTTGCTGTAAACTCTGTTTCCCTTCACTTCCATGACATACGTCTTGAATCCACCTTTTTCAGCCTGAACTAATCGTATTTAGTCAAGTACACACAACGACGAGTCAAAATGAGTAAGGAAAGGCTAGTTGAATACATCTGAGCAAGAGACTGTGGCGAACTTCCATGAATTAAGCTCACAATATCTCTGATACATGCGAACCTATAAAGGAAAACGAAAAATATAATTAGAAGTTGGAAAAGAAAAAAAGGGACTTCCACCTAATCGCTAAGTCATTATAGATCTGAGCACTTGCCCTGAATCTGCTTCAAGATCATAATTGCTCAGATGAATCCATAAAAAATAGATAAATGAGCTGATGGTGAGTCGCCAAGAAGGGAACTAATCATAAAACATCTCTCTCTCTCAGAGGTTCACAGAGACTAGGACCGAGATCACAAAGCGAGAGGCCATGAAGACTATACACGATCAACCAACTAATGCCAAACTATTGCAAAACAAGATAAAACATATATATATATATATATATATATATATATATATATATATATATATATATATCTCTAAAGCCTAGCAAAAGAAAAAATAAAATAATGGCAAAAGGACTTTCACCAATGAATTTTTTGGTAGCTAGCTTGTTTAATCCGTTTGTGTCCCATGATAAAGATCTGTTACCAAGATTAAACGTTTAATTTCGTTCTAGGGTGACAAATTTTATAAGGAAAGAAATGGAGGAATGCTTTTTGGGAGGACGAGTTCAGATCAAAAACAAGATATGAAACTACGAAGATGTGGATCCTGATGGATTCCTCAATGTGGAATGAGGTAAGAAATAAGATGTGATCGCCTACACACTGAGCCAACAGGAAAGCCACTGGCATTAAGTGCTAGTTTTTCTCTCCTTTCTTTTAATCAAATTACAAAGTCACAAATAGGCATCAGATGCCAGTACTTTCTGGTTATGAACCACGGCTGGAATGGCAAGCAAAAGACCTCTTCATCCCCACCAATTTATATTTCCTCTTTGCGATTTCTATCTAAAAGCTTCAATATATTAGAACAGCTGAACGCTGAGTCAAAAACTCATTAATGTTATCCATTTTGATTAGTAAAAAGGACAGAATCGAAGTCACCTACGAGATCGCCAGCCCATATTCCTGCCTCGTCACCACCAGTGCCAGCCCTTACTGCCAAAGAAAAATCAGCACTTTAGTTTCCCAACGAGCAGAAAAAGTCAGGATATTTAAAAAAGAAAACAAACTGCAGGATAAGAAAACCATGGAAAAGAGGCAAAAAATTGCGTCATGTGTAAAGCAAATGTGAGTCATTCACAAAAGGCTAACAATGGAAGTTCAAAGGAGTGGACAACAACAAGAACCATCCTTTAAGCTGAAGAACCTATATTCCTTTTTTTATGTGAGGAAAAAAATCATGTGCATTACCCACAGCATAAGAAGGTCTTTAAAATTGAACAGCCATGTCGATAAATTAAATTACTGCTATTTTTCGCACATAAATCATACTTTGTTTATACTAAAATGAATAGCAGGCAATAAAAATAAGGGATACCAAGATATCACAGATTAATTATCAATAAGTCCTTTCATCAGGTCGCAGATTAATATTTCATAGGGTTAGAATCTGAAATCAGAGGAATGGTTCCAACCCAGCCAGTCCTAATAATGCAAAGACAAACGCATGCCAGCAGTTTACATTTTATATAAAAAGCCGTCACAAAGCAATCATAGGTTGAAACAACTTTTTAGCGTCTGTCGAAATGGGTGATAAAATTTGATCTAATAAATCGACATAATTATAAACAAAAAAGGAACAAAATGTTAACGTTTGAAACTTTCAGAATGACAAATGCAATCTAGTGGCTGAAACTATAAGAAAAGAAGAAATGACGAAATGCTTTAACAAAAAAACGATAATATTTGTCACTTTCATCCAAAAAAATGCGCCAAGTATGACAGAATGTTTACAGGCACAACCTGCAAGATAGAGGAAAAACCAGTTTTCAGCAGAAAAAATATCTACCTTCGAGCAGTATATTTCGCGCATCAAGAGGATCACTTGGAATGAGTAATACCTGTTACATAAAGGCAAAGAACATCAATAGGAATAATAGATAAATAGAGCTTTACAGAAGCAATAAACTATTCATGGAATTGAAGGAAAATATGCAAGATTATACTAAGGTTAGACCAAATTGTCATCAAAAGAGGTTATATCCTAGTTGATAAACAGCATCGTGACATATCCTAAAATGGGCAAGGGAAAGAACAGCAAGAGGCACAGAAATTTTTTTTCAAAAAATATGACTTATATTCTATATCTCTTAATGTGGCTGCGCGAACATGCAGCATGCCTACCGTTGTGCAAAAAGATGTACAAAAAAATCCATCGGTATTGAGTTTAGAACTGGTCCAATTCTCACATCTCGAGGTACACACTCGCCCAATGTCCAACCAAAATGCGAATCAGACGCTGATTACATTTGCTGTTTCACACTTCCAATGAGTCAATGCAGATAATTTGCAGACCATGGTCTGGCCTCAAGGTAGAAGAATGCACAGGGCCATAAGTTAGACAAGGCCAAGCCTAAGAAGAAGAAATAATCCGTAAGTCAGATGATTACAGCCATGCTGTAGGGATAGCCCGGAAGTAATGTTTGAGTTTAATTTTTGTTCCCATGCTGGACCTGACTACCCTAGACAATGAATCTTATATAGGGGCATTTGGGGGCATTTTGTGGACTTTTTTGTGATAAACATCCTATGAACACCGCTTAACAGTACCCTATAAGATAATTTAGTCCGCTAGACAGGTTCAGAAAGGTTTTCTTTCAAGAGAAAAATTTTACATTCTTAAGGAGACAAAAAACAGAAAGTTGAGATATTATTTCATATTCCACACCCAAAAAAACATGTTTTCTCAGAGACACATTCTGGTGTCCTCTCCCGAGGAAAAAATATTTATTATCACATCCATGCTTCAGGGATAAAGGAGGCTAGGCTAGTGATATATAATAAAATATTATATGTAATCAGAAAATTACCAACGTGATCTGATTATTTCAGACAGTGAATCACATGTGAATCAATGATAAAAAATGCTAAGCGATTCACAAATGAAACTCCTGCAGCACCTTCAGCTTATCTTCAAGCTCCTTGAGTTGGTTATTTAGTGTCTCGACTTCCAAAGCTATCATCTCAGCCATATCTGGGTCACCTCCGTCCTCTTTTTCCAGCGCTACAATTATGACACAAGACATGCATCAGTGTCTGTACCATCATCTCCAGATCATCAAATACAAAATAGTAGAACTGCACCTTTCGCATCTTCAATCTGTCTCTCGCATTCTTTGAATTTCCGAAATGTCGATACTACCTGTTTCAGAAGACGTAAATTACATCCAGAGTGAGAACTGTTGAAACCTCCGGGATGAAAATTATTCAGAAATAAGGTCACATATTACCTCGTCAAGCTCGGACATAGATTGTGCAAGTTTTTGGTACTCGCTATTGTTTGATATCACATCAGGATCTGCTAGCTTCACCTGGAAAAAGCAACAATCATAAGAAGAAGGCAGAAAAAAAATCCCCACCAAAAAACGTTAAGCAACAACTGAGTGTGATCAAATACAGAAGATACATGAAGTAGCCATCTAATCATAGCAATCTGCCTTCTTAGGCTATAATCACAATATTGCATTCTTTTGGCAATTTCTTCCAAAAAAATGTACAAAATCGCCATTTTTTGTAAAAAAATACACAAGAACTCTTGGGAATTGGTCACCCCCTTGATCTGCAGTTACATTCTTTAAGACTTTGCTTCAGAATTTCACTTTATACGTTTCCTGTGGGATCGGAAATGATTATGGGCTTCTTGCTTCCAGTTGTCTAAATCGAGTTTCTCTTGCTTGGTGCTGAATGAGATCGGGTCAAGAGAGCTCAACCTGAGTCGAATTCTGGGTTCTGGCCCAATGGATAGAAAAGATGGTAGATTTTGAACATCAAAAGAATCGTATAATTTTGAACAAAACGTCCATTGATAGAATCCTAATTCGAGTATCCAAAAAAGCTCGAAGAACACATGTTTCTTAGACGCCACGTGTCAACCAGACAACCCAAATATAATCATAGCACTATTGGATGGATATGTTCAAATTATAGCTTGATGGAACACGAGAGGCGCTATGTTGCATATAAGCAACTGATGGTCGCCCAGAAACTGCTGGAACACCCTAGAATGAGGTGCCATCCCTCGTATAAGACACTGATAGTCGCCAAAATTTAGTTTCTCCCGATGAACCACAATTCATCTAGGAAAACAAAATATATCAAAGAAGCCAGAGCCCTTTTTCTTTATTTATTCCCACCCCATCCTAAGGAAGAGGACCTCCATCACTCTTTAATAGCATAATCGAAGAAAGTATTTCCTTTTCTACAAAACCATATTACCACAACCTGCTAGGAAGAGCCTTCGATTCTCCCCATCAAAGATATGGCCATTAGGAGGGAAATAGAACTTCAAAAAAATAATAATAATAATTAAGCAAAGGCACTCCCTGGATGGCTTCGAGGTATAAACCAATCGGCACTAAAATTTCCTCCAAACATCCCCACTATTTTTTTTCATACTCTATGGACTTAGTCACAGAGGGCACACCAAAGACCACATATTGCACGTTTATTTGAACTTCCTAATTCCGTCCTCAGCACCGTTCTTCAATCTGACAATGGAGCTGGAAAATGACCCATGGGAGCAGTGCGGAACTTGAAAAGAGCGCATATGAGGAATAACATGCAAGATTTGGGCTCATGGTAACATGATCATCGCACTATAAACCCTTGTTATTATTGAGAAAAATGTAGTATCAACGAAACATAGTTCTGGCCAATAATACTTGGTCCACCCGCAAGTGTTCCATCCACTATAACACCTGTAGGTTCCCAAGAAGAGTCTCAGTCATTAGGTTTTTTTTTTTTCAATTATGAACTTTCCAATGATCGATATCATCTTCTTTTTCAGTGTACATGATACATAAGTTGAATACAAATCATTAAAAAACAATTTTTTTAGAGGTCACAAAAAATCCGAATTACTGATGTACCCGGCAGCCATGGTAATATATTCTGAGCTGACATCTGAACAGACATCGACTCCACATGCATGTGTTAAGAATCCAGATGGATATATCCGATTATCGGGAAGATCATATGCGATTCTTCCCGCGTGCTAAGGCCGATCTGGGTATCTTGCTCGTCCAAGCGCAACAAGTATGTTCAATGTTCTAAGCCGAAGTCACAGGTGAAACATGAAAATGGAGGAAATCAACAGAAAAATTTTCAGGAAGACCCATAGGGATTCATTGATAATATATAGCAGTTTAGCCGAAACAGGAGAGCAACCTACGTTTAAAGCAATGAATTTTATCCAAGATGACATGATGAACTGGTTTTCAGTAATAGATGCGCATGACGGGCAACATACATGTAACACATGCATACCGATAATTCTTTCCATGTTCTCTCGGCAGATTCCAGCTTCGTGATCAGGTAAGGTTCCTACATTCAGAAAACAGATTCAACTTTGGAACGTCAGACGAATCTTCAGAAGTCCACGGGAGAGAACCCTCACATAGAATACGAACCATTCTAGGTCATATAGTTACAGAAAATTAGGACAGAAATTTACACAGCTCATCAAATATTATTGCTCGGGTAATAGACGAATGTATAATTGAAAATGGAAAAACAAATGGGATTCGACGACGGAGCACTGGAAGAAAAATGGGCCCTTGAAACAGCAAGCAAACACGGTAGGAGGTGATGGGATGATTTCGAGTGAATGGACGTGAGGAATTACCGCCATGCAGACTATCTTGGGCGCTCTAAGCGGCGGGAGAAGGCGCCAAGCAAAGGGCCCGGGCATCTCCGCTCTGCGCTGGGCGATACTCAGAGGTTTGGGAAAAGAGGCGGGGCTGCAGCTCGCGAAGAAGCACTCCATGACGGAGCCAGAGTTCGCGCGGGCGGAGCCGCGAAGGGGGTCTCAGAGCGAAAGGAGAAGGAATAGCAGCGGGCGTCCATTTTTGAAGGAGATAACCTCATCTCTGGAGGACCCACGCATCAGGTGGCCCCAGTTGACCACAGCCCAGTCGTCCCCAGAAGACCGTTGGAATGGATGAACAGAGCCCAGTAAATCCGGGCACCGAGAACCAACCGGGCGCCATTCTTCCACCCAAAATTTGCAGGCTTGATGGAGAAATCGGCGATCTAACGAGACCCACTGTCCGGATGCTATCCAACCGGCCTTCTTCCACATGCCCACTCCATTTCTCCACCATTTTCCATCCGATCGTGTTCATCGCTTCGCGACGACGATCATCATCATCATCTTCTTCTTCTTCAATTGATCGACAGAAGCCAAGGATTGATTTCTCCAGTGATTTATGTGAGTGATATCGAACTATTAATACCCATTATAGATCTTAATTCGATCATTAATATTATTGCACTTTATCCACGACTAATGTGTGAAAGGTCCCTCCAGCCCTTGGGAATTTCTTAAAAAATGTCTTCATAATTAAATCATTTTAAAAAAACCGGGTATTCCCCATGATTTCTGTTATTTATTTCTATCTCCTGTGGATTCCTTTATTTTCCATTTATTTATTATATATTCTGTATTTTTCTTGGTGGACGAACGAAGAAAGCGGTTCGTATTTCTTAGTAGGCCCCGCCCGTTAATTTTTGGGCTTGGGAACAAGAATTGGTTCTGTCAAGCGGCCCAGCCCATAAAAACCATAAAATGGGCCGGACCATACCCAACAGAGGCTGCACACGTGCGGGGCACACGCGCTTCAAGGTCCTCATACCTGCCACATTCCCCTATGGCCCTATCCTAGGAGCTCTGACACGTCGCCTTTTGTCCTCACTGCAGTATGGCTCACGTACGAGGCGGAATGCATCACCCTAATCGTACGGCATGCAAATACGTACGGCGGTCGTTACACTGCGCCACGTGGATCGAAATCCATGGAATGGACGGCCGGAGATTCATGCGAGACGCGTGGCAATCGCCGCTTCCTCCATCTCCCAAACGGCGGCGTGGCGCAGAGGGGGAATCAGGCCAGAGAAGGACGCGTACGGAATGCGTGTCCGGGAAATCGTGGGCATTCTGATCGCCCACAATTGCAAACACCCCCCTCCCATATCAATTCAGTTTTTTTCAAACCCTCCAGCCCGGGACACAAATCTATAGCACCTAACGCAATAAACTAGAAGAAGAATAAGAAGACTATGAAGGCGAGCTCTCTCTCTCTCTCTCTACTTCTCTCTGTCTTCTCATATCAGACAGGGCGGACGTGTGAGATACGGGGAGATATCGCTAGGAGCAGGGCTACGGCCATTCACGAACTGGGAGAGAAGGTATGGTGGGCAATTTTAAAAACCTTCCCTCTCTCTCTCTCTAGCTCTCTCTCTCTCTCTCTAGAGAGATCTCTCTGTGGGTCTGAAGCAGAAGGAAAGGACGCCCATGAAACCCGGGGGAGCTTTTTTGGAGAGGACAGAGAAATCGGAGGCGTTTGCAGGAGACCTCCATCTGGGTGAAGAACCAAAGCGGGGGAAGAGAGAGAAGACCGAGAGGAAGAAGACGAGGGATGACGGAGGAGAAGGTCGGTCTCAGTAGGGAGGCATTCAATCAAGCACCTGTGGGGCACTGTGGGGGAGCCGAATCGCCTCTCTTTTTCTTCCGGAATCAGCTACCTTTCTTTCCGGGGTCGTTCCCACTGGAGATGAGCAGACTCTGATTTGACGGCGTCCACGTCGGCCCCATGCGCACTTGCACCCCCCAACGGGTAGAGAGAGAGAGATGAAGGTCAAAGGAGAGCGAAGGGGATGGCCTATGGGGTCCACGATTCACGTGAGTCGTCTCTCAGCCGGAGTTCTCTGGTTGTCTTCGCCTGCCCGTATCCCCCACCTGCTCCCATTCGAAAAGTAGCAAGAAGAAGATGAGCCAATCAACAGGTTCAGCGACAGAGAGAGAGAGAGAGAGAGAGAGAGAGTCATGCATGGTCCGTACATATTGGGATATCTGTAGAGAGAGAGAGAGAAGGAGAGAGGGAGAGAGAGAGAGAATGATCAGACATCACATCGTGGACATGCGCTCCCTCCCCACCTATGATCAGAGACGGCCCTTAAATTGCCCCCATGACCCCCGCCATCCCTCAGACATGCGCTTTGCTGCAACGATGTCCGTAGCGTCGACGAGGGGAGAAGAAGCTCCGGTGGGGGGCAATACTCTGGCGGGGATTCCGCCGCCGAGCTTCGCAGTGGAGCGGAGAGGGAGGAGGAAGCCGGCGGCGGAGCTGGGGAGGTTCCTCGGCGTGAGGCGGCGGCCATGGGGGAGGTACGCGGCGGAGATAAGGGATCCCTCCACAAAGGAAAGGCACTGGCTAGGCACCTTCGACACCGCCCAAGAAGCCGCCGTCGCCTACGACCGCGCCGCCCTCGCCATGAAAGGAACCCAAGCTCGCACCAACTTCGTCTACTCTGGCAACCCTCCGCCTGCTGCGGCGCCGCCCCCGCCGCCGCCGCCGCTGCTCCCCGGGCCGGAAGCGCTCTGCGAGCTGCCTCACTTCGTCTGCCAGCCCAACTGCGCCACCTGCTCCAAGGTCCTGTTCGAACCGACGGCGCCGCCCGATGACGATGACGACGGCGACGGCGACGGCTTCTCCCTCCTCTCCGGCGACCGAAAGTCCGGCTACCTAAGCAGCATAATCCCCGACGCTTGCCTCCTCGGTGAGAACGGCAGAAGTTCGCCCGCGAACCAGCGCCGCCGCCCCACGACGAGCAGCGGGAGCTCCTCCTCCTCCGCCTCGCCGACCGGCGGTGGGTGTCCGGTGGGTCCTCTCCCCGGTACAAGTTTGGAACCCTTGTGGAACGTAAGCTCGTGGGAGCTCACCGCCAGTCTCGAGAGCTTTTACTCCGCTCCGGTCTCCTCCATGGCTGATTTACTCGCCCTTGGTTACCCTCCGTTCTGATCCATCAATGGAGCCCGTCACCAGCAATCTCTGTCATCTCTCTCTCTCTCTCTCTCTCTCTCTCTCTCTCTCTCCTATGGCGTGCATGATGGGGCTGATGGGTACAGACTCCCACAAGCGCAGAGGGCTTTACGTGTGCTTATGAGCAGTCTCTCACCCACCCATCCGTCTGCTTCCCAGCAGGCTCCGGAGACCGGAGCAGCAGTGCCTCCATTAACGCAGTCACTCTCGTCTTCCTCACTCTTAAATCTTCTGGGCTAGTGAGAGAAAGTAACATCACATGCTTAACGCTTCTCTCTCTTACATCGTTCCATAATTTATTTATACGCAAATAAAGGCGTACAGCAGCAGTGTTGGATGTGTACAGAACCCGCAAACAGTCTCTTGAGCACTAACCTTCTAGTTCAATTTCTTGAACAGTCCCTCTATAATTCCTCTCTCTCTCTCTCTCTCTAAACCAACCACCCCCCGGGTGTGCAGGACCCAGTAACAGTCTCCCAAGCTTAAAATCTTCCACAAACATTTCAACCCATGGCAGTGTGTAGAGAGATAGAGAGAGAGAGGGAGAGAGGAGAGAGAAAGCCATGACGGCATCAGCTGGATCAAGGCTCCACAGATGTCAGCAACTCGACGCGGATCCATAGAACCCACTGGAGGAGGGCACCGATCTTCGCTTCAATCTCCATGGCCGAAGCCGGAGGGCTCCGGGTGAACCGCTGATAACAAGATAAGTACCTAAAGACAGGCTCCCTCGTGCTCTCGTAAATCACCCGGGTTAGAGAGAGAAACAGAAAGCCTTCTGCCATCGCCGCCCAGATCATTCCTCAGCCGCCGTCTTCTTTTGCTTCGAGAGACCGAATGCATTAGGAGAGTCGTGCCAGATCATCTCCATCTGGGAGGAGCATATAAAACAGTTCATCACATTCCAGAGTCCGAGGATAAGATAAGATAAGATAAGAAATTATCTGCGTGAATATTTCTAAGTTGACTACGGGGAGTTGATGGAAGGAAGGGCGCCCACCTCGCCGACGATCACGGTGTCGCCCTCTTTCACCCCCTTTTTTATGAGAGTTTTGTTCACTCCGCACGCCTCCAGAGCGTGCTGAAATCTTCGTAGAGACTCTGAATACCTGGTAGATGGATTTCAAGAGAAAATGCTGAAACTAAGGCGGCGGTCCAGTCCGATTCAAAAAGATGATGCTGCGACTTTCTTTGTGGTAGGGGCCACAGAGAGAGAGAGAGAGAGAGAGAGAGAGAGAGTAGCATGATTAGCAATAGATTCAGACCAGAATACAAATAGCCTGCCCAAGTTATCATTTTTTTGTTGTTGTTGCGTTGACCAAATACTAAACTATACTCAATGTGATCGGGAATAGGGTTTATCAGAAAACTGCCGGAAATGGGCGTCTGGTAGGGCAGAAAAAAAGTCAAAGGACGGCATATGATGAAACAAATGCTACAAAAGCGGAAAATTTTATAAATAAAGGAAAGAACTGGGTCTGCAAGAAACAGATGAACTGGGCCTTGTGAAATTGGCGAAGCTGATGGAAAGGGGAAGAACTTACTGCCAATTGGTCATCTGGACAAAACGTTGAATTCCTGCTCCAACAACGAACCAGGTGTTAGAATTGTTTTCACGGTAGACGTCGAACTCGCTCATCGAAGCGCTCCGCTGTTTCTGAATGGTCTCCGCCACATGGTTCAGATTCAGAGGAGCCGTCCAATCTGCAAGTGGCAAAGATGGGCGTTCATGACGGAAAAGTCAACGGGGAAATCGTGAAACCCATTAACAGATTCACAATCGTCACAGGAAGAATCACGAAATAAAAATGGGCGCTTTCCATGCTGATTTAGGTGCAGGAGACGACCTTGGGCTTCCTTCTCCGCGTTCCACTCGCTCTGGAGGAGCTGATACATGGAAGAGACAACATCCTGAGTTCCCTGCCTGTTGGCCGCGCTGATGCAGAAAGGATTGATGCCGCGGTCTTCCAAAGATTGTTTGAATGAATCCCATTTTTCGTATGCTTCGGGAAGGTCCATTTTGTTGAAGGCGACTAGGTATGGTTTTTCTGCGAGCTCTGGGCTGAATAACTCAAGCTCCAAACGAACTGCATCGAACTCATATAAGGGCTGTTCGCCGGAACCATCAACCACGTGAACCTAACCATAAAAAGAATATTTATTAATACTTATTGTCACAAATGGCACTTGGACACCACTTGCGCCTTAAAGAACAGTTTTTATTATAAAAAAAAAATCTCAGTTCTAAAGAACAAGAACGAGAACAAAGACTTTTAGATAAATTCGTATGCCTTCAGTCAACACAGCCATATGGCTACCGCAGATCGTAATTACGCAAGATATGCAAAAATCGGTTATCTGAACAGGAATATCAGATAGATTTTTTAATGATAGCAATAATATGAGGATGTGGTCTGATTCTTTGGAAAAGTTGCCTGCAAATAGCAAAGAGCCATGTCGTACTTTTTTGCACTGATCTAAGCAAAATGAGACGTATTCCTTTCGCAATCACAAAGGGTAGATGGAGCAACAGACTAAACAATAACTTTCATGGGACTTTATGAAGCTGAGCATATATTTTCCCAAAGTTTTTATTTTCCTCTTCCAGAAAAAAAATAACAAAATTTATACACCTAAGTCGGTCTCTGGTTCCAATTTATTCAGATTTAATGTTCGCAAATGATCTTCATGTGTACTTCTCGTAACTAGTCACCTCCCTAAGGAAAGACCAGTTAGTTTTCATCGACAAAGAGCTAATAATTAAATCAAGTCCTTACACAAAACGGAAGAACCTTTTTACATGAAAAAATAGAGGATGAAGAGTATGAGGTAAAGATCTACATACCAGTACTGAGCATCTTTCAGTGTGACGTAGGAACTCATGGCCTAGACCAAAGCCCCGATGTGCACCTTCAAGTAATCCTGGCAAGTCTGCTACAACCATGGTAGCATCATAGTCCAATGAAACTACCCCCAGATTTGGTAGTAATGTTGTGAAGGGGTAGTTTGCTATGGTTGGCTGAGCAGCACTTATTGCACTAAGAAGAGTGCTTTTCCCAGCATTTGGTGCACCCACTATTCCTACATCAGCAACCAACTTTAACTCCAAATCCAGCCACCTGATGAAAAAAAAACAGTTTATTTCACAAAGTGTTGAAATAAACTGTTTTTTTCACCGAAATAGAAAGAACATAAAACCACATAGATTCACAAAAGCATCTCTTCTCCTTTAGATAGCACAAAATCAAGATATAAAAATCAGATAGATTAACTTCGGGCAATAAACATCAACATATTATACGACTATTATCTTTTAATGGTTTCAAATATGCACTTTATAAAAAGGTGGGAGCAGGATGTTGATTTTAATAGGGAGAGAACCCTATCTTTTATGATATGAAATTGCTAAAGTGAATTTACCAACCTTGAATAACCCAAAACACAAACGCCTTTTGCGAGGCAGGTTAGACATCTGTTCCCTAAAATCTTCCACATTCTCAGCATCGCGGGGATTGGGGAGGTGTCAAATAGCCTCCTCAGCCCCTACGGCTGATCAAAATGCATCAGAGTGCTTTGTTTACCATGGTAGCAGGGAGCTTTCTTTCTTCAATCCGGGGTGGACCATGATCTGGTGTTGGAGCAACGGATTTTCCCTTTTTACTAGAGGTAGATAGCATCTGCTTTTGTTTTCTCTTAATCACTTGGCCTTATCACGCTCAGTTCATCATGCTAATAGAACAAGATGTTACCAAGTTTTGCCCTCTTGATCAAACTAAAATAAGAACCTAAACTTCAATTGTGCTAGTATCATAATCCTACTTCTAATCAAAGTAAAAATCTATCAAATATGTGCTAGTTCAGGAGAGAAAAAACATCACAAAGAAAAACCCGGAACCCCCAAAAATTTCCGAAAAGCTTCTTGAAGAGAGATAACAGGAGCTTTCTAATGTACCCATTTTGCCTCAAATAACAAAACTTGACTGACAGGAGACCCTAGATCTTTCAGGAGGAGTAGACCCTCTCAGTCTGTGCTCAATTGGGGCCGAGCATGGTTATCCTTGACATCTAGAAAAAATAGGTTTCATTAAGTTCACATTAAAAGCATCAAACACCAGAAGCGTTTTTTTCTCTAAAATGCCATGTTCTTTTTAGATGATTAAACAAACCTGGAAATTAAATTGAATTTCACAGAAGAAATTGAATAAACTTTTGCCGGTCTCCCAAAATGAGGTTGGATCCATTGAAGCAGTATAGTTTTCTTACGCAAACTTAAAATTATCTACTGATAGAAGCCATATATGTCGAGCAAACACAATCACTGACAGTTGAAACGAAAGAGTTATATTCTCGATTACAATGACCATAAAGATTGTCAGCACGTTAATGAGATAGATAGATGCTCTGACTTGCTTACATTTCAGCACCTTCTTCTCCATTCTCTGCGATTTTCGGTACTCTTTGGGTCCCTGTTTTGAAAGAGGCGTTTCCTCTTCCACCTCGCCCTCCAGGCAAGAGAAGAGCCCGCTGTCCCGGGTGCATCAGCTCTAACAGCACTTCACCTTCTATCCCACCTTTCCTGGACTCCCTGATCACCGTTCCCGGTGCCACCTTCACCACCATATCCTCACCCTTCGCTCCAGCCTGCTTTCTCCCCTGACCATGCGATCCTCTGCCTGCCCTGAAGTGTACGTTCTTCCGGAATGGAAGCAAAGAATTCATGGAGCCGTCAACCTCTATGTACACATTGCCTCCCCTTCCCCCGTCGCCACCTGAAGGACCGCCATACGGCACAAACTTCTCCCTCCGAAATGCCACGACGCCATTCCCGCCGTCTCCCGCCTTTACAAAAATCTTCGCCCGGTCGAAGCACCTCATCACCGCGGGGATGCCCTTCTCCTTCTCTTCACCTTCCCCTTCCCCTTCGAAAACATCCAATTCCTCGTCGCGCCCAATAGATGCGAACAGCTCCCCCTCGTCGCCCCCAAATTCCAACTGCGCCAATCCTTGGAATACATTTCCTTCGAAATCCTCCTCCTCGACGTCCTCCTCCTCATCCCCGGCCTCATCAGCCGCCCACCTCGCTGAAATTTTTTCCTCGCCGACTAAGGGAGCGGCTGTCGCCGAGTCACTGAGCTTAATCTCGCTGGTAAACTCCATCAGAGCAGGATTGGGGAAATTCGGCAGCAGGAAATCATCCTTGGGGGGAAGGCGGGTGTAGGTTGTGGCCTCACCTCCACCTGCAGAATGATCGGAGACTATGCGCGGTTCAGCCTTCACCCCACGAGACGGCTTCCGGCGGCCAGGAGGCGTCTTCCCCCGGTTGTCCCCCGACGCAGAGCGGGCCTGAGAAGCGGCGGAACATGAAGTACGCAGGCAAGGGAATGTGAGCTGTGCGAGAGCGGCCATTTGGCTCTCCTGATCGGCGATCCTCTCCGGCGGGAAGCTCCTCCGTACTCGCCGCCGGCGCCGGAGAAGAGAAGAATATCTTATCCTTCTTGTACCTGTTTATGCAACCAAGGGAAGGAGACTCCAACGACCTTGTGAATGATCCGTTAGAGTATCTTCCCTTCAGCCCCTACCAAAAAATTATTAAATTAATCATATTAATTATATTTCAATTAAATTAAAATGTCATTTATTTGGGCTATTTTCTCTAAGGCCACCTGTAAATCTACATCTCTCCCAAAAATGCCACAAATATCCGTCTTTTAACTTATTTCCCATTATTCTGGGGTTTTTTTTCAACTGAGGGCCCGGGGAATAGATTAATAAAATAGATACGCCCCATTGCGCAGTTATTTATTTACGCGTAAAGAAAAACCATAATTACCTGAAATTTAAGAAAATGGGGGGGGGTGTCGAGAATTATGGGAAAATCCGGGCTTTGGTGGCTCAATATTTTTGTGACACTCTCTCTCTCTCTCTCTCTCTCTCTCTCTCTCTCTCTCTCTTCCCCAACTAGACACATGATACGTCTGATACACAGCGGGGGCGATTCGGAGCAAGCAGACGGAAACAGCTTTCAAAAACTCGAGCTCGAAGAGCCGACTCTCTCTCTCTCTCTCTCTCTCTCTCTCTCTCTCCCGACTCAGGCACAACCGGTACACAGCGGGAGCGATTACGAGCAAGCCGACGGAAACAGGTCAGGCGAGTGCTTGTAGGAAGGGTGTGGGAGGTCGGGGCAGAAAGGTCCATCGAGAGCCACGCTGCGCTTCCGGCGTGGGATCTGGGCGGAACGAGGGCTTTCTCCCATCTTCTTGTTCTTATCCGGTTAATCCCTGTTTAACGTCGGATTCTTCGTTTCTCCGATCGTATCATGTTTCATTTTGTTTTCTCGGTTGGTTCTGCAGAGGAAAGAGGAACCCCGTGCGCGATGGCGAGGAGGAGCTTCGATCTCCTGCGGCTACCCGGCCCCTTGAATGTCTCCAAAATCATCAGGTACCATGGATTACGATTTTAATACCATCATTGCCTATTTCTCTACCTAAATCGATCACATCCTTCATAGATCGATCACTCATCCTCCTCAAACCAACCCTGATCGAACGATTGATACCTTAGAATCTTTCGAGGAATAAGCAGAGAATGCCATTATCATCACTCCACGGATCTAATCTTTGTGCATTGTCAACGTTGGCATTTCCTGAGATATCTTCATCTCTTATGGAAAAAATTGTATGAAATCATCTCCAGTGAACCTTTTTAATCCGTCGAATTGCTGACATAATATCGCTCGATTCCACTCTCGAGCTCCTCGCATTATCCTCGAGCTGTTCTTCCCCTTCAGAGATTCTCAGCTCCAGGTTCTTCATCCGACTATCTCATCTCTAGTTGGGATCTGGATCTTACCTTGGTGGCCATTACTCAAATGAAAGTGAATGGAGGAAGCCAATCAATACAATCACAAGCTTAGATCGATTTCTCTGCCCTAGCAGAAGAAAGATGGATTCAGATTGGGAGAAATTATTAATTCTGATGCCATGCGGAAGCGACAGTTGATCAGAGTTGGTGGTTGTTTCCAAGTTTCTTGGGAAAATTGCTCGGTGGGTGACTCATGTTCTTCGTTTATCCAGGAGGATGGAGCAGGACGTGGAGACTGTCATCAACGTACTCCAGCCGGGGCCGCTCGGGATCATCGAGCACAAGTTCTCCGCCGCAGAAGTCAACGAGGCGAAGGCCGCAGTTGACCGGGCGGTCTTGAGCTGGCGGCAGAGCACAGCCCTGGAAAAGTGGAGCACCAGTGGGAAGCCCGAGTCAACTGGAACCTGATTGGGGAAGCAGAGGAGTTCTGATATGCTGACCATGGATGTGTTCTGATAGTCAACGCGTGAATTTGATGAATTCGTCATAAATTTGGTTTCCAAAGTTTGATTGTATATTGAAGTCCCCATTTGGGGGAATATTTTTCCATTTGATGGGCTTATATTTCGGTGTATTTTTTCAATTAAGTCCCTCAAAATTAATTTTTTGGCTGTTAATCCTATCGACTGTCTTGTCCAGGGCTTATGAATCAATGTTTTAGCTTATGAATTTGCTGATAAGATTGAAGCCCCGATTTTGAAGAAATCTTTCCCATCGAATGGATATATTTATAAATTATCATATTTCAGGGTATTTTTTCAATTTGCCCCCCTTGGAAATTATGGTTATCGGGTCGACGGAAGGAAGGCGTTCGAGGAATTATCGGTTTGGATCCGATCCGAACCCTTGTTAGATCCGAGTCGGCCAGCTAACTGCCCGTCCCCCCATTTCTGGTTTCGTCTCGATCTGGCGGCCCAGAGAACTCCTTTTTACGAGCACGCAGAGGGAGAGAGGGGGGGGGGGAGAGATGTACAGCGGCTCCAGTGATGGTGAGGGGGGTCATGATGCCGTCCCGAGGAAGATCCCGCCGGCAGCGTCCATGCCCTGGGTCCGAAACCTTCGCAGATTCATCGGCAATGGCGCTGGCCTTGGCTCCGAAGCTCTCATGGGTCAGTGCTCCTTTTCTTCCCTGAATAGCAGATATCCTCCTCATTGCTCTGCTCCATTGCCCTGTCACGTGTTTCTTCTATCCATTTTTTGCTTTTTTTTTTTATTTCGTCACTGGCGCGTCAAGATCCCTGGACATTGTTGTTTCCTGGGTAGCTCGAACCGGTGTTACGATGTTCGGCTGTGGCCTGAGCTGCATTCCATGTGTAAATCACATCAGGCCATTCCACCCCTTTTGGGCGTTCGTCTTCCCGGAACTTGGCTAGATTTCCGGAAGTAAGTTTTAAAAAAGTTTTCGTTCTTTTAGGAAAACTTATCTGTGCAGACTAAAATGTGGAAATGCCCGGATAATCGATGTGCCCTATGCAATGGATGTATAATGAAAGAAGATGGCCGTTGAGGAAATTTTTTATGAGAAAAGTTGGGAAGTAGAAGTGGAAGTGATATGAAAAACCTCATAATAAATTTTTTAAAATCGAGTTGCTGCACCTGCTTATATCTTTGCACCATGGTAGTTCTATACTGTAATTTTTCTGTTTTTAAAATATGTATCTGCATACTCTTTTTAGTATCCCGGCGAATTCCGTAAGTAGTGTTTTCTCTGGGGAAACTGTGGAGGGAATGCTATTTGAATTGTCCTATTATGCATCAAAATTGTATCTGTCCAGAAATCGGCGCTGAAGGACCCTAGAAAGAACGTTTGTGAGTGAAAAGAGCTCATGAAATGATAGTTCTGGATGGACGACCCGCATCAATTGTCCATTAGGAGGCTTAATGCAGGAAATTTGTAATTCTTAGGCAACACGGGTCCCAAAAATACAGTGAAATTCTTACACGACCCTTTGGACAAGGGAATCTCCAAATGTTTGTGCAGATTTCATGTCAATCATTTTTTAGTAAAAATGGGAAAGTAAAATTCAGTTGATATCCTTTTGTAAATCTTCTTATCTTGTAGGCCACATTTGGAGTTAGAAACCATACAATGAAAAAGTTGCAAAAGATGTCTATGGTTTGTTCATGTTGAACATGTCTTTTGGATTAGGTTACGGAAGTATGACTGGAAAATACATGCGTTATGTTTCTTAGATCTCTGAGCCTTTTTATACCTATTTGATATGCTCTTCTTTTCGGGGTTCGTGCTTCCTTTAGGTGATCTTTGAACTGTCAAAACAAATTTATGAGTTTTGGGTGTCTATTGCTTTAGAAAAATGAATATTATATTCACCATCAAATTGGATAGCTTCCCTGTTTTCAATTTTTCAATTACATATCATATCTTTCACACGATATAATCATTAAGATTAACCTATAACTGGCCATGGTACTGTTGATGTCGTTGAGACTCGTTAGTAATCCAGTTGTTTCTTTATAGGGGGATCCTCTACTAGAAATATCTCTAAATATCATCTCATCTAATTATATTTCCTTATTAGTCCTCAATCAAAAAATTATGTTTTACCTCCTTGTAATCTGCAGCGTCTGAGTATTCTGATCGTCGTATTCCTCTCATTAAATTGTGCAACTGTGCTATATTTATCACTAGTTATGAAACATGATACGATAATATTGATCTTCGAGCTATGTGATGTTCCAACGGTCTAAGTCACTTCAATGCTATTTATATGTCTTGTTGTTTGCACTTTATATGTTTTACACTGAAAATGTCACCTATTGCAAAGGCAGTTATGATAACTTTTATCGTGCAGAGCTCGAAACAAAGAGAATTTTGCTGGAAATCTTTAAAGAGAGACAACAAAAAAATGCTGAAGCAGGCACGATTCCAAATTTCTACAAGAAGGCATGGAATTGATCTTTCCTGTGTGGTTTATGTTTTATCTTTCTCATTCGCTATGATTAGTCATTCTATGAGCCTGTAAAGATGCACAATAGACCCAAGGAGATTTGTCATGTTAAAAATCTATACAAACTAAAAGTAGCGATCTCGAAGTTATAAGGATATTTTACTTCCATATGGCCTCCCCTTGGTTCCACTAATTTATGACCTATTTTTACGAACTTTTGATAGATTTTTCTCACAAAAATTTCTCCTCTTATATTAAAGTACAGAAACCTGAGGAAGGATCCATAAGTCACAGAGTGCAGAGGTTGGCTAAATACAGGTTTTTAAAGGTACGCGGTTGTTAAATATCGTACTTTGCTTTAAATATTTCTTCAAGAGAGGTTTTCTTCTAGACGGTGGATATTCTTATATATGCCTATGGATGATCGCATCAAGCTGAGGTAACGAGGTTTCAGTTGATGTGAAATCTATTTCTTTGATGCAATATCTAAAAAAATTGTGTGATCGACAGAAACAATCAGATCTCCTGTTGAATGCTGATGATTTGGATGCCATGTGGGTTTGCTTGAGAGAAAATTGCATGATTGACGATGCTACTGGTGCTGAAAAGGTAAGCCTCTGATCTTTACTGCACATTGGGTTTGTTTTGTCTCCTTTTTATGCCATACTCTTGTCAAAATTCTGTGCGCTCCAGCTCTTGATAATAGATATACCTGGGGGATTAAACCCATGTCTATTTTTTGGTGACATTGGGCCGAAGTCAGTTGGAGAGTAATCGCATGGAATCAACTTCATAAGGCGACATATAAAAAATATGCTACATCTGATCTTTTGATCAAGAGTCTGATAAAATTTTCATATTTTTCAAGGACCACAGAAACTTGCATGATAACATTGAGGAATGAGGCAAATTGGATAAATTTTATTGACTGTCTAACATGGACATTGTTGATTGCTACAATGCCTTGGTTCAGCCGGGCAGCACACATTGTCATTCATCTGTTCGATGCTGTGATCTGTTGCATGCATGGAATTTTTCCTTTTATGTTGACGATTTGCTTTGTGATTCTCCTATTTAATACATATCTGTTCATAAAATTGAGTTCCTTTGGATCCCATTTCTTGATAAATTAGGGCCATTTGTTGGGCATTGTGTTCAGGTTTGTTTCTTTGGATCATTCTTATCCGAGGCATTCTAGGTTTTGATTTTCCTTGTTTAATTGGTATCTCACCCAAGTTCCTTATGGGAAAACTGAAAAGAATGGAGAAAAGAAGTAAGAGACCAACCTCATAATTTCTTCCGTGATAATTTTTCTGCTGCTCAAATCCCATTCCGATAAGATTACTCCGTGGAAAACAACCATGCATTATTTGTTGAGTTTCAAATATGTGGATCAGACTCGTGTAGATCATACTCTCTGGATTCTCATAATGAATTTGGACAAAGTACAACCTTAAGTAAATGACCAGCACATTTGCCCTCTCTGGATTACTACCCGATTTAAAGAAAATAGTTTGAGACTGAAAAGGCTTATTCTTTCATGGTCTCTTAGATGTTTGTTCGTATTTGTAATAGCACCATGGATTGTAATTTTATATCAAAATATGATGATTTTTTATGTCATTTATTATATCGAGAATATTTGTATTCTGATTTGTTGGACTTCCGTCATTAATATTTGTATCCATGGGATGGCTTAGAATGAAATGAGCATGTGGTATTACTGTTCACTTCAGAAAATAAATCGTCTTGTGTTGCACTCACCGAGCACTTTATTACATTATTCTTGCCTACACTCACCAAGAGATGCTTAACCCACCATTTATGTCTATCTCTGAACATTTGTAACCGTCTTCAGTTCATTTAAGAGATACCTATTAGTATCACTGACACATTGGAATATCCTTTTTCAGATGAACTACGAAGATTTCTGTCATATTGCATCTGTGTGCACAGAGCAGATTGGTCCAAAATGTCGACGCTTTTTCAGCCCCTCTAATTTTATGAAATTTGAGAAGGATGAGTCCGGCAGAATAGCTATTCTACCATTCTATTTATATGTGATGCGAACGGTTAGTTTCCTATTGTACTCTATTATGGATCCGTTGAGCTATCAGGATCTGTTATTCAAGTGTAACCCCACCTGCCAATCATTCTAAGATTATTTTGATTTCCGTTTCCATGGGCACTGTAAAACCTCAAGCGGTTATTTTGTCTTTTTGACGCTAGTCTAGATTTGCTCTGCAACTCTCTTTGCACCGAGCATATTAAATCTTCAATTTGTATCTCATACCATATAAATGTTTCTTTACTGTGTTTTCCCGTGACATTTTTATAGTGAACCTCTATTTAAATGGTTTTCCTAGGAGCTGTTCTTCAGTTTATTTTAGTTTATGTATGGGTTATTTGTTGAACGTTTATTTAATTCGGTCAGGTTTCACTTACTCAAGCAAGAATTGATATGAGTGAGCTTGATGAAGATTCTGATGGTTTTCTTCAGCCTCATGTAAGTATGTTCATCTTTTAGGTTGATTTTGGCTGTCAGGGTTATGAGTATCGATGAATTATGCCATCTGGTTTTCTTTGATGCATTAACCATGGGTCTGTAAATCTATCTATAATCTTACCTTGTATGCAGGAAATGGAAGCATACATACGGGGCCTAATTCCTAACTTGGCACAGCTCCGTGATATGCCTGCAGCCTTTGTTCAAATGTACTGCCGAATAGCTGCACACAAATTCTTCTTCTTCTGTGATCCTCATAGGCGAGGTTTGCCTCCATGCTTTCTTACTTCCTCCGATTGGACAAAGAATTAATGGGATTGTGTTTTATTCCATCTTGTAGAATGGCTGATAGAGATATGTTGTTTCCTTAGACCTTTCAATTATATCAATTAGTATAGAATACAAGCTGAACGACGAGTCTTTATTGTTCGAAGTACCACATTTATAAATCAATGCTGTCCTTAATTGTTTCCTGTATTAGTTAATTAATTGATTATTGTAGGGATAGCTAGTTGATCTGATGTTCTTTTGATCCACTTTATTCTTGTATCTTCTTCCTACTTTGTATTTTCTTGCAAGACTAATGATATATTTACTCTCAGTCCAGGAAGATAAGTCTTAGAATTGCAGATTATTCTTCAGATGGTATTTTCTTGTTGCTTTCTTCCATTTTTTGCTGTTAAAGGATATACCTCGCCAGTGCTCTGCTCATGTTTATTCCTCTTACTGGAAGGCTCTCTCACGCCTTAGCTTTTGAAAACAGTTCAGAGACAGTAATCACAGAAGATTGATTGCAGAAAAGAATTCATGTATTTATAATGTAGAAAATAAGTTTAAAACAAGTCATTGATTTCCTGGATACTAACCGAGTTTGCTGGAAAAATACAAGTGGATGCTAATATTGTTTTTTAAGTGCTTGTTTTGGTGCCTGCCTTTGGTCGCTGTGATTTCTTGCGAAATATGATATTTTGCTAAAGTAGTGCTCCATTATTTTTAGTTATTTGTTTCAAATCAGGTGATTATATGCGTCTTTTTTAATTTCTCTTCAATGCTTCAACTAAGCATATCTTTTCCGTGCTTATTTATAGTTAAAATGACAAAGTACTGAGCTGAAATATTTTCCATGTTCTATGTAGGGAAAGCATGCATAAAGAAGGTTTTACTTAGCAACTGTCTCCAAGAGCTTATGGAACTTCATCAGGTATCTGTGCTTAATAGTTTGCAATCAAATTTTTTTCTGACTTGATGATTATTTCCCGAAAATTCATAACAGCGTTGGAATGTATATGTTCTAATTGGACTTGACATTATTTTTGTCAGACCTGCCTTCCATGATCAGAGATCTACTCAATGCCTAAATTATGTCGTTTACTTTGTTGCCTCAAGCCTGTTTTCAGTTAATTTTATTTTTTCCTGTTTCCTGACTTAGAGTTGTCTTTCCAATAATTCTTATAAACTTTGGAAGGTTATCACTTCACTCAGATGCCTAATTAAGCGAAAATTTCTCCGAATCATAGGTTTTTCAGTTACTATAGCCATTTACGGTGTATAAGGATGATTTTTTCTTTTATTCGGTTGTAGAGATAATTCTTCTCCTTGGGACCCACGTGCCATTGGTTCATTCTCACGTGATTGCGTATATTTATTCCAGGAAAGTGAGGAGGAAGTTACTGACACAGAACAGGCTGAAAACTGGTTTTCTTTGACATCTGCCCAAAGGATATGCGGTATGATCGGTGGTGACGTGATTTAGCATTATAATTCGTAATTTCATTTCTCATATGGTGTTACTGCTACTTTAGGTTGTTCTATGAGACTCTGCTTTCTAGAGTCCCTTTTCTTTGTTTAAAGTCAGTATTTCTTTATTTCAGATTTTACAATGCGCTTTTTTTCTTTAATAATTAACTATGAAAATTTTGTTGAAATAAAAATTGAGGTATGATTCAATTTATCGGATGTTATTTTGATCTTCTGCCACATTTTTATCATGGCAGACATGTTTCTTGCTCTCGATAAAGATATGAACGGGACATTAAGCAAACCGGAGCTTAGAGAATATGCTGATGGAACGTTGACTGACATCTTTGTTGAAAGGGGTTTGTGCACTTCCAACTTTTTGCTTCGTGAAAACCATTCTCATAACCGTCCGAAAATAGTTGACCAAAACACTTGGTCCTGTACGCTTTTAATTTTGTTGCAACTCCGTGAGATTTTAGCTGTCAGATTATAGTTCTTAATATCTGCAAAATAATACAATCACTAATGGCTACCGTACCAACAATAATTTATGGTGAAAACAAGTTTGCTTGGTAGCCCAATCTGCCAGAGGGTAAAGTTTCGTTTTGTATTTATCAATTTAAAGGCAATGGAGAAGATGGTCCGCTGCCTTACTTCCAGGGAGGTGCTAGTTTTAGATATATGTAAAATTAATATGGAGATATCTTATTAACGGAATTCTTAGAACTCATCTGTCAAGAAGTACATGATCTGAAGTTCTCCTTGTTAGATCTCGTCATACTGATAAGCATGTCTGCGGTGTTTTGTTCTTTATACTGCTTCCAGTATTTGACGAGCATGTTCGGCGCGGCAAGAATGGAGGGGGGAATTCTCGGGAGATGGACTTTGAAAGCTTTCTTGATTTCGTTCTGGCTCTGGAGAACAAAGACACCCCAGAAGGGCTTACATACTTATTCCGGTGCCTTGATCTTTACGGCAGAGGCTATCTGACAACCGCCGACGTTCATACCCTCTTCAGGTGTTCTATCTAACAGGATGAGTTATCTGAATATTTCCATTTTTATTCCTATAAAAGTTGATAGCTTTGTTTATTTTTTAGAATAAAAGTTGACATGATACTTGAAGCCTTCGTAGCACAGTTGGTAGTATACGGAGGGTAATTAAACTAGTTATGCTTAGGAAATATAATGCAGAAGAAATGTCCCGAATCATTTTGAATCAAGAACCTGATGATCTTAGCCTTAATCAGCGAAACGCTTTGGCAGACGATCATTTTGATCCTGTACTGTTCTGTTTATATAGAATGGAAGCCAAGGGAAGAAATTTTCTGAAAAAAGGAAAAAAAAATTACAGTATTTTTCATCAGGAATATGCCATCCAGGGGATTGATGCTGCCTAGAATGCTCTCATGGCAGGATCACGTTCCATATTATGCCAGGGAAACTTGTTGATTATGTTGTGATGCCCTCTACTTGTCTCAGCTCATGCAACGAAATGACCCGAAAAGAACGAATTGTGAGAAAAATTATCTGGGATCTGCTGCTCCTTAGAATCTCATATACGAGCATATAATTCTCAATGCTGCAGGGCTTTTCGCCGCCGGCTAACTTAGCCAGAAATAGGAACTTCTGATGTCTTAGCCTTCTCTTTGGGCAATTTTTTTTTCCTTCTGGCTGTTAATTATTTGGCCCGATTGTGTGATCGATTGTTTTTTCCTGCTCTGTGGAAGTAGAGAAGGGTGGCATTCAACAGCACAGATGCTGACCTGATACGATCTTCCTACATCAAAACTTGTATTTTTCCTGCTTGTAGAACTGCGAGAAGGTTCTGCGAGCCTCATACTGCAAGACACCGGCTTCAGAACCGTTCATGTCGATACGCTCTGTTCTTGACTGATCATCAGAATTGCCCAAAAATCCTTCATTCATCATGGGTTTCCATCCATGGAACTGGATGATTCTATTGCGGCCGAGACCCAGAACCACTGGGCGATTGACTGACGATCCTTTTTTATTATTATTATTATTGTTCTGCAGAGATGTTCATCAGATTCTGCTAGTCTCGCTTCAAGACACCAACTTTAGACCCATTAATCTCGTTATTTTTTCTTCGTTTAATCATCAGAATTTTCCAAAACTCCTCGCAATAGAGAAGGAGATCCCACTGATTATTTGTCTGCTCACTGGGCGATTGACTGACTATCTTTTTTTTATTATTATTATTATTCTGCAGAGATGTTCATCAGATTCTGCGAGTCTCGTTTCGAGACACCAACTTTAGACCCAATTAATTTCATTATTTTGCCCTCGTTTAATCATCAGAATTTCCCAAAACTCCTCGCAAGAGAGAGGGAGATCCCACTGATTATTTATCTGCTCGCTGACTGGGAGATTGACTGACGATCTTTTTTTTTAATTATTATTATTCTGCAGAGATGTTCATCAGAAGTGGATCGACGGGGGCAACTACGAGCTCTGCATCGAGGACGTGAGAGACGAGATCTGGGACATGGTGAAGCCGGTGGACCCCCTCAAGATCACCCTCGCCGACCTCCTCGCCTGCAAGCAGGGGGGAACGGTGGCCAGCATGCTCATCGACGTCCGGGGCTTCTGGGCCCACGACAACAGAGAGAACCTCCTCCAGGAGGAGGAAGAGGCCCCCGAAGAGGACTGAACGGTCGCTGTATTTCAATCCCCCACTGCCCCCCCCCTCCCGCCGAGCCTCTCATGCAGCAACCTGTTCATATCCCCCGCCGCCGTCTGCTGCTCCTCCTAAGACCACCTCGCTCCTGAAAAAACTTGTGGAATCTGCTCCGGACCCTCCACTTATAAAAGGGTTTCTCATTGAAAATGCCTTCTATTCTATTCATTTAGAGAGAGAGAGAGAGAGGGTAAGGTGGGGTTCAAGTAAAAAAAAATTCTACTAATTGAGAGAGGGCGGCATCACGGTCAAAGTCGTGTGATAATTACAAGCCTCTGCTAAGATAAGCCCAGAAAAGAATAGCGTTTCCAATGTACAGGATGAAGCTATGCGTGGTAGGGCTTCCGGGGAGTAGGGGTCCTGTTGGCGTCCATACCCCCCTGCAGGCGCTGCTTCAGGTGGAAGACCTCGACCTGGATGGAGGAAGAAGATGATGATGATGATGAGGTGAGGTCAACGCTCTGTTTCTAGTAAAGCCTTCGATGAAAATAGAGCTGCGGTCGTAACCTGGAGCTGGAAAGCCCTCGCCCTCTCCGCCGCCAGCACTCCCCTGGTGGAATGCAGCTCCTAGGGTTTGGCGGGCACGAAGAAAACACCAAGTCAACGGCGGGGCATGGAAAAAGATTGCATCTTTCTTGGAGCGAGATTAGGTTTTGGCGGCTCCCACCTTCTGGGTGTCGTCGAGAATGGCTTTCAGGAAGGCCACGTCGTGCTCCAGCTTGACGTTGTCCGAGTGGACGGCGTTTGACAGGCTGTTGGCCTCTTCTTGCGCCAGCTCCACGCCGGCGAGCTTCTCCTTGAGCAGCTCCACCTCCTTCGCCGTCTCGGCCAGCTTATTCTCGGCGTCGTGCCTGTTCTTCACGGCGGAGGCCAGGTTCTTCTCCGCGGCGTCGCGACCCGCCAGCGCGGAGGCCAGCTGGCGTTCCAGCGTGGAATTTTTCCGCATTAGGGCCGATATCTTGGCTTCGTAGAGCACGCAGATGTTCGAGGAACCCGGGACGCCCTCGGCCTCGAGGAGATTCTCGTTCCCTTGCTTCTGGTAGTCATTGGAGTCCTCTGAGTCGGTGGTGAGGACGGCTACTTCGGTGGGTTCTTGGTGTCTGACATTCTGCATCAAAAGTCAACGCTTTCTGTGACCATAACAAGTGGGGGGGGGAATTCCTGTTACGGATTTAGGATCGAAGGAGATGAATCAAAGAAAAACTCTTGCACATGAGAAAAGTGGGTCGATCAGAATGAGACCAGTTTTTCATGAAACCAAAAATTAATATTTTTCAGATTATAAATACATGGCAAATAGAAGATAATATAAAGATCTGACGAACATAAAGGAAAATAAAAAATATATAGACTAACTTTAATTAAAATGTGTCGAAGAAGATAATCTGGGCCTGATAATTTTTGACAGTGAGGAATATTCTTGGGATAAGTGAAAAAAACCCAATAAAACAGCGGATCAAGTTCATCAAATCTTGCTTCTATTTCTATTATGATACAGAAAATATGAAATAATCATCAAGATTTACCTGCGCACCGTCGCCCCCGTCTGCGTGCCTTCCATCTTCATGAGCCTTCTGCAGACTGAGGGCAGAATTGCTCTCCTCCTCGTGATGAAACTGTTTACGGAGCGAGACCCCATTTCCAGAGGTCTCCGAGAGCGACCTCCGGCCTGAGCTATGGTGGTCAATCATGGAAGTTATGCTATGTTTGGCAACCGAATCAATGGGCCCCTCGTTCTTAAGATGCACACCGAGCCCCACCCTGCCGGTGGATCGCCTCTTGAAGAGCAGCGAGTCATTATCCTGGCCAGATGGCCAGCTCATCGAGTGTTCATCCTTCACTATTATCAGTATTTCGACCTGAAATTTTTTTCAAGAAGCTAAAATTAGAACACCCCAAAGAGCGAAGAGGATCTTCAGCATCCATCATTCGCGCCCAGATCTGCTCCCCAACCTGGTTTGAAGATTCTTTCCTGCTCCCTCCAAATGCAACGAGGAAGACCTTATCTTTGTGATGCACAGGAACCAGGCTGAATCCCTGCACATAATTCACAAACCGATCATGAAATGATTCATAGATACTATGGAAGAAGGCAAGATTAAATATAGTTCCTGCCACATACAGCCATTCACATAAATATTGCCCAAGCATAACCTGGAAAAGAAAAAAAAAAAAAGTTCAAGGGCCTCACCTTGTTTGTGGTTATAGAAGCAGAAGGTGATGTCACAGCTACAGACATTTCAAGCTTTACGACATCAAAGATAAGGGTTTCTGCGTATCCTGAAAATGCAGCAAAAAAGGGGCTACATGTTAGACATCGAACTGGATTCTTCCCGCAAGAACTTGAAATCAATCAACCAAAACCAGTCAAATATGGTTCTCCATATGATGTAGTGTCAGCAGAATATTTATGATACTGATAATAAACTTCACCTTTTTCGCTTTGATTAATTACTTCCGGTACAGTAAAAAAGCTGACAGTTCAGCTCAAATCACTGCTCACAAAAAGAAGGCTAACCTGAACATTTAACACTTTAAACAGAGTCTCATGTTGGTTTGCTTCCTTTTCTTTAAACTAATTCTTAATCTATCATGTCGCTTATTTAAGTAAGCATCCGAAAGGGTTTCCTGAAAAGTAGTTTAGATGGGCCTGACATCTGAATAACTGAAAAAAAAAAAAATTGCGAGGAACACTGATTCTCTCGGCAATCTGGATAAAGAAAATTGGAGTATTCAGGAAGGTAGAAAATGAGCCACCTCATCAAGTAAACTAAAAAGAAAAGAGCCATAGGGGACAGATTAAAAGGCAAAACGCATAGAAATCAACCTTCAGAGATGGGTCCGTTTTTATCTTCAGGCTTGTTCATTCTAAGGGTGAGGAGACAACGCCCTACTTTCTATTTTTAGAGAGGCCGTTCCACCTCTTGTCAAATTCCAGAATCGCAGCATGTCCAGGGGCATGCCTCTAAGGCAAACTTGGCGGTAGGACCCACAATTTTTTTGCAAAAGCATATACGTAGATAAATTGACTTTGAAGCAAGATCTTCCAACTGAAACAAACAGGTTTGAAAAATGAAGCATATTTCGCCCAGCCACTTTCCTCATGCCTCTGAAATAACTGGGTGCTTTAAGAACCGACCCAGACAAGGGCATTCAATGTCCAACATTAACGTAGAAAACCAAGCTTGCAGATAATGGAAAAAGATAGGCATGCGTTCAGGCAGACATCAAGTCTTGAGAATGCTTCAGAGGGCCATTGATGCGTACTCTTTTTCTTGCTACCGCCCCCAGCAATGTACCATTTAGTACCACAGAGGACTCCACAGCAACCAGCTCTAGGCGACGGATGATGCCCCCGTATCTTAATTCTGGACCATACCATCTAGACGGAGAACAGCAAGACTTTTACCGAGCGAAATTAACTGCATTAGAGGAAATGAGAAATTTGGAAGATGGGTATTTCGCTAGAGGAGCCCCGAAGTTCACGTACTGTTTCAAAATCAAGCGAGTAAAGGTCGTTCAGAATCTTGGACTTCGATTGCCCACCAAAAACAAGAAGAATTCTGTCGTCATAAAGAGCTGCCACATGATTGGATCTGGGCGAAGGCCCTGCCCCGCTGAATGAAAAAGAAAACTTAGTTAAATGTGAATGAATGACGCTCCAGTGAGCTTAACGCAGGAACTCATCTGACAGATATTCAATGTAGCATCATTAAATGAAGAATCGTTGTACCAAAGTTTCTACTCACGTATAGTGAAGGGGAAGCCACATCATGGACTTCAGATCAAACATATGAAGATCATTTAGTTTCTTTCCTTTCGCACTTTCTCCTCCAAAGAGGATCAAGACAGGCCCCGCTCTGATCACAGAATGGCCACTTCGGGCAACCTGCGTGGCAGTTCAAAAATGTCAACACTTATTCATCTCACACGCAATAATGCACGAACCTTACTGAGTAGTTTATGGATGCTCATCGATATTGTGGAGATTCTGTAGTTCCAAAAATATCAAGCAAACATACAATACTACATAAGTTTGGTAAACACATGACTGAGGTCCAGTAATCTTAATTGCAGGCCTCTCCCAGACTTAACTTCCTCCAGGATCATAAAGGTTGAAGGCACAGCCAGTTAGACTCTCTACGGTCAAAAGACTAATAACAGAACATAATAATGATTTCGGCCAAGAAAAAGAAGCACGACGATTATTTTCCTATTGTACGAAGATAATGTAGATATATTGTTAAATATACCATGGATGGCTGTAAATCGAATATAAATCAGTCCAACTACTCAAGAGGAATGTGATCGGTCCAAACGCCTAATGGGAACAAAATTGATTCGAGATGAAGTACCGGAATGTCTCCTTTAGCCTCAATATGGGACCAGCACTCCGTTTCTGTATCAAATGACCAAACTGCGCACAAGGACAAATTAGGTTACGAAACTTAGCAACATATCAGAACAGTAAACGATGAAACTTGACCAAGAGAGGTGGGGTGAATGGCGAGCAACAACCTGAAACCCTGTCACTTGCAGGGTCACTCTTCCCCCCAATCAGAAGCACCTTTTTCCCCCATGAGACCTAATCGAAAAGAAATAGCGTTCATGAGCCACATCAATCTGTGTTACACCATAAGCCATTATTTCCACAACCAGAGCATAGTATGAGATAAATCAGCAATGCCCTCGAAATTGACTCTCTGAACTTAAGTCCCTGATGCAATTGTGTGAAAATAAATCTCACCTTAATGAAAAAATAACAGAGCAAATAGCGAGTCTCAGTTAAGATTGTGTAAACAAGGGGCAATGTAAAGAAGAGATATATACCAGGGAATGACCTTTGCACGCAGGAATTTTCAGAGGCAGGCTAGTCGGAGACAAGTAAACCTTTGGGGACGCAGCAGCCCATGTTAGCTTGTCCAGGCTAAGTATCTGGTGGCATCAGAAGCACGTTTTGCATGATGTCAATCAAAGTGAATAGCGGAGTCACAAGATGAACTATAATAAGAACTAGACGTCGCAAGGGTCAGAACCCAGGGATCTGCTATAACGTTTGCAGTAGAAATGAAGATTGCCAGAAGTAAGACAGTTGCGGAAGATCATTGACTTGCAGACCACACTGGATGGGGATTTGGGAGGGCGTGTTAGGGTATGAACCCCTTTACTCACTGTGCCTGGATACGAAAAAGTTGACCTGCCTCCCTTACCTGCGTGTCATCCAAGAGTCCACGGCCAGAATCACCACCAACGACCACCATTTTGTTTCCCACCACCGTGGCTGAATGCTGGGGAGCAAACCCAAATGGAGCGATCTCCGTCAATTTCTTTCCTCACAGCCATGGATTAGAATCATGGCATGATCACAGAGTGGGTTAGCTATGTACACTGAATCGAGGAGCAGGGTTGTCTCCGGACGTTGAAACCACCATCCAGTTCTCGGAGTTGGCCGAAGCAGAGTCAAAGCCAGAGGAGCAATGGTAGCCAACGTCATCAGAATTGCCACTCGCGGCGAGCGCAGAGCCCGACCCCTCATCCTCCTTCTGCAAGATCTCTCAGGAGCTCAGCAAGAAACCCTACTTCTGCAATGAGATAGCTATATACATTGGCCGACTAAGCAAGCGGTCACGGTCATTACACTGGATTGGTGGCTGTGGCGCTTGGTCGGTCTTATGGGGCTCTTCGTCCCCTGCAATGGATCCCCCAGATGAACTTTCAGCCTGCGAAATCCGACCAAGACCAACTGTTAGAACACCATTGGAGGAGTCCAGCCTGGAGCCTGATTCTCCATAGCCATGGACTCTTCTACTGGAGGAACTATTCGGTCGATGGAGAATACGAGCAGCGAAACCCTTACCTCCCGAGTTTTATCCGCCTTCTAGAAAACCCGAACATCTTTGCCTTCTCCACTATGACGCCGAGGAAATTGTCACCAACAACGAAGGAGGCGGTGCTCCGTCCAAGAAGCTCTGGCTAGGAGCAGAAATGGAGAGCAGCTACCGGGTCACCTAGGATAGCACTCTGTGTTGAGAACTAGGTCAGCGCTCGATCGGAGATCTCACAGCCGCCGGAGTCAGAAACTTCCCAACGAGAGCAACCAAGATACACAGATGGATAGAGATAGAGATAGAGATAGAGATAGAACGAGCGAGAGAGAGAGAGAGAGAGAGAGAGAGAGTAGATTCAAGCAGCAGGAGGTACCGTTTGTTTTCAACGACTTTCAGAGAAGAGACATGGAACGAGAGGATGGTCCTACTGCATGTTTAGCTTGAATCGGAACTTGAGCTTCTCCCCAGCGACCTTTCTCCCTCAGTCCCCTTCACCACGAAACCCACCCGACAGTACTCCGCGCTACTGTTCCCACCGAGGCCAAGAGTCCCCTTCACGGCATCACGATCTTCACTCATTGCCTTAGCCGGTGGCCATACCCTCGAGACTCGGTCGGGAGATGGGCAAGCAGCGAGGCAGCAGTAGGTGACGGGAGCATTAACTGTTGCTCCTCTGCTATCAATTCCGTGCTCCTCCGCAGCGGCGACGGGAGACGACGACGGAGCTTCCTCACTCAAATGCCCCTCGCAGTCCCTAAACAAAGACAACTCTGTCTGCGCATCAGACAATGATAGAGAGAGAAACTGAGAGATTAGGGGAAAAAAAAACCCCAATCCATGACCCGCCAGGGCTGCAGCAGCTCGAATGCCGGAGAGTAGGGGCAGGTGGGGGGCCAGAATTCAAGCAACGGGACAGAGATAATCAATGCCAGGCAACGCACATCAAACCAGCAGCCCGCGGTAAGAAATCAATAAATAAGATCCAAAGCGCGTGCCCCAACGATCCATGGAGCGTCGATCTCATCCTGCTAGCAGGGGGAAGGCCGGAGATGGGGCCAAGCGGCGGCGGAAAGGGGGACCGCCGCCGGCAGGCCTGGACGACCGGAGGGAGGAGGACGCCGTGGCGGAGAGCGATGGTTATGATGCTCCCCCTGTTCCACCTTTTGTCTGCTTCCCCAGAGAGCGACGGGAGACGAGCGGAGCGCGGTTGTTTTCTTCAATGCCCCTGCTCCCCTTCAATCATGAAGATTTGACGTGACGTGACCCCACATTATTGGGCCGGCCCCACCCTTGCCCAATACCTCTGCAGGCCCAGTGGGCTCATGACCAGGCCCAATAAAGCATTTGCATTGGACAGTCCATTAAGAAAAATACCATCACCTGAATTAATTTTTTTATTATATTAATTTTTTGCTAGAATAAGCCCGACATTTGTCACCTTTCTGTGATATATTAAAAAAAAATCCCATTTAATGCATTATCACAAATAATAGGTCACAGCCGTTGTGCACGTGCGGCCATCGAGGGAGGGGCACTCAGCCTTTCAGCCGTCAGAGGGTCGCGAAATGAGAGGAGATGACGTGGACCTTATCCAGAGACGGATCTCTGCTGACCTGGCACGCTAGCCATGACGTGTCGCTTTCAGACCCCACCTTCCTCCCCCTCCCGTCCCTCCTCCTCTTTCAGCTATTCCCCGTGCTTCTTCCCCTCCGGTTCTTTTTCTCGTGCCGCCGGCGAGATAAGGAAGGAAACGGCGGCGCACCACCGCCGTTCCCGCCGCCGGCAAGTTGGCAGAGTGGGGACCTCGGATTCTCCGGAGGATCGAATACAATTCAGGGCAGGAAAACAACGTCGAATCGAACGGGAGATGCACTGTTCTTGGCGTCCCCTCCTTTCGGCAGCGTCTGGCCAGACGGGCAGACCCGCCGCACCTCCATGCACAAGTTCTCTGATTCGTCAGGTGGGCAGGACGAAAGCAGCGAATAATCCAGGCCCATCGATCGAACGGGGCCGAAAGATGCTCGGAAGGAAGGGGAGGGGAGGGGATGAGCTTTGGAGGATGAGACCAACGAAGGGCTCCCTCCCAGACGCGAAGGCATCTATGGCGGGGGCTCCTCCGGATTCCCCCTCGATTGGCTTTCATGTCACCGGCGATGCGGAAGGTCGACCAGAGAATAAACTTTTGCCATTAACTTATCCGTACTCATTCCCATCGCCGGTCTCTTATCTGCTTCGGCTGCTATAAATACTCGCCGCAGAGGAAGAAGACGCAGATCGCCTTCCATCTCTCCGACGCATTGTTCTCTCCGTGAATATTCGTAGAATACAGTACGATACATGGACCAGGTGACGAAGCTGAGCTCGCAGAGGGCGGTGGTGATCTTCAGCTCGAGCTCCTGCTGCATGTGCCACGCAGTGAAGGCCTTCTTCCAGGACCTCGGGGTGAACTACGCCGCCTACGAGCTCGATGAGGAGCCCCACGGAAGGGAAATGGAGAAGGCCCTCGTCCGGCTCATCGGCCGCAACCTGCCGGTGCCGGCGGTCTTCATCGGCGGCAAGCTCGTCGGCCCCACCGACCGCCTCATGTCCCTCCACCTTGGCGGCAAGCTCCTCCCCATGCTGAGGGACGCAGGCGCCAAATGGCTGTAACCCGTTCCATGTCCTCCGCCTTCCTCTTCTTCTTCCTTCTGCAGTTCCCGCGGCTTCTGCAAAACCCTAACTCCGGAGTTCCGAATGGCTGCAGCTCTCCTTCATGTTCTTCTTCTTCTTCCTCCTCCGGCAATTCCCCCCGAGCTGCAAAACCCTAATTCCACGGTTCCGCTTACCCGCCCGACTAGGATCCGCACGTGGGGAATTCCGCCTGTATTCCGTCATATCGGGTTGGGCGCAAATGTGGGACCCACACATAAATGGGCTTCTTCTTAATGGGCTTTCACTTTAACTATCCTCCGCAACCCCATGCTGTCATTAGCCCCCTGGGCTACTCTCTTTAAACGTATTTAATTTTTTTAACAATGGCGCAATTAGATTATCCCCGTAAATTGCATATAGTGCAATGAATGGGAATTATTAATGAAGTGAATAAAAGGGCAGCTGTTATGAGTTCCACTTGCCGGATCCTGGTATTTTTTTCCTAATTTAGACCTTAAATTCGAGTTAATTAATAGAGGTCATGGTGTCGATTGATGGTAACCCGTAATAATACGACGTTTATTATTTTTTCCTGTCATTTTCCGGTCTGTGAAAAATAAGATGTTCATTATTATTTTTTGTCACGTAAATGTCCCCAATATCCACTCTCTTCGAACCCTCTCTATCTCTCCCTTTCCCTGAAATACACGTGTCCCGTGGAGAACTGGGTGACCTTTTTCTGTCGACCCCAGTTTAGGAGGAGTGTCCACGCGTCAGGAACCCATTTTACTAGCCTTGTAAGAGATTGTTGGGCCCGCGGGCTGGCTCAAAGAAGCCCAAAGCCCGGGCCCGTTGTAGCCCCCCCCCCTCAAAGATAAAGCAACGGTGACCCGACGGCGAGTATAATTTTCATACAATAATAATAATAAACTAATATTCCTGAACGTTTGTAGAAGGGTCGCAATTAAGGTATAAGAAAAATAAATTTTTTATAGGGTTAAAGTAGCTAATTTCCCGACAAGGACAGACGAAACTGACAGTGGACGGCACGGGTTACCGTCTCGGCTGAGGCTTTCGTTTGGGAATCTTTTAAAATAAAGATTAACTACGGGGCTTTTTTGCAAAAGTGGGGAACCGCGGGGGCCTAAGTGGCGGATCTGAGGAGTGCCGAAAGATAAAGTTGAACATTTGTTTAAAAAAAACATTTGAAGGGTCTAATCATAAAATTTGCACGCCTTTAACGGCGGCTCTTAATGACTCAATTAATACCACGATCATCCCCTAAAACAGAAGGAAATCATTACACGCGGTCTCCACTCTCAGCTGACTTTTCTTTTGTTGCTCTCCTCTCTCCCCCCTTGCCCTCTTTACGTCTCTCTCTCTCTTCTCTCTCTCTCTTCTTTCTCTCTCTTTTTGCTCTCTCTCTCGCTCTAGTTTCCTTTTCCGCTCACCTTCTCCTGCCGGCTGTCTCCGTCCTTTCCTTTTTCTTCTTTCAGTTTTTTCGCTCCTACACGAATTTCCGTAATTTCCGCGTTGGGCTTTGGTTTCTGATCTGATCCGGCAGTGGATGCCGCGCCGGATAGAAGTGATCGCCGCCATGGCGTGGGATAGGTGATGGTGGAGGGGGCGTCTGATCTCCGGTTTGCACCTTGGATATCTCTCTTTGTCGCTCTCCATCGGGGTCCCGCTGTTTTGCGCTGCCGGTCGCGTGTTGGGTGATGGGCTGCTTCCCGTGCTTCGGATCGTCGGAGCAAGTGAAGGAAAGGAGGGGCGAGGTCAAGGCCGGGGGCGATTCGAAGAAGGATCCTTCGTCCACGGCGCCGTCTTCTCACCATGCCGCCAGAGTTGGCTCCGGTATTTCGGCTTCCCTTTTAATACGTCCATCTCGTCGAGGTATTAGAATTTTGGTCTGCAAATTGAGCATCGGCGGAAGGCTTTGCAAGTGATGCGACCTGTGTATTCTCTGTTAATATTTTTAGTGCTGGACCTGTAAATGCTGTTCGTCAGATCCGTGTGGTAATTATCCTTTTATTTGATTTCCTGGATGGTTGTTGGCTGGTGGATGTGTTCAAGTTGTAAGTTGTTCCTCGGTCCCTCAAGTTTGCATCCCTCGGGTGGTTATTTGATGATCGGCGCTCTGAGGCTGGACTCTCTATCTTTTCAATGTGTTCCTCTACCTCCTCTAAATGCATGTTACCATGGCTGGCTAACTTCTTCTTTTTTGCAGAAAAATTAAAGTCACGGAGTGGTACAGAGACGAGGAAAGAAACAACAGCGCCGAAAGATGGCCCTACGCACATTGCTGCGCAGATCTTTACTTTTCGTGAGCTTGCAGCCGCTACGAAGAACTTCAGGCAAGAGTGCCTTCTGGGGGAAGGGGGTTTTGGTCGTGTATATAAAGGTCGGTTGGAGAGCACTGGACAGGTTAGATTTCTGGACTTGGCTCTTTGAATCGATCATTTATTAATTGTTTTCTCCTCCCAAAAATGGACAATTGTCACTGCTCTACAAGTTTTCTGTTGCAGATGCGATATCTTAGAATAAGATTAAAAAAAGGTGCACTTTATTGGTTGGCAGGTGGTTGCAGTGAAACAGCTTGACAGGAATGGCCTTCAAGGCAATCGAGAATTTTTGGTAGAGGTGCTGATGTTGAGCCTCTTGCATCACCCTAATCTGGTCAACTTGATTGGCTACTGTGCTGATGGAGACCAACGCCTCTTGGTATATGAGTTTATGCCTTTGGGATCTCTGGAAGATCATTTGCACGGTTAGGGTCCATACCTTCCTTTATTTTAGATATTCACCAGGCGCTGCACGTATTCATCTTCATGCATAAAGAAGTGCGTGTTTGACGTTCTCATGGTTGGATTACTTCTCATGTTCGCACATTTGTCCCTGTAAATAAATTGGGATGTTTCACTGGGCGAAACATATTATTGTGCGTTAGGATTTTAAATTGATTCATAATTACCTTGAATTTTCTCCTTCAGAGATGCTAGATTTTTTATATTCTTCTTATTTTCAGCACGGAGTGCATTACTTCACCCCCTGTGTAAGCTTTGTGATAAATTTAGTTCTCATGAAGAATTTTCTTGTGAGCCTAATTCATATTTGGAAAAAAATAAAACCTGATCTGTAAAAATCAATCAAGATGTTAGAGATGAGATCAACCAATAAAGATAGGAATGCAGAAGTAGAACCAGAGTTGCTGACTTCATAGTTTTGTATAAGAGATGCCATAGTCTTGTACTCTCTCCGTAACTAAATTTCTCAAATTGATGACTACATGTTTTTTTAAAAAATTATCCTCATGAGTACCGATAGGGAACTGACAAAAGGGATGGTAGCGTGTCCTTATAGCCAGTAACAACATCCTTGTGGCGTCATTTTATGAGTCAAAGTGTTTATTTAATACCAGGTTAATGGGACGAATTTTACTGTTTATTCTTTCTCAGTGGTTGAATCAAATCTCATTAAACTGGGGATCTATTGTCAGAGATTGAGTTAATCATTAAAGTTTCAACCTGGTGTGAACCACCACTGACAGTTTGTTTATAGTAGGATCATTGGACATGCAGCCACTATTCTTATCACTTATACTAGGGATCTGAGGTTCTCTTTGATGATAAATTGATGAAATAGATCTAGTTTTTTCATTGACTAATCACCTTTTATAAATTCTTGATCCATCGACAATCAGTGTAGGAAAGACAAATTTAACTTTGCGGTCCCAGTATAAGCACCCTCAAAAAGTTTGAAAAACTTTCACATATTGCATCCAGTTTCCCAGGCATCAAGGGAAACAGAGCATGGCTTGTGATAACCTCATAACATAAAATGTTTTCGTCTTTTCCATGCTGCCGACTCAATGGTGTAATTTTTTTTATGGAGAAGATTTATTTTTCGCGCCTGAAATGATGAAAGGGTTTGTCTTGAGCTCATACTTATTTTCCTTTTGGTATTGATGGCAGTAGCACCTGCCAATATGTAATGAATGAATTAATTATCCTAATGTAATTACTGTTTTATATGCGTGCTTTAGAGGAGATTAATGCCAGATTGTTCAGGGAATCCTAAGAAGTTGAGTCAGTGGTTATAATTCAGAGAGATTGGTCATGATTAATGTCAGTAACAGTTTTTGATGATGATATTGATGGTTTCCATGATGATGGATGCCTGTCGTTGTAGTTTGTCACGACTTCCTGTTGGAGATAGTGTGTTTCCTTTTACTTTGCTGACCCACTGAACCTTCTTTCCTATTGTTGAATTTTTTTTTGTTGTGGGAGATGTGTGTCTTAGAGCTGCTTCTCTCTTTCACCTTTGAAACTCTAGATACTGGCGCAGATTTCTGCAAATTGGTTCGTGAAATGCGAACAAGTGCATCAATAAGTGATAGAAAAACATTTCCCTTTACCAAAAACTCTTACCTCCCCTGAGAGTATTTTTGTAAGTTCTAGAGAGCCGGAGACAAAAAGAAAAAGAAACTTGAACATTAAAAAAAAGAGGAAAGTAAAAGCCTAATAATTTCGAACTTGTACTTCTATAATTTGCTACCATAGCCAAGTATCAATCTGCTTAACTGCTGAAAATGTGACTTTTTTAGTTGAATTATTCCCGGAGGTTTTCTCTCTAAAGACAATGTGGTTATTGTCCACCAATTCGATTTGTATTCGTTCCCTTTTATGGGGAAAAATGCCACATAGGTGGCATTGAAGAATGTCATAAAAGTAGATTTCTTGGAATTCCCTAATCGCTGCCTGCAGCTCATCTTAAATGGTACCCAAAAACATTGGTATAAATCCGCAAAAACATTGGCATCTCTTACTTTATCACAAATCTGTACTATCAATACATAGTTATTTTGAAGTCTTGCAGTTCCTTGATGTTGTGAAGAATTCCCATTCAGTTCTTACTTTCACCAGACACTACCTTATTCAATATATAATGTATCTTGTCATCCACCAGAAAGCCGTGCCGTCCAAGGGAATCCATGTTTTTTTTCCTTCCTATGCCACCTTTGGTCTCTCTCTTGGGGATCGAAAGGAATTGAAATTAGTCGGATAAGCTATGTCTCCCTTTGCAATGTCTTTCAATTGTTGTTCTCTAGACAGGTTGTTCTGTTGCATTCATATCATGGAGTTCGTAGTCAGTTGGGGAAAACCTATAAAACATTCATTACATTTCTAAGCTTCATAGATATGTTTAGTAATCCATTACTGTTCTATTTGAAAAAAAAAAATTGTCCCAAAAAATTGTCCCATTTCTGGCATCTGAGAACACTTACGATTAGGGGGGGGGGTCTCCACTCCACCATTGACGGATTCCATCTTCTATAAGCTTTCTCATCTGAGCATTCTTTCTCTTCTGTGGCCTGCTTCCCTGTGCTTCCCTCACCGCATATACTTGATCATTATCAGACCTTGCATGTCTACATCCAATGTCAACGCAAGTTGTCAGGATCTGTAAGATTCCCTTCTGAGACCCTAATAACCTCGCCCCCTCTCTGAGGTCTGTGAGATTCTCGTCCATAACATGGCTGGAATGCCAACTTCTCATAGTTCTTGTTTTCCTCGTTGTTCCTTGTGTCCAACCAACCAGACGCATCCCCTTATTCTACTTTGTTAGCAACAGGGAGCGTGCTTCTGAAGCTTACCCAATTCATCAGGATCTTGCAATTTTAAAGACCCCAAATTCAGCTTGGTTCTAGCAGTCATCTCCTTTGTGACTCTATCTGCATTTTTCATCCGTTTCTTGCTTGCTGTTGGTATTTCACCAAAAAAAAAAAAAAAAGCTCCCAGTCTTGTGAGAAAGAAAGATTCTGAACTGATTTTTCAATCCTCTGTTTGCCCCATCAAATTTTTCATCATATTATTCGATGGGATTATTGGAAAAGAAATACGGTTGTTTCAATCTATCTTCGATCTCATTTCCTGCCCTTCTCATTAGATATCCCGCCTGACAAGGAGCCGCTGGACTGGAACACGAGGATGAAGATCGCAGCCGGTGCAGCCAAAGGGTTGGAGTACCTGCACGACAAGGCCAATCCGCCTGTGATTTACAGGGACTTCAAATCGTCTAATATTTTACTCGATGAGGGATTTCACCCCAAGCTCTCGGACTTTGGGCTAGCGAAGCTCGGCCCGGTCGGTGACAAGACCCACGTGTCAACGCGGGTGATGGGAACGTACGGCTACTGTGCGCCGGAGTACGCCATGACCGGGCAGCTGACCCTGAAGTCGGACGTGTACAGCTTCGGCGTCGTCCTCCTCGAGCTGATCACAGGGCGCAAGGCCATTGACAATGCGAGGGCCGCCGGGGAGCACAATCTCGTCGCATGGGTATGCCTCTGTTTGCCATTTTTAGCATCTTGTTGGTCAAAGCTCATCTGAGCTTGGTAAGGGACGAATTGTAATTTATTGTTAATTTTTTTGTTTGTGGGTTGACCTTCATCAGGCTCGTCCGCTGTTCAAAGACCGGAGGAAGTTTCCAAAGATGGCGGACCCACTGTTGCAAGGGCGGTATCCGATGCGCGGCCTGTACCAGGCTCTGGCGGTGGCCGCCATGTGCCTGCAGGAGCAGGCGGCGACCCGGCCGCTGATCGGAGACGTCGTGACGGCGCTCTCCTACTTGGCCTCGCAGTCATATGATCCGAATGCAGCCGGCGCCCACAACAGCAGGGCGGGGGGTGGCCCGTCGACGCCGAGGGGCAGAGAAGACTGGAAGAGCCTGAGCGTGGGGGGCGACAGCCAGCTGGCGGCCTTTTCCCCAGCTAGAAACTCCCCGGACTTCCGGAAGAGGGACCTCGCCAGGGGCGTCAGCTTCGGGGCGGAGGTGGGCAGGGGCGAGCTCGGCGGCGGCTCTGGGAGGAAGACCGCCCTGGTGGAAGACTTGGAGGGCGAGGAGTCTCAGAGGGGCAGCCCCATGAACGCTCCAAAGGCGAGGAACGGCCCCAGGAACGCCAACAGAGATGCGGACAGAGAGCGGGCCATTGCAGAGGCCAAGGTCTGGGGCGAGAACTGGAGGGACCGGAGGCACGCAAACGCTCAGGGGAGCTTCGACAGCACGCACGAATAGGGGGGACGCCTCGCCTTCGCCAGGCACACTCACGCATGCCAGCCCCTCTCCCCAGGGTCCATCGCAGCAGAGGAAGAAGAAGAAGAAGAAGAAGATGATGATGATGATGATGATGCTATGAAGAAGCGGTGACTGTTGGAGAAGAAGAGAGAGAGAGAGGGAGAGAGGACGAGGAGCTCCCGCGCATGGTCATTCCCGGTTAGGTTTTCCTGACAGAATAAAGTGTTTATCTCTTTCATTGTGCAGTCGCCGCTCGTCGCAGATCGGATGGAATCTCCGGTGGGTGTTCAGTCCAGTGCCTCTGTGGTCTCTGCAAACCGATCGAGTAAGTGCCCCTGTATATGATTATTTGGGGAAGATGGTGGGTCGCTCCAAGGTGTATAATTTTCACTCTGGGAACTTACATGGGGCCGCCCCACGCCGGATTATGCTCTCTTTTTCCTCTCTCTCTCTCTCTCTCTCTCTCTCTCGCTCTACGCAGGGTGAATCAGAGCCCACTCATAAGCGGTGCGTGCTGACAGACAGCGAGCCTGGACATAACGCGAAGCCGTGGGCTGCCCATTTGGTGCATGCATAGATGCGTATAAAGAATAAGCTCCAGGCTTGGAGCGGAGTGTTATGTACATCGTTCCCTTCAGTTCTTCATCCACAGAGGGGGGGGCTTGAGGGAGGGGGGCCCCTAGGCGGACGCGAGGGCGGCGCCGCCGCCGCCGCCGCTCGCATGCGTCGCCCTCTGTTGCCGGAGGGCTGCCGCAGGGTCTCTAGAGAAGACCAGGTTGCCGTCGGCGTCCGCCCGGAGGCCGACCGTTCCTGGGTTCATCACGATTCCGCAGGAGGCCCACGAGGCGGCCTCCAGCACGACGCCGAAGTACATCAGGTGGTCGGAGATGCTCGTGCCGGGGACGGACCTTGACCCAGAGAAGAAGATGAGAGAGAAGATAATGGGGGGGGACAAAGATGATGAGAGAGAAGACGTGGGGTCTTTCTTCCCCTTACCTGCTACACGATGGGTCTTCCCCGGAGCCGTCGCAGATCTTCTCTACCCGGTAGATGAGGCTGCCGAAGCCTATGTTGTAAAGCCACACCTGAAATCATTTAAATAATTAACCGTTTCAATATCTAAACAAGTATATACGAGAAGAAATGACGAGATGAGGAAATTAGCTCTTTCCAGACAGATCCCCCAAAAAAAAAAAAAAATTATTATTTTCTATGCAGCTAGAAATGTGCCGTGAGGACCAGCATCAAGGTTTAAATGTGTTCATGATATATGGCTATATATATATATTTATTTATTTATTTGTGCAAATAAAAATTTACTGATAAGTTGCCAGCTGCCTGCTTATGGGCATCGGAGTTACCTCTCTGGGGAAGTGGTGGTACGTCTTCTGGGGAAACATGGTGTAGTAGGGCGGTAGATGTGGGACCATGTCACGCTCATGGACCACTCTGATGGCCTTGGGCACGTGTCTCTTGAAGTAGGAAGCAAAAACGGCGTTGCCGATCCGCGGTTGTCCAAATGTCATCAGCTGAACATCGGTCTCACCGAGGTTGACCTGGGCAGGAAGGATCGCAGGGCCACGTTAAGTCAAAAAACCAACAGGAGGTCAACGGCATGCTAGGCAGAGTCAAAGAAGGCGAGAACAAGTCGACGAGCCAGGGCTTGGGAAAAGAGCATTGCAGCTTGAAGGCTCTGAACCGGGATGGATTTTTCACAGCAATGGCAGCAGTTAAGGAGGGCTCTTTCAATGGGGAATCTAAGCATCAATGAACAAGCTGTAAGTCAACACGCCCGCAGCATTTGACGCGGTTTTCTATATAGAATTAGTAAGTCAAGATCCAGTTTGGAGCGAATATCCAAGATAGCAGTTGACCCAGTAAAAGAAATATTCCTTGGATATGTCAGAATGAATAAAACTGGACCCACACAAAGCCATAAGCATAGAGAGGCGAATGACAGAGAGAGAGTGGTGCATTAAATCAAGCATGAGGCAGACGCGAGATAAATAATGAAGAAACAATCAATTATGAATGAAAGTTCAGCGATTTTTACGGCGAGATCGAGCGCGCAAAAGGAAGCCATGGCTCCTCCCATTGAATGCCCAGTCACCATTATGCCGATCTTCCCATAGATCTTCTTAGCTCTTTGCACAGCATTCAAAATTCCGGGCCGTAGAGTCGTATTATGATAAGCGGAATAAAATCCATGGTGCACCTGAGGAAGGAAAAAGGGTCACATGAACATGTATAAACGTGCGTACGGGTAATAGTAAGAATGCCACGAGAGATTACAGACCATAGCATCAGAAACCTCAGGGTAGTTCAGATCAAGTTGTTTCCAGAACAGGTCTTCTATCCAATTCTGTATGCTGTATGCCAAGAGAAAATTAAAAGAAAGATCCCACACACTGCTCCAAAAATATTTTCCAAGCATAAAGTGCGTAAATCCTAAATAAATCGATGATGTAAGTATTTTTTTACAGTGGAAAGAGTGGGAACAACGCTAAATTCCTCCCCCCAATAAGAGAAAGAAAAATTGGTTTTGACCAAAAAATGCAAAGATAAAGTGTACATTATGGAGATTAGTTAATTTTCCGCTTATACACCTTTTCTTTTCAATAAACAAGACGTTATCTAGAATCCTGACTAAAGAAAAAGAAAATCCTGACTAAAGGCCTAGATATCATTCATTAAGGAAGTCTCAACAAAGCGTCTCATCTCTTATTTTCTTCATTCTCTTCTTTGTCATTGGGGAGCTGGCGACCAGTCGGCCAAGCATATATCTCTCTCCCTCTCAGTCTTTCCATACTCGGCATATACAAGCACAATCAACACTCAGCGAATATGATAAGCAGGTTCTGGAATCCATTGTGATCGTCGTTTTATGTAAAATTTGAACGAGAATTCAACAATTGAATAATCAGGCAAATCATATTGAGCAGCACAGAGTGTTAACTTACCAAGTAAAAGCAATATTTTCAGATAAACTAAAATATTCACGATCAGAAAAGATTGTCTCAAATCACCATTCCAAAATACGATTAAGACGGAAATAATCGCGCTGGAAGTGAATGAAAGTCATTTGAGATGATCTGGGCACAAAGAAAGAATATTGACAAAATAACCTATCAACAAATTTTATCACCGGCTTGGGTTCTTTGAGAATATGATTTTTTTAAGATCTTGTTTGCCTTATATCAACTTTGAGGAATTTTTCTCTTAAATAAAGGGAATCGGTTTAGTTCGCTGCTGTCAAAAAGGAAACTGAAAATATCCATAGAGAATCACATTAAAATTATTTTAGGACAAAAACGTCACCATTTTACACGCGGCATATATATTTCAATATTTTATGATAACAAAAAAATCTGACCCTTTATTTATACCTGTGTTCTTGAGTACCCCTAAATGCAATTACAATAGAGTTAAGATTCTCAGCTACTCCAACAAAAGCCTGCAACAGAAAGGATAACTCCGTGAGGAACTATTACAATCGGATATTTATTAAGATGAGAGGCGTTTATTATCTGCATCAATGATATCAATAATTAAATTACCTGTAAACAGTTTTGAACATCAACAATCAACTCAATGATTTCAAAACCCTGCCCAGAGAAAAAAATCAAAAAAAATCCATAAGACAGATGGGAACCAAAAATATTTTGCTTGAAAAGGCACATTACTTAATAGAAAAAAATGATAATTGTTCATAAATTAATTGATCGAAAACAAAGAAAATAAAAGGTACCTCCGTTTTATCTTTGCAACGCGAACAAGTCCAGGTAAACAGCTCAGTCAGGTCTGACATGTACACCTGCAAGAAGGAAGAGAATTTCGGAAATATCTGAGTACAAATTTAGGACAGAAAGATCAAAGACAAGGATACCTGTATCGTAATTAGGGATTATATATGGGGCAATCAAAATTAGTATAATAATACTGTGGTTAAAGAAACTTAAATAAAGTCAGTTCAACGTAAAGAAGCTATGGCTATATTTATCAATTTAAAGAAAAACAAATGCAAAAATAAGTGCCCACTCTTTATGAAGAAACTCACAGCTGAGGCATACTCCACAAGTATTGTAGCAAGAGTGTGATTGTAAATATCTGAATAGTCCTTATTCTTGACTTTAATATCTGCAACCAAAAAACATCATAAGTATATAAAACCATCGAAATTATTTCATTGGTATAGTCACCAAGAGTGCAGTGCAGACACTGAATCGTACACATGAAAACCGCGAAAGGGGATATGTACAGCCATTTTGAACATTTACCAAAGCACGCCATTTCTACGGAAAATTTATTCTTCTTTTGCAGTTTAAGCCTTTTTATGTAGAAGATGAAGTCACCTTACCTTCCCTCATCTATCTGGGAAAATATTCATGTTATAAGCAACCTCGTGTTCATTACCACATTGCCTAAAAATGAATCGAAATGAAAGTATTGGGCAATCCAAGTATAGTTAGGGAGACACATTCTGGCCAGACGAGTACTAGATGCTCGTGGGAAGCCCCCCGAAGCTCTCCTTCGCCTGCCCACAAAGTTCTCGTCGCAGATAGCTCTCAGCATAGAAATATCAACTTTTCTTTAGTATCATTGGACGAAAAGATGGTCAAGTTGTTCCATCAATAAGATGGTAGAAACAAATTTAATCACGTCGCGTTGGCAATCATGACTGATTCTGAAGTGCCTGAAGCTCATTCAAACCCAAAAGGTTAAAACTCATATCCATTTCACATTTATTAAAATATTTTTGGGAACACAACGATAAGTAATCCCCAACTTTAATGTTTGGCACCTACGATTATTATCCATATCTTATTTTGGTCAAGCTGGAAACTCCATTCTCTATTCCAAATATAAAGACAGTTGCATAAGCGCTGTCTTATTGAAATCAAACATATAACCATAGATCTCAGATCAACTGATAAGCTTATGGTTCGATGTCTTTGCATATGTCTCTCCACTTTGGCCACAACACCAATCTGCGCAGAGATCAAAATCTAGGAGCAACTTGAACCGAGATAGTTCTTCACGATTCCGCATTTTCCATTATGACCTGGTCACTAATGATAGAAGTAACACGGAAAGAACTTACACTATGCCCAAGTCGACATAGGAGAGGAACAGAGAAAGAGATGGAGGGGAGGGCAAGAGATGTGCTTAATTACCTCTCACTCCTGGGACCACAAAGAAACAGCACATCAAAATTGTCGCCCTCAACCATAGCGACCGCTCCATGGCCTGAATAAGAGAGTCACCGAGATCGCAAAAAGCGGGGAAGAAATTAGATTCACCAAGACAACAAAAGACAGGCGAGCAGGAAAAAAATCAAACGATCGTGGACGAAGGAGACAACATCGATGCACTCGGCGAGGGCTCAGCTGTCACGCGGCGTTCCAATTAGGGTTCCTCTATATCCTCCGCCGATCAGAAGAACCTTCTGGTGCACGCGGATGGCGTAGAGAAGGGGGAGACGACGACGAAGAGGCGATATGACGTAGCCTCCGAGCTCGAGGAGACCACTTCGGATGGGGATCAGCAGAAGGATGCCAGGAGAAGACGACGCCGGTGGCAACTCCCTCCCTCCCTCCTCCGTCTTTTCCCGCCCTCCCTGCAGAGCCTCCTCTGATGCCCCTTTTGGACCTCTCTCTCTTCCCCCTCGGCAAACTGTCACCGCAATCCCGAGCGTGCGGAATAAGACATCTGTCACCGCCTGCTATCCTCCAACTGACGACACGTCACTGGCACCTCCAGATCGCCACGCAGCCCCAATTATACAAAAGACAAAAATAGCCCCGCGTAATATCTCATATTTGCTGGGATTTTGGGTATTTTGGTAACTAACTGTAAGCAGATACGTGCCCGGACCAACTAATAGTCAGTCGCGGTGGGGCGATCTGGCGGACCAAACCGTCAGATGGCGGTTGCCGTGTCTGGTCACCTTTGTGCAGCGGTGGACGGCGGCGGAGGACCGGCTCCATCTCTCTCCTCCCCTCGACGGCGACGGCGGAGGACCAGCCGAAGAGATGATAGCCTCGAAATCTACGGCGCCTGAAAGTTCCTGCGCTGTGAGGAATCGGCTCCGCCAGTCTTATTCTTCCCTATGACCAACAAGGTGAGGATAAGACTACGGTGACTGAATGAGACTCTGAAGGCGACGGTGACGATAACCCCAGATGTCTACATGGAGAGAGGAAGATGGGCCCAACGTGAGCCCAATAACTACCTGAAAGTCCATTAGTCGGTCCTAAGCGGAGGCGGGAAAAGGACGAGGGAAATGGCGGGACGTGCCGCCACGTGTCTTGTGCAGAATCATCGCCTTTCGTGTTCGCGCCCCCCCTCCCCTCTCTCTCTCTCGCGCGCTCGCTGTGATGCTGAGAGAAGACGACCGCGGAGTAGAGCTATAAAGGTGGCACAGAGGCCGTCTGGCGGAGGACGACGAGGAGGAACCCAGGGATGGGGGAAGGATCGTGATCTCTTGCGACGACGATGACTCTGGAAAGGATGATCCGGAGTAGTTTATAGAGGTTGGTATTATAAATGTTTTGCGTATTGCTGATCTTTAGCATTTGCCGAGGGATTCAAGGTTAATTTATCGCTGAATTGACGGCAATTATTATCTCTGAGATGTTATTTCTTTTCTTCATTATGTTTCTCATCGTCCACGCATTCGAACGCATGGTTTACTGTCACTCGTGACATAAAAATCCTGCTCGAAGTTTTTCTGGCCGTTACTGCTGAAGGCATTCTTATTTTCTTTCACCAGGATTTACGCTAATAATAGCGCTGGAGCTCTGAGAAATTCTCATGAATCACGTCTTCGCCTGGATCTCCAGAAATAGACGCCTATAACTGTACATTCGAGCGTAGTTTGCTGTCTAAGTGTACTCAGTTTTCAGCCATTTTGGAAATACGGAGATCAATCGAATCAAGTGAACAATCCTCCTCTAGGGGGAATGATGCTACAGGAAATCCGACATGGAAACATGAACTAGTGGTTTTAAGTTATGTTTTCATCAAGCTGTAAAAAGTTGGAAAGCTTCGACTCGAATTTTTCATCCAGAATCCACTTCTCTCAAAAGAAAGCACTCGACAGTCTCCAATTATAATTCATATTTCGCTATCACATTCCATAATTTTATTCTCTTTATCGATGTCGAGAAAGCGTGGCAAAGATCCGTAGATATTGCGCCCCGAAAGCCTGATAACTAGGGAGATCCTCGGACCGACAGCCCCACGCAAGCGTTCCTGTTTTCTTGTCGCCAACATTCACTTGTTCTAGAATTCTCGCACTCTATTCACATCCTTCTTAAACGCGGCGTGCAAAATATCAAGGAGTATCTCACAATTGTTTGCAATACTATCCGTCCTGCGAGTCCTTCTATGTGGAAGCTACTCAACTTTCAGGTAAATCACTCAAGACTATGATAATATATGAGAAGATGAGATGTTTCAAATACGTCGGGGAATATGATGACGAAGATGTTGTGCTACGAGAAGAAAGGAAATGTGAAAATCCGGTTTCCCCACCGCCGATCTTCTTGCTCTTCTGCGACAGTCCCCATCTCTGCTTTTGTTTCATCCCCACTAGGCTGCTCTTCAGAGTCTGCACGGAGATCGCCATTCAGCCTCTCTGCAGGATCCAATCGCCGAAGTTGGAAGGGGAGGAATGGAGAATCTGGAAGGGGAAGAAGATGGAAAACACGTCGTATTCAGCTTGGTTCTATCTCTTACAATCTGGCTCGCAGCGAGGGGTGTGGTACTCGCTCCTCATGTCGTCTTCTTCGGATTCTTCCTCCTTCCTCGACGAGAAGTAACGGTCCGACGGGTCTCGGGACACCAGTTTCTCAGCCGCCGCCACGTCCCCACCTCCCACGACCGATGTCCTCCCCGCCAAGCCCGCTGTGGCGCCGGACGCTGCTGTCTTCTTCCTGGGCTGGCGGCGGTCCCCTACCATGTTGCCGGTATCTACCTCCGGCTTGGACCTGCCGCACCCCATCGCCTCTCGCAGCGCGAGGCGACGCCCAACGATGACCGGCACAACTGCAGAAGGCGGGGGCTCGTGGGCCCGCACAACGGACTTTGACAATTTCAGACGGTCTGTTACTCGGAGATCAGAGGAGAGGACACGTTCTTTCCATACCGTTCCGATCCTGTTGTGCTGTTTATGATTTTTTATATGATTTTTTATATGATTTTTTAATGAAAATATGTAATCTTTTTTGTAATAACGTACGGTAATATTAATGGCTGCAGGCGCCGACCGGCATTACGAAGTGGAATAGCTGCGGACAGAGCCCCCTCTGTTCCTCTGTTCCTTCCGGCGGCAGCAGACAACTCGTGGGGAGCTTTAAAGAAGGGCAGTCGCCAATTCCCGAGAGTCCCAGCCGTCTCGGCTATCGATGCTGCCGCCGTTCTCTTTTTACCGAACGTCTCGCTACACTACTCACCATTATCAATTCATTGGCTGCCGCAGGCAAGGTAAGGCTGGAAGCTAACGGTCTGCAGGTTTGATTCTTCGATCGGATTCCGACGAGGCTGTCGTTGATGCCTATTCCATGGAGTTCTCTCAACGGCATCAGGTTACGTACTGCGAAATTCCGGCGGGAACGGCCGGAGGAGGGGACTAAACCAGCACGCTTCGGAGCTGAAGGTTCCCTTTACTTGGGGATAAGGTTCGTCGTTTTCTCTTCTTTTTTCTGCAATGGATGTTTCAGGAAGATCACCATTGCCCAGCCGTGTGGCGACTACCTTTAATAATTCCACCGTTTCTCCTTCCCCCGACTACAAGCAGCCGCAGGAAGATGACACCCTTTTTCTCCCTCCCCCGTTTGCTTCAATAATTCCGCAGGCCTGGCATGGCGTGGATACTCTGATCAGTGACGACCGACCCAATCAGCCATTCTCCAACACATTAGTGTCGCCGAATTTCGGATTTAATTTAATATTCCGTCTGTTCCAGGTAAGCTTCTCCGGCAGACACCCTAAAAATTATCTTTTATCGTCATACATGTACTCTCTCCCTCCGTCTCTCTCCCCGGTTTCTCAATACTATTCTATCTATCGCCACTGCAGCTCACCACGCTGATACGAGAGACATGGAGACCTCTCCGGCCCATTCCAACACCACCGGAGGCACCAACGTCGAGGATTCTGCACTGAGTGGCCGTCTGGATTTCGGGAAGATGGGTTACGGGTTCGTATATTTTGTTACCCGTTGCTTTGCGGCTGCCTGTGTTCTCTATGTTCCTTCATGTGTATTGATTTTATGCGCTACGGCGTACTCCGCAGTTGTAAGCACTACAGGAGGAGATGCAAGATCAGAGCACCCTGCTGCAACGAGGTCTTCACCTGCCGTCACTGCCACAACGAATCCACGGTATTTCTCTTCCCCCGGCACCCTCATCTGCCTCACGACTCTCGTTCTTCTTTTATATTCGTGGCTTGGCACGGATTTCATCTCTCTCTCTCTCTCTCTCTCTCTCTCTCTCTCTCTCGTGCCCTTGGCGTGGAGGACGCAAAAGGCTGATCAGCACGAGCTGCCCCGCCAGGAAGTTCAGAGGGTGAGCCCATCGTTCCCCACATGGACTCGCCCCATTATTTGACCACTCAACCTCGATCGAATGAAGGTTGACTCTGGATTTTGGTCTCACCAGGTGATCTGCTTGATCTGTGACACAGAGCAACCGGTGAATACCCTCCCTCCACGACCTTGCCTAGAATCGTGAATAGATTTGTATGCGTGCGACCAATTCTTCGCCCTTTTTTCTCATCATCGGTTGACATCACGCCATCTTCCCCCCAGGCTGAAAGAGTATGCTTAAACTGTGGGGTGAACATGGGGGAGTACTTTTGTAGCATATGCAAGTTCTACGATGATGATGTAAGCAGTTCATTCACTGTTCGATCACTTCCCTTTGCATGTTCCGGTGGCGTCTAGGATGATTACTGGATTACACCTGATCTGGTTCCCATTCACTTGATGAATTTCTTTCAGATCGAGAAAAAACAGTATCACTGTGATCACTGCGGTATATGCAGGTCAGAAATATCTTCCACTGTTCTTGTTTAATTCTCATACAAATCGGGCACCATCTTCCTTTCTTCGTAGAAACATGCTGATTTAAATCGTTCTGAAAACCAGAGTTGGCGGGCGAGAAAACTTCTTCCACTGCCCGAAGTGCGGTACGCCCTCTTCATCCTATTTTCTCTCTGGACACGGTTAAATCACTACTTCGGGTACAAAATTGCGTCATATCCTCCAAAATATCATGCACTTTCCACAGCACTCCGTTCACCGGCGCTCCATGGTCATTACGTGGGGCTTTTCATTAAAAATGGCACATTTGCTATTCTGGGAACGTCGGATGAGCCCGAGAGCAGATTTTTCCCGCCTTGTTTGGAGCTCTTTGCGATGGCTAATCTTTTCCCCCGCCTCCGCCTCCCTCGCAGGGTGTTGCTACTCGGGCCAGCTCCAAAACAGGCACCCCTGCGTGGAGAATTCGATGAGACACCACTGCCCCATCTGCTACGAGGTATCCATATCGCCCTCGCGGGACGCTCCCGTAATCTCGGGGGGAGAGACGCTGACGTGGAACTCTCCTCGCAGTACCTCTTCGACTCGCTCAGGGAGACGAGGGTCCTGCGGTGCGGTCACACGATGCACTCCGAGTGTCTGAGCGAGATGCTGCGGCATGATCAGTAAGATCCCGCTCCCCCTCGTTGACGGCCGGGATCATTTCTGTAGCCATCCCGATTTCGTGACTCGTGCCATCTTACCAGACGCACGTGCCCCATTTGCTCAAAGACCGTGGCCGACGTGTTCAGATTCCGAAAGGATCTCGAAGAAGAAGAGGTCAACACGTCTTGCACCCCCTGCAGCTTGCTCACCATCGTTCGCCGTAACTAACTAGCTGCTTCGTCCCCGCCGTTCTACAGCTTGACGCGACGGCGATGCCCGACGTCTCCCGGAACAGGAAGGTATGTGTCGCTCTTCTTCTCTCTGTTCGTTTCGGTAGTATTAATCGATGCGCTACGACGCGGCGAATGCGCCGCCGGAGACTGGGGAGAGGGGGGGGAGGGGGAGAACTCGTGAGGGGTCCGCTTAATGCCGTCCATGCAGGTGTGGATCCTCTGTAATGACTGCGACGACACCACTGAGCTGGCCTTCCACGTAGCTGGGGCAGGGTGTAGGCACTGCCTCTCTCGCAACACCCGCACCGTCGCCCCTCCTGTGCTTCCCCAGTGATTCCACAGAGAGAAGGAGAGAGAGAGCTATAATGGGGGTGATTATAGAACAGCTATAATACGTGACAAGGAGAGAGATTGGGGGGGGTTCGTGGAAGGAACTGCTCACCCGTGGACTTTGTCCGATTAGATGATTGCCTCTACCGGTTGGTCTAGATCGGGCTGGAACGGGGCGTCGGATTGGGGTAGGATAATTATTATAATTCAATTGAATCCGATATTAGTTTGGAGAAATCATCACCGAATCTCGTTGACCCAAAGGCCACCTGCCCCATTCCTGGCAGCAGCATCTGTCCATCCGTTTTCTTGACTAACCCTCTCTTTTCCTGATCAGAAGTCATGAGACGGGTTCGTCTTGGCCCAATCACCTCTGCCAGATACTGACAGCTCCCTCTCTCTCTCTCTCTCTCTCTCTCTCTCTCTCTAGATATATCTCCTTCACCGTCTGTGGAAAGTACGGGGCTGGAGGACCGGGTTCGATGTGTTGACTTAGCGTGGGTTTACACCGAGCGAGGACGGGGTGACTGACCGATCGGTTCTTCCCGACACCCGGCGCCGTTGACGTGCGGAGAACCCCCCGATTTGCGGCAGGGCCCCAGCGGGCGCCGTCACTGCCGCCACCGGTGCTGGCGTATTTTAGGCAACGGTGAAGAAGAGCTGTCAACGGTGATGGAAAGTGGAAAGGAGGAAGGGGGAGTAAGAATGGGAAGGGGAAAAGGCGGAACAAAAAGATAATTATTAGGGAACTCGCCGACAGAAAGTTGACTACGACCTGGCAACCTCCCGGCGGAGTCGCTGGGACGACCCGTTCTCTTAGACCAGGATTCGTCTCCGCCCACTAAATACCCCCCCCTTCCGCCTGTTTCCCCTCTATTCTCCCCCTCACGGCGCGCGGAGCTCTCTCAGCCTTGTGCTCTCGGGGTCCGCCGGCATGTCCAAGTATTGTTGCGTCCACCAGGAGGAGGGGGGAGGGATCGACCCCGTGGGCCTGCTGATCGCCCTCGTCATCGCCCTGGTGCTCATGGTGGTCTGCTCCCAGCCGCCGCGCAGGCGCGCCTTCGCCGTCTACCACCGCTGCTGCTAGCGCCGCCGCCGTCAGAGCGCTCGCCGCCGGTTGCTTCCAGGTAATCCGCGGCGACCCCGCCTCTCTCCTCTCTTACGAAGAAGAAGAAGAAGAAAAAAAAGGACCCTCTGTTTATTTTTCATAGCCGGCTCTTCGGAAGCTCAGTTCGTCCCCCTCTTCTCACCCGACTGTCGAAATCCCCCTCGATTGATAATAAAGTGGTTGAATTTTTCGAACTTACGATCAGAACGCCCCCGGAAGCACGCTCGATTAGAACGATCGCGTGGCCACTTTTAGGAGGCTGTTGAGTCCCCTAAGCTCTTATTAGTCTGATATTCTAGTGTTTACTAAATATCCATGGTAGTAAATGCTCGGTGGGCCCGGCCCGCATCGCGCGTTGACCATACTTTGGCACCCGGGCTTTCTCCCGAGCCCAATTACGTGCCCTAGAACGTTGACTGAGTCCAACTTTAAAGCACTAAAGAGGAGCAAAAAAGGGTGGAAAATTACAGGCCGGGCTGATCGGGAGGGCTCTGAAGGATGGTCTGGAGGAGGTGCTCGATTCGGTACCTCATGACGGGTTGACCCGAGGAGGTCCTCTTGAACATCTTCTCTCTCCGGGCCTTGCGCCCGGCCTCCGCCCTCGCCCTCTCCTCCTTCCTCGCCCGGATCGCCGCCTCTCGCTCCTTCCTCTCCCTCTCCTTCTCCTCCTGCCTCTTCTCGTACTCCTCCCTCAGGCTCTGCAGGCGCACGTCCTTCTTCCTCCTCTTCTTCTTCTTCTTCGCGTCCGCTGGCGTGTTCTTCTCCCCGCTCTCCTCGCCGTCCTGCTCGCTCCGAGCACGTCAAAATTACCCGGCAGAACATAATGAACAGAAGGAACGATGAGGAAAACTAACGATACCCAAAATTTTCATTCAATCGGAAGAGAGAGAGAGCGAGATGATCCAACGGCAGAAATAAAGAAAGATTAATACGCAGAACCTGTTGCACTGCTGTGAATTTTCCTAGAAACGATTAGTACCCAGGTTTCTTTGATCTACTGGGGGTGCCCTAAGTTCCTAATCTGGTAACTAATCTGGAAACTTTCTCACTCCGCAACAATTAATTCACAGCGGCATCAAACAACTTGAAACTACAGCTTCTGCAACGGGTTCGAGCCTTGTTTTTCCCACCATGGAACCAGCCCAGGATATCGGACCTTTCTCCATTATTTTCCATTTTTAGTGCATCTAATCTCTACCCTGGAAAGAATATGAAAGGAAAAAAAAAAACCAGCAGGAGACTATTCCAGGATACTCGATCAGGCATCCATACAGCCCCTGCTTCTGTAATCGCGTGTCTAATGGGCTCGCCAGTGAACAATGGAGTCTGCTCCTTTCAGGTGAAGATCCAAGTTATGCACCTTCGGCATGATGAAGGAGAGGACCATGAAATCAGAAACCAATTCAGCTTGATCCTCCCACAGAGAGTGTTCTTCCGTCAACAATCCAATGATCTTCCTCGTCACATTCATAAGAGCACACCATGCAGATGCAGAGCACTTCCACATTCTAGAGAAGGATTGGAGATTCTTACGGATGATTCCAAGTCCCAAAAAGTCTCAGTTTGGCATATTTACTAAATACTTTTGAATGAATCATATGCCATCGTTATCGCAGATTATCCCGAAGAACACACAAAAATAGAGCAATTAAACGAGCACAGAAAAGCCCAAAAAATTATCACGTACCTCATGAAATAGTTCATCGGGGAGGTGCTTTTCCTCCTGATGATTTCGTTGTTTCACTGTCTTCTTATATTTCTTCACAATTTTCGCGTTCTTATAGAACTCCCTCTGCTTTTCTAGGAACAGGATGCGAGAGAATCAAAGGTGAGATGATCAAGACGAGGAGATTTCAAGCCAGGATCTAGGCAAATGCTAGAATTATATAGACAGAAATTCCCTTCCAGGAGAGTGTGTGCGCGCGTGATGTACACCCTAATATGAAACAATACGAGTAATAGGTAATGATGAAGTCACGATGAGGGAGCCCCTGCAACTCGGCGAGAAAGGAGGAAGATACGAGAGAATCAAACGTTTTTTGCCTAGAAATTACTCGATCTGATCGATCACTACGCTGCACCTCTTTCGCTAATCAATGAAAGAGTCCGTAAAATCTATCATATATATAATTAATGAATCCATCAAGCCCGAAGAAATTTCTCTTAATCAAGCGATTTCCTGACGCTTTTCATGTGATAGGATCGATTCCAACCCCCCCCCCCTCCCACAGAACTGATTAAGCCGGCATCAAAGACAACGAACCGGAGAATAACCTGCTTAAAACTACGATGAAGTGAAACAAAAGAGAGATCAGACGATGCCCTTGGAACTGTGAAAACCCTAGAGTGGCACGGCGGAAGCAGAAAAATCAGGGAAACCCTAATACGCGGAGGGGATCGGCCTTCCGAGACTCACTGATGATGGCTGGGTTGTAGCCGGTGTCGTTCGACTTGGCGTTCGCAAACGACATCAGCGACAGGCCGACGCCCCTACCGCCAAGCCGCTGCCGGTTCTTCATCCTCTGCGCCGCGGCGGTGGCGGCGCCGCCATGCGGAGGCTCCCTGCTCTTCATCGTCCCCTCGCAACAGCCCGCTCGTATTCTCTGTGGACTAAAATCTCGTCAAATCAAGACGCCATATTTTAATCAGAACATCCGAACCCGGCCCGCCATGAGGCCCAAATATCTCATATTTGGGCCTATATTGGGCCCATTAACATTGCTTCTTATTGGCCCGTTGAAGTCGAACCCTCCATTATACCAATAAATACTTACGCTTGCTGCATTTTAGAGATCGTCGGGCCTCAACCAGGCCCATTAACCTTGTCTCTTAATGGGCCGTTGAAGTCGAACCCTCCATTGTACCAATAAATAATCATGCTTGCTGTATTTTTATAAAAAATTATAAAATTACCAAATTTCCAAATTATTCATTTTTTATGAGGAAAAATATCATAAAGATAAAAAATTACTGTATTTTTAACGCTCTTGCTATTTGGCCCACTAAATCTGTGGCCCATTTATTCTGGTCCGACTCTCACGTGGGTTGCGACTGGGTCCAGCTCGGAAGACTGTGACCCATCTTATTCTGCCACGTGGCAATACCTTTTTGGCTCCGTCGCAGTAAATTTAAGGAATAATCCTTCCATGTTCCATCTCTTTCGGATCCCCCCCATCGCGAAAGGTGCATTAAAAAGTATCCGCCCCCGCCGGAGAGGCGGCGGCGGGTGCAGCGACAACGAAGAGCTTTCGTCGGACTCATAATTAATATATCGTGATTACTATTTCAAGAGCATACGTCACAAAGGGCGACGAACAGGCCGGATACGTGGCGTCCTTATCTTCCGGTCCAAGGAAGGGACGTCGGAGTCAACGCGACGAAGACGGTGTTCGCACGAATCCGCGACAGATGATGCAAATAGTAATATAACTTCCCACTTATTGGCAAGAATTACACGAACCTAGAAGACGGCGATTTCCCTGTGTACACAACATTAGGAGACCCGGCGGCGGCGGCGGCGGCGGCGCCGGAGTCAACGGCTGCGGCGGTAGAGAGAGTAGGAGGAAAGCACGATGAGGGCGACGAGGAGGACGGAGGCGGCGAGTGAGACGGCGACGGCGCTGCCGATATACCGGCAGAAGCGGTCGAAGGTGCCACAGATCTTGTTCCACTGGACGTGGGAGTTCCCCCTGAGACCGACGTATGCGACGGCGCCGCCGGTGCCGGTGGCGGAAGCCATCACCCCCAGCATCAGCTGCAAGGAAGATCTCGCTCAATGGGTCTCAAAACCTTCCCGGAAAAGAACTATCGACGAAGAACAGTCAGGCCCGCCGAGTTTTACCGCGTCGAGGATCAGCAAGTGGAACAGTAGCTTGGCGGAGGCGCAGGACTTGACGATGGTGACGGCGGAGATGATGAGCGTGAGGATGCTGTAGAAGCAGGTCACGGCCAGCGCTGCGAGCAGGTATCTGAACCAGCGTGGGAGATGGTCAGATTCAAAGCTTCTTTCTCTCTTTCTCTTTCTTTTCTAGGGATTCAGAAGGGCTTACATGAGAGCGGGAGAGTGGTCGAACTTGGCTCTAAGCCGGGTCAAGACGGGCAACGTGGGCACGAAAACCTGCTTGTTCTGCCTGCTGATGGCGAGGACGACGAGCGCAGAGACGGTGGCGGCGAACAGCAGCAGCCTGAGGAAGAAGTCGGCGTGGAAGTAGCTGACGGCGGCGCCGCCGCCTCGGCGGGGGGCGGACTCGGTGTCCGTTGCGGCAGGCTTGCCGGCGTCAGGGGCTTCGGAGGAAGCCATAGCTGACAAAGAGAGATGAGAGCTCGGTGGGCAGCTCCGAGAGGGAGAAGGGGAGATATTAATATAGAGAGAAGGTCCACAACCGGAGTCGTCGTCGTCGTCTTCTTCTTCTTCTTCTTCTTCCCCGGTTTTCACGCCCTTGTGCGTTGGAGGCGGCGGCGCCGGACTATAATATTTCATAAAAGTCCAGTTTGATTAAAACAATTGCCGAATCTTATCTGCCAGTCATTCGTGCCAACCGAGCAAATGAATGCATCCCCAGGTACTTATCTAGAAAATTCACGTGATCTTCTCTGCAGCGTCGGATCGCTGTCCCCAAAGAAAGTTAGGTGGAACCCTCGGCTGGCGTTCGGCTGCACCGCTGTCCTCGTCATGCGCCCTAACCTACTCCCATTCATGCGGAGGCGGGTAATAACAATAATAATTATTAAAAGGATAATATGACCAACTATCGCCTGTGACTGAATAATGTGAGTGGCTCTCGAGCACAACTTACCCACCAACCCCCTTAAATTGCACCGATAATTTTCCTACCCAATAGAGTAGATCAGCTGCGCGGTACGAATTTTCGGATATTATCCACGTCACCACATTCTCAGTCAACCCTCCCCTCTATTCTCTTTCTCTCTCTCTCTCTCTCTCCTTATCTATCTATATTACCCATTCAACGTACTTAAATTACACTGCTAATCTCCCTACCCAATGAACTGGATTAGCTGCATGGTTTGAATTTTTAGGTATTACTATCCACGTCATCATACTATTAATAAACCCTCCTCCCCCCCCTCTCTCTCTCTCTATCTCACCTATTCAACGTGTTTAAATTACGCCGCCAATTTTGCCGCCCGATAAACAAGATCAGCTGCACGCTTTGAATCTTCGGGTATTAGTATCCACGTCATCGCATTATTAGTCAACGCCCTCTCTTTCTCTCTCTATATCTAGCCAGGTTTGTACGTGTATATGGATTAGATAGATGGATAACTGCTCTCTAGTTGGAGGAAGGGGACACGCCACCTTTTAGAGGGATTGGATAGATAGGAGGTTGCGCCCGAGCCACGTCAGCAAACTAACCAGTCCCTTGAAATAGAAGGGATATGGTCGGGGCATGACGTCATTGGGTAGCCATGAGACACCCCCCGTGGGTCGGGGCCCAGTTTGTTAGTGGATACGTGGCCTACGTGGAGGAGACCAGTCGGTGGGAACAGGGAACGGGCTTCTTCTCGTGCCGTTGACTGTCTGCCACGAGGCCCGTTGGGCCGTTTGCGGGACGGGCTTCTTCTCTTTCATGGGTCCAATACAGCGGCGAGAGCGGAGTTTGAACACCATGACCGCCGCCGCCGCAGCTCCACGCCCACGGAGGCGGCGAACCCTCCGGCGATCTCTCGGCCGCATCTGCGCCGGAGCATGCTCAGCGGCGGCTGGCGGGACAGAATCCGCTGCACCTCTCTCATAACCGTCGTTGGATTTCTCTCGTCTTCTCTCGCCGGCGATGGCCTCGCTCTCCGTCCCACCAGAGAGAGAGCGACGGCGGCGGTGGCGGCGGCGGCAACTCCAAAGCGATCTTACTGCCCATTCAGAGAAGCGAAACGGGGATCTTCGTTTTCGGTTGAAGCGAAGCGGGGCGGCGCCGTCGTCTCCGAGGAGCTCTGCCTGCGGTTGCTGTCGGAATGCAACAGGTCGGGGGAGTTCAGACAGGGGGTCTCCATCCACAGCTCCATGACCAAGCTTTGCCTAGTGGATAACCCTCTTCTCAACAACAACCTCCTCTCCCTCTACTGCAAAGTTCCTCGCGGGGAGTTATTGGAGGCTCGTAAGCTGTTCGACGAATTGCGGTGCAGAGATGTGGTCTCCTGGACGACCATGATGTCTGCCCAGGTGAAAGCTGGACGGGAGGAAGAAGCCCTCGATCTCTTCCACGAGATGGTCTCCACAGGATCGGCCGTCCCGAATGAGTTCACCCTTTCCTGCGTCCTACGATGCTGTTCATCTCTCGGGAGGCCCCTTCCTGGTCTCCAATCCCACGCCCAGGTTGTGAAACAGGGTTTTCAGTGTAATCAAGTCCTGCTCAGCTCTCTGGTGGACTTCTACGGCAAGCTCGAGATGGTAGAGGAGGCGCTGAAGGTCTTCGCCGAGGTGGGCGATGGGGACGCTGTCTCGTGGACGGTAATGATTTCTGGTCTTCTGCAAGCTGGCGATTGGGCTCGCGCTCTCCAGCTCTTCTCCGTCATGGTGGTTCAGGGCATCAACCCTAACGAGTTCACCTTCGCGAGGCTCTTGTCGGCGTCTGCTCATCTGGGCCCGCGCTTCGGAGAATCGCTTCATTCTCGCCTGATATCATCCGGCGTGGAGCTCAGTCTGGTTCTGAAGACGGCGCTGGTGGATATGTACTCGAAATGGGGAAGAATGGAGGATGCCCTGAAGGTGTTCGACCAGACTTCCGAAGCCGACGTGACCCTGTGGACAGCTCTGATTTCTGGGTACGTTCAAGACTCAGACTTTGAGAAGGCGATCGGCAAGTTCCGCGAAATGGAGGCTGCCGGAATCTCGCCGGCTTCCTTCACATACGCCGGCGTGCTCAGCGCCTGCTCGTCTCTGCCATCGCCGGAGCTCGGGCTTCAGCTTCATTCTCGAGTGATCAAAGCGGGGCTGGATTCTGATGCTTCGGTGGGCAATGCTCTCATGGATATGTACACAAAGTGCTTCTCCAGCTTGAAAGACCCTGTGCTCCTCTTCTCGACGATAAAGCTTCCCAATGTGGTCTCATGGACGGTCTTAATCACTGCTCTGGTTCTCCATCGTCAGCTGGACGAAGCTCTCTCGGCGCTGGTGGAGATGCAGCTGGCTCAAGTTCAGCCAAACTCCTTCACTCTCATCGCCGTCCTCAAGGGCTGCGAGCTCGCCGGATCTCTGGTTCAGGTTCAGAAGATCCACGCGTACATTCTGAAGATCCAATGCAGAGGTCTCTCTGATCTGAGCCTCTGGAACTCCCTGCTTGACGCTCACACCAGGCTGGGGGAGGCGGAAGACTCGTGGAAGATCTTCGACGAGATGCCCCGTAGAGACGAGATTACTTATACCAGCCTTGCGGCGGGGCTGAACAAGATGGGCTTCCATGAGGAAACCCTAGGGCTTGTCGCCCGTATGCGGGAGGAGGAGCTGAAGATGGACTGCTTCAGTCTCCCCTGCTTCCTGTCAGCCTCCGCCGGCATGGCGGCAATCGAAGCGGGGCGGCAGCTGCATTGCTACGCCGTCAGTTCGGGTCTGGACTCGCAGATATCGGTGGTCAACGGCCTCGTTGACCATTATGGAAAATGTGGGGACGCCAAGGAGGCCCGCGCCATGTTCAGATCGATCCCGGAGCCGAACGTAGTCTCCTGGAATGGTCTGATCTCGGCGTTGGCTTCCAATGGCTGGTTCTCCGACGCCCTCTCCGCCTTCGAGAACATGAAGCTCTCCGGAAGTCAACCCGACGACATCACCTTCCTGCTCGTGCTCTACGCTTGCAGCCACAGCGGGCTGGCCGATCTGGGCCTCGACTATTTCAGCGCCATGAGGGAGCGCCATGGAATTCCACCGGAGCGGGATCACTACGTCTGTCTGGTCGATCTCCTCGGCCGAGCAGGACGGCTGGAAGAAGCGGCGGCGCTGATAAAGGAGATGCCGTTTCAACCGGATGCTCTGATCTACAAGACGCTCTTGGCCGCCTGCAAGCTCCGGCGGAGCTTGCCACTCGGAGAGGCGGCGGCGAGGAGAGCTCTCGAGCTAAACCCCGAAGATCCGGCCATCTATGTCCTGCTCTCGAGGATGTACGACGACGCAGGGAAGCCGGAGCTCGGCGAGGAGATACGGCGGGCGATGAGGAACAGAGGAATGAAGAAGGAGCTGGGGCAGAGCTGGGTTGAGATCAGGAACAGGATCCATCGTTTTACGGCGAGAGATGGATCGAACCAGCAGATGGAGAGCGTCCACAGGATGGTTGACGATCTGGAGAGGAAGATGGCGGCGCCGCCGGCGGTGGCGGCCGCCGGCCGGCACAGCGAGAAGCTTGCCGTCGCCTTTGGGCTCCTGAATACCCCCTCCGGGGCGCCCATACGGGTGATCAAGAATCTGCGGATCTGCGTCGACTGCCACGAGTTTATGCAGCTGGCGAGCGCGGTGACGAGCAGGGAGATCGTCGTGAGGGATGGGAGTCGCTTCCATTCCTTCAGAAACGGCGTCTGCTCGTGCGGCGGGTTTTGGTAGAAGAGCAGAGCGGCAGCGGAGCTGGTAATCCGAAATGAAGATTCCACAAGGTCTCCCCTTTTTTAGTCGGTTCTCTTGGGTCTTCATTATTTCTCTGAAACTTTGTGCATCATAGAAGCCGCCGGTTTATCGGAGAGGTCACCGGCGAGCTTCATCGCCGTCGGTCAGCGGACACTGCTTTAAGCAAGTTGGGCCCGTCAGACCAGATGGGTTGACCTCCTCGCTTGAGGCGGCGGATGTCGCTAACTCCCGCCGCACTTTCCCCTTTCTTCTCTTCTGAGCGAATCTGTCCTTCTCCGGCGGCGAGCGGCGGGGCCTGAGATTGGGCAGGCGGTGGAGATGGAATTCGAGGCTCGCTCTGCTGCTACTGGCGGCGGCGGCAGCGGCTACGCGACGGGGGAGAGCCCCACCAGGCTGACCAACTACGTCCTCCGAATCCTGGCCCTCGTCACTACCTTCATCGCCGCCATAGTCGCCGGCGTCGCCAGGGAGACCGAGCCGCTGCTCACCAGCCGCGGAGTCGCGGAGGCTTTCAAGGTCAAGGCCACCGGTAACCCCCAATTCGAGTAAGTCTCCTCCTTCTCTCTCTCCCTCTCTCTCTCTCTCTCCCTCTCATCGATTGACCGGATCGGGTGCAGCTACTTCGTGGCGGTGAACGCAATCGTATGCAACTACTCGGTCGTGTCTATATGGATATGGATGAAAGGGGGGACGAAGAAGCTGACCTTGGTTCTCGCCATGGTCGACCTGGTGGCCTTGGCCCTGCTCTTCTCTGGCCTCGGCTCGGCGTCAGCCATGGGGATCCTCTTTAGGAAGGGCTACGGCGATTTCTACCCCAGTCTATGCAGCGCCTTCCCCAAGTTCTGCGGCCACGTCTTCGCCGGCATCGCCATGTCCACCTTCGCCGCCGTCGCCTATCTTCTCCTCGTCGTCCTCTGCCTCCTCAACCTCTACCGGTCGTCATCTCTGTAGATCGATCTACAGAAAATTCTCCGCAGATGATCGGCGGCCGTCCCCTTCATCAAACAGAGGAATCGATGCAAATTCGTTGCTGTAAATCGTGATGGGCAGCCGAAAGATTTCCATTTGCAGAAGCTAAAGATGGTTCCTTCTGCCCTACTTTCCGCAAGATCACCGCTTGCCCCGTGGCCTCCACTCCCTTACGTTCTAGAGAGAGAGAGAGAGAGAGGTTACCTATCTCTTTCTCCGGTTCTTTTTTTTCCATTGACCTGGCCTGTGGCAAGGGCGACATCAATTAAGAATGGGCAAGGAAAAATGGAGGCCCCCTAGTCTCCATTGACCTAATTTTAATAAAACATAAAATTATTACATTTTATAATAATCATCATTTTGACAATTGCGGGCGGAGATGTCCACTGGGACTCGCATCGCACGGCGGAGAAACGTTCAGCAGATCATGTTATAGACGATTGTCTCTGGAAAAAGTCACCGAAACCCACCTCACGATGAGGTGACTCTTCAAACACCTGCAGACGACTTTTCCGAGAGGGAGATAGGCGCAGGTCCTTCTCCGCTCCTCTCCAAGTACTTCGGCGAAGATCCCCTCACCTCGAGAGCCCGGCAAGGCTACGGGCGGTGGCGGTCATGGCAGATCTCCCGAGTTCAGACGCCGGTGGGAGGAACCAACGGCAGCCATGGCTGGCAGGTTCCATCCCCCCGAGCAAAACGGAAAGCTCCAAGCAGCTGGCGAACTGCATCATCCGCTCTCTCACCCTCCTCTCCTCCCTCACAGCGTCCGTCCTCATGGCCATCGCCAAAAACACCCATTCTAAGTTCACCGTCAAGCCCGCCGGAGATACTGACTTCGAGTATCTACTCCCCCCTTCTCTCTCTCTCTCTCTATCGATCTCTCTTCCCTGATAGCGCCGCTGGTGTGGAATTGTTGTTGCAGGTATTTCATCGTCGTCCACATCGTCGTGACCGTCTACTCCACGTTCTCTCTGGTAGCGTGGGTCGCCGTCTGTTCCAAGTGTACGAAAGTGGAACTTATCTTCGCGACGTTCGACGTGGTGATGATGGCGTTACTCTTCTCCGCCAGCGGCAACGCCATCCCCATCGGCGCCCCCCTCCGAATGGGCTATGGCGAGCACTACGACATGAAGTGCAACGTCTCCTGCAGGTTCTGCGGGCTCGTCGCCGCCGCCGCCGCCACGTCCATGCTCACCGCCGCCGCCTTCCTCCTCGTATCTGTCTCCTTTTTCTTCTCCTATTGGCGCCATCGCAGCTAATGGCCTCCATGGGGAAGCTGAAAAATTGATCTTTTTATGGCAAATTCTTATTGAAATTATCAACTTCTCCCGCTCCTTGTTCTTCCGGATTCTGCGAGTAATTTGGGTACTACTTCCCGTTGACCCTCCAGCGGTAGGCCGGTTTAAAGACCAGGTCAGAGACCGGGGCCAACCGAGGGCCGGTTGACTGTTTAGAAGAGTGGAAGATGCCGTGGCGCCGTGGGGGCGATTCACGCTGTTCTTTCTTTATAATGGACACAAATGACCAGAAGATGGTTGACTTCCGGGCATTCTCTTTCTATGCCGCCGAAGTCGCCGGAAACTTCGGACATGAAACGAGGAATGTTCCATCTCCTCATAGCGCTTTCCCGCGGCCGCCTGCCGGCATTACAAGGCGGTTTAGTTCCCCTCGGCGGGTCAAATCGTGGGAAGACAGCCGTCCTAAGAAGCCCAGCGTTGACCTCCAGCGCGAATTGTGAGAAGGAATGACCCCCCCCACTCCCAAGTCTAAATTCTAAACTCTCTCTCTCTCTAACTTTCTCTCTCTAATTTCCAAGTCGGGGACGTTCTGGTTCGACTGACGGCAGGGGACATGAGGACTTCCGCATTGTGATGAGTTGAAAACTGCCTACGATAACAGGCAATTCGGTCGTTCTGTCAACCGTGTTGACCTTGCGTCCGATCGTAGATACAAAGTGGCTACCGACATAAACGGGGTTCTTTCCGGCAACAGGAAAGACAAGATGGTCATCTGTAAATAGTGAACAGTGTTGAAAGTCAAACAGCAGAAGTCAAAGCCACCGCCTTCCTACCGTTCTACTTCGTCCCTGTTGCGAGGAAAGACAACGCCCAGAGATTCAACGTCCCAGTGGACCCCCCCTGGAAAGCGACAGCTCTCTGCAACCCCTTGACAATTGGAGCACGGCGGAGCTCCCCCGCCGCTGACCGGCGGCGAGTCAAAAAGGCTCCCAACGATCTCTGACTGCACGGACCGCTGCTCAGCGGCGGATAGACCCACCTCTCTCTCTCTCTCTCTCCCTCCCTCTCTCTCTCTCTCTCTATCTATCTATCTCTCTATCTCTCTCCCTCTCAAAAGGAAGAAACGGGAGCAGAATCAGGACCTAAATGGAAATGAGAGAGGGGAGGAGGGAGAATAAGGAGGGAAGGAGGCTTTAAATGCCGCCATCCGGTGGGAATCGGAACACATGGGCGAGGGTCTGGTGCAGAGTGGAGTCTGCAATAATGGGAAAAAGGGAGGGAGAACTGGTAGTGAAATCTGACGGGGAGCAGAGGAGAGTGCAGAGAGGGAAGAAGGGGCGGCTCTCCTGGGTCTACGGCTATCCTCTTCCTCCCAGAAAATGTCGGCTCGAGGCTCAGATAATGAGCAAACCCCCCCTCCTCCCCCGCTCTGACAGCCATCATCGCCCCCCACAACGAGGAAGACGACCGTCTCAATCATTTCTTCGTATCATCTCTCTCTTTCTTCATCTCTCTCTCTCTCTCTCTCTCTCTCTCTCTCTCTCTGTGAGCGCCGCCCATGAAGGGGAGACGCTGCCCGGCGACCGTCGTGTCCACGGCAGTTCCGACGACTCGCCGTCCGCCCCAAAAGTGCGAGCGCCGCCTGGAGGGCGCGCCGGGAAGCGCCAGCAGGGAGACGGTGTACATGGAGAGGAGCAGGAGGGAGAAGATGAACGAGCTTTACGCAGTGCTGCAGTCCGTCGTGCCCAACCTATTCCCCAAGGTACGCAATCCCTTCTTCCCCCATCAGACGCCCGTCGAAGAAGAAGAAGAAGAAGAAGAGGAAGAAGAGAAGAAGAAGAAGAGCAGAAGAAGAAGAAGAAGAAGAAGAAGAAGAAGAAGAAGAAGAAGAAGAAGAAGAAGAAGAAGAAGAAGAAGAAGAAGAAGAAGAAGAAGATTGAATGGAAGGCGTCGTTTCAAAGACTTTTCTTCTTCTTCCTCCTCCACTCTGTAGTAGAAGTTAGGAGCGTGATTTCACCAGCCGGAAGCCGAAGATGCCCCTCCTCTCTCTCTCTCTCTCTCTCTCTCTATCTCTAGAAGAAGTTGTCGCTTCAAAGACTCGTTCTTCTTCTTCATTATCCTTCTCTACATTGCAGCGGAAGTTAGCAGCATAATTTAACCATCCCGAAGCTGAAGATCTTCCTCCTCTCTCTCTCTCTCTCTCTATGTATGTATCTATCTCTATCTCTATCTCTATCTCTATCTCTATCGCTATCGCTTTCTCTGTTGTGCAGGCGCCGAGGGCGAGGATTGTGGACGAGACGATCAACTACATCGAGGAACTGGAGGGGACGATCAGGGAGATGGAGGCGGCGAAGAAAGCGAAGAAGAAGGCCAGAATGAGCCGCGCGGGGTCCTCCATCGCCGTCACGGTCTCCGGGAAGATGGCGTTCTTCGGTGTAACATCCACGTGGCGACCTGGGCTGGCGGCGCAGATCCTGCAGGTGTTCGACAGGCACAACGCCGAGGTCCTCGCCGCCACCGCCGCGTGCGACGGCCGCACCGGCGCCGCCGCAGGGCGGAGCATGAACGTAAGCGTCACCGTGACCACGGACGAAGCCGCCGTTGAAGCCATGGAAGAGGAGTTGACCCTCATGCTGTCCTAGAAAAAGATACACGTGCTAGTGTATATATACATTGGGCCGAAATCCTTACTCACATTTTGGGCCTCCGCGAGTTACCTTTTCGGGCCCAAGATAGTGGGCTTCTTCGCAGTTAATGGGCCCAGTTGCCCTACAAATTTGGGTCTTTTTCTGAAATATGGTAATTTTGGGCCTACATGAACCCCTCCTGCGGTCAACTGTTTGTGCGGAAAATTCGCTGAATCCCCCTGACTTTACGGAGAATCCCTCATCCGACCCTTTCGTCCTTGTCTGGGCATTCGACGGCTTAGATTGAGCGGCGAGCAAGACGAGGTCCATAAATAAGGTTGGTGGATTTTGTCCCCATCACACCTCGAGGCACAATTATTTTAATTTATCCGAAGAACAATTATTATCATCCTCGCAAATAAAAGCACAAATTTTTTGTGCCCGTAAATTCATCATATTTTGGCCCATTTTTTATGCGAGTCTCAGTCCGTTGGAAAAACCCATCTGCGACGACGATCATCTGAGAATTTCGGTCGACTGAGAAGTCTATGATCCGTAGATGAATGGGGGAAGCTGGGATTTTGATGGGGAAAGAGCTCGAGGGAGGGACGAAGAGGTATGGGGTTGATGGGGCTCGGATTCCGATCTGACAGAAGGCTAATTCTTTACGTGGAGCTCTGGTTTTCGAGATTATCGGTGCTCTGTTGGAGCCCTGATGGCGATGATGATGATGATGATGATGATGCTCTTCGGACCTCCAGGTTGCGGGCGAAGGGGGAGGTTTGTTGGCATTACTCCGAGGCCTCTGTGATCTCCTACATTCTTTAATGTTGCAGAGGCCTGGAGCAGGAGGAGCAGAGGACCCGAGGAGGCTCAATCGGGGCTCCATGATTGCAGAAGGAAGGGTGGCCTCCCCAGGGGCGGCGGTTCCCGGGGAGTAATGATATCTCCCGGAGCTCCGCCGCCAAGGGCGGCGGCAGGGTTGCCGTCAACGGCAAGCCGAGTGCCCGCAGAGATGGGAACGGAAGAGGAAGAGGAAGAGGAAGAGGCCGTAGTGGTGGGTTGCCCCCCCAAGAAGGAAAGGAGGGGCACGGGAGATGCTCATGCGGGTGGCCGGCTTTCTCTTCTCCTCCCTCTGTTGTCGTTGATTTCTGGGATTCTCCCCGCAGCTGCGCAGCGCCGGCAGTGAGGACAGGCGAGCGGAGGCCCACCGTCCCAGAGGGTCTCAAGCAACGAGACAAGTGGGCGTCGGCGTAGCCGCCGGGGATTATTTTACTGCCGGCTCTGGGGGGAGCCCTCCCTCGCCGGCGGACCTACCCTCTCTCCCTCTCTCTCTGTTTCTCTGTGTTTCTCTCTCTTTACTTGGGGTGGAAGATCAAAACTTTAAGCCAGCTGCTTTAGCTCGCAAAAGATGCTCCGGTTCTCGTAAATCTCTCTGCTTGTTTTCCGCCATAGAATCCCCCTCAGCTTTCTCTCTCTATCTCTCCGGCCGCGGCGCAGTGGAACCCAGTTGCCCTTCTCCCACTTTTAGGCGCCGGTCTTCGCCGCCGCACTGTTGCGCCAGTTCTCTGCAGAATGTGTCTTCCAGCGCTTGCCAGGGAGACGTCCGCCGGCGGTGGCGAGGGCGGCGATTCTCCATAGCTCGGTCTTCTCTGACGCTTCTTCCCCTTCTCTTGCCGGGTCGTTCCGATCTCGGCGGCGCCGCCCTGTTCCTCAGTCGGCGGTCTGATGTTTCTCACTGTGGACGATTCCACGTCTCCGGGTTTGGAGCCCTCGGAGGGGTCGCCGCCGCCACCGCTACGCCACCCTGAGGCCTGCCTGGACGTGAATGTGGTTCCGGAGCAGGACAGGGAGGAGCAGCAGGCCACCGTCTCGCGTCTCCTAGGTCGTCTTCAACCTCCGTTCGGGGGATTTGATTCCGCGACTTGCGCTCACAGAGGGCTTGGGGTCTCGCAGGGCGGATCTACGAGCTGAAATCGAAGCAGCGGCACCTGGAAGGAAGAAGAAGAGAGGCCCTGAACAGGATTCTGGACATCAAAGGTCGGAAATCCGAGGACCCATTCATAGCTCCACCCAGAAAAATGATGATCACCTCAGACCTGCTTTCTTTTCCAGGCAGCATTAGGGTTTTCTGCAGGGTCCGGCCGAACAGTTCCTCCACCGTCACCACCGGACCAGAGAAGGTCACCATCAGATCGGCGGGGGCGAGGAAGGACTTCCGGGTGGACAGGGTCTTCCCTCCCGAGGCCACTCAAGGTAAGCCTCTGCAATTCCGCCGGCTTCCCGCCGCCGTCGCCCTCCCCCGCTGAGAGTGCCCTCCGGCCGCCGCCGGTTCTTGCAGAGGAAATCTTCTCCGAGGTCGAACCCATCGTCAGATCCGCCATCGACGGGCACAGCGTCTGCGTTTTCGCTTACGGGCAGACGGGCACCGGCAAGACCTACACCATGGTTCTTATTCTTCTTCTCCATCTTCTTCTTGTTCTTCTTCTTCCTCTGGTCGGTCTGCAACTGCTTGTGATTCTGGGCCTGCTCTGTTTCAGGAAGGAACGGCCCAGCAGCCGGGCATCGTCCCCCGCGCCATGAAGCAGCTCTTCCGGGATGCTTCTTCCATGGACGACGCAGGCTCGCCCCTCACCTTCTCCATGAGCATGCTGGAGATCTACATGGGGTCTCTGAGGGACCTGCTGGCCCCCAGGGCGTCCTCCGCCAAGAGGTAGAAGACGAAGGCCGCCTCAGATCTGGAAACCCACCTCTGGATTTCACATGACGAACTCGAAATAAACAGTCTTTCTTCTCCAAAATCGTCTGAGCAGTCTCAACATCCAGACCGGAGGAGGCGGGTGCGTGGAGGTCGAGGGCCTTACCGAGGTGCGGGTCGTTGACTTCAAGCAGGCGAGCCACTGGTACGCGAAGGGGAAGAGGGCGAGGACGACTTCCTGGACCAGCGTCAACGAGGCCTCCAGCCGATCGCATTGGTGGGTCCTTGAACTGCTTCTGGTTCTTCTCCTCCCCGCCGCTCGATCTTGGGTTTGGTAATTATTTTATATGTTTTAGTTCTGGGTGTCCAGTTTAACCAGGATCACCGTCGGCCGGCCGGCGAGCGGCGCCGCTGGAGCGGCGGAGGAGCTGGTGAGCAAGCTGTGGATGGTGGATCTCGGCGGGAGCGAGCGCCTGCTGAAGACCGGCGCCAAAGGGCAGACGATGGACGAAGGGAAGGCCATCAATCTCTCCCTCTCGGCCCTCGGCGACGTGATCAGCGCCCTGAAGAGGAAGAGGAACCACGTCCCCTACAGGAACAGCAAGCTCACTCAGATCCTCAAGGACTCTCTCGGTAGTTCTTCCGGGCCCCGAGAATCTCTCGATCCATTTTCTCTGAGTAACCCTGATCGAACTGAATCGTTTGTTTTCGGGATCTTCAGGGGTCGGATCGAAGGTGCTGATGCTCGTTCACATCAGCTCCAGCGAGTACGACATCGGGGAGACCATCTGCTCTCTGCTCTTTGCGAGGAGAGCCAGAGGGGTCGACTCGGGGGAAGAAGCTTCAGAGGTGGTGATCGTCTCGTTGATGATTCTCCTCCTGCGAAGGGTGGTTCTCTGCTTCGTCTCTGAATTATCATCCGGGGGCCTGTTTCAGGAGCTGAGGCGGCGCAAGGAGATGTGCATCGCAGAGCTCAACTGGGAGATGAAGGACGCCGAGGAAGGGCTCCAGAAGCTGAGGACCCATCTCCGGCAGGCCGAGGACCAGTTGCAGGAGAAGAAGAAGAGGCTCTTGCCGGAGGTCAGCCCTCCGGCCGGCGAAGGAGATCCCAAGGGGTCCCCGGAAAGCCCCCGGAGCGGCGGCGATAAGGGGGGAGCGTGCAGGACTCATCACCCCAGCTCCTCCCTCCCTCGGTTCATGACTTCCACTGTGTGCAGCCGGCAGCGGCGGAACGCCGCCGTCGCTGGCGGTGCCGCCGGCGAGGTGAACGGCAAGGCGAGACCGGCGAGGATCAGGAACTTGAGCACCGTGGACTTGTCCCTTTCGCAGTCCCGCAGCCTCCTGGAGCCGCCGTCGAGGTTGAGTTCCTGGAGCGCTAACAGTCGGACGGCGAAGGTGGAGGCTGAAGGAGGAGGAAGGCTCAAGAGCCTGCCTCCCCTCTGCGTCCAAGGAAACCTTAGCTTCAACAGCACGGATTCCAGGTCCCCCACTCTCGCCAGGAGCCGCAAGGTCTCTGCAACTCCCCTCAGTTGGAGAGCTCCCGTTTCTCTCCACCGGAGAAGGATGTCTGATCTTACTTGACAGCAGATGAGAGAGAGAGAGAGAGAGAGAGAGAGAGAGAGAGAGAGAGAGAGCCCGGAGAATAATCGGGGGTGGGGACTGCCTCCAGAGTGGTGTGTAATATTGCTGCAAAGGGTGTGGACGTTGTGGAAGGGATGAGGGTTGGTAACTGTCTTCGTCTTCTTCACAGTGATAGAAAGGGCGCTGTTTTCAATCTTCAATAACCCGGGAGAGAGAGAGAGAGAGAGAGAGAGAGAGAGAGCCCTCTGGAATGCACCTTAATGAGATGTAGCAGATCATTAATGAGTTAGTCGATGGCTCCAGTACGAGCTCTGGCCGGTCCAGCCTGAAAAGTAGAAATCAGGCTGGGGCTGCAATGTCAATGTCCAGGTGGAGCCCAGATCCTCAGAGGGTCTCATTTGGAAGTAGTAACCCTAATTTTAAGGCCCGGTGAAGGTCCGATGCAGCACGTATGGAGGATCATCGGGTGTAGGAAGTTACACGGCACAGCAGTGTAAGTGCACAGAGGGTGTGAGACTTATAAATAGAGGGGCCTTGCAACATCTAAGATAATTAACAACAAGCGCTTGAACCTTCCCCACCCCTTGGTAAGAAATAGCAGTGACTTCCCCTTCCCATTTGTGTGCTTTCACAGAATCTATTCGAAGTCAAAGGCTGCTTAACATTAAAGAGAGATCCAAGACTGCATACGACTGAATGTTTCAAAATTGACCATGTGATTCCTACGCTGAGACCAATTTTCTAAGCTCAACTTTGTTCCCTAGCCATATCTAGAAACTATATAGATGATGAGTACCAGTGGATGGGGTTTAGCAAGGCCTACTAGGCATTGCTCGTTGGCAAACCCAATTCAAGAAGAAGACAACAACATGTTTCTTGACGTTTGAAGTAAAACTCATATTCTAAGAAAAGTATAGAAAAATACTTTTTTATTTATATGTATAATTTTATTTCATGATATCCCTTTGAGCATGTAGGGATTTGAAACTCATATTTCATAGTTAGGAGGCTTGATTTGTGGAGAGTATGATGTTCTTGACGAAGCATTTTCGGTCAACATGACTATAGGGTATCAACCACAACAAGATCAATTGAGAGCAATTGTGGTAGCCATTTAATATTTGGGCTCCTTGGTAAAGGGAGGCCTGAGTTTTCAGATTAAAAGTCTTTATTAGCACCTCTAGTGGAATATGGTAGAATTGAAATTGTATTAGAAATTGCATTGATCATTAGATGTAAGAAGCATAAATGACATTGTGATGTATGTGTGATTCTGTTGATCATTTGGTATAATTTTTAGAATGCTTAGTCTACTTGACAATTGTCTAGTTGAACATCGGCATAAATTACTAGTATCAACCATGGTGCTAGTTGCAAACGAAATTTCCACATGATGGGACTCTTCTCTTAGAAGTCATAGAGGTGTATGAGGATCGATGCAACAAATATATGTAATGTTCAAAGGCTCTAATTTTATCCTCTAACAACTTGTTATATGGAGAATTGTAAATAACATTTCAAAAGTTCTTTTTGTTTCTATATCCTAACATTTTGTTCATTTAGTATTTTATCTTGCAATAATTTCATTGTGTGACCTATAGATGGGTACATTCATTTCTGTGGTTAATGAAGAGTGATCACCTACTAAAATTTACATCTTATCAATTTATTGATTGTGGAGCACCTTAATCATTGGTGATTTGTTAATCACACCAATCAATTTATTTCAGATTTTGTGGGAAAGCACTAGATCATACCCTACTCAACCCTCTTATTTTTTAAAACTATTTGAGGGTCTGGTCTAAGTTGCACGTCTAAGGTAATTTGGTTATTTTCCTCATCTTTTCTGCATCAGGTTTTCATTCATTTTCAAGGGAATACCTTTTTGTTTTGGGTGGTTATTTATCCTTTCTAGATGCAAGAATTCACCCTTTGGAATTTCAAAATAGGTACACAATTACTTTTTAGCACATTTAAAAAGCTAAAATGAGTTCAATATCATAATTCTTACCTCATAGTTGTTTTCCTCCTAAGTATATGTGTGTGAATATGTGGCAACTAACATATGTCATAATATGTATACTTGTGTATAGATTTAATGAGTCAACTTTGTCATCAAAAGGGAGGCTAGAGTGAGCTTCAGTAGTAAATTTGTCTAGAGTTTACTTAACATGTACATGCCAATTTTATGTAGACTCCGCATTTGGTTCCCTTTAAAATTGGAGTTTTTTAAAAAATATGTTTGTCTTTTGGGGAGCACATCATTTATCTTGCTTAGAAAATATTGATCATATGAGAATTCAATTACATGGATTGAAGATGTTGCAAGTTCTTCCTCACTTAGATCTTCTTCTTGCTCTCGCCCCTCCTTTTGTGCCATTATATTTGAAAAAAAATTATAGATGAAGTGAATGACTAAGGCAATGGTTAAAGAGGATATTGTGGACGAAGAATCAATAAAACATAATTACCACATATCTACAACTTTCACCCCTTTGGAAGTATTAAGATACTATAACACTCTTATGTTTTGATTTGTAAGATAACACAAACACAAACATGGCCATACACCTACAAAAACAAGATATTACCTTGGACCAACTCAAGTTCAATTTTATACAGGGCCCATGCCCATATGGAAAATCAAGCAGATAAAAAAAACTAGGACAAGTAGTTCTACAAGGGAGAATATGTGTACCTCAAGCTACAACCATACTGTTTATCTTTACTTTGTCATTGACCCAATGAAAAGCTTGCACTAGGATATTTCGGGCCTTTAAAAATCTTATAGAAACTTGGTTCCATCAATTACAAGTTTCCACTTCCTCCCTTAGCATAGATTCACCATAATTTCCAAATATCTCAACTCAAAAAGGCTATGGGAATAATTGGTGAACCTCAACCATCTCCACTATTGTTTGATACCAACCACCATTGGGATGTCCAACCTCAATGTATCTTGGTGTATAGCTCATAGGAATAGGGTCCACAGGTACTCATGAAATGACAACAACAACCAAAGAGTGACATCATGTGAGAAGATGTCTCAATGCATAATTTGCAATTTCCATCTTTTCAACTTGAATGAGTATTCATGCCGCAAGAAGACCGATTCTACCTTGTGGGGGAAGGTGACCTAACATTAGGGGTAGGCTAAAAAGCTGTAAAACTATGTTAGGAGTATTAGGGCTGGCTCTCTTTGGAGAGGGGGGTGAATCATATGTGGACTAAGTTAAGAGAGAGGGAACTCTAGAACATTCATGTTGCCCAAGATTTATGTGGAACTGTAAGTTCTAGTTTTCCATTCTACTTAGATACCCTCTTGTAGTTTTCCTTCTTTCTAATCTACAAGTACTTGGGTGCCCTAACACCTTTTAGAGAGTCTCTGATAGAGCTTCAAATTCTAAAACATGTCTTTATGAAATCTATTTTTCCTTTAATTTGAGCAATGCTCTAAAATATTTGGTCTGTTCAATGTTAACACTCGTAAGAAATTGTCTTCAAGTTGACTGGATGCTTTAATATTGTTACGAATAGTGGTTAATTTGATCGATTTGATTTATTGCATATTCTAACTGTTTAAACGGCATTAACAGTGTGTTTTTTATTATATTTTTGTAGCAATTTATTTTTTGATAGTGTTCTGTAGATGTAATGGTTTTTGCCAATATTTTGTGTCCTTGGAAAACACAGTTTTCCAATAATCTTCATTATGCTTTCTCTATTATCTTCGATTTGTGTTGTGTTTTTTGAAGTTTATTAGTCCTGTGAATTTCTCCTTTTTTCTGAAGATGGTATCTGCCCTAGAGGCAGTCTTTCTGTATTTCTTATGGTCAGGTATTTAGGGTTTAAGGTATGGGTTTATTAAATTCGGTGTTTCTTATTCAGATATTTATTTTCTTGATCTATTTAATATATTCCGTCCTCTGGAAACTAGAATAAATAGAAACATCTGATGATGTAAACTCATCTCTATCCAGATGACAGATCCATGTTCTGTTAGTCCATAGGATCTTCATAGAATTTCCAGGTTCGTATGCCATATTTAATTATTTCTTAAAAACACTTATATATGCCTTCAAATTCGCTTCTTTTCAGTTTAGCTCAGATAATACAATTGGAGAAGCCATGAATCTAAAATTCAATTCTGATTCTGTGTTTTTTAAATTTTATGGGACTAATTTGAGGCCACTTGGACTATTAGCCAACAGAGTCATTGCAGATTGAAGTTCTTCTAAGACTGTTTTACCCAGTTTAGTTAAATGGTTGTCTCTTGCACAATTGGGAGCAACAAGGGGTCAGAGTTCTCAGGAATGCAAAGTAGTCCAGGGGAAACCGGTTATGGCAAAAATGATAATATAAGAATTTTCATGTCATATTCTTGGTAAAGTGGAAGGAAATGAAGAAACTGGTCTGCAGTGTCTTCCACCTTACCTTGCCTTCCATTCTAAACTTCCCTATGATTCTCTCCATCTCTCTCTCTCTCTCTCTCTCTCTCTCTCTCTCTGCTACCAAGAAGTGAATTCCAATTCTTGGTCTTTGCCAGCTCGTGCATTTCACACTATTCCCCTACCAATCTGGTCTTGCAGGCCACCTGTTGTCAAATATTTGTTTCAGCATTCAGTGTAACTCTGCATACTCTTAACACATATTGACTAGTTGTTTTGCTAGCTTATAACGTACATGAAGGATCTATAAAATGATTATTTACATTGTTCGCCAAAGGTGGGAGGAGTTGAGCTCTTCAGAAAGAAGGAACTTTGCCAGTGCTGCTATTGATTTATCAGCTGGGATGACTAACCCTCACGAAGAATGGGCTCTGAAGAGCCAGACTGCAGCCCTCATAGCAGATGTATCTCTCTTGCCATTATGGGCATCTGATAAGAAGAATCTTTCTGAATGATATGATCCATGCCACAGATCTTACCTCTCCTATACAGGGTAAGTTTCCTATTTTATTGAAATTTTCATATGATACCCCATGAATGGAACTGTCCACCTTTGTAAAACTTTCATCGCCAGCTCTCTTCTTCTTGCCTCCATTTTTAGGCTTTTTCAATGGATAATGTAAAAACGGATGAAAGCAAGTGTTTCCTCACATGAAAGATGGCAGTCCTTTATTATTCAAGTTACAAAGTGCATGGGAACTACTAAGACATTTCACAGGAGTGTTCAACGAAGCTAGCAGGCAACAGTTTGACGTGGCAAAAAAGCATGCAGCTGCGGTTAGACATGGGCGTCCATGTCTGACCTTGCCAAATATAAGCTGATTGATGTCTATGCCGCTGTCTCTTACACTACTTTTAGTAGCTTATTTTGACTATGAAATATGTGCTTTAAAGAAGCTGATTTAGCTTTTTACAGATGCGGGTTCTTTTTTCTTCTGTTGGCTTTGGTGTTCACGCCTGCTAGTTCTTTAAACTTGTCTCCCAGAGGTATTCATGAAAAAGTAGCTTGAGATCTGAAGATTTGCAAAAGTAAAGATCCATGAATATGGCTGATTAGTTCCCATTATTTTTTTGTTATTTATGTCTTCATGTGCAGGAGACGGCCAACCGATGACTCAACTCATGAATTTGATGATGCAATGAGAAATATTGTTCACATTTTGATGAGTCCATCGAGGGATTTCTTGTGGAAATATAGTTTTAGTTCTGCTAGAGTTGATGAAAGTGAAGTTCGATTTGCTGAAATGTGTTTGTGAGAGTATGGTGGCATTGGGATCATCATTTATGCAATGCATTGGTGAGGATGATAATGTGCTTTCCCGATATGTCCAACATGTACTATAAATATCGCCTCCACTTTTTAGAAATTAAATATTTGTCTTGTAATTGGAATGAACTGTGAATAAAATTCCAAAGAAGCAATGCTAAAAATTTCACACTTTCCGAAAGAATGTTGCAGAGAATTGTCGAATTGATGCAGAAGCAATGAACATCTCTTAATTATAGAGTAAGATCTTGATCTCTTATCTAGCTGTAACATATACTCATCTTGATAGATGGAAAAATACATGCTTTACTATTTTTTTTGAAATTATAAGGCCTCCTGAGCGGTAAAAACAATGAAAAAACTTAGCTATAGTTTATCGTCAGATATAAATGTGGCGATACCAACATTGTTTGTCTAAAGTCAAAACCAATTATCACTGGAATGCAAACGGCTGCGTCCTGATTGAAATGATACAATGGATGATATGACTCCTGAATTTAGCATATTTCAAGTACACGTGGCATCTTTCAATCTAAGAAGCCTAAAAATAGGAGTTTACCTCGCAGCTGAAAATAAGAGAGATGATCTCCATGATTGAAGAATTCAATTACACAAAAAGATTGGTCGTGGGATGTGTGACGAGCATTCAGATGGATACTCAGGGTCGATAACCTTTGTTTGCTGGCAGAGTGACAGAGTCAACGATAGTCAATTTTCTCCTTTGTTGGATCAGCCCGAGCATATATAATAGCCAGTAAAATCGTACTGCAGATCAAGAGATCGCAAGCAATCACTTTACCCATTTTCCATTATCGAAGCTCCCCCTGGGAGGACACTGGTCTCATCTTCACTCTTGATACTCCACTTCACTAGCAAAATGAACTCTTCTAAGCCTTGGGCCTCCGGAACTCAAACCAGATCTCATAGTGGTTGAACAACAGGCTATCGTGCGTTCGCTTCCCAGCATACTCCAGTCCCAGATTTCCCAGCCGCCGTTCACACTCCTGGGATCCTAGTCTCGAGCAGAACTTGATATTGTGTGACACGAAAATCCTCCCTTTACCGGGTTTCAGCCTTCCTGCCAATCTCTCCAGCCCCACCCACACCAGGTTGTCGGGCATGTGGAGGAAGACGGCGCTGGCGTAGATCAGATCATACTGGCCCCCATCGGGCGAACCGAATTTGTCGAAATCCATGTCCTCACCCCTCACTATGAGGGGCCGTTTGTGGAGGAGTCCCTGGGAAGGGAGCTCGTAGCGGAAGGCGGCCATCAGGGAGAGTTCATCGCGTTCGAGGCAGTGGAAGTGATTGGCGTCAAGATAGCGGATGAAATGGAGACCAACGCGGAGGGTGCCGCAGCCGATCTCAAGGACGAGATCGGACGGCTGAAGACCACTGGCGCCGGCCAGGAACTCGAACACGTCGCGCCCGCCGGCCCAGGGCTCCCCGTAATTGCTGTGATGCTCCTCCACCAGGAGCTCCCCCGGGCATGAAAGTGTCGTGTGATTATCGGCGTCGGCTCCCTCGTAGTGGGAGATTCCCTTGTACCTGCACGCCACACTGCGTCACACAGATCCAAACGACGCAGACGGAAAATGTTGCAGAAAAACAGGAGGGGTGATCGGCGGATTAACCGGCGGAAATCCTCGAGCTGTTGAGCGCGAGTCCGAGGGTTGATGCCCTTGCGGAGGGCATGCCACTGGTCGGGAGTGGAGGGCGGCTCGCCGAGGCGATTCAGATCGAGCTGGGATCGGAGCCACGACACGTCTTCCTTGGTCACCGACACTGGATCTGGAGATCTGCCGGCGGCGGAGGCGGCGACGGCGGCAGCGGCCGGGGAAGAAGCGGAGCAGGCAATGCCATTGGCCGAGGTGGCGCTGCGCGCGGGGGAGAGGGCGGGAAGGAGGAAGAAGAGCAGCAGCGCAGTAGCTGTGAGGGCCGCCAGGAGAAGCGCTGGCACTCGGACGCCGCCCTTGGAAGCCACCGCCATTGTAGATGACGCGTCGCCGGCCGGCAGTGACGAGTCCGGCGGAGCTTTTCAACTCGCCGCCGTCGCTGCCGTGGCCGATCTCTTATATGACCGACCGACTCCACATCCAGATTCTCTGCTTTCGCAGAAATCCCTACCTCCAAACCAAACACCCCGGATTATTTCGGCCGATTCTGGAAAATCCTATGTTTAATTTTGCAATTATAATTGCATTAAATAATAATAATAATAATAATAATAATAATAATAATAATAATAATAATAATAATAATAATAATAATAATAATAAAATATTTCTTATGACAGAGGGATTACTGGCGTAGATATCAAAGACGGTACGGCAGGTTAATGTGACACGTCAAAATTAATATATTATTATTTAATATTAACTTTCCTACTAAATTCATGACCTATCGGGTCGGATCCGGTAAGATTTCTCACAACAGGAGGGTAGAACAAGATATTCCGTGGTATTTTTAAATATTTGCAGAATTATATACCAAAAAATGATGCCACGTCACTGGATATGTACACGTGTTATTTGGGTTAATCAGTGGGGCGGGGTTGGGGAACATCCATCAGACGACTCTGGTGTCTGATGGTTCTCCTAGCTCCGTTTCGGCGCAGTGAGGAGGAGCTCATCAGCTCCCAGCGTGGGTTCCAAGCATCAGACTCTCTCTCCTTGGAGGTTCTCCTCCTCCTCTGCGGCACCTCTCTCCACGCTTTCCCTTCCCCCCGGAGCCGCTCCCTCGGTGTTCCTCGTAGAGGCGTCGCGCCGGCCGCGCTTTTCTGCTCTCTTCTCCTCACCTGCTCGCTCGCCTCTCTTCGGTTCTGTAATTTTCATCAGTTTCTTGTTTGATCGGATGCGGCCATTAGCCATTTCCCTCCGGCAATCGAATCCTACGTCGATTCAGAGGGTGCGGTCCCGATAGGCTTCTTCAATCAGAGGCTGTGCCTGTCGCGTCGTGCCCGGAGATGGATGACAGCGGCGGCGTTGCTGCCAATGTGGCTGGGGCCATAGCCACGGCGATGGACTGGCGTTCCCCACCGGATGCCAAGAGAACTGCCTTATCTTACTTGGAAACGGTTCGTTGCTCGTTTCTTTCCTCTGCGTTCTGTTTTGGAATCGTTTCGTGTCATGATTAGTCGCCAGCCTGAGTTGTAGTGAGCTATAGCCGCTACGCTCTGTCGGCTACCGTGAGAGGTATCCTTGCAAGCCCTTATTTCGTGATTGTAATCGTTCTCATCTTTTAGCTTGGAAAAGCCAGGTTCGGAAAAAAAATTGCGATGTCCTGTTCACTTGTTGGACCGAGCTCACCCACTTGTCGGTTACTAGATGATTTGTATTGCGCAGTAACGTAATCCGGTCAGAAGTTGTCTTTTCATTCCCAATGGAATACCTTTCCTTCTGGATTGCAGTTGTCACTGGGGTAGGTTTATGATCTCAATGATCTCAATGTAGGACATTTTATGTCCTGGGCATGCCTTCTTTGAGGGGGGGTTGGGGGGTGATCTTTGGGTGGTCGTTTATCCTTTTTAGGTGCAAGAACTTACCTTTTGGGATTTAAGAAGTACACAATTACTTTCTTGCACTGTGAAAAGCTAGAGGGGGTTCAATGCCATGATTCCAATTCTAGACTTTTTTTTCCTCCTGAATACATGTGCGTGAATATGTGACGACTAACATATGTCAGAATATGTATATATGTGTATAGGTTTAATGAGTCAACATTGTTGTCAAAAGGGAAGTTAGAGTGAGCTGCAGTAGTAAATTTTTCTAGAGTTCACTTAACCTGTACATGCCAATGTTATGTAGACTCTTCATTCAGTTTCCCTTGAAAATTGCAGATTAAAAATGGAGATGTTCGTCTTCTGGGGAGCACATCATTTATCTTGTTCAGAAAAGATTGGTCATCTGAGGTTCGGTTGCATGGACTGAAGATGTTGCAGGTTCTTCCTCACTTGGATCCTCTCCCTGCTTTCTCCTCTCCTTCTATGCCGATGTATTTAAAAAAATGTTATAGATGAAACGGCATCACATTCAATATGATTATCTGATAGAGACCTCTCTTTCCTTCTTCTTTCTTTCAGAGAGTCTCTGAGATAAGTGCTTCTTCCCAGGGCTTCAAGCTCTAAAACATACATGTCTTTATGAAAATCTGTTTTTCCTTTAATTTGAGCAATGCTCTGACATCTTTGGGCTATTCAATGTTGACACTCATAAGAAATTGTCTTCACGTTGACCGGATGTTTTAATATTGTTACAGATAGTGGTTAATTTGATCGATTGATTTATTGAATATTCTAACTGTTTAAACGGCATTAACAGTGTGTTTTTTATTATATTTTGTGGCAATTTATTTTTTGATAGTGTTCTGTAGATGCAATGGTTTTTACTGATATTTTGTGTCCTTGGAAAACGCATTTTTCCAATAATCTTCAGTATGCTTTCTCTATTATCATAGATTTGTGATGTGTTTTTTGAAGTTTATTAGTCCTGTGAATTTCTCCGTTTTCTGAAGATGGTGTCTGCCATAGAGGCAGTTTTTCTGTATTTCTTATGGTCTGGTATTTATTGACTTCATGTATGGGTTTATTAAATTTCGGTGTTTCTTATTCAGATTTATTTTCTTGATCTATTCAGTATGTTCCGTCCTCTGGAAACTAGAATAAATAGAAACATCTGATGATGTAAACTCATCTCTATCCAGATGACAGATCCATGTTCTGTTAGTTCATTGGATCTTCATAGAATTGCCGTGCTACTATGCCATCTTTAATTATTTATAAAAATACATATATGTGCCTTTAAATTTCCTTCATTTTTTTACTGAATCAACTGTTTCAGTTTATCTCAGTTGATTCAATTGGAGAAGCCATGAATCTAAAATTCAATTCTGATTCTGTGTCTTTTGAATTTTATGGAACTAATTTGAGGCCACTTGGACTACTCGGACTGTGATATGGGACGACTCTCCAAACACAATCTTAGTCAACAGAGTCATTGCTGATTCAAGTTCTTCTAAGACTGTTTTACCCAGTTTAGTTAAATGGTTGTCTCTTTGACAATTGGGAGAAAGAAGTGGCCAGATGTGCCATATGTGCCCTGAGAACTCGAGGTTCTCAGGAATGCAAAGAAGTCCAGGGGAAAACGGTTATGGCAAAAATGATGGTATAAGAATTTGCATGTCATATTCTTGGTAAAGTGGAAGGAAATGAAGGAACTGATCTGCAGCCGGCGCCAAAAGTATCCAGTGTCTTCCACCTTGGCTTCCATTCTAGACCTCTCTATGATTCTCTTCATCTCTCTCTCTCTCTCTCTCTCTCTCTCTCTCTGTGCTACCAAGAAATGAATTCCAATTCTTGGTCTTTGCCAGCTCGTGCATTTCACACTATTCCCCTACCAATATGGTCGTGCATGCTCTTAACGTTACGTAATCTTTGGTTGTATTCAACATACTTTGTGTAGTCGTTTTGCTAGCCTATACGTACATGAAGGATCCATAAAATAGTTATTTACATTGTAGCACTTAGTTCGCCAAAGGTGGGAGGAGTTGAGCTCTTTAGAAAGAAGGAACTTTGCCAATGCTGCTATTGATTTATTATTTGGGATGACTAACCCTCACGAAGAATGGGCTCTGAAGAGCCAAACTGCAGCCCTCATAGCAGAGGTATCTCTTTTGCCACTGTGGCCATCTGATAAGAAGAATCTTTCCGAGTGATATAATTCATGCCATTTTTTTTTCCAATCTTAGATTGTTCGGAGAGAAGGCTTAGATCTCTGGCAAGAGCTTCTGCCTTCGTTAGTTTCTTTGTCTGACAAAGGTCCTATGGAGGTATATATTTCCGATTTTGCCTGTTTTCATTCTGGATTTTTATTTTTGAGTACTGACTTTATACTGAAACAAATGGTCATTCAAAATATAGGCTGAGTTAGTATCTATGTTGCTGAGATGGCTTCCTGAAGATATTACGGTTCATTATGAAGATTTGGAAGGTTCATTTCATTTTGATGCCATCTTATGCTTTCATTCTAGCAAAGCTTGTTGCACTGTTTTGATCAAACTTTCCACTGGACGCCTTTTACAGGTGATCGGCGAAGATTACTGTTACGTGGGCTTTCTCAGTCCCTGTCGCAGATCTTACCTCTCCTATACAGTGTAAGTTTCCTATTTTATTGAAATTTTCACGTGATACCCCATAAATGGAACTATCCACCTTTGCAAAACTTTCATCGCCAGCTCTCTCCTTCTTGCCTCCATTTTAGGCATTTTCAATGTATAACGTAAAAACGGATGAAAGCAACTCCTGCCTCATTTTCATCTTTGGCAAATGCCATGGGAACAAAATTTGAAAGATGACAATCCTTTATTATTCAAGTTACAGAGCGTATGAGTACTGCTAACAGATATCTGTAATACAGTTACTTGAAAGACATTTCACAGGAGCGTTCAACGAAGCTAGCAGGCAACAATTTGACGTGGCAAAACAGCATGCAGCTGCGGTTACTGCAGCCCTAAATGCTGTAAATGCATATGCTGAATGGGCGCCGGTATCTGACCTTGCCAAATATAAGCTGATTGATGTGTATGCTGCTGTCTCTTACACTACTTAGCAGCTTATTTTGACTATGAAACGTGTGCTTTAAGGAAGTTGATCTGGCTTATTTTAACAGATGCGGATTCTTTCTTTCTTCTCTTGACTTTCGTACTCACGCTTGCGAATTCTTTAAACTTGTCTGCCAGAGGTATTCATGCAAACGCAACTTGAGCTTTGAAGATTTGCAAAAGTAAAGATCCATGAATATGGCTAATTAGTTCCCATTATTTTTTTGTTATCTATGTATTCATATGCAGGAGACGGCCGACTGATGACTCAACTCATGAGTTTGATGATGCAATGAGAAGTATTTTTCACATTCTGATGGGTTCATCGAGAGATTTCTTGTGCAAATATAGTTCTAGTTCTGCTGGAGTTGATGAAAGTGAAGTTCGATTTGCTGAATGTGTTTGTGAGAGTATGGTGGCATTGGGATCATCATTTATGCAATGCATTGGTGAGGACGACAATGTGCTTTCCCAATATGTTCAACAGGTACGATAATTATTGCTGGAACTTTTTAGGACGTAAATATTTATACTGTCATTGATATGAACTTCTAGCTTTTCTTCTTTTCTTCTTTTTAGTGTAGGAACTGCAATGATTAAAAAAATTGGTGCGTTCGATATTTATCATTATAGATTCTTGAGTTTTTTAAAGTGTCATATTCCCTGAATCTGCAAATTTTGTTTACTCGTTGTGTAGATTTGATGGCATGGTAACATCCTTTATTGTAGTTATGTCTAGTTCTTTGTTCTGTTACATATAGATAATTTGAGTTTTCCATGCTCAATCAGAACTGAACATTGCCTTTGCCACAATTTGATTTCACCCTGAGGCATCTGGCTTGAATGTTATGTGTCTATGAGTCCATATCTATGGTAGTCCAACATTTATGGGTGTGAACCATAAAGGCTAGGCTTCTTGATTGCTTCAATCAGATCCTGCGTTCCATTGCCAAACCAAATCCAGCGTTACTGTCACTTAAGAAGTCCCGATCCAGTGTCATTCACTGTTTTGGATGCGCATGGGTTGCCCTAGGCAACTGAGAAGCAGAGCTAGGGTTCACTTTATGTTAGCCACTGTCACGAATAATAAACATGATGAGTATCCTTACATGAGTTATTCGTGCTTTGACCACAGTCTATGTTGTCACAGTGCCAAATAGCTTAATGTTTATGACGCTTATCTTGAGATTGTTCATATTTTTATTTAGTCGCAATGTAGCACAAGTTGGTGACAACAAAGTTATCACCTATGGACTTGGTTTTTGTGAATGTCGAAGTCCCAAGGGTGTGAGACATGCAATGCATATGTTCTACGAGTTGGTATCAGGCAAGCGAAACTGGTTTGTTTGGTTTATGAATAATGTGGTCTTTCAGATTCCGGAATTAGTGGGTACATTTCGGTGTCAATGTTAATCTTAGCTAGGGTGCTTTTGAACACCGGAAGCATTTCTACCCTAGACTGGTTTAAAACATGCTTTGCTAGGGACTGACTTTCATGGTCCATATTGATTTTTCAACATTCTGATCCTTGACGTCGATTAGGATACATCTGAGGTACCGGTTAAAGGCTCTTAAAGGATGTTCAAATTTTTTATTGATTGGCTCATTTGAGTCAGGGTTAGATCAGTCCGTAGTTTCTTACAGGTTAGTATGGTCCAACCCTTGTTTTGGTTTTCTGAGTCCTATTGTGATTCTGAATCGTCTGACACATATTTTTGGTTCATAATCTGTATTCCTTGAGGTGATTTTCATGGTATGATAGGATCCCAGAATAGCGGCACGAAACAGGGAGGATCCGAGAGCAGATACTCGGGAGTAAGTAGGTAAGAATCAGTACTAGGATAGACAAGGGGATAGAGAGGGATGATCTCCGGGGGAAACCCTAGAATGTGACCAAGGAGCGAGTTCAAGAGCGCTCCAGCTCGCCCAGAAGGCTTCCAAAAGTGGCCTACAGTTTCGAACCCTAAGGGTTCTTATACCCATCCCCTTAATGGGCCCTTGGCCCTTCTGCCCTAGGCCTTCCTGTCTGACCCTTCCCTTTCCTGACGTAAGTTGCCCGGATAATGGACCTGGTTTTAGGTCTGACAATACGGGGCCTAACAGGCTACTATACCACAGGCTCTGGGTATTTCAATCTGGTGACATAGTAGCGATTGTCTATAAGATAATGATGGTTACTGGACAAGGCAGTCTATTAGTAAATAATAATATGCATCTGGGTAGTACAATTTCTGGATAGTTCATGACTAATGTATTGAATATCAGTTGGGATTAGGTTTGCCTAGTATTTATTTGTCCTTAAAACTGAACTTGGGATCCACTTGAGCTACAGTAATTGAGGTTATTTCGTTTCATGATTCTGGAGTGCGAATAAAGCGGCTGTCTATGAAAGTTTTTCTTCATTTTTAAAACTTTTTTGAGTCACGCCATCTTATATGTTTTTCTAATATGATGTATCATTTCTAGACATCTTGCAAATACCTAAATTTCTGCATGGGCGTTTCTCTGTGTTCCTGCAGATGCTAGTGTACTTTCAGCATTTCAAGTTCACACTCCATTTCTGTTCTTTGAACTTTTGGCTGGTAAGTTTAGTTCCTTCTAATTTGGTCTTAATGGTTTCTGGTTTCTGTTGGAATCACAGTGGATTCTAAGTTATGTTTTTGTAACAGGTGGTTATGAAGGACTTAGCTTCCAAGGCAAAATATTCCACACAAGCTATGGAGGGCACTTCTGTTGAGAGAGAAAAGATCAGAGTGGAAGCTTTCATAAACGATGATGTTTGTTCTTCTATTTTAGATGTTTCCTTCCGACGTATGCTCAAGAAAGCTGTCCAATCTGGAGCTGCACCTGTGGAACCCTTAGAGTTATGGAACAATGAACTTGATGTTAAGGTCGACTTCAGTCAGTACCGCTCTAAATTGGTATGCCGCAGATCTGGCTTTTACTTGTGGTGGAAGGTTTTTTTTCATATACCAGTCATATCGAATTAATTGGATATAAGGATTAACTTTTAAGTTTTAATGGATAATTCGCGATTAAGTCATCAATGAAAGCTTCCTGCGTGTAAGTTAGATGTAGTACATACAATACATTAGACTGCATGCAATCTCAGTCGATAATCTTGATAATTTATTGGGAATTTCATAATGTCCGTCGTATTTTATCAGTTGACAGGCTCCTTACTGATAGTAATTTTTAGAGTTTATTATGAAGATGTAACACCTACCATCATTCATTTGGTATTACGTTTTCCACTTTTTTTATTCTTTCTGTGTCTACCTTTTTTTAACTCAGATAATCGTTTAAATATGTATAGTTTACTAATATTATGCTCGCAATTTTTTTAATAAAGATTTCTGATGTGACACTCGATATAGCAAAGATACCAGGCAATGACACTCGAGGTAGCAGTGTTCATTAGCAAAGATAATAGTGAACACCTATTTTGTCTGGTTGCCTTGGTGACGGCTTAGAAGTCACAAGCATGGGGGTTAGTCTGTCGTAGGCTAGAATTTCTCTTTCATCACTTATTTTTTTGCATCACCCTCACCCTCACCAATTCTCCATCTTCATTAGGATCACCCTGGGTACCCTTACGGATATCCATCCAATCAGCTGGTGCAGATAGCCTTCTTTCGTTTCCTTCTCTGCCTTAGCCGTATTTGTGAGAAGAACAAGGGAGGACATTTGGCCTGGTTAGCATAGAAGCTTGGAAGGGAAGCATTACTCGCCCAATCCCTTAAACGGCATGGGACCTTGTGGGGGCGGGGGCTAGTTGTAGCCTGTTTTTTGGCTTTTCCTCTGAATCTGACCCGTTATAGAAGAAACTGCTTCGGCCTGTCAGAACTTTCGAGTTTTGCTTTCTCATGTTGTACTATTTTTTATGTCGGAACTTCAGGTTTGTCAAACTGCGGAAGTAATTTTTTTATACATACCATCAACTGGTCCTCCACGGGCGAATTTATCACACTATTCATCATATCCGACTGCGACCCTGCAAAGGGGTTGTTTAGTTAAGGGCATTGCAGAGATGCCGTGACAACTGTCTGGATCCAACTTCTCTCTAACTCAGTCAACAAAAACTGAGTTCATTTCCTTTATGTTCATTTCTTTCATATGAAAGCTATGATCTATCCTTTGTTTTGGCTTAACTAATTCCAGCCGATCATAATGTGCACAATGTAGTTGGTAGCGCTGCAATAATAAATGACCACAGAATAAAATAATTAACGGGAACCTATGTACGTTCATTTCAACATTCACGAAAATAACAAGAAATGAAGAAATAAGTTGTGCGATATAAATTGTGAAACCCACCCTTGTAACTACTGGTCTCCTCTCAAAATATACACTTCTTATTTGATGAAATGCTTGACTTTTGTGGCCTCCTATGCCATCACTGAAATGTAACTTTTGTTGCAGTTGGAACTTATCAGACTTATTGCCTTACACAGTCCAGTGATAGCTGCAACAAAAACTTCCCATCGAGTTGAGATGACTATCAGTGCTTATGCAATGTCTCCGGTGCCACCTAAGGTATGCTACATGCATGCTCAAATGTCAATCAAGGCCATATCTGAGATTCAGTAAACTAGTGTATTTTTCTCCGAGTTAATAATTTTTAATTTATTTTATTCCTGTGGAGTTGAAAAGTTTTCAAAATGGCGATGAAGGGGCATTTTTTTCAAGATATAGGGTTGGTTGGACCACCTATTTCGTTTAAAGAAAACATAGGGGTCTACAACTAAGGTACATACGAAGAAATGCGATGGTTTTTTTTCCAGATACAAGATTATACAAGAGAGATAAAAGGAAAACAAAAACCTAATTTACTGCGAAGTTTCTAAAACCACAAATAATCCTGTTCACGCCTACCATGATTCACAGTTACACCCTTCAGTTATAAAAAGACTGCAATTGCCATGACCCTGCAGCAGCGGGCAAAGCTACTGAACACAAGGCTCCCAAATTAAGACTGATAAATAATATTAAACTGTATCGTACCCAGGAATTAATTTATTGGTTTTTTTGACTCTCAAGTAGAAGCAATTCTCCTTTCGTGTCGAGTAAATTACTATTTTCTATGGGAATCACTAGTTGCTTTTTTCTTGTCCCCTTCAGTTTTCTCCATTTCTCTGCGTCTGACGAATAGGATTCTGCTTTTGAAGTGCTTATGATGTTCCTGCTGTCGGACAGCACTCTGTTTTTCTGACCAAAGTTACTGTCAGGATTCTTTTACGATGTAAATCCTTGTGAATCTGTTTTCTTTGCAGGACCTAAGTTTGCTGGAAAACATGCAGCTAGGGTTGGAAACAATAGTTGGGGCCATTTTTGAGGAATCGGTCCTACTTAGCAACCCTCAAGAGGTTAAATTTGGTCTGAGGAATATCCTAGAAGGTTGTCCAGTGAGTTCTCTCTTGTTAATGTAACTCATAGTTCAAGGTCAGACTGTAAGTTGTTGATTACTTGTAATTTGAAGGTCTACTGCAACAACTGCTCGGTTTAAAATGGACCGAGCCAGCACTGGCAGAAATATTAGGACGGTATCTAGATGCGTTCGGACCTTTCTTGAGATCATTCCCAGAAGCAGTTGGTTGCGTCATCGATAAACTGTTTCAACTTTTGACGTCAATTCCCCTTGCACCTGAGGTCTCTAGAGTATTTTTTTATAACCTGATTGTTTTCTTGTACCTTTGTTATTTATTCTTCTGATTATTCATGTACTTAGAGTGCCCTTTTGACTGCCGCATTAAGCAGGATTCTTGTGCAACCAGTACTCGCCATGCTAGATTGCAAATTTGTACATCATTTCTTCGGATCGCCAGAGCTTCTGACAAAAGTATTCTGCCTCATATGAAGGTGACCTTGTTGCTCCTTTTTGCATTTCTTGTAATAGCATTGATTCGTACTGTATTAGCACAGGGCCACCTATCTTCTAGTACCTCTTACAACGGGGCATTTTTAACTGTAAAACTTGTCTTTAACGTGTATTAGTGAAATCAGATGCTTGGACATTGTAGTGCGATCAAGTTGGAATCCACTTTCAGAATAAATCTTTTCAGTCCCAAGCTTGTGATATAGTTATCTCTGCATTAAATGGGCGAAGGCAGAGACACATAGAATGAAATAGAAGCCATTTCCTCGGTCAATTATTTTTACAATTGATCAGGAGAGGTTGCTGATCATTCAAAGATGCATTACGCCATGTAGAAGAAAAGAAACAGAAACAAGGTAATGGAAATTTAAGCAATGGGTATGCTTCGCACATAAGCTTGTGAACGTGAAGATCATTGTAGCTTTCAGAGTATTGGACTTTTCTTTTTATTAAAAATTCACTTTATACCCCCTATGACGGTACTATGGTAACGAATGTGACTAGAATATGCGGTGCTAATAATAGATTATTCGTTGTATGTTCCTCTGTAGAGATCTATAATAGTTTAGGTGATTATCTATTTAACCAATTATGTGATTGTATTTGTCTCTAAGTTCTCTGAATGAATCTGTCACGGGGCCCCATCTATGCATAACTGCTTTCGCCCTCCCATCCCGGCCTTGACAGACCCCCGTGGGAGCATCACTTAGGGGAGAAACTCGAGTATAATGCTTTGGATGACGACACTTATTGAGGATATGAACATATTCTTCACATATATACAGTGTCGGACGATAATATCTTTTTGGTACTTAGCGGGTGTCCCTGCGTAAATTGTTTTGACTCTGCACAAAGTTCTCGAAGTGTTATAGGTTCTCATGTCCTAGTATAAACGTCGCAAGAAACACATCATCTAATTGTCTTTACTTCTGCCTGATTTTTTTCTTCATGCAGGGAATCGCAGATACCATGGCTTATCTTCAAGGAGAGGGGCGTCTACTTCGTGGAGAACATAATATTCTTGGTGAAGCATTTCTCGTTATGGCTTCTTCCGCTGGGTAAACCCAACTGCACGCTTAGTCATTGCATAATTGTTTGAGTTCTCTTACTTATGGGCTCATTTCCACAGGTTTCAGCAGCAACAGGAAGTCTTGGCATGGTTACTCGAACCTTTAAGCAAACAATGGACACAAACAGAATGGCAGAATGCTTATCTATCTGATCCATCAGGCATGAAACGTCTCTGTTCTGACACACAATTCATGTGGTCAATCTTCCATAATGTAACTTTCTTTGAAAAGGCTCTCAGGAGGGGTGGAACGAAGAAGGGCAGTCTGAATGTACAGAACCCCTTGTTGGCAGCTGAGGTCTCCACCTTTCAGCATCCCATGTCATCTCATTTGCCATGGCTGCTACCTCCCCTTTTAAGGGTAGGTATAAATTCTGGAAAAAATATCAGAGAAAGGAAACTTTAACAGGAAAATTTATCTGACAAATATGAAAAGGGTTATGATTGATTAGTTGAATGCTCGTCTGTATTTTGAATGTCAGAGTTTTGAGCAGTGTCGTGAGTTTCTTTTTGTTGATCTGCAGCTTCTCCGATCGATACATTCACTGTGGTCCCAACCAATATCTCAATCGTTACCAAGTGAACTAAGGGCGGCAATGACTATCAGCCATGCTGAACAGGCCAGTCTACTTGGTGAATACACGGCTAAACCTTCAAAGAGTCAATCAAGTCTCGCGGAGTGTTCTCCAATTGAAATGAACAAGGAAGGGTGCTCTGGGTCAAATGAAAGTAACATTAGAAACTGGCTGAAGGGTATCAGAGACAGCAGGTAATCATCGTTCAGTAATTAATATCATTTTTTCAATCCAACGGGATTTTCTGCTTGTTTAACTTTTTGTCATTATGATCAGAGATCTGGGTTACTGTAGACTAAGCACATCCTCTCCATACTTTCATCAAACATTGTTCTATCTCTTGAAAAAGCTTCCATTAATCAACTGGCTTTCTCCCTCCTGAGATATAAAAACACATCAGCATCTGATTCTTACCTTTTACTGATCGTGCAGAAAGAAAAAGTCTTTTTGTTCTGCTCAAGGATACTACGTCTTCTGTAGATATCAGGGTAAAAACCGGTGTTGATGACTTTTCAGAAGATACAATAGATAGGGCAAAATATTTTTTCAGTTAAAATGTTTTTGTCAATTAGTGTGTAAGATTTGGTATTTTGGTTTACTTTTTTGTTGACGCTCATGGTGATGGAGTATCCTGCGTGCAGCTACAACGTTCTGGGGCTGTCCATAATGACAGGGGAGAGTTTTTTTCATTGCGTAGAGAGTTCGTCTTTTGCTCTGGCGCTTATGGAAAATGTACAAGCAATGGACTTCAGGCATATACGTCAGCTTATACACTTAGTACTAGTTCCCTTCGTAAAATCCTGTCCTCCAAATCTATGGGAGGAGTGGATCGAAAAGATTCTGTACCCTTTATTTGTCCACTGTCAGCAAGCCCTCAAGTTTTCATGGAATAATCTTCTATCCGAGGGCAGAGCAAAGGTCCCTGACCTCTTCAGCGACCCATCTGGACTGGATTTGAAGGTCGAGGTGATGGAGGAAAAGCTGCTTCGCGATTTGACTCGTGAGATCGGTTTTCTCTTATCTCTTTTAGCTTCCCCAGCTCGAAACAAGGGGATACCCTCTGTTGAACAGCTTGCAAGTATCAGCCGCGCAGACTCATCATCCCTCAAGGACTTGACTGCATTCGCCTCCAGTTCTATGATAGCGTAATGTCTACAACAGCCAGCTTCTTTATCCATCTTCCTGCCCATTTTGTGATGCCTTCCAGTGGATCGACTGACGGCTTTATAATCCTTCCAGGTTCCTTTTGAGCCGTAAAGTTCTAGCTGTTCCCGTGCTACAAATCTGTAGAGAAGCATTCATGTGGACGGACGGTGACGCTGTGTCAAAAGTTGCCTCCTTCTGTGGCGTCGTGATCCTTCTTGCCCTCTCGACAGATAATATGGAACTTAGGGAATTTGTTGCCAGAGATTTATTTTATGCAATAATACAAGGCTTGGGACTCGAGTCAAATGCCATTATCAGTTCTGATCTCATTGGCCTCTGTCGTGAGATTTTTGTTTATTTCTCAGATAGGAATGCTGCTCCAAGACAGGTCTGTTTCTGTCCTTCAATTTCAGCCATTCCTGCATGATTCTCACCAGGAACTAGCTTTGATTGATGCGAGTTTTCACCGAAGTTCCTTGGCTTTTTTCCAGGTTTTACTTTCCCTTCCTTGCATTCGACTTGATGATCTACTTGCTTTTGAGGACGCCGTATCAAAAACAAGCAGTGCTAAGGAGCAAAAGCAGCATCTGAGGAGTTTCCTGGTGTTGGCCACAGGAAACCAGCTCAAAGCGATCACTCAGCAGAAAACCGCTACTGTGATAACCAATATATCAGGTAACCGCGTCAATTTTTTTATTTATTCAGCCCTAGAATTATGCTCTCTTTTAGAACCCGAGTTTCTTGTTGCACAAAAATGACTCAGGATTTCAATTCGGTTGACTTGGGATTTTTTTTTTCCTCTCACGATTTAGTTATTTTTCATCCAAGTCACTTCTGCTGTTAAATCCTTTGCCATTGGGTATTCTGCATCATTGGACGACGACTTTAGGTAGGCGCCAAGAAATGTTTTTTTTCAACATCTGGGGAAGTCAACTCCTACATTTGCTTGCATGGGCATTCCTATTTATAGAGGCCAGGTTCTTAATAGCCACCATAAATAATGCCAATATCGTCGACCACTCATCCCTAGGTTGACTGGGATAATCTAAGCCAAGGCGTGGCCTTGAAAGAACCGCTCTTCTTTGTCTTCCAGATAGTCAGTTTGCCCCTTGGGCTAGTCAGTTCCACATGCTGAAGTGCAGAAAGCAGGATAAAATCTCCACCTTTTTGGAGGACTCCTGATCCATCCTCTCCAGTGTGTGACTGCCGCAGAAGAAAGCGAGAGATCTTGGAACCCACATGGAATGGATTATTTGGAATTTATTATTTATATCTCCATTTCTGTACCACTGGATCATGAACGACAGCCGTCTTCTTCCTTTCCTTGTTCATGGGTTCCTGCCGGAGGATCCCAATTCTGGGGAAGCTCTTTCCAATAACTTAGGCACTCTTTCCAGTAATTTCCTTCTAAATGTGTGCTCTCTCTTGCCCACAGCTAGGCAGCGCGGCGCCGCGCCCAACCCGGGACCGGGCGTTGAAGACGACGCCATCGGCTTGGCCGCCATGACGTGAGGCCGCTGCGCGTGCCCCGAGCTGAGGATCTTGCGGCGGGGAAGGTGAGGGCCAGGTTTCTTCGTTGTGGGTGCAGACCCAAAGCGGGAGGTCAACGCAGCGAACCGAGCGCCGCCTGGGTTTCTCTCAATAGACCTCGGGCTGTGCTGTCGGTGTCTTGCCTGTGTTTGTACAGGATGAGGAGGGCCGTAGAGCATCTGCGAGCTTCTTTGACGTGGTGTAGAAGACGGGAGGGCTTCGAGCTTGAAAAACTCCAACGGTCTGTATTATCGTGGACTATTCGATAGTAGGTTCCTGACTTCTCACGACTGCCCATCTCTCTCTCTCTCTCTCTCTCTCTTCACTGCTCGCTCACAAGAGGAGATCGACGGTCCTCAATTGATTTCCCCATGGATGAGGTGAGCCATCTGATCCGTGCTACTGTTTTCTTACACCGTCAGATGCAGTTGACCAATCATGGCTTTCGTCTTAGATTCGTCAAATTTTGACTTCTGTGCCGTTTTATGTTCAGGGAGTCTGTATGGTCCTCAACCGGCGTCGGGTTCGAACACAGTTTCTCACAAATGGCCCTTGGCAGCAGGAGAGCTGCATCATCAGTTCAACATGAGCGGAGATCAGACGCGGGAGGGGGTGAAATTTAAGAAGAGCGCCGCCACCTCCAGCGATAGCGGGCCTCCGGCGGCGACAAAGTCAACGTTCTTCCTTAAAAATCGAGAAGTGAGAGGAGAGAGAGAGAGAGAGAGAGAGGTGGTGCTACAGAATCCAGACGCAGTCGGGGGCGTCGGGGCGGGGCTTGGCGAGGGTGCGGTAGACGTAGAGCTTGTCGACGATGGCGTCGTCGGGCCAGGAATCCTTCGTCCCGGGGGGGCGGCGGTGCTCGTCGATGACCTCGACACAGAGGTGGGGCATCCGCCGCGCGAGGGCCTTGCAGGCGCCGAGGGTCACCATGCAGGAGGACATCCAAAGGGATCGCATTGTCTCCAGCTTGGCGGCGTTCTCCAGCAGGGCGCCGTCCCCGAAGGGGCAGTCCCTGATCTCCAGCTTCCTCAGCCGGCGGCACCCCGCCAGCACGTGGTGCAGCCCCGCGTCGCTCTCCCCGGCGAAGGCCACCGAGAGCATCTCCAGGCGCTGCGCGCACGCGCCGATGGCCTCGAACACGCGGTCCGTGAGCAACCCCGAGAGGGAGAGCCGCCGCAGCCCCTTACAGCTCTCCACGATGGCGCCGAACCCGGCGTCCAGCGGCTGCAGCGTGGCGTAGTCCGGCGTCTTGGGCTCCATGATGCACAGGCGGAACCGCACCAGCCCCGGCCGGCTGCGCGCGATGGCCTGCAGCGCCGCGTTGGTCATCTGTCGGCAGAAGTAGAGCACCGAGTGCAGCCGCGGGCAGCCCGCGGCCACAGCCACTAGCCCGTTCTCGGTGAGCGAGACCGCCTGCGCCTGCGGCGCCTGCGCGTACGGGTCCGAGGGGAAGACCCGCAGCTCCTGCAGGAGCTTGCAGGAGGCCGCCACCGCCTCCAGCCCCTCGTCCTCGATCAGATCCATAACCAGCAGCTTCTGCAGGTTTCGGCAGCGGCCGACGAGCTTGATGAGATCCGGGCTCTGCACGGTGGCGTAGCTCAGGTTCAGCGAGGTGAGCCCCTCGCAGATCGGATACACGGCGGGGAGGTAGGCGGGGGCCGCCTCCCAAACCCCCGAGAGGCTCCTCAGACCACTGCAGCCTGCAAAGGCGGCCTCCAGCTTGGGGTAGAGCTCGGCGCCGGCGCCGGGGCCGGGGTCGGCGTGGAACCTGCCGGTGCCGAGGTCGACCAGCTGCGGGGCCAGGCGGACGACGTCGGGGAGCTTCTCCAGGGGCGTGGACTTGCTCAGCCGCAGGGTCCTGAGCCGCGTGCAGCGGCTCAGGAGGCGCTCGAGGGCCGGCGCGCTAGCCGGGCCTTCCAAGCACGCCATGTTCAGGCAGACGAGGGAGGTTGACGACTCCGGGAAGTAGCTCAGCCACTGCCCTCCGTGGTCCTCCACTTCATTCTCTTGCAGGTCGAGCTCCTCCAGATGCCTGAGAGATCAGCAGCCCACATTCGATTAATTACACAAGTTCAGAACCTGAATCAGCAGAGCGCATTATTTCTTCTTCTTTCAGGGTTTTCTGGGGTTCGACTGGTTCTATCTGAAAACAGAACGACCCAGAAACAGGGCGACTCCTTGTAATTCCCCATTACAGACACCCAGGTGGGGTGCCCTCCAAAGTTTAGATAGAGCAAAGATAGAAGCCTGAACTGCAGTTCCTCCGCACCACCGTGGACCTGGTGCCCAGAAGAAGGCCAGAGTCCCCCACATTGGTGATGCTACCGCGAATGAGGAGGTCTTCCGGCGATGAACTCTGCTGGGTGTGAAATGTGCAGAGAGGGAAAGGGCTGGTGTAGCTGACTGTGGATTCCCAGAATGATAAAAACCGCAGAAAATGGCGATACCCGCCAGGACCCTTTGTTCGCTCTCCGGTCACTTCCAAATTAGGGTTAGGGTTTTGGAGAGGCGCAGGTCGGGGAGGGCAGAGTCTAGTGAGAAAAGTGACGAAGGAATCGATGAAGCACCTGCAGTTTGCGGCGATGGTGGCGAGGCCGGCGGTGGTGAAGCCCTCGCAGGTCGCGAGAACGAGGACCTTGAAGTTGCAGAACGACTTGGCGACCAGCTCCAGGCACTCGTCGGAGACCACCATCCGCTTCAGGCGGAGCTCCTCCAACAAGGGGCATCCCGCCGCCAGCGTGGCGATCCAGTGGTAGGCGTCGCCGCCCCAGTCCTGGGGAACCAGATTGAAGTCGGCGAAATGGGGCTTCCCCTTGATCGACACGGCCCGCAGCGCCGGGAACCGCTCGACCACCCGGCGGGGGCAGACGGCGTAGCAGTTGCCGACGAAGATCCTCCTCCGGGAGAACCGATCGATCCGCTGCCACGCCCTGCAGACCAGCGAGATCGCGTTCCGGTCCCCGTCCGCCGTCAGGAACGAGAACACGTGCTCCCACACCTCGTCGGGGAATGCTCCTGCCGCCGCCGCCGCCAACGCCGCCCCCCCCATCATTCACCCCCACCCCCTCCCCCTTCCCCCCCCCGCCGCCGCCGCCGCCACCGCCGCCGAAGAAGTAGAAGAAGATTGAGAAGAAGAAGAAGAAGAAGAAGAGAAAGAGGTGGAGGAAGAGATAAGCTCTCGTGGGGCTGGTGAGCAGACCAGTAGGGGTTGATGCGGGTAACCGAGCCCTATAGTTTATAATTTCTTACCTCCCTCTTCTCCGCTTCCCCTGTCGTCTTTCACCACCCTCCCTTCCTCCCCCTCTCTCCCCCCGTCTTTTCTGGGCTAGGGCTTCTTCATCCTCACCGGCCAAAAACCAGAGCGCCACCCGAGAGAAGGGGAGAAGGGGGGGGGGGAGCCCTCCTCGCCGGCGGCTGCCTGCCGGCGACTGCACCGAGGAGGAAGGAACAGGGCCGGCGTGGGGGGTGGGCGGCCGTAGATCGGGCCGGAGAAGGGCACCAACAGTAGCCAAGCGCGCTGCAGGGTCGGTGCACGTCCATCAATCAGCAGGTGCCAGCTTGCCGGCGAATCCCGCCGCCGCGGCGTCCCATCGCCGCCACTCCGCCGCCGCCGACGGCGGCGGCGGAGACAGCTCCGTCCGCCTGCCGGTCGGAGCCTGAACCGGCGGCCTTCTCCACCAACCCGAGACGCACACGCACCCACATGGTTCACACGGCAGATCGGACCGGACCGGACCGGACCGGCCGCCTCAGGTCCCGCGGCATCGGCGCCATCCACGTGTGCGGCCCCGGCAGCCATTCGCACGTGGGAAACGGACGGTCAAGATAAAGCCTAGAGGGAGATCCTCCGTATCCGGGTGGTCCCCACCATACTCCCTTTCTCTTCCGACATGAGGTGTCGAAAGAGCGGCGGAGGTAGACTCTAACGTCTCCAATCGGATGGCCCAAGACGTCCCGCGCTGGCGTCATTATCACGTCCCGGGTCCCGCAGGACTAGCGGACCGCGGCTCCCCAAGCGGGCCCCACTAGCCTTCTCGATTCGATGATCTGTAACGTCCACCTCTGCCACGTCATGTGACGCGACGGCACCCCCACCGACACTCCTCGACGGTCTCGGGCGCCAAATGGGCTGAGGCCCATTCCACCTAAGTCGCCCCCACTTGGTTTTTTTTATGGCCCAATAAAAGCCATGCGGCGGCAGTTCAATGCGTACGAGGAATATTCGGCCCGATTCAATGCTTCGTCAGCGCCGAGTGGCTCCCTAAAAAAATCTGACGGGGGGCCACGTCACTGATTACTTTATTTGGGCAGCTCGACCGATGAGTCGCCGCCTAGTCAGACCCGTGGGGAGAGAGGACCCGGACGGAGACCCGATTAATTAGGGGGTTCGCTGGGCCCACCGCAAAAAGGTTGCTCGTATGTGACCGTTGTTTCGGGCGGGTATGCGGGGCCCGCGCCCGGTGGGGTTCCGGATCGGGACGGTATCTGGCTGGGTGGAGAGCGGGACAAAACTGGCCGTCGGATGCGGCCAGGTCAGGTTTACGTGGATGGATAGGCTCGGAACGCGTGGGGGAGGGAAACCGCGGGAACAACTTGGCACTCGAAACAACCGCGGCTCCTGTTACCGCCCACTTGATGGATCTTCTTTTCGATGCTCCAGAAAGTTCGACGTTCGTCAGAGGAGCGCAGCTGCACGCGTCGACAGTTGGCAGCATAACCGCCGCACACGTGGCGGCCGCCGGAGAGCCTCCCCAAGTGGAAAGTGATCTCTCTTGGGCAGGAGATAAGATCGGATTACTCTCTCTCTCTCTCCTCTCTCTCTCTCTCTCGCTCTTATCCACCCGGCTTCCGACTCTTGGTCGGTCCGTCAGGAGGAGTCCACAAGTTAGCGCCGGCATCGGACGGAGATCCGAGAGGGGCTTACCGTCGTCGGTCCGATCGGACGGCCCGCTGTAGCCGATGACAGGGGAGATGACCGACATTTGACCAGAAGAGGCACGGACTGGGGGGGCGTTGGGGCCCGCTTTGGCTGTCAGGCAGCGGACTTCCACCGTTTTCTCGCCACGTGGCTACCCCGGGACATGCCCACGTCACTCCCATCCAAGAAAGGAGCCCACCCTGGAATCGCCTCCCTCCGGTCCGTCGATCCGCATGGACGGCGAGATAGCGTCACCGATGTATGGTTACCGCAAACCAGCGTGGGGACGAGCATCCGGCGGTAAAACGAGGGAAGGAGGAAACCGGGTCGGCGGAGCAAGGTGGGAGGTGTGGGGGGGGGCAGTCCCCACATGCCCCTAACGCGGGGGGTGCTCAACGAGGTTTGACAGGTGACCGAGGGGGGGTTTCGGTGGTCTATAAATAGGCCATCCCGGGCGCCCTTTCTTCCTATGTCTATCGATTATTGCCATTCAAAGAGTCCATCTCGAAAGATCCGCGATTATCATCCCCTTCCGTTCTCCCTTATCCATTCGCTTGAATCCCGTCCATCCTGTCTTGATCGAAGATCGGTTAGGATTTTCTTGCCGCGTAGTTCTCGATCGCAAATCTCCACATCTCGGCGGATACCTCTGGATTCGATTAGGGCTGCCATGGAAGTCTCAGCGGTTGCAAGGCAGGCCAGCGCCGCGGGAACGGAGATGCTGATGCTCCCGGTGCGGAGCCGCGTGCAGCATCTTCCCGCGAGGCAGAGGAGGAGGATCGCTTTTCCAGTCTCCGGGGTGCCGAGCCGGGCCGTGGCGGCCGTTCCTCGGTGCCGGCGGAGGCCGGCTGCGATCCGCGCGGCGATCCGGTCGGAGGTGGCTAGTGACATCGCGAAGAAGGCTCCCTCGAGGAAGGAGTCGCCACGGAGATTGACGGTATGTTCTTTATCCTCCTCTTTGGGTTTTCTCTTGGAAGGATCCTCTAAGGAAGATGATGGAATCCCGTGGATGGACGAAAAATTTTACGAGCAATTTCTCTATTTTCAAAAAAATAAGTAGATAAATGGAATTTTGTCCAAATTCTTCTGGAGATAAATATTCCGGGAAATTTTTGGGGCAATATATTGCGTCTTAAGTTCTTGGGGGAGAAGCTGCAATAATTGGGAACAAACTTTGATTTGCTTGTTTCTTTTGACCGATTTGCGGCTTCGCAAGAAGAGGCAACTCACAATCGAGCTTTCCCTCTGTAGGCCGATAGCCCTCAGTTATTCGTGGGGCTTCCTCTAGATGCGGTGTCCGACTGCAACACCGTGAACCACGCAAAGGCGATCGCAGCCGGACTGAAGGCCCTCAAGCTTCTAGGCGTCGACGGCGTGGAACTACCGATATGGTGGGGCGTCGTGGAGAAGGAGGCCATGGGGAAGTACGACTGGTCAGGCTACATGGCCCTTGCCCAGACGATCCGCGATGCCGGCCTCCAGATCCGCGCCTCCCTCTACTTCCACGCCTCCACCGAACCCGCTATGCCTCTCCCGCAGTGGGTGTCCAAGATCGGCGAAGCCAACCCGGACATCTTCTTCACCGATAGGGCCGGCAAGCGCCACAAGAACTGCCTCTCGCTGGCGGTCGATGAGCTTCCCGTGCTGGAGGGTAAGACCCCGGTGGAGGTCTACGCGGGCGTCCTTCAGAGCTTCAGAGCCACCTTCTCAGATTTCCTCGGTTCCACCATCAAGGTAACTTGAACTTCAGCACTTTTTTCTCCCTCTCCGTTTCCTCGCCCATCTGGTGAAAACGCCATCTAAGATTTGAGGATTTTCCATCCACCTGCAGGACGTTCTTGTTGGCCTCGGTCCAGATGGTGAGCTGAAGTACCCGTCGCAGCAGCCGGCGCCGAGGAACAAGCAAGTCGCCGGAGTGGGGGAGTTCCAGTGCTACGACAGAAACATGCTGAATCGTCTCAAGGAGCACGCAGAGGCCACCGGGAACCATTTCTGGGGTCTCTCCGGCCCCCACGACGCCCCCCAGTACAACGCGTCTCCCGAGTCCACCAATTTCTTCAAGGAGCACGGAGGCTCGTGGGACACCCCCTACGGGAACTTCTTCCTCTCCTGGTATTCCAGCCAGCTCGTCGCCCACGGCGACCGCCTCCTCTCCGCCGCCTCCAGAGCCTTCGGGGATCTCCCCGTGACCGTCTACGGCAAGGTCCCGGTGATGCACGCCTGGTACAAGCACCGGTCCCACCCCTCCGAGCTCACCGCCGGCTACCACAACACGGCCAACTCCGACGGCTACGAGGCCATCGCGGAGATGTTCGCGAGGCACTCATGCGGCATGATCCTCCCCGCCATGGACCTCTCCGACGAGCACCAGCCGCCGGCCTCGCGGTCCAGCCCGGAGGCGCTTGTGGCGCAGATCATGAGGGCCTGCGAGAAGCACGGGGTCGCCGTCTCCGGGGAGAACTCCTCCCTCCGCGGCCCCCCCGACGTCGTCTTCGGCAAGATCAAGGAGACCCTCTCCAAGGCCAAGCCGTCCCCGGTGGGCCAATTCACCTACCAGCGGATGGGGGCGTACTTCTTCTCCCCCGAGCACTTCCCCACGTTCACGCAGTTCGTCAGGAGCCTCGACTGGTCCGACTTGCACCCCGACGACTTGCCCGCCGGCGACGGCGAGACCATCCCCATGACCCCGAGTTCGGCGGCCGAGGGCACCAGACAGATGCAAGCCGTCTGAGAGGAGCAGCAGTAAGTAGTAGGCAGACGACGACGACGACGACGACGACGACGGAGGAAGAAGAAGATGATTCCGCCATTAATTTATTACCCCCCACCTCCCCCGCTCTATGTAAATAGCATAATGGTGGTGGACTTGATGCATAAGCGAGGGCGTCCCCCCGAGGAGTAGTAGCCCAGACACGAAGTGATTTGTTATTTTTGCTGATTTTTGAGGCGCAATAAATCTGGCAGAAGAAAAATTACATTGAATATCTCGGTCCCCGTCTTCATCTCGCTCTCAACTCCTCTCTGTATGGCCTCGATGACGACGACGACGACGTCACATCTTTCCAGAAATAGGGATTGGCTGACTCGGCAGCGCGGGTTGCCTGATGAAGGCGAGGATCAGGTCTTGGGTTTGACCGCGTGGAACGCTCTGGGTGACGAGTCTCGTGAGGTGAGGCTTGTATTTGACCAGCATCCCCCATGGCCGCGCTTTCCCTGGGCCCGTCGCCGCAGTCGAGGGGAGAAGAGAGAGAGAGAGAGAGAGAGAGAGAGAGAGAGAGAGAGAGAGCAGAGGATGACGTTCGCATGAATCTAATCGAAAGGTCAAAGGTTGACTACCGTCCCCAGAGATTACTACGTTGATCTCTCTAGATTGGTCGTGAGAACCGTGGAGCCGCGTATTTTGACCGGCCGACTCATTCGTGCCATGTGAGCACTTTCTGAAACGCGCGAGACCTCTCTTTCAGATCCCGTCGGCGCCGTCATGCCCATCCGTGAACCGCCAGCAAAACCAGGGCAACAGCCCGTATACAGCACAAGGAAATTTACATATAGCAATGGAGAGAGAGAGAGAGAGAGAGAGAGAGAGAGAGAAGAGGGACTAGATGCTCCTAACGGGGCGAGTTCAACCCTCTCGGCTCTTCTCGAAGAAATCCATCCAGCCGACATTGGATCATCTGGGTCTTGATAAAGATGAGTTTTTTTTTGTTGTCTCCCCTTCCGCGGGGTAGCTGTTGATACTATTTACAGGCAATCTTGGTGTCGAAGCTGCTGAGGCAGATGGCGAAGGCTTGGAAGGCCGACAGGGGGTACTGGTAATCCATGGTGAAGAGGTCCTTCCCCACCTTCCCGAACTGGAGGACGATCTTCTCGCTGTCCGGGCCGCTCCCCGACGAGGCCACCAGCTGGAAGTTCTTCACGGAAGCGACGGTGACCCGGCCGCGGAAGTTGAGGCACCAGCATTGGAGCTGCTCGTGCCACCGCGGGGCCTTGTTCTCCAGGATCAGCAGCTCCTCCCCCCTCCCCGCCGCCGGCATTGGCCCCGAGGAGAAGCTCTCCGCGCGACAGGACTTGGACCGGAAGAAGGGGATCGACGGGAACGAGTCCACGCCGCCCAGCGGGAACTCCGTCTGCGTCGGAGCGGCGCCGCCGGCCCTCATCGCCGACGCCGGTATGGCGTCCATCGTGCATTGCATCCTTCTCGGCCCCCTGAAGAAAGAGAAGAGAGAGAGAGAGAGTCCCCCGTGAGCAACAACCATCTTGAGTGTACACGGCTTTAATGGCGAGCTTCCCACCTGGAGTTGAGGACGTTGAGCTCGTAGGCGATGCGGGCGACGGGGTAGTTCCCGGCGGGCACCCTGGGGGCGACCTGGTTGGAGCCCAGCCGGGTGGAGCGGCTTCTTTCGACCGTCGCGCCAGCGTGAGGGGGCATCGCATCGTAGGCGACGAACTTCGTTCCCAGGAAGTTCGATCTGGCCAAAGATGAAAGGGAAAGTTAATTTTTTTGGTAGTCGCAGATGAACTTGGGGCGGCGGCCAAGATGAAACCCACTTCAATTTCCCGATGTAGGCGGGGCTTCCTTTGGATATGTCGTTCGGATTCAGGGAAATGACGAAGTCGGTGCAGGTCAGGTGGCGGCTTCTGCAGGCGACGAGGAGGAACTTGCCGTTGTCTGCGAGGGCTGCGTTGGAGCAAGAGGGAGAGAGAGAAGGCAGATAAGTAGGCAGGGGGAGGACAGCAGCCAGAACTAGAAGGCCCGGGAAGGAAGACCAGTATTGCTAGACAAAGATGGTGAAATAAATAGAGCCCCGCTCAGCATGCGGTGGAGAGAAGGAGAGAGTGCCAGCCGAGGAGAAGATGAGCAGAATCACCTCGGGTAAGGCCAAGGTAGAGGTGGTACGTTTGCGTAGCTCGATTCCTTCTAATGAAGCACTGGAGGAGAGAGTCCCTCGGGCCGGGCTTCAGACCATGCATCAGATTTTCCATGGGTCAGTGATGATGAATCCGAGGAGCAAGCTGATGGGCCATGGCGGAAAGGAAGATCTTGGACAGCTTTCAGAAGGGAGGGGGGGGAAGAAGAGGATCAGGCTGACCTGCTTCAGCGAGATCGGGAAGGTCAGCTTGCCGGAGATTTCGGGGGTCTTGACGATCTCCCTGATGATCTTCCTCCAGCTCCTGCAGACGCCAGCGCAGGAGACCACGAACCTCCTGTCCGGCCACGCGGGGTCTGAATCTTCGACCCTCTGTAGCACGTCCCACAAGAGCTCGGGGGGGATGGCCGCCCAGCAGCTCTGCTGGAGGGCATCGACGGCTCCTCCCGCCGCAGCCGCCGCCGCCGCCGCTGCCCGATCATGGACGACTGCGCGATGAGAGCGCGAACGCAGGCCATAGCCACCGAGCTTCACCTCGAATCCCTTCCTCGAGATGCTCCCGATCTCCCCTTTCACGTCCTGGATGATGCTCCTGAACGACATGTATCCGACTCCTCACCAAATCCGCGCAGAGACGAGAAGCTCCTCGCAGATCAAGGACCGAAACCAGCGCACATTTGGCCCCCTCTCCGGCAGACACTCGGAGCTCCCAGGAATCCGAGTCTTGGAGGAGCTCGAAGAGATCGTCGGGAATCGCTCTTCCGCTCCGCCGTTTGGAGCAAACCGTACAGCAATCCACGGCAACAAGCGATGAACTGCTCTGGCCAGGGAGCAGCAAGAATCACGCGGCGTCTGCGCGTCCAATTCACCGAGAAGAAGGGGCCAGGCGCGTCGGATCAGGAAGGCGAGCTGCTTTCTCTCTCCGGAGCGCCGCTTTCCTCTTCCTCCGCCTTTAATCAGTCGCCCCCCGCAGGCGATCGGATCGAGGGCTTGTTGGTCCCAGCGACCAGGGAGAGGGAACCAGATCAGACAACACAGGTCCTGTAGAAATCGCCTCAGACTGCGAGTCGAGGAACGAGAGGAGGGCGATCCGCCTGAGTGCTTGGATTAGGAGGGGAGCAGGCGGGCGGCTATGGGGGAGAACTCCGCCGGAGGCGGCGAAGGAGCAGCTTCGTGCTTCTGGTTCTCCAGTGAGATCACGCGTTTTCGCGAGAGCTCTTGGGAAAGGAAGGGAAGGCTGCAGCTGTGGAGAAGAAGACCGATCGCCTGTGGATATTGCTGAGCTAGGAAGGAGACGTCTTTAGAGAGAGAGAGAGAGAGAGAGAGAGAAATAATTAAGTAATCACTCTCTTATCTGTCCCCGTGGGCTCTTTCCAGGTGAAGGAAAACGGCGCTGTTCGACTGGTGACGAACCCTCATTTTCATTTAATATCGAAATTGCCCCTATACGTATAAAACTCATAACTCCGTGCCAAAAATACCCCTCCCTCTCTCTCCTCTCTCTCGCTCTAGGCACGTGGTTGAGACGGGAGCGTCTAGATTCGCCTCCTCCGCCCCCCACGTTGCTACTCTTTTCGGCGTCAATTGGCGGCGGCGGCGGCGCAAGCTGACGGCAGTCTCCACATGAACTAGTTAAGGAGATGTGAAACGGAAGCCAGCCGCCGATGGACCTCCGACGTGGCATCTGATCGGATCTAGAAGGCCGGGATTAGAAGGTCAGACCTGAGCCCAAAAAAAAATCAACGGAAGCTTCTCTCGCTGCCCTAATTTCTCAAGGCCATAACCCCTTTTTTTCAAGCGGATAATGCTCGACGGCGCCGTTGACTTCGAGAAGGTCAGTGGATATGGTCGTCGCCGATTTTTTGCTAAAAAAGAAATCCGCATCCACGGCGGCAGTCGGCAAAACCGGCGACGCCGGCGATCCGCTTATCGCTGGAAAGGAACGAGAGATTGCTGAGTCAAATCTGGCCCAAAGAGGCGTCGAAGGACGTTCTTTAATGCCACGTGGTGGTCCCGATCTTATCCCCTGCCCTTTAGCACTTGAATGTGTGAGGAGGACACGTGCGCAATGATCCCTGCCGCCGCCGCGGGACCCGGCGGCGGTCTGGTGGGGGTCTGATGGCGGCGCGACGGCCGGGGGAGATGTCTGAAGCGGCGGCGAGCTGCTACTATCCATGATCTACGGTTTTAATGGAAAAAAATACTATTTTTAGGAAAACAAGGTCCAGAGTCTGCTGAACCCGTTGACTTGGGAGGAGCTGGATCGTCAGAAGCCTCCAACCGCTCAAGAAGAGCAGCTCCTGGATGGGAAATTACAGATGGACCAGCCTTCGGCTAGAACGGGAGGACCACAAAGTCCCAGTTTTTTTTTTTCTTTTTTTTTTGTTGCTGTAGTTGCTATAATTGAATAAAATTTTCCAGGAAGACAGCAAGATCTCAACAGACGCGCTGACGTGGAGCCACGGAATCGGGGGGCGGCGCATGAAGGGCAGCTAGCTCGTGCGAGTCGGTCTCATCTGCGAGCAACGAGAGAAAGCGAGCGTTATATCATCTTCACCGCGGCTCCGAGGCCCGCATTTCCACGTGAGCGCCCTTGACTTCTCCCAAGGATCGTTGACTAGCCCAGGGTGAACGGATTAACTCGTTGACAAAGAGAGTGATTCAAAGATGCGGGAGGATGGAAATATTCCAAAAAATCCTAAAAATTTTGCAGTTATAGATTGATGCGCGGCGAGAACGGATAATCACTATAAGAAGAAACCCGGAAGAGGCAGTCATCAGGGGAGAGAGAGGGAGAGAGCGGGGAGAGAGAGAGAGAGAGCGGGGAGAGAGAGAGAGAGAGAGAGAGAGAGGCCATACCTTGGGCTGAAAGGGGCTGTCTTTGGGCGTCTCGAGGAAGAACTTGCTGGATAATACGGCTTCCGAGGGCAGCAAACGGGGGTCCTCGACTGATTTCCTGCTCACCTCGCAGCCCTCATCTCTGCCCACCGCTTCGACGTAGAGTTGACCGAGAGTTGACCGGAACCGGCGACTACCCTGGAAGTGGTACATCTTGGTTGCGAGAGGAGCGGGGACGTCTGGGAGAATCGGGTCAAACGCAGCAAGCATGAGGCCCATTTATGGAAACCAGTTTGGAAGAGCACCAATAGAGATAGAATCGATTCAGAGGAAGAGACACAGCACAAAATTTTCTAGCTGCAATCCGTGGAAATCATCATGGTGCAAAATGAAGATACCAGTTTTTTTGCTATTTTAAGGCCCTCTATGGAAGGAAGGAATGGATATAAGATGGAGAGCCCGTTGACTTTACCGAGCAGATTGACAGGATTACAGGCTATGACTGACCGGTTAAAAGTGTTAAAAATTCCAAAAGGGGGCAGCAGACCGTGTGACTGACCACCGAGAGGATGATGCCGGCGAAACTCGGAATGCGTCATGATCTGTTCGTCCCTACGATGCCCCATCACTGCGCTTTTACCGACTATTAATCGCTTCTGCGCTCTACCTGAAAAACGGCACAGGAATAAGAAATATATACAGATATATCCAGACATGTTGAAGGAGATTCATGGCGTGGAAGGAAGGGCGGCTCCCGAGGCCGCCGACATATAGGGATCAGAGTCAGAGATCATGAGACCGAGCCTTCAATCTGATTTTATGAACTAACAAAAAAAGGGTATCTCGCTAAGAACAGAGACCGAGACAAATCGCATAGCAAGAGAAGTATCTTTCAGCTATGCATCTTTCATTTTGCTGCACCATGAATGGTTCCCAACAGTTGACTTTTTGAGAGGATGGTAAGAATAGTAGATTCAGATTATGCTAATCTAACTACTAGTCAGCGTTTCCAGGAATGTCTGAATGGGGGGAAAAAAAAAACACATGATTAGGAGAATACTCAGGGAAGGATGCCACCTTTTGCATCAGAGGAAAAGGAAGAAACCATTCCAGTTTGGTCGTGAACATTTGACTCTGAAATAGTTTCCTCATCACCATCCAGGGACTCAGATTTTTCCTGCTCTCCAACCATAGAAACCTGGTCTAAAATATGTTAAGATGAAAACGAAACATGCAGTCATGGTCAAATCGTTTCATCTTGATTACTCGGCGGAATTTTTTAATGCTGAATGAGCAGCATAAAAAGTAAGAACGTCTGATAAAAAAATGCCTTTTTGAGTACAGCTCACATCCATCACAGCTGGAGTGAAGAAAACCAAGGAAGTTATCATCTGGATTTGTTCAATGTCGAATCTGTATGTAATGAAAAAAATCCGTCCATAAAACCCGGCATTTTATTAGGCTATTTTGATCCACAGGAAAAACATTCACCTCAAATTTTAAATGCAATATTAAGGAAAAATAATCCCAAATCAGGAAAGATACTGTTATGACTTGCTTGAAATTTTTTTCTCCCTTTTCTCTGTGGCTTCTTGTGACTACTACCTCCATCAAGCTCTGCAGTCAGGTCTTCAGCGGATTTTATTAATTTGCAACGTTCTGCAAAGTGTTTTATGCAGCGTATCATCAGCAACAGCTATCCTCAATAAAATTATATTCGAATAAAAGAAAGCAAAAATGAATGTTAAATGAAACGGAGTAAGTTCGGCCAACTAGATAAATGTAAAACTCTTAATTTTAGACCTGAAGCAACAAAAGCAAAGTTCTTGCTAGGAATTATTATTAAAGATCACGAAACAAAATGATCTCCATTGGTGAGTAAATATAAACTGAACGGGCTTACATAGGGCGATCACTCTATCTGTTGCACGTGGGTTAAGAGACTAAGCGCCAACATTCTTTACTCCGCGAAGTTCAAGGGGACTTTTTGAGATTAAAAGCATGTTGAGGCCGGGCGAAATGGTCAACTAACAACTTAGGCATGATTCTTAAAAAGCTGGAAGATGAGACGTGGTAGAAAGAGATTAGCTGGTTTCTTTGGTGTTGTCCCAGTACGTTTCCATGTTCAGCAAAGATGATGCCCATAACAAACCAGGGAAATGACACTGGTGAGCTCTTTAACCTTTCCATGGTTTATCCATATGCCTGAGCATTTCTGGCAACGTCACTAAATCCAGGATAAACTCATGATTTCCTAAAAGTATTTGAGAAAGTCCGGGATATTTTACTGATTTTTTAATCATTTTCATGTTCTGACTTCAAAATGAATTTCATGGTTTACAGATAAATTATTACATCTAAAAAAGTGTTTTCATTGGTGCTGAAAAACGTGCTTGAGCACATAAGACTGTAATGTCAAACGAAGAACCCCCCCCAAAAAAAACAGCATGGTGTTGCAGAGTCAAACCTGCATGAGCTGCATATTGACTCGCTTTAACTGGCTTCTTACAAGCATTGCAACAAACCTTCAGCATGGATGGACACTCGTGTGAGAATAAGTGAAAAAGAAGAAAACTTCTATAAAGAAAAACTGTCGTGGTAAGAAATTATAAAGAAAAACGAAATTCAACTGATGTCAAGAAATGCTGAAATGAGGATAGGCAACAAAAAATAAAGTTGGCCCGCTACAGTTCAAGCATCTCGAGATGGCTGCAATAAACAGAGTTTGAAGGATCAAATCGCGGATGATTCAACTTCGTCTTAAAATCCAGCATACACGCACTAGCGTTGGGATATAAAACAAATAGCCAATTTCCTATTAGCTTTGCAGAAAAAATATACAAAATAAATAATCCACTTGCAATATGCCCTATGTAACAAATTAGTCCAACAAGCAGTACAAATGGAGCGTTTTTTAAACAGAGATAGTTGCATTAGGAAGAAAAGCAACATGAGAAAAGTAAGTACATCCGGAAAGATCATTGGCATACCCTCTGAGAAAAAAAGTTAAACAGATTTAAACACCAAAGGCTAATGATTCCTTTTGGAAAAAGACGTGAGAAAATGCACCACAGTAGGTCAACTGTGACCATTTTGATCAGAACTAAGAATTGAAATTTTGAATCATCTTAATCTTCCAATGGGTATGCACATAATATATCCATGAAAAGGTCCATGAGATTTGAACCTCTCTGTAATAATGCCCACATGTAGCAACATACTCTACAAACGTTCACTTTCTGAATTGCAACAAAATTCCTAAAATGAAACCAGTTCATGGGGGCCCGTTTCCAACAGAAGGGAATTCCATCAGTATCTAGAACCACTGAAATCTTGATCGAAAAAGGTATTTCATTTGGTTCATCATGAATTGAAGTAGTCACAGGAAACATCAGGTTCTAATACCTTTGGGACACGAGTAAAAGGTGACAAATGTCAACAAAGATTTGGAACAGGTCACGAAAAAAAGAGAGAAAAATATGTATACACCTGCATAAATGTGTCAGAACAATATCAACTGCTCTGCATTGTTGGATGCTTTTGGAAGAAATTTTCAAGATCTTCCATTTACAACTCCCCAACATGAAACTTCATATCTGGAGTTGCTGTAATATGCAATTGCATTTAAAAACCTAAAGGCAAGTACACACAAATATGCTTACATGATTGATCCAAAGTTTTGAAATGTCCCTCACGTTAAAGTTTCAGATTCCTCTACAATTATTCGTCATATCTGTAGATGTGGCCCTTTCACTCCCATAACTCGCGGTTCATTACAATTTATGCAATCATTTTATGTTATAATTAAATAAAAAATAACCTAGAACCTTCCAATGACTTGTCTTAGTAGTAACTTTAGAGTACCCATTACCATAACACATAAAAATCAATGAAAGATAGAAACACTGCGATCGCCAAATACTAGTTCAATATGCTAACAAACAAAGGTGAACAGATGAAAATGTAATTTTTTCATGTAAAAAGATTAAGATTTACCAGATCCAAGGGATCCGCCAGTGGCCTAGAATCAAAGACGTGCATATCTGAAAAGAGTAGTTGTTAAATAAATCATAATACCAAATTCACTAAGTATAAACTGATAGAGCTCACACACTATGTTGCACAAAAAAATCTAATGAGAATATTTTCTTCCTTACGATGAAGAATGGTGGATGAGATTTGATTACATTAAAGACATAAGATAAGTTGCATAAATACAGAACAAAAGAGCAATATCACATAAACCTTTCCCTAAAAAAACGAAATAAAAACCATATGTAAAGAGCAATACCAACCAGGCCAATAATGATATCAATTAAATCCATCCCGAAGTATGCCTCCCGTACAAGCACCAGATGTACAAAGAAGTAAGGATTATACTTGAATAGATTTATGTAATGTTTAATCAAAAGTGAGCACAACTTTTGTGAGTTCCGTAATTCAATCAGATTACAGTAATGGGAAAATTCTAAAAATTGCCCTCTTGAACTGAAATCATGCTACCTTGACTGCGGAGTTAAAGCTTTTCCTTGGGTGACACTTTCTTTGCAGCTTATCATGAGCCCACGATTGTGACTGAATTGGAATTTAATTCTAGCTATATCATATCTAGTGAACCAGGCATACAATGGCATACCTGATTGGTTTATGTCTTGAATTCAGCTTAAGAAGTCCATGCTATGAAACTACAGACAACTGCTATATGAATTGGCGGTGCACAAACTTCACCAGACATGTTATAACTGGTCTCTTCGCTTCTCCGCGTCAAAACGAAACTTTTTCCCCTTACATCTACATTGGAATACCAGTAGCTGAGGCATCATGTGTCGAGCGAACATAAAACATGCAAGGGGATGTACCACATGGACTTTGGTCGAAGAAAGTCAAGGAGTGACGAATCATCATTATGCTCTATTGGATAGAGTTGAGTGTCAGAGTTGGGGTAACTTGAAGCTCGAGAGCCTTAATATTTTATTTGACCATCAGGCAGAAATTATGATCATATTTTAAAAACGAAATCTAACTAAATTAGCACAATGATTTTCCTAATCAGACGTCCAGAGAGGCCCATTTAAAAACCAAGGCTAAAAAAGTCTGTTTATCACTATCTAACAGAATCCAACAATAGTAGCACTCAACTTTAAACTGACACCAATGGGGGAAAAGGAGGGTGGGGGCTTCCACTTTGAGTTTTTAACGGAATTTTGATCAGATTTAAAGGACTCTACGGATGTACATCCCTTTCATCCATTGCCCTGCCCAAAGCTGAGCCAAGTCCTCTCTGAATAATCCATATGCAGTCCTCACTGACTAACTAACCCAAGGCCATCGCAATTCGATGTTCTCCAAAATATACCTACTCAGTTTATTTAAACTTGGAATGGAATTCTCAGACATTTCATCCCAAAACATGGTCTTTTTTCCAGTTTTTCCAGCCTAGAATTTCAGCTATCGCCAGCCTTGGAATGTCCTAATTCCTCAATGAACTCCAATTAGTATTTAACATAAATAAATCAGTTTTTTCATTAAGTTCTTTTGAATGAAATCACCTAACTTGGAATGTCTGCTATTATCACCAGAAAAGTATTACTTTAATTTTGATGTAATTATATGCTATTTTCTGTCATATGTTATTTACTTTCAGCAATAGTTCCCTCACCCATATCATGCTATAAGTTTAGGCATAACATGTGAACAGCACTTTCTCGGACTATGAGTAATCAGGGGTTCGACAAAAGATTCCTCAAAAAAAGGAGAAAAACATGCCTTCTTCCTCAAGAAGATTTGCCTCGTCTGCCTCATGGAACTCCCAGTGTATAGTTTGGGCAGCGAGTTTTTCATGGCCAGCTTCTTCTGAAAAAATGTATGAAACAGACCGTGAGATTACTAAATATCACCGTGCATTTTCGAAACTAAAATATACAAGTCTATTAAATATGAGAAAATGCAAGCTCAAAAGATACCAAAACTTTATCCGTTTAGAAAAAGAGACGAGGTTTCAATATCTAATCCTGGAATGTAATATATATGTGATCGTCTCTTGAGTGGCACGGCTACAAGTTAAGTCGTTTAAGAATAGTCGAATAGTGGCGTTGAGTTTCTCTATCCTTTGACTTTGCTCGATTACCTTTGTTAAAATTCATTACAACCAAAAAAACACTGGATGCAGGAATGATCTGTTGCAACAGTTTAAACATGCTTCATTCATATTTGGCAACATTAAGTCATTGTATCAATTAAATGATACGTCAACTTATAATTCTGTAGACTAGGAGAAAATTTAGCAGCTCAGATATTTTCTTTCATAAACAGGATAATGTATCCTGCACTTATCTAAAGGTTTCCCACCAGAGGACATCGGTTTCCCCTCTTAAGTTGGCCCCTAGACGCAGGGTTCAATCTGAATAACTCAAACCTTTACAACAACGAAAATGACCAATATGCTGTGAATAAGTAGAATTTCTGGAAACTCCAACATCACTTTGTAGTATTAAAAAAATATGCATTATCAAGTACGTCATCTTCACCATATAAATTTTTATCATTTATAATCGTCCAATGTAAATTCATATCCCGGCCATTTAGGGTTCTATTTCTACATAATTTTATAAAACACGATTGCAGAGGAAATACAAAATGGGCTATCTGAGACAACTGGACAACGACATAGAGTGTGAGATTCGTATTCAATCGAATAATAAGGTGATGTGAAAAAATAGGATGAAGGAAATATCAAGCCCCGTGGAAAGATGCTAGCTCCATGTGCTGTATTAATCTTAAACCTGGGTAAAGGCTAAGCCCTTCACTTTGGAGAAGTAACATTCGACTTAAATGGGGTGACATAGATTTGGAAGCACCATACCAGTTCTCACGATTGCTAAATTGGACCAAGTAACATGTTCCAAATACACTTTGATATCAGATTCTCAACATTCTAACCTGCGGTTATTTCAGGGTAATTTCCATTTCCAAGTAGCCTCACCATGGCTGCCATCTTCCCCCTCCCAAGCGGGCATACCATTGAGAAAATAACAGCCTGTGCAAGATATGTCAAAGAATCAATGGCGTTGCCTTCCTCCTCTCCAAACAAATAAGCAAGTCAGAATATGCACCATATTTATTTAAAATAATTAAGAAATTTTTATTTGCAGCCGCGCGGGCGAGAGCGACAAAGAGTTAAGGGAAATAGAGGGATAGAGAAGGAATGGAGAGAGAAGAAGAAAGGTACAGAAGCCAGGGAAGGACAAAGGAGATAATGGTGAGAGGTGGAGAGAGAGAGAGAGAGCGGAAGAGCTATATAGTATGACACGTTAAGACGAAGATAAAGCGACAAAGAACGAGAGTGGAATGAGAGAGGCACGTAAACAGAGTAGGGGAAGGACAAGGAGACGTGGAGATGATAGAAGGAAAAGCCACTTGCCGATGGAAACCGCGAACGGCAGCCTCCCAACGGAGCTGGGCGGCCGGCGAATGGGGGTGGGCCGTGAACATAGGCAGTCGACGAAGGTGGATGCAGCCGAAACGAAGCTGGATGTCCGGCCACCGGAGGTGGCCAACGAAGTGGAGAAAGGAAGGCGACAGAGACGACGGATTAGATTTCTGACAGGCGAGCGCAGAGGTGAGGAACGCTGCGGAGAGAGCGCCGGCCGGTCGGATCCGGCGGAGAAGAGCAGTCGACGGGGGAACGCCGGTGGAGGAGCAGGAGACCGTAGAAGTGGGGGAAAGGCGAAGAAGCCGCCGGCGACCAAAGGATCCTCGGTCGCTTCTGGGCCGAACGTCCAATCCACTATGCCCGCCCAACAAACCATCCGGCCCAAATAGAGAGAATCTCGGGCCATCATTATCCGGGCCCACAAATTGTCCACTCGGCCCCAAAAAAATCCTACCCTGAAAATTAAATATTTGCATCCTTGGGACACCTATGCTGGACCAATTTTAATTTTTTGTTAAAATATTATTATTAAATAAATAAATAAATACACAAGTATTAGATTCCGAAATTGAAAAGGAGCTCTCTTTGCTGCAGGGGAAGGGTCGGCCGACGGCTTCACCAGTAGCCTCCGCAGGAGCAACTGCCGCCGCTGAAATGGTGGAATCTCCTCCTATCTCGGACGATGATCTCCCTTCCCTTGACCTCGGAGACCAGCTCCATGGCGCGGTGGCAGTCCCCGCAGATTCTCAGGTTCTTCACAATCCTGATGGGAGACGACGACTCCCCAGCAGAGCTGATCAGGGCGAAGCACAGGGCCAACTTCTCGCTGTGGCGATAGAGAGCTTCCTCCTTCTCCTCCTCCGCGTCGAGCTTCCTGAGCAGAGCCCCGGTGTCTGGCTCGTACCCCATGGGCCTTATCTCCTTCACGAGCTCGTCCCAAGCGCCGTAGATCTCCTCGGTCCGGGAGTGGGTCCTGTCGCCGGACCTGAAGCAGTGGACGGCGCCGGCGACCTCCACGGAGCTCCAGCCGGGCGTCTTCTGGACCCGGTTGGCCCTCATTTGGGCTCTGACCTTCTCGACGTCTCCCCACTGGCCGGCAGATGCGTAGGCGTTGGAGAGGAGCACGTAGTTTCCGTCGTGCCGTGGGTCGAGGGCGGCGAGCTCGCGGGCCGCTTCTTCGGCCGCGCCGACGTCGCGGTGGAATGTGCTCGCCGCCAGCAGCGCGCCCCACACGGCGGCGTCTGGCTGGAGCGGCATGCTCCTGACGAGCTCCCGCGCGTCGGCAAGGCGGCCGGCGCGGCCGAGCAGGTCCACCACGCAGCCGTAGTGCTCGATTCGCGGCTCCACGCGGTGCTGCTGGTGCATCCGGTGGAAGAGTTCCAAGCCTTCGCTCACCAGGCCGCCGTGGGCGCACGCGCTCAGCAGGCCGACGAAGGTTATCTCGTTGGGAGCGACACCATCTCTATCCATCCGTTGGAAGGCTCGGAGGGCCTCGCGGGCATGCCCGTGGGCAGCCATGCCATTGATCATCGCATTCCAGGACGGCAAGTCTTTGTGGGGCATTTCGTCGAACAAGTGGCGGGCCCGATTGAGGTCGCCGCACTTGGCGTACATGTCGACGAGGGCTGTGTACAGGAAAATGTCCAATTCTATCTTGTTCTTCCGGATGAAGGTGTGGATCCACTCACCCAAATCGAGGGCCCCCATCTGAGAACAGGCATCGATCAAGCTGACCATGGTGATCCCGTCGGGCTTCGGGTGCCCCTTCTGGGTCATCAACCGGAAGAGCTCGATCGCCTCCGCTGGCCGCTGGTTGTGAGAGTAGCCTCCGATCATGGCGTTCCACGTGACCAGGTCCTTTCTGGGATTCCTTCGAACACTTTCCTGGCCTCCTCCATTCTCCCGGTCTTCGCGTACAGATGCAGCAGAGCAGTAGAGACGGACACCGAGTTCATCGATCTCGCGAGGGCGACCACTCGATCGACCAATTCGTCTTCGAGGTCACATTCAGCTCCGCTCAAAGCAGAGAGAACGTTCAGCATCGTCGCGCTGTCGGGGTCGACCCCCGAACGTAGCATCTGAGAGAAGACTGACGTAGCTTCTTCGACCTGGCCGTTCTGAGAATACCCGGAGATGAGGGCGTTCCATGAAACTATGTTCCTCTTGGGCATTTGGTCGAAAAGCTTCCGCGCGAGCTCCATCTCCCCTGCCCTCGCGTAGGCGCTCATCAAAGTGTTCCACGAGACCACGTCCCTCTGCGGCATTTCATCGAACAGCTCCTTGGCCGAGCCGAGATCACCCATGCTCAAGAAACCAGAGATCATTATATTCGAGGTGGTGGTGTTGGGCTGTGGAATTCTCCTGAAAACCCGTCGCGCGAGCTCGCTCAGCCCGCACTTCCAGTACATGTCCAGGAGGGAATTCAGCACGAAAATGTCGGCGCCGGCGCCGGGCGTCTTCGCCAGGCTCCCGTGGACTTGGGCGCCAAGCTTGGGGTCGGCCATGGCGGCGCACGCCTTGAGGACGTAGGGGAAGGTGTAGTGGTCGGGGGGGAGGCCTCGCCGGAGGACCTCGCCGACGAAGAAGAGGACTGCGGCGGCGGGGGAGGAATTGAGGGTGTACCCCTTTAGCATGGCGTTGCAGAGGACGAGGTCGGGCGCGGGCACCGAGTGGAAGAGCCGGGCGGCGTAGTCCATGGTCCCGCCGGCGGAGCAGGACGAGACGAGCTGGGTTACGAGGACGGCGTCCTGGTGGAGGTGCCGCCGGAAGAGCTGCCCGTGGACTTGCCGGAGCTGGCGGAGGTCGAGGCGGGGCCTTTGCCGGAGCAGCAGAGAGATGGGCAACTCCTCTCCGGGTCGCCACGGCGGGCAGCGCCCCACCGGCTCCGCCACCGCAGGGACCATCCCCAGAGGCGGCGCCCCCGCCGCCATCGCTACTGATGCCGGCGAAGAAAGCGGAGACCACATTCGGATAGGCCTGCTGCGGCCATCGCTCTGCAGAGGGCCCTCTTCTCTCCCTAGAAATCACGGAGGGCATGCTCTATATAAAGAGACGGCAACCACCAAAAGTTTGTACACGGGGGAGATGGGGGGGCTTCTTCTTATACTCTGAGAACGCAGCTCAGAGCTGGAGAAGAACGCCCTCCTCAAAGCTCCCTCGTAGAGGAGTTATGAGCGGAGCAGGTACCCTACAACGAAAGCGACCATGGTCACGAAGCAGACGAACAGGAAGGGGAAGCCCACTTGACCTTTAGCGGCGGCCCTCCTCCTCAGCAGCACCTGAAGGAAGGAAGCGAAGGAGCGGATCCTCTCAGAGGCCCGTGGGGAAAGAAGAGTGAAGTCAACGGGGCTCATCGGTTAGTTCAACACTCACAGCTTCTTGCTGCAGCCTGGACCTCTCTTGGGACGTCGAGGCATGCTCTTCTGACAGCCTTGCGATTGTCAGCTCGGCCTGCAAAGGAGACCATGATATAATGGTATTTACTCATTTATTAATTAATTTATTCAAACGTAGTACGAATTGATGATGGCAATCTAAGAGAGCTACGCGGAGGGTTGTCCGATGCGTAAGAACTAAGTCATGAGGTACAATATTTTGGTACAGAAAAAAGAAAAAAAAAACCAGAGGATGAGACTAAGCCCTTATGATTATAGGTTTTTATATAAACTATTTACGTAAAATAGACACCAAGAAGTCAACCACGTTCATATCTTCAGAAATACTTAAAAGGTGCCTCATTTAACAAAATAAAGAGCGGTCGGTATGATACTGACAGCCAAAAATCCAAGTCGAACAGATCAAACCTTTGACGATAATGATGGTGGGAATGATGGTGGCTGTGCCAGTGAGAAAAAAAAGAAAAAAAATTCAGTACCTCTCTGAGTTTGGATTCCAGATGGGCAACCTTCGCTGCTATCTTCTCAGGATCATTATCCTTGGCAACCTGGCAAGAGAGGTAAGATAATGCATCACAATATTAGGAACAGTCCACATGATCACAGGAGCTTCATCGAGCTATTTTTGCCACCAAATCGTGAAAAGATTATAGAGCCCATCTGCTTCTGCCCTGGATTTTGGGTGTTCAAGGCCTAAACCAACGCACTGATAGGATAAAACTTTATAATAATAATGAAGGCACTATCATGTTTACTGACCTCATTGAACTTGGATTCCAAACGGCCAACTCTTGCGGGTAAAATTTTCTCCACAGCGATGTTCTCGGATACCTAGAAAAAAGAGAGAAAAAAATGCGACATCATGTTTTTGGCTCAAAGAACCTCAGAGCCACTACTCAGGCAAGCATTGCCTTGAAGGAATCGGCGTATAATCTTAATGGCGATAATTACCCTGGCAGTGTACAGGTCTTCTACGACACTCAGCACTTGAGCTTTTGGAGGAGTCTCTTTTGGAAAAGAAGGCTCTTTAAAGACAGGAGGCTCTTTCGGAGCATGGGTTCCATCCGAAACGGGTGCTCCTTCTGAAACCGTAGTTGTGGAAGCAGGAGGATCCTGTTGCAGAGATCCATTAATAGGCCGCAAGACTGGAGAATGGGGGGCGCTGACAAGGACTACTCGCAGCTTGCTTTCTTCGATGTAGTTCCCATTGTCCTTTGAGAACTGCCAAAATAGTAAAAAAAAAAAAAATTAAAAAAAAAATGAAAGGATGCCCCAACTCTTTAGAAGGGTAACACTGTTACTTAAGGCCGGGCATACCAGATTTGGGTTAAGGCCCTCCTCCGTGGTTCCATATGGAACAATCGTGCTTTGAACAAGGAACTTGTCTTTGCATTGCAAGTCAGAGGGAGCTTCCTTTTGCGCTTGCATTGTAACTACAGTTCAATTGGATGCAACTCGTAAACTAGTCAAGGAAAGCTGGAGCTGACTTTAGGAACAGCGTCAAAGATCGCACGGAGAAAAAATAAATATTTGGAAATAACCTAAAAATTTGGTCTCGTAGTCCCGGTGACCTATCCTTGTTTTGATCAGTAAAAACACGTTAACGCGCATAACATCAGTGTAAAGACGTTTAAATTTTGGCCGTTACCTGTAAAATCACATGCTGTATTGGGTAAAACAATGCCCACGTTTGGTTTTACACAATACTTCCTTGGGGCTGTAGTTTTAACCTGTCCACAATATGAACAGGGTGAGATGGAGATGCAAGTCCACAGATGATTTTCAAAGGCAGCCGTAAGAAGCGGGCACTGAAGTATTCCCATTATCATTTCCCCAAAAGCAAAAGAGAATGCCGTGCATAACTCCACATGCAATATTGAAGAGCTTTTGCAATTCCTCGTTTATTAAAAGAGTGATTTGCGTCAGCTAGCAGTGCAGGCCAAATGGATCAGGGTCCTCGTCTGTAAAATAAACTGCACTTGCATTTTCTTCACTCATTAAACGCTTGATTTGTGCGCACCAGTGGCGCAGGGCAAATGGGGTCAGGGTCTGAGTTGGGTCTCTCAAGACAGATTCGCGGCCTACATGAGGTGGAGTACGTTGGGTGCAAGCTAGTTCATGGCTTTGTGCAAATAAGTTGTTTGCTTATACCCATATAAACGGGGAACTGGAATTCCACTTGATTAAAAAAAAGTAATTATGTCTTGAACTGAATAATCTGAGAAAACCGGTCCCCAACGCATTTGATACGTACATGAAAACAGAAATGAACAAGAATAAAAAAAATGGCATTTACTCTAAACAAAGAGTGGAAAATCATGAGAACCAAATAAAAGAAGGATTATGTTCTTAAATAACAGATTCTTAAAAGGTTTCCCATACTTTTGCAGCATTTACTGGTTTTTAAGATGTAATAAAGCTATTCAGTTCGTTAGTTGGCCAAATCACGACTGACAATAAATAAGCATTGGAAATCTAAAATATTTAGAGAAACATATTTTACTCTAAAGAACTTGCATTCAGTTGGGACCTGATTCCTAATGAGCATCAGAGATCTCACCTTAAAAGCAACATAGTGAATGGAATTGTTGATAAGTTGCATAGAGCATGAACTTTGCTTCTTCAACTCAACTGACGAAAAAAAAAAATCAATGTTTAATTACCGAATCGAAGCAAGAGTGAGCTATGTACCATAAAAGAAATGACAACAAACGTTCGATGAGATAGTGTTTTATTGAAAAAAAGGAGCAACTGCAAATCATAAAATGAGGTTTGGAAAACGGAAGCACAAAAGCAAGCCTTCGACAATTAACAAGAATCAAACCGACAATACTTTTTCTAGAATTGACGTTCAGAAGAGTACTTCCTTGGAAAAAAAAAAGGCAAGCTACGGCTATGCATAAGAAATGGATACGTGTGCGTATATCTTTCAACCAAAAACACAACCATCGTTTTCCATCAATAACCATGCGTAAAAAAAATACCCCTGAAACTCTAAATATGTCCCACAGGAACAAGAACTTCCCTTCAGGTATGGGCGCGACATTAATCGTAGGCTTGAACAAATAGTCATTTGTTGAATCAAGAGATTAGGTGGCTAATATTTCACATAGAGATTGGCACAAATCAGTTCGATTTAAGGCTGTAGGCCGTATCAGACTGGCCAATGGTTTGAGTGGTTGTCTTTTCAGTTACAAGTCTTATTGCAGTACATCACTCCTATTCTCATCTCCTTTCTCATCACTCCTTTGCCAATTACTCGTAACAGAGATAAGTATGCATTTCACATAAGTTGCATAATTACATTAAATATAAAAATGAAAATAAGGAGGCAGGGGATGTGCGGCTGAAGAATAAGTCCTTCCGTAAATTTTCATCTCTCGCTCTTCCATTCCCTCTAAAAGAGTATGCTGCAAGTGATAAAGTGTCAATCCCATGCTTGTCCTGGTATTCTAGATACTACAGCAATGTCCCTATCTGACTCCACCTTTTCTGGTAAGCGTGTACAGCATAGGTATTGTTGAATTATAGTATCACCTCAATGTTTAAAAAAGATAGCTCTATCTTGGGGTGCTCCACAATAGTGACGCATTTCTGTCGCATTTAAGGCAACCAACTTAAGAAGAAAACTTTCTGGGTTTAGGTACATTCACTCATTCCTCTTCCAAGCCTCCTCTCTCTATGCATCGATTCAAATGTCCAAGAAGAGGTCAGCAGATTGTGCATCCATGGCACGGGCAGCGAGATGTAGAAAAAAAGGCACAAATGTCATCTACATGGTTTCACCAAGGTTTTAAGGAATCAGTAAAAGCACTAATCTCATTCACAAGAATCCAGAGATGTTCAAACAATAAAGTACAAAATTTGCGATAGTCATTTTCTATAAACCTGAAATCTTTCTAGAAAAGTTGTAGAACGAATGCTAAAATCACAAATAAACATCAATGCACATGACACTTCTGAGAACGAATTTTTCAGAGTGATCCATGACATTGAGCCATCTAACTCCACCAAAGCTCTGATACATAGTAGAATAACTCAGATGTACTTGGATAAAGTGACGCAACCATAATCCAAAATTAGGACAGCCCGTTGGTTTTCTGGAGAAGGCTCCCTTCCTATTTGAATGTACTAAGAAGCCCAATTTTCCACTGTTCCATAACACTCACAATGACATACTATAATTAAAATGGCAAAATCAGAATAGATGAGTAAATAACTAGCATTTAAATCATACTTTAAATTCGAAACAACTTCGAAGATGAAAAGAACGCTTCTAGTGCTACAAAATGTTTCTGCTTCCCTGGTGGCCAATGTTTGAACTCCATATTGATGCCTTGATAATGTTCACTTGCCCCTTTGTTGACTAGTAGTAACAGAATAATCACAAATTTAGGTGGTGTTTAGGCTAGTTCCTCTTTTCATCTCGACAAGGTTGAAAGAATGAGCATCGAGATGCCATGAGAAAAGAATGGGAGGGGTACAGAGATTTTTTCTCATGAATGGGAGGGGTTTGCTTTTAGAGCTGATTGTATGTGTACATGCACGTCCTGTGTTTCTGTCTGATGCTTCACTAGAAAAGAACACTGGGCTTTATTATTACGAACGAAGATAAATAGGGCACTGTGGTGCAATCCACTTAAGAAAAAAAAGACACTATGTTGGGAGTGAGACAGGACGATCGTCAGGACTGAAACAGGACAAACCCAAGATCTAGAGGTTGTTAAGCATGCTGTCAGAGGGAAAGATCCAATCGCTGCAGTGGCAGATGTAGATGTCCAAGCCAAACCTAAATTATGTAGTCTTAATATCCGAATATCAGGATTCTGGCCAGGAAACATAGTAAGCATTGGGCTTTATTATCAGGTACAAAGACAGAACCTGTGTACAAAAACGGAATCACTCAGGTACAGGGATAAGACCTCCAGTCTCCGCTTTCTCGTAACACTTAGGATGCGGTGCCTCCCTTGTTTCCCTCTCCGATTAAGATCAACAACATGGGGTGCGAATTTCCTCTTCTACTCCTCTGAGTACCAACATCATAAGATCGGCTTCCTCCGTGGTCTGTCCAGAGGTCCATAACAACTGAAAATGATCTCATCTTAACGTATTCTACATCACACATTTATGTACACACAAGATGAGAACCTAAATTGTCACGGATCACAGGTCTTTAGAATTCCACCTACAACGACCCTCACTGTCAAGACCATTGATAGAACGAATAGCATGCCACAGGTATAAGAAAAACTCCTAGGTGACACTTATCATGTAGGGGTTCTCTTTGGTCCTCAAATATGTGACAACGTCAATATGGAACTAATTAGTGACAGTAAGATAGTAATGACCCCTGAATGTTGAATACTTTCCAGTCGCGATACCAAGTAATCAGATTCCAGTTCAGGATGTACCTAAATCAATACGCGTACTTTGAAAGTCAAAACGATACAAAGGAAAAGGGCAGCAACCATAACCTAAACCAGAACTGAAAGCTAAACAAATGAAGCAACTGCTGTGGCGATGCTTAACGATCTAGTGGCAAAAGAAAACTTACAGATGAACCTGAGCTCTGAAGGCTGGATCTCGACGAGTTTCGTCGTCATGTTCCCCTCAAAACCCACCGCTTAACCCCCAAACAACCGAGGAAGACAAAACGATCCACTGTCAACTGCTCCGCCTGGATCAACGCTGTACCATGAGTCAAGTCATAGCCAAGCGCACGGAAATCAAAAGGAGAGCCAGAAGAAGATGAAACGGAGAAAGGATCCAGAGATCATAATGCTAGCTTTCACGCTGGGCTTTTGTGGAGGGGAAAGGAATCGCAGAGTTGTCAAAAATGGGTAAACACCAATGAGAGAACGAGGGCGGGGTTAGAGCAATAAAACTAGAGAAAGGAGAAGAAAGATTAGCAAATGACTTGTCCGCCCCGCTGCCGGTTTTCCCTTATTCCACCACCCCCGCAAAGGCCCAATTCTGGGCCCCCACTGTCCACCCATATTATTTATTCCATCATTCAAATACGTACTGTCCCAACCAAAATAAACATTAGAAGATTGACAGAGTCCCACGGCAGTAAATCAGCACGAGGGTGACGAGTTACGTCGATTTTACAGTTGGAAGCACGGAGAGGAAAGAATACTCTAGCTAAGAGAGAATCCATCGGCAATAACCAGGACTCTCAGCTCGACACTTCCCATCGCTTTTGACGGGAATTTACTTTATAAAGTATCACTCATCGGCAGGGGGGGAAAACTGAGCTTTCCACACAGACACACTGCACACAAAACTTGCGCAGCGTGCGGGAGAAGGAAACAAAAAAACGCTAAAATCAAGCGTGAAAAATAGAATCAAGGCTACGAACTCATTCTTTAGATGAACACTTTTTAAATTATGAAACAGTTGATTTCAAAACAAGTGTTCGCTAGTCGTCCCAAAAAAGTCGGTCACTCACACTCTTCCAACCTCCCACCAGAGGGAGATCTGGACGGGGTGGCGGATGCTCCTGCTCTCGCCTGCAGATCGAGGGATGACCAAGTCGGGGGCTGGAACCATCATGAGGAGAACGCCACGTCGGAAAGCCGCCCGGCCATGGCGTGGAGTGAAGGCCGCTCCTCCTCCTTCCCGGGGACCGGATGATGGCGGAGAATCGCCGTAGAGACGACGCTTCCTACTCCTCGTCTCCACCCTTCCGCCGCCGCCACCTCTCTCTGGCCCCGCCTTCACGCCTCCTCCATCGCCACTCCAAGCCCCTCCCTCCCTCTGCCGCCGACACTCCCCCTAAATTCTTCCTCTTCTCCTCACCGAGATGTGGTAGTTGCATCTGTTTCCCACGTTGCCCAGCGGAGGGGGAACGTCACAGAAAACGACAAGCCGTGGGCCCCACACGGGGGAGGAGGCCAGACCGCTTGGTGCTTCCTAAAGGGGGCACGACTTTACTTACTGCCTACCAGCCGAAGACACGTGTCGAGTTGATTAAGCACTTCCCATTTTATATCAAATAATTAATCCACGCATTAGTTGAGCAGTTTTATCTAGCCCATGTAATTTACTTATTTACTCATAGGTCCCTCAGAATTCCCACTACGCCCTCGAGTTTCGCTTTCCCATCTTGACTCTATCGTCGTTGAGAGAGGAAAAGAGAGAAAGAGAGAGAGGGAGAGGAAGTGGCCGACGGAGACAGCCAACGACCCTCTCTCTCTCTCTCTCTCTCTCTTCCATGCCCGTTTCTCACTTGTTTGCTAAATGAGAGAGAGAGAGAGAGAGAGAGAGAGAGAGAGACAAAGATTAACTGATTGCAGAAAGGGCCTGGTCAATTCTAAATTAAACAAAATATTAATCCAAAGCTGTGGGTGAATGTACTTTGAGAAGCTAATCGCAGATCGAGGGGGAAATAAATAATGCGATATTTTTTGGGGAGTAAAACGAAATAATATAGCAACCACAGTAAAGAGCTCGGGAGAACTCGCTAAGAAGAAACTTGTTGGCAAACCGGTCCCGGTGGGTCCAGCACGAAACTGCCAAATTTGGGCCTCGGTAAATGGGCTTCTGAGATTATGGGATGGATAACAATGAAGCCCAAATGTGGGGCCATTAGTTGACCGAATAAATGGTGGATTCGATCCGGGCCCAAAGGCCCGTTAGCAGGCCCCATCGGCGCAGGCCGCTGAGTGGACCAGGCCTAGAAAGTTCCAGCAGAGTGAGGTGGCAGTGGAGGTGGGCCCCACGGGATTCCAGAGCAGTTCCCGCCGTTGGAGCGCTGGTGAGTGGGGCCCACTTCTGGCTTCGTGACCGGCGTTTGAATCGGCTCTTTCGCGTGGGTTGAGCGCTGGCAGTTGCTGGGCCCCACCGGTACTTACAGCTTCTATGCCCTCTCATCTCCGCCCACTCTCTTCCTGTGTGCCCTCTTTCAGGTCGCGATCTCACCGCCTGCTCCGGGGTCCCAGCGAGAGAGAGAGAGAGAAGGAGATGGCTTCCGTGGCGGCGTCTTCGATCTCCATCGTAGCTCGGTCCCGATCTGCACCTCTGAAAGTCCAGGTCTGATATCGCAGACTGCCGATTCTATTTCTCCCGTGGCTCTTTCCTTGTTCTGCGCTTGATCCGTACTTTCCTGGAGTTTCTCCTCTGCGGCTCCCGATCCGGGGAGGTCCTGCTCGAACGTGTTCGCGGATAGGTGGATGTTTGATTTGCTGACGATCGTTTCGACTCTGCTCCTTTTTCTCGACTCGACGCGAGTGCTGAATCAAGTGGACTGGCGCTGGACTGTGCGTTTTATTGTGTGGATACATCGAGCCCCTCCGTCTCAGCAGTCTTCGTTGATCATTTTATTATTTAGTTTAGAAATATTCTTTTTCATTTTTCAACACATGAATCTGGATCGGCGATCAGTTCCACGCAGACCAATAGCAAACTTTTGTTTGATTTTTGTGTTCGGGTGGTGTCATTTAAACCTTTCCTTTAAAGGCCTTGTTGCTCTCTTTCTTTCTTGGGTTTCATTTTTTTTGTTACATCCGATGTATGGACAAGCCGAGATTTTTTTTCTTTTTTTTCCTCTGAGGCGACAAGATGTCATCGGCCTGCTCCACAGGATGGATCTACTGCTCTTAATAGCATCTATGATGGACCCTTGGCTAACATTTTCCTCCAGAGGCAATCATAACTCTCAGCCATAAACATTGCTGAAGATGACAACTATCTACGAGCGTCCGAAGTCTGCGTTTTTCTTGAAATGACATAGGAGTATGGAAATATATCAGCTAGTTCGAATCTACGGCCTTTTTCCATATTCTGTCGGGTACACTGGTGCATGGGTGATTCTTGCGGGTTTTTTGTTTTATTTACACTATTGTGCGTTGAATATTGGTATGGCATCGGGTAACAAAATACTTTATAATATTTAATTAATTAGATAAATTATGCTCTCTCACAGATTAGCACCCATCATCGTGCCTCGTTGATCTGCTTAGAAGAAAATTGGATTTGAATCATTTCTCAGACTTAGTGACACGAACTGCTCTGTGGACTGACCCACCGCTGCAGGCATTCAATGAGCTCCCGAGCTTTGGATCGCTTTCCTTCGGCACCCAGAAGGGCTTTCCTTCTGTTCGACTGCGACCTTCTGCGCCCCGGCTCCTGGTCTCGTGCTCGGTATGCGACATCCCTCACCTTCCTCCTGCGTGGGCGGGCTCAAGAACCCCGGCATTCGATGACTCGCCCGCTCCAAACGCCGTGTTCAGGCCAAGCCGGAGACTCTGGCGAAGGTGTGCGGCATCGTGAGGAAGCAGTTGGCTGTCCCCGACGACAGCTCCGTGGAGGGCGGCACCAAGTTCAGCCAACTCGGGGCCGACTCGCTCGACACGGTAACTGGGTCCCTGTCTGGTTCGCCCGTATCTAGTGGGGCTCCGCGGCTGGCTCCTGCTCACTTCTTCTGCGGCGTCTCCCAGGTTGAGGTGGTGATGGCCCTCGAGGAGGAGTTCGGGATCAGCGTGGAAGAGGAGAGCGCGCAGAGCATCGTGACCGTCGAAGACGCCGCCGATCTGATCGAGAAGCTCGTCGCCAAGAAGTCCGCTTAAGCTGATAGAGTGAGAGGAAGCTGACCCCTTTTAATGAAGTTCACCGTTCAGCCCCCCCCCCCCCTGTGGACGCTTTGCGATCGGACCAGTTACTGCTTTCTAGAGAAGCCCCCTACCACTCTCTCCTGCCATCTCTTCTGCTCGTCAACTGTTTCTCACGGGCGACAGGTGCAGACGCCAGAAGAGGCAAAGAATCCGGCACGTGTGGAACCAGCCGCCGCTGTGCCAGCCTGCCCTCCAATTGCCGTCGCCCATGTGACCTACAAGGCTCCTTCACGCTGGCCAGCCCATATAAGGCAGCGGCCCCCTCTCTCGCAACGTCTTCTTCTTGCTCACTGTTGAACCCACTTAGCTTGAGCTTCCCTAGCTGGAAGTCCGCCAGAGCTGCTCTGGGCGACCGGCGGGATGGGCGGCGCTCTCGCCCGGCTCCTCTTCCTGGCCGCGGTGGCGGCGACGGCGGCGGCGTCCGGAGCTTGGCCGTCTATGCCTCTCAGCTCCATCGCGGCGGCGCCTTCCTTCCTCCCCTCCGCCTCCGCCCCGAGCCACTCCGCCTTGCCGCCGGCGCCGAGCCGCGACGCAATGCCCGTCCTCCCCACGCCGCGCGGGGCGCCCGCGGCGGCGCCGGCGGCTACGCGACGCCGGCGGGCTCGCTACCGGTCATTCCGTCCAACCCGAGCCCCCCAACCCCGACGACCTTCTGCCCTCCTCGGTCCTGGCTCCGTTCGGCACCGCCGCGGCCGCCGCAGTGCCCTCCGCCGCGGCCTCCCCGCGGCACCTCGTGCAGACGACTGCCGCGTGGCTCTTCCTGCTGCTGCTGCTGCTGCGGTGGCTCTAGCTGTGCGCAAAAGTTGTAGGGGTTCCCCCTCCCTGTTGTTGTTTCTGTTCATCCACAGTTGGATCAGAGAGCATTGTATATTGGAAGAAAGGAGAAGGGGAGGGCTCGACCTGTGGTCACGATCTCCATCGCCATCGTCCTCCGCTCCGCTCCCTCCCCGCCGAGTGACCGGCCAACTCAGGCGGGGGGCTGCTCGGTGGCTGCGAGTCACATGGCGCAGAAGAAAACAGGAGTGGAATAACGGGAAGGACAAGACAAACGGTGAAATTTTGTCCACTCGCCCAGCGCTGGCCTCGCCTAGCAGAGCATCATCACCCACGCGTACACATCCATGAAGTCCGAATCTAGCCCCGTAACATCCCTTGGACTCTAGGGGATAGAGAGAGAGAGAGAGAGAGAGAGAGAGAGAGATGGGGGTGGGCAGGGCGGCGTTTGGAAGATCTGCCCGGTCCAGGGCAGAGAGATAAAATTCTAAGGTGAAGTCTACATGGAGCAGTGAGCTTACCGAGAGCAGCCATGGCTGTGATCCACTGTGGGCCGGGCGTCATCCTGCACCTGGTGAAGGAAGTTTCTTTACATTGAAGAGGGCAATCCGGTTTAGGAACAGGTGAAAGTGATGCAGAGATTAGGGCGAAAAATAATTTCTAGGGCAAGAACTGCGATCGGATCGTTCCAAAACGGGCGGAAAATGTGGCCGAATCGTCTAATAGTTTACACTACAGGAGGCATTCATTGCAGTGTGCTGATGAAAACCCTGAACGATTCAACTCGCTGCGGCGAGTTGGACTCCTGTCTTGGCCTGTCAGAAATCGTTTGAAAGTCACATCCTTGTTTCCCGGCACAGTCGAGGAGATCCAGCAAAAGCTTGACCCCACAGCCTCCTGAGCACGTGACTTCTGTGAAGATGAGAGAGAGAGAGAGAGATAGAAATAAATTGTGGCTGTGAAACGAAATCCAAAGGGGTGAAGGAACCCGGCGCATGTGCAGATGCGCTGTTCCCTGACGCTGCTGATGGAATCATCCAAACTATTTCGACAGATACGCACCTTTTTTTTTTCCCCCTGAAACAGAGCCAGAAAGATGAGCAAATCTTCTTGAGTTTTCTCAAGATTTTGCCTGAAAAAGGTGAAATTTCGGGAGTCTAATGTCAACCGGGTGCAACATAAGCCAACTTTTGCCATCCCCTTTCCCATGCCCTATCCACAGTTGCCTTATGCAGGATCAGGGCTCTCTCTCTCTCTCTCTCTCTCTCTCTCTCTCTCTCTCTCTCTCTCTGTCCTGATGTGTGCAGACAAAACAGGGTTAGGCCCTTGTAGAAGATGGCTGGCCCTTGTCAACTCAAGAAGAGATATTATCCAAGCTAATGAGTAAGAAAGAATCTTACAACATAAGAGCTCACTTATACATTTCTCATTACATGGGCTTTGAACATAAATCTCCCTCCCCTCCCCCCAATCCTCAAGCTCCTCAACACATTACAAATGACGGCGATAATGATGATGATGATGAGGATGATGAGGATGATGAAAGCACAGAGGGTGGTGATATTCCATCACGCAGAGATGGGCTATCTGTTGATGCTGAGGTAGCTTGTAAAGGTCAAGAAAAGCATGGAACAGCGCAAAGGGTGGTGATACCATACATGCAGAAAGCAGCTCCACACATCACCTGAAGACGATCCTCAGAAGTGGATGCTTCGGGCTTCTTGTTGACGACCTTTAAATTACTGCTGATTGAGGAGCTGTGAAGCAGAACAAAGAGATACATGAATTGAAGAGGAAGAATGGGCAAGAAATAATGCAGGGAAGTTTACGGTCCATACCAAATATAGGGTCAAGTGCACCGAGGTAGCCTCTGCAGTTCTTGAGCTAAACTGGCAGCCGCAGCCGCTATACCAGACAGGGAGGAGATCTTGAGACTGGAGGCAGTGGCTTCGATTCTCATGATATCAGCCTGGGGCATTGACAGTATCAATGCCTGAGATAGATAGTATCTGCAGGAAAATACAAGAGAATACAGAACCCGCGACACCAATAAGCTGGAAACACCGTCGAGCTGACGGTCCAGGACGTGGCTCATTCTAGGGAGGTTCGTCAAGAGTCCCATTGTGGCCTCCTTGGGTACAATTTTTAGCAACAAAACCATGCACTCTGATGCTATATCTGCAATTTGCTGATCAGGATTCCCAATCAACTCCAGAAAAACACCAACATTGCTAGATAGGTCGGTGATGTCTTTAATGTAGTAATGCGGATCTACTACATCAAAATCCATGGCAGCGTTGACTAAAAGGGCCGGCTGACTGGAGTAGGCAAGGGCTCTCTTGCTGCCTATTCCGTGAAAAATGAATGCCTTGCACAGAGCTAAGGTTGGCATCAAGAAATCTTCCATTCCCTTGGCGTTGACAAACTCAAGGAGGTTTCCAATTTTCCGGACCACTCTTAGCTGAGAGAGTATCTTTGTTTCCATTTCAGGAGCAGATGCCAGCGCCAGACAGAGCTTTACATTGTTCACATTTGCGTCAGAAAGATCACATAGAAGAAACGCGAAGCATTGTGACACCGTCCTCACATCCAGAATATCCGAGATCTTCACGTACTTGAATTCAATGAGCATTACCAGAAGCTTCTGTGCGTACATAGGAATGGGATCTTCGTCCTCGATCATCACGGGATACAGGGGAAGAAAAGAGGCGTCTGTCAGCGATTTAATATCTTTCCTTATTTCGTAAACTTCTGTCGATGGGTCGACCATTTCGCTTAGGAAAGTGACCATCACATCGAACAGTATTTTAAGGCACAAAAATCTTGCATCACCATCTTTATTGCCCCTGTATAGCACGAACAGGCTCGGGAGAATTTGGTTGATAAATATTTTCGATTCATTCTGAATGATAGAAGCCTCCTCTGAAATGGATTCAAGTATTCGAAGTAGTGTTGTTTGGAAATCATCCCTACCCTGCAGTTCAATAGAAGTAGAAATATTAGTTAAGATGCTGTTGTGCTCTCAAATAGAAAAAGAAAGTGTGCCAACACGATCACTAAATCATGTAAAAAGATTATCGTAAAAAAGGCAAATAGTCAAATAATCAGATAAAAATTTACCTGAAAAGGTGATTCCATAAGCTTGGTGAGATTTGCCAAGGGGATCAAGACTTGACAATTCACAACCCTCCGCTTGAAAGAAGAGCTTCCAAGAAGATGAAGAACGACCAGAAAAAGATGAGAAGTGCTTTTTGAGTTGCTCCGTGAAGTAAGGGAAGTCACCTGCCCATGTCTTTTGCCACCAACCATCTGTTGAATATCCACAGACACATTTGCCAGAATCTCAGGCACAGTACATGATATTAACAGTGAAAACGCATCCATACATTTTTGTACAAACCCATCCTTCTCTTTTGCCAACCTATCAACCACAGGTAACATTTTAATATTGCAAAAGAAAGGAGGCAGCCATCTACGGCTATTCTTGCAAAGGAGGGCCACAAAAATAAGTGCTTTTCCACGTAATATCTCGGTTCCTTGTTCAATAAGCGATACAAGACCTGGAGCAAGAAGTTTTTCCTCCACCAATGAAATTAGATGGCGGCCCATGTTTGCCAATAAATGGCTTCCAAGCATGGCCATGTTAAGAAGATTTAAGCTGATCTGCTGTTCACGCGGGCTGCCCTTAATAATAGTTGATGCAATCTCCTTGAAAGAAAGCCTCTCAAAAATCAATGGTATGCTTTGGGGGTTGAAACGTGCCAATCGAACCAAACAAGAGCCAGCAGTGAGTTTTGTGCTCTCCTGTTTCCCTATTGCTTTATATATGTAGCAGATATTTCCAATCGTATCCTGGCTTGTAAAACGACATGCCCAATCACCACCCTGACTACAAATATTCTCAATGGTTCTTAAAGCATAGAGTTGGGTGAGATCATCTTCACCCCTGCGCAATATAGACGATACCAAAGAAATCACAGAACTGGAGACCTGCAATTAAATAAAAACATGGTCAAGGAATCTAGATTCTAAATCAATCCATTAAAAAGGGGCAAGACCATAACTACATTCATTTCACAATAAGCAGATCGACAAGTAAAAAGTAGAATTAAAGGTGTAAGTCGCTTTCCCTCATGTCTAGAATATAAAGCACTGTTTTTCAACAAATAGCATAGCACTGAAAATTTTTTCGATCCGCATTTGCAACAGAGTGATTAATAGAAAGAGAAACACATAGTATATGGTGATTTTCCCACAAATCAAAAAGGCATACTTGAAGGTGTCAAATCTAACAGTCATCAACTTCTAATCAAAACACATTTGCACATAAGAAGTTAACCACTCGCCTCAAATAAACTGTTATGAATACCATTAAATAGTAAATTTTGACAAGCACTTCAATCTTGGAATGTTGATTAGATTTATTGCAATCTTAATACCGGTAAACATCTAATAATGACAAACATTCGCTATGCTATTCTCTTTTGACAGACCATGAATCGCACTATCTGCATCTGATTTTCGAAAGTGAAGACCTTCATTTGATAAAGGTAGAGGAACGAGTAATCTAACCTGCCAGCCAGAGATGGAACGATTATCCTTCGATGGAGATTCGAGGGCACTGAGATCCTTATTATGATCATTCAGAGTAGAAATGTAGAATAACAACTCACCCAAGGCAGCCATTGAAAATCTCCTAACTTTATCATGTTTATCCCTTAGACCATTGGTCAACGCAGCTATGATTCCAGAGGCTGCTAAATCCGTTTGGATCAAAGTTGAGTGTCTTATCAGCGAGCCAATCGCTGATGCAAGTTGCACTCTCAAAGCCGAAGCCTTTGGCAACCTGAGCATCTTGACAAGCAACAGCATAACCGGTCCATTCGTTATTATATTAGCTGCGTCTGTATTTCCACCCAATATTTCTATATATTTAATCACGTTCTGCTTTTCGGAAACTTGTGCGTTGCCATTCAAACACTGAATTAGTTGACTGTTGTGTGAATCCAATTTCTCAGAGGATAGCTTGGCATAGTCACAAGCTGGAAGTGCTTCAAATGGGAGTACAGGCATTGATTCTGACGCTTTATCAGCTTTCCTGTTAGGCATAATTGGCCTGACGGAGAGATCAGTTGAATGCCAAAAAACCTGTGAAAGATCATCAGATGAACTGGCTGCGCAAAAATCAGCTGCACACTCTGATGCAGGTTTAGACTGCTGCGCTTTGCTTGCTGCGCAACCACTCAGCGGGGTTGCACTCTCCTCATGATTTTCTGGGCACATGCTCTGTTCGAGCATTTTATCACCATCAAATACACCTGAGTTGCCCTCAACATTGGTATCTGCTAATTTTGCATTCTGCTCAGAGATTTCATTTCTATCAATAATCCCATTTGGGATAGGAGGTTCGGCATTGGTAGTGGCAGCTGCCTCCACTTCATCAGAAGCATCATCCTCTTGGACCTCACCAAAATCTAGTTCCATGTCATTGTTCTCCATCTTTACTTCAGCATCATTCTCAGAGTTTATTGCCAAAGGACGTCTGTAGTTTTCCTTTTCGTTGTCCCTCTGGAGGTTTAATTTTGCCATCCTTGACATCCTAAGAAGATTCACACCAGTAGCATTTGGGACCCCCCTCTGCTTGTCATCAACTCTCCCAGAGGTCTTTGAGTGGAGTGCACGGCGAGAATGGGCGCTCTTAATAGGAGTAACTGAGCCCTTAGTTTGCAGACTAGAATTTACATCCTTCTTTTGAACATTCGAATCTTTCTCAGTGTGCTTCGATGGTGTTTTCTGCTGAACAGGCCTATCTCCATTGCGTTCAGAAAGATACAATCCGGTAGAAATTTGAAGCATCTCATCAAAAGCAGGCTGAGGAGGTAATGGAATTGGAGTGAATTTTCTCCTCCAAAATTTATGCCTACAAAGTTCAGGCCACTTGATCCTTTCTGCAGGATCCTTTTGTAAAAGACAATCAATTAAATCTGAGAAAAAACAACTCGGATTACCAGAAAGAGGAGGGACTGGATCAGTAAGTATAGACTTCACCAACTCAGTGAATTCCTTGTCCTCAAAAGGAGGCCTTGCAGTATAGCATTCATATAATACACAACCCAGTGCCCAGAAATCAGATGCGTAGGAATGAATACCACCATCTTGAAACAGCTCTGGTGCCATGTAGCAAGGTGTTCCTCTTTTTGCCTGAGACAATAACACGGGCCCAAAGTGATACATCGATCAAGAAATATAACAAGTTATGTTGGTATTAAAATAAACGAAAGTGCGCACAGGAGGCTTCGTTAGAGCAACCAACCATAGAGGGAGAACTGGTTGATATATCAGTTAGATATCTAGCCAGTCCAAAATCGCATAGCTGAAATGCAAGAACACACAATGTTGTTAAATTTCAAGTTTACACCCGTCCAAAACTCATGCTCTTAATTTAGCAGGGAAGAAAGATGATACCTTAGTGCGTCCATTCTCATCGAGCAATATATTTGACGGTTTCAAATCACAATAAAGGATACCTTTTGAGTGCAAGTACCTGCATGATTCCAGCATTATGAATGTTGATGTATAAAACTGGGTCATCTTAAAGAACGAGGGTCAAGGCTGATAGTTAATTACTGCAAAGCTGTGATAAGATCAAAGGCAAGATCATGAATAGAATCTTCGGGAAGTTTTTTGTCCTGAAATGGCAACGCAAAGGTAAGAGAAATATAGATAGAAACTGGAAAGAAATAATAAAAGAAACACATATCTTTAAAAATTTATTGAATGATGTTACATCAGTCAAGGCACTCCAGCCGGTGTCAATCGTGACAGAAATAAACTTGAATTGTTTCGATCTTATATATATGGGCATTGCACGGGCCAACAAAAAATACAGCTAGCAGTGATTGGGATGAATCAACCATCGAAAGGATACCTTAGTAGAAACGAAATGTACCTATAAAGTGCCAAATAAATATCTTTTGCCAATAAAACTATCAATTATTCTACCTATTACTTATAACATGGGAAAGAATAATCATACCAAAAGAAATAGGCAAACGCATGCTGACTAGATATGAAAAGTAGGGTAATGGGAACATATTGCACTTCAGTGTCCTGTCTAGGATCGGAGATAAGTATGCATTGAAATATTAGAGGACTTCTATTTCCAAATCTAAAGAGCGTGTTCTTTATCATTGATGTTATCATCATTGCAACAAATTTTGCAGTTATTTTTTGTGAATTTATGCCAATTGAAAGATATCGGTTTCAAATGATAATGCATTCATAGTACCTGGTTCAATAGATTCATGAGATCCCCACCAACGCAATATTCCAAGATAAGCCACAAGTGACCAGATGTCTCATACCTACATTGTCCATTACCGAAGTGTTGAGAATATAAAACGTTACTTCAGGTATAGAAAAATAAAAAAGTAAGATAAAAAACTGCCAGGAATTGGAAACTTTAAAAACTGCCAGGAATGATATAAGAATTCATGGCGAAAGTTTTCACACATCTTACCAATTGTAAAACTTGAGTATGTTCGGATGGTCTAATTTGTGCAAGATTTTACCCTGCAGCCAATAGAGGACATTTAGGGAAGGAGATCCAACACAAAAAATGTTCAATGTACAAATAAATGCAAAAGAGAATAAAGTTCTTCCACTGCATCATCTCCTAGCTCTTTTCCTATCTCGATCACGAATCTAATTAGGGCCATAGTTGAGATGTTCTCTGAAATAAACAAAGTAAACAAGCTATTCGGGGATACGCCTCAGCTTAGTAACTGATTCAGACCAAATGAGTCGGGCCCCAAGACAACCCTTCCATGCACGGCATTGTAGAGGTGACCACGAATTTAGAAGACAGGATGTTTATCATAACGATGTTCACAATCGCAAGATGCAACTCACCGCACGCAGGACCTTACTCCTCTGGGACTTTTCTACACTCTTGACGGCGTAGTACTCGATTGTCTTCTTCTTCCGGCCTTTGTATACAACCTAACAGGGGAACGAGCACGTCAGATATTCTCATCCGATTCCCCAGCAGAACTCAAGCCCCAGCTGACAACCTCCTGTCGAACCCAAACCCTAGATCCCCGGAGCGAGAGAGGGAGCTCACCGAGTGCTTCCCGCGGCCGATTGCCTCGTAGATGTGATAGTTGTTCATCCCGGCTGGAGTTGTCCCTCGGCCTCCTGGACACACTCGTGCGTGCAGAGGAACGGCAAAAAACAAGAGGCAGCCAGGGATTTTACAGCGCCGCGCCCAGCTTCACTCTCCCCTTGCTCGGCGAGAGAGAGAGAGAGAGAGAGAGAGAGAGCGGATAGGAGAAGCCGATCGAACGACTGTCTACTCAGAAAAGCCAGTCTTTGATCCGTAATTCCTCCATTTCCATTCTCCTCGCCGTTTTCGCGAGCACGATCGAGGAGGCGGGAAACGAGGGAAGAACGAAATTGAAACCCGGGCCTGCGTGATCGCACTGGGCCCCATCAATCTCTTGGGTCTGATACATCTTGCGACGGATTCTCACACTGCGTTTCGAGGAGAGAGACTCACTAAACATCCCCTCCCGAAACCATATGGCGACAAACCATTAGTGCCAGCCGGGCCGCGCCGTGGAAATTATTGTGAAAGTGGGCCCCGTGAGATACCGAGAAAAATAAAACATTTGATTGGAAATTGTTAAATAAAAATATCAGACCCCAGCGGGCTCAGCCGACGGATATCTTCGATTTGAATATCATTTGTCTTCCCGCCTGTTCCGCTCTCGCCCCGGCCAACGCTCCCACCAATGGTGGCGCCGCTACCTTCCACCGCCGCGCTGATGGAGACGAAGACGGAGGGAGCATAGGGTTTCCAGGATCCCCCCCGGTATGCGGCGGCAGGGATGGATAGAGTCACGGCGGGGACATTGGGAAGTCCGGTGTCCGGCCGGCATACGAGCGTCTCCAGCGCATCAGCGGTGGCCGGCCTCGCCCCCCGTGATGCCCTCCGTTCACGGCTGCGTCCGGTATGGGTCCGCGGGCGTGGTGAACTTGCGGCGTAAGAAGAACAGAACCGCCACGGCGGAGGCGCAGCAGCTCGCTCACGTCATGGCGCACCAGTTGGTGGAGGAAGGATGGGGACGACGACGATATTGATGTTCTCGAGGTTATACCAGAACATTTCGGTTTTGCATCCGACTGCGACAATTTACTTTCCCCTGATTAATCTTCTATTATTTAAATCTGTTCATGCATGTCCCCGTGAATAACTTAACAAAATACGTTCAGAAGGATTTTACACGAATGTAAATGGGAAAAATTATTATTTGTGCCATATATTTTATCTCTATTTTTTTATGTAATACTAGTATTTGATCATATTGAGAGATATTTTACTCATAAATAAGTATTATCAATTTCTATGAAGAAAAGAGCATCATTACACTAGGGCAAGATCCTCCTCTAATAGTTGTAATCACAAGTACTAAAACCAATAGAGTTGGGAAACGTAAATAGACATATTAAGAAATACCAAAGGTAAATAGTGTTCAATAGAATCTTAATGCCATTAGGGAAGAAGTTCAAGAGGGCCTTTGTTTACTCTATCACTATGTAGAGCCCTAATCCTTTCACAAAAAGAAAAGTCCCCTCTTTTTTGTTACCATTAGGGCATTTAAGTGCTTTACTCTAAAATAATTATTTTATCTTCACTAGCTTATAATTACATTTACCCAAACTCTTGCTCATTTATGTTTACGACAATAAATCTTTAAGTGAGGTTTACCAATACTCACTCTTACTATAATAACCTTGTCCTCAAGGTTGAAAGTTTTGAAGTTATTAGTGGATGATGATGGCTAATTCTCATGTGGCCTCGAAGGACTTCAAAGTTCATATATGTGTGCCTTGCATTTAAGATGAATTTGGGTGACTCATTCTAATAAAACCTTTCATCTAGTACTAATGGGAGAGGTTGAATGTATTGTGAGTGTACCCTATGTAACAATAAAACATGAAATATAGTGTGAATAGTGGTGGTATTTTGTAGGTCAATATGGTAAGTCACATGGCTTACATTTCTTATAATTTTGAATTGGCCAATGTAGCGTAGTGCTAATTTCTTATTCAGCCTTTCGACTAACAATCACATATGATATGGTTCAAGGTAGAGAAACATGTATTCTACTTTATCAAAGTGAACATCCCTCTTGTGTCAATCAATATTATGTTATATATTAGCATGTGCTTTGTGGAGGTAGTCTTTTAGTACTTGTAGTATTATATATCTTTTCTTTACCAGTTGATCCACTTATGCCATATGCGATTTGGGTGAACCATACCAAATGAGTGTAGGTGGGTCACGACCATAAACAACTTTAAATAGTGTGGTTTATAATAAGGTGTGAAAAGAAGTGTTGTAACAAAACTTGGCCCAATAGAATCACTTCCTCTAAGTCTTTGGTGTCTCATAGTCAAAACAACAAAGGTATTCTTGTATATCAAGAATTGTAACTATGTAGATGGAAGGTTGTGCTATGAAGTAATTATGTTCCTTACAACTTAAAGAGAGAGAACAAAAAATTATTTGTGAAAATGTTGTCATGATCTGAAATCATAGTTAAGGACATACCATATATACAGACAACTTTATGAGGGAATAATTTACTTCTTTATTAGTGAAAAATTACTTAAAGGGAAAAAAAAAGTGACTATATTTACTCAGATGTTTACCATTATAATAGTTGAATTATAGTCACTTGATAATGATAGTTTTTTAAAAAAATCTACTAAATTACTATCTCATTTACTATGGAATGAAAAGAGGTTGAAAGAAACATGCAAAGGCTAATGTGGATGCCTTGTTCGTCTAATATATGTCACATTTTGAAATTATATATGATGAATTCTTTGTTTCATCTCCCTCCATTCAAATTGGTGTGTTATTTTTTTATAAGTTTTGAGATAACATGCATAAATGTCAATGGGGATGTCATGAAACTTTTTGAGAATGATAACAATGAGCTCCAACTAAGGTGGCAGTACTAGATGATCATTATATAACAATTATTTGTTTCAACGGGTATAATAGGATATAGACTCTTTGTGTAGGAGCTTGGTTCATGGTTTTAAGTTGAGGAAATGCTACATCATTGATGATTTGTTACAAGTCCCACATAAGGTGAGGTGAAATTTTCATAGAGTTCAATGTGTAGGTTATTAGTTTTCATGATAGGATTTATGATGTTACATTTTGAACTCTTTCCTTGAACATGATAACAAAATTATAGTGAATCAATTTGATTACTAGCTTTTGGTATTGATGAGGTACTTATTTTTACTCTAAGAGGTGTTTGATATGATATTGTTTTATTTTGATAGTTAAGTGCTCTAATAATAGATAATGCCTTAATTTCCACAAACTCCTCCTTCTAAATAGATTTGAGTCTATTTTTGACGAATAGAGGTTGACAAAAATCGAAGATTGATTGTTTATCTTTGCATTAATATTGATCTCACCTTATATTTAGAAGCATCAAACTCGAGTATGAAGAGTTTGAAATAGTTTGGAAATATTAAGATAAGAGTATTTGTCATATTTATCTTTAAGCATTCAACTTTTTTTTGTGTTTTGTTACTTATATGACTATTTGTTACATAAAATTATTAATCAATGTCATCATACCTCTTGACAAACTTACAACAATTACATGTCAACTTAAGAAAACCCTTTTTTTTATAATATTGGTTGGTATTAGCCAACCTAACATTATTACAATCTTATATTTGATCAGACCCTTTCAATGGATATCTAATATCATGATTGTTCTAGTCAGTTTTAGTCAAATCTACACTTTTTTTTGGTTGACTTGTAATTGATGAATTGAGAGGAGCTTGAAGATGTGTTGTTGTTGTTGGTGGCATTCATTTCGTCCATATTGTTACTAAAAGTTAAAATCTCATAAAAAAACTAACGGACATATATAGAGAGAAGAGTAAAAGATTTAATTAAATAAGGACTAGAAAGTTTTCAATGCGTTGGTTAGACCAACCACATCAATAATACCCATAGTGACCTTAATATTGATTTATTTTTTATCATGAAATATTATTTTTACTTGCTACTATACATCATCATAGTTTATAGACGAGATTCCATCTATTTGCTAACAAATTTAGAGTGATGGTGAAGCAAAATCAATCCATGGCTGATCACATGCCCCTTTTGACAAAATTTTGGCAATTTATTTACTTAATTGTGGGATCTTTTTTTCAGCCATCAGCTGACTTTCTCGTTCTTGATAATTTATTAGTTTTATGAAGTTTTGTCTGGGATATAATTCTATGAAATATTTGATCGGTATCCAAACAAATCATCCCAAAATGAGCCACTCATTCCGATTTTGCAGGTCAAAACTCTTTTATAGATACAGCTAAAATAATAATGACCACAGGTTGCGATAGAGCTTCGTTCGTCTTGTGTGAGGTGGCCGAGAAACCGGCGGGGTTGGGCCGGCCGATATCCCGCAGGCGGGCTCTCCGGCGGCTCTCCGGCGTCTTCTTCATCACCCTGGCTCGAATGGGATCTCCTCTTCCGCTCCCTCCGGCGCGCCTCGCGTTCTCGAGGCCCCCTCCTCTGGCGTGTGCTCCGGCGGCAACGGCGCGGCCGGTGTCCAGCCCCCACCGCGGCTGTTCCCTTTCTTTCCCACTCGCGGCGCCGCGGCCGCGGGCTCTCAGATCCCGCCGCCGCTCCCGGCGGCTTCACCTCTCTGCGTCCGCCCGGGAGTCCTCGGAAGAACCGCAGCCCTCCCGAAGCTTCGTCCAGAGTCTCAGGGTCCCCGAGGCCTGGTTGGCCCCTCCCAAAGCCCTCGAGGTAAAGACGGCCCCCATTTTCGGGCTTCCGCCCTAACTTCTGCTCCTATTTGTCCCCATTTTTTTCTGAGACTGAATCCCGTGCCCAGTGGTCTCCATGCGGGGTCTTCCTGATACTCTTCCGGCCGGTGGCTGCAGGAGTCGGAGTGGCTGAGGGTGGCTCTGCACAAGTGGCTGGACGACGAGTTCTGCCCCGAGGAGATGAATGTGGAGATCAGCCGGGTCGCCGCCCAGTCGTACCAGGAGTCGCTGCTGGCGAGGAATCCAGACATGGGCGACATCTTGCTGAAGATGGCCACGGACTTGCTGTCTCTCTCTTACCAGGAGAGCTTCCACGGGGCCTTCTCAGCTGCGAACGCCGCCGTTCGTCTGATTACTGAGCGTGTGGAATCCTCTTCTCCTTAGCCCCCCCCTCTCTCCCCCTCTCTCTCTCTCTCTCTCTCTCTCTCTCTCTCTCTCTCTCTCTCGCTTGTTGATTTTTTTTAATTACGAGCATATCCAAGAGGCACCCTCTTTCAGTGAAATTTAAAAAAAACACATTTTATTTATGTATTTGTGGTTTGACCATTTCTTCCTCTCTCTCTCTGAATTCAGGAGGGATTCCATTACAATTTGACTTTTTGGGAGCATTCTGTGAAATTTTGGCCCGGGGGGGAGGGTTCCAGGATGTCGTCGCGAAAGGAGGTTTCTTATGTAATTTAATATTCTTCAGGGGCTGAGATGATTAAAAAGTTTGTACACGTGACGAGTGGGCCCGGCATAAATGGGCCCAGGCCCGGTGTCCAGGCCCGTGTAGCGGAGAAGTGAGAGAGTGGGACCCACCTGCACAGAGGAGTCGTCGACAACTACCTCACCTACCCGTCGAATCTTCCCACCAACCCCCTCCTCGGTGCGGCTTCTACTTGTGAGACTCGGCGGAGGGGGGGAGGAGCGAGGGAGAGATGGCGGGGAGGAACAATGGGACGCTGGTCTGCGTGCCGACGGTGGCGAAGACCGTGGAGGAGATGTTGAGAGACGTGGACCGAGCCAAGGCCTCTGGCGCCGACGCCGTCGAGATTAGGCTGGACCACCTCGCCGCCTTCAGCCCCCGCCGGGATCTGGAGCTCCTCCTCAGGGCCCGGCCTCTGCCGTTTATAGTCACTTACAGGTGCGCCTTAGCCTCCGCCTCCCCACTGATTATTCTCGATCTGCCTTTTCCAGAATCCCGTGAACTTTCTCGCCTGTTTGGGGGTAGATTCATGCGGGCTCCGAATAGTTTCATTTAGTTTTGAAATGAGTTAAGCTTCATTGCTTTTTAACTTTTCGCTGCTTTCCATCTGCTCGGCGAGCTGTATCGTCTAGAGCCGCTGTAATGAGCCGACTCTAATCATCTCTCTCGTGGGCCTGTCCTCCCTGGGGAGCCAAATTTCTTCCAAAAACATGATAAGTTTCGGGGCGGTCCAGATTTTCACAGCTGTGGCGTGGTGTTGCATTTTTCCGACGATAAAATATGATGGCTTAGGTTTTCGCTGCGTCAACTCGGGTCAACAACTTGGAAGAGTAAAGCTTTCAATTCGGGTGTTGTTGCCAGTGCCATTGTTCTGATAAAAAATTTAATGTCAATCCTGTAAGTTCTTGTCAGAATCATAGATATTTAAGGCGCTGGGAGACATTTCCGCAAATTCATTTGGGTGGGTCCATATTCTTTGCTGTATTCTCTCTCTCATAGTTAATACTCGGGTAACAATATACATTTCCTGGCCATTTGTCATGTTCTCTCTCGAATATTCATGATATAAACCTTTCTTTCTATTCCCTTCGCTCTGGTATCAAATTACCTTCCAGTTACCTGACAGTATATCTGCAGTCATCTAAGCCCTTCGCGTCATTGCGTTTACATTTATTAGGCCAAAATGGGAAGGGGGCGCATATGAAGGTGACGATGGTGAGAGACTGGACGTTCTTCGTATGGCCATGGAAATGGGAGCTGATTATGTTGATGTGGAGCTCAAGGTTCTCTCTGCTCCACCGTCATGAATTATTTTCTCAATCTATAATCATGTGTATGTTAAATTTGTGGGATTGAAGCCTCTAAAAGTTTCCTGTTCCTGTAGTGGCATAACAGTTTATGCGGCTATCATGTATATTTCGTTTTCTGTCCACATTGTTGATTTTTATATAAGCTGACAACTTTCTAATGTTTTTTCTGAGCTACCTATAGTCATTGTCCAGAAGCATATTACTTCCCTAGTTATAGGAAGTATGGGAAGTCAGATGGTGCGCATTCCACCCGTGATCAGATCCAGACTGAATAGTTAACTTTTCAATAAAAGGCAAGACATTTTGAGATATAAAGCATAGGCACTGGTGGATCGTAATCTAATATTCTAGGATTATGTGCCCATCTTTTAAGCAGAGGTGGTCGGATCAGTGTCATTCCTTAGCATCAACTTTCGGACCCAGATTGAGCTGTTGTCTCGTAATTCGAAAAACTTCAAGTTATGGACATAAAGATAGGTATATCATTTAGTTGGGCTGCACAGAGAAAAACTGGGTGCCTGATGTGAACTTAGATCATGGAAAGAGCATAAAATTTTGTGGTTTGTAAACCTTTCTGGAATGATAATCTTCTTAATTTGTCTCAAGTTGGAGAACAGGAATTTAGATAAATTTTTTTTTTTTTTGCTTTCTTCTGAAGAATAAAACATGTCTGCATTGTAGGTTGCTCCAGAATTCGTCGACTCAATATCAGGAAAAAAGCCAGATAATTTCAAGCTTATTGTTTCGTCGCATAATTATGAGAGCACTCCTTCCATCGAAGTTCTTGGCGACCTTGTTGCAAGGATACAAGCTACCGGGGCTGACATAGTGAAGATTGCCACTTTTGCTGCTGACATTTCAGATGTGGCGCGGATGTTCCAAACCATCGTCCATCAACAAGTAAGTTCTAAGAGGCACAAGCGCCTTTGTGAAATTAACATCCTTTATTGTGTCATTGATCATTTTAAAGTTGATTACTTCTTGAGTCATGTCTAATTTTGAAATAATTGTAACGTATTCTACAAGGGGAAACTGATTGACTAAACAACCGATCAATAGTTTCCTGTTTCAAGGGCTTTTTGGATGTTTTTCGTTTATAGCGCTTCACGTTTCAATAAAAAATAACTAAACTAATGATATTGAATAAATTATGCTTAATTTATCATGATATATGTTTTTATTTATTTTATTATTTTTACGTAATATATATTTATGAAAATTTCCACTGCTGACTAAAAAATTTGAAGCGCCAGGTTCCAATAATAGGCTTGGTCATGGGGGAGAGGGGTGCCATCTCCCGAATACTTTGCCCAAAGTTTGGTGGTTACCTTACTTTTGCCATACTTGATGGAGGGAAAGCATCAGCTCCAGGCCAGCCAACACTCACGGATTTGTTGAATGTGTACAACATGAGAAACATAGGATGTGATACAAAAGTTTATGGACTTATTGGGAAGCCCGTTGTTCAGAGTAAATCGCCTCTTTTGCACAATGCGGCGTTTAGATCTGCAGGAATAAATGCTGTTTATGTGCCTCTTTTGGTGGATGATCTTGCTGACTTCCTCAATGTCTACTCAGCTCCTGATTTTGCTGGATTCAGGTTCATCAAATTTTACTCAAAAAGATTTTTGTTTGGTCTACATTTTGTGATAATCTTTTTCATGGGTTTGACTGTTTGGACTGCTCTGATCTCGAGTTTTTTTTATGCTGAGATTTACCAAGCGTTCATTTGCACTTGGTGATCACTAAACAAGGGCTAATGAAATGGTTAACTCTTAAGAAAGTTCTCACAATTGGGAAATATATTTCCTTAATCAATGAAAGATTTTTTGCCTTTACTTTTTGATATGAACATAAATCTCGTCACATTTAGCACATTTTCTGGCCAGCGAATTTTGTTCCTTCATTTTGTTTGTAATTTATTTTTTAATCTCTTGACAGTTATGGACCTTTTCCCCTGCGTATTAATGGTATTACGGTTTTCTGTATTCATGGTCCCGTAACCAATACCCATCTATAAGTAGGTTATTTTCCATGCTTATCTTCAAGTTAGGTGCAAGAACGGAAGCACCCTCGTTATTTTGCTTCATTTGTTAAAAACTCTCTGAAAACATGTGATATCATGAAATTCATCCTTAAATAAGATTAATATTATCAATTTACACTTGGAGCCATGATAATTTGCATACTTTGAATTCATTTTAGGTATACTATGAAGTGATGCCTACTTTTGGGGGAACTCAGAGTAAGAGTTGTGAATTCTTTATAACAGATTACCATAGGCTCACTTGTGTAATGTACCAGGTACTTAGTCACGAATCGGGTCTTAAAATAAAGAAACATAATACAAATATCAATTCTGATGCCTGGGAAAATTATTCGTGTTTTGGTATACTTGATTGTGTTTAGCAACAACTTCGTACCGCTTCTCTACTACCATGGTTCTTGAAGGCAGGCTTAGCGACAACGCTAATGACTCTAAGAGGCAGTTAAGGAAAAAGGGCCTCTCTTCTTAGCTATCGAGAGTATGAAAGCTAAGGCTGGTTAGTGATAGGAATTGTTCATCTACTTTCTTATTTAGGTAAAATATTCCTCTTCATTGGTCTTGTGTTAAGCCTAGTCATCGGTAAAATAGGTTGAGTCCTCTCTGGGAGCTGCGATATGCAGTGCGAGTGAGGAAATTGGTCTCTCTGTGGTAGTCTTGTGATTTTTGGAAGAAATTCAAATGCCTTATTCTACATCATTCCACGTTTCTAACTTGTCACTGTTCAGAACATTTTCTCTTTTCATTGCCACCACACCAAACTTTGCTCTTGTTGAACATTTAACCAAGTCCTTAGCCTTGTTCTCAACGATGTTACTCTATACATTTCTGGCAAACAGTATGAGTGGTCACAGGAGAGTCTCCTGTTAAAATTTTTGTCGAGTATGACAGTTTCTTAAGCTCTAAGACGGTCTTTTTCTCAGTGGCTTCTCTCCATTAATGCTGGCAGTTTTCTGGTGTAGATTAGCCATTTCAATTTTACTGTCGAATACTCTACCGCTCCTGAAACAAACATATAATTCCTTAAAAGGAAGCCATTGTAAAATATAGTAGGTTCACTCTTCAGAATCACAGCATATGTAACATGATCACAATTACGTCTCCTCATAAAGTTCAATAGGATATAATGTGTGTAAAGCTGGGAACCATTCGTTTTCGCACTTGCTTCCCATGGTATTACTCAGTCGTAGGGTACTATAGTTTAGACATTGGCTTTTGACCATTAAATTTTTGCTTTCTTCTGAAACAGCTGTACAATGCCTCACAAGGAGGCAGCAGTAAAATGCTGTGATGAAGTCGACCCCATTGCCAAGGTAGCTGATCCTATCATTATTTTTAGATAATCTGAATGGAATATTTGTGAGACCTTATTTCGTGAGCATCTTGATTTAAGGATAGAGTTCATGACCTATAAATTTTATTCTTTGCAGTCGATAGGAGCTGTAAATACGATTATTCGGAGACCAAGTGATGGGAAGTTACTTGGTTACAACACTGACTATATTGGTGCTATTTCAGCGATAGAGGATGCCATTAGAGGTTATTTTCATAATTTGTTTTCTTTGATATCGATTTAGTACTGTGCACTGTATTTGATTTTTCAGATCGTCTGACTTTGAATTGTTTCCTCAAAGGTTCACTTGAAAACAATTCAAATGCTTCGCCACTCAGTGGTAGACTCTTTGTTGTCATTGGTGCTGGTGGTGCTGGTAGGGCACTTGCTTATGGTGCAAAGGAAAAAGGTGCAAGAGTTGTAATTGCTAATCGTACACTTGGTAAGCTAAGCCTCCATCACTTTTCACATGTATTTTTGTTATTCTATACAATCGGAAGGGCTTTATTGATGGCAGTAATCTTGTAGCCATTAACTATCCCATATACTTGTTGGATTATGGGTCATGTCCCCAAAGAAGTGGGATGTTATGCACTGAAATGAAAATGACGTCATGTAGATGCGAAGGAAGTTGGAATTGTTTAACCGATCATAGCCATGTGGGCTTTGCGTACATACGATTTTAGGTCCGACATGAGTCGTTTCCATTTTCAATGAAATGGATCATGAGTGATAATGAGATGGATTTATCATTAGATTCAGTCATATTATGGCGACCTGGGTGATCACCCTGACAAAAGAATTTCAACAGTCTCTGTTTCTCGGTAAATAGTTAGTGGCGACTGCATGATTGAAGAGAACGTCATGGATTCAATACTGCACGCTTGAAAATAAACCAAGTAATGGAAACCTATGTCACTTATACCATCATATGCTGGAGTCTCCCAACTGCATCCTTCCCATGCTTAGTTTACTTTTTTATCATTACTTTTGGTCATGTTTTTTCAAAAATTATGAGTGGGAACTGTATGGACCTCTTGGAATTCTTCAACTATTTTGGAATTTTTTCTGTTGTATTATTCAACGGCAAAGAAGATTCCACATTATGGACTATGTTGATGTTAAATGTCCTCCATACCTGGTGTTCTTTGGAGACAATGTCTGTCAGGAGTTGGATTTTAATAAAAGATGGTCAGTCTGCATGGGAACTAATTCTTTGCTTTAAAGAAATAATTACTTTGAAGTTGGCACCTTTTTTTAGAGTAGTTGTGAAAATCCTGAAAGGATTAAAACAAAAGATATAAGATCATCGACGGAGACTAATCTTGTCACGTAAAGGACCTTCCTATGGTATACCAAGTCATAAACATTTTCTTCATGTTTATTGAAAAATACTTAAACTGCTTACTTACCGAGTAAAGGATGAAATTTGCTCTTTGCAGCAATCAGAACATATCAGGGGCCCTTCGCAGTTAAAGATCGGCCTTTAAGAAAATAGATTCACTCTTCATCCATCTAATCATTCTTAGGTAGTCAATTGCGGAGGAGTATGGTATTCTAAAGCTCTCATGTTTCACCTGGTTCAGAGTACCCTTGTCTTTACCCTTTCCGCTTTTTAACTAGACTACCACAAAGTTTTTATGCTCAGGAGTAATAACTCTCCATACTAGGCTGCCACAAAGCTATAACTCTGGTTGAGGATGTGTCCATTTTACCCTGTTTAAAATAACAATTGTGCTTATCTTTTTGCTAAATTCATTTTTTGTGATTCCAAGACCGAGCTAGAGAGCTTGCTGCCTTGGTGGGAGGGGATGCTCTGTCCCTTGCCGAGCTGGAAAACTACCATCCAGAAGAGGGGGCCATCCTTGCGAACACTACATCGATCGGGATGCATCCAGCTATTGACCAAACCCCTTTATCGAAGGTTACCCTATTCTCCCTGCTTTTTGCGCATGCTTTCAGTCAAACTTGCGAATTTTGTTCACTCTCTCACTGTGATAATATCGGTGTTATTGCAGACTTAGGAGTGGATTTTTAGTAACGTTATACCGTGCCAGATGCCATTCCTGTGTGTTCCTAAATTTTCTAGGGTTTCAATTTCGCAGAACGGCCTGAAAAATTACGCTGTGGTATTTGATGCGATATACATACCGAGGGTAACTAGATTACTGAGGGAAGCAACAGAGTCGGGAGCGACTGTTGTGAGTGGCATAGAGATGTTCGTGAGGCAAGCGATTGGGCAGTTCAAATTCTTCACGGGCCTACCTCGTAAGATCGACGACCCAGCCCAGATTTCTAACTAGCCATTCATGATCTTCAATCGCCAGCTTATTCAAGTTATTTTTCCCTTTTTTTTTATGGCGTTGTGTTCTTGCGCAGCCCCTGAGGAAGCGATCCGGGAGACCGTTGAAAGAATTGCATAGCTGCGGTTAGATTATCTTGAATCTGGGCTGACGCTTTTGTCATCAATAATTTTCTGGTTGCTCCAAGAAAAAAAACAAGAAACTAGTTTTGCCCATCTGGCTGATTTTTATCATCGCATGGAGTTTTGCTAAATCAGGCCGGAGGCGGCTTTGCTTTGCTCCTCGGCTTCAACATTACTTTCAACCATGAGAGAGAATGATATTTCCTTTTCGATATTTTATATTCGCAGAGCATAATGAACAAGGCACGAAAACAATTTTTTTTTTCTTAATCTTTCATTACCCTGGGACCCTTTTTTCTACCCTCTAGTTCTTGTTTCGCATCTTCCTCCCTCTTCTGCTGTACGCGTGTTCTGACTTTTTTCTGTGTGGCCAAGCTGCTGGTTACTTGGTGCAAGCCAAGATTTGTAGGGAAAGCGCTACTTGCTGGTCCACAAATCTTTCAGTGTTTGTTGTCCATTGCCCTTATAAGCCCCGTGAGAACACTTCAGATCACTTATGAGGGGGTACTCAAGAGTTGTGTACTTTTTTGATCTAGGAAGATATTTCTCAATTAAATGGTGCTTTTTTTATTATTATTTTTAAATGAATTTCTGCACCCATAAGCAACTGTGTGGTCACTCATTAGAATGAGCTACAAAAGTTTTAACTTGAGCAAACCCTCAAGAGTGCTGGATATGTTCAATTTGTGAGCATCTTTCTCAGTTAAATGGTGTTTTTTTTCTTTTTTTTTAAGTACCCATGATCTGTAAATACCCAATAAGTGGTTTATGACTGGGGGGGTTGAATTAGTTTAAAGTAATTCTTCTTAATTTTTTTACTTAATCTTTGGATTTTTCTATGTGCCCTCAATCGTTCACTTGACTAACACACATGAATTTATATTGGCTCAAGGATGACTAATCTCTTATGTTCAGTCCTAATGTACTCACCTCAGCACCTCAACTCACTTATGCTTAACCAAGTTTGGATCCCTTAAAAGTGGACTAATTCGTGATTACAACAAGCATTTGTAAGCTATCACTACATTGATCATATTCACTCGTCTTTGACTACACTTTGTTGTAGGCTTGACCTCCTCTTTTGTTGATAACCACGTTAGCTTACCAAGATTTTAGAATCTCTTCCAGAAGATTGTGGCAATTGGAATTCATTGTGCCTCTTTAGGAACATGTCTCGAGACGATGATGGCATTCTTTATCTCACCAAAAGACATTTTATCTCACCAATAGATTATACCAAATAATTAATCAGAATATGATAACTAATGTAATGTGTTAGCTAAAAGTATATGTGGTTCCACATAAGTTGTGATGATAATTCTTCTCCCTTAATGAGTAAGACCTTTCTCCTTCCTTGTCAAGCCATGAATTTCTTTGTAGTTATATAAAAATTTTGTTGTAAATTAATATTGTCTCAGTTGATTCAAATCAATGGACTTCATGTGCTTCTACTTCTTTCTTTGCAAGGTCTTTTGGTTGCTAGCAAACTTCATGCAAAATATATGCCTAATATGATAACAAAGGAATAAAATAATATAATCAACACAAATTGTTAACTACAAAAGAGAGTGTTGATGACAAGAACATAAGTAATGATGGCTTGGTGACAACAATGTGGATAGTAATTGCATGTGTGTTAGTGGGTTAAGTAGTGGTGGAGTGTGCATTGTCCACTTGAAGGTTAGTAGTAGCCGGCAATAGTTGGCAGCAATCGATGGCATTTGGCACTAGCTGCATGGGGTCTCTCCTAAGCTTGTGGGGTTGTACCCTAAATCTACTATGTTGGCTTAGTGAATGGGGTTAGCATGATTTCAGAATCAATAGCCTCATGATATATATATATATATATATATCGAGAGAGAGAGAGAGAGAGATAGAGAGAGAGAGAGAGAGAGAGAGAGAGAGAGATATGCTTGAGCGTGGTGACTAGGGCATCACACGTGGTTATCCTTGTCAATATATATATATTGAAACTAATATCATTTATTAAATATTATTTAAATCTTTCCTTCAATCAAAATATGACCATTAAATGTACAAAAAATGTACCAATACATATGATGAAACATGTCAAAGCATATTTAATGATAATATAGGACATACAACTTATATCGTCAATATTGACAAGTTTACCCTATATTTTTACCTAAGTGATAAATAAAAATGTTACAATACCTATTATAATTTAATCAACAATTGCCCATATAACATAAATTATATGCATATGTTTAGTATGAAAAACTTAAACTTGTTTATAACTCTACCTTATTTATTCATTGTTAACTTTGCCTTTGACTTTGACTTTAGTATTGATCATAATTCATGAACACTGCCTTTCTCATCACATCTGATTAAATAGAGTTAAAATTCATTGATTTATCAACTCAGTCAATTCATCAAAATAGATCTTTGACTCAACATGAGCAAGTCTATGATCACTCTTCAAAATCAACTATGAAAGTTTCAACTTGACCAAAACCTTCAAGTACCTAAGATATGCTCAATCTATGAACATCTTTCTCAATCAAATAGTGTGTTTTTTATCATTTTTTTAAATAAAATTTTGAACCTATATGAACTCTATGTGATCACTTATCAGAATCAGCTACAAAAGTTTCAACTTGATCAAACCTTCAATAGCCCTATATATGCTCAATCTGTGAACATCAAAAGTTCCACCTTCAGAAAGCCTTCTAAGGTCTTGGAAGGGCCAAGACAGTAGAAAGGAGCCCCCTCTCTACATTAGCAGACATGTACTGATTAAAGACGTTGACTCTATGACTATAGTTGTCATCGAGGCCTCACTAATGCTCCATCTAGTATCTCTGAAACTGGGTCATCCCATTCTACTCATATCCTGTAAGGTTACCTGCAGAATCATGTATCTTCATCTATGTCCCACATGTTTATGTGATGTGTAGAGAGGTGCTTGATGGGTTGACCAAGAATAAGGGTAGAGACAAGCCACCAGCATGTCAGGCCCCAGCTTGGGGGGATGAGCTCCTATAATATATAAATTAATTCATTATAAATTTTCTCCATTTATCGATTTACTTGACTCTATATAGTGCTTCCATTGAATGAGCAAGTGGTATTTTTTCCATATTCCCTGGCTTTTTTATTTGATTATATCACGAATTAATGTGGATGGGGGATTATAACGTAATAATATCATATTTTTGGCATTATGAATCGAATGTGATTTATTCGGAAATTTTCTCGGTTCTTGGGATTCCTCTGTCCATTAGGCGCGTTATTAGTGAGCTCTTCGGGTTGCGGTATTAACGGGCTGAGCTGCCCTGCGAGATGGGCCCAAATTGGGCCACTTATTTCGGGAAAAATGGGCCTAACGGGCCGGTTTTCAGGGCCCACAAAAAATTGATGTTTCCTTTTCCGGATAGGATCCGACCCGATAGGAGGGCTAGAGCCCGACCGCCTCACGACCGGCCTTGATATAAAACCCCTCGACGCCTCTGTGATCCTGGTTGGTACGGGAGCTCTACCCTAGATCGAGAGAGAGAGGTCGGGCGAGAGAGGAGGGAGGAAGAGGAGCAATGGCAGCAGCGGACGTGGAGGCGGTCGATTTTGAGCCCGATGAGGACGACCTAATGGATGAGGACGGAGGCGTCGACGTGGACGTGTCGCCGGTGCCCCAGCCACTGCCGAAGCTACGCTCCACCATCACCAGCGGAAGGTCTGCTAACGCTGCCGGAGAGTCCAGCGTTACAAGGAAGACCAAGGGAAGGGGTTTCCGGGAGGAAGCTGAAGTAGATCGAAACAACCGGCTTGCTGCCAAGGACTTTGATTCTCTGGATACAGATGGCAGTCAGGGCCCTCAGCGATGTGAGCTCCTTTTTCTCTCTCTATGAGTGGAATTTGAGGGCTTTATTTGTTCAGCTGCGCTATCACCCGTCTCTGTTGCTGCACGCGTTTTTTCTGGGTTTAGGGTTCTGTGGTGGTTTTGTCTTGTTTGATTCAGGCTGTTTACAATGCATCATTCGACCGGTTTATATCCCGGGCTAGTCCTCTTGGTCTATTACCTGATTTGGCTCTCGATCTTTCTGGAACTGAATGTTGGGGGTGGGTAGCGCGCTTCTAAGTGGATAAATAGGTATTCTAGAGTAAATGGAATAGGCCAGGTGATCTTCAGGGCAGTTGATATGTCAGCCCATCTTTGTTTCGCGTGATATTAAGGCCCATCGCGGTTCGAAATAATACCATGCCATAAGCACAATGCGTCATCAAAATGGTATTCTTCAGATAGGAAAGTGTTGGTTTCTCATAACTTTACGTATTAGCACCTTTGATATGGTGAGATTTGATGCTAGTGAAAGGGAGACACGATTATCTGTCGTAGTGGAGGCGGGAAAAGTAAACTATTAACCTCATCGTTGGCTATCGTACAAGACACTAAGGTTGAGGAGAGTGGTGGATCAAAGGATTGTGGTCATGCGATGCTTGCTGCGCGCGTGGAATGAAATCAGCGTTAGTGTAAGTTTTTGATATTGGGTTTTTTAAAGTAATTTGAGGTACGTAATGAAGTTTCATCAATGTCGAAAATAGTCCGGAACTGTTTTTGTAATGTTTTTTTTAGTTTCATCAATAATTTTAAAACCCTGCTGATCGTTATCAACAATTTCGTATGGCATCCTGTGTTCATTTCAGATCCGCGTGTACCCTTGGGTTTCTAGCATCCTAGCTAGGTTTCCAACTGGCTTCCAGATTATGGTGCTCGGATATTTTTAATGCTAATGTAGCTTAGTTTTCTTTGGACCTAAGGAACAGTCGTAGGTATAGGTATCTCTTATTTTAATGCTCTAGTCATGAACAATATGTTGAGAGTGTTTAACGCTGAGGTTCAATTCAGATTTCTCTGATCATATTACTAAAGTTGTATGTTGTGTAAGTAGTAGCTCAATTATGCATTGTATGCAAAATATCTAGTTGCATGATATGGGAATGATTTTCCACATATAACTTGCCCTAACTATGCTGATTATATTTTGTGTGTCTAGTCGGGATAATCTGGTTCTCACCCTTCTGGTCGGTTCTTTTTCTAAATTATCGTTTTTCCCATCTATCAATGGGTATGGTTTTGTTGCATCTGATGCTTGTTTCCTTGACTTCAATTTTAGTCTTAACGTCTATAGAATGAATAAGGTCTTTTTTAGGATTTTATTTTCTCAAAGAATAGTAAGAAGGTGGTGTAATTTTTTTTATTAGTTTTTCATTGCCATGGGATCTTTTTCTGTTAACTTTTTCTCTTTTTGCATCTTTCTTTTTGTTAGAATATATAAGAGTATTTTAGTAATTTGTATGCGAGGATTTGTCCAAGGGACAGTGTACTCTAGGGATAGTGAATTTACCTATCTGCCGTTCTCCCTCCCTCCCCCTCTCTCTCTCTCTCTCTCTCTCTCTCTCTCTCTCTCTTCATGTATCTCTTCCCTTATGTTTGCCTTGTATTTCGCAACATGGCATTAGAGCCAGGTTCTGATCTTGAGACCTGTGGGTTGAAGGCCCACCACGCTTCCGCTGTGCCACTTTGACACTTTCCACTTATGAAACAGTTGCCTTCTTTGATGCTCTGTGGTTGTCATCAGTCATAACCCTAACGCTCTGTTCAAGTTGGTAAGGCGTCTGTATAAGCGGAAATGAAACAAGTCATCTCGATGCCATAAGCGGAAAGAAGATGCTGGTTTAACCTAAATTTATTCGGTTAAGTAGCTGCACACCAGAGCGGGAAATAGCTGAGAATCATCTGATAAACATTATTAGGACTTTATTTTGCAATGGCACATGTAACCAGTGCTGGCCATTCTGATTGAAGGGTCTTTATACTTGCAGTGCTATCTTTCTGAACTCCGTTTCATTTCTCGCTCCATAGAATCTTTCTCAGTGAAGGGCCTCTTCTGTGTTGGTGCAGCCGTCGAGGGATGGATCGTACTGGTGACGGGGGTTCATGAGGAGGCACAGGAGGACGACATCCTCAACGCTTTCCGTGAGTTCGGGCAGGTTAAAAATCTTCATCTGAATCTCGACCGCCGCACTGGATTCGTCAAGGTGAGTGATCCTCCTCACTCACCCCTTTTTTTTCACATCATAATTAATATATATTACATGCTATCTTGTGGATATTCCCAAACCTTGGTGTTTTGAGTCAAACTTCCACATGAGGCGACCTGGGCCCACCGTGCTCCCCGTTGACCTTGTGGGCCCGATGGGGCACTTGGCTGGGTCTGAGAGGAATTCGTTCTGATGTGCAGGGGTACGCTCTGATCGAGTACGAGAACTACGAGGAGGCGCGCGCGGCGATAGAGTCGTTGAACGGGTCCGAGCTCCTCACGCAGATCATCTCAGTGGATTGGGCCTTCAGCAAGGGCCCGTTTAGGCGCAGGAATATGAGGAGGAGGTGCGTTGACTTCTCCCGCCTGCTCTCCTCCTGGCGTTTTTGACTTCTGCCTCTGATGACGTGGCGTCTGCAGGTCGCCCCGGCGCTCTAGGAGCCCCCGGAGGAGATACTGACGCGGGCACCCGCGTGCAGTGGCGTGGTCGGTCGCCAGCTTTTGTATTCCGATGCTGCTCAGATTTCGCGTGGTTGACTTGACTTTTCCTGCTCTAAACGACTACTGGATCTCTTTGGAACCTTCTTCACATTCCCTTCCCTCCATCGCCTGTGCTAAGTAGAGAAACGTGTTCGCTCGAACCTTCGGTAGGAGGTATATTAATGGGCCGGGCCGCATGGGCCACGCAAGTCCAAAAATTATTGGGCCGGGTTTAGCTCCCCGGCCCAAAAAGTACAGAGCCGTACGCTTCTGTCAGCCGTATATAATAACTACACTCTACTGGGTGCCACCTCGCCCAATGGGATATGGACACGTGGCACATGACAGCCTTCCCCTCTGGGGTCACAGAGACAAATCGCATGCGCTATTTATGTCGGCAGCGCCCCGCCCCAGTGCGCAGGTTTAGCTGTCGCCTGTCATCCTCCACCGTCAGATCAGTATCGTCGCCTTGGGTCTCCGGTGGGGCCCACCTGATGTCTCAACACCTGGCGTTGAAGTTGACCTGGCACGAAGAACACAGGTGCCACCACCTTTTTCGGAAGAATATATTCGATTAAAAAACCTTTTTTTTCGATAGTTACATGCATCTTTAACTTGTCTAGAGAGAGAGGGAGGGAGGGAGAGAGAGAGAGGACCACGTGAGGACAACGCGCCACGTGTTGGTTATCTGCCGTTTTTTTATTTATTTTGCGGGGGAAATGACGTGGTCAGGAGGATCCGATAGTTATCTTTTTTAATTTTGCCGCCAGAAATAAAGAAAACCCGAAAAAAGAGGCGAGAGGATCCGGGAGATTCCGGGACAACGGCCGTTACGGCCTCAAAGGGCCCCAGTATCCGGAGAGGGATTTTTTCGTAATTTCTTATTCCCTCGCTGCCAGGTGGTGACCGGCGGCGTCGCGGGTCCAGGTTGGCCCGTGGAGGAAGACGACGTCGTCAGCGGGGAGGGGCAGTTCTGGGAGAGCACCCGTGATTTTTTGAGATGAAGAAGTCCGCCGTGATTTTTTTTTATAAAAAAGTAGTAAAAAATGGGTATTTGTTCTTCCGGGGAGGAGCTGGGGCGGTAATTAATGGCTGGGGATCTTGATTTGACGGCAATCGGGAGTTGCCCCCCGTTGAATTCTTTCTGGGTAGAACTGGGTCTCATTGATTAACCAACCAACTTCAATAGCAAGCGGGAGAGGGGAGGGAGAAGGGGGGAGGAATTCGGTGGGCGGAGGAGGGGATCGGGGGATGGCGGAAGGGGACAACGGCGAGGGGGCGGCGAGATCTGGTGGGGCCGGCGACGGAGGCGGCGGCGGTGGAGGAGGGGAGGAGAGTGTGAAGCTGTTTGTGGGGCAGGTTCCGAAGAGCATGACGGAAGCGCAGCTGCTCTCGATGTTCAAGGAGGTTGCCCTGGTCGACGAGGTGAACATCATCAAGGACAAGGTCACCAAGGCCTCCCGAGGTTTTCAGTGGACACTTCCTCCCTCTAATTCATCTCTCCTAGTCTCCTTCTGTTTCTCTTCCCATTGCGAATCTCCCTCGAATAGAGGGCCATGCAAGCGGGGCTGCTGCTCGTAGATCCGCACGCTGTTGGTTGCGTTTGTCTGAACATCTTCTCCCTGGCCCTCGCAGGGTGCTGCTTCGTGATATGCCCCTCGAGGCAGGAAGCGGATAAGGCGATCGATGCATGCCACAACAAGAGGACGCTGCCAGGGGTACGGCATTGGATCTCCTCGTTGCCTCTCTTTCTTCGTGCTCTCAAGTAGGCTAATTGGACGACGCCACCCCTTCTCGGCCAACTTTGTGTCTCGTTTCGATCTGCATTTGTCCATTTGGGTCCGTTTTAATTGGTCTGCCGTGCTGATTTCCTGCAACGTGGTCGTTTCTGTCCTCTGTCTGGCATTCTCGGCGAGGGAAGAAAATTTTGGCCTATTTTTCTACGACTCTAAGGTTCTGCTTAGGTCATTTGAGGTGAATGGCTTGAGGAACAAAAGTCAGGTATATAAAATCATGTTCATCCGCCGAGACATGAATTCTTCACTCAGCTAGAGGCAATGTGTAGTGTATCTTCGACATGCATGCCTTTCTGGAGTTGTGGTAATTGGTTTTACTCTCACCCGTTGAAGGAAGTTGATAATTTTATGTAACTTTCAACCCAAAACTATCCAAAACTAAGGTCAGAAAATTTGGTAGAAATTTCTTCGGAGAAGTTAGCGTTGGCAGCATTAAAATTTCACGATCATAATGAAAGCCCTCGGTATTCACGGACCGGTGAAAACAGGCTGGATGACTTTCTGTTGAAAGAGTTTCTGTAACCAGTCTAATAGTTCTTAGATTTTTTTTGTTTGAAGCTTGAATGCCCAATGCCATGTCTTCTAATTTATGCAAAATAGTACATGAACATCGTGAAACACAAGTTACAAACGTCTATCACTGGACATATTTCATGCTTGGGTTTATTCGCAAGGGAAAAATGCGTAGATTTTTCTTGCTATTAAAACCGATCCAATGGACATGGATAACCTCTCGTTTATGGTTCCATTGGAAGGAACCTCGAATGGATATTGTCCAGTCAACTAGATATCATAATCCAAATGCGCATGAAACCACTTGAACCTTTCCAAGTGGTTCATCAGCGTTGTGGAGAAGAAACACAGAACCAAAGGATACAGGGAAATGATTCAACGGATAATTAATAAGAAGAGCTTGAATAAGACTCCCGTTACAATTTCCTTACTGCATGGAATCTGAGGAAATGTGTGATTTACTTGAGCAGAATACGGGAGGAGCCGGAATAATCCAATTTTTTACATCATAACCACGGCCATAGACGAGTACTCTGTTGGATGTGGAGTTGGCTCTAATAATGCAATCTCGTTCCAGGCACTTTTGCCTACATATCTTGAGACGACTGGATCAAAGCTTTTGTCAAGGGATAGGAAGCGCTAGTTTTATTATAAAAAAGGAGAGATATGGCTGGGAGTTCCTGCAGAGAAAGCTTCATTTAAGGTCCCTTTTAATCATCGCTCTAATATATTTTATGATCTCATGATCACCTGCAGGTCTTTCTTTTCATTTATATATGGTATTGAGGCTAGTCAGTGAATCCCCTCCCGCCCTTTTAACTGCTACAAACCAACTACTGCTTCGGGTGATACTTTAACAGAAGGCATTTTATCACGATGGGAATTTAATTGTGCCATGGAAGTTTTGTGGCCTTAATGCTTCGTAAATATTCATGTGCAAGCCAATTTCTTCTAGTTTTAGTCACCAATTCCAAGACAAGAATTCTCTAGGCTTTGTTCTTCCTTGTTGCATCCGTTGTTTTTAATATTTATAACGTTTTATTTCTGCTTTTTCCAGGCATCTAGTCCATTGCAAGTAAAATATGCAGATGGCGAGTTGGAAAGGCTAGGTAAACTCCAGAGGAGATTTTGTTTTCTTTTTTCTTTCTTGCATGACAGGACGATAAATATTGGTTTCTTCTCTTCATGTTTGTTGGCGGTTACTATGCCAGGGATTCTATTCTGTCTTGTAGCATATGATGCTAGTTTTTTGGGTTTAGACGGAGTTCCTGAACCCTTATTTACGTGTTTCAGAATGCAAGCTATTCATTGGTATGCTCCCAAAGAACGTTACCGATGCTCAGATCGCCACGTTATTTTCAAAATATGGCAATATCAAAGAGATACAAATTCTAAGAGGCTCTCAACAGACAAGCAAAGGTAATTTTTCGTCTGTTTTTAAGTGCTGTCTCTTTTCTGCAGATATATATATATATATATATATATAAAATTGGAGTAGTAGACATTTTTTATGAACAATACGTAGCAAAAAAACGCTTTCGTGATTTGAATTTGAATTCATCTAGCAGGGTGCGCTTTTTTAAAATTTGAGACAAAGGATCAAGCTGTGGCAGCATTGGAAGCCATAAACGGGAAGCACAGGATGGAGGTCGGTTTCAGGATCCACATGATTTTTATATTTCCTACCTTCTCGTCAATTGATTCAGATCCTTGTATAAATTGGAAAGAGGTTGTAATAAGGAATTGATCGTTCTTGTTCCCTGCATATTGTGTAATGGAATTGATAGTCATCAAATTTAGTGCTCTGCTTGCCTAGGAGGAGCGGGCATCAATCAAATAGAACAATATGGAATTATAAATACCTGATGCGATCAGCTTAACGGATCACTGGGTGACAACTGCGTACCTTCTATTTGTGCCTTGAAAGATAATGGATCATTTGCTAGACTTTGAAAAGAATTTCAAAGTATTCCTTGAAGACAAAGGCCATGTGACCAGCAGGGCAAAAAATTCCTTTCAGAAAGCTACTAAGAAAGAGTTATGATTTGGATGAGCCAATCAGTTGTTATCTCACTCTGTGCTGTACACGACCTATGGCACATAAAATTAGTCCCGCATTCGTACACTATCATAAAATGTTTTGTTTCTCGGAAAAGCTTGCATTAATCTTTGTAACCTTAATCTCGTCTTCCAGATCATAAAACCAAAGGGAAGCTATGTTCTTTATTATTTGCATTAGACATTTGAGGCTACGCATAAGATTTGAGCATGGTATCCTCATTTTGTTGTAGATGCCTTTTTTAGATTTCCCATTTTTAAAATTTTTAACTTGTATTCTGATGGAACCTAAAATAGGTACCTTCGACAATAAGGAAACCTGAAGAAGATCATATATTTTTGTGACCTTTTTGTTGCCATGAAAGAAACATTACATCATCATCTTCTGTCTTATATTTTCTGTATCATTACCTAATGCACGGCATCATAACGTCGTATATGGGTTTGGATTTCATGACACGCATTTGGATTTCAACATAAAGGAAACCTGAAGGATATCATATGTTTTTGTGTCCTTTTTTTTGCCGTGAAATTAAATCACATCATCATTTTATGTCTTATGTTTTCTGTATCATTACCGATTGCATCACATTTCGACGTTGAATAATGTATGCTATCGAGATTAGTCAGAGAAACTGCATCCAAGTGCTTTGCTAGTATCCCATCACCTGGATTTCCTGTGCTTTTTCAGAGCTCTCACCCCTACGTGTCTTCATACAACTCTATTACGGTCTAGAGGGTTTTTTTTTGTGAAGAAATTTTAAGTTCGGGACCTGTTATGAAATTTCTAATGATAAATGGAGAAACTCATGCCACGTCTTTCCCCCTGTTGCTCGTCTTTCATTTTCAACCCTGAATCTATGGATAATTGCTTCTTTAAGTTAATCGTTGGTGATCATACTAAGTTACAGCTAAGTAGCGTGATCTATGGCACAAACTCTTCCATAGTTAAAACTTTAGATGAAAGTAAAATTCCCCTCACTCTCATGGTGCGATCTGTTTTCATTTTTTCTTCTGTCTGGTGCTGATTTTAGAACAATCTCTTCAAAATATGTTCTCGTTCGTATGTGGTCAGGGTTCAAGTGTCCCTTTAGTTGTCAAATGGGCAGATTCAGAGAAGGAAAGACAAGCTAGAAGAGCTCAGAAGGCCCAGTTTCAAGCTTCCAATATGCCAAGCACGGCCTCAGCTCATCAACCTTCATTGTTCGGAGCTTTACCAATGGGATATATCCCTCCATATAATGGAATCAGCTACCAGGTATTTTCTCAGCTCTGTATTTCTGAGCTAATGATCTTTCTTTTCATGGCCATCTGCCTAGAAATTTCCATATTCACGTGCAATATTTTCCTTCTGAAAACTAGGGTTTTTTTTTCATGGCCTTCTGCACTTTGCCAATTATTCGCTTACTGTCTTGCTCATCGCATAACTTTTCCTCCAGACACCTGGAACATACGGAATTGTACAGTACTCCTTGTCATCGACCCAAAATCAGCCGGCCTACCATAATATGGCTTCCCCCGGTAATCAGAGAAGTTCAATACACGGTGTCAACGCTGCCATCCCTCCGGGCATAGCACCGAGGCATTATGCTACAATGCAGTCTGCAGCTTATATGGGTCCCTCGTACCCTGCCATCCCAGGTTTGCAGTATCCTATGGCGTACAATGGGAGTTTGATGAATCACGGGCCACTGGCTCATTCCCACAGTGCTCTTCAACCTACAATGTTGAGCGCTGATTCTGCAGCATTTCCTGGGATCAAATCAAGTTATGGGGAGAATATTGAAGGTTGATGGGACATTATTCTATTAAAATGTTATTATTGCTTCTTATTTTCTGTTGCCCATGAACCATCGCAGTATTTTCTAGTATCTTGGTTGGCCATGAACTGAATGAACCCATCCTTTGACTAGGTCCCCCCGGTGCTAATTTATTTATTTATCATATCCCCCAAGAATTTGGTGATCAAGAGCTCTTCAATTCTTTTCAAGCATTTGGCAGAGTTTTGAGTTGTAAAGTTTTCGTGGACAAAGCAACTGGTCTCAGCAAATGCTTTGGTAATCCTCCCCCCAGTTTTGGAGCTGATCATTTTTTTGAAGCCTTTTTATCCTGATCAAACTCGTCTTCAGGCTTTGTCAGCTACGACTCACCTGCCGCGGCTCAAAGAGCCATCAGCATGATGAATGGGTGTCAGCTGGGGGGGAAGAAGCTGAAAGTTCAGCTCAAGAGAGAGAACAAACAGAAAAAACCATACTGATCGATGCTGACAGTTCTTTCTGGGAGGAGGATCTGCTCCACCCCGTGTATATCAGATGCTGGAGGTGGATGAAAGGTAGATTAGAGCTGTACATGTTGCCAAATCTCACCGGGTCTTCATGGTGGGACCTGGAAGCTTTCCCTCCCGAGTCAAGCACCGGAAAGAACATTAGAAGCGGGTGCATTTGCGCCATTACGACTTGTAATTTATGCATCTTCGGCATTCATTGGATACTTCCATTTCGTTGAACATTTCTTCGTTCAGATTCAAATGCATCTTCCGATTACACGCACCATCCATGCCCCTTTTTGTTCCCCTTTTGGATCTTTCAACCCTTTTTGCCGATTAGCCATTGAAGATTATGCCGATTAGACCAAAATAATGGGTCTGATCTCATGCTGTCTGTGCAAGCTGTAGCTCGCAGTATTTTCTTCTCTCTTTCACTTCCCAGCTCGGTGCTGCTGCTACTGCAAAAGCTCGCTGAAGATTCTCGGAGCATGGTCACATTGATCCCATTTTCAGGTATCATCTGCTATCCACACGAGTCTCTTCTTCTCATTTCAGTACTTGTCTGAGTGCAACCCCATAATTTTTTCAGCTTCAGGCGTTTTCTTCCTTCTCTTAGTAAACTTGCCAACGTTTTTTCTTCTCTAAATGTCGATCATGTTAGAGGGAAAGTCTCCAGAGGGCAACCCATATCCCCTTCATGATAAATCCCTTCATGACCCCCTTCTTTTGGTCAAAACCATGGTGGGTCTGGTTCAAGTTACTACTTTCAGCATGTCCTAAATCAGATCTTTATTGATCTGGAGTTGGATGGCCCCATTCCTGAAAAGAAGCTCCGGGTTGGTCAAAGGCCCAAGAACAGTAAGCTCGGGCATCTTCAGATTCCTCTGGGTTTTGATGATATGGTTGGGATTTTTAACGGGAATCCGATTCCTGCATTGCTACCGTGCAATGCCTCCGGCCATTTTCTGGCCGCCTGGAGATGTTCCAAAGCTACGAAAGGCCGTTGGAAATTTCTTCTGTGGGCTCCTCCCGGGGATAGGAGTGGTCTTCCTCTCTCCGTCCGGGAAGCCGTTGACCTTTCCGAGCTGGACTAGTTCAGACAAGGGTTTTAAATTCGGTAGACTCTGTGTAAGGCCTGGAATGTGGATGGATGGGAGATGCCAGTCAGCAGCTGCTCTCTTTTTTTTTTGGTCCTTCCCATGTCTGGCATTGGGGGTCAAACCCTGATAATTGGGTTAGGTTGGGCTTGGCCTCTAGTACCTGCCCAGATAGTTGACCCCTGTACCAGGGGACAGAGAGAAGTCAATTTGGCCATTTATCTTCGTACAATAGATTTTTCCCGCATGCATAAAAAAAATGCCTTGGAAGGAAATTTTGGGCGCCCACAGAAACCCATTTGAGGAAAATTCATACCGGAGTACCCATTTCCTCCCCCCTGAAAGTCAACGTTTTTGCCTAATTTCGGATGTTATATTATGATCTCAAAACCTCTATGATTCCCTGCAGCTAACGACACACACACAAAAAAACGATATCTGGAATATTAGAATCCATTCCTAGAAAGAGTTTTGGCTTTCCTAGGTTCCCCGACATCAGTGGGTTCGCGTCTCCCTCGAGGAACAGCTGTCTGCACTCAAAAGGGAGGACTCATTCTCGCTTAGGGTGGGTCCCAAGGGACGCCTTTTTCTTATAATATCAATTAAACTAGGGGGAAAATAAAATTTTTTATTTAATTTCATGTGGGTTCCTTCTACCAGGCGCCAATGGACTCGTGCAGAACAAGAACTAAGCCGACCCACAGGTCTGGTCAACGGCTCTCGTCGGAGGTTCAGAGACTCTGATCTTGCGCAGGACTGGATTTGATCATATGCCTGAATCAATCAGATGGGCGCGTTCTTCGGACCCTTTTCGTTGACAGCTCGATCTAATATGGCCGTTTATCTTAGGTGGGTCAACGATCAGCAGCCGCTCCTCCTCGGGCAGAGCGGTCAATCCTGATCTCTATGGGCTCAATCGAGAGTGATCTTTCCTTCCACTCATTATTTCGTGCAGCGAAGTTCCACCAAATAAGACAAGTTGGCTAGCAACGTCTCGTTCATAGCCCATTTTTTTCCTTAAGGAAAGAATATCCCCCCTCTCTTCTCTTCTGGAAGACGTGTGGCATCACCGCCTTCTAGAAGCCTAGAGAGAGAGAGAGAGACGCTTGATTTTTGTGTCATAGGTGGGGCCCGGATAACGTTATCTGTGAAAGGAGGGGCGGAGCACGCCCGCAGGCATGCTCCACGTCGGCCTCCTCTCAGCACACAGCTAAGCACCTGCACCGCTTCGCTCGGTTCGGTTGAAGACCCCACGAAGATATAAAACGAGGGGTCGAGCTGAGGCGACGAAACATGGATTGAGCGATGGATTTTCTCAGCTTTGCCATCAACTTTCTGGTGGACGAGGTGAGTGCCGACTCGGAGGCCACCAACGCCGTCGCGGGCCCGGCGACGGGGGCGGCCTTAGGCGGCGTCATGGAAGGTGCGGCCGTCGACGACGACGACGACCTCGAGTCGGCGATCGGCGCCGGAGGAGAGGCGCACGACGACGAGGGGGGCGGGGGGGAGGACGGTGCCAGCGCCTGCAACAAGGCTGAGGATGGGGAAGAGTGGTGGTGGGCGGCGGAGGAGGAGGAAGAGAAAGAGGAGGAGGGAGGAGGCGACGGCGGAGTGGCTGTGGCCGATTGCCGGCGATACTCGCAGCAGGAGGAGGACCGGCGGTTCTGGGAGAGCTGCTTGGCTTCCGGGTATCCGTGAGAACTTCTCAGCAAGAGAAGAGGAGGAAGACGATCAACAGCTCGCGTTCTTCCCAAATTAATTTTTTGCTTCTTCTGGATCTGTAAAAAACCTACCCGTGTTCGACGTCTGCGAGAATTGTACAGCGCGGTTCGATCTAAGCCCCCTCACCCCCAAGATAGGGATTCCTCGAACGGAGGAGCTCCATAGCGCGTCTGCTTGATCACGGTCCAACTCTGGCGGTTCTCTCAGACATCAGGAGACCGCCGCCCACATCTCCATCTCGTCGCATGTCTGTGATCAAAATCGTCGTTGACAAAGGAACGATATCCCTTGTTCGTCTTAGAACCAGATAGCTAGAGCGCGCGCGCGAGAGAGAGAGAGAGAGATTGTACCGGGTTGTACCCAGCCAAGGACGCGGCTTGGTTTGACTTCACGCTGCCCATCGGCGTCTATTCTAGGAAGGTCAACGCCCAGGTCTCGTAACTGTTAGGGATGGGAGGAGAGCTCGAAAGACTAGAGATCTGAGAAACGCGTTGCTGTCGCTACAATGAGTAAAGTCTTAATGTTTTGTTATTAAATTGAAAATCTACTCGCTTTCTAAGACGCCCCTCCCCAAAGTAGGGGGGGAATGATGGCGTCATGCGCGGCCTCAATTCTAGAAGCCACGTGGAAGACACCGCCAGTTGAAAAAGAGAGAGATAGAGAGAGAGTGCAGTTGGAAGCATTTATTACTTGAAATGGTTGGCCATTGGTGATATTTTTTAGTTTTTGATGAGAAAAACGTCCGGGCCGTCGAAATATAATTTTATTTGTCTGGGGGGACCTCGCTCGATGAGTTGGCAGGGAATCGGGCAGGCGTTCACGAGGGAACCTCCTCTTCTCATCTGTCCGTCACCCTGCTTCCGATCTCTCCTCCCTTCTAGAAGACCTCTCTCCATTTATCTCTCTCTCTCTCTCTCCAGTCACTCGCTCTCTCGCTCGCTCTCGCTGCATTTGACATGGGCACCAACGACCGGTGGGGGCTGACGGGCGGAGTGATGGCGGACTGTGCCGGCGCTGAGGTCTTGTCTCTATCCCCCCCGCCTCCGACTCCGGCAGTGCTGCTGCTTGAAGAGAGCGGCGATTCCGAGGAGGTGGGGTCCGTCCCGGGGGGCCGCGGCACCGCCGGCGGCGAAGACGAAGGCGACGTGGAGTCGTGCAGCTCCGGCGGCGGTGGCGGCGGTGGCGGCGGCGGTGGCGGCGGCGAGTGGCAGGGAGAAGGCGAAGGGAGCGAGGAAGAGGAAGACTCGGCGGAGAGCGAGGTCTGTGGCGGCGGCGCCGCCCGGTCCCCCGCCGCCTCGGAATCGTCCGAGTGGAGCGAGGCGGAGAAGAGCCGCCTTTTCTGGGAGAGCTGCCTCCAATCTGGGTATCCATGAATACCATTGCTGGTGGGATGTAAGCTCCATTTCCTCCCTCCCACAGGAATTCAACTCCCCTCTTTCTTTCCTCTCCAGAGAGAGAGAGGGAAGAGAGAGAGAGAGAGAGAGAGAGAGAGAGAGAGAGAGAGAGTACTGGCGGCGGTCGCATCAGACGACCGCCGGCGTGGGGATGCTTTGTCGTAGGGAGGACGGCGCCGGAGAGGACGGCGGAGGAACCCGGCGACGGAACGTTGAACGGGAGTCCTGCTGGTTAGGGGACCTGGTGAGCCCCACGTTTGGGACCAAACCGTCGACGGTTTTCGAGCTTCTAGAAGCCACCGCTTTGCCCACGAGATCGACGGCCCAATGGGCCCCAATAAATTCCACTTGTCAGACCCACGCCACCCTAAAAAGGGCGAGTCAGTGACCACCGACAGAAGTCCCCGCCCCGCCCCCCTGGTGCGTATCAGCGAGCACCGGGGAGGTACGGTACCCGCCGGCGAGAAAAGAGTCGGGACTCCGGCCTTTCCGCCTCCTTTTTCTAAAAGTAATCGCAACTTTTTTACGATAATCATTAAATGCGCGTATTTATTCAGTTATTTAAAAATAAAAGCCATTTCTTAAATAAGAAAATAAATACATAATTAAGGTAAATAATTTGACCAACAATAAATAAATACAGGAAAAGCCCGGGCGTGGTTTGCGTCACGCGGGGCCCACGCCAGGCGGACGCCCTTTAAAGCCACAATGAGGCGTGAAGGCGACGGCTCAGGGACCGGAGGGCCGAGTCTGGAATTAAAAAAATGGAATATAACTATGGCATATTTTTTTCGCCTTAATATAAAAATACTAGTAATAATCTGGGGATTTTAATGCTGGAAAGTGATATTCGAAAAACGCGCCCAGGTTTAATATCAATAATGTTATTTTCTCACGACAAAAATACAATATTATTCGCATTTATTCGTAATTTAAAGCACCAACTCTATAATTTGACTTTTCTCTCTCTCTCTCTCTCTCTCTCGATTGGTAGCCACAGACTGGTGCTTTACAAGGACCTACCAGGACGGGTCTTGGAGAATGGGCCCATATTCGAAAGGGGCAGGAGCAGGCCCAGGCCCATTAGCAGCAGCCCATATATTTTTCCCGAAAGTGACTGCTTCCTAATCGCCGCCTCGTTCGTCGTCGACTCGGAACGGTCAGCCAGTAGAATCTGAATCCCATCTAGATGACGTCAGCATTCGACATAAGAGTCAACGTGGCGCAGTCTAATTCCAGATTCCCGGATGCCGATTTGTCCTTGGCTCTATTCGTCTCCTACATAATCGGCGCCGGCCAACAACCGTACGGAGCTGGCGCAGGGCGGTGAGGAAGGGGATGCGACCTTGATGTCGGCCGGTTACCCTCCCCTCAAGCGAACAAATTAATAAAAATGATAACTTTGCGCCGGCCAGTGGTCACGTGGAACTCTCCGGTGACTGGGGTCTTCTAGAAGAGGGCGGTAGATCGGTCCTCGCCGAGAGAACCAGTCAGCGAGCATGGAGGGCCATCAGCCGGCGGCGATGGCGGCGGCCACATCTGCTCCGTTTCCGATTTGCCAGTATATGTAAAGCCGGACAAGGGGGTAGCTGTCATAAGCAGATCGGAGGTTCTCTCTTCGCCGTCGTCGTCCATGGAATGGGTGCAGCAGGATGGACCGGCTCCGGGAATATCGGAGGAGATTGCCGATTCCGAGCAGTGGTCAGCCGGCGCGGCGGAGATACCCGGCGGCGGCGGCGATGACGACGACGATGACGACGCGGCGTCCTGCAACTGGGACTCGGTCGGGGATCCAGACCGCGGCGGCGATTCCGTGGGCGGCTGCGGCGGCGGCGGGGGGGACGATGAGCTAGGAGACCTCCCGCCGATGAGTTGGAGGGCGTGGTTGATGGAGAATGCCTCAGGGTGCCGCTGCCGGGAGGAGGAAGGAGATGACGAGGTCGCCTCGGAGAATCCGGCGACCGAGATGGAGGATCGGCTCTTCTGGGAGGCGTGCTTGGATTCTTGACGCTTGCGACGTCTGATTTGCTCTCTCATTTCTCCTCCTTCCTCCGATTCGGCTTCGACTGTTTGTGTACCCAAAAAAGGAATCGATTGTTCGATGAAGCTGTGATGAACACCAGCACGGCCCTCAACCCCTCGTTGATTACCAATAATAACCCACCGATACATACACGCGAATGATCATAGCAGATGATCATCCGTTCAGCAGTCACAGGAACATCCGCAGCAGAAGTCAGATAGATCCTACAATTTAAGAAGAACGAGACGAGAAGAAAACACTAGTTGGCTGGGGATTCGTCGCGCTGCAGCTCGCCCCCAAGTTGCTTGATCGGCGACCTCCTCTCGCCGGAAAATCCGTCTGTCGTGGAGCTGCGAGCTCCCCAGGCGGACGCGTCCTGTTCCTCCTCTTCATCTTCTTCTCCTTCACTGGAGCTCGACGAGCTCCCCCCTTCTTTACTCGCAGACAACGAGATGCCCGAAATCGCATTCAGATCGGAGCTGACGGGCTCCTTCCCGGAATCGTCGTCGGCGGTAGCTTCTTCTCCCTGCAGCTCCAGCAGCCTCAAGAATCGCTGCTCGACCTCCTCCTCTCTGGAGAAGGCGTTGTCTGCGCCACTGTGAACGTCGTCGCTGGCCTGTTCACCATCCTCCCGTAGACTGTCGCAATCTCTTCTGAACTCCCCGCTCGCCGCCTCCTCGTCCTCCTCAAAGTATCGCCCATGGGCCATTTCATTCTCCGGGGTTCGCCCGAGCTCGCTGGTCATGTCGGCTTCCTCCTCGCTGTCCAGATCATCTCCTCCTTCCTCGTCGGAGGAAGGCGAGCGGGAGAAGGAAGAGTACCCTTCCATCTCCGCTTCCTCCCGTTCCCTCAGCGTTCTCAAGATTAGGGTTTTCAACAAGTTCATCACCTGAACTGCGTGCATCAGTGCCGTCAGAGGATCGGACATCTGACGATAGAAGAAAACGGGAACCACAGTCAGATCGATCCGGCCAGCAATCCATGACGGGGATTTTTAGGGTCTTGGAGGAGGAGAATTCCTCCTTACCTGGGTCATGTTGGGCGCGAAAACCATGGCGATGTTTCTGGCGTTCATCTTGTTCAGATCCTCCTCCTCCACGACGTCCGCCATGAGCTCAACAGCCCAGTTGAGCAGGCCCGCTTGCGTTGGCGCGAGCAGCTTCACCAATTCCACACACTCCTCCTCTGTGTTGCACTGGAGAACCTGCTCCGGGGAGAGCCCGTCAAGAACTCCCTCTGGAAGTTCTCTGAGCCAGGCCTGCAAAAAAGAGCAAAATTTCTGCGCGTCAATTCATGCGCCCGCTGCATATTGACTAGACTTAGAGGTAGCCTTCATCATGATGATGGCCATGAATGAATGATTAGAGGGAGGAGGAGAGGCCAAACCTTGATGAGCCCCGCCAGGCAGTGGACATCAATATCATCTGGAACAATGCCCTTGTTCAACTGGTCCCTGACAAGTTCCTCTTGGCTGTTCTCCGGATTAATCCGAAATATTCCTTCCGCCTGTTGCCACCGCAGATCGGAGATGAGAGATTACCAAACCCCCTCAAAAATTGGGCACAGAATCGAATCATGATTCAATAAACAGAGAAGAGTTGGGGGTTGGCCATCACCTTCAGCCCGTCCTGCGCATACAGGCGTTCCTGCATCAGCAAGAGGATAGTCGGCACGCTGTTCCCCTTGGAATCGTAGCAGCACTGCATCGACTCCGGTGAGACGCCGAAGACACTGGCGCTGCGCGGCCGCGGAAACACGAGTTATAAACCGATAACAGTCGCTCTAAGGTTCAAAAGTTACTACATCAGAAACCCTAGTTCGATAAACAAGGAATTATCTATTCCAACGATGCGAAGCAAAACGCAAAAAATTGGTAATAACAATAAAAAAATTCTCACCAAGAAAAGAATCGGGGGCACGGTATTAGAATAGGTTTCTACTGGATCTTTGAGCAAAGAAGGGCTAAGAGATCCGCACGCAAAGAGCTGCTTGAGTTTCAAAAATCCCAGGCGTCCTCGAATCTAGGAGGTATATCTGACCAGTGTCGAAATGCAGGGTAGCAGAAACCAGCACCGCATGCACAGATCGGGCTCCGAGAAGGAAGAAGAAATCCGGCGAGCGAGCGAGACCAGTTCAGAAGAAGAGGGCAAACCACCTGGCGCTGGGGGCCCGGCAAGGGACCTCGAGCTCGAACTCGACAGGGAGACCGAGGAACCCGTTGAAGCGGTCGAAGGTGACGTGAGTGACGTGCCGGACGTCGGTCGGCCACCCGATCTCCATCTGGTCGACGGCCGAGGCGACGTCCTCGTGCCGCTCCACTCGGCAGGCCACCACGGACCTCCTTAGGGCCGCCATTAGCAGCTCCACCAGCGACAACTGATTCTCCTGCTGTTGCTGCTCCTCCACCCTCCCCTTCCTTCCGCTCCCACCACCACCCTCCCCGCCTCTACACCCTGTTGACACCATTACCACCCCCGCCATCGCGCTCCCCTTCTCTCTCTCCCTCTCAAAGCAGAGAGGAAGAAGAAGAAGCAGAGGAGAGAGAGAGAGAGAGAGAGAGAGAGAGAGGGGAGAGCCTTGAATCCTGCGAATTGGTGGGCTCCCCGGCGTAATAATGGAAGCATTTCGAACTGGGTCGGCCGGGTACGAACCCCAAACGGCCACTCGATTCAAATTTTCTGACTCCCCTCGGTGTCCGCGAGAGTGCGCGACGCCTAATTTACCATCCTACCCCTCACTCCCCTTTTTGTCGCGACGCTGCAGCCGCCCGAATCGATTGGGGTGGATCTGTCTGTTAGGCCCAACGTTGCAGGTTACCGTTAAAGAAGATGGCCGCCGCCGGACCCACCCTTAGGGGTATTTTCAATATTTTCACAAAATCCGGCTCCCGAGGCTCTTGTGGGGGTATTATCGGTAATACCCGACGATATCCTGTGGCTCCTCGGGTTAGGGTGCTGGGCCCAAATTGTGGGGCCCACACCCCATCGGCACCAAAAATACCGAAGTTAATTAACATTTAATTATTTGGAAAATTATAAGCAGGACCAATTTATTTCACAGTCTACGGAAATACCATCCGTCTAAACATTAAAATAATTATAAGTATATATCTATTTATACATATGAGAGAGAGAGAGAGCGAGAGAGAGAAAGAGAGAGTTAGGGGGTGGGGGACCGTTGGCTCGCGCCAACGTTCGCTCCGCCACGGTTTGAATTTTAAACTGAGATCCGACCGTTGCGGCGTCCTTATCCCAGCCCTCCTCCTCTTCCAGCGGGGGAGCTAATAATCATCCTCTCCGATCGCTTTAATGGTTCCCCGTCCGCCGGTGGGCGGAGCCTGCCGCTGTCTCGCGCAAATCTCCGGGGACAGCTCTCTGCCGGAGCTGCCACTTGCCCCCGGGATCCCGGTTTTAATGGACTCACGGGGAGCAGAGCGCGCCGCCTTTATGTCCCCTCCAGATGGGAGTTTTAGACACTTCCGAGCGCCCCCTGCCGGAGGCGGTCGCCGCCGGGATACGCCGGCCGGAGACCCCTCGATTCTGCCGCCTGGACCTTCGCGGGCGGCGCCGCCTCACGCGTCACGTGGAAGCCCACAACGCGTCTCCGAGGCCCAATTTAAGAACACGGAGTCATTTGGGCCGCCGCGGCGTCCTGTGTGGGCTCGTAAGTCAATGATGCGGCTTAGCTGGGCTTTGGGCTCCGCTTTAGTGAGATTTCGAGGTTCAAGCACCGCCCCTAGGCTGCATGGCGAACAAAAGTCAACGAATGAGTTGACCCATCCTTTCAACCCCAAGTTTCCTATAACAGAGTCAACGTCGATATTATAATCATTATCTCCTCCTTCGCACTAGGAACCAGCCTGATCTTAATCGGGCCGCAGCACTGAACGTCCCTCAGAAGAGACAAAAAAGGGGAGCCCTCTACCCTCTCTCTCCAACGCTCTTCAGGTCAAACTGAATATGAGCTGAACTCCGGCACCCTCTCGATGTCGGCCACCTCCGATCATATCTGGGTCAAGGGGAAGATCCCAATACGGCGGCGATGTCCGCAGCTAACCATTAACAAACATGTTCGTTGAAGTGGCACCCGGCTGGCATGGCAGCAGTGGGCGGCAGGTGTACGAGGATGGTTGGGCATGGCTGAGTGAAGCTGAAGATCAGGATCCGGAATCCACTTATACTGGCCTGGGCGAGGGCCGCTGATCTGGATCTGGATCTGGATCTGGATCTGGACTTGGAGATTCCCCCCACCGACCGGGGTTGACCAGGGGTATTGTGATGATGATCCCCCAAGCCCATCTATATCCAGCGTCATAACTCGCTGCTACAACTTTTTCTTATAATAATAAGGATAATGATATTGATTATTATTATTTTGAAGGGCAGGTGGAAGTCAAACGAAACCCTCTGAGACATCGTACGGCGCAGGGACTGGGGCGTTGACCTGGGAAAGCGTAGTTCGTGCAGAGACGTGATCAGCCGAGGCCTCGAGATTCGTGAACTGGGCTGCGGCTACGCGCCTCGTCGAGAGTTGGTCGCGGTCAACCGCATCCCCCGCAGCAGGGTGAGGCATGCGGGGATAGAGTACTTTCGACGGTTTAAGGATGGCGTGGGAGACGGAGAAGGAATCATATTTATTCATGAACGCCGGTGAGATCGCGTGTGATGCGAAAGCCTGCTTGCATATTCTCTCTGTCTCTCTCTCTAGAACCCGCATGAGATGATGAACGTCAAAGAAATCTTAATTGATGATTATATTCATCGAGCTTCCCTTTGGCAGGATCGCCGTCTCATGGTAGGAGTCGAATAATGACCTAAAGACTAGAGAGAGGGAGTGAGAGAGAGAATCTTACCGATCGATGAATGCCCGTGAGATCGCGTGTGATAGGTTGCGTCTAATGTGAAAGCCTGCACGCATAGCCTCTCTCTCTCTCTCGCCTCATGAAATGAAGAGCGACGAAGAAATCTTAATTGATGATTATATTCATCGAGATTCCCTTCGGCAATATCGTACAAGGAGAGGGATAGTGAACTGAGGCCTAGAGAGAGGGAGAGAGAGAGAGAGAGAGCGGAGAGAGAGAGAGAGAGAGAGAGAGAGCGGAGAGAGAGAGAGAGAGAGAGCGGGGAGAGAGAGAGAGAGAGAGAGAGAGAGAGAGAGAGAGAGAGAGAGAGAGAGAGAGAGAGAGAGAGAGAGAATGGACGTCGAAAACAAAGACATGGCCTTCTTCATAAACAACGTCGCCGGGAAACAGGGCCTACCGTCTATAAAAGGAGGGCATGCGAGGGGATGCAAGGATAGAGGGAGACGCAGAAGGAGTGCTGAGAGAAGTTGCTCGAGGTCTAGTGAGGGAAGGAAGATATGAGGGCGACCATCTTCCTCTGTCTCTTGGGCCTGGTAGGGCTTCTGGGGAGCTTTCAGACTGCGGAGGGCGCTGGCTTGAAACTGCGGTTCTACAAGAAAACGTGCCCCCGGGCAGAGCAGATAATCAGAGACGTCGTCTGGAAGAACGTCGCCGCCAAGTCGGCCTTACCCGCCAAGCTCGTGCGGATGTTCTTCCACGACTGCTTCGTCAGGGTGCAGACCCTCGAAGAACCTCCAACTCAGTCTCTATAAAACTTCCTCCATTTTTACTGATCTCCTTGTCGTCGCAGGGCTGCGACGCCTCGCTGCTGCTGAACACGACGGCCAACAGCACCGCCGAGAAGGACGCCGGCCCCAACCGGACGCTGGAGGGCTTCGACGTCATCGAGGAGGCGAAGGCCGCCGTGGAGGCGGTGTGCCCGGGGATCGTCTCCTGCGCCGACGTGCTCGCCCTCGCCACCAGGGACTCCGTCTCTTTCCAGGTCCCCATCTCCGTGTTCCTCCTCCCCCCTGAAACCCTAATAGTGGGTTTTCAGGCTGCCTATCTCTCTCTGTCTCCTTTTTATCTTCTCTCAATAGTTTTACCAGTTGCTTCTGTGGTGGATCAGATCAACAGGTCGGCGTGGGAGGTGCAGACCGGCAGGAAGGACGGGCTCGTCTCGCGGGCTTCGGAGACGGCAGGGAACATCCCGGGGCCCAACGCCAACTTCACCTCCCTCCTGCGCAACTTCCAGAGTAAGAACCTCACCCTGAAGGACCTCGTCGTCCTCTCCGGCGCGCACACCATCGGAGTTGGGCACTGCAGCATCATCAACCGGAGGCTCTACAACTTCACGGGGAGGGGCGACACCGACCCGGCGCTGAACGCGGCCTACGCCGCCCTCCTGAAGAGCCAGTGCCCCCCGGGTGACACCGTGGCGACTGTCGGCATGGACCCCGGCAGCAGCGCCACCTTCGACAACCATTACTACCAGGCGTTGAAGCAGGGGAAGGGCTTCTTTCAGTCCGACGCTGCCCTCTTGACGGACACGAGGTCGAGCAAGATCGTGGGGAAGCTGCTCGGGTCGTCGAACTTCCTGACGGAGTTTGGGCAGTCAATGAAGAAGATGGGGGCCATCGAGGCCCTCACCGGCGCCGCTGGGGAGATCAGGAAGATCTGCGCCGTCGTCAACTCTTAGAAAAGAAGACCTCCTCCGCCTCCCTCCGGTGGAGATCGTTCGCATGTCGTCTCTGTTGGCAGTGTCTTCCTGAATAAACAGAAGAGCGGCCTGGGAGAAGCCCTCTCTCTCGCTCTCTTCATAGCGCTACGTCTGTTCCCACTGGACGTACATATAGTGTTACGTCTCTCTCTCTCTCTCTCTCTCTCTCTCTCTCTCTAGCGCAACATCTCTCTTCATAGCTCTCTTTTTCTTCTGGTCGTCTAATTTTAACTACCATACGGTATCTGAGGGGTGTTAATGGCTCAGGGCCACGACAGATATATATATATATATATAGATAGATGTATAGAGAGAGAGAGAGAGAGAGAGAGAGAGAGAGAGAGAGAGAGAGCTGTGGAGAATGATGATACTTCGAATGCCACGTTTCCCAGATATTTCATGAGCATTTTCCGAGGGAGGGTACGTGGAATCGATCCACATGAGCTGTATAGTCAACTACAAATGACAGGATTAATCCTCACGGATCAGAACAGTTCGTAGCCATTTGGGCTCGCCAGGCTGATAGGCACACCCTATGTGTTCTGATTTGATCTGATCAGATCAACGGAGACCGCCGGAGAGTTGACCATCGTGCACAAAACCTTACGACTGCAGGAGCTTACGCAAGCCGCCAGGCGGGTCGCCAAAGTCAAAATCAAAATGGGCATTTCGCCTCAGCAAACGAAGTGCAGGCCACGCGGGGGACCAAAGTCAACGGCAAAACGGAGCATGTCTCAACTATCGTGTGAGTGCGGGAATCTTCCAAGTGCTCAAAATCCGAATTAAAAGAAATGAAGAAAAAGCGAGCTTAAAATAAATTTCTTTGAACGAATAAAGTTAAGCCAGCTAGCGGCTCCCCGCCTCACCCTCCAGGGTCAGATATCGAGGTGCAGAGGGGGGCGGAGGTGCGCGGGGAGACGCCGCCGCCCTGGAGACAACTCAGGGCGGCGCTCCCGCCGCCAGTCCTTGAACAAACGAGAACCAAAGTCCGAGGGGGGCAGCCCCCGCCGGCGGCAGTGGCGGCGCTCAGGCGGCGCTGGCCAGGGACTCAATCAGGAGCTGGTACCCCTCGGGGACGGCCGTCTGCGCGCGCACGCACTCGGCCAGCGCGGGGACGTCGGCGTTCGCGTCGAGGTACCGCCCCAGCAGCAGAAGCAGGTGGAAGTCCGAGATCCGCTTGACGAAGGCGAGGCCCTTCCCGCGGTCCAGGTGGTTCTTCAGCGCCCGCATCGTCACCGTGGTGATCCTGTTCTCCACCGGGAACGACGACGAGAGCAAGCCCTGGAAGAAGATACCACCGAGACCACTTCAGATCGGATTCTTATACGATTCATGAATTTCTTTATATTCATGTAACATCTGTCGAATCGAGGAAACAAACAGTCGGGAGATGATGAAATGGCATTGCAAGTCCCGTAAAAGAGATGAACTGAGGAAGAGAAGAAGAACCAAGGATGGGAAGAAGATGAGTCAAGTACACCATTGAAGCTGATTTGGAAGCGATCAAAGGAAACCAGCAGGACCCAGTGTTTGAATGGAGGCTGCTGGGTGGTCTCCCCCGGGGCAAGACGGTTGGTTGCTCGCAAAGCAGCAGCAGCAAAAGATTTCTAGAATGTTTCCCCTTTTTCTTCTTTGGAGCCTTGCTGTAAATAACATGGGGGCTTGGACACGATGAACCCGAATTGGCCGAATCTAGTGATTCATGGGTAGGTGAACTTAGGCAACGAATGCAAAAAGGATTATAAGTCTGGAACATAATTTTTCATGTCCTTCGACAGCTGGTGCAGGATTGTTTACATGCACTGACTGTGCGTGCCATTTACCGCTTAAAAATCGTCCTTCTTGTGCGAGGAAGAATGTTGCTGGGCAAGTCACTGTTGTCTTCCGTGCACAATTCCAAAATGGCCCGTTCCTATTTCACGTAATGCTAAAGTGGGAATCAAGAATTCTCCTTAAATTAGCCATCTATGAACCACCATCTTTTCCACACAAAACCCTCGATCAAACCTTCTACAATTTTTCCTTTTGTTTGTCATATTTCTACTGTCGCCTCTGCCTCTCCTTCGATCATGATTTCTATTTTTTCAGAGTGCTCCTTTTAACGCTCAACCGATCAAATAATGAAGACAACTTTTCTGTGAGTCTAAGGGGATTTCTGGGTTTCATAATTAAAAATATTTGGCTAATTTTCGTCGTCTAGAATTGGAAGGGCAATCCCAAGATTCGAGCATTCAATAAAAACCATATATGGCAATGAAGATTGTTGAACTTAAAAGGGATAAGAGATGCACGCGCAGCAACAAAATTAAAGGCCATCGTCAGTGGGTGTAAGATGATCAAGAGAAGCAGGCAATACAACGGATATATTCCTAACTACATAGATACACCACTCATAAATAATAAAGGATAAGAGAAGGCGGGAATTAAGGTGGAATCTCAGAAGGTAGGCATCAAGGAAACTGGGTCATATGAATTTATGGTTTTCTCTTTTCTGACAGGCGTCACAATTTTACACTAAATTTGAGGTTCCTAGATAGATGCTTTCCGTTGAAGTCAATAGATGAGTATAAAATTTTGAAAATGAAAGTGAATATCCAAAGAATTTAGCATGATCAAAGAAGAGTGAAAGAATCTTTTCATTCCTTGTACTGAAGAAAAGGGGTCTTATCTATAGTATATATATATATATATATATATAATTAATTAATTGAAGCACTACATTAAAATATTATAGTATTATTCGCCAACATAACACATCATTCTGTAACTTTAAGACGCTCATATAACCTTGCTCCACTCAAACATAATCGGGAGCAGCATTTCCTAACGATGTAGTTCCAAACGAAAATCCCTAAAATGTTGACAGTGATGAGCATGCTGGATGAGACGCATGCATTGGTAAATAGTGCCCTAGTAGGAATATATAACACTTTGTCGGGATAGAAAAGCATGGACTTAAAAAATGACCCGTTTGACAGAGCTACCATGATCAGAAAGAAAAAAAAATTCTGAAGCTTCCAACAATCAGATGGGCATAGAAGATGCTTGATGGTGGAACTGGAAGGTTAATTAGTTTATAGGAGTCATTGTCCAAATATTTCTGGCAAAGGTAGGGAATCCCCAGCACCCAGTCTACCACCATACCAGTAGATCGTGCCATTATTTATCATTTTTCCTCAGCAACACAAAATTTAAAGCACTTTGGATCTCCGAATACAAAACTCTTGATCTTAAATATAATATGAACTCCCTGATCCAAATTACCTCCAGTAAGAATTGAGATCATTCCTTTCAGGAATTATGTTGGACGAAATGTAAGGCTAAATACCTAGTGCGCTATTCTTAATAAAAAAACAATTTCTCCACCCAAATCCCCCACTGACATATATATTCATATACATAAAAATATTCGTATTTATACAGATACAGATAGATAGATAGATCAACAGATTGATAGATAGAAAGGGGATGTGAGAGAGGAGGGGGTTCAGCATTGAGGGTGATTAATTTTGTGTCACAGATGAGTAGGAAGAATAGTAGGGAAGAACTTAATTCCCTGATAGGGAAATGGGGTTGGGATAGGTTGGAGAGGTTAAAAACAATTATTTGGACTTCCTGTGCACCAGAAAGGATGGAATTCGTTTGGAAAGAGGCAGACTCATTTTCGTTCCTTTTCAGTAAGATATGACCCAATCTCTTTGTTTTATAAAAGTAAACTAGTTTCTCCCTCAAACAAGTAAACCCAAAGGAGATGATTTCTATTTTTTCTTATTCTTAATTTCTTTAGACTGTCAGCTTCATTTCAACCTTTTCGAGGATACAGGACAACCATTCGGACCGGGGTATGTCAATTAATTTCCGCATCTTCCTTCAAATAACAGTTTTTATAGAATAGTTCAACAGTAATATGTTATCTGGTTGGAAGCAACTACGCAGATATAGGAAATTTCAGATATTTCATCTTTCAGACATAATTGATGTAGTTCTGGATGATACAGAGGAAAACGGGAAAAAATCCCAACTTGTGAACCTAATCCCTGTTGTCCTAAATTAAGCATATCAGAAAATAGCCTTTTAGAGTAGAAGGGGTGGGATTGAGGGAGACATCTACGGGATATGAATGTTTCCGCACTTCAAGTATTTGGTAATCCATTTCGTGAGTCACATTTAACAGAGGGGAAAAAACGGAGATTACTTCTAGTACATCTTCGGTTAGCTCCAAGGCTTTTGACCTCATACGTCAAACCGTTATTAAAATCAAGACATTTTCAATTGAGAAAATAAATCAAATAAATTAAAGCATGAGATGAACAGATCATCAAAGATAAAAGCTTCCAAGGTCCCAAGTAATCTACAAACCAAAGTAGGTCTGTGCGAGAGAAAGAGAATATGGCATGAGAAACATAAACAACTAGAAAGTTGTAATCAGAAATTCGTAGCGGAATTGAGTATTAGTTCATTGTGAACGGACCTGGTGATCTGAGATCTTGACGAGGACGAGGAAGAAGTCATTGTCGACCTCTCTTGTGTCCTTTCCCCCAGCAATAACATCCTTCTTCATCCTCGACAGCTTTGGATCTGCTCCTTCCTCGAGCTCCGTCACAAACAACCCCTCCTTGAAAAGACGCACACACATGTCGCTCATCTGAAACGCCTCAAAGTGCACGTCTGCCCCTCCGTCCTCCTCATTCACCTCCAATTTGACAATCGCTGTGACCCACTCCTCGAGCCCGCTTTCTGCCTGCAGCTCCGCCGCTTGCAGGACCTCCTGCGCCGACATTGTATACTCCCCCTTAGCCCCTTTGGCCCCCACCGCCTTGGAGAAGATGAATCCCACACGGCGCATGCCCAGCCCAGCCGCAATTGCCTCTACCAAGGCCTCCTCGTCGGGGTCCCGCAGAAGAGACAGATGATCCACCGTACCCTGCTGCGGCAGCTCGTAGATGAACTCGACCTCGACCTTCTTCTCCTCCCCCACAACTCGGCCGTACATGAAGCCACCTCGCTTCACGCAGAACGCGAGAGTCTCGTTGACGTACCGCTGGAACGTGTCGGCCGCGCCGCGATCGAAGGAGACGGCGTCGCAGTGGGGGGCCTCCTGGCGGGTAATGCGGACCTGGCGAGCAATGAGGTCGTCCATGGTCATCTTCCGGCCGAACGACCCGGCGGGGGTGACAGCAGCCGCTCCTGGCGGCCGAGCAACGGAGCGTTCGCCGTCGTAGAAGAGAAAGACGACGGAGCCATGGGAGATGCCGAGGGAAGCGAGGGTCGCGTGGGGTTGGGAGGCGAGTTGACCGGAGAGCAGCGCCGCCTGATCGGGTGTCTTCGCCAGGAGGAGGTTCTGATCGAGCGACAACGCCTGGCCGGCGACCGGCACGCCAAGCTGCGCCTCAATTAGGGTTCTGAATTCCGCCACCGTCGTGGCGTCGGCGGCGCCGGGAACGGTCACCCGCTCCAGCCCATCGCGGCTTCGCACCCGTACGATCATGATTCCCCCGGCACCCCCGCCCTCCTCCCTCTGCTTCCTCGTCTCCTTCCGGCTGATCTCAGGGCATGCAGAGGATGCCCCCTCCCCCAAGATATATATATCTCTAGAGAGAATAGGAACTACCTGCCAGTTCCACTTACCTTCCCGAAACACAGCGAACCGACTACAACGCTGAGTTGCCCCTCCGTGACTCCTCTCTCTCTCTCTCCCCCCTCTCTCTCTCTCTCCCCTCTCTCTCTCTCTCTCACATAATATCTCAAATACCTTTTTTAACTTCGATGCATTTATTATGGGTTTAATCATAAAAAGGATATATATATCATTTTTAATATGAGTAGATTTAAATAAAAATATGCACAAGAAGATCAGCTCGAGATTAGGAAGGTAAAATGGGGGAATTTCTATTTAAGTAAAGATTTTGTTGATAAAAATGGTAAATAAAATTTTTTTAATTACTAATCTCCATTAGAATGGTTCATAAGTTCCTTTGTAGTTGAAGGAATGGAGGTACATTTGTAGCTCGTCAGTCTCTCTTGGTTGATGTTGTCCCCATGTGGGGAACTTGATCTGAGACGATCTATTAACGTGGCAACTCTACCATCCTTGTGTCAAATCCTAAAATGCCTACCCTACTATATTTTCAATGCTATCTCTCTCTCTCTCTCTCTCTATCCTCTCTCTCTCTCTCGCACATGAGTGTTGTGTTTGAGCTTGTGCCCATGATCTCCCATAAATTTGACCATAGCAAATTTTATTTATGAATCTCCCTTCTATTTGTGATAATCTTCACTAGAGAACTCACCTTGGCCATCGAAACTTTCCTTGAACCACCTTTTCATTCATTTCTTTCTTCCCCACTAAGTCTTTGTGATGTGAGACAAGAAACTTAGAAGTTCAAAACTTAGTATCACAATATTTAGAGATTTCAATAGAATATTTCACCAGATAAATACAACAAAATAAAATAGATTTGAGATTAACTACTCCCACGATTTTGATGCAAAATAATCTTAATTTTCTATAATTGAAATGTTCAAATCTTAATAGTAGATCAGATCTTGATCAAAAGACATTGATCAACAAAAATACAAATTGGTGAATATCCTATGTTTCTCACAAAGATCAAGAGCAAGAGAATTGAAGTTTAGATCAAATTTCAATATGAGATGGTAAGATAATGTTGATATCTTATGAGATACATGATTGACATTTGGTCTGATGAAGCTTTTGTAACTCTTCTTAATGATGAATCACAATAAATGACAAATTTGAGAATATGAAAGAGTAAAGGGTAGTGAGAAAAGATAAGGGGTTGAGGAGGAAGGAAGAGAGGATTTGATCAAGAGAGATCACAATAAATGACAAATCATCTTTAGGGCCTTCAACTCTTCATTTGTATTTTATCTCTACTTCTCACTAGATATTACCTTAATAATTGCAATAGAAATATTGATATTGGTCAAAATGTAAAATATGATAATAGAAAATACAATGTTAAAAGGGAAATAATAGCTTTTTAGTACATTCTCTAGTTATTTTCCTACTAGAGATATGTGGTCTTTCTCTTAGGTATTATTAAGTTTGACTTCAAATATAATAACCAAAAAGAAATTTGTACCTCATTTGAATGAATACAGTTGACCAAATCTCACATTGTGGATGGTGTAGAAGGTCAATAGTTGTGTTTGTTTAAATGTTGAATTAAAATTAGGTGGTAAGGACATTGAATTTGGAGGAAATTATTCTTATTTTTTGTCTTCACCAATTTCCCTGAAGATAAAAGGATGCAAAATAAGAAATACCCTTTTTTAACTACTCATTAATTGAAATTTAAATCTTCTTTGATGGAGGATGATATCACTTATAATCTTTCCAAGGTTGGAAATACCTAATAAAAATATATTTTAAGTATGTAGAATATAATTTATTCATATAGTGATTATGCATATAAAAAAATAGTATACACCCAAACAAATTAGAGGTAAGTTCAATTTTTAACAAAACACCAAGATGAAATAATGACAATATTTATATTGTGAATTATGAATTATAAGAGGTAAGTTCAATTGTGAATTATAAGACCTTGGAAATAGGTGATTTGTTAAATAAGCAGATGTTAAGATGTTTTCCCCTTAACAAGATGTAGATACATAATTTTAGAAGAGAAGAGCTCAACTTATCACAAATAAATGACTATTTTTTTTATTTGGCAACCTAATTGTAGTGTATATACACAACGACTCATGTATTATACATTATTTTAACCATAGAAAAAAATCTATAAATTAATACTAGCATAAGATTTATACTTTAGTTAGAAGATCCATTTAACATGAGTATGACTACTGTGTTTTACATACATTTAAAATAGTGGAAGTACTCTATATATCAATATGAAGATACAAAAGAACTAGAGCTCCTTATGTTATTTCCAAGAACAATAGCATGTTTATATTTTATAAATTGATAAAAGATATAACAAAATATACTTCTATTCTATTGTGGAAAAAATTAGGAAATTTTATTTCATTATTATAAAAAGGGATTGGAAAATTAGTTTTTGATGATATAGTAAATTTAATATGACAGATGAGTGGGGTTTAACAGAGGGTCGAGTGATTTTCTTTGTAATGTGAAGCTGAATTAGTGCTTCAAAAAAGTAGAGTCATCTCACTTTCTAACATTTTGAATCACCTTTCTTTATATCTTCTCAGAGAACATGCAAATTATGACAAAGAAGACATTACAATGCAAATCATTAGTTAAGTTACTAATAGATATTAGTTATGTTATCAAATTATGGACAAGAAAGACATGGATAATTCCTATATTTTATATTTTGAGTAATAAGTTCTTGGAATAATGGTCAAAAGTATAACTAGGATATTCCTTCCAGAAAACTTTATTATTTGATTGGGTCATCTACTATTTCTGAAAAACTCAAATTTAATTTGAACGCTTTTTAAATGTTACCATTACAACACAATTGAAAAGAGCTCTAAATTCTTAAAGACCCCTAGATGAATGATTTAAGATATTTACTAAAGTGGTATGAAATAAGGTATGAAGAATTTTGTGGGAAAATGTGTAATATGCTAACAAAAAAATTTCAAATATTATTTTCAACATCATCAAACTTTGAAGTAATTTTTCTATTGAATAGTAGTTCACCATTGGGTATCAACAATGTAGCCTTCTATAGCTTTTTTTTGCTAAGATACTTGACTTCAATCATTACCAATATCAAATCACATCTAGGAGAAACTTGTCATGTATCTCATTGAAAACTTAAATATATTGGAATGTTATAATTCAATAATAATGATCATTGATAGGCTCAACAATCATGCCTATTTCATGTGACTTGAACACCAATCTTTAATGATTAAAAAGCTGGTAAGTTTGTTCTTGTGAGATATTATTCAAATGTACAAGTTTCTTTCATAGCAACTAAGCATTGTTATATGTTTATAAGCCATTTCTAGTTATACATGTTTAGATTTTAAGGTAGAAATTGAATTATTATTTCCTTTGTGGAAGATTGTGAAGATGAGACAACTTTATTGAGTTTAATATTTTTAAACTACTATTTATCACTCTTCTACAAAAAAATCATATATTTAAAAATAGTTTCTAACTGTAGCTCTATTATACTAATAATTGCAAGAGTATGATATAACTTTGGACCAGTTAAAACATAACTTGATTCTTTTCTAAGTGAGAACAACGTCTCATTTAATGTCAAACACTATGTCATATATAATTAAGTAGAAATTTTTTTATATTAGAAAATAAGATCTTATATGTTATATTATCTGGCCTTTTAAAAAACGAAAAAGTATCTCTCAATTAGTTTTTTTTTCTATCAAATCCTAGGAAAGATTGGTCAAATTGTCTATGAATTAATATTACCTTTTAATACCTAAATTCATTTTCATATTTTATATCTCATAGTTTAAGGACTTTGACATTTAAGATTGCAAACAATTACTTCTTTTAATGCCAGAGGTAGAGTTAAATTAAATTCTTAGTTCATAAGAGATATTTCTAGTGCGCCACACAATCAAGGAAATAGAGATATTACTTCAAGGAGACAATCTTCTTGATTTTGAAACCAGTCAAAAAATATACAAATGTATTATAAGAACAATTTTCAAACTTTTTACCTTAAAAATAAGATATCTCTCATTGGAGGGTGCAATGATAAACCCTTGGTGGGCATAACTTGTTATAGAATGAGAAAGAAGCCAAATAATAAACTCGAGATCAAATAGATAATGGTTATTAAGTCATTTTCCAAGTGTTTGGTCATGATAGATGAAGGAAAGAATTGTATTATTAGACTAAGGAAGATGATGGTGCTTTAAAAAAACCATCATCTAAGTGTTTGGAATTCCTTTGAAGATCATGCACTTTTTTATTCTTGTTTCTTTTATCTTCTTTCTTTTCTTGCTACTATGCATTAGGATTATATCGAGATCAAATCACATTTTGTTGTATATGGAAGAAATAATCTTATTGAATACATTCACTTATTGAGAAGATTTGATCTAATTGTCTTCATTATAGTGGAAATTCTATTTAGTTCTATTAGTTATTGTGACTCTCACAACATTACTTTATCCATTGAATAAATTCAATCGTACTCTATCAAGTTTCAATTAGAAACTTGAGATTTTTTTTCTGCTCTATGGTGTTGATCTGCAGGTTATCATGAGTACATGGTGGGGGTTGATTTTGATGGGCCAAAAGTTTGAGTAGTGGGTCAATCTCCATGATAGCTATGTTGTATGTGCCCTTCGTTACCTCCTTTATCTTGTGTTTTTATTGAAACACTTTGCCCATTAAATATGTGAACATATTTAATTTTTCTTAAATTATTTAAAGCATAAATTTTCAAGTTTGGAAGTTTGCTATGTATCTATCTATCATCATCATAGGAGTGGACTCATCTTTTTCAAAATTATTTTTGGGCATGCCCTATATTTTCCTCTTTTTTTGTTTTTATTTCAAAACTCTTTGAACATTAAATTATTGTGTATAAATACCAAGCTTTTGTTAGATCATTATAAGTATGAAGGACATTCATATAATTTTCAAGCTTTGGATGTATATCATGTATCTTGCATTTAGTCTATGGGATTTAATTGGAAAAAGCATCTCTCATAATAAACTTGATTAATATAGATGTAAATTTAAAACAATAATTTAAATTATTTCATAATTATATGCATTTAACACAAAAAGTATATTTCTCAAAATAATCACTATTTTCAGCAATCTTGTGTTTAGGATTTGCGTTGTGAATATGGCTTTGAGAATACTACCCAATTGATCGATATAATATATGTTTTTGGCCATAACGGCTTCAGTATCATACCATGACCCATTACAAGCAGACTAACGTCATTACCAAAACTCATGTAGAGTAGGAAATATGATGGAAGGGGATTTTCCTGCTTGCCAAGAGATTTGAATAGTTTCTTCAAGTATTGAAGTTGGGTAACTAAGGTGCATAAAATTATAAATATAAAAAATATGATGAATTCAGCTACCCTTTTTAAATTCGATGGATTTGTAATGATTCTAATTATAGAATGGGAATATATATATAAATTTTTAATATAGAGTTAATATTTTTATAAGATTATAAATATAAAAAATATATGAATGAATTTCAGCTGCCTTTTTAAATTCGATGGACTTATTATTATTTTAAATATAGAATGTGAATATATATTCATATATATATCATTTTTAGTATTGAGTTGATATGTTTACATTTAAAGAAAAATATATGCTAGAAGATCAGCTGGAGATTAGGCAAAATGAGGAATTTAAATTTAAAATGTTTTTAAAATAATACTGCCTAGAATGGTATGCAAGTTCATTTTTTCATTGTTTAAATAGGGCCGATATATGGTCTGTTTTTCACAACTTTTGCAATTTAAAGTTTATATAGTAAGTGTACAAAGCCCTTTCCTCTTTGTTTAACCGCTTCGAACCCTAGTTCTTCCCCACCCAGCTCCCCCCCAACCCCCCTCTCTCTCTCTCCCTCTCTCCCTCTCTCTCTCTCTCTCTCTCTCTCCCCCTCATTTCAGTTCTCCCGTCGACCTTATCACCGGTTGGGTCTGCCAGTGTTCCTTCATTGGTTTCGACTGAAGAAATCTGTCGCTCGTCGGTCACCCTCGGTGGCCGTTTTCCCCATGCCGGGAACTTGATCAGAGAGGATCTACGACGCGGCAGCTCCGCCGTCCTTGTGGCAACATCCTGCAGCGCCAACCCTCCGACGGTACTGTCAATATCCCCCATACTCCTCTCTCTCTCTCTCTCTCTCTCTCTCTCTGTGTTTGAGCCTGTGCACATGATACCCCATAATTTCAATCTTTGCAAAGCTGCTTGCATTTGCGATCCTCACCCACCCATCCGAACTTCCCCCCAGCCCTCACCCTCTCTTTCTTCCCGCCAAACTATTCGCTTCGAGGTTATACTTCAAACGATGCTGTTGAACCTTCCAATCACCTTCCTCCTCTTTTGCAAGCTATGTTGCAAAACCAGGCAGCCCTAGCGACTGAGGTTGTTGCGAATATAATCTATTAGCCCCATTCAAATCCAGCCGAATATGAAATCCGACGGTATACGTACAAAAGAAAGGAAGATCGAAATTCTTATGTTTTCTCCATTGAGACTGGCGATAACAAACTTCCTTGGTGTCTGTACCTCAGCCTAAAGGAAGAAACTTACCACATGTTGGAGACAGGAGAGTTATCCGTAAATATGGTGCACGGGCAATATCTCGTGCCATTCACTATGCCGCGGCCGGTTAATTTAAATTAATTTTACAGATTGACATGGGGCCATCAATCTTTCTAGCGGAAAATCGAATCGTGAGGAAGGGATAGGGTCTTTTACAACGATTTTCAGATTTCTGAGTTTTTGTTTCTGAGAAGTTACATGCAAAACAATTCGGTGCATTTTACTCGTTAAATATTCAAACTTCTTTGAATGAGGGTGTTATGTTGATTAAATCGTTTGAGCTCATGTGGTTCCTCGTTTCTTCTGCAGGTGTTGTTGGCTGTGCCAAAATGATTTACACTGCAATTGACACATTTTATTTGACGGATGAGCAGTTGAAAGATTCACCTTCTCGGAAAGATGGAATAGATGAGGCCACAGAAACAACTCTTCGGATCTATGGCTGCGACCTCATTCAGGAGAGTGGGATCTTACTTAGATTGTATCCTTTTTTAAGTCTATGAATGTTTATATTATTAGTTTATTTCTTGTATTGCATTTTCCAGTTTCTTCTGTTATGTAGGTACCTTCTCATAGAGGTTGGATTGTTGGGAAACATCCCTTTTTGATTGTTTTGCCCCTACAGTTACGTCATTTGTTTCATCATGTATTTTGTTTATCTTAACTTCTTCAGACCACAAGCTGTCATGGCCACAGGACAAGTTCTTTTCCACAGATTCTATTGCAAAAAGTCTTTTGCCCGGTTTGGTGTGAAGGTAACGCTCTAGACATCTATTTCTCTCTCCACCCTCCCTCTGTCTCCCCTATTAAAGTTGTGGGCTAAATGACTTGTGTAACATAGATGTTGCATATGGAAATTACTGTTTCTGGTTAGCTTGCCAAGTGCAAGCCTACCATAGGTGGGGGCACTGGAGTGATTCTTCCCCAGCTGAGAATGCTTCTTTATGTGTTTTCTCTTTGACTGAAGAATGAAGTCGAACTGTTGATGCTTTTTGCATGTTTTCTCTTTGACTGAAGAATGAAGTGAAACTCTGACAATGCTTCTTTATGTGGTTTCTCTCTGACCAAGTAATGAAGTGAAACGTATAATTCTTCTTTTTGTGTTATCTCTTTGTATAAGGAATGAACGAAAACTGAGAATGGTTCTCTGTGTGTTCTCTCTTTGACTAAAAAAAGGAACTGAAACCGAGACGTTCTCCATTATTACATGTGCTGGAATCATGACCATTCCATGTATTTCATAGCAATTTCTGTTGCAAGTTTAGACTTCTGCTGTTCGAAGTACATCCAAGAAAATTATCATCTTAAACCACTAATTCCCTAGCAGTACTAAATGTGTTACTTTTGATTCCTTCTGATTCTCTCTGATGCCCTTTTTTTTGTTATAGAGGGTTGCTGCTAGTTGTGTATGGTTAGCCTCAAAACTGGAAGAGTGTCCAAGAAAAGCCAAACATGTGATTATAGTTTTTCACAGAATGGAATGCAGAAGAGAGAATCTGCCGATAGAGCATTTTGACGTCCTTTCAAAGGTAAGCTTGTTTTTAATCCATTTCCTTTTGATCTCACAAAGTATGCTGATTAATATTCAGCGATTCCTGGTTATGAACTTGTTCTTTCAATGGCGTATATGGGTATTCTTTATTTTTTAGTCTCCAGGCTGCTCTTTAACCCTACAATTTGCTTTCATCATTTTTAATTTTATTTTTATGTGCTGATCAACAATAGTCCTGAACCAAAGAATGAGCTTGGCGATATTGACCATAAATAATAAACTAGTTGTATATGATACGTTTTTATCAACTGGAAGATAATTATGTACATCTGAAATTCGTTGCTTCTTTGCAGAAATATACTGAGTTGAAAAATGATTTGATTCGAACAGAACGCCATTTGTTAAAGGAAATGGGCTTCATCTGCCATGTCGAGCACCCCCATAAATTCATATCCAATTACCTTGCCACCCTTGGAGCACCTCTTGAGCTCAGGCAGGAGGCATGGAACCTAGCCAATGATAGGTACTCACAAAATACTTGTATCTTTTATTAAATTATCGCGTGTAATGTTGTGGGTTTGTTTATTTAGCTAAAATATTAACAGGTTGCAGCATATAACGTTAGTGTATCCCTCTTCAATATTTATTTATTTGTTTCATCTTTAGAGTGAAATCTATTTGATGTATGTTCTGCAGCCTGTTACAAATGCCTGAACCGTAGGAAATGTGAAAGAGGGGAATGGGGAAGTAGAAATATTTTGTACTTGCAAGTAACGGATCTCCTTTAAAAATTTAAAAGCGAAATCAAAATATTTTTAAAAAAAGGCAAGATATAAAAAAATCTTGGCGCAGTTGAAAACCTGCTTTCCTAATCTTTGAGCTACCAAGAAACAGTGAACAGAGAAGAACTGCACCAAAAAAACTTATTTATTCTTATATTAGTCATATTACTCTTTTCTCTCTGCTGCAAGGTTCAACCTACCCAAATGTGACCTTGGTTATGCAGTGTAAACCATGAAGTCCACGGTAAGATGAAGTATTCTCAATTGGAAACCTTAGTTTTGTGGTTGCCGAATCGAGAGAAATGATTTTATTTGATGTCCATCTTTGATTTGATACTTATGCCCCCCCTTCTTTCTCTCTCTCTTCCTCCCACCTTCTCGTATTGGTTTTTTCATCTTTTTTTGATGTCCGAATGCATTAAAATGCGTTAAAAATGATTATATGTGTGCTAACATCTTTTTCTGAACTTCACAAGACGCCATTTAATTTAAGATGTGTTTATTGCTGCAGCTGATGCTATGCCCTGCTATCATTTCTCCTGTCACTAAATTCTAATATTCTTTTATGTAGCTTGAGAACAACACTATGCGTCCGATTCAAGAGTGAGGTCGTAGCTTGTGGAGTTGTGTACGCGGCGGCACGCAGGTTCAAGATTCCACTACCTGAAAACCCACCGTGGTGGCTGGTTTTTGATGCAGATCAGGCCGGAATTGAAGAAGTCTGCAGAGTTCTTGCGCAGTTGTATAGTCTTCCCAAGGCCCAGTATATTTCTGTATGCAAAGAAAAAGATTCATTCACATCGATAACTAAAGCTCCAGAGGCGCAGGCTCCAAAGGTATGGGATGTTGTGTGCCTTGACCTTTTCAGTTTCGTTCTTCTGTGGTTGGTAATGGTAATGATCTCTCTCTCTCTCTCTCTCTCTCTCTCTCGCTCTTTCAATTAATCACTCAAACAGGAAGGTCCGCAGGATGATTCAGCGAGCAACAATGTAGCCCCGAAGACAGTGATAGATTTAGATGCGACTCTTTCGAAAGAGGTGAGAACAAGAATGTCGATTGACAAACTGAAGGAAACGAAGAAGAGCGACGATGATACTAAATCTGTGCCAGGCGATGGAGAAGCCAAAGATGACCTGGCAAGGAAGCCCAAGATCGGTGACCACAGGTCCGACATAGATGGCGACAGGAGCAGGGAAAGAGAAAAGGAGCGGCCAAAGGCTAGGGACCATGATAGGAGCAGAGAATATGACGGCGAGAGGGAGAGCAGCCGGGACTATGACAGGCCCAGAGGTTTGGAGAAAACAGACCGGGACAAGGAGAAGCTCAGGGAGCGAAACAGGCGATCCTCCAGGGACAAGGCTTCCGGTAAGCTTCAAACCCATCTTCTCTGTTCTATCTCCTGTTAGGATCCAGTTCCTGTTCTCCAAGTTAGCATTTAAAGAAGATGATCAGATTATTTTTATATAATGGTATAAAAGCTTTGACTGAATTCTTTATGATCTTTGGTTTAGGCCATTCTGAGAAGTCGAGGCGCCATTCATCCAGAGGTGAGCCATTTAGCAGCTCACAGGTACTTCCCCTATGAATAGTGCTGACATTATCTCTCTTTTTCAGATCACGGAGGTCACCACAGCTCTTCACACTCGTCTCGGGAGAAGGATCATCGGCATCGGCACCACCCATACTGATAGATTTGAGAACTGTTTCTATTATCTCTGACTCTGTAAATCTGAAAATTGTATCAGGTAATAGCTGGTTATCATTAAACTCAGAAATCTTGTGAAAATTAAATCAGGTTCTCTTGGGTACTATGGAAATTCGGTCAGATTCGATTTGTGTGGAAATCCAGTGACATTCTATTAGTTATTCAAGAAGAATCCTATCAGATTCATCTAGTTATTGATGAAATTCTATCCGAGTGTATTCGTCATTATGGAAATTATATCTGATCATACTGGAGAAATTCTTTCAGGCTCTATTGGTTATTGTCTCTCACAACATTCCTCCGTTATTGAGAAAATTCTATCATATCTATCAATTCTTATGGGAATTGCATCATACTCTATTATTGCCTTAAATAGGAAACCTGAGATTTTCTATGTTCTATGGTGTTGAGTTTTTTGTTATGGTCAAACATGGTACTACTTGGGTTGACGCAAAATATTGTTTGTCAACACTGCATTTCAGTGCGACAGTAAAATTTATAGTTGTTTTGCCTTCCCTTGGGCTATGTTGACTTTTTCAAGTGTCCCTATCCTTAGTTTTCAGTATTATCTATTTAATAATTACAACTTAATTTCAATGGATCAACAATCTTGTTACATAATTCGTTTCACATGTACATCTTCTCACACGGCACAAAAAGTCACTTACTTTTCTGCTCATATTATAAGTAATTCTTAAAGTCCCTTTACATATTTAGTTGAATTTAATTTAATTAATTACATTAAAATTCAAGATTCTTTCAAGTAATCTTCATTCCAAATGAAGTCATGGGGGACAAAAAGATGAAGCTCTGAAGCTCTTCCAAGTTAACGTGTCAATCAATATCTTTTCATGTGTCAAGATACATTGTCCTCATCTGATTCTCCTACCTTATGTTGACTAACTCACGAGATATATTTCTATCTTGGGCTGGTCATGCCACGTATTCGATGTGCTGGTAGATCACTGCTATGTGAATTCTTTGATCTTTTGCCACGTGCCACTTAAAACAATCTAATTGTGTCACACGTCACTTCTGCTTTGATATTTAAAATAATCTTGTTGTATGTCACATTAATTTGAACATTCATCAAATTAATATTATATTATTGAATGGTTGCCATGTGTCAAAATTACTATCATTCTCTCTCTCTTGACTAATGATGGATTGTCACACTCACTAAGTGGGACAACACCTTTACCATGTACTTCTTCTCATGTTACTTCTTCTTAGTTAGATTATTTTCTTAGTGACTTGGTTTGATGACCATATATTTCCTGACTTCTTATTTATTTATTTTAAGCATGAAAAAATTATTCAAATAATCAAAAAAGTAGTTTTATTATAATTTTCATATATTCCAACCTGATTCATGTAATTTTTTCATTGTAAGTACATTTGGAATTTGTTTATGGCCATCATAATTATTATCTCAACATATCTTACATTATCTTTGGAGTAGGCCTATCTTCTTCCGAGCTATTTTGGGTATGCCCTCCGTTTTCCTCCTTTATTTTAGGTTTTCTTTAAAAAAAACACTGGCGCAATAAACTAGCGTGTAAAAACAAGAAGCATCTGTTATTTTGTTTCCGAGTATGAAGGGCATTCTTACAATTTTCAGGCATTGGAAGTATTTGATGTATCTCATATCTGATTTGTCGGATTTAAATGCGAAAAAGCATATCCCACAAGTCAACTCAGTCGAGTTTGACGTAAATTTAACCTGGGTGCTGATTTAAATTATTTATAATTGTAGCTATTTAACGCATACAATTAAATAATAATTATAAATATATAATTATTTATAATAATATATTTCTCCGTACCGGTTTTCATCAATCTGTTATCTAGTATTTGGGCCGTGGCTGCCTTTTGGTAATCAGCCCATTGGGCCCATATAATGCATGCTCGGTGCAAGATGGCTTCGGCATCGGACTATGGCCCATTTAGGCGGATGGCGTCATCATCATAGACCCACGCATAGGAACTCTCGGAGAGGATTTTCCCGCTTGCAGAGAGATTTGAACAGTCTCTCGCATGGTCGCGCGGGGCGAGTAGAGGATGGAGGAATCGATCGGCGAAGGGGAAGGAGCGGGAGTAGCAGAAGTGAATTCCCACGAAATCGTGGTGCCTGCAGACGGCCTGAAGAGGTCGGAGATCTATCACGTCGTAAAGGAGGTGATCGGGTTCGTCCTGTACATTCATCAACAGATTCCAGAGTAAGAAATTTCTGATCCCTTATGCCAAATCTGGAAAGGTTCTAATTCGCGTTTCGTCTTTAAGGTTCGTTTTCTGTCGTATTTGGGAGGCATTTTTACAGAAAGGGCATCTGGGATTTGGAGAGTATCTATAAGCTGTTATCAATTTGAAATTTGAGACAGTCATGCTGTCATCTTTTTGATCGATGGCTGATGCAATCCTTCCTGAACGGCGGAGTACTAGGGCCGACCTGCATGATACCCGAATGGACTGTTTTTCCTAAGAAGGCTAAGTGAGTCATAAATTTATTTTCTATGGATTTATTTGGAGATATTTGGCCAATACTATAGTGTTTGATGTATACTTTCCCATTTGTACTGACTCCACTTGTTACAACTTCTTACGAGTTAGTAGATAAATTATTCAATATTACACCAGAAAAAAATGTTATGCTCAACCACATGGTGCTCGGTATTTGGGTCCATTTGACGCAGCTCAAAAGCCGGCCGCCATCTGAATGATTTCAATCTAGAAGAAGAAACTCTAGAGAATGCTTGCTAATTTGTGATTCTAGTCCAAATTCTTCAAAAAATTCGGGGTTAACATGTCTTGGATCTGTAGTATTATTATTTATTCCTTTTAGTAACTCAAGAACCATTTTTATCCACGATTCCTAGCTCAAAGTAACACCGAAATCACTTTTATTTTATTTTATTAAATAAAGGACACTTTTCATCACTTCCTTTTCTAAGAGTTAGCGTGTTTGTACGGAAGACTTACCAGTTAGCAGTTCTGATAAGGTATTCTCCTCCCTTCTGGCATGATTCCTTTTTATTCATTGATTTATGATTATAGGGGTGAAATACACGTTAAAGTGTTCATGATGCGGTTACTTTGGTCCAATTTCAAGTAAAACGAGGGCTATTGTAACTCGCTTGGGAAACTATATTGACAGTTGATCAGAAATTATCTTGTGCCAGAATTTTTCAGAAACGCAGAATAATTTGCTATACATCTTGTTCAGGACCTTGCAACATCTTGAAGATGAATTTGATAGAGCAATGGAAGAAGCTAAGACTTTGGTATGAGTTATGAACCTTTCATTTCCTCATGCTTATTATGTAGCTCGATCTGAACAGTCTACTTTTGTAGGAGTCAGCCCCAGCACCGGAATCAGAAGCATGTTCCACTAGAATGAAAAAACATAGACTTAGAGAACTAAGGTTGGGTATAAGAAGACGAGAGAAGTTAATGGCTGGCATCTCTAGTTTACTTGCTTCCCTTCACTTGATACTTGATGAAGTTCCCATTATCCATGGGCTTATGTTGGCCCTTGGAGGGACTCTAGTAAGGCCTCAGTATGTCTATGATATTGTTTTTTCACATGAAAAGATCGACTCAGGAAGTTCAAGAGATGGCAGCAAAAGCAAAGTGGCCAACTATATTTCAAGAAAGGTTAGCTTTGCTTAATCTGGATAAAACACTTGAAAAAACCTGTTAATCTGTTAATTGAATATCTTTGCCAGGCCATTCGATCCCTAATATCGAAAGGAGCAGGTGGTGGTTCTTATTCAGGTTTCCTTCCATAAATTATCTTTTGCAAAGATGAATAAATGTGCATCAACTCGTGGATATTATAGTACTGAAGAGATTTTTTTTTCCTTCTTTTAGGCCCTATGAAGTTATTTCTTCTCGTCAAAGCTCCGGCTACTTTGAAATTACCTATGCATTTTCTGCCCAAACGTGATTTTAAATACCACAAGAAGGTAAGTAGATCGTTTACTGGAACCGACATACTTGTGCAAATATTTGTAACCGAGCCTTTTAATTGAAGGTAACTGGACTTTTCTCTTTTAGACGGTATCCTTCAGACTACAAGTTAGGTGCAAGACTCAGAAACAAGTCTTTGACTGTTTACACTATTCTGATCAAAATGATGTTTCTGCTAACTTGCTGGACACTACGTCCACTGATTTAGTATGGTATGCCATATTCTTCTCTTCTCTTTATTTTTTATGAATTTAAATTACATCTCTGCATATGGCCAAATTTAGTTCCTGCAATTATTCTTTTCTGCAAATTCTTTTGACACAGCCTTTCTAATTTCTAATCTTTTAAATTTTTTATTTGCCTATTAAATTACTTGCTATAAAATAGGAATATGTGAAAAAAGTAGTGAATCCTTCATATTTCTTATTTGAAAACTATCTCATTGCTTCTGACAGAGAAGTATTTGCTCATTGTTTCCCATCGTAAATTGATGTGTCTAGATCCATTGTGGCAACTTGAAGTACCATACCTTTAAAAATCAATATCAGCTTGATCCAATAATGGGAATTCGACCCACCATGTTATTCATTATTTTGATATCAGAAAAAAATTTCCAACCTCACTGTTAGGAGTGTCGAAGAAAGTTTCAATGTGTATTCATAATTAGATGATGCAGCTAATATGACATCTATTAGAGTAGAAGACCTGAAGACTTGAAGATCAACTTTCTATTTTTATATCTTTCCAACATCTAGTTCACTTTTTATTTTTAGACATTCCATATTTAGATAACTTTCTATATTTGTCACTTTCTATATTTATGTCTCATCCTTTCTTTATTTCCTTTCTATTTTGGACATCACCTTCTATGTTCATCACCTTCTAAAATCTTATTTCGTACTATTTTAATCCTTTTCCTATTTGTGACACTTTCTTACATTTATTTTCTTCATAGTTTTTAAATTTCGTTTGAAATTCAAAGTTGGTCCCTTTTCACAAACTCTGACCTATTTAAGGACACCCTCATGTAGCCCAAGGGCATTCAACTTATTTTATTAATAGAATTCATGAGTTTCTTCTTCTTAAGAGATTCTCTCTTCTATTGGTGGACTCTAACATCCTTGTCGACCTAGAGAACCAATTCTTGATTATATGGATTCAAGATCAACCCTTATGGATTCAAGAGATTTTTCTTCTTTGTTTTGTGGATTCAAGATGAAGAGACTTGTTTGGAATCTCAGAGCCTATCTCCCTGCTAACATTCTTTCATAAACTGAGAATAAATTTTTCACTTAGCAGCTAGAGAAAAGATCTTGTCCTCTTGTTTTGACACCCAAGCTATCAAAAGGATGCCTTGACCATAGGTGAGATAGGTTGTGGGTTCCTAATGGTGGGCCCTAACCCATTAGGTTGACTTGGGCTTCCTATATTTCTTTTCTAATGCTTTCATATTAGCAATTAGATGAAACTGTTATAGCCGGAAATTCTGTGCCCTGAAGAGGCAACTTTTCCACTAGTACTGTGTTGTGTACTTCTCTCTCTCTCTCTCTCTCTCTCTCTCTCTCTCTTTCTCTCTCTCATCATCTCACATGCTTACATATGCTACTGAAACTGATTAACTGTAAGATTTGGTATCCGTGAAGTGTGATAGATTGTGGCATAATCGTTGATTACTGAGAAATACATACCAGAAATCATGATATTCCTTGTTGGCATGGCCGCTTTATTTTGCCATTGAAAAATAGTAGGAAAAAACAGATTTTATCCTTCGTTCGTGCTTCGCATCTGAGATTGAAATTCTCACCAAGTGAGACTCCAATGTTTTTTCCGTTCTGTTAATTTATGTTTTCATCGACCAACTAGAACATTATTCTTTATTGTTTATATTTCTGCGAATGAAATAGAATCAAAACACTTTTTCCTATTTCAGGATCCACCGCCAATTAATTTTAATTTTTTTTGTCAATCACTTAGATGCCATATTTTCCAGAGTCACAGATTAATGAAAAAAAAAAGTAGGCATAATTGTAAGCAAAAAAGAGAAAAAAAAACTCTGTAAAATTGGCGCAATTTTATCATCTGAGCATTCCTACTGTCTGTAACAGGTTCCAGTGCAGGCAGACGGTGAAGGGGGTGGCCTCAAAGGCTCCTTCAGTAGAATGATGAACTCGTTGCTCCAGCGTGACGATGGGGTCTTCGTTTTCTTTTAAGCACGTCATATGATGCATCTTTATACACAAAATAGTTTCATTTTTTTGTTGCCCTTTATGATAGAACAGATTCACAGTTGGACACTTATTTACTAAAAAAAGCCCAAAAATTCAAGATTCCATTTTTTCTTTATTCATATTTTCTCAAATATTTTATTCCGTGCTATTTTATATAATTTAGGAAGGTAGCATGAAAGCAATGCGCTGGTTATCACAGGAAATAATGTGAAACCCCTTGTTAACGAATTCACATGGATCCAGGCCCGTTGTAGCTGAGAATGTCAACGGGTTGACTAGGCTTGGAACTCTGTGTCGGCATAGTCAACTCTGGAGTCCAATGATCGGGTGGGATTTATGATCCGCAGGTATCGGGCCTAATAACTAGCCTATTTCCTGGTCTTTTCTCTGATCTTGGGCCGGTCCGGCCCGGTTCATCTTCCCCTGTGATGGTCTATTGGATTGATCCGAAACCGATATTTACCCACCAAATCGGATCCTTCCGTCGGCCTTTACTGGGCCTGATTTTTGTTGGATCTTTTTATTGGGTCGTTCATCAGCCCGTACTGATCTAATATGGGCCGTCACGGATGTAGCCCACATTAGATTGAAGCCATTCGGCTCACATCGGGAATGGCAGAAGTCCTATATGAAGGAGAAGGCCGTCCCCTCCCTCCTAGAACGGTCACTGCTGCTGAGCGGAGGAAATTTGGAGCGGAAGAGGCGGCGCCGCCGGCGATCTGAGGTGCCTGCCGCCACCATGAGGTTCCAGATCGACGACGTGACGGTGTACTTCCCCTACGAGCACATCTATCCGGAGCAGTACGAGTACATGGTGGAGATGAAGCGGGCCCTCGATGCCCGGGGGCATTGCCTTCTGGAGATGCCCACCGGCACCGGCAAGACGGTGGCGCTGCTCTCTCTCATCGTCAGCTACGTCCTCGCCAAGCCACAGCAGCCGCTTAAGCTCGTCTACTGCACGCGGACTGTCCACGAAATGGAGAAGACCCTCGCCGAGCTCCGCTTCCTCTATGACTTCCTCCCTTCAGGGACTCGCCTCCTCGCCCTTGGGCTCAGCTCCCGGAAGAACCTCTGCGTTAATCCCAGCGTCGTCTCCGCCTCCTCCCGCGACTCCGTCGACTCCTCCTGCCGCCGCTTGACCGCCAGTTGGGTCCGCGCCCGCGCCGCCGAGGCGCCCCCCGGGACCGTCCCCTCCTGTTCTTTCTTCGAGTCCTACGATCGGGCGTCCTCTGGGGGCCCCGAAGCTGTCCTTCTTCCTCCCGGCGTGTACACGCTCCAGGACCTGCGGGCCTTCGGTAAGGAGAGGGGATGGTGTCCCTACTTCCTCGCCAGGCACATGGTCAACTATGCCAATGTGGTGGTCTACAGCTATCAGTATCTTCTGGACCCCAAGGTCGCCGAGATCATCTCGCGAGAGATGCAACGGGAATGCATCGTGGTATTCGATGAGGCTCACAACATCGACAACGTCTGCATTGAGGCCCTCAGCGTGAGCGTTCGTCGCGTAACTCTTGACGGCGCCACCCGGAACCTCACCCGCATGACCCAGGAGATCGACAGGTACATATTGATCAAAAAGAGAGGAAATCGGTTTTCGTTTTACTTTCCTCTGTATACGTCGCTTTGTTGGGTTCAGTCATCTTATGATTTGGTTCGTCCCAGCAAATTGGGCTGAGTGTACCGGAAATTATTGCTAGGGAAGGTTCAAGGCCACAGATGCAGGCAGGCTGCGGGCGGAGTACAACCGACTTGTAGAGGGCTTGGCACAGAGGGGGAACCTACCCAGTACACACGAGAACACAGAGGCTCCACCATTTTTGTCCTTCTTGTTGGTTCCCTGACGGTCTGATAGCTTGTTGTTGTGTTCAACAGTTACTGACGCATGGCTTTCCAACCCTGCGTTGCCTGATGACATCTTGAAGGAGGCCGTTCCAGGTAATATCCGGAAGGCGGAGCATTTCCTGTCGGTCTTGCGGAGATTGGTCCAGTACCTGAAGGGGCGACTGGATACTGAGAATGTCGAGACTGAAAGCCCAGTTGGATTTGTCGCATCATTGAATTCCCAGGCTGGAATTGACCAGAAAATGCTCAAATTTTGCTATGATAGGTTGCATTCTCTCATGATGACACTTGAGATAACTGACACAGACGAGTATCTGCCCGTACAGACTGTTTGTGATTTTGCCACGTTGGTTGGAACATACTCGAAAGGGTTCTCTATAATAATCGAGCCATTTGATGAGAGGATGCCGAATATACCAGATCCCGTGTTACAGGTGCTCCTTGGTCCCTCTGATCTGTTGGTATTGTTGAACACGCCATCATTTTCGTTAAACTTATCCCTCACCGTCTACTACTATTACAGCTTAGCTGCCACGATGCCTCACTTGCAATCAAGCCAGTGTTTGATCGTTTCCAGTCTGTCATAATAACCTCTGGGACACTGAGCCCAATCGATTTGTATCCTCGTCTTCTCAACTTTCATCCAGTCATCAGTCGAAGTTTCCAAATGTCTCTGACGAGGGATTGCATATGCCCCATGGTTCTAACACGTGGAAGGTATGTGTGGCTGTTTGGTTAGGGCTATTTTTTTGTCTGTCTAGATGAGCTAATATGCCTGAAGAAGTTCATTGGGGTTCTCTGTATTGGAGATGATCTTGTTTCTAAAATGTTTTCTCTGTGTATGTAATTAAACCATATTTTATCTTATTTATGTCATACTCGTGGCGTAGCTGTTGTCTTATCTCCAATGCCCGGAATGGCATACTTTCTTCTGATCATTTTTATTTTAAAAGATATGTTTGTCATGCCCTTCTTGATATTCCAGTGTTCTCAAATCACAGTGAACTTGATGTTTTTCTTCCAGTGATCAGCTTCCTGTCAGCACAAAATATGATATGCGTAGTGATCCTGGAGTCGTGAGGAACTATGGACGACTCCTGCTGGAAATGGTGGCCGCTGTACCTGATGGCATTGTCTGTTTCTTTGTCAGCTACTCATATATGGATAGCATCATCAACAGTTGGAATGAAATGGGGATTTTACAGGTAGTTCTTTTTCGTTCTTGATAATGCTTTCAACTTTTTCCTGGGTACTCAAGGAAAATCATGCGATATCCTTGTTAAAATCGATCAAGTTTTCTTGTGCATAAATTGACAAAAGTTGAAACCAAAACACCATCTTGTCTTTCTGAAGTCTTTGCGTGTTTTTTGTCCTCCTATTGTGTGAGGTATGCATAATGTTAATTATGAATTTTAATTTCAAAGGGTTATGGATCCCTCTGTGGTGAGTCTCCTTTTATATGAAGTCTGAATCTGGTATTTATCTGACATCTGTGTAGTATTCTAAACCAGTGCCGTAGACTGTGACTTTTATTACTTGACTGTTTTTACGTTTTGTTCAACTTACAAGTTTATCCTCTTCGCCCCAACTCTGTTTAAATTGGTCTTTCAATTAGGATAGCAGTGTATTGACTTTAGTAAAAGAGCTGTCTTTGATTCGGAACTCATGTTGTCCACCTTATGAAAAGGTCCTTTCTGAGATTCGTCCACAGTAAATGCCATTAACATGAAAACACTCGCTATTATATTTTGCATAAACTCTTTCACTATATAGCGGAGTGTTTCTTTGCTGTCCCTCCCCCTTCTGGCTTCTCACCACCGGGGTCAACGTTATGTTGACGTTTCTGCAAATAATTGACAGATATCATTATCACTAATTCTGTAGAACCCTTTTTGTTCTATTAATGATCTTTTTTTGGGCTTCTAAGAATTGTCACACTTCTCATTTGGTTATTTTATTTTTATTTTCCGTCGATTTCAAATTCTGAATAACTCATATTGGTCTGCTTCTCTATTGCAGGATATAATGCAGCATAAGTTGATATTTATTGAAACACAGGATGTGGTGGAAACAACATTGGCTCTGGATAATTATCGCCGAGCATGTGATTGTGGCAGAGGTGCTGTCTTCTTCTCTGTCGCCAGGTAGTTTTTGACTTTCTTCATCTTATATGTGAAAATAATTCATAAGCGAAATTGTTGAATCTTTAAGCATCTTGCCGTTTTTATGTAAGGTTCTGTCAGCTCGTTTGCTTTGTCATACATTCTCCAGTTTCACTTCGGTCGACTCTAAACACTCGTGGTCTCCTTTTAAATGTACATTAGGGAAGAGAGCAACGTCTTATGATTCGTCATGTGCTGTTTTCCCAGTTGTCTTTTCTATCGTAGAATACCTCCAACAGTTGCTTGGAGTTTTTAAATACATGGTTTCTCGGAGCTGAGTGAACATGAATTACATCAGTAGTACCTGAGATGGCTTAAGCCGCAGGGCTTGGCTTTTTTCTATACATTAGCCAGTAATTGATTCTTCAACACTAGAAATTACTTCGAACTGGCCCGCTTAGGTGATTTCTGTGAATAATAGTACTGTGGGAAGGTTTATTTTGCATTGGTAAGTATAGTAATTTTCACTCTTTCACAGGGGGAAGGTCGCAGAAGGTATCGACTTTGATCGCCACTATGGAAGGCTTGTGATCATGTTTGGGATCCCCTTCCAATATACACTCAGCAGGTAAACTAATGACACTAGCGAGGTAGAATTCGTATTCAATCCTTCATTTTTTTCCTATATTTTTATGCCCTTCTTTCCCCCGAGATGGAGCAAATCTGTTTCTATTGTTATTTTGTATACTAGTGAGGATAGGATGTAATATGCATAGCTGTTTGCGGCAAATTTTAATCTTCTTTTCTTGCAGGATATTACGGGCCAGATTAGAATACTTGCGCGAGACATTTCAAATAAAGGAGGGTGATTTTCTGACCTTTGATGCAGTGGTATGATCTGCCCCCTTGTTTAATCTCGCATTGTAAATCCTGATTTTTGAGCTAAACGGCGGCCATATATATGCTGGAACAGAGGCAGGCAGCACAATGTGTTGGACGAGTGATTCGCTCAAAGGCAGACTATGGAATGATGATTTTTGCTGACAAGAGGTACATCATTTCTTATGGCCCATAAATTTCCTTTCAGTTTTTTTTCCTGGTAACTTTGTGAGAACTATTCTTGAATCAGCTTGTTTCGGAAAATAAAAAAATAATGCTACAATGAATATTTAATCACTTAAGTCTTGAAAAAAAAAATCTTTGTTGTAAATTTCTTTCAATTCAATCAATACGAAGAGTATTGACTAACAATGTGTGTTCCTCAGCAAGCATTGATATTTCCCTTCATTGAGAGAGAGAGAGCGAGAGAGCGAGAGAGGATTCTTAAATAAAGCCTTTATCAGTGTCAGATTCTTCGTTTCCATTGTCCCGTGAAGACCTGAATTCATAAACCAAGGTTTATCTTGGCCTCTTTTCTGTATATTTCGGAAAATAAAATAAAATTGTCGACTTCTTTCAGGTATAGCCGCCAGGATAAGAGGAGCAAGCTTCCTGGTTGGATTCTCTCTCATCTGCGTGATGCCCACCTCAACCTGAGCACAGACATGGCCTTGCACATAGCCCGCGAGGTCTGTTCTTGATCTGAATTGTTAGGTGGTATATTTTAGCATTATGCATTACCCATCATCATCATATGGCTCAAACGCTCTTCTTGCCAAGGCAGAACCTCCACTATTCGGCAGATAGCTGCTCCCTCTCTTGTAGCCCATCAGGGAATGGACTCCTCATTGGCCATGTTCTTTGCAGCTCATCCACAGTTTGACTGATGTCGCTATTCTTAATCTTACGTATGAATAATTCATGATAAGACTGGCATCATTTGATGGTTCGCTCTCGCTTCTAGTTGACACATCGCCTTCATTATCATCCAGAAGATGGCCGTTGTTACCCAGCAGGGATGGCTCTTGGGTGTGTTCATGGGAAATTCCTATTGCTCCTTAATCTTTATCTCAATCACTCACACACACACACACACACACACACACATATATATATATATCTTTGTATGTATGCATATATATATATGATTCATTTATTTTGATGGCAATATGGGCTTCCTTCATGAGTCTTGTTCTTCATCGGATCATAACTTGTACAGTTCCTCCGGAGGATGGCCCAGCCGTATGATAAGGCCGGGGTTGGTCATCAGAAGACTCTACTGTCGCAGGAAGACCTGGAGAAGATGAGCGAAGGCTCTGCTAGCATGCTTTGAGGGCCGGTCAGCTCTGAGGTTCAACACTGCGTTCTGGAGAGCTTAGCAGGGGTCTTTGTACATAATTATGAGCACAATTTTGTGTTATTTAGGGGCGGAAATTCGATCTTTGTTGAATTGGAGTCGCCGCTAGAATTTTCCCGTTTGAAGCCCGTAAGAAAATGTCTCTGCCCAGTTCATATCCGGGCCTGGCGTTGACTTTCGACCCTCGGTGTAGGTTGGCCTATCTATATGGTAGCCTTTTCTCTCTCTTCTCTCTCTAGTTTGGAACGGACGATGAGGCGATTCTGCACGAATTTTTTTTACTAATTTGCCGAGTGGCATGGATCGATATGAGTCATGTTGAAAAATCTGTCTGTAGCTCGATTTGTGGGTGAGCCCAAGAAAAATAATTGGGATAACAGACATGCATTCATCAGATTTGTATTTTGAATAGAAAAGGTCGTTGTGATGATTTTATTTGGCAAATAGTATGAGGAATCTGTTTGACAATAGCATATTTTAGATATGCTGTTTAAAAACTATTTTTAACTTCCAATGCACGCTAGAAGAAGGGCTTGAACCTTCGACCTTGTGGTTAACAGCCACACGCTCTAACCAACTGAGCTACTCCAGCGTTTTCATACATTATTATTGTCATTTGAACTAGTTTTTCTTCTAAAATTTTTCAGGAAGGCAATACGTCCAACTTAGCTTATATTCTCATTAATGGTAGTTTTTCTCTTTGAAACTCTCTACCTTTTGAAGTAATTAAATGTCTTTGGTTTCTACATGTAGATGATGAACCCATGTATATATCATCTGAGTCAATTTTTTTGTAATAAATTTTATACTTTTGAGAAAATTATTTAGCAACAAAACAAACCTTAATTATCTTTATATTATCTTTTGTTCAATATTAAATATTTATTTGCAATCAATAGACATTGTAATTTCAAGTAACATCACAAGATCTCAAATATCATTGTACTTTATAAATTTAATATTTTTTTTCATGTCATCTATCCACATGAGAATTAAAACTCTACATAGCTTGATGAAAGTTGATAAGATTATTTTTCATCATTTTACTATTAGTCTCATATTCTTGTTAGATTTTAGCTTACACTAGAATTGAGGAGGGGGTTGAATTGATTGAACTATATTAGTCACTTTATGGAATACTACTTTGATATCCTATTCTTTGTCTCATCCTCTTTTACCTCACATTTTCTTCACTTCATCATTGATGCACTCACTCCATCCTATGTAAGTATAGAAAATTGAGCATTTCTCTCAATCTCTTTCTCATTTTTTCAAATGACAAGCATAGCTGGGTGATCAAGATTAGGGTAGATTGTTGAGGTAGGTTGACAGCTAGTTGAATGGATACATGGCCTTTGAGAAATCTAGAATTTTGTGTCCCTCTTTTGGGTTATTTCCAGTCTTCGTTGCTTTTATTGAACCTAAATTTGCATATTTGATTGACAGACCAAAACACTAGTGTCTTTCTTAGAGAATTTTAAATTTGAAAGCCTAGTGCACACTATGGCCTTTGTACACTATCGCCTACAAGATTAGGGTGTTCGCTGGGAAGTTACTAATTTTTAGGCTACCTATCCCTATCAATTCGACAATTGAAATCTTGAGTTTCATCTTTGAATCCTTTTTTCATTCTTTCATTCAAAAAACTTGTGAATAGACTCTCAAATATCGTGTTCTTACATCCTTTTTTTGTATTTGTCACTTATTCTGATTTGGAACTAGCTTAACTAGGAAAAAACCAAGAGAAACTTAAAGGAGATGGTTCATTCTTGATGAAGGTCATTGGGGCCCTTATTGTGAGCCTTCTTGCCTACTCCTTTATAATTATTTTTCTTTTTGGTTGGACACCATTGCCAAAATTCTCTCTTGCTTATTATACGGTTGTATTATCGCCTTCCTAGAAAGTTTGTGCCTTGAGCTTAAGATGTTTTGTGTAATAAATATCCGCTTTTCTTTATCAATAGAATAAACATAACATAGGTCTTTATCACACATTTCTACTAAGGTGAATTAGCTTATGCATAAAATGTAAAGATAGAAACTTCCATGCATCTTGCATAATGATTAGGTTAAAAAGGCCATGTCATTGCTCATTGAAAAAAAGATAATTTGAAACATCAAAGGTTAGGCGGTGTGATATGGGGACTTTCATATACATTTTTCCTTAGAAAACATGCTTGAAATAAACTATATAGATCTCAATAGTGCTACCCAACTCTCAATGACTCTTTTCTCTTTTTTCAGTATTTTTTTATGATTTTCATTGTGCTTTCATTATTTCCTTGATTGATAGTCTTCTTAGAAGTTATTTGAAAAATCTAGCATGGAACTTCTTTGCATTTTAAACTTAATTTGAATGATGCTAAAAAAACTTTTGAAGGTTACACTTGAGCCTTTTTTACTTTGATTCAATGAAGAAGGTAGTACTATTTTCTACCCATTAATTAGTTTGAGCATATTTTGATATTCCTTGCATTTAAATATTTCTTCAACCAATTTCTTTTCATTGATTGGTAATGTGTTGGTGTTATTCAAGGCAATTAGTTGAAAATTTCTGTCTAATTTGGTGCTTCATTGGATTTAAATTTCCCTATATTGATGGGATAAGAATTTAGGATTGTTATCATTGAACTTGGAAAGTTTGATTCTGGTCATAGAAGATAATAATTTTTATGCTAACTTATGCTGATTTTATTTATGAATTCTAGGTCAATAAGTGCAATTTTTAAAAGGAAAAAAATGATGACTTTATGATAAGATATTTTTTGGCCATTGGCAAAGATGTATAGAAAATATGTTTTAATTAATTTGATCTAGAGTCCTAATGTGGGACTTCTGCTCATTAATATCAAACCATTAAATGTTGACACATTGTCTCTAAAATAGAAACCAAAATTACATAGGGTCAACATAAATGTTGGCCCAAAATATAGATTGAATGGAAAATATAAGTGTTGTGATTTAACCCTAGCTTAGTGTGATCACTATGGTGAAGGAGGTGGACAAACAACACGTGAAGGAGAGAGAAAAAGGATTAATTGTTACTCTAGCATTCATGACCCTAACCTAATACATATGGCTATTAGATCAGTTATAGGAAAGATCTAATGTGATAGCCATATGATTTGAAACTCAAATGGGTATTATAAAAAATATAATAAACTTAGGGTTTAAATATAAACATTGAATTGTTTTTTATGAAGTTGGCAAATAGATATCTTCCATTCTAAACTTGTCCATCAATTTTCTCGTGGTTAGACTATAGAATCCTTCTATGAAAGGTATGTATATGGCTCTTCTAACCTCATATGAGGGGTGTTGAGAATTCCTACTTCAATCTTCTTCTTGATGAAGTGATGGTCTACTTCTAGGTGTTTCATCTTATCATGTTGTTTTGGATTGTGAGCAATATCAATAGTGGACTATTTTTTGTAAAAAAGTTTGATTCATTCATATGGTATCTTCAGCTCGTCCAAGATCCTCTAGATCCATAGCCCTTTGCATACTGCTTTTTCCATCGCTCTATGTTTAAACTTGACACTAAATATTGAGACTATATATTTTTTTTTTACTCCTCCAAGCAATTAGTTCCCTCCTCATAAGGAATAATATCAAAAAGTAGATCTTCTATCTTGATGAATCTAATTTAATATGTATCAGTGAAGACTTCTAAATTAATAATATGATTAAATTAAAAATAAAATATCATAATCTAGAGTTTCCTTCAAATATTGAAGAATATGTCGAGCAACTTTGTCATGTACCTCTTTTGGAACATAAATGAATTGGCTGAGAAGTCCTACCACATACATAATGTTGGGTCTTATGTGTGTCGTTGATGCCCTTGGGCATATGTCTTGATATTATGTTGATGAGAAAATTATTTATTGACTTTAAATATTTTTCTATGAGCTTATAGTAATTGTTGAATATATTTTAATATATTATATTATTTATTTATTTCATAATATTATGAATAATTTTTTAATATAATAGATTAATTTTTGAAAATGAAGATTTGATAAATAAGTGAAGTGTCACATTTATATACATAAATATTTATTGGTGAATATATATTGAAATAGGTAAGTGAGAAGAGACAATATATCATTATTCATTTTGATTCATTTATTTATATTAGCTGACCATTTAAGTGTAGTCATTTAAATTTAATCATATGTCTTATGAAAAAAAGAAAAAAATTTTAAATATAAACAAGACTTTTGTGAGTCTCAAACTTAGAATCTAGATGGTGATGACACATGTGCTACCTACATGACGAAAATGGATATCTTAATATTTATATTTGAAGTCAATGCAATAGAAAAATTATTGTTTATAAGAGACAACTATTTAGTGAAAATTTCAAAATGAATGGAATAGCAAGTTAAAAATTCAAATTAGTGAATGGTCATTACCAAATGTTTCAAAAAATGCTGCAAATTCAAATTAGTTTCTCAATTTTATTTGACCCTTTAGAAGTGGGAAACTATTAGAGGATGGCATGCTACAATTGAAGAAAGTTGATAAAATAAGAATAATAATTTTTTAAAGTCTCAACATGGATATATCATCCTCAACAATCAATGTAAATCTACCATGAACTTCAACCATGTGTAGACTGCTTCATCCATCATTCATGTCAACTTGCCGATCGAAATCAACCTTCAAATCCTATGATCAAGCTCTGCATTAGGCTTAGAGGTGATTAGGTGGTGAGAAAAGAGATTTTGGGCAAAGGCATGATATAGAAATCAAACTAGTGTGATTGCGTAGTTAATTATATGAAAATCAATATATATTTTCAAGAGAATTAGTGAAATTTGGTATGAAGAATCTTATGAGACCAAATGTAACTAGGTGAGAGATAAATTAGTATAAATAGATATAATCTTCTTTGTGAGTAAGAGAAAATCTAGAAAGAACTTGTGAGAAGAGTAAGAAAGAGAAGTTGCATAAAGATATGAGCAATGAACCTAGTTAAAAAGCATGTCAACACATTTACCCACAAAAATAAAATCCAAGATTGTAAAAAAAACTCATTCATCTCCCATCTTGGTATTTCACCTAACCCTTAGATTTTATGTGTGAGATAAATTAGTGTGTCAAGTAATTTTTGATATATTCCTTGATCCATGGGTAAACTTTGTGATCAAGTTTCTCATATGGGTCAATGGAAGTATTGGGTGACTAATATCCACTTGTACTTATTTCACTCAACAAATCTAAAGTATATTTCAATTGAGTTAAGAAGATTCCACATCTAGAATATGTAACTTACGTTTCTAAGAAATACTTCAACTTTCCTAATCATAACATGCTAATTCCATACATTAATATTGTCATTCATATATGATTTACATACTTTCATGACTAAAATTAGCATGTTATCTTAATTAATTATTTAATTATTAATTTTTCATGAGAATTTACATTTAAGATATCTTAAATGAAATTTTAGTAATTTTTCTTGAATCACATATCTTATTAAATATTTATTGATTTTAATTTGTGAAATTTGGTTTGATTAAGCCTTAAATAATAATTATTTATTTACAGAAAAAATTCAAGAGTAAGATGAAAATTTTATGTTTGAAATAATTTATTGATATATTCATAGATGAATCTATATTTTCATGGATAGTGTTTAATACATATATCATTTTCATATTTTACTAAAACATTAAATAATTTAATTTTTATTTAAGTTTTAATTTTATAGAAAAGAGAAATAAGTCTTAGTTGAGCTTAATTGATACATTTATTGGCTTTTCATTGACATGCTCATCTCATTATTTCAAGGGGAGGAGGTGTCCCCCATAAAAGTGGAAATTGCCCAACAACCTTCCCTATAATAAAAGAGTGTGGTGTAACCTCCCCTTTGGCACACTTTTCCCCCTAAAGTAGGGGTCTAAGAGATGATCACATCCATCCAAATGAGGGGTTAGTATCCACCCCAAAGAGGTGGCCCTAACAGAAGTGAGGTGCTGCCCTAGGGCAGCTGCTAGCCGCCTCATCTAAGGCCAATAAGGCCCCAAGATCTAATAGCCCATAAGCCCTCTAAAGCCTTGAAGGGCAAGGATCAATTTCAACTTAAGGAATCATTAAAAAGGGCAAACTTTCATGAGAATGACATCCACATATAGAGGATAGGGGTGTTCATATAAAGAGAAAAGGAAAAATCTAAGAACTTCTTTAAAATGGACCAATACAAGAACTCTAAGGGGTAGATCCAATTAAAATACTTTAATCTATATTGGGAAGACATTTTTATTTTCTAATTTATATTATTTATTATAATTTTCTTCAATTTATGCAATAAAATTCATAATTCTTAGTTTCTTTTCTTTTTAAGTAGATCATCTCTTCTTGTCGACCCTCTAAGTGATAAAGAGTTGATCTACTAGAGAGGTAGATTAGAAAATTATGATTTATAGTTTCTTTCAGTCATGTTTAGAGTTCCACAATGCAAGTTTTACATTTCTTCCTTCAAGATTAGCTTCCTTGATGTACGGTTGATCTCTTAGGCACTAAGACTAACTACATTTCTAAGGAGAATTAGAATTTGAGGATTATGTGATAAAATAATAGTTAATTTTCCTTTTATTTAAAATCTTAGAAAAATATGAAATCACATTTTTGCTATTCTTCCTCCTGATTTTTTACAAATTGATGATTAGCTAATCCATTTGATTTTTCATCTATTTCTTCTTTGATTGATGACCTAGTCATACTTCATCCAATCTTCTTACAACTTTCTTTTGTAAAATTAATGATATAAAGTTTATTTGAACTCACTCTAAATTACTCAGTTATCTATGGATTGAGCTGAATTTTATCCTATACATCTTAATAACTCTCAATATTTACATGATAATTTCCTTAGTATTTATGTGATTCATGCTTTAATTTTAATTAAAATTCTCACATAATACTTTAAATTGGAAAAGTTAGATTTAAAATGATTTATATCATTTTACTGTTAATGTCTAAGAATTACATTAATAAATCAGTAATCTAATATGATGAAAATATTTCTCACATGTTTTTATGTTTTATATTATTTTTGAGAATATTTCTATGTTTATTCTGATTTTATAGAAATATTAAGGAAATTTCATAAAAATTATTAAATTCAGAAAATCAGTGAAATCCATAAAAATCGGTAAAAATCACACCAAATGATCAATTGATTCCCTAGAGAGAAATTCACCAAGTAAATTGAAAAATATCAATTTGAAATTATGTTATAATTAAATTCATATCATTTTTATAGTTTATAATCAATTAAAACTAACAAAAAATAAATCTTTTTAAGGTTTTTGTGTTAATGGCAGACACACGAATTGTGGCAACAAATACAAAAATTAATTGTAAAAAATCAGTGAAATATGCCCAAAGGAAGATTGGAAAGGCATTTATAAAGAAGAAGAAGGCATCCTTAATTATTTTACGCCCCCCTTTGGAACAAAACCCCTCTTGTCTGGTCATTACAGACATTAGATTTTGTCTGATCCATCCATCAGATACAAACGATGGATTTCGTCCAAATTTCCCCCTCATTCAGCTACTATAGAGGCTGAATTTCTTCTAGAAATGTTCCTCATTCTTTGCTTAATACAAACAGTAAAGAATTTCTTCCTAAGATCCTTCTCAAGATGTTGTGGCATGCTCAGAGTTGAATCACTTTCACTACTCAATTTTAGCAAGTGATAGTTGTTGAGATTGTCAACCATCGATTAGAGAAGGTGAGCTGAGCGTTCCCACCTCCAACTTGCCCATCCCAGAGATCTGAACAGATTCCTCATCGGCCTCAGTCGAGGAAATCAATTGGTACACCTAGCATACATAAATCGATCGTATTTGGGTGGAAATTCGATCGATGATTGCGTCACCTAATTCTTCTATAAACTTTAATTTATGTTTATTTTTACTATTTTAGATTCCAATAATATATCTTTTGATCCATTCTCATGTCACGAACAAAATCCCTTTTCTATTAATTTTTTGTTCTATTATTGTGGCTTCAATTTGATCCATTTACGAGTCAACGTATTTCTGTCGACCACAAATTTGGGACTGTTCCTCCTAGGCTGACGTCAACTAATGTCAATAATCCCCAAATTCACAATTTTAGCAAATTTGCTATAATTTGGCCATAAAATAATTTTAAAATATATATCAAATTAAAATCATAAATAATAAATAATATTTCATCTTCCATTTGATCAACTTGAAAAATCCACCAAAAAAGTATATATTTTTCTTAAATTGTCTTATTTTCAAAAATTTATTAATTTGAAATTTACTGAATTTTTTAGCAATGACAGAAAATAGTAAGACACATCCCTATTAGTTTAATAGAAATTAGTCATATAAATTTTATCTTTGATTATCCTAAATAATGAGATTTAGGGATAGCAACTAACCACTTTATTTCAATTAAATTTTCTATTTCTTCTAAATCATCACTTGTAATGACTATGTCATCAACATACATGAAGAATATATATCATTTCTTTGAATATTTAAAGAAAAGATTATGGTCACTACTACTACGTTTCATTTTATAAATTCAAAAAAATTTCTATATAAAAATTTTCATTTAATGATCTATGTAAGAATGTATTTTTTACATCTTATTGATGTAAACTCTATCTCTTACTTACTACAATAGAAATTAGGATCTTCAAAATGTTCATTTTAGCTACAAGTGCAGATGTTTCCTCATAACCAACTTCAAATATCTGAGTGTACCTTTTTGTGACTAACTTGGCCTTATAACTCTCTACTGACCAATTTGGGTTATACTTTATTATAAATACCCATTTATAGCCCATTGATTTCTTTCCCTCTAGTAATCTCACCAACTCTCATGTCTCATTATTTTACCAATACCTTCACCCTGACATTCATATCATTTTCCACTTAATATGGTGTAATATATCTGAGAATTTTGTTGGATTAGGAGTTGGTCTATTTCCAATGAGAAATGATATATGCAAGGGAGACAATCGATGTAGCAATAGAACATCTTGGATATGATATGTCACTAACTTATTCTCATCATGAGGTAGTGTGTATCACTAGTGTTTCCTAACTATCCTAAGGTGAGTCTAGACTTGTTCTTTGTGGTAGTACTCTCATTGAGGTTTGGGTTTATGAATGATTCTTTTTTCTTTTTCTTAACTTATATCAATTTAAGTATATTGTCTAAAGGATGTGGGTGAAGTGATTTCTTCTCTAGGGAGTAGAAATAGTCTTGCTTTATGGTCTTGATTACTCTCCATTCTATCCTCCATAGTTTGATTGTCTTTGGTAGTGTAGTAAGTCATACATTCATAAAATGTAACATCCATAATAATATAAAATTTATGTGTCTTAGGGTCATAACATTTATAACCCTTTTAAACATTAGAGGACCCCACAAATATACATTTAATAACTAGTAGGTTTAATTTAAAGAATTAGGCTTAGGGCATTTGATTTCATAGTTTTAGTTAGACTCTTATCCAAGTTTATAGATGGCCACCAACTAATTAGGTGAGTGGTAATGAGTAGGGCCTCTCCCCATATTGGGGAAGTTTCTATGACTAGGAGAGACCTTGTCACCTATGATTGGTGTTGGTGGTTCTTCCTCTCAATTATTTCATTTGTTGGTGGATGTTCACACATAATCTCTCATAAATCACCTCATTTGTTTCAAGAAAGTAATTTAAATTTATTTTGAGATAATATTTCAAATTAGCATAAAGAAATCATTTAATAGAAAAGGTAGATTGTTATTTAATATCTTAAAAAAATTATCTACTATTTTAGTTGCTTCTAATTTATGTTTCATTGAGTAAACCCAACTCATTCTTGTGCAATCAGCTATGAATGTGATAACCCACCAGTTGCCTAGGATAATAGATATAGGTGTGGACCCCCAAACATCACTATGGATCAAATTGAAATGTTAATACACTTGTAACTAAATGGAGGATAATTTACTTTTTTGTGCTTAACCAATTGACATGCCTTGCACATAAATGAGTATTGGTCAAGTTTGGTACATAAGTAAAGAAAAAACTATTTAGGAGTTACAATCAATGGGTGCCCTAGACATTGATGTAATAGAGTAACATTTCTTAAGAATACTCTAATATCCTTCAACTCTAAACTTAGGGTTGATTCAGCTGCTTCTACTATCTAGTAGCTCCCCCCTTTAGATTCTTCAAATCCTTAGTATTACATGCCACCCTATTCCTTAGCAAGTTCAGTCCTCCACCTAGTATCCTTGTCATACAAAATACATATATTAAGTGCAATTAATAAGCTATGACTTAATGGATGTCTAAGTTTTCAAAAAGAAATAAAATTGGCTATAAGAAGAGGAACAAACATGAGTTAGTGAATCCTACCAATTTTTGAAATTTGAATAGATCACATACCTTCTATAAGAATATAATTTCCATTATTGATTAAAGATTGTCGGCCCTTGGAGTAAAAGTCATAAGATATGAAGTGAGATTAGTATGGAGTCATATAACCCATGGCTCCATAATCTACAATCCATGTGTTTCTATTTTTGAGGTGATAGTTTTGGGTACAAGAAAATTAATAACTCAAAGAAAAAATAGTATATGCAAAAATAAAATTATTAATGTAAGCATTTGAGGATGGAGTGAGCTTGACTTGATCATTTGCCTCATGCACTTGATTTACTCATTAAGCTTTCTTATTTTTTCATCACTGACAAACATGGTGCCAACTAGTTGAGTGGTGCCAAGTGTACCCCCCCATTGAAAGCATTCCTAACATTTTTTTCCTACACATACCATTGAGTAGGTGATGTTACCATGCTCATATGCCCTTTACTAATCCTTATAGGTTTCTCATGTAACTTCCAACAAATTTGTCTCATGTGTCTTCTTGTTCTACAATATGAGCACCACAAGTTTGCTTTTAGGTCCATGTCATGTTTGAGGTGTTGGCATGATCTATCTTTAGAAGAAATAAAAGAGTTAGTCACATTTTTGGAATCTCAATTATGGTGAGAATTTTGAGAAACATTCTTAGCTACTAATGTGAATTTTTCAACTTGTTGGTTCTCACTAAAAGTACACATGATACTTTCTTCTTTCTTCATTATCATCGCAACCCCCTAAAAGTTTGGAACTCACTCTTAATTGAGTAGTTGACTCACTAGTTAGTCAAATTGAGGGTTCAATCATAAAAAAAAATTATACAAGTGATCAAATGTATATTCTCTCCTCTAACATAGGACCTCGTATATGTCTATAATGGTCATTTTTCATTCACATGGCCTCTAACTCCTCTAAATACTCAAGTATACTAGGTGTCCTTGAACCAAGGTCACAAACTTGGTAATGAGATGAGAAATTTATAATTTTTCATTCCATTTAATATGTATACAATGAGTTTTCTCCTAGATTTCATTTACTGATGGAATTATGAGGAAATAATAACTTAATAGTGTAATCCATGCTCTCTCAAAGCCACACCTTGATGATTGTATTTGCCTCCCACAATAAACTAAAGTTGGGATATATGGGTTGGTGTAGATTCACACTCGTAAGATCCTTGAGTGTTTTCCTACCTTAAAGGATCATCTCCACGTACTCCACCCATTGTAGTAAGTTCAAACTATTAAACTTGTATTTCTTTAGAACCTTTGAAATTTCGAATCACCTAAGATCCTTCTCTATTGTGATCATAGGCATAGAAGAGAGGCTAGATGCATTCTCCATCACTTGTTTGTGCTCTCAATATGCACAGACCTTTAAACCACACTTGGTCTGATAATCCAATCTCCATCAACTAAGACTCAAGCTTTCCCTCCCTGAAATATTCAACTAACATGTAAGTGTCAAATTTTACAAAGAGTGTGCATGGGTATCATGGTAGAGCATGACCTGCTATGATGCCATGTTATGATTGGACCCTAGCTTAATACAATTGCTATGGTAGAGCATGTAGATAAACATCATACTAAGGAGAGAAAAAAATTATCATTATACAAGGTTCATGACCCTAACCTAATACACATAGGGCTATTAGATCTGTTATAGGATAAGATCTCATCCAATATATCTGAAACGTATAAGGGTATAAAATATAAGAAACTCAGGGTTTAAACATAAGCCCTAAATTATTTATTATCTAACAATAAATAACCCACCTGTAAATGTTGACTCTTACTTTAGAGGAAGCAAAATATATAAATGAAATCCTATGAAATCCTAGGAGATTAGTGGCTAGTTTTTAACATTGTAAGATTATCTTGGGTGATGATTGAGGTCTCAATCTATACTTATGAATTAGAAATTTTGTTGAAAAATTTTAAACTAGTAAAAAAAAATAAGTGACAAAGATACTCTTTGGATTTTGAACATTCAAGTATGGCATAACGCTATGCTCTAGTTCTTTTAGTATGTTGAAGCTTTATTTGATGTTCTTCTTAGTTGTTGAGCATGGATTGTATTGTTAATAACTTTCTGTTAGCCCTCTTAGAAATCTATCTTATACATTGTGATAAAATAAGATGATAAAAGTTTTCAAGTGAGCTTGGGAAATGTAATAAATCTAAGTTTGATTGAAACATTATTCTACTCCCGTGCTATGTTGTTGCTACTACTCATCTTGATGGTTTATTTTGGGCACATAGTTCATATCCAAACTATTTATCCCTTCTAGTTGTTCACTCTTTACTAAAGTCAACATTTATTAGTAAAATATTACGAATAGTAGATGCTCATGACAACTTGAGAAGTGATGGTGCATGCATGTGTAAGATCATGAAGTCATCAGTGGTCAAGCATTGATTGTAGACATTACACACTTGAGTATATAAACATACATATATATACAAGATCATGATTTGATCTCAAAATTTATCAATGGTCATATCATATCATGCTGGAAGGTGTAGAAATGTTGACCACTAGCACTATGCCACTCACTTGAATGATCCACTAAAAGAAGGGTAGATGTCATTGTCACTATCATCTGGGGAGGAAGGGAAGACTTCAGGGTCACTTGAGAGAGGCTTTGAGTTACATACATGTAATCAAATCTTTTGGTTCACCCCAACTTCTTTGAGGTGATAATCAACTTTATATGCTTTAAAAAGTCAATTATCACATAACTAAAGAAAGAGAAGGGTACACATCTAGATTTAGATTGATCATAGATCATATCAAGATTTTGATGCTGAAACTCAATCATGACTGAACCAAATTGAAGTCTAGGCCCCAATTTCTGTCTAAAACTTGACTATGATCGTGACTATTGATTCCTAACTACAATCTCTCAAACTTAAAAATTGTTGCACTTTATGGGGCACCCTTTTTCTAAGCTGCTTCTTATTTCCTACAGCATTGTTCACCATTGAAGGAGGGATAATTATGAGTTTACCCAAAGAAAATGGGTAGTAGCATTCTAAACTGCAATCTTGAATCGTTCACCACTGTCCCTTATGGACCGCACTTTTGAGGTACTCTCCATTTCCTTACCTATGAGTGCACTTTTTAATCAAGAGAGGTGCAGAAATTATGGGTTAGCTAACAAAGAACCCCCCATTAAATCAACTCTTGACTTTTTGCTCGTTTTAAACTCATTGGGCCTTCTAGGCTGCAATCTTCAATCTTTCATCTTCAGTTATTCGTCACTTCGCGTCTTACGGGCCGAGATTACCCACTAAGCATTTTCTGCGATTGTGGGCTTCACTGGAAGAGGAGGGATACTTATATATATTTTTTTTTAGGGGTTGAAAGACGTTAAAAACAAAAGTGTTTTCACGGCGAAATTTTATAAGCAGCGAGGGGAAGGGGAGGGGAGGAGCAGAGGAGACCATGAGGCCGTGGGCTCGGGACCTCAATCCCCACGGCTGAGCAGCGAAGCGCCACCTTCCATGGGGATTAGGTCCGATTCTTCGGGAGGCCGCCCCTCTCCGCCGCCGCCGGCAGCCTCGCCACCCCGAAGCTACGGTGCGTCGGACGGATCCTCCATCTGAGAGCGCGGATGATCTTCTTTGGGCTCCTAAATCGTCCCCATCAGTTTGTCACGTCTTCGCTGCATTCTTATGGTCCCGCACTTTCGCGTTCTCCTAGGGCTTCAACGGAATAATATTACGTTATTGGGTCATCTCGTGGCCCCATTTTGTGCTTATGTGGGCTTTTCGTGCGGCGAGATACACCTGAACTGGGGGTCCCTTGCATTCAGGGTTTATGCAGCTCCATAGGTCGGGGATTTGGGGATTTCTTGTGAAGCCTTATCTTCTTTCACAGTGGAAAAACTCTAGCATCCCCAGTAGAGTTCCGTAGTGAAAACTCTGTACTAACTCGCAGAACTCGACTTCTCATAGCGTTTTCGATTCTGCATATACTTCAAATCCTTGCAATCTGTGAACTTGTTTGATTTTTTGGTCGTCCTGAAAAAGTATGGTACTCATAAATGACCAAAACTTTGCATGTGAATTGCTAATCATGTGACCCCACTATTCTTTTTGTTAAGACGGTAACTGCATTGGGTAATCAAGCAACTGTTAATTCTATTAGGTAGCCACAGCTTGAGAATATCTCACGCAGTAAATTTATCGGCACTTCTATTCTTTTCGTCTTACTTTCTTTTAGGAAGTTCATTTACCCTGGCCAAATGATGCTAATCTTTTTGTGAGATTTACTTTTTGTGTACGTATATAGTCCTATTTTAGGAAAGGGCACGTTGGAAATATGGTGTTTTTTGGGAAAGACAGCTTTTTTTTCTAATTATGCCCACAGAATTACCTGATGCAGATGCTTATTTTACTTTGTGACAGAGCTAGCTAGTGCGCTATGGAGGATGTACGCTGACAGAGTGTACTCCAGATGGGAGAAGACATTCCTTTGGGATATGATCGAACCCTACAGACGGCCCAAATCTTTCACTCCTCTTGTTTCCATATACATAGCTGCCTTCTACACTGGGGTCATTGGGGCAGCATTAACAGAGCAACTTTACAAGGTACTTGGAAGTGCTCATCGACTCTCACCAAAGTTCATGGGTTACGGCATGTTACTCTAGAGGTCACTCACGTACCATCAATCTGTTATATACCATCTGTCGCATCATCAATATATCACCCAATTTTGGTGTAGATGATCACCATTTATTTGTTGATGGTCCGTCCAGTATTTCCATGTGCAGCACCATTTTTTTGCAGATGATGCATTAGATATGTCTATATGTACCGTTCCCATTTGTAATAGATGATCCATCAGACTGTTTGTACACTTCACCATTAGTTGTGGATGATCTATACATTCCCGGTTTGTTGTAGATTGTTGCATACTGCATCATATGTCTTTTATTTGACATTGACCGGCATTTAAAGTCTCCTCTCTTCATTTTTTCTGGGATTATTCAGGAGAAGTACTGGGAGGATCATCCAGGTGAAGCTGTCCCTTTGTTGAGGCCAAAATTCTACTATGGCCCTTGGAAGATTATGAAGGGAGAGCCTCTCCCACCAAACCTATGAAGGTGACTGGTAGCTGCATGTCAGATATGTGAGTGTTGTATCAGGACTGTTTTTGTGATGAATAAGCTAACTAATTTAAATCAGATTCTTCCAATTGGAAGGTCTGCGTGCCAAAGTTGATTCCGTTGCCTTTTTGGCATACTTAGGGTGCATATTCTGGCTTCTTGATTTGAAGTGATCAAGTATCTTTACCCGAAATAAATTTTATCCGGATATCATTGATCATTGCCTCAGTATTAGCAGTGCATTAATTTGTTTATTGCACATTCCAAATTAGCAGAGATGAGCCTTTTCTCTCTGAATGTCGTTGTTTTTCTTTTCAATTTAGGTGATTCGTATGAATATGGGTTCACCTTAAATCTAACTTTTTGGTTCGGGGGTCTTCTCTCAAATATCTCCTTGTGCTTTCTTTACCTTACAAAATTGCTAAGAAACAAGAAAGCTTGCTGACTTTGCTGTGAAAACCCCATTTAATTCTCTCTCTCTCCCTACACACACATATATGGATATATATATATATATATATATATATATATATATATATATATATATATACCAACAAAGGTTGCATCCTTGCCTTCTTAATAAGTTGATTCCATCTCCATCGCTTGCTAGTTCCCATTTCATCATAGAGCACCTTGATCTTTTCTCTCATTCCTCTAGTCCCAGTTCGATTCTCTACTCTGTATAATCTTGTACCTCAACAAGAGCCCTGCCAGATCAAATCAGATTTGGAAACCTGGAGGTTTGGTTCTTCAACAATAATAGATTAAAGCAGTCTCCCACCAAAAACTTCATTAGGATCTCTAATGTGGCATAGAATTTCCACCTTCGTGCACTTGCAGATCCCTAATAGATCAGCTATTTATCAGATTAAGTTCTGAGATATGGAACCTAAAGCAGCTGAAGTCCGCATGGCCTTGACATTGCTTTAAACTAGGGAATGGTGACACCATTAAGGGTTTGGCTGCATGGTATACGATTGTTGACTGGGTTGGTGAATGTTAGCGAGAGTCTGACAACTCTCTAAACAGTCAATCAATCTTCTTTGAGTGATTGGTGCCCTCATTCCCAAGGGAATGGTGACGTGAAAGTCATTTCCATTCTTGTATACAAACTTTCCCAATAAGGATCAGCAGTTTTTTGAGCGACAAATCCCTTGCCTATGCTCCAGAAAATAATACTAGCTCTGAAAAATCGTCAAGACTCTTAGTCTAATGGAAATTAAGCAGCAAAAAGCGAACTGTCAAACTTAAGAGCAATATACAAACAACTTGATCTATTATGTTGTTCCATAAAGTAAGCATCATATATTAAACCCATTTGAATCATGTTTGTAAGGACCTCATCATTTAGACATATTTAAAATTGTGAATCTAGAACGTTGAACAAGCATTGGATGAATTTAAGAGCAAATAATTGGAAAAAATTGGCCTATTAGTCATGAATTCAGAACACTGCACCATTGGCAGACGGTTGAACCTCGGGAGGGCATCTCTAGAGCATAGAATAAGTCAAAAGATCTGAACCACAATAGATTGTTTCTTTTCTTACCAACTAACTACGTTAATCATTCATAGCGAGCCAACCCTTATAAAACTAGTGTTCGTCGTCAGTTCTTTTGAAATTAATCTTACTTACTCTCTAAGAAAATGAGAACTTATTTGCCTTCCCCATTTGGTTCATTCGTGGCTTCATGGCCTTTGAATTCCTCTTTACTTGATGTGAGGAGCAGCTCTCATTCTTGTCACAAGATAGAGACAATCCAGCTCAGGTTTATGCAGTAAAGCCAATGGTAAGTAGGAAGTTTCAAAACTGTCCCTTCCCCCTTCTTTGAGAACGAGATCTTTCTTCTTTGGAGAGGACCAATCTGTGTGTGCAGATGGTTACAAGTCGAGTAAATAGACTTTTTTCTTTGAAGAGGACCAATCTGTGTGTGCAGATGGTTACAAGTCGAGTAAATAGACTTTCTTCTTTGGAGAGGACCAATCTATGTGTACAGATGGTTATAAGTCAAGTAAATGGACTCATCTAGTTCTACATGCACAATTGTGTGTCACCAAAAGTGGAGAAAACAAAAAGATCCAGAAGAGCTACATACACAATTGTGTGTTACGAAGCCAACCATCGTCTACACAAGACGACCTAGACCCCCACGTAGAGGGGGGACCATGACATAATAGTGTATTGAGGCCTATAAATATAGAAGAGGCCGAGATAAGGGGGGAGGGGGTAGAGAGTGGAGAGGGAGATCTATCCCTAAGGGGGTCTGATTTGGGCTCTCATGTCCTTAAAGATCAATCCGACCTTAGAAACTCACCTTACTATTTGTAAACTTCTATTGTCTCTCCAATTTTCATTTTCATTTGTTCAATTTGATTATTCTACATAATAGAGAGTTGATTCCCTAGGTGAGTCACATCTAAGGTAAGATTAGGGTAGAGATTTGCCCAAATCTCAAGAGGTTCATAACATTGGTACCAAAGCAATCATCTTGGTCCTTTTGGAGAGCTTAGAGAAATTACCACAAGCACAAGATTACAAGAGCAAGATTTTATTTGCGCCCTAATAAGGATCGAATTAGCAAGGTTGAAATTCCTTCCTAGTTCAAACTACAATGAATTCAAGAAACAAAGGTAAATCTTACAACGAATTTGTTCGACTGTAATTCCACAGAGTTAGAATGTTGGAAGAAGATTGATAGATATACGGCAAAAAGAAAGATCATCTAGTATAATCTAAAACCTATCTTGATTGATAGATGCTCACAAGATCTAAGGCACATCAGATGGCTTCGCTAGAAGAAGAGGTTGCATCCCTGAAACAAGGATATGTTAAGCAAGAACAATCTTTAATTGAGCAAAAAGAAATCCTCAACCATATTCTCCAGAGATTATTCAAAAAGGATCTGCACTCCAATTTGCATCCAAATGAAGATCCAAGAGAAAAATTGAGGCAACCAAATACTAGCACCACTCATTCAAGCTAAGCTTCACAAGATTGTCAAACAGAAATAAATCAGATGATAGAGTTACTAGTTTTCCAAGGAGATGGCCCTGAGGGATGGATCAAGCATGTTGAGAGATATTTTCGCCTAAACCCTATGTCAGAACATGATAGACTCAAGCAAATTATGTTGAGTATGGAGGGAGAAGCCCTAGAATGATATCTCTAGATGGAAGACAAGTTTTCATTCCGAGATTGGCATGACTTCAAAAGTCAATTGGGGAAATGGCTCAAGATGTCTAAAACAAGGAGTTCACTGCAACAACTAATGAGCTTATAACAAGCCACATCAGTAAGAGAATATAATACTGAATTTGAACAAATTACAACCTTTCTACCTCATATAAACACAAGTATTTGAAGATGCATACATGAGGGGTTGAAATCAAACATTAGATTGGAATTGGCAACACATAAGCCCTTGGGACTCAAGAGAAACAATGGATTTATCAATCCAAGCAAAGATTCATATTCAAGAAATCAAAAATAGTAGAAATGAATTCTTTGGGAAGCAAGTGATTACAATGTCTAAATCACCTCAACCTCGTTATGACTCTTACAAAAGAGAATTCCATATAGAAATAACAGAGGTAATTACATGAAGGATTATCAAGATTCAGCTGAAGGCACCTCAAAAGGAAATTCCATAATATCCAAGCCACCTTTGAGTAACCGCAGAATACTTAAGTTGACAGATCAAGAATTTCAGAAGAGAAGAGAAAGGATTATGTTACTACTACAATGAAAAATTCGCTCTAAGGCATTGTTGTAAAAAGGAATTAAATATTATTATTGTGGATGAAGACCATAAGAGTGTAGAAGATGACAACATTGATGAAGGGTGGGAACTATTTGATCAGGACATATCCAACATGGATGAGAAGGCTTTCACTACACACGTATCCTTGAATTCAATCATGGGAATTACTTAGTATGAGACTATGAAACTATGGGGCAAAATTCATGACACAAAGATGTCAATACTCATTGACAAGGGGGCAACTCACAATTTCTTGTGCACCAAAATAATTGATAACTTATCCTTACAAATGGAGAAGCTAAATGGCTACATCATAGTTATGGGCAACGGCAACACAGTGGTAGGTGCAGCAATTTTCAAGGTTATTCCTCTCAATGCACAAGGTGTTTTGATAGTACAAGAGTTCTTATCACTCTTCAAAGGGGACTCTAGTAACTCTAGTATTAGAAAAATCTATATGTCACCAAGAAGAGTAGAGAAGAAACTTAAGAGTAGCAAGGCATATATAGTCAAATTACATCATATTCACTCACATAGAGACCCTAATGCACCAAACGATTTAGAAATCAGTCTAAGATAAAAATTTTCCAAGGTTTTTGAAGTATTGATAGGAATGTCACCTAGGCACCATGTTGACCATGCCATTCATCTATTACCAGGAACAAAACCTATTAACTTGAGGCCTTACAGATACTCTCATTTCCAAAAAAATGAAATTGAGACACTCGTCTAAGAACTCATATCAATAGAGGTTATACAACCTTCACATAGTCCTTATGTGAGCCCTACATTATTAGTTAAGAAAAAAAATGATGGATGGAGATTTTGTATAGATTATAAAGTATTGAACTGAGCTATAATTCTTAATCGGTACCCCATCCTAGTTGTAAATGAGTTACTAGATGAATTATATGGGAAATTAATTTTTTCAAAACTTGATCTAAAGTCTAGATATTATCATACCAAAATGAAAAAGGAAAATATACCTAAGACTACATTCAAGACTCATCATGACCATTATGAATTTAAAGTCATGCATAGATTGTCAAATGTACTAGTAATATTTCAATTACTAATAAACCAAATATTTCAACATCAATTGAGGCAATTTGTATTGGTTTTCTTTGATCATATACTTGTGTACAACATCACAACTGTTGAACACTTATATTATATGAGGAAGATATTTTTTCATTCTCTTGGCAAATTCTCTTCATACTAGTGTCAAGAAATGTAGATTTGGAGAAAGTAAACTAGAGTAGAAGTCAACAAGGAGAAGATATATGTCATGATTAATTGGCCGATTCCTATAAACCTTAAGGAACTCCATGGGTTCCTAAGGCTCATTAGATATTATAGAAAATTTGTTGCCAACTATGCTTTAATTGTGTGGCCACTAATGCAATAATTAAGAAAAGATGCATTCTATTGGTCATGAGAAGCACAAACATCTTTCTATACCCTTAAACAAGCAATGACTATGGCTCTAGTATTATCATTACCAAATTTTTTATAAGAATTTTTTGTGAAAACTAATGCTTCTTGATTAGGTGTTGGGGATGTTCTCATGCAACAAGGGTGCCCAATAATATATTTTAGTCAAACACTTCCAATGAGAGCCAAATTGAAATCAACCTATGAACAAGGTTAATGGCTATCATGTTGGCAGCAAGGAAATAGAGACATTATCTTATGTGTTAGCATTTTATTATCAAAATAGACTAGTACATTCTTAAATTCTTACTTGAACGAAAGGAAATCTATGCCGAATATCATAAATGGTTGGTGAAATTGATGGGCTATAATTTTGAAATTAAATAAAGAAAGGGAATAGCAATCAAGTTACAAATGTATTATCCCAATGTCCATTATTACTATAAGTTGAACTAAATGAGGCAATAGCACATCACGCCATTGATCTCGAAGTTGTCGGACTAACAGTGGACCAAAACACTAAGCTTCAAATATTAAAACTTGTTGAAAGGAGATACAACAAATAAATTATATTCCTTGAGGGATGGATCCTTGTTATATAAAGAAAGATTGGTTCTGCCAACATATTCCCCTTTAATTACCAAAGTGTTACAATTATTTCTTGACAACCTAATGAGGGTCATTTTGGGTTTTAGAAGACTTACTGTAGAATTTCGCACTAATTCTATTGGCAAGGAATGATAAAGGATATAAAGGCATATATCAACAATTGCCCTACTTGCTGGCAATGTAAATCTTCTTCACTATCTCTAACGGGACTTCTACATCAATTGCCTATACCTACCCAAATATAAGAAGACTTTTCAATATATTTCATTGAAGGCTTACCCAAATCACATGGGTCAAATGTCATATTAATAGTAGTGGATAGATTAAGCAAGTACAATCATTTCATTGCCCTACATCATCAATTCTTAGTCAAGGTCACTCAATTATTCATCAAGAAAATTATAAGGCTCTATTGATTTTCAAAAACAATGGTCTCCAACAAGGGATGAATATTTTTACGTACATTTTGGCACAAACTACACACACTACAAGAGATTGAACTCAAATTCAGCTCTTCTTACCATCTTCAAATAGATGGATAAATTAAAGTCATCAATAGGTGCTTAGAAAATTAGTTGAGATGTGCAATCTATTTCTTGACAACCTAATGAGGGTCATTTTGGGTTTTAGAAGACTTACTGTAGAATTTCGCACTAATTCTATTGGCAAGGAATGATAAAGGATATAAAGGCATATATCAACAATTGCCCTACTTGCTGGCAATGTAAATCTTCTTCACTATCTCTAACGGGACTTCTACATCAATTGCCTATACCTACCCAAATATAAGAAGACTTTTCAATATATTTCATTGAAGGCTTACCCAAATCACATGGGTCAAATGCCATATTAATAGTAGTGGATAGATTAAGCAAGTACAATCATTTCATTGCCCTACATCATCAATTCTTAGTCAAGGTCACTCAATTATTCATCAAGAAAATTATAAGGCTCTATTGATTTTCAAAAACAATGGTCTCCAACAAGGGATGAATATTTTTACGTACATTTTGGCACAAACTACACACACTACAAGAGATTGAACTCAAATTCAGCTCTTCTTACCATCTTCAAATAGATAGATAAATTAAAGTCATCAATAGGTGCTTAGAAAATTAGTTGAGATGTGCAATCTTTGATAAACCAAAGTAATAGAAATTATGGCTTCATTGGGCAGAATATAGTTATAATATTTCTTATCATTCTTCCATTAAAATGACTCATTTTCTAGTAATATATGGTAGGGATCTACCAAAGTTATCAAATATAGATCACTCCCTTCACCACTTGATGCTATCAATCAACTACTCTCGAAACAAGATGAAATTCTCAAGATTCTGAAATTCAACTTGCACAAGGCACAAGCAATGATGAAATTTAATACAGATAAATTTTGTTGAGAAGTTAAATTAAAGGTGGACAATTTGGTATTCCTCAAGATCAAATCATATTGGATGAAATCTCTAACAAAAAAGGCAAAATGAAAAGTTAAACCCTTGCTATTTTGGTATATATCTCATTATGGAAAGAATTGAACTAGTGGCATATAAAATCTAATTGCCCGACCATTTAGTTGTTCATCTAGTGTTCCATATATCCCAACTCAAGAAGACCCTCAGAAATAGACAACATAAGTCAAACCAATTCCCCTAACACTATCAAAAGAACAAAAATGGATACTAATTCTAAATGGCATAAAGCTCATAGGTCGACTCTTCAAGACAAAGATATTAGTTTCATGGAAATATCTTCTAGAGTTTGAATCATCATAGATGATAGTATCATCATTCCTTTAACAATTTCCTACATCTCGCCTTGTGGACAAGGTGAAACTCATGGGGGCAATTAATGTTACGAAGCCAACCATCATCTAACACAAGAAGACCTAGAGCCCCATGTGGAGGGGGGACCATGACAAAATAAGTATTGAGGCCTCTAAATATAAAAGAGGTCGAAATAAGAGGGGGGGAGGAAATTGGAGAGTGGAGAGGGAGATCTATCCTTGGGGGGTCTTATTTGGGCTCTCCTATCCTTGAGGATTGATATGACCTCAAGAACTCACCTTACTATTTGCAAACCTCTATTATTTTCTAATTTTCATTTTCAATTATTCAATCTAGTTCTTCTATACAATAGAGAGTTGATTCCTTGGGTGACTCATGTCTAAGGTAAGATTAGGTTGGAGATTCATCCAAATCTTAAGAGGTTCATAACACTGAGTTCTCAATAGGTTCTCTAGGTAAATCTTGTAGTTTTCAAAAAATGGATGCTGATTTCTTGGGATGGTCAGTTTGTGTCACCAAAAGTGCAGAAAAAAAAAGATCAAAAAGAGCTAGATGCATGGTTGTGCTTGGGCGATATGCATGCATTTGAAATAAAGGGAGGTGACTATGAGGAAAGAAAGAGTGCCCACAACTATTAAGATAGTTTCCAAGATCAAAGATCTTATGTACTAAAGATTCTCAAAATTAAGAAGTCCCCAGACAACACTACTAATCTTTTATGAGGACCTTTGTGGCTCCCCACATATCAAATAAACTAATCCTCCAAACAAGCTCAACCAAGACAATCTTTATAATGTGCTCTCTCAATCCCCCATCTGTGTGAACTTTCAACTTAGAAGAAATAACATCCAACTTATAAGTAGAAGACGATCAAAAAGAGCAGTGTGACGTGCCCTAGGATTACACACTAATATAAAGGATATGGAATTCAAGATAGTTGAGGCTGATGTCATGAGAATGGTCATGGGATACATAGAACTGTCTGTAACTAAGATATGTATTACAACGAATGCTACATTTTGAGACACATGTGTGATACCTCTACTTTAAATGACCCTCACATGTAGGTCAACATATAAGCTTTCATTTTTGTTAACACATGACAAGAACAAAAATAAGAATGAAAAGACCAAAGCATGCACATTGACGAGAAACATGTAGACACAAACTTACATGAATTGATCAATTCGATAAATCATATAAAATTCATGGGGAAAAATATCCGATAGTTTTATCTTCACCAACTAGCAAGGCAACCCATAGAGAGTCAATAGAAGATTGATATTGCTTGGGATGTTGATGTTGATACCCATGAGGTTTGCTTGGATCACAAGGTAAAAGCATGAAGTAGCTTGGTTTGTCGACAAGTTTTTGATGAAAGTACAACAAAGCCTATTAAGGTTTCGATACCAAAGAGTTTCAAGGATGAATAGCACCACACCCCAAATAGTGAAGTGTTTGAAGACGACTTTGTGTTTTTTAGGTAAACCTAAATTATATTACAAAGAGCCTATAAATATGTTGTATTCAGACACTTCAAGGTTAACAAAGCTTTTTTCTTTCCATCTTTACTCTCCTGTTCTCCTCTCTCCCTCTCTCCCTCACTATATGTGCCTTCTATGGTCCTCTCTCAAGGAGAGAAGAAGACGGAACCAACAGATCTGAGATTCTAACATGGTATCAGAGTAGGCCAGGTGTGTTTGTTTCGCACTATAATGTTCCTTTGGGCTAAGTTCTCAACCTACTATTTAATACCTCTTATTATGCACTATATTCAAGTTTGAGCTCCAATTGAAGGATTGTTTATCTTGACATAATATTCTAACGTATTGTTCGTGATACAATTAGTTCTTTATAACCCTAGTTATATCTCCTTCAATTTGTGAAGGAGAGACTACCATTTTTGGGAGGATTCAAGTGTACATAGATCCCATTTAATCTTATATTAGGCCTCTTAATTTGAAGAAGATGAGAGCACAACCACTTGTTGTTCAAAGGAGGGGTATCTATTTATATGTCAAGAGTTGTTGACATGGCTACAACTACGCATTCATCTTCAGTTTCTTTAGTTGGGCACTCTAGGTTATCCTTGGAGTTGTCATATATTCTTATATAATTCAAAGTAGATGAAAGAAATCTTCTTCAATGGGGTGAGTTTATTGAAGTAGTCTTGGCAAGAAGAGCAAAGTTAAATCATATTCATAAGTTAAATCATGATTTCAAATTATGGAAAGAGGAAGATGCCATCATTAAAAATAGTTGTGCAACACCATGACTGCTAAGATCAATGAAAATTATTAATTTTTACTAATTTCCAGATATATATGAGAAAAAAATCAATAAATCATATTCAAAAGAAGATGAGTTAGAAATTTTCAAAGTCATTACTAAGTCATTGACCTTGAGTCAATGTTGTACATCTATTAGAGAATATGTCAATAAACTAGATGGATTATGGAGAGAGATTGATAAATACAATCCTATTATTATCAAAACCTCAAATGATGTCATTTTCTTTCGAAACTATATTGAGAAATATAAGATGTAAAAATTTCTCATGGGGTTAAATGTGGAGTATGATCTAACAAAAGCTCAAATCTTAGTAAGAGAAATAAAATCAAACCTTGAGGAAGTGGTATCAATCATTTGAAGTGAAGAGAGTAGAAGAAGCTTAATGGTCCAATCACAAAATATAAGTACAAAAATTTTAGCCTTTATGATTAAACATAAGGATGAAAAAGGATTGATACAGCCACTAGGATACAATACAAAAAGGAGTGATTATAAGGATAAATTATGATGTACTTATTGTGGATGAGCTAGATATACTCATGAAAAATGTTATAAGCTACATGGGAGACCACATATGAGTGGGCAAGCCCATTTACTCATTACACAACCACATACAAATGATCAAGTTCACATGATTAGTAAACAACCATTAGAAGTCACTATATCATTTGTGGGCGACACCCCAAGAGATATAGAAACTTTTAGAGCTAAGATTGAGAAGTTGAAATCAGTCATGACATTCAGCTCCTCTAGTGGCTCAAGTGGAACTTACTATATCATGTTACAAGCCTCTTATAATTCTATTCTAGTGTGTTAGGTTTTAAACACGGGAGCTATTGAACACATGACAAACTCGTCTCATAATTTTTCATCATATAATCATTGTCTAGATAACAAAAAGGTAACCACCCCTGATGTATCTTTAATGACTATCACGAGTATAGGAGAAGTTAGCATTGAACCAATAAGCTTAGAAAAGTTTTGCATATTCCTAAGTTAACTTCTAACCTTATGTATATTAGAAAATTAGTTGTAATAAACCTTATAAACTAATTATTGGTAATGACCTTTGTGATATTTATGAAAATTTTAAGAATATGAGGATTAAAGGTGATGAGATATAAGGAGAACTTTACCACATTAAAGCAGTGGGTCGTCACCAACATACCCAAGATATTATAAAACAACTACTACCTAAAACTTTTGTCTTGATATTGAGAATTTTTGGCTATATTACCATTGTCTTGGCCATCCATGTTATGCAGCAATCAAGATTATGTTTCCAACTTTTATTCTAAAAGTTGACTTGGAAAAGTTAAAATGTGATGTATGTGAAATTGTAAAACATAGATGTGATTTTCTTCCGCTTAATAATGCAAAGAGTAAAATTCCCTTTGATTTGATTCATAGCGATGTGTGAGGACCATTTATTGACGATTTATTGACGATTGTTCTAAGAGTGCATGGGTTTATTTATTAAACCATAAATCAGATGTTAATAAAGTCATGCAATTTTTTTGTTCATTAGTTAAAAATCAGTTCAGAATTGTGATAAAGAAATTTAGTTCAGATAATAAAACTAATTATTTCAATCAAATAACAAAAAGAATTTTTATAAAAGAAAAGAATAGTTCATGAGTCTTCATGTGTAAACAACCCACAACAAAATGGAGTGGTTGAACGAAAAAATTATCATATTCTAGAGATAACTAGATCACTTCTCTCCCAAAATAAACTACCAAAAATTTTTCGAGGAGAGGTTGTGTTGATTGTTGTGCATCTTATTAATAGGTTAAATACTAAAGTATTAAATAATAAAGGTCTATTAGAAAGCCTTTCACAATTCACTCCTATGATATTTGGGTGTGTGTTTTATACAACCAAGATCAAGGAAAAGGAAAATTGGGTCCACATGCACTAAAGTGTATCTTTATAAGATATTTAAATATAAAAAGAGGATATAGGTGTTACTATCCTCTAGCAAAAAGGCTTTTTACTTTCATTGATGTCACATTCCATGAAAATGAATCTTATATTCACTAAATTCCCTTAGAGGGGGAATGTGAAAAAGGAGATCAAGGAGAATGTGGTAATTATGTCTTGCCTTTATCTCCTGAAATATATCATATGACTAAAGAATCAACAATGGACTATTTTGAAGAACTAATCCAACCCAGTGAATCAATAGAAGTCACTCAAAATTTAGATGAGGGAGAAAAGGAATTAACACATTTATCTCACTCACCTACTCAAGAAAAAAATAATGATGACTTATTGATTGCTCTTAGGAAAGAAAAAGAAAGTATTTCAAGAATCCTCATTATCTAATTTCAAATGTCTTATCATACAAATGTTTATTGTCATCTTATAAAGCATTCTTTACTTCTATTGATGTTGTTGAAATTCCATCAAATATCTCTAAAGCATTACAAAATGTTAAATGAAAACATGCCATGGATGAAGAAATCTGTACATCAGAGAAAAATCAGACATTGGAATCGGTAGAGTTACCTCATGGAAAAAAATTGATTGGCTGTAAATGGGTATTCACCATTAAATATAAACCAAATGATATGATTGAGAGGTACAAAGTTAAACTAGTTGCAAAAAGATTTACTCAAACATATGAGATTGATTATTTAGAAACTTTTATCCCTATTGCAAAAATGAACACTGTTAAGATCCTACTTTCACTATCATCCCAATATAATTGAGAAATCTAATAATTTGATGTAAGAAATGCTTTCCTCCATGGAGAATTGGAAGAATAAATTTACTTGGAAATGCTATTAGGATATTACAAAGGAAAGACAAGGGAGTTATTTGAAACTTCAAAAATACATTATATGGTTTAAAACAATCACCTAAAGCGTGACTTGGGAAGTTTACTAAGGTGATGTGTGATTTAGGGTATGAACAAAGCAATGGTGATCACACATTATTTATTGAACACTCATCTTTAGGGGGGATGATAACACTTTTAGTTTGTGATGATATAATTGTACTAGGAGATGATAAATGTAAAAAAAACACTTGGAGAAATATTTTCTCAAATAATTTGATATTAAAACATTAGGGAGATTGAGGTACCTTTTAGGAATTGGAGTAGCCTATTCAAAATAAGGTAGATTTATTTCATTGCACAAATATATTTTGGATATTCTCAAAGAAATAAGAAAATTAGGATGTAAACTAGCGAATACTCCCATAGATCCAAAACATAAACTTAGTAATACAGAGGAAAGTAAACCAATAGATGTGCATGTATATCAAAGGCTTGTAGGTAAATTAATTTATCTCTCTCATACATGCCATGATATTTCTTATGTCATTGGTACTCTTAATCAATTTATGCATTATTCCAAAAGATTCATTTATTTGTAGTGGATAGAATATTACAATATCTTAAAAAAATAGTAGGTATAGGTATTTTATTTAAGAATAATAATAAACTTGATGGTGAAGTTTATATATATGTAGATAATGCATGGTGCATTGTGGACCGACACTCTACATCTAGATATTTTACCTTTCTTGGTGGAAACTTGATTATTGGGCATAGCAAAAAATAACAAGTACTAGGGAGATCGTGTTGAAATTGAGTTTAGAGCAATGGCACATGAGATTTGTGACGTTTTATGGGTGAAAGGAATCTTAGAAGACTTGAGAGTGAAGTGGATTCAACCCATCAAATTATATTGTGATAATAAGTCAGCCATCAACGTCATGCATAATCTAATCTTAGCATGATCGTACAAAACATATGGAGATAGACTAACATATCATGAAAGAGAAGCTTGAGAAGGGCATTATCTATACACCTTATATAGCATCACATGAGCAATTGACAAAAGTGTTAACCAAAGGATTGAGTGCAATAGTTTTTCAGCATCTCATATTCAAGTTGGGACTAGATGACGTCTATTCACCAACTTGAGGGGGGATGTTAGAAGATGAATTTATATTTTTTAGGTAAGTCCAAACCCGATTACAAAGAGCCTATAAATATGTTGTACATGGGACATTTTAGGGTTAATAAAGCTTTTTTCTTTCTATCTTTACTTTCTTGTTCTCCTCTCTCCCTCACTGTCCGTGCCTTCTATGGTCCTCTCTCAAGGAGAGAAGAAGATGAAACTAATAAGTTTGAGATTCTAATAGCTACAGTGTTATTAATGGAGGGTAGAATCAGAGTGGGTGATAGTAGAGGTGGAGGGGGCTGGCCAAAACCTATCAAAAAGAAGAGCAAATAGAAAATGAGCAGTAGTGCAGCCATGAGTTGAGACTTCGAAGCCATAATCAATATGATACTAAAGCACCTAAGAGTGAAGGGTTAAGAATAATGAAAAGGCAAAGTTTATGGTTAGTGCATACTTGAGTGGTGAAAAATCAGGTGTTCTTATGGAGTTTGCTCCAACATAAGTAAGGTACCCACACAAAAAGTTGTTTGCTGCAAAATCCTACCTTCCTTTCTTCCTCCCATCTTCCCTCCTTCATCCCCTTCTTTCTCCTCTGATCACCCCTATAAGGTTGTGATTTGTTTGTAAATTCTCACACAATAAATTTACTGGCACTTTAATTTCTTTTGTCTTAGTTTCTATTATGAAGTCCATCTACCTTGGTCAAATGATGCTGGTCTTTTTATGAGATTTACTAGTTGTGTATGTATGTAATCCTATTTTAGGAAAGGGTACATTGGAAATACAATACTTTTTAGGAAAGACAAGTTTTTTCCTAATTGTGGCCACATAATCATCTTATGCCAATGCTTATTCTATATTGTGACAGAGCTGGCCAATGTAATATGGAGGATGTATGCTAACAAAGCATACTCCCAATGGGAGAAAACATTCCTTTGGGACATAGTTGAACCTTATAGATGGCCCAAGTCATTCACTCCTCTTGTCTCCATATACATAGATGTCTTCTACATTGGAGCAACATTAACAGATCAACTTTACAAATAACTTAATTACATATAATTATGTTATATTTAAAAATATAAAAAAATCAAATAATCTACAATTTGAGAGGAGCCTATTAGGTGGAAGATCTTGGGGGGGAGGAGCCTATGGTGTAGTAGCATGTGCCAAAAGAGGACGTATGGTGAGAGAAGATTCTACAATGATGGTGGTAGAAGATAGGTGTGTAGCGACGGCAAAGGAGCTTGTTGAGATGGAAGAAGATGCATGGCGAAGGAGGATTTTATGGAGGCATGTGTAGCAATGGTGGAGAAGCATGTGGTCACAGAAGTTCCCCCACAGCAAGAGAGGATCTTACGACAGTGGTGAAAGATAAGCATGTGGCAGCGGCAGAAAACCCTGTCGATGAGGGTTGGGGGTGAGAAAGAGAGAGAATGAGAGAGAGAGAGAGAGAGAGAGAGAGAGAGAAAGAGAGAGAGAGAGCGGAAAAGAGAGAGAGCAAGAGCGAGAGTAAGCAAGAGAGAGATAGAGAGAACAGGAAAGAGAAAGAGAAAGTGAAAGTGCACGAGAGAGAGAGAGAGAGCAAGAGCGAGAGCAAGCAAGAGAGAGAGAGCGATTTAGGTCTCTCTCTCTCATGACTGTTGGATCATTCAATCCTTCGGTCATCAGCCTTTCAACTATGAAAAACCATAACCAAACCGAAATGACGTCATGGCCTTTTCACCTGATTGTCGGTCTCCATTTTGGTCCGGTCGACTGAATTTCAGTCATGACTGCTGATCCCTACACACCCTTGGGCCTTGAGCCTTGAAAGAAGTGCCTTTGGTCTAGCCATTTCAAGCTCATTACCCCTCTGACACGTACCCATGTTCTTGGGCTTTTTATTGGGCCCAACTCTCTAGCCCTTTAGCTCCAAAATTATGTCCATCTGCTCCATTACGTTTACCTAAGTTATGGACAAGTTCAGAAAATACTAACTTGAATTAAGTTGTTGGACCTCAAATCTGATAAGAGGTCCAACAGCATTAATCTCTAAAATATGATAAATATATCAACATTAGATAACTTAGGCAAATATGTGTTCACAAAATGAAGGAATTTATTGATAACATGCATGGTTTATACTAAATATATTTATTAGATCCTAAGTAATTAGAGTATAAATACATAAATATATGCATGTTATCAAGAAGTTATCTAGAAATAATATACACTTTAGATAGTTATGAATTTTTGTTAAAGATGATGATAAAGTTGACTTGCAATCGTCCTCTTCTTATTGAATTACTTATTGTGAATTAAAGGCTCTTTAAGTTTCAAGTGTGTCAAGGAAGATTATTCAATACTCCAATAGTTCTCCTTAACTTAATGGCTTTACATAGCTCTACTTGCCAACAATAACATGCACTCTCACTAGTTTTAAATTCTTGCAAAATAGATAATACAATGTTGGAGAATATCATGAGAAAAGTATGATCGTTCTATCTTATTTTGTTTGTTCAAAGACAATAGAATTTATAGATAAATATTGTACAAAAATACTTTCATATCTTTGTGATTTTATAACAACTATTTTCTCTAAAAATATGAATAATTCAACATAATATTTTTTAAAATCATTTAGATATCTCCTGAGTAAACCAAAATGTGATTCTTTTATCATCTAACATTCATATCCAAATTGTATTAATTGTATTATTATCGAAAAACGTACTATTAATATTGTAACATATATCTTGTGATGGGATACACTATTATTTAAATTCAAACTTATGTGAGCATTGTGTATTGTTCTTTGTACAATTTCACGTTCTAGTATTTTTGTCGGCATTGACTCAATTCCTATATTTAATAGATCAAATGTCTATGCATGAAAATGAAGTGTCATGGTTTATCTGGACATGACATATCTAGACCTTACATTAAGAATCAATCGACCCACAATCACTTCAAGATAAAAGAGAGACAAAAAGTAGGATCAAGAAAATCTCTTTTCATGAAAAATTTTGTCATCTGGGATTTTATCTCATTACTTGAATATGCAAGTCATGCAGATGCAAAGGCATCTGCATGAGTTAATAGATGTCATTATCTCATTACTTGAAGATGCAAGTCATCAAGTCATGTAGGATCCAAGATCAATTTTGAAATATACTTGGGTTGTCACAAAAAAAAACTATATCAATAAAATTTTGGAAAGATTTAATAGTCAGGACCATAAAGTAGAGGATACTCTTGTGGCTAAAGGAGACAAAATTAGTCTCACTCGTATCCCAAAAGTGATTATGAGGCTACAAAGATGCAAAAAATCTTGGTTATTGTGAAAATCTTTCCATCAATTTTATACTTCAGAGCTCGACTCACAATTACTAGCCAAACCATATTCAAAATACAAGTATGATAAATCACTCATATTTATTTTTAATCTCCATCTCCATTTTCAATAGTCATATCACATAATATAATTTTATCTTTCAGAGGTTGATTTAAAATTACCAACTAAAAGAATATTCGAAATATAAATATGATAAATCACTCATAATCATTTGAATCTTCACCTCCACTTTCACTAATAGTCACATTACATAATGTAATTTTATCCTTCAAAGCTTGACTTATGATTACCAACCAAAGCATATTCGAAATATGAATATGATAAATCATTCATAATCATTTGAATCTTCATCTCCACTTTCACCACTAGTCACATTACATAATATGATTTTATCCTTTGGAGCTTGACTCAAAATCACTATCCAATGCATATTCAAAAATTGAATATGATAAATTACTCATATTCATTTAAATCTTCATATCCACTTTCACCAAGAACCACATTAAAAAATGTAATATTATCTTTCACAACTTTACTCACGATCACTATCCAAAGCATATTCAGAAAATGAATATGATAAACCACTCATATTCATTTGAATCTTCATCTCCACTTTCACCAACAACCACATTAGAAAATCTCAATTTGTCTTTTAGCGTTTTACTCAAATTCACTGCCATCAAAAGTATATTAAAAAATCAATATGATAAATCACTTATATTCATTTCAATTTTTATCTTTACTTTCATCACATTACATAATGTAATTTTACTTTTGATGGAATTGATGAAACTAACGAATTTTTCTCCTTCAAGTAATGGAATAAGATCCTAAATGTCATTATTCTTCATAAATGTAATCTATGAAATATATCAATGTATGAGAATTAGAACTCTACATGACATGATGAAATTTAATATGATCATTTTTCATCATTCTAGTGTCAACCTCATGTTCTTAGAGAAATACAATATAATCATTCATAGTTTTATTTCTCTTTTCTCTAATGGATCTCATTAATGGTACTAGTTATCAATGTTGTCGAATTTGTTCTTTTGAAATGAGTATATGATCACATTTTTTCATCAATGTTACTTCTCAAACAATGACTGATAATCTCAAATTCTGATCATTGTCAATAGTAACAAGAGGAAAAAATTATATTAATCTTCAAAAAAAGTCTTTAACTTTATCTCCTCTTACGAACTCAACTTCTTTAAAGAACTAAGTATTGTTCATCTCAAAAATAAATTTAATAGTGGGATCATAAAACTTGCCTTTTTTACCTTTGAAGGTATCTAACAAAATAACAAGTGACAATTCTAGAATCAAGATTCCTTTTGGTAGACCTATAAAGTCTTACTTCTACTGAAAAACCTCACATGTGAAAATACTTTAAACTAGACTTTCTATCTATCCAAAGCTCGTAAGGGGTTGTGCTAATAATTTTAGTTGGAACCATATTAAGCAAATAAGTTGTAGTATTTATTGTTTTCCTCATAGGTTTTCTAGTAGGGTAGATTGACTAATCATAATCTTTATCAAATTTTGAAGTATGTTATTTCATCACTCAACAACATTATTTATATTAGAAGATCATGACATTATGTATTATAAGACAATAACACACTCTTGTAAGAATTTTAACAAAGGGCTAGAATGGTATAAATTATATGATAATTTTATTTAAGTTATTTTTGAGATGAGTAATGTTTGGTTTTTTGAAAAAGTTGAGTTTGTAAAGAGAGGTAAGGTTAAAGACAATTTTTGAAGAGGAATATGTATCTATTCCTCTTATTACTATTGACAATAATTAGAACCAAAGTATTATTTGATATTGTTCAAGAAGTAAAACTAGATGAAATAATGTTCTCATATAACCCATTTTAAAAGAAAAAATTCAAAAACTTTATGAAATGTTGCCAGTAAGAAAATCCACTAAAGAAACAAGAAGTGCAATTATGAATGATTATAATGGAATCTTTTGAAGCAAAATATGACTATGGAACATTATTCAGTTACCTATATGAACAGTTACCTATATGAACTTATGTTTTCATATCATATGAATTTAAAGGTTTTGAAATCAAATCACTTGGTGAATTCAAAGTGCACACATGTCAAATATAATTTTCTGATTAATATTGAAAAGAATCTTAATTATTATATGAATCAGTAAAATCATGAATTAATATCTTGAGATCATCAATAAGATGTCCTCTTGAACATCACATCTTACTTGAAATGATTTGAATCATTTTTAACTGTATTATCAATATTTTAATTAGAGATATTTTATTAGTTCTAGTCTTACGAATTGGATACTTAAGTTATTGTCAAACAATAAGATTTTTACTAGACCAAATCATTGTTCACATGAAATACTAAACAATTATCACATATTGATTATCTCAGTTATGTATAATTTAGTCAAATACTAAATTTAATTGCATATACAACTATCTTAACATTCTAGAAAAAATAATTTTCACAAAGGAACTTGCTTTAGTAGGATGTTGTGGTCATTAAGTTATTTTAGAATATAAGATATGTGCCAAGATTTGAAATCTAAGATTTGATATTTTAACACGCTCAATACAAAACGTAATCATTGAGAAATCAAATAACTTCGTAACTAATTTCTGAAATAAAATTTCACCTAGTAAAATGTCATAAATAACGTAAATGACGTCATAAACACGAATTATAGACGACATCATCATGATGCCATCATCCCTTCAGAACGGCGCGTCGGCTAACCAGATCGGCTTGAGCCGAGCTGGTGGGCACGTTCCGCCCACTGGACCCGGCGCGGGGCGCCGCGCCGTTTCTCCCACTGAACGGACGGGGAGAGAGAGAGAGAGAGAGAGCACGGCCCAGTGGGGGGTGGGGGGGGAGCGGGGACTAAATCGGTGAACCGGTCGATGCCCCCCAAATAGGAATCGCCTTCCTCTAACGCCTCCATCGCCGCCTCTTCCAGTACCGCCTCACGACGCCGCGCTCCTCCGCTGCCGTCCTCCACCGCCTCTTCTCCTTCCGGAATCGCCTCCGGCTCTAGCGTTCAGTGCTGCCTTTCGGCATCTGAAACTGCCGTCCGCCATCCTCCCTTCTTCCGTGCAACGACGAGGGAGGGAAGAAAGAGGTGAGTCCTCATGCGATCTTGTAATTTCCGACAGAAATCTTTCCTTCAGAGGTAAGGAGAGAGAGAGAGGTGTTTGCGGAAACCATCATTCCTCCCTCCGCAGAGAACAGAGAGGGGTGAACAGCCTAGGAGTCTGGTTGCTCAGACTGAAAAGCCAGGAGTACATCTGTACGGCCTGAATAGCCCAGGAGTCCGTTTGTAGTAACCTGAAACCAGAAGGTATTTTGGAACGAACTTCTGTGCGATCTATAGTCCATATTGATGCTGGAATCCACATGAAGCCTTACGGTGGCATCTATGGGACTGAATCTACGATTCGCTCACATTTTCAAACATCATATACGATGTTAATAAAAAATATGCATGGCATATCATTCTCCAAGAACTCAGCACATCAAGCTCTCATACCACTTGATGAGGAGATTTTCAAAACAACAGGATCTAGTGCTGAGTCCCAGAAAAGGATTATAGGAACGAATCATACTTGAGTCCTTATCGATCCAAATTGAACCTAGGGTTTTGGTCTTTTAGGATCTACACACCGGAGTCGTTGTAGCCTTATGACGTTTCCTTCTGAAGTGATAGGGTACTTCAGAAGTAACTATGGCTACGTGTGTAATCTGAGGACTTGACCCTTATTTATAGCCTCAAGGTGTTAATTTTTAATTTTTCCCATCATAAAATTGAAAGTGGCATGGTCTCTACACTTTTACTTCTGAGATCTTTTAATCTCTTATTAAACTATAATGAATCACTTTAGAAAGGATTAACTTGATGATACTTTCATAATACACAATTTACATGTGTTCACATTGAGATAAAAAATCCAACATAAATTACACTTAATGTGGCTGTTAGTGAAAGTGGAGATGGAGATTCAAATGAATATGAGTGATTTATTATTTATATTTCGAATATGTTCTGGATGGTGATTGTGTGAGTCAAGCCTTAAGGATAAAATTGCATGTTAAAATGTGGTTGTTAGTGAAAGTAGAGATGAAGATTCAAATGAATATAAGTGATTCATCATATTCATTTGTTAAATATGCTTTGGACGGTGAATGTGAGTCCAGCTTTGAAATATAACATCACATTATGCAATGTGGCTGTTGGTAAAAGTGAAGATAAAGATTTAAATGCATATGGGTGATTTATCATATTCATTTTCTAAATGTGCTTTAGATGGTGATTGTGAGTCAAGCTCTGAAAGATAAATTATATTATGTTATATGGTTGTTGGTGAAAGTGGTGATTCAAATGAATAAGAGTGACTTATCATGCTCATATTCCAAATATGCTTTGGTTGGTGATTGTGAATCAAGCTCTGAAAGATAAAATTATATTATGTAATGTGGCTATTAGTGAAAATGGAGATGAAGCTTCAAAATGAATAAGTGTGGTTTATCACATTCATATTCCGAATATGTTTTGGGCAGTGATTGTGAGTCAAATTCTTATGATAAAATACATTTTTGTAATGTGGCTGTTTGCAAAAGTGGAGATGAAGATTCAAATGAATAGGAATGGCTTGTCATATTCATATGATGATGATTCTGATTCAAAGGTCCTGAGATTTTCCATGCACGAAGTAAAGATGCAGGAATTAACATATCATTATTTTGTGATTTACAATCTGTCAAAAACAGTAGTTAGGTAGCATCGCTCAAGTCTGGATCTTAACTTCTTTCTTTAAAAATGAAAAAAAGAAGAGAAGCTTTAAAGCGTTGTAACATGGGGTATGAGTTGGCCTCAGTGAACCTGTTTTACTACGTTTGATGGCATTAGTGAAAACCGGATTGCCTCTATACATTTGATTGCAAAGTAGATAATTTAGACGTTGAAGAAAGAGTATAAGCCGTCTCCGTTAAAACTTAGAAACAGATTTGCATGACACAATTATGTTGGCGTCAAAGAGTTTGGGATGAGGACCTTGTCATTTAGATTGTGTACGGTAAACCTTCAAGTCCTTGAAAGAAACTTCCACAATATGTGATAAGGTAATGGGAACAAATATAGGAGGTCATCTGGAGATCAATGACTACCAGATGAGAAATTTTGGATGTAGACATTGATTCTGAAGATTTTTTTATGGCTGTACGCTTGTAAAGTTAATATTAGAGATGAGAAATAAACTTCACCTTTTTGAAAAAAATTTATCGGATCAAAGGATATCTCATGCCCAATCCTGAATGCATCCAAGTTAGTAGTGTGCTTTCCTGAGTATTAGTTTATTTACATTTTTTTTCACCTTCAAACACCATTTGATTGTGTAAGCATAAGTCTATGGCCAGACCTGCAGGTTGGTGATTACTTAGAATTTATCCTATATAGAACCAATGGTAGATGCCCTAATTTAGTAAAAATGTTATAAAAAACGAGCCATTTAAAACTTCTTTCTTGGATTCCTTTCCTTCTATAGTCAGGCTGTTTCCCATCCTCGTTGTGTCACTAAAATAAAGGTTGTGCTCTTGTGCATACGTTTCAGTAGCTTTGATTTCTACATATCGTGCTTTGGGACAGAATGATTCGTTCTTTTTGGGGTATGTTTTTTCATTCGTTCTTATGTAAATCCACTGGGACAGAATCAACTACTCCAGATCATGAGGTAATTTTATTTCATCGAACATACCATCTTGTGTAAGAATTCTAATCTGATGATGGTACCCAAAGATCTACTTAATTCTTGATATGGTTTTAATTTCTATAGTAAGAGAGTGGAGATTGCCGGTCGTGTTGATCAAATTAACTACACCATTAAATGTTTATTTTCTGCAATTTTCAATGAAGAATCCAATGTGGAGAACACTGTTATGTAAATCTCGTTTGCCATCGTAATGGAAATAATTCCTTAATGTCCAGTTTCGTCAGAAAAAATTATTGGCAAATCTTCATTCTTCATCTGCTTTCCAATGCATAATTCGACACAAAAAACCCGGTGACAATATTTACATAATGTTCGGTTTCATCAAAAAATTAGTTAGTTCCGCGTTCTGTTCTTCATCAAGAATGCCTATTTCATCTCATTTCCTCTGCTTTCTGATCAATAATTCCACTCAGAAACCATAATATGATAAATAATTCCATACTGCTCAGATGCATCAAAAACGTCGCTAGTTGCTCATTATGCACCGAAGATACGATCAATGCATCGCCCAATATTATTATTATTATTACTACTGTGATCATCATCATCATCATCATCATTATGTGGCTGTTTGTTTCTGTCTCTCCTGCTCAGATTTCATACTCAGGAAGGAGGAGGGCAGCGGTAGGAGGTCCTATTTGGACAGCAAGATGTGGTTGTGGAAGCTGCTGGAGGGCCTGGTGCTCCTGGCCAACGCGCTTGCAGTGCTGAACGAGGACCGCCTCCTGGCCCCGCGCGGGTGGAGCTTCTCCGAGGTCTCGGCCACCGGCAAGGTGAAGACGTTGAAGGGCCAGCTTATCGGGCTCATCTACGCCACCCAGTACCTCAGAGTCCCCCTCATAATCTTCAATGTGATCATCATCTTCGTGAAGCTGGTCTCTGGGTGAATCTCATAGCCCCTCTCTCTCTCTCTCTCTCTCTCTCTCTCTACCCATATCAATTAAAGTTGGACGTGTAAAAAGGGCAAGAGAGCTCAGAGTGAATCAAGAGAACTGGGTTTATTCTTCTATTTAGTACTTTCTTTGTCCTCTGCTGTATATTTTTCTATTTCAGACTGAATTTTTTCCGCTAATAGTAGAAGAGGGCCGGGCCGGATGCTCTGAGGGTCGGCCCGCCACGTCAGTATTTCTATGGTGTTCGGTGCGTGCAATAAGCGGGAAATGGACCGGGCCGGGTTTGTGGTTTAGCCCGACCCATAAGTTTTTCATGCTATTTTACACTTAAATTTAGTGGGTATTTCTTTAAAATGGGCCGGGCCGGATCCGATGCCTAGCCCGGCCCGCCGGGGCCCAGTGTTGATGGCATGGAAGGTTTCCGGCCGGAAAAGATTGGAAATATTAATAGGGGGGCTGGGAGGCATCTCGCCGGCGCTGGAGCTTCCACTTCCCGGTCGCCGGCGGCGAGAGACGAGAGGTGCATTCCCCATTCTCTCCGTGAACACTCGCCATCGTCTAGCTTCGCAAGGTCGCAGACCTTGAAACCCTAGAGAATCCTGATTAACCCGTATTTTCGCGTCCTTTTTCTTCATTGGGTAGGGGGTCGGCAGGGTTAAGAGGATGGCGAGCAGCAGCGGTGCCGTGGTAGATCCGGCGGGGGAGCCGATCCCTACGTCGGCGGTGCTTATGGCGTCGTGGAAGCACATAGGAGCGGCTTGCCGGGCCGAGAACGCAGCTTTCATCAACTGCAAAAAGAAGGATCCTAACCCGGAGAAGTGCCTCGACAGGGGACGGGAGGTCACGAGCTGCGTCCTCAGCTTGTAAGGAACCCTATGCGAATTTTACGTCGCTTGGTTTTACGCCTACGGACTAGACACTTCCCTGATTTCTGATGGCTTTAAATTGAACCGTTCTGATATATCCGGCATTTAGCCGCAACCCGTACGATTACAGGACAATGTTCTATCTTAGTTCCCTGTTCAATGATTATCGGCGCTCTTCAAACCCGTAAGATTTATTAGACCTCCTTATTTGGATTGGTTTAAGGCTCCTTGTCATTGTAGAAAGTATTTTTGGGGGTGAGGCTTGTTGAAGAAATAATGTCCAAGATTAAGAGCGCAGGTGAACTTTTTTCTTAGACGATGGTTGCTCATTTGAGCTGCACACTGCCAAGTTGCAAACATATCAGAATTTGAGTGGCGATCTATGGGGACGCTAGACGTGTTTAACACCACACTACTTCTAAGATACGCAGAACCTTAGTTCAAAAGAGAGTCTCAAGACTCAAACGGCGCCAAAGGTTAACAGAGTCCCCAAATGATACACTAGATAGAGGAAGAAAAATTATAACCGACCTTTTGCATTTTGTTCTCATAGTTAGTCAAGCCAGCTTTGTTGTAATTGCATCACCGTGGAACATTTTCTTTTAATTTTAATACAGATGATTGATAGTTATTCAATAAAGGTATGCGCTTGATGTCTAGAAACTAATAATTTCCTGCAATCATGTCCAAATTTTTATTAATGCATGCCGTTGTGCTAGTCGGTAGAGATTGATATGTTTTCTATCATATTTACCTTATTCTTCTTTTGACTGCTGCATATTTGTCATCTGCTCTGTCTTGTTCTCCCCTCTAATGGTTGTAAGTTTCAGCAGAGACTATTTTTTACCAATTTAGGATGATTAATGCGGGAACACCTTATCTTTGGAATTAAGAGAAATGCATGTTCAAGTGTCAGCCATTTCTTTTGCATGACTCTGAGTTTTAGAGAGCTGTGTTAACTAGATAAACCTTTGTTGGTGACGCTGAGTTTAATGGGAATTACTTTTCACTTAGTAAAAGAGAATAATTGGAATGTTACATGAACATGCACTTGACCTTAGTCATGTGCCTATGTCCGGCAACCCGAAAGCTTGAACTGAACATTGATCTACAGGCACACATTATGATTCAGCAAAGTTTGTGTTGTTATGTGTACGGGATTACTCCAGAAGAGAGGGGGGTTTTCCATAGTTAGCCAGCGTGGCATGTCCATGTCTGGACATTTTATCATTTTGCAGTGAAATTATTGTGATATGTTGTTTGTTGGTCATAAATATAAAGCCGTGCCAGCTGGCTATTGCGCTTTATGTATTGTTTTACAATTTAGAGACACAAAATTCTTATATTCTTAGTAATGCTCATAGTACGCCATTGAACTCTGGCTTTTTTTTTATCCATTATGTGACGCATATATGTTACCATTTTTTGGATACGAGAGTCATAGTTAATCTTAATTCCACATTTTGACTTAACAGAAGAGTTTGATCCTCATCACTGCAAGCATGCAATTGTTGGACTCGTTCAACTCATCATCCCTTGCCATCATTTGTTTTTTACTTTTTAGTAGCACGCTGCCCTGTTCTACTTTTTGATCTCCTTTACCAAATAATTGCAGTCACTCACTGCAAATTTCGACATTTCCAATTTTTCTTATGCGATCTGTGAACTCTTGTAAAAGTGACACTCTACACTTGTTAGGATATGATATTAAGTTCTTTTACAAGTTCTTCTACTTCAACACTAATTTTGCTGACTTTATCGAACTACTCTTTCCATGTAAACCTGCCCTGCTTTTATCTATCCCTTCTGTCAGTCACCAGAAGTTGATCCCCTTTTATGGTCGTGATTGAACTTCCTGAGCTTCAGGAATTCTCTAGAGGCCTGTCAGGGGATGTGATTAATGGGTGACCGTTCAAGAAGTAACTGGTTATATCAATTTCTTAATTTGAGAATGAAGCTGGGGTCAATCCAGTGTATTAGCTGCACACAGTAGCATTGAAGTTTGCTCCTTTCTAGTTCAGGAAAAGTGGAACTTGAAGCTAAACTAAAGAGAGAAAGTTCATTGGTGGAGATTTACCATGTGGTCTCTTTGAGAGATTAACCGAACTAATATACTGATGTGAACTGGAAGGTGAAACAAATTTAAGTGATTCTAGTTCGATTTTGATTTTTCTCTGACTACAATACATCAATTTATACTATTCTTTCAAAAGCAAGGGATACCTTGAAGACAATCTATCTAGTGATTCACATGATCCCCGTTCATATCACAACTTTGTAATGATGAAAATTGGCCTGCATTGAATAAGTCCGACAGAGTTATGTCGATTTCTATAGGCGTTTCTACCACACATCATCCCGGTTATTTGTTCTTTTCTACAAGATGAGGACCAGGGTTGGTGTCTTAGGTTTTTTTTCCGCTCAATGATTGGCTTGATAGTTTGTGCAGCTCAGATAATCTCTGCATGGGCATGTTTCTCTTAGAAACCATACCCTTCCTCTTAGAAAGTATAATGCGGCAAATGGCATGATAAATAAATTTATGTGGTGTCAGTTTTTCCATTATTTTCATTGACATCATTAGTGTAGTCTCACCACGTTATGAAATTAATCTGAAGTCACATCCATGACAATGGTCAAATTTTCATAATATGTCCCCTTAATAGCTGCATACTAACCACTGTTGCCCTGGTGCAATTTGCCTTGTTCCGGCGGTTAAGTCATAAGTAGACTACATGGTTCCACCTGCATAATATTTCTAAAACTGAATGTATCAATTATTATTCGTCAACATCTTGAGCAAACAGAAGGACAACATTTTTGGGCAGCTGCTCAATCTTAACAGCAAAGTATGTCGTGTGCTATCCACTATTAGAAAACAGGTTAACAATAGACAACTGAATTCCATCTGTGGATCCAGGTACCCTTCCCCGTCAGTGTAACTTTCCCTGGAAAGCTGTCTTTTTCCATGTGACGGAAATCAAATTTTGGCCACAAACACTTGTAAAATATACTGGCGCAATTTCCTCGACAGCTTCCATCTATCAAAGGGGGTTTATTTAAGTTTTGGGGACCCCCTCCCCCAAATTTCCTGGTTTACATTCCTCTCTCCGATTAAACTTTTGTAGACATTGTTAGCCGTCGTTTTATCATCCCCAGATGTGGGGATCCACCCCAAATGTTGCTCTTCTAATATATATTAAGAACATTTACAAAAGATGGGAAAATTCAGCCATGCAGAATGAACAGAAATTACCACGTCCTGTGAACTTGGGTCCCACTATTCCGTGCTGCCATCTTACACTTGATTGGTGTTAAAAGAGAAACATCTCTCTTCTATTTTTTTTAGTCATCACTGAACCGTGTGGCTATGATATTATCTTTTTCTTTCAGTCTTCATCTGCAATCATATCCCACCTTTCTTTCCACGAAATATACTGCCAATTATCTGTTTGAAATGGAACAACAAAACTGCCCTCCAGTGATTCGTTGAAAATTGAGCACATAACATCCCGTACAGGCATATGGCTCTTGATTCAGCAACTCCATGCTTGTTACCCCGCAGAGCTGCGTTTTTTTTTTTCTTTTAAATTTGTTTGGTACCTTATCTTGTATCCGCTGCACTTTATTAGTGAAAAGGGGACGCTTGTAGCCGACCCCTGCTAATATTCCTTCCTTTTTCAGCTCTACTTTTGTTAATTGCCCGGCATTTTTATGATCATTTGCTAAGCTTTTGGTGGTCACTGTCCCTAACAACGAGGCTTCCCCTGCCTCTGGCAGATTGAAAAACCTCCATCAGAGGTGCACCAAGGAGATGGATGCCTACGCGGGCTGCATGTACTATAACACCAATGAATTCGAAATGTGCCGCAAGGAGCAGGAGGAATTCGAGAAGGCTTGCCCTTGGTCTCTCTAGTCTTTCTTTATATGGCATCTTATGAATAACTGGGAGAAGCCCGTGGTCTTTGCTTCCACTCTGTCATGGAGGTACCTTTTTCTTCTTCTTTTTTCTTTAATTCCCTTGAAATCGGATTATTGGAGCATGTTACCTCTCAAACACCAGAATCTGTTCACGTTCTTGGTAAACACGCTGCACCTTTTTTTATAGGAACGAAGCCAATAAATAACCTGTTTCTATTTTTGGCTTTGCAAGCGTTTACGCTGGGTTTGTGACTGCGTTTCTATTTTTGGCTTTGCAAAACAATTGTAATTTTATTGCTTGGTTAAGCGAAGAACAGACCTCGATTGAACACACCTCCAATCAAATGCTTTCCCTGAAAATGCGTAGTTTGTCTATAAAATTAGTTGAAGTTCCTCATTTTCCTTCACATCCTTGTTTATTGTGATTTTTCTACATTTAAACCGATTAAGATTACTCGTTTTTAATAATTTAAAATATGTTTCAAGTAATAATGGTTAAATAATTAAACTGCAGAACAACATTAATTCGTAAACTTTGGATACCTGGTCAATACTAGTTGATTCTTCATAAGTGCTCATAAATCACACATGGCCATAGTAATGAAAATTGTTAAGAGTTTTATGAGATAAATAGAGCTAAAAAATAGTTTGAATGAAAGATGAGTGTTATCCTTTTTTATAATTGTAAAATAATATTATGATAAAATTTTATCATGAATACTAGCTGTCTATTTTATCTCAATTAAGTAATGACCATAAACATCAGTATTTAGCAGTATTATCTACCTCTTAATAGTAAAATTCTGTCTCAGTGGAAAACACCATCAGATGGAGGAAGATATGGATTGCATTTCTTTTGGTAGCATAGAAGTTGACTGATGGATTCAACCCATCCTAGATAAAAAAATCAAAGTTAAGAGTATTTGTGACGAAGAAATTATATTAAAAAATAGAGGTAATTTCTTTCCTATAATCAATCCAGTTCTACACGCCCTAGGACCAATCAAGCCCTACATCCTCTAGATTCTCACTCATTGACCATCCATAATTCAACAATAGTAATTCTTATTTCTAAAAGGGTGCATACCGTGATTGTGTTAGAACGATTTTATTGGAGGCTCAAAAACAGTATGGGATGCCCAATTTTTTTTAGTTGAAATGTGTTATGGAAATATTATGTTGTCATTCTCTATCTTTTATTTACATAAAAGTTTGATTATTAAAAGATTTGATTAGCAAGGACCTCTCCCCAACTCTTCATCTTTCCCAACAAGTATCTGTAATTTTTAAATGATAGACTAATTTATTACTAAGATTAGTACTATTTAATATTTGTTTGCTAATAAACGTAAGCTAATATTAACTTTGGTGCGTTATATAGTGCTAAATGTTCATTGAAGAAGCATAGCTTGGTAAAAACCCGTGTCGAGACTAGGGTTCACCTTTATTTATGAAAGTATACAATTATTTCATAAGTATTATAAAAACTTAGCTAATTTTTACTAAGGCATTGAAATTTATGGGAAATAAATATGCATCTCCTAAAAAAATTATTATTTTTTTCACTTTATCCCTACTTCTGGAACATTTAAATGTAACATATACTTGGGTTTTTAAATCATGATCCACATTGGGGGCCCCACGTGGGCTTCCTCTAAATACCCATTCAAGGAAATGCCACAACGGTAGGATAGCTAGTGACAATGCGATTAATCATGGGGGGCGGTCACGTGATGATAACAAAAATGTACATAAACTATGGAGTCTAACCCTCCCCTATTTTTCATTTTTGGCTGAATTTTCATGCCCGAATTAATAACGATTAGATTAGATCAGGCTTAATTGTCGTATCAGTTAATAAGGTTTTGCTTATTTATTTTTATAAATAGTATTTAATCTCGGCATTGACTTTTCTGTGCCACGTGATTCCCGATCACGGAGCCCAATTTAAAATGGCATTGTTACTGTACGTTGGGGCCGTGTTTCCGTGGGTATTTACTCACTCACTACAGAAGATCGGCCTCTCTCTCTCTCTCTCTCTCTCTCTCTCTCTCTCTCGCTCTCTCTCTCTGGGTGTTCGTCTCTGCATCAGTCCCTCGATCGAAGCCGACGGAGGGAAGCGAGGAGGCGCCCCACATCGCGCGAGCGAGAGACCTCTCCCACGCCGAGTTGGCGACGAGGATTGACGCTTCTCCTTCCAGCGAGAGATCTCTCTCCTCGCCGTGTGCGGCCACCTTCTCTCCCTGTTCCTCTTCCTCGCGCGCTCGTTTGCTTTCTGTTGGACCCCCTCTTCCTCCGTAGGTCTTGCTCTGCGTCCACCCGTTGCTTTCTCGTCGGTGGTCGCGGGCTGGTCCTCATCCTGTCGTCAACTCCACTGCCCCCCCATCTCCCCGGCGGCTTCCGCTGCTTCTGTTGCTGTTGCTTGCTGTGCGCCAACTTCTTCTCCTCGGAGTGGACCTTTCCAACCCACACTCCCCCCCACCGCAGGCCGCAAGGCTCCGCTCCGGTTTTCCGTCCTCCTCTGGATCACTTGGGAATGTGATGTCTGCTGCAGGTTCCCGTCTCTTCCTTCCTTCGCTTCTTCGTTTCCCCTGGCTTTTTTTGTTGCTAGACGTCCGTTTAGAGCTGTTCCTTGGCCTCTGAGTAACAAGAACCCCCCGCCGGGTATTCTTTTCCCTCGGATGTTCTTTCCCATTCCGGGGTTTCGTACTCTCAATGGCACGTTGCGCTGAGGAGCCAGGCCCCTACGCTGACCAGGTTTGTCGCTCCGTGCTTCACGTAGTAATATCTGCGATAAACTTTTTTTCCTTCGAAGCTCTTCGGCACCATTCTTCGCAGCCTGCCTGAGCAGCGGTGTGCTTCGCCTATGTTCCATAGTGTGGACGTCCTTCTCTGGCATCTGTTAGGGTTTCTCTGTGCCAGAAAGCTGGCTCCATTCCCTGCACGGAGTGTTGACTTGTCTTTCTTTCAATCGGCAGAGCATCAACCTAGTGTTGGCAGTCGAAGAGTTAAACGGACTCTGTTCTCTGGAGCTCGGCAAACTGCTGAAGGAATCGGAAAATTCCGTAGTTCATATATCGAAAGATGGTTCCATGATTCAGGTGACTTTCTTCTACATTTGCATTTGGATTTTTTTCTCCCTCTTTGCTTTCAGAACTTTTTTTCTCTTGATGTTATCTGAAACACGTTTGGCATTCAGATTGACATGGAAAAGCTTGCGTCGTCACTCCCTTTGCATCTTATTGCTGTGCTCTTGTCAAATGGTGGAGGTGACTTGATGTATTTTCTACGTGGAATGAGGCTTTTGCATTCATTATCTGACCTGGCGTCTCGGCATGTTAGGCTTGAGCAGGTACTCTTCATGGCTTGATGAGCTTTTGCCTTAATGGTAGCTGTGGAATATGTGCGCTATTTGATTAAAAACAAGAATTCACTTAGTCCAATAAGATCCCAGACCTACCCTAAAAGGAAATCCATCTAAACTCCTACCACCGTTCACCCTCTCCGAGCATAAGCAAAACGCAACGTTTAATGATCTAGATGCCACTATCCTCAGAAAGGTCTCTGTGTAGGATAGAAGATGTGTTTTCTTGATTAGAAGAAGGGATTCTATCCCCATATAGCATTACCATCTCTCTTTCTTGCTTTTTTTGTACTTCTTGTCTAATATAGTGTTAGGTAGAAATCCGAGGCCTTATCCAACAATTTTCATCATGATTTCGACTTTTCTGATATAGTTTATGCGAAAGATAGGGTTTACAGTTTGTTAAAACTGGCATGTCTCATTTATTTTAATGCCCTCCCGAGGAAATTCATTATGTGGAATAACTGATCTGACAGGGAAGTGTTCGCACAGCCCCTTATTGGTGACCTTTGCATATCTATTCAGTGTTTTGAGCAGTTTCGTGGATGGTAGTCATTCTAGCTCCTACAAAACCTGCATTATTTAGCATCTGTCAGTGGTTATGATGCGATTATGAAAATTCTCGAAATGACATGAGGTAATTTAAGGGACTTCCAACATGATTGGTTCATTCTCCTGGAGACCCTTTGGTCCATTTGAAGTGAGTAGAAAAACCATTTATTTAGTTATCAAATAGCTTGATTTTTTTTTTTTTGTAGTTTCTGTTGGAAGTAAAAAAGAGTCAGAGAGTTCTGTGTATAATGAGGAAGGACGAGGATTGGCTGTCTTAGGCGCCATAATCCGTGCTTGAAACCTAATGTGAGCTATTTGTACACGCTTGTATATCTCGTCGTTTACTTTTAGCATTCAATCTCTGATATTATTTACTTTCGGACAAAATAAATTACAGCTTACAGCATAGATACTTTTGGGGTGCCCATCATGAAGTTTTCAAAGGGGATAGCTGTACCTTTGCAGGGCATCACTTTTTTCTTTATGGAGTTTTCTTTACTTTCTCTCCACCTGAAATAAATTTAGACAGTTAATTTTTTTTCCACAATCTCTATTAAATGTCTGGGTTGAAACTTCACTTACTTTTGTCATCCGGTAGAACAACCGGAAGATATTTTCCTTCTTGGTCTTTCCGGTAGCATTTTTTTAAGGGTTTCTTTTTTGTCTATCTTAAAATTTTATCTTCAACAGTTTATAAGTCATTTTTTGTTTGCTTTGTTTTGCGATGTCAATTACATTACGGCGCTTATTTGGCAGGACTTGATCGTGATGCCGATTTGAAAATCTGTGTCATCGGAATTTTTTTTCATTTCTGTCTTCGAACTGAGCTTCTTCCTAAACCAATTGCTTTGTTTATTCTAAATTTTTTTAGCACTAGATTCATTAATTATCAAGGCGCTCCCTTTTAGTTGAAATGAAATATAACAACTATAGCTGCTCCAGATTCAACTCCTTTTGAGTAGTACGTACACACACTCTTTTTCAGAACATCCCTTTATATCTTCTGCTGATAGAATAAAAAGGAAACAAACAAGGCTGAGCGATTCGGGAAGAACACAAGAAAGAGACCCGTTGGCTCTTTTGATACACTGCATGAAAATGAGCTTCCTACAGATCAAGACAAAACGAGGAAAGATGAATCAAAGATGGCTGTGACGAGAGGAAAGACTCTGGGGCATAGTAAACAAAAATAGGTTTCATTCTTTCAAGAGTTTGTCAGGTAACGCTTAGTATCTGGTCAGGATTAGGTGTACATTCCGTAGCCTTTTTTTTTATTGCCAAGAAGAATGATCAATTCTTCTTCTTACACTTTGTTACACTACCTACTATGGATTGTAATGAAATGTTCCACTCTGAAAAAACAACATTGTCATTTTGTGACTTTTCTTTAGGTGTTGAAGAACATAGCTAATTGAATTATGTCTAAAATCGCTAGGGATTTTTTTTCTTTTTTTTAAATTTTCAGATCTTTTTCACAAATTTACTTCATATAAGTGATTTTTTTGTTTGTTATTCTAGAGCATGTGCTGTGCTGAACACACTGACATTCTTCCCGTTCGTAATGTACTCAGCATGGACCTGTGCTAATAGGGATGATTAGTGTTTCAAAACTTCCTGTTGAACTATCTCATGCAACTAGATTACTTCCGTATTTTATTCATCGATGTGTATCTTCATAGCCTTGTGTCTTCTGATCAAGCGACCTATTTTTTTACCAGATTTTACTAGAAGAGGTAAAAGTGACTGAACAGGTCTTGGATCTAGTGTTCTACCTCCTACTTGTACTCGCAAGTTATGGGCAGGTTTTCTTCTGTGCTTTAGTTGCCAATATTTCTTGTATTGCTCGTATATACGTCATGACTATCTTTCTAACTATGACTGCTTCTGTGATGTAGGAGAACAGTGTTGCAGCTGCCGTGCCTTTTTTGCATTCAACTCTAGTTGCATGTAGTCTTCATCTATTGACAATGCTTATTTCTTCACAGTGGCAGGATCTCATACAAGTTTTGCTGGCACATCCCAAGGTAAGCCTGTCATGATATGTTATTTGTCGAAATCTTGTACCAGTAATAATTTCACAATAAGTACACATTTTTTTACTCAGAAATATTTTAATCTTAGTTATTGCAGCAGGGCATGACCCTATGGTTCTAGATAAACTTTAGCTAGAAATATTTTTAGTTAGCTCGAAATCATTTGATATCACAGGAACCACCAAATAATGGAAAAATTAATGAAGCAAACCTATCGATCTGTATTTAAAAAACTCAAAGCACAGTTTGAATCAAATACGCCGGTTGGATTGGATTAAAAGATCTTAGCTTGCAAAATCGTCATCAGATTTTTTTAAGTAACAGATCCTCCATATCAGTTCTTCATAAGGTTAATTTTGAATAATTGGCTAGGCGTCTGGAGGATTTTCTAGGACTGTTAAGATTTCAATAGTCTTATAAAACCGTAAAACATCATCAGGGCCGGTCAAGACTACTCAAATGTACCAGAGTCATATTGCAGCAGCTTTTTCAGCACAGATCATTTTCTAGTGTTTTAGATGGTTAGTAATCTTTGGATATAGTAAAACCAGGTACCAAATTCTGGATTATATATGTAGTGGGAACTACTTGACAGTGGAGGGGGATTTGCTTTGAAAGGTGGTTTTGGATGTAGTATCTTTAATTGAGTCTCTTCTGCGTTTATTTTGGAGACTTCTAAGCCATTTCATTTTGAAGCCCTATACTGATACCTACACTAATTCGGAAAGAAGAAAGTGATGATTTTTTTGTCCATGTATCAACGGGTTGCAACTTAAAACGAAGCCATAAAGTGTCAAAGGGTACCCCTTGGTTTGGTCAAAGTAGGTAGTGTCCAGGATTGTCGTCTCTGTTTCCTGAGTTGATGTGATTCCCGAATTTGGAGAATGTATCTTCCTTTATTTATTTTAACTTCTGTACTTGGGGTGATGAAACAAAGATGAAGCCTGCATAATGCAAGCATATGTAAATGTGTTGCTCATTTAATTTACTTTATGGTGAAATCAAGTCGCGCTAGCTTTGTAACTTCTCAGACGTTGATTCATGTAATCTTTAGGACTTCACTCCTACAGAATGCAAATGCGTAGAATATTCATATTTTGGTCCTCCTTTCATGACGGTGACTTAATATCAACTTTAGAGGTTATTTTCTTAGTCCGCCACGCCTCTTTTAGCCATTTTTCCTGAATCTGATTAAATATTTGCCCCTCCCCTTTTGTCTCACTTACTGGTCATTAAGCAAGACCTATTGTTCATGACTTTTTCGTTGATATTTCAGGTTGATATTTTTATGGATGTTGCATTTGATGCTGTCCATGTGGATATTAGATTTTTGAGTGCCAAGTTGTTAGCACTAAATAATGACGTTTTAACCGACAAAGCCCTGGCCGAAAAGATAGTTAAGCATATCTGCTACCAATGTGAGGCCTCACTGCAATTTATTCTATCTTTATGCCAGCAAAAGATGTTCCGAGATCGTATACTTTCCAATAAGGTGCCGATTCCTAACTTTCTCCTGCTTTTCGATTCATCTTTTTTTCATAAATTTGGAGCATTTTTTTTGTAGCTCTTCGTCATTTTAATGAATTACAAAGTTCTTATATTTACACAGGAATTATGCAGAAATGGGGGGATTCTTTCACTTGCGCGGAAAATCCTTAACTTAAATGTTCCTCAATACTTTAGGGATTCCTCTGATATAATGGCTGCCATATCCAGGCAGAAATCGAAGGTTCTTTCTATTGTAAGTTCAAAGTGACGGATTTCGTCTAGTTCTGAAAGAGGTTCTCTGTAGTTTGCTTTTTGCTATTGATGTTTTAAATTGTGATCATCGGCCAGACCAGAGATGACATATTGGCTGTGCAGTTATTGCAGCTCTGCGAAGCAGAGAGTGTTTCCTATCTGGATGAGGTTGCTGGCTCTCAAAAGAGCATGGATCTGGCAAAATCTGTTGTGCTAGAGGTCTGGTAGTGTTAACAAGCTTGAAAGAGATGAGTTTCATGCTTATTTTTTTAAAACGAGTTGTTTTTTGTTTGTCTGTTTGTCGTCATATGGTTGCAGATTTTGGATTTACTGAAAGCCGCCTTCAGTACAGAGGCCAAAGAGTCAAATCATTTTCTTGGGAAGACCGACCCAAGGGGTTTGGTCATTCTAAATTCGATGCGATTGGCTGACATTTTCTCAGATGATTCAAATTTCCGGTCTTTCTTCATGGCTAATATCGTAAGTTGTTATATTTTTCTTCATTTGGGCTGAACCCATTGATCTCATATTTATCTTATTGAAAGTTTATTTTTTCAGACAACAGTGCTTGCCGAAATTTTAGCAATGCCCCATGAAGAATTTTTTTCCAGTTGGTGCTCTACAAATGTTCCTATGACCGAGGAAGATGTGATTCTCGAGTACGATCCATTTGCGGCATCCGGCACAGCGTTGAGCTTTTCCATCGGTGGCTCTGATAGTCCCTTCGAAGAGCCTATGCTGCTGAGCGAGCCCAATTTTGCCTGCCCTCCTGGAAGTCTCAACAGCGTGCCGCCCATCTCTTACGCGCAGCAGAGAATATCTTATTTGGTGAAGATTATAGCAAACTTGCATTGTTTCGTCCCTAATATATGCGAAGGTAGATACTTTAAAGTTTCCACACAATCTTAAAGCGCTTTCCTTCTGCATTTTCTTCTTCGTGATTAGATTGCGCGCTTGCTATTGATTGCAACAAGTTCATTTGCATCTCAAGCACCCTTCTGAGGCAATAAGGGTGGGTGGGTGCACTACCACCTCACCTTCTGGCAGCTCAAGCACAATATCACCAACCATTTTTGGACTTTGAGGTTGCAGACATTATCCCCTTTCCTAGTTGTGAAAGAAAAAGTCTCTTGGGTAAAAACAAGGATGCTCTGGTCAATCATACAATCTAAAAATGAACTGGATCGTCAGGTTTCCCGCGAAACTCTATGGAACATGGCATCATGTTCCGTAGACTAATCGTAATTGAATTAGCTCTTATCCGTGTAATCTTTGAGCATATATGCAATGTTCTCTGCGACAGTGGTGCCTGTGTGAAACTAACACGTTTAAGTGTTGTTGAAGTTCTATTCGATTCTCATGGATGATTTTCATTGGAGTTATATGGTGTTTTTAATTTACAGAAGAAGAGAAGTATTTATTTCTCAACAAGTTTCTCGAGTGCGTCCACACGGCCTCCCCCAGCATGCCATCGGACGATCCTGTGAATTATGACGTTCAGAGAGCAGCTACAATCCGTAAAAACTTGGGTAGACAGATGCCTCTGGTTTATGCTCATGACGTTTTGCTTTGCTGCCAGTCGGTCCTCCCTGCATCATCTGATGCCCGAGTTTCGACGTGCAGGGTCTTTGTCAGTTTATGCTGAATCTTTGATACCAAACCTGTTGAATGACGAGGATGTGCAGCTTCTGAGGTTTGCTTCTTCACGCCTCCAATTCCTTGCTGAACTCTAAATTCTGGAGCCCCTTGCTTGCTTTCATTTTTATTTTATTTTTTTGAGCTCTTTGAAAGGGCAAGGATCCCGCCACCCCCCAAAAAAAAGGGGAAAAAAAAGAAGAAAAAAAGGTAGAATAACCGGTGTGCTAGATGATGGCTTCTTACGATATTTATTGTATTACTTTCTACACGTAATTTCCCGGTATAGCACCTTCGTTGCACTCCAAGAACAGATCGAAGATCATTCATTTCCCATGGCTTCCTCCAGCAGAAAGATGATTCATTCTCTCTTTCTCGGTTGATGACTTTACTCCCATATTCTGTCTGAGCTGGGAGCTGATTCCCGAGTTCTTCTGTGCAGCGATTTCTATAAACAGCTGCTCCAATCGATTCCTTCATCGTCTGTGGAGGATCATGCCCATGTAAGGTTCATTTGCCAAGTTTTTATTCATGCTTTACCCGGTCGAAATCCATTTTTAGTACGCCCCATGCGGCCTACAGAGACGATCGCCGCTGATACCAGTGCCGTTCATCTCCAGGGATAATCAACCTGGCGTGGCTGTGAAAAATGTTCCATCCCGTCCTCGAAGAGAGGCGGCCCATCCAAGAACTGTGAGTGAACATATCAAGATCGGTCCTTGAGCAGGGCAGAAGAATGGAGACACGGAGTGGGGAGCTTCGTGGGGATCACCTCGCAAGTAAGGCCTTCAATGGCTCTGTTCCCCGCAGGGGTTGCCGGAGAAGTGTTCATGGGAGACTTAATGGCCCGCTGATTTTTTTTTTTTTTTACTGTTTAAATATTTAGGGGGCTTTTTTGGGCTTAATATATTTCTTTTTTTAGATACAGTTCAGAGAGTTCTTCCTCAATCATCACTGGGAATTATCTCTAGGAGCCACGATGTCGCTCTCTCTTGCACTCTTCCGGGCTGATTTGGTATGTTGATCCGATTTCGACTTATATTCCAATCCAAAGTGGAGGTTGCCGTATTTAGTCGTTCCTAGCGGGAGCATCTTGCGTCGGGTATGCTCGGGGGCCCCCGTCGCCGCACCGAATCTAATTCTCTGTATCTGTCTTTTTCTCGGTCTCTGTCTTTGTCTGGTGTCTGTCTGTCACTCTGCCTCCCTCTCTCTCTCTCTCTCTCTCTCTCTCTCTCTCTCTCTCCTCCCTCTCTCTCTCTCCTCTCTCTCTCACTCTCCCTGTCTCTCTCCCCCTCCTGTGTGTGTGTGTGTGTGTGTGCGTGTCTCTGTTTCTCCTTCCTGTGTCTGTACGTGTGTGTGTGTGTGTGTGTGTCTCTCTCTCTCTCTCCCCCTCTGTCTCTGCCTCTGTGTGTGTGATTCTCTCTCTCTTCCTCCTGTGCCTGTATCTGTGTGTGTGTCTCTCTCTCCCTGTCTCTCTCCCCCTCCTGTGTCTTTGTGTGTGTGTGTGTCTCTCTCTCTCTCTCCCTGTCTCTCTCCCCCTCCTGTGTCTTTTTGTGTGTGTGTGTGTGTCTCTCTCTCTCCCCCTCCTGTGTCTCTGCCTCTGTCTGTGTGTGATTCTCTCTCTCCCCCTCCTGTGCCTGTATCTGTGTGTGCGTCTCTCTCTCTCCCTGTCTCTCTCCCCCTCCTGTGTGTGTGTGTGTGTGTCTCTCTCTCTCTCTCTCCCTCCTTTGCCTGTATCTGTCTCTCTCTAACTCTCTTTTCTCTTGGTTCTGTCTTTCTCTCTCTCTCTCTCTCTCTCACCCCCCCTTCCCCCGTCTTCCTTCGGCGACGGCGGATGAGTCCGTGCGTAGGTGTTGGGTATTAAGTTGATGATGTTCCTTCCTTCGGGTAGTAACTCTCACCCGGCGGCGCCACCGGGAGCAATCACAGAACGACGGCTGTGAATGGTCTGCCGCCTCCCCCGCTGACTACTGGCCTATCTCCTCCCAGCTGATCCGCCCGTTGACTGATATCCTTCCTCGTGGGGCAGGGTTGGACCACGTGGCCACCACTTAACGTCTGGTTGCTTCTCAAGAATACTAAATAAGGATCTTAGCAGCTTAATATCATTTCGTGTGATTTGGATTAATCAAATTTGCTAGCAGATTATTTGAATAAACCGGGAAAAATAAATCTGAGACTATTTCATTAAATATTTGTCACAATTAATAACCTCGTAATATAAAAACATTAAATATTCAGAGTTCTAATTAAAATGTTATTTTGCTGCCGTTTTGTCCATCGCGGACAGCCGGCGGTCGATGACGTCATTGTGAGAGTTCCTCTGAGCGGAAAAAGACGGCGGCCGCACGTCAGTATTTGACTGGTCCCCTGCGGTCATCGGCCCTCTGGAACGTTATCCAAGTCATACCTTTCTCTCTGCGCCACCTCGCTTATTATAGCAAAGGTCCATCCTCCCTGTAGAGAGAGAGAGAGGGGGGGAGGACCAGCGGCCCTCGGACGGTTATTTATTGGTAAAAATGGGCGTTTTGGGAACCAGCTAGCTGTCTCCCACTGGTTTTTGCGCGGCGCAAAGCACAAGGCTTGCCACGTGGATGTGGACTATTAAATAGGTAGGGATTGACGTCGGCGGGCCTCCGGCTGAACAAAGCCAGCCACGTGGGCGGCGAAGGCGGAGGCGGGAGCGAGGCTGTTGGGGCGGATGGGGCGGAGATGGCGTCGCTCAGTCACCCGTCGCCATCCGCGGCCAGCCAGGCGCCTACGTGGCATCCGCTTCCGCCACCCGCCCAACTGCGAACCCTCCCTCACCGGAGACGCGCTTTTCCCGCCGGAGCTCGCCGCCCAATCAATGGCGGTAGGCAGGCGGCGCCGCCCTCCCCCGCCTAGGGGGGATGGGCCGCCGCTCCTCCCCCGACCACGGCTTCTGCTCATCCGGGTGGCGCTGAGGTGGACGGGGAAATGAACAGCAAGCCAGGACGACGGCTTCTTCTTCCTCCTGTTTCCTCCTTCTTCTTCTTCTTCTTCTTCTTCTTCTTCTTCTTCTTCCTCTGTTCTGATCTGATCTGGATCCCTCCTTCCTCGTCTCCGTCCTCTGTTTTCTTGGTGGGAACAGAGGTTGAGGAAGGTCCGGGCGTGTGGGGGCGCGTCCACATCGACTCTTGCGTTCTTCGTGTTTCCTCTTGAGCTTCCCCCAGTGAATACGCCGCTTTCGTTGGTGGAAGACGAGGAGCGGAGGGTCCCGCCCCGTTGGACGAATCCCCCTCTCTCTCTCTCTCTCTCTCTCTCTCTCTCTCTCTCTCTCTCTCTCTCTCTCTCTCTCGTGTCTGGCTGATTCGTAGAGCGAGAAACACGTGTTACACCCGAAGAGGCTCACGAATTCCTTCGCCGCATGTAATCTTTGAAAAACCAGGACGGTTGTAGGTAATTAGCTAGGAAAAGGAGGCGGCTTGGGAGGATTTCTGGTCGAATTTCTTCTGCTGCCCATCTTCCCTTGACTTTCTCCATCTGCCACCTGAAAGCCAGTGGGGGGGGGAGGAGAGAAGAAGGGCCATCGCCTGATCGAAGGCCCGCCCTCCTCCCTCTTCGTCTTCCCCATTCTTTGTCCGGGGCTTCCTGTAGAAACGAGCTCGAGCGGCGCCATGGGAAGGCTGTGGATCGGGGTGATGGGCCTGTGGGAGCTTTTTCTGAGCACGGCGGTGCACCTGGTCTACGGGCTCTATATCTTCAGCGCCGGCGTGGCCTCGGATCTCTCGGAGGCTCTCACCGGCCGCCCCGGTTGCGCCGCCTATGCGACGGCGGCCTCCGCAGACCACCGCCGCCCTCCTCCCATCGCCGCCGCCGACGACGGAGAGAGGACCTCCGATGGCGGGTCTGTCCGTCCTATTGTCCTGGTTCATGGAATCTTCGGATTCGGCAAGGGGGTACGCATCCATTCTCGTCTTCTTCTTCTTCTTCCTCTTCTTCTTCTTCTTCTTCGGGCTAACTCGTCGGCCGGCGCACCGCAGAGGCTCGGCGGTCTGTCGTACTTCGGCGGCGCAGAGAAGAAGGACGACCGCGTTCTGGTCCCCGACCTGGGCTCCTTAACCAGCGTGCATGACAGGTGAGAGAACAGAACCTCCATTTCCTTCTCCCTCGTGGGTTCCTCCATGGCAGGAAGCTCACAATCGAAGAGGAAGGGGGCTCTGACTGCAGGGCTCGAGAACTGTTCTACTACCTGAAAGGGGGGCGGGTGGACTACGGGGAGGAACACAGCAGGGCCTGTGGGCACCGCCGCTTCGGCAGGGTATACGAACAAGGTAGGCTAAACGCCGCTGAGGAGAAGACCCAGAACGCCGCCGCCGCCGCCTGATCCGCCATGAACTCTGCTAACATCCCCTCTCCCTTGCCGCAGGGCATTACCCGGAGTGGGACGAACACCACCCCGCCCACTTCGTCGGCCACTCCGCCGGCGCCCAGGTGATCCGAGTTCTCCAGCAGATGCTCGCTGACAAGGTAGACGGCGGTGTCTTCGTCTTCCTCGGTTCCTCCTCCTCTCGGGGAAACCCTAAATCTCGTCGATTTGCAGGCCTTTGAGGGCTACGAGAGCACGTCGGAGGACTGGGTGCTGAGCGTCACCTCCCTCTCTGGCGCGCTCAACGGCACCACCAGGGCTTACCTGGACGGGATGCTGTGAGTTACCTGCCCCCCCCCCTCCTCCTCCCTCCTTCCTCTGAACTTTCCCCAATCTGAGAGTCTCCTCTCTGTGACAGGCCGGAGGACTGGAAGTCGATGAAGCTGGTGAGCCTGCTCCAGTTCTGCCGCTTGGGCTGCATAGTCTACGAGTGGCTGGACCTCCAATGGCTGAAGAAGTATTACAGCTTCGGCTTCGACCACTTCGGCATGGCGTGGCGCGAAGGCGGTGTGGCGGCGCTCGTCGACTGCCTGCTGGGCAACGCCGGCCCGTTCGCCGCCGGCGACTGGATCTTGCCGGACCTCACCATCCAGGGCTCCCTTCAGTTGAACGCAGGCCTTCAGACCTTCCCCAACACCTTCTACTTCAGCTACGCCACGAAGAGGACGAGGAAGTTCCTGGGCCTGACGCTGCCGTCCACCGTGCTGGGGATCCACCCGCTGCTGTTCATCCGCGTGCTGCAGATGAGCCAGTGGCGCCATCCCCCGGCTGCGCCGCCGCCCTACAAGGGCTACAGGTGAGCTCGCCCCCGGAGGAACAGGACGACCCTGACCGCACTCTCTGAGGAATCTAACCGGCGGGTCCCGCCATGGGCAGGGACGAAGACTGGGAGGACAATGATGGAGCTCTGAACACGGTCTCGATGACCCATCCATGGCTGCCAGTCGAGCATCCGAGTCACTTCGTGGTGGACGACTCGGAGTGCCACCCCTTGCAGCCGGGCATCTGGTGAGCCGACCCGCCGCCACCCCCTTCCCCTTCCTCCTGCGACCCTTCTCCCTGGTTAGCAGAACCCTAATCCCTCTGAACGCGCAGGTACTACAAGATTCTTGAAGCCGATCACATCTTCTTCATCCTGAACCGCGACAGGGCCGGCGTCCAGTTCGACCTCATGTACGACACCATCTTCCAGCGCTGCAGGAAACACGCGTTCAGGACGGCCCCTCCTCCTACCCTCCCCAACCAGTTCCCCAATTAGCGAAGCTTCTGAACCAGCAGAATGCTGCTGCGACGACCCACATCACAACACAGAGAGAGAGAGAGAGAGAGAGAGAGAGAGAGAGCGACAGGGAGAGGGAGAGAGAGAGAGAGAGAGAGAGAGAGAGAGAGAGAGAGAGGGCATTGAGGCCCTGGACGCCTGCAACATCAAAATGGAAAGGGTGGGGAACGAACCCAGGCTCCCGCTCAAGGGATGTACATTCTAGCCGTAGCATTGTGGGCTCATCTGGTGTAATTGGCGCCTTGTACTGAAGAAATTCTTCATGCGTCGACCGGAATCGCTCTTCTGATTCTTCGGCCGAGTTCTCGGAAGGACCTCGTATTTAATTAGCGACCAGGATCGTTGACCTGGGGATTTTTTAAATACGGAAAAATAAACCGCTCGAGTTTATTCCATCTGTAAGATCATCCCATCGGATGCGGCTGACTACCCATGAAAATCAAAATCAGAATATGAGCAGAAAAAAGACTGATGGGAGGAGAAAATTAATTGAAAAAAAAAATTGAAGTTCTTCGTTCATGGGCAAGGACTGGGATTCTTCATGTGGACCGCGCTGATCTCCGTGGTGATTTCCGGGGTGACGTGGACGTTACACGCTTCCAGGGCTTCCCGCAGCTGAGACTCTTCAGTCACGCCGAAGACGACGCTTGCAACAAGAGGGCGCGCCAGGACGAAGGCTGGCAAGAACAGGGCAAGAAAGGCGGCGCCCCGATCAACGAGAGTAAGTCATCAAATAATCGCCAGGGCCCTCGCAGACTGAGGTCCTCCCTCATTAGGCAGTCCCTGAAGGGCCACTGGGCATGGCTCGTGACAACAGGCGTTGACCAAAAATAGAATAATGGGCAGATATATGATCGTATCAGTTCAGGGCCACTCTCTTCTGGCGGCGCTCGGTGCTGGGACCAAAAGGGCAATTTTTCCTCGCTAAGAACCCGCTTATCTGCCCATTATGATCCACTAAGCTCATCACATCTCCCTAGTTTTATATCACACGCAGGCATGCCCGAAACTATTCGACGAACTTCCAAATGAGGGATCTCTGTCGTTCAAAAAATATTTTCTCTTAATAGAAATTGGGTTAGGAAGAGGATGGCGACGCTGATGATGGCGAACTCTTGGCCTCGAGCCGCAAGCCCAAGCATCATCATTCAAGTCTCAGGGCACTGAATCATGGCCTCACTAAGAATGCTGATTATTTTTATTATTTAAAAAAAAAGTCAAATGGATAGACAAGAAGAAAGTATAAAAGCGCACCGATAGCCAGCGATGCAGGACGGAGACTATACTTCAACGCAATGTCCACATATTCCTGCAGTAAAGCGGATCAAATATCACCATTTTACTAATAAGCTTCATGCAACCAAGGAACTAGCCTTAGTTTTATAAGCGCATGGATCTGTCTATTTTCGGTAAAAGCATCAAGCTCCCGAAGATGATAAAGAAAAAATATCTTACATTAAACTCCTAAAAATAGTCAAGATTTTTTTGTGGGTCTTTCGGAACAAGTTCCTTGATTCGAGCCCAAGTCTTACCCCCACCCCATATGAATAACTATGAACAGAGTGCAACAGATGAACAAGCCCGGTACCTGAGCAGCAGACTTCACCGAGATCTTGGCCAGGTTATATCTTGATTCGCCTTCAGAATATCTACCTATGAAGAAGGAAAGTATGGAGAAAATAAACACCAGGAGGAGAATCTTCTTGGTAGTTCATGAGACGAAGGTGTAGCTCAGTAGCCTCTTCAACCTCGATACCGATTCATCCTTGCACCTTGTGGGCCGCCATCTGGGGAGAAGTATTTTCCAGATAGTATGCCCATGGCTGTCGGGCTGTAAGCCAGCAACCTAATCCTAAAAAAGTCAAAGGCGCCATGATTAATCGCACATATTATGATGTCATCACGAAGCACAGAAGACTAAAAAAAGCAATTGATCTCCACATCGGGGCAGGCAAAAGTATGTCAAGCTGATTACAAAGTGGCCAGATATGCAAAAAAAATGCATTCTTAAAGGAGAAAAGCAGCTCGAGAACAATCAGCATATGCTTGAAGAAGAAAAATTTAGCGGCTTTAGAGCAGCTTACCCCTCGTGATGGCAGCACTCGGCTAGCCCAGAATCAAAATTTCGGCAGAGAAGGTTGTAGGAGTTCTAAGCATCATCAAGAACAAGGGTGAGTTAGGAAGATTGAGAAAACCGAGGGCGGTCGATGTAGGCGCACCTTGCCTGCGCTTTTACCTGCACAGAGACGATCCTGGGATATTGGCCATGTTTGGCGATCTCAATGAACTTCATCAAGCCATATGGCGTTTCATTACTCAGGCCGATGTGCCTCACCTGCGAATGCAGCGCATGAGCAAATGTGTGACACGCATGAGGCAAAAGGGCTTCATAGAAGGTCCTGAACGTGTTTCCTTAAGCAGCCCATTCGTTTACCTTCCCAGCATCAACAGCTCTTCCAAGGGCGTCAAGCTGTTCCTCAATGGGCACTGAGGTCAACTGTCGGTCTGGATCATATTCGATTTCCCCAAACATAGGAACGTAACTAAAATTAGAACAACAAGATTCTATGAGGGAAATATAATCTTGGATGCTTTGTCCATGGAACTATTTACGAGATCCGATGAAAAATTTGATGAACTTACCGATCAGGCCAGTGGATCTGCTGAAGATCAATATAGTCAGTTTGCATGCGCAATAGGCTGCACGCATTCAAACGACAGAAAATCCGAGGGTTGGTGAGATCTGCTTTAAATTGAGACGCAGCTTGTAAATTTATTTAAAAGATGGAAAACGTATCAGGATTGATCTTTTCTAAGACAATGATCGCGCATATTTTCATGCATAGGTGAGTACGTGCGCAGTAGTATGAGCCATATTGAAGGCTAAATTTATTGCTGAATGATTAATGAGGAACCCTGTCTCAATTTAAAGCAGATCTCACCCTCAGATTAAGAGATCACCACCATCTCACACACCATCACGACAATAAATACTTCACATATAAAAACACGATTTTTTTTTTTGGGTTTCTAAAGATCCGTGTAGATTCATAAACTCAGTTTAATAAAAAGCAGAGTCTGATCCAGTAAACCCGGACTTTATCACGCATTCTAAATTGGCATTTAGACAACATTTTTTTCACAGACATCACCAACCACGTCTTACGTGATGTTTGATGTTCCCACTTAATCCCTATGCTCATAAACCCATGATTTAGGGGCCAAAAAATGAAGAATCCATGAACACTCATTTGGATTTAGTCCAAAAGAAAAACGACTTTTAAGAGGGGAAAAAAAGTCAAAGGCACCAAATTGTTGAAGGATGGAATCCATAGTCTGGATATGTTGAAGACATCCCTGCTAAGTCAGCAGTAACCCATGGAAAAGGCGTAGCACTGATGCTCCAACAGATGTTTAAGGCTGTAAAACCAAGCCTTCCCCATAAATGATCTGCACAGTAGATGAAGGGTATTCGTTCCTAGCCTTGCAATGGGATAAAGGCCAAGGATAGTTATTGAAATCAGGTAGGACTTCTTAGAGTGAACTGCCATTTTTTCCCTGAAGTAGAACAATTAGATAATCCCGAAAAAATATTTAACGAATAAAAGAAAGATAACATTCAAAGATCAATAAAACGAAGAGGAGCCTCAGCATCACCCTCCAAGCATCAATCAAGGGGCAGAATCTATTGACTATTTGAAACCACCAAAAACTGAGCTCTGTCCAAAGCAAAGAAGAGGGTTCTAGAGCTCTTAAGGGGAATATCAGCATCAGGCACCTTCAGGATTCATGAATGCACTTTCACCTCAACTATCAGCAAACAGCCTGCAGTCTCGTGCATCTCCAGAGATTTAAAGAGCCCAAAAAGCCACCGATCGTCATGAAATGGTCGTGAGATGAGTGTCACATCAATACAGACATTGTGTGATAAGAAAAAAAAAGGACTAATGGAATTCACAGAAGATTTGGGAACCGGTAAGTTGGAAAGGAAAACCTTGGAAGATGCCGGTTTCACCAGTCAAGACTTTGATAACTTAGTTAATTGAGACATAAAATTATAGATGCACCAATTTTGATCGAGAGAGATGAACAAGCGCGGATTCTCATTCTGAGAACAAAAAACAATCAATAGAAAAACCAGGACCTGCTATCAATAGCCTCCAATATGTTCTTCGCATCCAAACATACTGGTCCACCACGTATCCAAGTCATTTGGCCTGACGGTCCAGTGATCTGTAGGGATGAAGCATTGTATAGAGGCAGGAAAAAAGATTTAATGCACCAGATGCATGACACCACGGAATTTCCTCTGAAATACGATTTTATTTAAATTCCTATATGTACACTCCAAATATTTCCAATAGGGCAGTAAATACAAGACGTCTGAATTCCTTTTTTCCTTCGCCATGGAGGAGCCGCATATCATGCAATTTTAGACAAAAAAAAAACTTTCATGAAAAAAAAAATGTTTCCCCCTATCACCCTGGGATCATCTAATGATATTATACAGATCTGTTGAAACAATATATAGAAAAAATCCCGAGGTAAATTCAGAAAGAAATAACTGGATTTGAATGGGATGGCCCCTGTTACTACTAGTTCTGGCTGGCTCTGAACAGGATTGGCCAGACTATTTTCACCCATTCATCCGTCTTCCAGGTTTTGAGCCCATGAAATCCAGGTCAATGTATAAGACTTAAACTCGGTTTTTCACTTGTTATGCTCAAATTTATATGGTAAATATCTCTAATCCCTTTTAAAATCAATGAAAGCCGGGCAAAAATCCCTTGTCCATGAAATTCAACAGTTTGTAACACAGCCAAGCTCACTTCTTCACATGTTTTTCTTCTCCTTTATAGAGTAAATTCTCGTCTTTTCCCCTACCAACAGATTAAACATCATATCATGCAACACTCAGCTGTCGCCTTTTAAAAAAGAATAAAAACCAGATGGTAAACACCAGATGCCAAAGAATCGAAAAAGAAAGAAGCTTCCAAGAGAACCAAAAAGCATCGATTTCCGACAAGATTTCCATCTATCACCCTTGAAGCTCCAATTTACTTTCTGTTGTTAATCTATGGCCGACAATAGCCCATTTTGATCCCATCTCTTTCACCATTGACTTCACCCCCTGCGGATAAGTCAAGGTTGACAGACTGCGTTGTATCTAGACAGAGAAAGTGAAGACATGACTGGGATCCAGTCAATTCCAGATTTTACGATATTAATTATAGGAATCTTGAAAAAGTAATGTATCTGCTTTAAAAAAATGATTTGGACTCTTCAGCTGATCAAAGTTACACCATGGTTCAGACAAGAATTTTCAACGAATCATCAAGGTACCTAACATATGGAGATTACCTCTTATCAAGAAACGGCGTTAATGGCTATCTTCCAAGTCAACGGTGAATTAAGTTTGCAACAAGTTAGAGTTTTCGCTGTGGTAGGAGAAAAGCAAAGGAGATGGTCAAAGATGAACAGCCATATCCATGACTTAAATGCGAACTACATGCAAAAAAAAGGAGAAATAATAGAAGTCAGAGTAAAAAAAGAATTTATAACTTTAAAATTGGCCGAAATGTTTCCAAATTATCATGCAGGGGAACCAAAAGTTCAAGATGATGACCCCACATAGTAATCAACAATTAGAAATAAAAATAATAAATTGATTTCTCCTGGAATAGAAGAAATCAGAAAAGAGGTTCCTCGATGGTCATACAAATTGTGGACCACGCTTGAACCAAGGGAATCTTGCTTCAAAGCGAAAACAGGAAGAACACACTAGAGACAGGCAACAGCCGACCTTGGTCGCCAGCACGACACGCTCTCTTGGCACCTTTCTCTCTTTCAGCCAGCGCCCGATGTACTGCTCGCTCCTCCCTTGAGTGGCTCTGCGCTGGGGAACTGGGTACCTGAAGCAACAACCGAGAAGGAAACGGTACGGTTCACTGATTCGAACAACAGAGCTCCAGATGATGAAGAAGAAGAAGAAGAAAACTAGATAGACTCCTCGCGCGAAAAGCGGGCAACTTAGGCACGAAACAATGCGGAAGGAGTACATTTCCGCCGTGTCGATGAAGTTGACTCCGGCACCGTACGCCTCATCGAGCAGTCGGAACGACTGCTGCAACGAGTTCTGCTCGCCGAACGTCATGGTCCCTAGAATAAATGGCAGCGAAGGGCAGCATCAACACAAGGAACAGAGCCATTCTAGAGGACACAGAACGCGTGGGCCACGACTCCTCTTCTCATCCCAATCGATGGATGACCAATGGAACAGAGATGGCGGCGGCGACCAGATTAGTGAGCAGGGGGCGTCGTACCGAGGCACAGCCGGGAGACGTTCAGGCCGGGAGCAAGGTTGAAGAGAGGAACCGCCATCTCTCACTCACTCCCGAGCTCGACCCTGTCGAGCTCGGCGTCTCTCCACCTGCCCAAGGCAGGAGGAACTCGCCTCTTCTGTACCGCAAGGAACGATCGGCCCTGGGAAAGCCACCACTGGCCGGAGCACGACCCAAAACGATTTGCCCACATCAAGACGTTAACTTTTCCAAGAATCTAATCTGCAAGAAATAAAATCAGATAAAGTCGACAATCACCCACACCCGACTGTTTGCATCATCAAACGACGAGCGCCGAAAGGAAGAGATAACCGCAAGTCAAATTTTCTACTAAAAAAAGAGTCAACCGTGTTGGGCAGTTTCAATAGCCCAAGGCACTCAGATGGCGACGCCAAAGCTCGCGCCTCACTTGGAGATCTCCTTTTTTTTTTCCCAAATTTGATGGACAGGTCAACACCGGTAATCACATGTTGGAGCCTTCATGATTGAAGATCATTTATTCTCTATTCAAAAACCCAATGAAGCAACCTCATCAGTTCTATGCCATCAACATATATAAGGTAAAACCGGATATTATATATATATATATATATATATATATATATATATATATATATATATATTAACATGAACATTTATAAAGTAAATAGAAGCAATTGCCCATTCACGGAATAAAATGCGTCGAAGCATAGTATAGAACCTACTTATCTGGGTATATATAAAAACTCATTCAGGTTTTATACGACACCCATGAATATTATTGTAAGATTGATAATAATAACACAAGAACATGGCGTTCTGGAAGTTGCCACCAAACGATCAAACGGAGGAGATCTTCCGCCAGATGAAGCATCGTCTGTGATCCCGCGTAATTTCTTCATTCGAAGCTCTCGAATCGACATGAAAGCTACAGAAACACTGCGACGAAACATCCTTGGACTAATGCTTAAGAGTTCTACAGCCATGGTCCTCAACAGAAAAGAAAGCTTTTCATTCACACCATCAACCCCCCTTCTCTCTCCTCTCTCTCTCTCTCTACCCCCTGGTCTGCCCCGGAGGAGATCCCCCCAGTCTGAAAAGCGCATTCACCGAGGGCTGCAGCAAGAAACAGAGCAGTGAGGGCGCGTGCAATGGAACCAGAGAGACAACGAAGCCTGCTGCCTGGTCCTTCACCTGTCTGAATGAGACCTGAAAGGGCTCCGGCTGCCCCCCACCTCGCGAACGGGCGATCGGCGATGGGCCCTGTACCCTCCCCCTCTGCCATCAGGGGATCCGGAGGGGGATCTCCGGGGAGAATAGTAATCGTCGTCGCCGCCCCGGCCCCGATACCTGCTCTCACAAAATCAGTCACCGCAGCAGATCATTTCAGATACAAAGAAAGAGGCCAAAGGCCGCAGGAAATATTATAAACTGCGAGAGATAATAATAATAATAATTATTATTATTATTATTATAAACTGCGAGACATTAAATTGATGTCAAATGGAGGGGGGTTTTCAAGGTCGATGATCTTGAATGCTAGATGGATATTAATGGGAGGGCAAAAAAGACTAAACAGCAGATTAACCGCAGAAGCAGAGAGAGAAAGCCAGCAGGGGCTGGTTTGTTTCAACAATCATAAAACCCTTTCGCTCGTAAAGGAATATTTAAAAATATGATCTTTACCTGCTCTTTCACAGTTTCCTGAACAAAATTATGAAACTTTTGAGTACTAATTCGGTGTACTTCCTTGAACAGCATCTGGAAACTTCACGCCCCATCTTTTTAAACCCCCACTATCTTTACTCTCAACAAAAGAATCAACACATTGAGGGGATCATCCACTCTATCATTAGCAGTGAAGGCTCTGATCGTCTCCAATTAGCCGGATCCCCATAATACTCTCTTTTGGCATATATAGGCTCTAGATTCTTTCTTAACTGGATCGTATACAGAACCAATATATCAATGTTTGAATCAGGAAACAGGACAAAAAAAAAGTATACGCTAATGTGAAAATATGACGAGCCTCACAAACCACATCATAATAAAGTAATGGTTGGTGGTGATGATCAATAATGAAGACTTCTCGATTGGCTTTGAAAATGAACAGGCAAGTAATCAGTAACGTTTGAGTCTCTTCTCTTTAGTCTTTAAACTTTAAAAAATCCACAGATTGTTTAGAATCTCTTTCACTTTAACCATCTGCATGAGCAAGATCAGAACATGTTATTCAGATTCACTGGAATCTCCTAGAAAGATCCTAAGAACAAGACAAACCCACAAAAAAATAATTATGGGCAACAAAAAGCTAGATTAAGGTGAACGAAGTGTCTTTTAACATGCCTTAAGAAGAAAGCAAACATAAAAAAAATGACAAAACGATAACCCACGGCTAAAAAAAGGGAAATTATGCGAGAAAATGAGCACGAGTGATATTTGAAACACGGCACGTGTAGATCACCCTACAATCACCGTACATGCGTCATGCAATAACAAATATCAACACCGACAAGAAAATAAATTATATTTCAATAAATCATAAAAAAATTAACACTATCACTTGGAAACTGCAGGTAACATGGCAGCACTTCAAAAATAACCCTTTTGGGGGGCAAACAGACTAACCTTTTGTAACACTTATTGGTTTAGAAATCAGACTCCCAAAGACTAACAAATAATCAGATGAAAATTTCACGTTGAGTACCAGTGTAAATTCTGCACCAGTGTCCACGATACATTATATGATAATCTGCAAAACTTATCATTCTATACGAGTGTACACGATGCAGGGATGCATGCACACACGCATGCATGTGCTTCATTTCATCTCAAAGAGGTAAAGGATAAAAAGTAGGGAATAGATAAAATCTTATCAACACTATTCAACTCTATAATAATGACGCTCTCCTCGGATGTCAAAAATAGTCACCAAAACCACCAGCAATACATTAAGGATACACTTTAGTACTGACCATGTAAATAATGTTCCCTTTTGAGGTGCATGATGATTAAAAATGGAGTCCAGGATGGCTCATATACAAGAAGCAAGAGGCATGATAGCCAAAAAAAAAACATCGGCGAAATTCATAGGAAAGAAAAGGGTTTTCGAGAAAAATTAACTGACTGACTATTCCTCCAATAATAAATGTTTTAAAATGTTATGCAGCCTTAGTTCTTAAAAACTTCAGCTCTAACTATATTTGTCCCGCCGTAGTTCAAGGCTCTGGAGCCATCATGGTGAAAAGCAGTCACTTCTGCAACTGTTCCCATGGAAAATTCCGATTGAGTTAAAAAACGATGCACCAAGCCAGGGATACATATGCAGTAGTGAATCAGTCATTCTTTAATTAAATCTTGAGCATATTCCAAAGCCTAAACAACCAGGAACAATCGCAGAAATAAAAGCAAAAACATGACATAACAAGGTAGACGAACTATCCTTTTATTCCTTCACACAGGCCTACGACTTTTCTAGAAAGTGGGGCAAGTCATTCCCACTTCATAACCTACAATAAAGGCTCAATAACGATCTAACTATGCACTCCGAAAATTGTGAATGAAGAAAAAACAAAAGAAGGAACTCAGACCTTGAATCATGCCCCGATGGTGGAGGAGAATATGAATAAGCTGCAAAGACAGAAATAAAACTGTGAGCATTTATTTGAGAAAAATTAGATTCAATGCAGCGTAATGATATGAAAGCCAAAAAATATATATATAAAGATACTGACAGCGATATTGACGCCTAGGAGATCTCATTGGTGAAAGCCTCCTTCCTCCAGGGTTTCTGACACTGACAATTTTCAAGGAAACGACATCAACAAGCATTCAGCGGCACCAAGAAACTTAACAAGAAAAAGGAAAACACTCGTTCCACGGAACAAGATACCGAAACAAAAAGGCACTGCTGACAAAATGTAAAAAGATCATACCCAACTCGTGTATTCTTGCGCATTTCTTGCGGGGTTTTCCTGTTTTCTTCTGCAAAAACTATTCTAATCTCACGACCACCTATCACCTTATGATTCATCTGTTGTTTCGCCTCAGCTGCATCTTCTGGGTTGCGGAATTTTACAAATCCGAAACCTCTAGGTTCCCTGGGGAGAAAACATTCAAACATTTGATGTCGTAAGAAGAATTTGGCACAAAAATTAAAAAATTAGTAAGGATAAAGTAACGGAAATAATAGGGAAACGATAATTATATTAATAAAATGGGGAAAATAAAACAAGAAACTTCCTAAATCACCCTTTTTAGCCAAGAATTGGCAAAAACACTCGTGAAGGCATAAAATTCTAAACGTAACTTACAACAGTGTAATCACCACAAAGCCCATAAATGTACGAGAGCATCCCATTTCCAAAAGGGAGGATATTAAGCTATACGGCAGGAGTAATTTGGTAATTTTTTCATTATATGTGCCCTGGCTAAACGGAATGTGTAACAGTCGTGACCATGAAAGCTGGTTATGGGCAAAGGTGAGAGCACACATAGTGCAGCAGGACAATCCTTCTGAAGGTACAATGAAGATAAAAAAAAGTCATAACAGCCAAAGTTGCATATACACAACTCCCAAGGTTATGATGTGGTCCTAACTAATCAGTACTTGGCGCTGTGATTAGCAACACAACTCAGAAACGAGTAAACAATAAGGTCATCAAGAAAAGCGACACTAGGGGCGAATGGGGCGAAGTGAAAATGTTTTGAAATGCGTCAATTTTCCCGAAACTCTCAATGGCATCAACTTTTTCCCAGGAAGAAACAACATTAGCCAACCAGGGAAGATTGAAGCAACCAGGATGGAAATCTACATTTGTCAAGAGCTCCGCTCGAGCAGAGAATTCTAAATTTGTTTAAAGGCTACCTACTTTGGCCTATTTTCGTCGCGTTCATCCTATTATTGTGCTATAACACTATTCTATATACGACGGGACGACTAAACCTGATTTAGAAAAATAAATTTTAGCGAACAAGATGCTAGCTTTCTACATAAAAATACTCAACCTAACCTATAGTGTGAAAATGCTCTTAAATTCCTCATCAATGGAGAATTCTGCAAATATGAATCCAAAAATAAAAGAAAGAAATACGTGGGACACGTGATTACAAGAAATGACACAGAAAAAAGAACAGCATCTAAAAAACAAAGCATACCCGGTGTAGTAATTTTTTGGAAGATAAACATCCTTCACGGGACCAAAACGCTCAAATGGAATTCTCAGATCTTCTTGCCTGCAAAATTAAATTAAAGACCAATCAGCATAACAAACCTTCCACGTTGGAAAATTCATTAAATGTATCCACTAAATTATCATAACGAACTTCTAGTTGCTTTGCGTTCATCTCAACAACAAAGGGGAACAAGAAACGGACAAATAAAGTCAAGATCTACCATATATAAATCACAACTCAATAGACTCACGCAACCCCAATGCTGCTTCTTGTTTTTGATGGCAATACACCATAAATTCGGATGACTAGCTTATGTTTTGCAACCGACCTTGAAACGCGCCTCAACCATACGTATATCGTTACGAAACCATTTGGATGGAGTTCAGTGTGATTAAATTAGTGAAGGAAATCTTTCTTAAAGGAAATTGGACTCTAATAGCGAAACTTCCTTCGTGTTTTCCTTGATAGAAACTGACCAACTCAAAAAATCGATTTACATCTGTGAATGTTTTTATAAACCAGGAACAACCCGGAAAAATTATCCACTCCGAGGTGAAAGGGAAAAGAGCGGGGATAAGGAAGCCCCCAAGAATAATCTACGACGCGGGCCTTCCATGCAGGCCAAGCGTGCCAATGAAACCCTTCGGTCCAGTAAGACGACCAGCGACTGGGGGGAGGCAAGAAGACGTTGCTCACTACTAGAGTTTTGATCGACTTTTCAAACCTGAACTGAGCGAACAGTTTCAAGAACGTAGAACAGTTTCCTAGTTCCTTCTTTTCGTCTAGAGGGATTTCCATCCAATCCTAACGTTCCAGAGAAAAACCAGTAGCCTGAGGAAGTAAAAATCTGTACCGCGATTAAGCCAGTGAGCACGAACGAAAAGCACGGTAGAGACGGGGTGAAAACAGCTCGAACCTGGCGTCAAGAGGGAGGTTCCGAATAAGGAGGCCGGAAGGGCCGGAAGGGCGACGGTCACGGAACCCCCTGCCACCGCGGTACCGGTCCTGAGGTTCATCGTAGTGCATCCGGCGTGGAGGGCTGCGGCTGATGCGCCTAGGGCTGAAACTCCTGCTCCGGCTCCTGTATCTCCCCATATCCGAGACGAAGAACGATAACAAAGGCCCTGCCGGGAATCGAGATGGAAGGCGACGACAACAGCGGAGCTCTGCAGAAACAACCCTAGCCCGCCCACCCTCACCGTCGGGGGAGACTGCAGGGGGAGACGAAGCCACGCGTTTTTATATGCAGACGGGGTCACTCCAGAGGAACCCGGCTTGGATCTGAACCGGGCCGAACCCTCGCTCCCTGAACCGGGCTTACTACATAAAATTACGGATCAATTAATTCCTTCAAATTTACTTGAGTTTTTTCTATCTATTTTTGCGTTTTAATAATAATTAAGGAATATTCTCGCGTGATACTCAATGTCTATGTCATAAAATAGAATTAAATAAATGTAAATATTGGGAATGGGTCTGATTATTAAATCGAATTAACATAGGATATTCTCATCTACCATTTTTCATAAATAAGTAAATATAAATTTTTATTACTATGGATGATGATAATCGGACTAATATTCTTATGCCAGCGCAATTCTCGTGCCCAATATATATTTATAATATATACAAATTATATAGATATGTCGTGACATATTTATGCTCATAAAAAATATAATTTATTGCTTAGTTATCATCCTCAAAAAATAGCACTGTTAATTAACCACAATGGTCATAAAATTGGCATGAATTTGCACGTTATTTTTCACACGTGTATATTACGACCAGCATTAATAAGATAGAAAATAACGAATGCCTATTATTATGGTCACAAAATCTCACAAATAAACTTGAGTATTATCTAGCACCTGCATATCAAATACGTGAATAATTATAAAAAAAACTCGCAGTACTATGACTTCTCATATGATATAGTTGATTAAGCAAACCCCGTAAAATAAAATAGGCACGTATGTAAATAATAATTAAGTGATTATTTTTTCCATCATTGCCGGGTAGGGTTCAATCTGGGTGTTCTTTTGACGAAAAGGGGGGCAGGGGGGCCTTGTCGAAAATGATAATTGTTGTTGGAAAATAATGAAAAATCGGTGCAGAGATGGACGGCTCCATTAGACTTTGGTAAGGACACGATATATGATTTTTTTAAAAATTTGTTTGTATTAATTTATTCGAATGTAATTATGTGCCATTATTTAACATAATTCCGGTGAATAAAAAATATATATTGAACACATGGCATCGTGATCTTGTGGGATGGAGTTATCCGGGAATATGGAGTGGCGAATTTTGCGACCCGAGGGTGAATCTAGTATTCTAGAGTTCGTCGTTTAGCCCGCAATTCTCCATTTTTTTGGTTTAATTCGCAGGTGAGGACGAGGGGTCCCCTCTATAACTAGCGCTCGAGGCCTCGCCCGGTATGGGCAGCTGCAGCCTCTCTCTTTCCCCTCGGACGGAACGCTCTTCCACCTCCTCCACCGCTCCGACGAGAACCGCAGAGCCCACAAGAACCAGGCTTCCCCGCACTCTTATCTCCTTTTCGGCGCTTCATGGCGCCCACCGCTCAGGCATCTCTCCCATCCCTCCGCCGGCTTCCTTCCTCTGCTTTGCCCAATTATTCCGTCTTCTTCTTACTGGTCTTCCGTCCGTGCGCCCACAGGTGACCAGCACGGTGGCCGACGGCGGCATTCGCGGCGATGGGAAGCCCTCGCGGGGCGGCGGTCCGAGCAATTTTAGGGCCGTCAAGTGCAATCCCCGCCTGTCGGAGCAGGCCAGGTCGTTGCGAGGGGTGGTGGCGGAGCTGCTCTCCTGCGCCAACCCGGAGAAGCCCATCGTCTCTCTCGGCGTCGGCGACCTCTCCAGCCACGCCTGCTTCCGGAAGGCCCGAGACTTCTCCAAATACGTCGCGGAGGCCGTCTCGTCCGGGGACTTTGACGGCTACCCTCCCTCCTGCGGCTACCCGTTCGCTCGCCGGTAAGCTCTTCCGCGTTCCCGTCGAGAAGAAAGCCGAGCTTCAATTTTTTATCTCATTTCTCTGCGATTCCTCGCCACTACGCTCGAGCTGACTGCGGCTGCCGAGCCGAGGTCAGCCGACGGCCGGTGCCGGCGAGCGGCACTGCGGCGGGAGCTGCGCTCGCCGCAACACCCGGCTAACCCAGTTGGATTGATTATCCAACGATTAACAGCGTGTCGTTGGGTCTGGCCGGTCTTTCAACAGCTTCATTCCGCTTAATCTAGAACAAGACACGGGCTTTCAAACCAGTTCCCCTCCCCCGACGAAGAAGACAAGAAATAATTAAAGACAGGGTTATCGACGATAAATGGGTCTCCTTGTCCGAGTGGCCCTGGCGTGCTACCATGCTCCTGCCCTCAAACCCATCTACGTGGCGGCCGACGCCCCACCGATTTCCCCCAGCATTTTTACTCGGGATGGGTTTTATGAGGTGAAGGAAGTCGACACCTGGAACCCATCAGGGAATCTCGAACGGCGATCTACCGCCGCACGTGAAAATTTGATTCGTATTCGTCAATTTTTGTTTTTGGTGATGATGTGATCGTTGGCGTGATATTTATTCGAGCTCCAAGCTAGCAAATGGAGTTGGAGATTTGGCTGTTCTGAAAGGGTTTGTCTCTATGGATGTGATCATCCGGCAGGGCCGTGGCGGAGTACCTGTCGAGGGGTACGGCGGCGGCCGGCGGCGGAGCGGTAGCGACGGCGGCGGAGCACGACGTCTTCCTTACCTGCGGGGGGACGCAGGCGCTGCAGGTGTGCCTGGCGGCGCTGGCCACCCGCGGCTGCAACGTGCTGCTGCCGCGGCCTGGCTTCCCGCCCTACGAGGCCACCTGTGGCATGCACGGTATCGAGCCCCGCTTCTACGACCTGCTCCCGGGCAGCGCCTGGGAGGTGGACCTTGCCGGCGTCAGGGCCCTCGCCGACGATCGCACCGCCGCGATAGTCGTCATCAACCCTAACAATCCCTGCGGCGCCGTCTTCTCCCGGCGGCACCTCCTCCAGGTACAACCCACACCCATCGCTGCCGCCGCCTCCCGTAATCCCTACAACTTGCAAATGAACTTCTTTGCGTCTGCAGATCGCGGAGGTTGCCAGGGCCCTGAACCTGCCCGTGATCGCGGACGAGCTCTACGGGCACATGGTCTTCGGGGAGGCCGAGTTTGTCCCAATGGCGGTTTTCGCGGCGGTGGCCCCCGTCCTCACCATCGGAGCTCTCTCCAAGCGGTGGCTCGTCCCTGGCTGGCGGCTCGGATGGATCGCCGTCAACGATCCCTCCGGCGCTCTCCGCCAGGTGCGGCCTCCCCCATGAATGTGCATGCACACGTTCATCCTTACCCGTTCTTCCTTCCGATTCAATCGCGACTGATTGATCGTTCGCTTGCTTGATTTTTGCAGGTTAAGATGGCTATCGAGAGGTTCATGAACATCTCCCTGGGACCAACCTCTATCATTCAAGTACCTCTCTCTCTCTCTCTCTCTCTCTCTCTCTCTCTCTCTCTCTCTCTCCCTCTCCCTCTCTCTCTCTCTCTCTCTTTCTCCCTCCCTCTCCCTCTCTCTCTTCTTTCTCTCTGATGGGGTGAGATATCAGGCTGCGATTCCCCCTCTGCTCTCGACTTCATGCGAGGAGTTCCACCGGCAAGTTTTGGTGGAGCTGGAGTCGTCATGTGACCTGCTCTACAAGAAGATGGTGCAGGTGGAGGCGTTCAAGTGCTACTCCAAACCGAAGGGAGCCATGTTCACCATGGTAAACCAAATTATTTGGATGACTAACCTTATTATATCAGATTATACGATGTAACTAGATGCTCGTCTGGGTCTGCAGGTCGAGATCAACGCGAGCCTCCTCCCTGGCATAGGAGACGATATGGACTTCGCTAGAGAACTGATGAAGGAAGAATCGATACTGGTTCTGCCGGGTAATGCCAAGCTATAAATTATTAAGCTTTGACTTTAATGCCAGCATCAATTTACCGCAATCTGCAATTTTCCCCTCGCGAGAACTTCCCTAACATCCAGAAAGATTGCTTTTTTTTGTAATGCCGACATTGATTGCCCGAGAAAGGATAGTCCGCAAAACGCCGCCTTTTTTACTGTTCGTCATGGTCAACGGCCATTAACGATCTGCGTTGAAATCTTCTAGGATCCGTGGTCGGCCTGAAGAACTGGATCAGGATATTTTCGGGGTTCCAACAACTATACTGGAAGACGCCTGTGACCGCATCAGAGGATTCTGCGAGCGACGACAAGGACGCCGACCGGATCACACGTCGATACTCTCCACACTCTCCTCGAGCAACAGAGAAACCCGGGTGTGAGGAAGCAGAGTACATATCCCCTGTATAGTTTTTGCAGACCCATGTCGAGTAATACTGGGTATTCGGTAAATCGTACCATACATACAACCTTGCTTTATGGCGCTGTAAAAATATAGAAGAATTGAACAGCGGCGAGAAAGAATGATTCGGAGAGCGGGAGGAACGGAAGGCGTTTCCCGCCTTCTGCTGATTCAAAAAACTGGATGGGACGGGGGAAGCCGGAGATCAATGGGAAAAGATGCGGCATCAGATCCACTGGATTTACAGTGCGGCAGGGCAAAACATCGGGGTAGAGAAAGTCGACGGTAGGGGGAGCCTAGAATTCCTGGGAGACAGATCCGATTTCCCCCTTCCCCTTCCCCGTCTTCTTCGGGAGGAGCGTCTGATGAATGTTGGGGAGCACGCCGCCGTTCGCGATGGTCACGGTCCCGAGCAGCTTGCTCAACTCCTCGTCATTCCTCACCGCCAGTTGAATGTGCCTCGGCACGATCCTGTTCTTCTTGTTGTCCCTCGCCGCGTTCCCTGCGAGCTCGAGAACCTGCGCAGAACGGGAAGCCTGAATCGCGCTATCCCGCGCAGAGGATGGATGGAAAGGGGAAAAAAAACCAGAGAGCGATCAGGTCTCACCTCCGCAGCGAGGTATTCAAGAACAGCGGAGAGGTAGACGGGGGCGCCGGCACCAACGCGCTCGGCGTACCTTCCCGCCTTGAGGAAGCGAGCGATCCTGCCGACGGGGAACTGGAGGCCGGCCTTCTGCGACCGGGACACCGCCTTAGAGGCCTTCGGCCTGCCGCGGCCGCCCTTCGTCGTGTCGGTGGAGGGCATCCTGTCCTCCTTCCTAATACTTTCCCTTGGCGAAGAAGTTGCAGAATGCAGAAGCCCGCGAAAGAACCGAACGCTCGGTCTGGCGGTTCGCCTTCTATATATAAAGGAGAGATTCTCGCTTCTAATTGGTCCGCTTATTTTACCCGGATCGATGACGTTGCAAAAAACCAACCATCAATCCAACGGCTGAAGTCGAGCGTCCGTCGGGCTCAGGAGGATGCTCCCAGATGTACGGCACGTGTGAGAAACGACTCCCCGAATCAAGCGCCACGTTGCCTTGTTTAACTCGGTCTTTTCTACAGGTTACTTCGTGCATAAATAATAATTTGACTTCGTACCTCAACTACGGCAATTTTGTTTGTGCCCATTTTCAATTATCGTAAAAAATTGTAAACGGGCGATAAAATCATTTATCTCCATTTTGATTTTTAACTCTTATTTTTGTTTCTATAATATTCTAATGTCATCAAATTTTAAGCATCAAGCATTTATGACAGTAATTAACGAGTTCCTAAAAAAAAATTTCCTATCCAATAATTCACCTCGCATAATATATATCGAAAAAATTAATATGCATAATAATAAAAATATTAATTCCATAATAATTTATCCCAAATATGGAATTTCTAAGACCATAGCCTTACAGTGGTTATCCTTCCCAACAACATTGTCGAGTTGGGGCAAATACTCGTAACAAACTAATTTATTATTTAAAATGGTTACTTAAATATTTAGAGAAAAACTGTCTGATCAGGTAGTTAAATACACTTAAAATGCAATTCAGACCGCCCAATTCCACGTGACGAGTGTGATAACAAGGTCAACGTAGGGGCTTTGGTGGATAGGGCGGGGCCGGCATCAGACCCGAATGAAATCCTAGTTGGTCCCTTTATGAGGCGGTTAGAGAGAGGAGAGAGAGAGGAGAGAGAGGAGAGAGAGAGGAGAGAGAGGAGAGAGAGAGGAGAGAGAGAGAGAGAGAGAGGAGAGAGAGAGGAGAGAGAGAGGAGAGAGAGAGGAGAGAGAGACAGGAGAGAGAAAGGGAGATTTGACCCCGAAACAGAGAGTACGCACCGCCAAAGAGTCACAGCTCCCAAGTAAGGCCAAACCTGTTAAATCGGGCATCAGTTTAAATAATTTATTGAGTATCTTGCCACGAGGACGTGGAGGTGACGAAGGGGAAGTTCTTAGTTTACTCCATTATCGGTCCAGCGCGCCGCCAACGGAATAGACATGATTATCCCATCACTCTATCTGCAAATACAAACAAGTCAAAGGATAAATTGGTCATTTACGTCGAGTTTTGAGAGTCAGCTCACGCGACTGTCGGGCGTTAATTACCCTTAGGGCCTTAATAATAAAATCTATTAGGAAGAAGCCCCTGTACTTTTAATGTCTTAGTTTGCAGGAACCGCGTGATGGCGAAGATTCAGGAGGACATAAGACAAACTTTCTTACGATTATTTTAAGTCCTCTTTCTGTAACGAGGGTAGTCCTCTCATGAAATGGACCTAAAGGAAATAGTAATAAATACAGGGGTTTTATGCAATATGAGAACTTTGTAGACTCAAAATGCACGAGGGCGGCGGAGATGCATGAATCCCCCCCGGAAAGTGGTAATTTTTCAATAAATCCTCCAAGACTGCGGAAACTGCGCGTAAGCGCCTGCCGTCCGTTGGCGGCGGCGGGAAAAGAACGCGCCGCGCACACGCGAGGGCAGCCAGCTCTCCCGGATATATGGGGTGGATATTTGGCGGGGCCCACTCTCATGGCGACATCCTGAAGCGTAAAAATCTAAATAAGAAAATAATTAGGCGAAAATTGCACAGGCAGGACAGGCGTGGTGGTTTAGACTATTTAATTAAATAATATAGGGTTTTAAAAATGTGCTGATGTCGGAACTATGTCGACATCGCGGTAGATTTTGACAAGTCAGCAATGGGGGTCCACATGAGGAGGCGGGTCCCCGTCGCGTCCGGTTACCGCTAATCGCCTACCGCCATTCGCTTCCGTTCTTCCCCTCTTTCTCAGCCCCAACCTCCGCCCCCCCTTCCCCGCCCCCCAAGCGGCCGCAGCTGACAGAGGGAATTGGGGCGTGGCGGGGGAATGGAGGGGTCTCCGTTCCGGCCGGTGTCGTCCACGGCCGCTCCGTCGTCTTTGTCTACTCCTGATCCCGGGCTGAGGTCGCCGGCGATGGAGGAGCTACCTGATTCTGGAGACGGACCGGTGGACGAGGCTGCGGGGATCTGGGATTGGGGGAACCTGCTGGACTTCACCATCGAAGTTGACGAACCGTTTATGGCGTCATGGGAGCGGGAGGACAGGCACCTGGAGGCTTCGTCACCACCGTCAGCGCCGATCCCCCCGGCGCCGCTCCAGGAACCGTCGCCGGGGTCTTCGATCCAGACGAGCACGACTGCGGGGGAGGAGAGGGCTGGCGCAGGTGGCCCGAATCGTGTTCGTAAACGAGATCCGAGGCTGGGGTGCGAGAATTACCTCGCGGGTAGAATCCCCTGTGCTTGTCCAGAGCTTGACCGCAAAGCGGAAGAGGAGGAGGAGCAGGCAGCGAGGGCTATCGCCGGTGGAGGGAGAAAAAAGGTGAGGACAGGGGGGACGACGGGTGTCGCACGGTGCCAGGTTCCCGGGTGCGGAGCTGATATTAGAGAGCTTAAAGGCTACCACCGCCGTCACCGGGTATGCCTAAGATGTGCGAATGCATCGTCGGTGTTTTTGGACGGCGAGCTCAAGCGCTACTGCCAACAGTGTGGCAAGTAAGGGTTATTTTTCTTTGTTCTAAAAAGCGCCCATTTTCTTCAACCATGGCGGTAGTACGATTGACTTTCCTTTCTCTGCGATTAATTTGAAAGAAAAGAGAGGAAGTTGCTTTTTTTCGATTCATTTGAATTATCACTGATGTTGGAAAAAAAAAGGACAATTAAATGGGCAATTGTGCTTAAACACCCAAGATAGCTGACAAAATTGAAAGGCAAACCTTAACTATTAATTATCGGTTGACTTCTTTGCTAGCCATCTTCGGAGAATTCGGCTCATAACTGGTTTGGGAAGGCTGTCGCAGTGGGAGAAAGCAGAGATGTTGGAATGATGCTTTTGAACCTTGCAGCCTGAACTCTTTTTGGCCAAGAATGGGGTACGGGCCAAATAAGTGAAGATTTGGTTTATGTTTGCATTATTGAGTGGTCAGGGGCTGCACACATTTTCGGATGTACTTGTCCAACTAGCTTGACGGGACTCTGGATCGAATTGAAAAACTCCTGGATTTTGAGATCACATGGGAATTGTTAACGCCACAATGAACATTTTGGGCAATGGAACAAAATGGTTTGTGAAGAAGCTGGTATCATCTGCAGGGCGATTAAGGTAGTAGAAGAATGGATTGGCATCTTATTCGAGTTCACCAATTTAGGCTGATACAAGAAACGACTGGGTTGAAGTTTTTTATTTAGAAACTCTCCACTTTATCTAGATTTATTTCTCTAATTTTTTCATTGTTAGGTCTGATTGGGGCTGCGTTTTTGTGCATTGGTTTGTGACGGCCCAATAGTGAATGTGTATTCGGTTCAAAACTTCTAGTGCTTTGGTATTGCGTTCTTTTGTCCCCTTAGTTCAAATGTTCGCCCACATTTGAAGGTTATTTTTCGCACAGCGTAGTAATTTATCCTGAATACTTGCATCAGCTTGCCAACATTTCCTGTCGGATAATCAGGTGACAATTTAATTTAAATAAAATGTTCCTGTATGTTATTTTGGGAAGATGCTTCGTATAATTAGTTAATTTGGAGTCGGGAAGTTGAAGTCGCAGGATGCAATCGCGTACAGTTGGGTATGCCTGTTGTCAGTTTACAACGCTTGCACCTAACGGGGTCAAGCACTTCTGGAAGCCCATATCTTGTGAAAGGAGAGTCTTTTGGCTACTTCTCACTACGGTTTTAATAAATCAGTGATGGGCATGAGACGTACATTATACACTGCGGGATGAACATCAACTTATTTATAAGATCTATAAGCATGCTGAAGGGACCTAAACTAGAGTGTGAGGTAGAAATCTGCAAATTGAGCTGATGTACTGCAATGGTTCGGGGTCTCAACTTCATAACTTATATGCTTTGCAAGTTTTATGTTAGTGAATTGCTGTGGTATTTGCCGTCAAACCTGAAAGAAGGAATATTGACTTCTATGTGTTGCAAACTCATGTTATTTTGGAGACACTGACTAGTTGATTGTTGACATTTGACTTATTATTATTTATCCTTATGTGATGTATCTCTTGTATTTCTTCATCTTCTCAATCTGCTTACTTAACGTGATTATTTAAGGAAAAAGAAAATTGATCAGGATCATATTTCGTCAATGCAGCATTTCATCTTGGATAAACCCAGAGAATAACCGTTCTTAACTGACTACCAGGTTTCATGTGCTGCCTGACTTTGACGAAGGAAAACGTAGTTGTAGAAGAAAACTAGAACGGCACAACAGAAGAAGGAGAAGGAGATCAGTTGATCACAACAGTTTGGCGGAAAATGAAAAGGAGCCTCTGGTTAGTTTTCTACCAGATGTTGCATATGAAGATGAACCAAAAAAAGGTGAGAGTTGATCGAGGCTGACAAAAATCGTGTTTCATTATATGCTGATTTTTTTATTCTCCTTGTTGAGGAGCACAGAAATGGAACAAATGCGACGCAGAAAATCCTGAAGACATCTGTAAATTCTTATAGTTTTAGGAAGTGAATTTGGCTATGGCACATAAAATTTGAAAATGTATATTGATTTCAGGCATTTTCAAAATGTGAATTCAAGTAGAAGTGGAGTTTCGTCTGGATCACTCAGTTTGACATTTTATTCTACCCTTTGTTCAGTTATTTTTATCTAAGTTCTCTCAGTAATATTGTATTTACATGTCTAAATGAAGTGTTTTTCATAATTTCCATGCGTGGTTCATGTACTACTTTTCACTCGATTTAGTTTACCGTTAATTGGGTTCATCATTTATGCATTCTACATTATTGGAGCCTTCTATTTTTTGTAAGTGTCATGCTTAAACTATTTTGTGCAATAAATGTTTGATGTTGCCACCCTATTCCTTAGCTTCCTATAAGAAAGGCTTGATCAGATCTTTGGTCAACGACAAGAAGAGAATTGAAAGTTGGGATTTTATCTTGAGACTCGCATTCTCTCATATCTGCATTATGACAAGTTGCAAGGGGACTTTTTGTGTTGCTGGATTGCTTCATGGGGGGTCATGACACCGTATGGCATTCTTTCAAAAGTTAACTGCTTAGAGAGTTATTCCTCTGGAAATGATTCCTATGACTCTTTCCCCTCTGTTTTCAATACTCCATGCTTGATGCTGAAGAGAAGAATGGCTAGGCTCTACTTCCAGGGAGGCGATATTATAGATGACTGACAGCGGACTTTTGCGGGAAGAGATGGCATGGTCTTATGTTATAGACTGTTGAGGATATTAGTATCACCTCCTAACAAAGTGGCTTTTACAGCAAATAGATCATTTACTCTTCAATTGATTGGGGGGAGAGTTACATGGTTACGGATGATTTCTTCCTGTACTACAAGATTTTTAGGCACTTGTCTCTATTGCTCATCAATTGTGGTGGATAAATCATTGCCATTTGATGTTTTGTCTGAAAAGCTTATTGGCAACACTGAATGCTGAGTGAATTCATCGGACTTCACTAAAACACCGAAATCCTGACCTAGAAGTCATGCGACACATATACCCACAGGAAAGCCAGTGGGATGGAGAATTCAACTTATTCGCCTGCTTCCCTTTTAGCGAAATTAGAGGGTATAATGAGTTTGTAATCACAATATTTGAAGTAATCTCTAGTATCAATTAACATTTATCGACAACATCATCATCGGGTGGGGTTTACCTGATTTGTGTTTCCCAGGGATAGAAGAATCTGGGTCGATTAGCAAGTTTCATGCAATGTAAAATGGTTCTTGAAGATTGTGTCTCTCTGAATGTCTAGTATTTTACAATATTTTCAGTTTCATGAAGAAGTTCTGTTCAGTCACTTCAAGCACGTCTTTGGGTAGAATTTTCCCTGGCCTTGGGTCGTGCTTTGGAGAACCAATAAAAGGACCTCTTGATTCTTAGTTTTCATGAACATCAGTTTTTTTTGAAAGGCTGGGATCCCATATTGAAGGCAAATAGTAAATCGGGATGAAGGAGATTACGTTAAGACTCACTAACAGCACCTCATGCTCTGTAGCAGTTTGAAAGACTTTCCCGCCTCACCCAAGACTGATGCATCAAAAAGCTTCATAAAAAGCAATGCATTCAGTGACTCCTAAGATTTTTGATAAAGCATGCACAGTCATAACGATCCGATCCCTGGCGCCCTTGTGTCAGTGATTACGACAATCATTAGAAAACCCCAATTATCAATGGTCTTTATTGTGTGATCCAGAAATATCTCAGCACCTTGAGTTCCTTTGTTGCTCCTAGACGTCAGTCAGTATTAAGAACCTCCATCTTTTCTCCTCATAGGTTTTTATCAAATAAATATGTATCTTAAATAAATAGATTTTTTTTTCACTAGATCATGATCCGTATATATGGAAAATAATTTTTTTGTTCCGTTTGCAGTTGATGGCGAATTCTCAAATGGAGATTCTGGTGGTTTGAATGATCTTTTTGTGATCAACAAAACTGTTGGAACCGAGATGTCGTTGGAGCCAGAAGATAGAGATACTTCTCCTGGTCTTTCTGTTCCCAGTTTCCATACTATTCAGAGTAATAACACTGTATCTCTTGTGGCTTCTGATGAAAATCAAACGGAAGAAAAAATCGAGAACACCAAGTCCACTATTTCTTCATCATTTCGTGAAAATAAGAGTATCTATTCATCCATGGTAGGTGTACATTATCTTGACTTTCTTTGGTAATTTCCTCTCCTGTGCCAATTCAGGTCATCCTTTCTCTAACGAGGAGAATATGGTGTATTACGTGTTTGCAGTGTCCAACAGGTCGTGTATCATTCAAGCTGTATGACTGGAACCCTGCTGAATTCCCAAGACGACTCCGGCATCAAGTACATTTATAAGTTTATAGACGCAGTTTAGTATTTGCAAGGAATTTTGTATTTTAACTGATGCTTCTGGTTCTTTACTGACGGCTTGTTTTTTACTCCAAATTTTTAGATCTTTCAATGGTTGTCAAGCATGCCTGTAGAGTTGGAGGGGTATATACGTCCTGGATGTACCATTCTGACACTCTTCATTGCAATGCCACAGTCTATGTGGGATAAGGTGTGATTTGATATCTTTTAAGTTCTGTTCTTGAACTATCTTATGGTATTTGATGCTTAATATGTGTCATGGAACAATAGTGTGCTGGAATGTCTCTGGCAAAAATGATGAGGGATAAACGTGGATTATGGCCATCACTGAATTCATCCACCAATGAACATGATACCCTCGATATTTTGAAAATCATTTTATTGATGGAGATCGTTCATTCTTTGCTGCACTCTGATTCTGATCCAAAACAGCCATATATCTTAATCTGAAGTTTGGGGGAGTAGTAAAACCTCTCCATGAAGTGGAAAATAAAAACCTCAACTAGGGCTTGAGTAAATATGACGTGGATCAGCTGTGACCCAGCAGAAGAAGGGTTTTTTTGCTCTTGCCTGAAGAGGCAAAGGAATCAAGGAAGAGCAGCAGATGCCTGAAGACGACAGAGGAAAATGAGGACAGACGTAGAAACTGAGGAAGAAGTTGGAAGAGGAATAAAAGAAAAATCTTATCCGGTGCTGGCCTCTGGTTGCTGTGGGTTGGCTTCCTTCGATCTTTCGCTTTCTTGCTGCTCAACCCTTATCCTTGACTGTTGCACGACCTCGGACTGTCAGTGCATGGGGTGGGCTACCCCTCAAGATTTTTATTCTACTTGTGTTCTCTTTTACTTATAATACTTTTCCTGTGTACTTTATTAATTACGAGAACGGTCTTTTTGTTTTATTTCTTCTCACCCCAATTAGGCTATCCCCTCAGATCCGCTGTGCCAATCCAACAGGGTCGAAATGACTGTCATGATTACCTTGCTTTTAATGGCAGGTTCATTGACACGAATGTTGTCCCGTTAAAATTCTATTTTTCTTTTTTTGTAAACTTTCCTACTTTGTAAAGTTTCGGAATGTAATTATGCCGGAAGGAAGTCTTCTCTGATTCCTAGATTTTCTTTTTTGTAAACACTATTATCATAACTTCCTTTGTTTTTTTCTAATGCTTTATGAAAAACTACTTACATTATGGCTACCTTGTGCAATATGGAACTCTTACCCTTGTTGCGCTCAAAATTGTACTCTATTGCCTTCTTATATCTTTTAGTTCCATTATTGCCTTACTACGTTGCTACAATGCGGTGTTCTCACCACAACATGAAGAATGTTAACTCGAAAAACAACATATAATTAAAAACATATTTTACAAAGTTCACTCCTCTGTGACCACAGACGAGAGGGCTAAAATAGACGCTAAATCTTGTTGATAACAAGGATAGACGAAGGTTTATAGGAGGACAAAACAATAAGATCGTATTAATTCTTTAATACCAAACGATTAAGATGTTCTTCACTGATTGTACTTTTCGCTCCATACAGTTGTCCAAGGAGTCAGCAACCTACATAAATGATTTGCTGAAGGCACCGAAAAGTATGCTTTCTGGGAGAGGAAACATGTTGATTTATCTGAATAACAAAGTTTTTCAGGTCATGAAAGGTAAGCACATGATGTTCCCGAGTTGGCTGATGTCATGTCATGTGCTTTTTTACCCGCTTAATTCTATTGTCTAGTTAGTTTGGTAACTGTGTTCCGATGGTTTCTTCGGATACTGATTTATTTGTCTTCTACTAAAAATCATTTAATTTCAGTTTCATAAATGAATGTTGTGTCTTAATGTTAAATGATTCTGTAGTATGCGCTTTTTGAGTAAATTTTCTGATGTACTGATTGCGAGTGTCTCCAATGTTCTCTCATTGTAAAGATAATTGCAAATGATCCCTATTAAGTCGTTTGTGCGGTTTATACTTGCTTAAATAAGTAATGAATAGGTAGCTTATCTCATTCTCATTTTTCATAACCCATCGTATCATCAATTTTTTCTCAATGTTTTCTACAAAATTGTTTGTTGTGTACTCTGAGCTTTCTAGACTTCGGTTTATATTTTTTTGGACCAAAACGTAATGGGGATCTACATACCAGCTGGATGACACGCACACAAGAGTTGTCAATTCTGTGAAGGATCAGGCGAAGGAGACGGACATTACGTTTTCTTTATCCCACTTATCCATCATTGGCAAGGGAAAACCCTGGAGGATTACATCCAAGTAAAGAATTAGGGGAAACGAATCAAGGAGATTAAAGCTACAGATAAGAAGCAGTCAAGTACTTTGGTTGAAAGTGACATTTAAATCTTATGTTTGCATAATCATATTGGAGGAAATGCTTATGGGAAACTGGATACGAGCTTTTATGAAGATGGAAAAAATGTGACTCCATGAGATTGTGTGAATATACCATATTAGGAGCGGTTGTTTTTACACCATTTTTCTTTTGAGGCAATGAGGTTCAGCCCCCCATCCGCTCTCTTTTTTTGAGTACTCTCTCTATCCAACCCCTCCCCCCCCCCCTCCCCCCCCTCCCGGGGACTGTTATATCTTCTAGCAGTTTTTATTTTTCAGGACTCTGCTTTCTTGTATTCTTCCTGGGAACGTGTTTTTAGATAACCTCTTTTGGAAGATGAATGAGGATCCAAAGGCCTGGTACTTTGATGTGTTCCGTAGAGAATCTCCTGGTGTAGTTTTTCTGAAATCATTACCCTGCTGCATCCACGAAATTGCTACGGGGTGGCTTGGAATTCTGCCATCTATTCATGGATCATGACTGAGAAATGTACCTGGCAACATTTGAATTTAACGGTCTAAAGCTTATTTGTAAACGCTAACTTCCCTGATGATGCGAAGGAGTCTGTTATGGATGCGTTCATTGGCTTTCCATGTTATAATGTCTATCGAAATCTTTCATTTTGTCATAGTTGTGCTGTCATTTACACAATTGCCCAATTTGAATTCTGTTACAATTCGAACAAATGATCAGCAAAAGTTGTTAAAAGCGACGTAAATTGTTATACAATGGTTAAGTATGTTGATGCTTTGGCTATAGTGAGGATAAATCTATCTTTTTTTCACCTGCAAGCCGCATAAAGCATTGGAACCTTCTTGTTATCACTGAAGGGAACAACAGCACATTTTCTCTTGAAGGGATGTTCCCCTCAACTTGTATTGGTGGTTTTTGATGAGTTCCCTGTGTTTAAGTGGATTCCTTTCGTATGTGACTTACTCATGTTCTTCTAGCTGGTTAGGTAGGAGCATTTTTTTCTTATTTCTAAGGAGTAGATTGAAGCAAGTGTTGTGAATTGCTGCAGTTGCCCTTGTGAATCATGTTTCATGCATCTACTTAGGTTTGGTTTTATTCATATGGTCAAACATAATTTTCGTCATCAAAGGATCTAAATTTAGACATTTTCTCAATCGTGTAGATGGAACGTTTTTGGCGAATATCAAGATGGAGGTGCAAGGGCCAAAGATTCATTATGTGTATCCTAATTGTTTCGTGGCTGGCAAATCTATGGAGTTTATCGTGTGTGGCAGTAATCTACTTCGTCATAAATTTCGGTATGTTAAGATAGCTACATAATTGTAGCATCTAGAATGTCTAGTACCTCACATTTGATCTCTTCTGCATTTGTCGCAAATCTATCTTTCTTTTCTTCATCATAGCAAGCTAAAAATTTGTACCTACTACTCTGACATGTGCATCATTGTTCTGATGATTGGTCAACGTGTTTTCATTAATTACAACCATCCTGTTTGCCTGATATTTAGTTAACTTTTAAATTTAAAAGGCACATAAAACCTGATTTTTGTAGATTATTTCATATGGATGGTTATCTAAATGTTTTTGGGTAACGAATTAGTTTTCTTGTGTTGTGTTTTACAGTGCATTTCATTTCTGTGCATTTAAGGTCTTCATGATCTGGTTTGTAGTTATCTGCGCATATTCTTCTGAAAAATGGCTGAAAACCAATATTCCGATAGGTTGGTTGAAAGCTGATTTGTATTGGCCAGTTCCATATCAACCCACTAGATTGTTGGACCCCAGCGTCATGTCCGGGGATCAGTTAGACAAATATTGGAGGTTTATATCTGTAATTTATGGTGGACAGATCCTCTATATTTTTCTGATTTGGGGGTTGATTTTATTCCTTGTTATGTATCCCTCAATTATTTTTCCTGGTGTGCAGCTGACAATGTTTCTGATTCCGGTTGCTCCTCAATGTTTCTTTTATAATTATTTTTCCTCATCCTAGAAGACACCTCTTCAACTGGGAGAAAAAAAGTCAATGGAGTCTCTCTTAAGTGATGGGAGGAAGCTGATTTCTTTTGTCATTATTACCATAGCTGCTACATAAATTATTAATTGCTTTCTTGAAAATGACGTGACTAAGTCTTTTTTAAAGGGGGTGGGAATAAATTTTTTAGTCTGTATTCTTTCAAAAATATTTTTTTCCTTATTTTTTTGCAAACAGGGGAAAATATTTTAAAAATGTTACACGGATGGATAATACCTGTCATTTTTATAATTGGTTTAATAGACATTCTGATTCCTTATCTACGCTTCTGATTCCACGCTGATGAGCAGGTTTTCATAATTTTGTGAAATATTTATTCCCCGCATTGCAGATTGCTCGTTTCTATTTCTGGAAGATACCTAAATTATGAGTTCTGCGGTGTCATTTCTCACGGAAGAGTCAAGTCATGCCGCGAAAGTGCTGGACACGATGCCCTGAATTCCGATCATCAGATGCTCATGATAAGAGCCCTCAACACAGAAGCAGACATTCATGGTCCTGGATTCATTGAGGTGAGGTATCTCTGCGGCATATCCGTTTTAGGCATATTTCAAAAGACCCACCGGCAATCAGCCTCAAAGAACACTTGATCCATCTCTTAAAGCCTTTTTTGGGTTCTGTGCGCTTTGCCTAACTAGGAAACTGGTTTTTTTTTTTTTAAATTCAAGCCGTTGAACATGGCTTCTCATCCAATTGGCATGTAAAATGATGGCGCTGGTGATCATTTTCGAAGCAAATGATGCCAAAGTCTTAGCATTTGGGCCATATTCTTAATGACCCGCCAACAATAATTAATAGAATATGACTGAAGAATGCCTATTTTTCTGCATGAGGTTGCCTTTTTTTTTTTCCTCCCAGATTAAAGCTCTCATTTTTCCCCTTTTCCTAGGTTGAGAACGAGTGTGGGACATCGAACTTCATCCCCATCTTGTTTGGTGACCAAAACGCATGCACGGAGATGATGAGGCTGCAAGGATCGATCAACGACACTCCCACCGCAGACATCGTCTCGCAGAGCGCAGATGCAGGATCGGTTCCCGATCTGTGCAGGTGTTTCACGTCCGGCCGGGCCCTCACGGCCGACCTGCTCGTAGACTCCGCATGGCTTCTGAAGAGGCCGACGCCGGACAGGAGTGAGACGCTTTCCAGCAGGCTTCAGATTCGGAGAGCCAATCGCTTGCTGGAGCATCTGCTCCAGAGGGGGTCGCTGAGCGTCCTGGAAAATGCTCTGGACTACTTGGAGGCCTTAGCCGAGCAGGGGGACCCGGAAGGAGGCCTCTCGGGCTCGGCGGACGACCCTGAGCACAGGCTGTTCGTCGACTACATCGGCAAGGTCAAGAAGGCCCTCGGCCGGGACGGGCGAGCTCGGGGAAGCTCTGAATCGGTGAGTGCGATCTTTTTCCTCGCCCAATGTTCCTGCTGCTTATTCTAGGGTTCCCAGGCTCACTGCCACCGATAATCCTGGCCGTGGCCGTTGATCAGGGCCGGGCGGCGGCGATGGCCCCCCGCCAGGCCTCCAGAGGCTGGAGGGAGACGGCGGCCGCCCGCAGGGACGACTGCTACCCGCTGCTGGCGTCCGATTGGCAGCAGGATTCTTGGCTCCGCGCGTTCCCGGGAAGAACAGCGGGTGTCCGCCTGGCTGTGCTCACGATGGTCATGGTGGTCACCTGCTGCGGGGTCTGCGTCGCCCTTCTCCACCCTCACAGGGCCGGCGACTTCATGATCACCGTGCGCCGGTGCTTGTTCGGAGGCTCGGGCGGCGACGGTCACCCCAGGTAGCCCGGTGGGGTTGACTTCCCAGCCGCCGTTGACCGATTTGCCCATGGCGGCGTTGACTGCCGGAGTCGCAGCTGAGTTCTTCTTGGAGCTCGCCCGCTCGCTCGCTCGTAAGTGACCTAGGGTTTCTCACCTTCTGCTTCATTTTTTCCGGGGGAATAATATCTACGGGGGATGCAGCCGTCTGCATTTGTTCTCCTCCTGCGTCTCTGGGATCCATTAACTATTCTGAGAGTTGCTGCTGCCTTCTCTTGTTGTTGTTGACGTTGCTGGTGTTCTTCATAGCAGTTTCAGGCTTTCATGGTTTTCGCTGCTTGGATCGCCGCGGGGGCGGCGGCGGCGCCGCCGGGTGGGGGGCAGGCGGATGACGAACCTGAGAGTAGTAGTAGGCTGTGGCCGGCGCCGCCGGAGCCGGAGTAAAGAAACCCCAAGCGTTATCCATCGCCCACCCGCGACCCAGAAACCCTAAGCTCGTTGACCACAGCGGCAGCCTGGGTGGGAAGGCCGGCTCTGAGGAAACCATCGGAGATTTGACAACAGATCGCCGCCGTCGGTCGGAGCCCAGACTTTCTCATCTCCGAGAGACAATCCCTCGCCTTGGTCAGCATGCCGGCTCTGGCGTAGGCGTTGACCAGAGCACCATACCCGTCCTCGTGCAGGGGGAGGCCGCTGTTCCTCCACTGGTCAAACACCTTCTCTACGGAATCGAGCAGCCCCATCTCCCCATACATGGCCATCATCCACAGGCAGGCCTCCCCGGTCAAACCCCCCGCCGCCTCCAGCTGACCCCATGCTCTCTCTGCCCGGCTCCTCCGGCCGGCTCGAGAGTAGACGAAGAGCATCGAAGAGAGCAGCGGTAGCGGCCCTCGGGCTGGCTCGTTCTCTGAGACTCCGAGCTCCCGGAAGATGGTCTCGGCCTCTTCCACAAGACCGAGCTTGCCGCAGCCCTTGATGAGGAACTCGGCGCAGGAGACCAGGTGGGGAGTGGTTCTCAGGAGCTCGAGCGCCGCCAGAGGCATCTTCTTCTCCTCCGCCATCAGCTCTGCGAACGCAGCGCAGCTCTCCTTCTCCTTGAGAGCTCCTTCTCTGAACAGCCACTCCGCTTCTCGGACCATGTCCCGCTGCAGGAAGGCTCTCATCAGGATCAATCCGGAGCCTTCGTTGGGCGGCCTCAATCTGCCCCGCTGCTTCATTCGCTGCAGAATCGCCCAGCAGAGCTTCGCCCACCCGGCGGCGCACAGGATCTCCAGCAATGCCCAGTGGGCCCCCTCGTCGGCGGCCCCCGTTGCTCCCTCCATCTCCAGGAACGCCTCCATGGCCGCCTTGGGGTCCCTTCTGATCCTGTGCAGACCCATCAAGCTGGAGTAGAACTCCGCGCAGAGAGGGCCCTCCACCTCCTTCCTCGCCCGCTCCGCCAGGCCGAGCGCCTCCTCGACCAGCCCTTTCTCTGCGTAGACGGAGATGGCGGCGGCGAATGTGGTGGAATCAGGCCCCAGGGCTTCCACCACTTCCTCGAGGAAGGAACCCGCGAGGGAGGGGTCGAGGGAGCTGATCAGAGCTCGGAATTCTCCGTAGCTGGGGAGGGCCCCGTGCCTCCTCATCTCCCCAAGGTAGAAGCGGAGCCTGAAGGGGTGGGGCGAGCGGGACCTGAGCTGCGAGCCCAGAAGGGAGCAGAGGAGGGAGGAGCAGGGCCGGAACGAGGCCCCGCCGGCGACGGCGGCGGACCTGAGGAACCGGTAGAGGTCGAAGGAGATGAGAGGGTCCGCCACCGCCGAGACGAGCGCCGCCGCCTGGGAGGAGGAGAGACTAACGGGGTCGCTCTCCAAGGTCTCCAGTGCGCCGGCGAGCTCCCGCCGGCGGGAGGAGAGGAGCTTCAGCAGGCGGCGGGTCGCCTGCCGGCCCTTCCGCGGAGGGCTAACCGGGAAGGAGCAGAGAGGGAGTTCCAGACGGAAGAGAGGGAGAGCGGCAGCAGAATCAGCGGGGAGCTTCGTTCCGCTCCGGCGGAGCAGGCGGCGGAGAAACCAGGCCATCCTCCGCCGCCGCCGCCGCCCTCTTCCCCCTTCCACCTCTCGCTCTCTCGCGTCCGGTCAAATTTTAGGGGAAGAGTACACGTGGCTTGTCAGCGCAAGCACCCGGTCGAGATGCCGTTGGGCCAATTGGGCCAAAAGCTCCCGGAAGAGAGGAGACCGGCCCAAAAATGTACGGAAAATCGGGCTGCAACGAAGGAAATGGGCTTATATGGGCCCATTTATTCAGGAATGGCGCCCGCGGCCGCGGCGGAAGACTAAATGTACACAGAATGGGCCCATTAAGCCCATTGAGCGGAAAAGTTTCCGGAAGACAAAACAAGCCGGGGGTTCGGATGGGAGGGCCCAGAAAGCGATTCGGGCAACCCAAAAAACCGTGGAAACGAGCCGCAACGAAAATGGGCTTTCTAGGCGGGCCCACCTCTTTGGGAGGGGGGGCCCAGCCCGCCGGAGTAAATTCCACGCGTCATGGGCCCATTGGGCTGAAACGTTTCTGGAGCATCAGGGGCCAGGGGTTCGGGTGGGAGGGCCCAGAAAGCGATCCAGGCGGCCCAAAAAGCCGCGTAAAGCGGGCCGCGACGAGAACAATAGGCTTTCTTGGCGGGCCCACCTGTTGAGGAACAGGGGCCCACGGCGGCCCCGGAAGAGTAAAATCCACGCGTCCTGAGCCCGTTGGGCCGGGCCCACAGGGGAGTGAGGCAGGCCCACCTGGAAAAGCGGCTCCAGCCGTGGCAAAAAGCTGATCAGTGCTGCTAGTGGCGATGTCGGGGTCTGCAAGCCCCCCGCCCGTCCCCGTCAATTCACCCTAATGGAGAACGTTCGATGAGGATAAACTCTCTCCCTCTCTCTATCTCTATCTCTCTCTCTCTCTATCTTTATCTCTATCTCTATCTTTCTTTCTCTCTGGACCTTGCTCTCGCTGTGCGCGTCCATGTCTATCGCTCTCGAGTCCCCTGTGGAAGAGGGTCTGAACGAGGGGTCAGGGGGGTCGGATGCCGGCTCCGGGAGAGGACTGGTCTGAGGAGCTTGCTCAATGATTGCCGGGCCAACGAGGAGGCGGGGGGGGGGGCGCGCGCTCCCCGTTTGCCGTAGTCCGTACGCCGGAGCCCGTCCGTGGGGGCCGGTTCCTGCGACGGCAAGTCCGATTCAAGAAAATCTGCTCAGACCAGCTGGGTTTGTTCTCTTGCACGTAATGCACCGCTCCTCCCTCATTGATGTGTGCTCGCAGTATTTAATGCTCTCTCTCTCTCTCTCTCTCTCTCTCCTTTCTCTCTCCCCGGCGGTGCTCGCTTGCGAATGAAACAAAAAGGGGGATCCAAGTCCTCCACCAGTCGTTTGTTGGGTTGTGCCCCCGCCGAGCCATCTCTTTCAGTCTCCAGCTGCAGCACAGGCGCTGCCCGCGAGGCGGCAGCTTCCTCCCCCGCCCCCCCGGCAATTAAAACGAGACCGGTGGAGGTGGTTGGCGGGGAATCCCCCCGCCCCGCCCCACCGGCGAGGAGACGGCTGCGGATGGCGAGAAAGACAAAGCCGAAAGGGCCTCTGCCGCTGCTCGCCAGTTGTCGAGGTCCCCCTCTTTCCCCCTCGTCTTTTCTCCCCCCACACCACCGGCACCGGCGCCACCGCCACCACCTTCCCCTTCTTTTCCACCACCCATCGCCGGAGAGCCCTCGGGGCTCGCCGGAGAGCCGGCACATACGACAACCCAACGGCAGCGCTTCTCCTTTTGCTCCGTCCTTTTTAATGGGCGCGGGGGAAGGAGACAAGCGGAGGAAAAGCGCAACAGTGTCATGCAGCACATGCCGCCGCCACGTCCCAGCGCCACCACCCGCGTGGTCTTGTCCTCTTCCTCCCCACGCCGACGGCATTCCTCCCGCAGGCGGCGCCACCACGCCGGCCCTCCTCCGCCCGCGCCGGGCACGGGCGCCGCCGCCGCCGCCCCCTAATAGCTAGCAAGGCCGGTGCCGACCCTCTCGGGCTGTTGACGTCGTCAGCAGCCCCCCAAGTCAATCCTCCGCCAGAATAAACAATCCGCCGCCGCCTCCACCCACCGGAAAAATACCACCCGCGGTAATTTATTTATTTATTCACATGCCCCCGGCGACGATGAGGTCACGCTGTGCGTAGACGGCGAATATTCCGTGATATTTAAGATTTTTCTCGTCAAAATTAGCGGGGATTTGTAAGAAATAGGGCATCTCCACGCGCGACACGTGGCTGTACGCGAGCCGTACCCGAGCGGCGGATGATGTGGCCGCTTCGTCGTCGTCCGCCTCTGCTCCGAGCGGCCTGCCGGCGGCGCCAGGGGGTGGTGGCAATCAATGGAGATTCGAAACGTGGCTAAGAAGCCTACTCGTCCTCCTCCCGCGGAAGGGTACGGCGGCGTAGCGGTAGAGCTCGGGCCACACGGCAACTACGCCGCCGGCGGGGGGGCGGGGGGCTACGGCGGAGGGGAGAATCAGAGGCTCTGACTGATTGACGCCGCCACAGTGAGAGGCAGCGCTGCCAGGTGGGGGCTGCCTGCCGGCGGCGGCTCGCCGGAGCAGCTCGCCGGAGGGAGAGGCAGAAAGGAGGTGCTCCACTCCGCTTGAGGGGGAGCAGCAGAGATGGGGCCGGCCCCCCTGGAAGGGGACGGGGAGGGGGGGAGCTTTAGGCATTTAAAAGAAAGCCGGCGCCGGTGGCGGCGGAGGATAGATTTTTGGCGGGCGAGGGAGGCAGGGGGCGGTGGCGCATTTTTGGCTCTTTTGTCGCGGTGCGCGGTGGCGTCGGCCACACGCAGGAGGGGCCTTTTTTTGTCCGCTTTCCGGCGCCTCCCCCCGGCGGCCGGCCCCCCCCGCCCCACAAGCAGCCAGCCGCCGGCGTTAATTTCAAAAAACCCCTTACTTTTCTGACAATCACATCTTCGGAATAAATTGTACGGTATTTTGCTTCTTCCCATCCGAAGTTGTGGGGCTCGCGGGGGGTAGGCAATTTCATTTAACACCCTTCCTTTTCAACCATTCACATCTTCAGCGTAATTTATACGCTATTTTGTTTGACTCCTTCTCGAAGTCGCGTGGCCCCGGGGTGGGGGGGGGCGACCATCTTCGTGGCATCCCCGAAGACTTGCTCGCCTCGCATTTAATTCGTTTTGATAAATTGGGTCGGCGCGAAAATTTAGTTTTATTTTATAAAAAAGTCCTCGATAAATATATTTACGCGGAAATTCGCCTCGGTCGAAGATGCGAATGGCGTCCACGTCTCCCGGAAGCTTCCCTCCACTTAGAACACCTGACAGAAAAGAGCCAAAAAGCCCGACAAAAGGGCTTTATTCCACTCTTTTTAAAATAAATAATTTTTTTAAGAATGGGTTTATAATTATTATTTAATGGCCATTAAATTGCGTTTCCGATGCCATTTTTCGGTCAGCTCCCAGCATATGGAACCCCAAAAAATATTTAATGCGGGGACAATGGATCCTATCGGGCTGATCCGAACCGAATTGCAAGTGGGCCCCAGGCTCCACGTATGCAAGCCACTTGGGGATGCTTCCTAAGCACGTGGGCCCGGTAAGAGAGACGGTGGACTCGCGACTCGAGACGTTTTTCATACGTATTCCGGGCCGATGGGTTTTGTCGTCTTCCTCTCCGCCGTCTGTCTGCTTGCGTTTGACTCTTCCCTTTCTCCGGCTGCCCCGGCCGCATTCTTCTTCTCACCCCCGCCCCCGTCGGGCCCTCCGACGACCGGTGCTCCGCCTCTGAACCCACCTCTCTCTCTCTCTAGCCCTCCCCCTCCGCCTCTTCCCTGCCCTTCCCTCTCTGCATTATTCTAATCACCTCCGTCGTCGAATCATCATCTCTCTCTCTTTCTCCATCTCTCTCGGTCTCTCTCTCTTCTTTATCCTCTCTGTGCCCCAGGGCACTGTTTTCTTCCCCTGCCTCTCCTTCGTTGGCGACCCTTTGGCCATTGCTGCTGGACCTGTGCTCTTTTTCATCTCCCCCAGTCCTGGGATCTCGAGGTTCCCTACCCTGTTGGGCCGTTGCGGAGGCAGGCTAATCTATCCGCTCGTCGTTTCCTGGGTCAGGAGGGACGACTCACGGGGGCGGGGGCGGTAGAGCTGCGGCGGAGGGAGGCTGCCGCCGTCTCCGAGGAGGTCTGGTCTCCTGCTTGCTTGAGTTTGCGGGGAGGGGAGGCGGTTGCAGAAGGTGGGGAGGAAGAAGGTTGGCGCGGAGGAGGAGGAGACGCTTGCGGAGGGAGGAGGTAGAGGACGAGGAAGAAGCGGACGCGGGTGAGAGAGAGAGAGAGAGAGAGGGTGAGAGGGTTGTGGCTTCTCACGGAGTAGGTGAGGCGTCCTCTCTGCAGATTCCAGAAAAGGACGGCTCCAGGGATGAGCGAGGGAGGCTGCTCGCTGCGGTTCCCCTTCTCCTCCCCTTCTTCCGCTTGATCTGCTGATTTAGTGGAGGCGGCTTCGTCGCCATGGCCGGGAGCAACGAGGTCAACTCGAACGAGTGCAAGGTGCGCCCCGTCCCCCCACCCCCTCCCCCCTTCTTCCTACCCCCCTTCTCCATCTCATCCAGCTCTCGGAGATGGCGGCTATTTAGATCCTCCTGCTCCCGGAATCTCGCCCGAAGATGGGATTCGCTGGGATTCCGGTTCCCTGCCATAATTTCTTCTCTTGGGCTACTGTTGTCCAGTAGAAATTGTGCCCTGGAAGAGCAGGTCCGCGAATTCCCTGTTCGGATTTCGTTCCAACCCTGTTCATCGTCTCCGCGCGGCTCCTTCCCTCTAGGGTTTCGAGAATTTCTCTCCTCTGTTTCCCGGATGATCGACGTCATTGCGCCATTTCTGGGCTGGGATTTCCCAACATTGGGGGCTCTGATTAGTCGACTGAATTTCGTTTTGTTCTCCGTTGATCTCTGGCGGTGCAGAGCGTGGTTCCCCTGAACACGTGGGTGCTCATCTCCAACTTCAAGCTCGCCTACAACCTCCTCCGGCGGCCGGACGGGACCTTCAACCGGGACCTGGCGGAGTTCCTCGACCGGAAGGTACCGGCCAACGCCAGCCCCGTCGACGGCGTCATCTCCTTCGACGTCATCATCGACCGGAGCACGAACCTCCTCAGCCGGGTCTACCGCCCCGCCCCCGCCCCCGCCGGCGCCGGCGCGGACGCCTCCCTGGCGGCGCCGGCGGCCTTCCTCGCCGAGATCGAGCGCCCGCTGAGCGCCGCCCCCGTCCCCGTCATCGTCTTCTTCCACGGCGGCAGCTTCGCCCACTCCTCCTCCAACAGCGCCATCTACGATTCCCTCTGCCGCCGCTTCGTCAGCATGTGCGGCGCCGTCGTCGTCTCCGTCAGCTACCGCCGGTCGCCCGAGTTCCGCTTCCCCTGCGCCTACGACGACGGCTGGGCGGCGCTCAAGTGGGCCTCCACCCGGCCGTGGCTCCGCAGCGGGAGGGACTCCAAAGTGCGCATCTTCCTCGCCGGCGACAGCTCCGGCGGCAACATCGCCCACAACGTGGCCCTGCGCGCAGTCGAATCTGGCATCGAGATCTCCGGGAACATCCTCCTCAACCCCATGTTCGGCGGCGAGGGCCGGAAGGAGTCGGAGCTGATGCTCGACGGCAAGTACTTCGTCACTCTCCAGGACAGGGACTGGTACTGGCGGGCGTTCCTCCCCGAGGGCGCTGACCGCGACCACCCGGCCTGCAACCCCTTCGGCCCCCACGGCGTTGACCTCCGGGGGCTCCCATTCCCCCGGAGCTTGGTGGTGGTGGCCGGCTTCGACCTCATCCGGGACTGGCAGCTCGCCTACGCCGACGGCCTCAAGAAGGCCGGCCAATCCGTGAAGCTGCTTTACCTCTTGCAGGCCACCATTGGCTTCTACCTCCTGCCCAACAACAACCATTTCTTCGAGGTCATGGAGGAGATCAGGACCTTCTTGAGTTCTGATTGCTGATGATGACTCGAGATTAACTTACAGTTCCAGTCCCTCCCCTGCACATAGCTGCCCGCCATTACTGCTACTACTACTGCTACTGTTGCTGCTGGTCGCTCGCCCTGGTTGTCGAAGCCTTGGTCGCTGCACACGACGATCGCCTCTTCCTGTTGGCCGGCGAGACCTTCATCACCTTGTTCGGAGGCGGAAGCTCGAAGAACCCAAGCCTCCCTCATCGCCGCCAAGGTCCGTTTTATTCGCAGGCGGCGGATGGCGGCAGCCTCAGGGGGCGGCGGCGCTTCCGGCACTAATTTCAGGCCGCCCAGTTCCTTCTTCCTCCCCCCGCCGGGGGGAAGAAGATCGTAGGCCAGGGTTTTACTCATCTCACACCTGCGATCTCTATAAATATGTGTATACTCTCTTCTCTGTTTGGGGTTTGATTCGAGTGAGTTCTTATAATAGAAATGTGTTGACTTCCTCACTTCTCCGTCCGCCGTCGATGGCCGCCCCCCGCCGCCGTGTCCACCCTCGACCGCCGCAGCGGCGGCGGCGGCGGTGGCAGCTCCCTCCGTTCAGATTCGTTCTCCCCAGGTTTCCCTCACAGTGAATCGGATGGTCCACTGTTCGGAGGAGGGGTGCTGATCCCCGGTGACGCAGGCCAGGTCGCCGGCCGAGATGGCGGCCGGCGGCGCCGAAAGAGAGAGAGAGCCGTCACGTGGGCCGGCCGATATTTAACTGTTCATGGCAGGTTGCCCTCGTGGGCGGAGCGGGCGCCCTGCCGGCCGAGTTCTCTTTGGGCGGGAGCCTCCGAAGGGTGACGGCTGCCGGCCGGACACATGGCTCTTTCTCACCTACTGCCGGAATTCCTCGTCCCGCCGCCGCCCGCCCCCTCGCGACACCTGTCACTACATTCCTGCCCCGCCGCCGGGCGCCCCGCCGAGGAGGCGCCGCCGGTACAGGACAAGGGCGGCGCCGCTATCGAAGCCCCTCGGCGTGGGGCATTTCAGATTATTTTCCCCCCCCCCCTCTCTGCATGTGTAACAGTGGCTAGAACCAACGGTCAGCGCCCGATCGCCTGCCTGCCTTGGGCAGAAAGAAAGACAAAAGGGCGAGTAAATTCAGCCCCCATTGTTGACTTCCCTTCATCGTCTAGCGCCATTATACCTCTCTCTCTCTCTCTCTCTCTCTACTTTCTCTCTCTAGCTCGTCTTGGTCCCTCGCCGGCGCCGCGGACGAGCCTCCGGCGGGTTTAATTAATCACCCACCGTCTGCCGACGATCGTGTCTATTAATTTCGCGATGCCCGGCCGCTGATGCGCCGTCGGCGTTGGCGGCTCACCCCGGCGGTGGGCTTCACGTGACCGACCTGCGCGTGGGTTGCGCCACTGCGCGCCGCCCACCGCGAGTGCCGTACGCGCGGAGGTCTCCTCCGCTTTGTCGTCCAGCGCTTGTGGCTTCCGGACGGGGGGGAGAGGACAAACGGGGGCACGTGCGCTGCGGCACGTGCCGCAGAAGGAAAATAACACTAAAAATAATTATAAAGCGTGCGCACCGAGGGCGTAGCCCGAACTAAATACGAACAAAAAGGGGGGCTCTTCGGAAATATTCCATCACCATGGTTTCTCCAACCTCGGGCACACTAAATGCACACAACGCACAGACACCACCACATTCCTTCAATTAAGGCACAACATAAATTATAAAAATAAATACGGACTTTTCTACATAAAGGCATATTGCTATCCATTTTTTTTCCTCTCGAGGGATAATATTCGTGGAAATTATGCGACCCGCCGATAATTTTCTGCTAAAAAAAAAATGAATAAATAAATCGGGATCCTTTCTGGGGCCTTCTGGGTGCTTCCCTGCAGAGAGGGAAGGGTTGACCTGCCCGCCTGGTTCTTGTCAAGCACATGAAGCTGGACTTCACATGCCTGGTAAGCATGGAATTGACTGGATGCGGCTCGAGGTCTGCATCAGAGAGGAAACGGTCATCTGCGTGACGCAAGATGTTTCAAGATGATCGCACAGAGATTTCAAGAGTGCAACAGGAGGAGAAGAGGCAGTCATCTGTTGTCCCAAGGGCAATCCGGGAGGGGACTGGACAGATATGGGCCGTTGACCCACGGATGATGACGGCCCATATTTCTCTCTCTAAATGTTTTCTACAGAGATGTGGGATGCCCATGACGATGATCCCCGTCTTGGTGGCTTCAGTTCCCATCTGATCTGGTTCCGCTGACACAGAGCGCTCTCACGTCGAAGGGTTGGGACTCTACGCAAATTCGGTAGCTCATGACAAAATCCATGGAAATTCGGGTTGGGCTTTGACTTTTTACACCCTTTTGGCTATGAAGATCTGGTGCTTTGACTTATCCATGGGTTCCTCAGAAAAAAATCGTAAAAATTGGATGGAACCAAGATCAAGGCTTATAAACTCGCATGTACTGCAAAAGAAGCGCGATTGATGATCAAGCAAGGTTCAAACAGTTGCAGTCAAACCTGCTTCATACTGAAAGTGTAAGAACAGATGGGGAAGTTGTAATTAATTCAGTTCTGACGCCTGAAGAGGAGACAGCTCTTGTGAAACTAATGCTCACTTGGTGCATTTTACCTGGAGGCCATATACATTTCTGGAAATTTCCACTTTTTGTGCATCAAAATAATTCCAGAGCTCTCATAAGCGACCTTAGTTGGCACAGCCGGTTATCTCAGGCATGAATTCATTTAATGACTTCACATTGCATCGACAACTTCAGCAGTTTCTATTATGTATCTAGCCTGCTTAAGCTAGGCCTCAACAAGACCAAGATTAATTTAACATCAACACAGAAGTACTGTGGGTGGAATTTTTAGCAACCTTAGGAAGATCTTACCTTTACGTTTTATAGCTACTATAATTTTACATGCATTCTAGTTGCAGAATTCAGAGCAATAGGTGGTGGGCCCTCCATCCCTCTCTCTAACCAAGCAAAAGTTCATATTAATGAATGGGCTTGAACACAGTAGTGAAGCTGATAACAAACAGCTCTGACCAGATTTCTTAGATCATAGAACTCAGTTCTCTATACGATGCCCATTATTCAACGAACATCCTTCCATATTTTTATTAAGGCAATAATTCTCATGACCTTGAATCTAAACATCGGCATATTTACAACCAGGACCTTCCTATGAGAGATAGGGGTGCTCTCTTGATCAATGACCTGATGGAAAGGTGGACTGATAATTTGCGAACTAGTAGCCAGCATAACTACTGCAGTAGTCGAGTAAAAAACAGTAGGGCGCGGGCGCACTATTAATAACACGAATAGTAATGGCAGCAGTGGAGTAAAGATCACGGGAAGAATTAATCGCAACTATTGTATCACAAGTAATGATGAAAAAATGGTCAAATCAGATTGAAATATGCCGTGGTCGTATCTAATGATTTGCAATAAATGGAAAAAGCATGTGAGAAAAAATTACCTATTAATCCGAAATTCTGGGGAAGCATGTGAACAGGACCGCCAGAAGATTCGTATGGGAAGAGAATCCAGTGCTTCGCAGACATTTACCATGGACCTAAGTTTGCCCACAACTGGCCTTCCAGATGTTCCAGCTGGGCACAGCACTCGATTCAAATCAGGATATCAAATTTATGACACTGGGGATGTTCGTGGCTGGCCCATACTATCAGGTTAGTGTGAGGATCCGAAAATGGCAATCATAATGAATGTAACACATAAACAGGCTCAGGAAGGATAAAATGCATCCTCAGGGATGATAAAGCCGTATTTCCACATCAATCCGAAAACGCTTTCGGATTCAAGCTTCTTTCCAAAGCTTGAATAGGCCTTGTACATGATCAAGAATGTTTTCTTTGTAGGATCAAACTTAAAAGCTTCCATTTCATTGATGACATTCTTCATTTCACCAAACCGGCTCTGCTGACCATACATAACCATCTCACAGTGGTACAATGATCGACAGAGCCTCCATCCTGCAGATTCAGCCAGCCTGATAAATTTTGTGAGATGGTCTAGATCTTCAAGGTGGAAGTAGCTCGTTATAATAGCTCTCATGACACCTGTTGTCGTTATTATTGTCCCTTGATTGAAAGCTTCATAAATAAGAGCTTCCATCTTTTCCATCAAGCCTTCCTGAGCATACAACTTTATCAAAAGCACATTTAACCAAGGCCTATATTGGTTCTCGGGCAAACGCTTCGACAGCTCCTCAATCTTCTTGACTCGCTCAGGATCAGAACTCTTGCAATAAGCACAAATCATTGCTCGTATCAGTGGCGGTGCATGTTCATCAACATTTTCCCTCACGATTTCATACGTCTTCTCCATCTTCTCCAGATTTCCCTGGTGCGCATACCCACGGAGCATCAAGAGGTGAGTGCACGAGTCAGGCTTTAAGCCACAATCCTTCATCGTCTGAAAAGCACTCTCCATCTTGTCCCACATCCATGCTGTGACATACCCAGCTATCACCGTGTTATAAGTCTTCAAGCTCGGCTTCAAATTGGATTCCTCTATGGCACCGAGGATGGTCTCCATGTGATCCACCAGCATCGAACGGCCAAACACAGAGAGGAGGATGTTGTACGTAATTATTGTAGGCTCACAGTCGGGATCCCGCTTCATGTCCTCGAAGAGGGCCAGGCATTTCTTAGCAGACTCAGTGTACATGTAGGTACCCATCAGGGCGTTGTAGGTCGACGTGGTGCGAAGGCCCTCGGTTCCTGCAGCATTAAACAGGTCAACAGCAAGATCGACGTCCTTGACGCGGCCGGCAAGTTTGATCGCCTTCACGTACTCCTCCGCCGTCACTGGGGCGCCTGCTTCCACGAGTTTCTTCCTCCTCCGATTGAAGAACTAAGGAAATGAGTAGCACCAAATAATTAAGCCAATCGGGAGCCCAACTACTGCGATTCGGGATTGGGGTTTTATAGCGAAAATGTAAATCGATTGCCCGGACACTACAGCCGGCGGCAGTACCTCGAGAGCAAGGAGGGGGCGGGAACTGAGAAGGCCGAGGAGCTCGAGGAAGGGGGTCACGTCAGAGGTATCCCGAAGGAAAGCCGGAGCCGAGCTGGAACAGAGTACAGCATCAAGGTCCCTGTCATCGGGGAGAGCGAGGAGCTCCTCCGCGAGCGCGGCGACCTTCGACCGGAGATCCTCAGTGACGGCCGTCCGCGAGGGGCAGGAGAACTTCTCCGTGAGAAGGTGTATTCTGTCCCGACTTTCCCCGAGGGCTTCCGGTCGGTCGGAGTCGGAGGAAAGATGGCGGAGAAGATGGGGCTTCCGATCGCAGGCCCCGGGGGCGACGACCAGAGCTGAAGCCTCGCAGACGCCGGGCCTCGCGGAGGGACCGCACTGCCGCCGCAGCAGCAACCTCGACCTCTCCGCCACGCGCGAGATGTTCGGCGGCGCCACCTTCATCGTCCTGTCGTCGCCTCTGCAGAGATCGGCACAGCCGGCGGCGGGCGGGAGGGATGATGCTGTCGGGTTCGGGCCGGCGCTCTGTTTCCACACTTCGGGGGTCCTGATAGGGCACCCCCCCCAACCATCCCCCGGCCCATAAACTGCCTGCATGGCCCATCAAGTACCCGGCCTGGCCCATTAACAAACTCTCCCTCTTCACTCAACCATGACGTCGTTCATTTCGTCTGACGGCTTTGTTGGCCTAACTGGGCCTCCCAAATATGGGCAACATTATATGAGCCCCGAATACGGGCCAATAAATGGGCCAACCTATATGGGCCCCTAATTTTGGGCCATATATGGGCCATGATATATGGGCTCCATAATTTGGGCCAAATATGGGCCTGGATCCTGCCGCACACGCCCATGAGATGTCCGTCGCTCTCGACACGTCGTTAGTTCCGGTGGAAATGGCCACGTTCGCACTCTCGAGAAGGGCAGGCGACGTTGCCGCCTTCTGAGCCCATCAACCCCTTGGTGGAGGTAAAACCACCAGTGTCCTCAGCCTTCTGCAAAATATCTACTCCTCTCTCTCTCTCTCTCTCTCTCTCTCTCTCTCTCTCCCATCCAGCGAATTTGGCGTGCGTCGTCTTCAGAGTCGACGTGAGTGGCTGCCGCGAGGTTGAAGGAGTTCCTCCCGAGAATCGGAGGTACACTTTCTATACAGAGGCGGAGAGGTGGGAGAGATGCAGCTACTTTCTCTTGTCATACTTAATGGAAATTTGGCGGAGGGAGATGGAGGGCTTAACGAATTTGTAGACCTGGTTAATCTCTCTGCTAGACGAGGAGCTCAGTTTCTCTCTGGATTGCGCATGTCTTGACGTGACTCTGTCCCTTGATGAGGAATTTAGTGAATCGGGGCTCTTTAACTTTGCGAGCTGTTTTCCCTGATCCTGTTTAAGGGACAGGAATGGTGGACGTGGTGTGGGTTCTGCTCGAATTGGTTCCCCTTTTGCCCGTCTTGGTCCAACTGAATACAGCCGAAGATGGGATTGGTCACAAGCGAACTTGTTGCCAGTACCACAGTAGATGTTTCCAATAAACACCAAATGATACGCACATGATAGTTAGATCTTCAAGGTTTTTTGGGGTGGTGCTTTCGACACCATTGTAACAAAAGTATCGCAAGATTAAAGATATGTTCAATCAAAACAAGAGTATGCCTTTTCACAAGGTGGACATCACGATTCCCAAAAAAATAAATGAGGAGCTTCTACTTTCTAAAGATAAATGTTTCATTTGCACTTGTTTTCCCAATTCTTCTGGAAGATTAATGAGAATAATATTTCAATAATTGTTCACTAGAGATTTTTTAAGTAATTACATCGTCTTCTGATGAACTCTATGGCCTAATTACAACGGGACTTATTTTTTCGCAGCTGTGTTTCGTATTGTTCCGTGTCAATATTTTCCTAACGAGATGAATTTTATTTCTTTTGCTGGTGTGGCGACATCGGGACGTAAAAATGAAGTTTCCACCAAATTCTTTTAGTTACGTCTTTTTTTTCTATCAATTGTGGTTTATCAAGGCTATCAAAGGAATATCCTCCACTTTGGAGCTCTATGCTAGTACTACTCGTCGATATGACTCCTAGTACAGCATCATCTAGCACTGCAGCCTCTGATATGTTTTGAGTTTTATGTTTTCTATTTGTACCATCATATCCTCAAGAACCGTTGTATTTAGTCATTTAAACTTTGGTGTGGAAAACTTAATGTCTCAAGGTTTTCTGGATCAAAGTTCTAGTAGGTAAAAGCTCACTGTTTTAGTGCGCAGGCCTTCATAAAGACAGTTTATTTAACTCGGGACATTTTACTTTCCTATTAACACATAGGCTTTGCCTTTTGATAATGCCCGGGTCACTACAAAAGAAGAAGCCACCTACAAGAAGATCCACTGATCCAGGGCTAGGGTGGGGTAGGGGCTAGGTTTTAGTCGGTATTGCCTCTTCTCCCGTTGGCTCCAAGATGATTGGCTCTTGAAAGTTTCGGTAGAAAATGGTAATTGAAGGCATCTCGGTAAAGGAGGTATTGTGCTTTATTTGCCAATTTGAATTTGTCACTTTAATGTATTTCTTTTATTCATGGTATTCGGAATCAGCCTAATTTCTTTTGGATCGGGTGATCCGTCTGGTTGATTTGACCAGACTGGTCCTGGCTGATATGGCCATCCAGCCTTATTCCGATCACCAAGCGCCAATTATTATGTAGAACATATTCTTGGGAAACAGAAACTGTACTTTAGAAGTCTTGAAAGGATAAGACGAAGAAGAAAAATTTAGAGTCATCTATGTGGTCCAGAAAGTCCAAAACATGTTTTCTTTTTGGGGGTTTAGTGACTGTTTCCCTTTTTCTAAGACATCTTATATGTTAGTAATCGTTTTACAGATCCTATTTTTTCTGTTTATTTAAAGTGCACGCACTATAGACGAAGTTGGATTTTTTCAACCAAAAAGTTGTTTCCATTGCTCAATCTTCCCATGTTGATTTGAAGGACCCCTTTTGGATTCAAATTTTTTTTTTTGACCTTCTGAATTTAAGTTTCGATTTCATTCTCAACTTCTGCTAGTGATTTTATTCTAATGTTCGAAAATGTTAATGTGGCAAACTATGGCATGCTTTCAAAACTAAAGAATGATGGTAAGGATCTGTAGCAACAATGTAGGCTGCCCTCACCTCCTCAAGGATCATCATAACCTAGCGACATATCTCAAACTTAAAATGGAACTAGACTCCACAGCAATGACCAAATGCAATTTATGGTTCGAGATACATGTGATGAAGTTGATTTTATTTTGTATGAAGCTGGATGTGTTGGTTAATTACATGGAAGGTCATTGGTTACATGCTCACGATGACTATTTCGTCGCTCTATCTGGCCTGCCATTGGTCAGATGAAACCCAAGAGACGCCAAATCTGTGTATCTGTGCCATGGATACGACCAAATGATCTTTAGCTATTGAAGAATTAGTGATGAATGTTCACCATTTCTATTTTTCGAGAATGTAAGAGACATGATGAAAGATATGTGCTTGGTTATTTAAAATGTGCAAAACTACTGTTCTGTGCTAGTTGGCGACCTTGTTGCCTTGCCTTTTACCGCAGCAATTACATAGGTTTTTGTATTTATGAATTGCGTCTTTTTGTGCATTTTTTGGTGATAAATGGTCAAAGACCGCACGAGCTTTATGCACTTAAATGTGTAGGTTTTGCCAATTAGTGACTGTGATTCTCATTTTCACGTTGTTTCCCTGACATTTCAGGAAATGATTGATGTAAACATATCTGTCAAGAATTGATATGGGTTACAAAATGAGTAAACTAGAATTAGATTCCAACATGTGTGATAATGACACAAGCAGCAGTGGATCGTGTACATTCCAACGACGCAGGGGAGAATCTTTTGAGATTGACGGTGAAATTGCTCATGTCACTAAGCTCAGATCAGAACCCAACGAAAAACTTCATAAAACCATGAATTCTGAGAAGAGGATGCCTATTTCTGTGGTTAAAATGTTATCAGCAAGGGAAGCCAACTTTTCTAAAACCGGAAATTTCTCTCTGGCTGATCGGTCTTATGTTCTTGGCCGATACTTGCCTGTGAATGGGCCTTGCTGTATTGACAGAATGAATAGCAGGGCATATGTATCACAGTTCTCTGCTGATGGTTCACTTTTTGTCGCTGGTTTTCAGGTATCTTCATGGATTCCGAATGATTTTTTTTCAGAAAGTAGCCAGCGTGGATATTCCTGCTGGAATCAGATTTTATATCTAGTTTATAAAGATCTAACAATACCTTCCACTTATTTCATTGTTTTCTTAATTAAAATTTCTAATCAGGGAAGCCATATCAGAATATACGATGCTGACAATGGATGGAGAGTAAAAAAGGATATCCTTGCCCGAAGTTTGCGATGGACAATCACTGACACGTCACTTTCTTCAAATCAACATTATCTGGTAGGCTATCTTCAAATAAAACTTTATGGTATATCGTGGAACCAATTACCAATCAAGTCATTGTGAGCATCCAATCCTCTGTGTTCTTGCGTTTGTTACCTGTGATTGATTGCTCAAAATTGCTGTCAATGCCCATTATTCAAATTATTAAACTCATTTTAACATATTTGCGCCATCTTTTTCCACCTACAGAAATGATTTGGATTTGACGATAATAGTGAATAACACCAGCCCACTTACACAGAATGTGGGTTAATTATGGAAGTCGTGGCGCGAGAGATATGTGTAAATTACCTTCCATTTGTGAGCGAAGTTGGGCATAAAACTTGATAAATCACTTGGAGTGTCCTAGGCCACTAGGGCTTGCCCGATGTATAGCTGAGATGGGAGGTGGCCGGGGGGTAACTGAAAAATGATGTCCGACCTACTTGGTTGGGTAGGTTTATGATAGGTCACCAGCGGAGTACTATCAGTTTATAATTGACAGAAAATAAGGGCGCAAACTAAGGGATCCATCAAAATAAGTATGCCTAAGATTCATTTGCTGGAAAGGGATTTATAAAGGCTAGAGAAGATAGATGCTAACGGTCCCTTTGATCCTTGTGAATATCCCAGTACCGAGCAGGGGTTGTAACGCATACCTTTCATAGTACCACTCGGCTGATATGGGGTTATAGAATGCAGGCATTTGGATGCCTTAACGATGATTGGCTCAGTCATGTTAATCCTGTCAGCTATGGTATTGCATTAGTCCTCTTTTGGTATCTTATTTAATAAAATTAGACATTACTATATTATTATGTTATGCATCATAAACTATGCTCTTAGCATTGAAAACAAGAATATTAGTGCCAGTATAGTTTACCTCATTTTGAACTCAACGTTATCAACTGGAATAATCAAATCATACGTTTATCTTCCAATGAAAGATGAGCTTAGTCTGACACTATAAACCAATATTAACATAATACCTTCATGAATTGATAAAAAATACTTTCTCGTGGTAAATGGATAATGCGATATGCATTCTGTTCTTAGTTCTGAAAGTATTTGATGATGGTTCGCAAACAATAATTTTCCATTGTTTATTATATATGACTCTCATGAAATTTAAGCTATTTTGCTAGAACATTAGAATTTTATACCAATATCTATAAATAGTAATTTTAATTGGAATTCTAGATAAACTAAGCTTCTTATAGATCCTGTGTCTTATTTTCTTAGCAGTAAAATAGTCGGCTACTGCCTTGCTTTCCTTATTTATTTCAACGACAGGGATGCAACCTAAACTTGATGATGCAGATGGTCTGACAACGTGATTACAAGTTGCTTAAGAGTTGCTAAGCGTTCTTCTCATTGCCATTTACATTAGCTTTTTAATTATAGTATACGAGACAGCTCGACTGATTCTGTCAAGTAATTGTTGTTATTCATTGGATGCCTTCAATTTGTTTTGATTTCTTATTATTCCTGTCTTGTTGGATCTGTTTCTTCTTCCTTGGTAACACTTGGTAATTTTTGGTGGCTGTGACTTATTAGTCCAATCAGAATGGCATTCTTCTAACCTATTTTTTTTTCTTTTAAATTTGCAGGTGTATGCCAGTATGTCACCTATTGTTCATATTGTTGATGTGCGTGGTGGGTCAGCAGAGTCACATGCAAATATTACTGTATGTTTTATGCTTTATGTCTTATAAATGAAATTATCCTCAGATATTCTGGTGTGTACCCTTTTATTGTCGACAAAACTTATTCATTCAGCTGTTGCATTTATGTGGCCACAATTCTGATTTCTATTGTAGTCTTGTATTTCCTCATTTATCGGTTCTTTGTTGACATCTTACTGAGCTGATTATGATCAAGGGCAAATTATTATGCCATTATAATTTTGTGGGAATTGTTTGTCCTGAATACCTTCAACATTTGGATTTGGAATGCTAACGTGATGTCATATATGTGCTTTCGAATCCTTCCAAACTGATGGTGCTTGGTTCCTCGAATGGTTATGAAAATATCAGAGCAATAAAATTGTCTCATTTTCTCAAGTCTTATTTTGCTATTTAGTCCATCAAGAGTTTTGCTTCAGGTTCCTTGGGAAATCTTTTGGCCTAGCATCGTCCATCATTTTTTCATGCCATCCACCAAGGATTCTCATATTTCTTTGTTGACCCTTATCATGGCTAGCAGTCAGCCTTCCTGTATTTCTTTTACAAAGAGTTGACTGAAAAACCTCTTGAATGCTGGGTTGCAGTCTAGGTTGGGAAATGTCTTAGCCTTTCATAATCTTTCCATTTTTCTACTCCATCTTAGCAGAATTTCTCGTTATCGTATAACGACACTTTTTTAGGGGAAATTGTCTCAGCCTTTCTTTTTGCATGTTGTTCATGGAAATCGTCAAATAATATACCCTTTTTTTCGTTGCCGTTGATTCTTTCTCCAACTCTAGTATGGAATGAAACAATTTTTTCCTATCTCAGTCTCTCCTCTCCCCCCTCCCCCACAACAAAAAGAGGGTAGATAGTCTTTTCGAAGCTCGAAATTAGTTATTTGAAAGACTCGTGTTTTTTCGGGGAACAGTTTTCATTACTATAGAAAATGCACACTTTCCTTGCGCTTCAGGAATTCCTTGCCCAGGAGGCATGAATTTCCTTGCACAATTTGGAGAGATGACGATTATTTGCATCCAAGTCATGATCTGGTCATTAATGTCTTAGTACAATGTACCTAGAACATGATACCTCATTTCCGAATAGGTTTATTCATCACAAGAACTTTTCAAACCCGCCCGAGATACTTCCGTCTTCTGGAAATTTTGTAAAAGAAGTTCTTTTTAAGTTCTCGTGCAGGATGTAATTTGAGAAGTCTTATTGTGAGACCAGCGGAAGACGAGCGAATAAGAATTACTAGATATTTTGATTTCGTTATTTTTAGTACCCAATTAACTTTCTTCTTTTTTACTTCCCAAAGGTTTGTTCTCTTTTGTGCACGAATGATTTTGTGGTAAGCTTGTCCACACTTGGTTGATTCATGCACCATTTATCAACATGCAGGATGTTCATGATGGCCTGGATTTCTCAGTTAATGACGAAGGGGAATACTCTTTTGGAATATTCTCCGTCAAGTTTTCATCTGATGGGCGAGAGCTTGTTGCTGGAACCAGCGATGAGTCAATATATGTCTACGATCTTGAAGCAAATACTGTTGCTTTACGAATTTCAGCGCATTCTGTACGTGACACTTCTGAATGATTCATTTACTCTTGATGATCGTCATGTTCGGACCTCATATTCCCTTTCTATCTTTTTTCTTTCACTGTTTAAATGCTATTCTTTCCCTCCTAATCATAAGTACCTACCTAAATCCTGTTAGTGGCCTATTCTTTTTCTCATGCGGTGTTCACTCTCATTATCCTTGTAAGTAAATCTTCAGCATCTGGGCTTGTTTCACTGCTTGGGCATCTGGAATACTTCACGACTCTTTCACACTGTCTTTGGAATTCATCTGTCAACACGTCAAATGCAGATTTTGATTCTGTCTGATCTGAATACTGCTTTATGATTTATGATGGTACCTTTATATGGCATTGGACTCCTCTAATTGGGTGAATATTGGCTGCTTCTGTATAGTTTTATACTTTCAAGATCTTGTTCTGTAGGAACTGTACCTTTGCTATATAATCATTCCTGGAATACCAAATGCTAGTGTGTTGCATTTTTTTTTTCTCTGTTTAATGATCAGACTGGGATCTATTTTATCCAACTCGGATCTTCTTGAACCTACCCATCTTATGAATTTATAATTCTACGGGTCTTTTTGCTGATTTTTTTATTTCCTCCAGTCCAGGGAATCTGTTCCACTTCTTTTGTCCTTATTTCTTGGTTGGGGGGAGTCATCTTGAGTCAAAATCATGGCCTGATTTTAAAATTTTGTGTTCTTCATTGGTTCCAATATACTGATTCTATCTGTTTTGTGACTAAACCAATCCGTTTATCTAATCATATTCTCGTGTACCATTCATCTTCCTGTGGCATTCCCAAGCACTGGATTTTTTTTGTTCTGTTATGTCCATTGATTGTGAGATGAATCGACGTCGCCAGGTTAATAATTTATTTCATAGAATATGATCGAATGCTCACAACGCGCTGAAATCACAATATAAATTATCGTTTGATAGATTTTTTTCCCCGCAAAGCGTTGACTCAATTGAAATTTTGATCTATCCCCTTGTCCCCTCTCAATGAAGTTCTTCTTTGTTCCTGTGATCAGTCTGACGTCAACACAGTGACTTTTGCTGACGAGACCGGGCATCTCATCTACTCCGGCAGTGATGACAATTTTTGCAAGGTACTGATCCGGATCCTTCTTCTACCCTTAGATTCCGCCTCTAAAATGGCAATCATTGTTCTTGTTCTTCGTTTCTTGTTCTTGTCTTTGCGGCCTCAAAATGGCAATCCTTGTTCAGTTCTAAATATAACAACACCTCTTAACATGGTGGATCAAATCAGCCTGCAAAAGGGAGCAAAAAAAGGATAATTTTTTGCTCTCATGCCCAGATGCCGTGCTTGAACAAGAGTGAGAGAGGATCTTGAGTTTCTCACTCTAGTTTATGAGGAGGAGCGTATCAATGGAGATGGGCCTCAGATTTCTTCTTGATCATAACAGCATTCAGAGCTCAGAATTCTCCGTGGCCTCTGCCCGTTCTCAGGTCTGGGACAGGCGCTGCTTCGTCTCCAAAGGGCGGCCAGCCGGGGTCCTGGTGGGGCACATGGAGGGCATCACCTTCATCGATAGCCGAGGGGACGGCCGCTACTTCATCACCAACGGCAAGGACCAGACCACCAAGCTCTGGGACATCCGCAGGATGACCTCCACGGTCAACTGGTGCTCTCTCTCTCCTCTCTCTCTCTCTGGTTCTCGCCCTTGGTCAGCGAGATTTCCATTAAAGCATGGCATGCAGACTGCTAATTACGGTATCGCCCTCCCTCCATGCAGCTCGAGGCCGAGGACCTTCGACTGGGATTATCGGTGGATGGAGTACCCAGAAAGAGCTAAGCTGGTCCGGCACCCCTCCGACCAGTCCTTGGCTACCTACAGAGGCCACTCGGTCTTGCGGACCCTCATACGCTGCTACTTCTCCCCTGCCCACAGGTAACTCCTTTCTTCTTCAGCTGCTCTCTCTCTCTCTCTCTCTCTCTCTCTCTGATTGTGAAAAATGGCCCCTTTCTTTATCTGGGCGTCGTTGACTCTGGCTTTGACTTTCCCCTTCCAGCACGGGCCAGAGATTCATCTACACAGGATCGAGCGATCATTCCGTCTACATCTACGACGTGGTACGTGTGCCCTTCCTCTTGCTGGATAGAATAAAAGACCAGAGTTTTTAGAGAGAGAGAGAAAGAGTTTCCTCTCTCCTCTCACGGGCTGCTTGGATTGATCTCCGGTGGTTGATCATAAGGTGACCGGAGCCCGGGTGGCGAAGCTCGAGTACCATGAGTCGGCTGTGAGGGACTGCAGCTGGCACCCCGACTACCCCGTTCTGGTCACCTCCTCCTGGGACGGCGACCTCGCCAGGTGGGAGTTCCCCGGCGGCGGGAGGCCGCCCCCCTCGAAGATGCAGAGGAGGCACATCTACTGAGCCCCCCCCCCGCCGAGGGTTGACCGGCTGTATGTAGGAAGTCTCCATTGAAAATTTATAGTATATATGTCACAATTACACGTGGAAGTATTCAACTTGGGGATTCGTCCAGAGACCCTAATGTCAACGGGTGTTTGTTTAGTCAGCGGCGGTTCTTGGCTGACCCATGTGGAGAATGGGTTGCTGGCTGATTCTACAGAGAGAGAGAGAGAGAGAGAGAGAGAGAGAGAGGAGTCTTTAGAACGGCGTACTATTTCTGTGGTAAGCAGCGTCGATCAGCCCAGAATTGATGGCCCAAATTAACTTTAGGCCCAATAAGCTTCCCCCTCTCGCTCCCACCAAAAATGTTGCCCGAAGCGCCGAAATTCTTGGCGCTTTTAAATCTGCAGGCCTGGCCGCGCGTGTGAGGCCGAAGGTGTTGAGGGTTTCGACGATGGCGAGAAGGAGCTGCCGGAGAGGGGGCCGGAGTTTTCCGCGAAGACGGTGCATCTTGTAGCGGGGGCTACGATGACGCCGCTACGGCCTTCCGGCGATGCGGCTGGTCCCAGCGCCGGGGGGCGTCTCCTCTGCGGAGATCCCCTTGGCGCTCCATGTCGTGGACGGAGAAGAGGTCGGTTTCCTTTCCTCTCGGTTTTCCTTTTCTCCGCTCCCAATGCGTATGCGCAATCTTACTGCATGCGAGGGGAGATTCGGGGTCGGCATCCCATCTGAGGAGAGACGGTTTTGGCATTCGTCGCAGTGACATCTGTATTCAGAATTCGATAGCTGAGATTAATTATAAGGCACAGGAAGACGGATAGAATCGTAAGTTTGAGCGATCGCGCAGGTTACCGGCTCCCAATTCCGTATATGGAGCGGGAGTGGAGCTTGCACTTGCGAGATCGCTCATTGTATGACATCGTAGATTGGAACGTTGAATATTTGGTGACAAAACTTAGCGTAGTTTTTGGTAGAAAAAATATTCTGAAGTCTGACGTGTCGGAATGGAACACTAGAAAGATTATCTTTTGGAACTAGATGAATTCTGAAATATCTTCACTACTTTGTCGATTTAAGGGCACGTACGTCGTTCTTACCAAATGATCATGCTGATTTACAGGTTTTGGGAGATAATCTTCTAGAAACCTTTCACTGTTTGATGAAGAGATTTTTCTCGGTCTTATCTCTGGAACCTGGGAATATTGGCGATGCATTTTCTATGGATATCTCCATCTGTGGGGCATTGACTAATGCTGTTCGTAATCTTTTATGTCATCTTTCCAATTGGGCTTTCAACACGTTGGACAGACAGTTTGAACATATTCTTTCTCCTCGAAAACTTCTTCTGGCTGCAAGGGCAGCCAGTGCTCAACGTAATTCAAATCATTGGGAGCCATCTTCCCTGCGAAGCTTCTGTTTTCACCTAAGGTGCTGCATAACCATGCTGTACATGTTGGAGTTTGACCTCAACCTTTTGATGGGAAAAAGTCAAATTCTTGTGAAAATGCTGAGAGAACTATCCTGCCCTGATATACAGCTGATGTTTTGTTCTCTCAAGACATTCAGAAATGATATAAGGAGCACTGGCATCAGCGATTCAATTTCGCATGAAATTATATGTGGGGATATGTCTGGTTTTGAATGCGCCAAGGATGAAATTAGTCAAGTGGTTCCCGCTGTTCTTTCGATACTCGAGGTAATATCATGTCTTTGCAAATTTTTCATATTAGGGTTATATTCAACGTTATCCTACATTCTCCAGTTGACCCTGACGTGGTCAAGGCCGAGTTCCAAACTGTTGGACAATGTTTTGTGTTGACCTCTGTATTTTACCATTTTCTTATATATTTTGCAAAATTCTGGTGACAAACTGTGACCATATATTTTGAAAAAGCCTCGAAGACAAATTTTGTGAAGTAAGGACTCTGCAACCTCCTGTAATGATTCAATGCACTGAGAGTACGAAAAAATAAATTTAAATGATCTAAAGGTATATAAAAAGAGGTAACAGTGGCAGGAAGAATTGAAACGAGTAGCACAAAATAAAGAATTAGGATGGAAAAAAATCGAAAAGGGGAAAAAGCCATCAAATATACCAGTTTAAAATTTTCTCTCCTTTACATTTATATGCTTCCCGGCTAATATTTTACTCTTTGTCGCTTTATGAATATGGTGGTTGATTATTGACCAACATATTCTTCTATTTCAAGTTCTGATGTGGAAACTTGTCCTTACTCCGTATGAAGAGAAGGTTGCTATAGTAAAATATTTGTTGTGACATCATTCTGACTTCAGTGAGGATTCACGAACTGATAGCTGCACTCTGCAGAGGAAACTTAGAAAACAAGCACAATTCTGGAATTCACATAAAGTAAACGTGTGTAAGAGGATATCCATGGTGACATTTGTTTTCGTGCCCACCTATCAGTGCTTTCTTAGTCCACGTTCAATGAATACTAGAGGGATGCTGAGCATGACCCAATCTCATAAGACCATCAGACCTATTATTTTATGCTATTTACCTATTTATTATACGCTATCAGAACCATTTACTGCACACTGTCTTGAAAATAAATTCCTGGAATGTTATTTCACAGTAACGTTACTTTTTATTTTATTTTATGTCTTCCGTGAATGTACGGGACTAATTGAAACTGTATTGTGTTTGTCCAAATGGTGAGGTCAAAGTCGCCAGTAAATCAAATCGTGCCCCTTTACGGGTTTTGGTACCGAAGAATCAGACAATTTTAAATTCTTGATTCTCGACTTGTTTTACACTTTAATATGGCATCTATATTATTATTTTGTTGATGGACAAAGTGCTATGTAGGTATTTGCGGATGAATTATTGGTGCATCAAGATATGAGGAAGCATTTCGCCACAATATACAATATTTCCAGCACTTGTGACGCGCAGCTTGCGCCCGATAGCGTGACTTGTTATATCGGGATCATTTTCGAGTTGATTTGTTCGCATTTTCTTCTCTCCTCTTGTGATGAGGAGTCATTCCGGAGGCTTTTTCAGTCAATGTTTGCCTGCAAGGAGATGGAAACAGAGGGTTTAAAGCTGGGCCTAACAGCAGCCTTGGCTCTGCTGGGAATGCCTACAATCATCTCCGCTCCTTACATGCTCCAGTCCCACATAATCTTATTGGTTTCTAGATGCATAACGGGCTGCGGAGATCGAAGTGCGACGGCCATGGACTGCTATTTGGGGGCATTTGAGCAGTCAGTCATCCTCTACGCATGCCATTCCCTCAGCTCTCGCCTTTACTTTGATTCTATGAAGGTGAAGCCTGAATCCAAGACCAGCGTTCTCTGGCGCTGCGCATTGGAGAATGACTTTGGCCTGGCGTTTGGCCTGTGCGTCCGAAAAGGCACGCAAGATGCGATCAATTCCCACATTCAGAAGTGGGTCGACCGCTGCTCTGAACAGTCCGATGCTTCTCTCTATAGTAACAAGGCAGAAGTAGTAAGCTCCTGCATGGCATACATGGCTGAGATTCAGCACATTATAATGGAGCCATGGAGGGAAGAAGCATGCTTGATAGTGAAGTTCATGCTGCAGAGGATTGCAGGAGAGCCTGCCAGAGCTCCGCAGCACGAGAAGGAAGAGGTTAACAGGCAAGAGATCTTCCTTGTGGCCGCCCTGCTGAAGCTGATGGGCTCCTCCCTTTTGAAGATCGTAGCAGCCCTCAGTGAGCGCGGCAGGGAGAAGTCAAATGGCCCTGTTCTCGGCAGGGAACTTGAGTTCATATCAGGCATCGTTGACCACTTTGAGAGCAGCTCCTCTGTGGGTCGATATGTGCTGTGTGTTCCTAGCTGGACCTGCTCTTCCAGGCGCCGGGGGACCGGCGTGATGCTGGCGCACCTCAGCAGCTTGTTGTTCTGTAGCATCGACCAGAGGCTTCATCCCCTGTGGGAGGGCTGCATCTTCGTGATAATGGCGGCGATGAATCTCCTGGTTCTGGAGGAGGGCAGCTTGGATACGCCGAGGGCGATGTGTGGGTTCTCGAGGGAAGCCCCCGGCCACCAGCTTTCTCTCTCTAGAGTTTCCCAGGTGGGTTGACTTTCTCTATGGGGCTGACCTTAAGACATTTTCCCATTTAGGGAGTTTGATGGAGACGATTGTGCAGGTGCCACCCCGGCGATCGAGCAGAGCCATCGCATCGAACCTGCAGAAGCTCCAAGATCTCTACTTGAACAAGGAGATCAAGTACCTGACCTACGAGCCCAGCAGGTATGGATCCGGCAACCAGCTGCCGTTCGTTCATGGCATTTCATGCCAGATTTGGATCAAAACCAAGGTTTGACTGTGGGTGAACTTGAATTTTCCTGCAGGGCGCTCCCCGCCGGCTCGCCGGCGGCGGCAGCCAGAGAAGGCTCGCCTCCGGCCGGGGCGGCGGCGACCGCCACCTGCAATGGGGCGGCGTTCCTCCGGTGCATCATCGAGGGTGAGCCCCTGGCGGACTGGGACGACCTGGCGGACTTCATCGAGGCCCGGCCTGGTAAGGATTACGCCCACTGGCTGCAGAACCGGAAGCGGTACAACCGGTGGCGGCACCAGAAGATGGCGAGCTCGAAGAGCTGGGAGAGGAAGCTGGCCCTGTGGAAGAAGCTCTCCCGATGAGAGATCCCGGTGCGGCGATCCTGATTTGGAGGATCGGACGGCCCCCGGAGGCCCCCATCGGGAGATGTACAGAGCGGAGATCCTGGCGTGTATTAACTAACGGTTATGGGGCGAGATGTTGTATGCATGATGACGGCGCCTGAATAAACGCACGCTGGCGCGTGGGCTGATTGAGATTCGTGATTAGCCAGGTGGCAGTGATCTGTTGGGCCAAGTGGGCCTGAAATAGGGTGGAGGACGAAGTCAAACCATGCCACGTGGTTATTCATGAGGGGAGACGAGGAGGTCAGAGCATGTTCTTTGGATGGAATTCAGTGAGATCAAAGCTTCTTCCGGAAACCGGTGGGGTTTCAGCGGGCCTTGGCGGCGAAGGCGATGGAGACCAGAGCGGCGGCGGCGGCCATGGCGGAGGAGAAGAACTTCCACCGGGAGCTTGCCTGCTGGGCGACCGCCGCCGACTCCTGGTGTCGCTTGAGCTCCTGGTTCATGCCCTCGATCTCCGCTCGTCTGCTCCTGAGGCCCCGGTGGAGGGCCTCGATCTCCATCGCAAACGGCCGCACCTCCTCGTCGGGTTCCGCGGCAGCGGACTTGGCGGCGCTCTGGTCGCCTTCGCTGGTTTCGCTCGCCGGCGGCGCCTCCGCGGCGGCGCTTCTCAGCATGGAGAGGACGAGCTCCGTCAGCTTATGGAGAGACTTCACCCTTCCCTCAGCATCGGCGAGGCTCCTCTGGAGAGAAGACCTTTCTTCCCCGAGGGAACGGACCTGGATCGCCTGGCTCTCCCTCTCTTCCAGAAGGCCTTCGAGCTCCTTCTCGACGGCGAGCTTCGTCTTCTCAAGGTCTCCCAGCTCCAGCATCAGCTCATCTGCCTGCTGTGTCTTCTCCCTGAGGAGCTTCAGCGAGTCATCCTTCTCCCGAGCATAGTCTTCAGAGAGAGCACGCAGATCTGCAACTTGGGATTGGAGCTCCACCAGACTCTTGCGCAATCCGGCAATCTCATCTTCCAGCTCCGCTTTCTTCTTCTTCATCATGTCCCTCTCCCGTCCGACCTCCTCCATCTTCCCGCTCAGCGCATCGTTCTCGCGTCGCGCGTCCTCAATCTGTGACTGGTACGTACTGATGATCCTCTCCTTCTCATCCAGCTGTCCACTGAGCTCATCCTTCAGTCGCAGGATCTCGGCCTTGAGATCTGCGTCCTCCACCTCGAGCGCCTGATAACCATCTTGGAGGCTGGCGAGCTCACCTTTCAAGCTGAAATTGATCTTTGCGAGGTCTTCGAGCTCAGCTCCCATCAGGGAAATGGTCTTCTTCGCCTCTGCTTGTGACTGCTCCAGCTCCTCGCCTCGGGCTTTGAAGATTTCTGCCGTCTCTTTGCTCAGATGAGCCATGAACCTGATTGCAGCTAATAAACTCGCCGGCAACGTCATGTCCCCGGCCATCGAGGAGTCCAGATCTCGTCCCCACTTCTTGCTCGCCTCCTCCGGCGGCTGGCACTTGCAGAGCGCAACATCCCTCATCTCTCTGGCAACCTCCCAGGATCTGGTCACCAGGAACTTCATCTCGCGCGTCTGGAGATCGAGGCCCTGCCGGGCCTCATCCCTTTGGAGGACGAGCTTCTCAAATTCGTCGGCGCTGGCCCGAGCTGCCTCGGCCATCCGTCTCTTCATGTCGTCCGCCAATGCCTGAGAGTCGGCGAGCTTCTTCTCCAACAAGGCCCTCTCCTGCGCCAACGACTCCAGAGCTCCATCCTTCACCATGATACATTTTTCTAGGGCTCTATTTTCCGAGCGAACGCACTCCAGAGTCTCTTCGCCCTCCCTGCGGCATCTTTCTGCGTCTAGGACTCTGGACTCCAGAGATCTCTTCTCCTTCTGGATCTCGTCCCGTTCTAGAAGAAGACTGTGAAACTTCTTCTCGAGGACAATTTTCTCTCTCTGCGCAAACTCGAGCGCCTTCCTGGCATCTCCAAGGCTCCCTGCGATGACTCCGACCTCATCCTGAGCATTCTGGAGGCTCTTGTCCACATCCACCTTCTCCCCTGCTAACCTCTGCAGATCCACCTTCAACAGGGCGATCTCCCCGCACATTCTCGCATTATTCTCCTCGGCCTCCGTCATCGCCTGGCTCCATTTCAATTCCGTCTCCGCTATGGTCAGATCTCTCTCCCTGGCGGCTTCCCTCCTCGCCTCCTCGGCTCCCATGGCGTGGCCGCGCTCTTCAGCCAGGAGCACGAGGCGGCGAGTCTCCTCGGACAGCTGTGACGCAAGAGCAGCGCGGATAGCGCGGCTCTCGAGGTCGGAGAGGAGGCACTGGTCCTGGTTCCTCTCCTGCCGCGCCTCCAACATCCGCCTGGCCAGGATGTCGTTGAGTGTCCTCAGTTGCCGGATTTCCTCCGCCGATGGGGCGGGCTGCGTGCCTCCCGACGCCGCCTTCCCTTCCAGCGAGTCCCCGCCACCGGAAACTTCTTGCGTGGGAGAGGCCGCGGATTGGACTTGGACCTCCTCCATGTCCGATCGCTCAGCGACCAGCGCGCCGGGGCTCTGCTTCTTCTTCTCCTTGGCGGACGCCTTCAGCCGGCTCTGCTTCCCCATCTCAAGAACCAAGCAGAAGATGATATGAGGTTGGGGGAAATCGGAGCACCAGATTTTCCTTCTACTTCCCCGTTTATGAGGACGGCAAGGAACGAGAAGATTGCGATAGGGGAGGAGGATGCGAGGCTGGAATCGCAGGAGCTGCACCAGAGAGGGAGAGGCCGGGCTGGATTCTGTGGTGCTGCGGGAGTGGTGTGAGGAAGATGACGGTGCTTTATCTGGAAATTTATATGGCTAGGGTTTTGGGAAGTCCGGCGTTGGGAATGCGACCGTTGGGCGGCCGAATTCGAAATTTCGAACACCGTCCTTTCCAGCGGACGGTTGGCGATTCGACTCCATCCGCTGAAGCTCCTTCCACTAGAAATCCGCCACGTGGAGAGAACAGATCTCGAGCTCCACCCACCGTTGTTCATAGGCTCCGTAAAACTTTTATTTATGTTTATATCCCTGTCGAGCTCTGGAGGTCAACACGTTGACAGTCCTTCCCCAGTGAGCCGGCCCCGGCGTCAGCTCGGCGACCTTTCTCGAGGTGACTGTTAGGGTTCGGGAGAAAGAGGGTCGTCGTCGTCGGCGGAGCCGGTGACACAGGTTTTTTGAGTATCTGAGGATCTTTGGGAGTTGGAGAAGTACTACATATGGCAAGCTGTAACGCGGGTTTCTGATCTTCTCAGGATCTCGCGACGAGCGGAATGGAGCAGTCGAGGAGGAAGTCAACCCCTGCGGCTGACGCAGCGGCTGGTGGGTCTGGTCTTCTCCGCCCCGCCGCCGAACGGGCAGGCCGTGCCAATCGGCGGCACCATGCAGTTGTACTGGAGGCATAGCGAGCTACTGGTCGGGATCTCCGACGTGAGGTTGGTCTCTATGCCGGTCAGGTAGTTGTGCTGCAGGTACAGGACCCTTATCCGCGAGTCCATCAGCCTCTCCACCAAGCTCGCCGGGACCTTCCCGGTGAACAGATTATTGTTCAGAAACAGCTTCCTCACCGTCGAGAACATGGGCGACACCTCCCCGGACAGCCGGTTGTAGCTCAGGTCTACGTTCGGGATCGCCACCGGCGCCGGCGGTAGCACGGGGCCGGAGAACATGTTGCGCTGCAGCTGCAGGTGCGTGAGGGGGAAGGAGAAGATGGCCGGTGGGATGGCGCCGGTGAGCTGGTTCATCCCCAGGTCTAGGTAGTTGAGCGCCGCCAGCGGGGGGAGCACCTGCTCTACCGGCCCGGTGAGCCTGTTCGAGGAGACGGAGAGGTAGCGCAGGGACGGCGGCAGCGCGGGGACGCCGCCGGAGAGGTTATTGTGCTTGAGGTCGAGCCGCGTGAGGGACGGGGAGTGAAACTGCGGCACAGGCCCGGAGAGGAGGTTGTGGCCGAGGATGAGGTTGGAGAGGGAAGGGAGGTCACCGAGCCCCGGGGGGATGGGACCGGAAAGATGGTTGAAGCTGAGGTCCAGAGTGCGGAGCTGCCTGAGCGCTGAAAGCTCCGGCGGAATGGCGCCGGCGAGGAAGTTGCGGCTGAGGCCGAGGAACCGGAGGTTGGTCAACTGCGCGATGGTGGAGGGGATCTGCCCCATGACGCGGCCGGGGACGAGCGAGAACTCGGCGAGCGCGGAGAGGCGGCCGACGGCGGGGTCGAGGCGCCCCGCCAGCCCCGGCGAGCCGGCGCGCGGGTCGCCGAGGGAGAGCGCCACCACGCGGTCTTCCTCGCAGAGCACGCCCGAGAAGCGGCACGGGTCCGCCGTGAAGTCCCACGAAGCGAAGAAGCGGGAGCCGGGCGTGTCGCGCAGCGCCTTGCGGACGGACTGCAGCGCGATGAAGTCGGCCGGGTCCAGCATCGCCGCCGCCACCGCGACGAGGGCGAGGAGAAAACCGATCACCGGAGACAAGCTCGTCGCCCGCGCCCCCATGGCTGGTTCTTCCCCGCGGAGAAGACCGAGATGCAGGAGAAGAGGATCCCACCCGGCCTTAAGGTGGTAGTGAGGGAGGAGGACGTGAGGAGCTTTAATGGCGGCGACATTAAAACAGAGAGGGTCCTCCGTGGGCCACGAGCGGTGGGCGGTGGCGTCCTCCCCATGGCTGCTGCAACTGCTTCTCTCGCTCCTCATCCACCTGGTTCTGGTGCGGGCGGTGGCTTCCCCGTGAAACCTCCTCTGAATGATCCCCTCTGCCGCCATGGTTGGCCTGGCTTTCAAAGCTCTCTAGTCCTTCGTGCCCGCCATCACTCCCCCACCGTCAGTCCCAACTCCCTCACCGATCCCCTCGTGCCGACGGCAGACACGTGGGCAATTAAGCTGACTTCCCCCCACGGGGGCACGGTTGACCGTCAACGTATCCACGCCGCCTCTTTTCACGTTCTGCTCGTGAAGTAAATTAACTTCCACTGAAATAAACCCTTAAAAAAAGGTAAATCCCAAATATCCGCCCTCTACTTTGTGAAATTAACCCGTTCAGTTATGCTGACGGGCGTAATATTTGTCATTTAACCTTCTGAATGGTCGGTTTTAGTCGTTATGCCCTGCCACGTGTAAAATAATGCCCATTTTACCTTCAGATTTCTTCATATATATGTAAGACGTCTCACCGATATTTTCCAGAATATGAACGCGAGAAATTGTTTATAATTATTGGTAATTTATTTCGGAAGTTTGCCTCCACCGTGGTGCGCTGTTTTAGGTGGCGCCCGTGACTGGGCCCGAAAGCCCATTTTCGGGTCCAGCTGACGACGTCAGGGGGTGAATTTGGGCCATTTGGGCCGAGCTGTCAACAAAGTGGGCCGGAGGAGGCGGGAGAGGCCTACCGTATGTGGGCCAGCCCATTTTCCAGAAAAAGGAAAGGTGGGTGGGCCTACTATGCCACGTGGCTTTCTTTGGTGGGGGGGGTTGGAGAGGGGGTTGCCCGACGAGAGAGTAGCTAGAGTCAATGTTCATGGGCCAGAAAGGCATCCAGGTAGTTTAACTTCATAACTTCAGAAAGGAGACGCCTTTAACTGTCTACGTCTCACGAAATCCGACTGTGGAGAGAGAGAGAGAGAGAGAGAGAGAGAGAGAGAGAGAGAGAGATGCATAGAAAATGGGGGAGAGGGAGAGTAACGGTCATCTTTCATGGGGAGGGGAAGGCGCAGATGAATCATGGTTTTTAACTTACACGGGAAAAGTTGAAGCCTTTATTAGTCAGTTCTTGATCTCCGGTCGAGCGAGCGAGAGAGAGAGAGAGAGAGAGAGAACTTGTCTTCTCTGTCGAAAAGGAAACGCGCATGAATCAGCAGAACTCCAAGAAAGAGGAGAGAGAGAGAGAGAGAGAGAGACATACACAGGCACACAGACAGAGAGAGGTTAATGGGGCATTGCCCTTTAATGGAAACGCCGACGAATCATCTTGTGAGTCAGAGAGAGGGAGAGACATGGGGAGAGGGTGCTGTCCGAGGCCTTTACTTTTCTGTCACGAGCTCGCTTCTCAAATGCCGGCGTGGGGCACGAGGGCCCCCCAAGCCGGTGACAAAGTCGTATGCCACTGCGGCTTCGCAACCTAATCTAGCTCTTGCCGTGGTCTTCCATGGCGGATTCATCCCCCCAGCTCTAGTTGAAACCCAGACGCCCTTATCCACCGTAGAAAGGGCCCACCAATCTCTCTACTGTGGAAAAGTCGGCGCCGGTGGGGGGGGGGGCGGCGGGGGCAGCGACGGCGGAGTGCTCGGATCTGCTTGGTGACGCGAAAAGGCCGCCCCTTTTTCCTCGCCGGCGCCGCCCTGGGGGCTCTCCACGTAAACTGATGACGACAACTGAACCAGGGCCTCCCCAGCCCCGCCAGCTGTCTTTCTATCTCCTCCAGTTGAAGAAGGGACCCGTCGGCCCCCAAAGTCAGACGACCCCGCTGAGTTCTTCCGGAAAGCTGGTAGAAAGGATGGAACGATTCCAACAAGGACGGCGAAGCCTGCCCACCTTTTGATCCAGATTCCGACCAAAGCAGGAAAATTTAGTGCAGAAGGGCTACTTGGAGGCGGAGAATCGATCTCTGTCCGCGCCCGTAGGTTCCGCGGGCGGGATCTCTGGCGGGCTCTCTGTGTGGATAGGACCGCCGACGGCGGCGGGCGACAAAATCCTCTACTCTCGCCGCAGCTCAGCCACTGGTCAGCAGGAACAGGATGACGATAATAATGATGGTCAAGCCGACTGTGACACGTTTGACGGCCCGTGGGGACACTCCCATCACATCCCCGTGACCCGAGAGAGAGAGAGAGAGAGGTGTAATTTCGGTCGATTTCTCTCACGTGGTCTTCTTCCAAAGACGCCGGCCGTGAAAGACGCTGCGATCGGATCGTTGCGGCGGCAGGACGATAAGCTAGGGGGGAAGGCTGGAGGCCATGTGGGGGAGTAGGCCAGTAGGATCTGATCACCTTGACCAGCTTTGGAATAATCCGCCACTCTTCCGTACCTTTAATGGCTTTCTCGTGGATCCCAATCTGCGCCGTGGTCCAAGGTGGGATCCCTCCCGACTTCCCACCGGGGTCAACTTCGCCGGCCAGAGGGACGGGTTGACGGAAGGCCCGCCGGTAGGAGCTAACCGGGGACGGCGGAGACGGACGGGATTCGCAGGAATCTCCAGGACACGACGTGGATGTACAGGAGCACAGTGCGGGGAAGGAAACTCGGAGGGGAAAGAAGGAAAAAAATTCTCAGATTCCGCCATGACAGAACGGCCCAGCCGCAGAGCGGGGTCCAGATGTCCCTCCCCTTGAAAACCCGGAGCCCGCCGGGGATAACAAGTTCCCAAATTTGAAGGTCGAGGAGGACAAGTAGAGGAGCTCGTTATCCGGCCTTGGAAATCTGAATCCTCCTCCGCCAGATCTCCTCTTCTTTCTCCTCAGCACCAGGCGCCGTCCCCGCCATATCTACCGGTTCCCTCCTCCCTCTCTGCTTGCTCCTCGCTCGAGGTTCGTCCTCTCCCCTCCTCATCTTCCCCTCGGGCGGCGCTCCTCCTGTTATCTACCCTCTCTGCTCTTGATCTTCTCGAAAGCGGGCGCACATTATAAAGGCCGCCGGAAGTTGACGATCGCCTTTTCTTCGCCCCTTTTGTTCTTTCTCAATTTTATATTGCAGGGAAGGCGGGCGGCGGCCGGAGCTCGATGGAACAGTGCTTCTGCCGGGTGGGATTGACCGGGATGCTCCAGAGGGCCTGCTGGTTCTACCTCCTCCTAGGCCTCCTCTTCCTCGTCCCTCCTCTCCCGGCAGAAGCCAAGACCCGGCGGATTCTCCTCGACACGGATGTCGACACCGACGACATCTTCGCCCTCCTCTACCTCCTGAAGCAGAACCGATCTCTGATCGACCTGCAGGTTTGCCCCTGTTCCTCCTCCCAGCCGTGGTCTCTTCCTCTTCTGGTGTTATCATTGTTATTACTATTCTCTCGCAGGGGGTTACCATAAACGTCAACGCGTGGACCGACGCCGGGCACGCGGTCAACCAGGTGTACGACGTTCTCCACATGATGGGCCGGGACGACATCCCTGTCGGCGTCGGAGGAGAAGGAGGGATCTTGCCCGACGGCACCATACGCCCCAATGTCGGCGGTTATCTCCCTCTGATAGAGCAGGTGCCGCTGACGCGCCCAGGATCCTTCCTCGCAAGTCCTCCGTTTCTCTGAATTTGATTAATCCGCAGACAATTCCTTGCTCTGCTACAAAGTTCTTCCCACTAATACACTCTGACAGCTGCTTCTTCTTCTTCTTCTTCTTCTTCTTCTTCTTCTTCTTCCGCCGGAATTATCGTCTGTTGCCGCCTTCTCTATGATCAGCGCTCATTGTCTGCAATTGGTGAGGAATGAGTTCCTTGTTCTTGAGAGTTCTTAAGAGTTCCTTGTTCTTACATCAGGGAATGTCAACTGTCGGAGACTGCCGTTACCGGCAAGCGATTCCCATAGCCTCCGGAGGGCGGCTGGATATCAACACTAATTACGGCCTAAGAAGAGGCTTTCTTCCGCAGGTAAATAAATAATCGCCCGAGTGCATAGACCCACGTCATTTTCCTCCCTTTTTCGGGATATTTTTTCTGTATTTTACTAGTCTGCGATTATTCCGATGAAAAGCTGATTTGACCTCAATTAAAATAGAGCCCGCCTACTGCGCTCTTGCTAAAATTGAAGATTTTTTTTTCCATTAATGGCATGTTGGATCCTCTAGAATGGTCCGTAGATTTTACGATGAATTCTGCGAGCAGGGCCACAGGAGGTACTCTCCCCTGCGGCAGCCCACCGCCCAAGAGGTCACGACCAGGACGATATCGGCGGGGCCGACGACCGTGTTCATCATTGGAGCCCACACGAACTTCGCCGTCTTTCTCATGAGCAATCCCCAACTGAAGAAGAACATAGAGCATATATTCGTGATGGGCGGCGGTGTGAGGTCGAAGAATCCAACGGGCTGCTGCCCGAAGAACGCCAGCTCGGCTTGCACTCCTCAGCAGTGCGGCGATCGCGGGAATCTGTTCACTGCGTTCACCAGCAATCCATACGCCGAGTTCAACATCTTCGGAGATCCATTCGCCGCCTACCAGGTGCTCGTATATCGCTCAATTCTTTCGCCAAAATCGACTTTTCGAGCTGAAATATAAGCACCCATTTATTATTTTTACTACCATTCGTGGCGTTAATGAGGCTAGGTTGGGGGCGGGGGGGGATAAAAAATCATCAATCATTTGGTGGGTAGGATGGTTTTCCTTAAAAAAATAGGATCTTTATGAATGTATTAGCTTTTCCTACTTTCCAGTGGAATGGAGTTTGATGCCCACTACGCCAGTTCGTCTCATCGGACGTAAAGATTCAGTCTTGCTGCCAATTATTTCCAGGTGTTCCATTCTGGGATTCCCATCACCCTCGTCCCGCTCGACGCGACGAACAGCATCCCCATTAGTGAGAGCTTCTTCGAGGCATTCCAAAAGAACCAGGCCACCTACGAGGCGCAGTACTGCTTCAAGTCTCTGAAAATGGCGCGAGATACCTGGTTCGATGACCAGTTTTACTCGGTAATGCCTCCAAGATTGTAGCTTTTTCCCGCTTCGTAGTAACTTTCATAAAGATGGTTTGGATGCGTTGACTCTCTCGCGGAGGATCTTCTCTTCTCGCAGAGTTATTTCATGTGGGACTCCTTCACTTCCGGCGTGGCGGTGTCGATCATGTTGAACGGGCAAGGGAGCAACGGAGAGAATGAATTCGCGGAGATGGAGTTCATAAACTTGACTGTAGTCACTTCCAATGAACCCTACGGCGTCTACGATGGCTCCAACCCGTTCTTCGACGGCCGCACGACCCCCCGGTTTGGGCTGCAGAAGGGCGGAGTCCACAGCGGGCACGTTCAAACGACGATTCGAGATCCATTTTGCCTCCCCAATGATGGAGTCGGGAAAGGAAAATGCCAGGTGACTGATTCTTCCTACGATCTGAGCTGTCGTCTTCTTCGTCGAATCTTCTTCCTCTTCTCGTTCTTGTTCCTGTTCTTGTTCTCCTTGTTCTTCTCGTTCTTGTTCTTGTTCTTGTTCTGTGTTCAAGTCGCACTGATAGATTTCTAGGGCCACTGATCTCCACGCTCTAAATTTCTACTGGTTCTGGGATGGAACAGGACGGCTACACGAAGGAGGTCAGCGGTCCAGAGGGAGTGCGGGTGCTAGTAGCGCAGAAGGCCAAGCCCAACAAGGACAAGAACAGCCCCCTCGACAGAGAGTTCTTCATAAGCTTCTTAGACGTGAGCATCTCCCTCCTTTCTGATGATCCATTCACCTCTTCCTCTCTCCTAGTTACGCGTAATTCGGTCAAAATGAGCCCAAAGACATCCGATTCCATCAGTTTTTATAGACGAACTGCATTGCCTGACAAGCAAGAAGCTCCTGGCACATTTCCCGCTTCAAGTTTCAGTATTTGAGCAATATGATCTCGGATTTTTCTTGTTCATCAGGGGGGAAAAAAAAAAAAGATCTCATCTTTGCTTGAATCAAAGCTCGCGTTGCCACACAACAAGATCTTTGAACTTTTTTTCAAGGAGAGATGCTGAGGATCATCTCCATGCCACGCAGGATTTGAACCTTCCCACCCAGTCCGGGCGCTTCAACATCACAACTCAGTTTCCTTGCTACAAGGAGATCCTCTACAAGGCGGACCTGAGGGATCGCAGCTTGGGGAGACCCGTCGTCTTCGACATGGACATGAGCGCGGGAGACTTCGTCTCTCTAATCTACTTGCTGAAAATTCCAGTCGAGATAGTAGACCTCAAGGTTTGACTTTCTTGACATCAACTTCTTCCGCCGTCATCTGGGTCGTAGGATTTTCTACTTTTGGAGGCATGTTGTTCTCGATCGCCTGGGTCATCTTCAAAAAAAGTTACTCCTTTTTTTATCCCCACACAGGGGATACTCGTCACAGCCAACGGGTGGGCCACTGCAGCTACGATCGACGTGATCTACGACGTGCTGCACATGATGGGCCGCGACGATATTCCTGTGGGTCTGGGGAGCGTGTCTCCTCTAGAGAAGCCGTCCTACAGCTGCGAGTACGTCAGGCACATCCCACAAGGAAGCGGGGGTGTTCTTGACGCTGATACACTCTTTGGGCTCGCTCGCGATCTTCCTCGAAGCCCTCGCAGGTACGCCCCATCCTTTTTTTACTTGCTGTTTGAATGATCATCCGCAACTGCAAGACAAATGGTAGTTATGAATTTGGAGTTGGATCGGAACTCGGACTGGAGATCTTCGTTTTTTCCTTCTCTTTCTTGATGAAAAATCGGTGGGCTGCTCAGGTATACGGCTGAGAATTCTGTAAAATACGGAGCTCCGAGGGACACTGATCACCCAGAACTCAGACAGCCGCTGGCGGCGGAGGTCTGGGAGTCCGTCTCCAGAGAGGTCTACTCGAAGCGAGGTAAGAAGATCACCGTGTTGACTAACGGGCCTCTGACGACCTTGGCCAACATCATTCGCTCGGATAAGAATGCCATCTCAAAAATTCAGGTTTGGCAGCTCATCTGTTCATCCTACTTCTTTAGTAATTGAGAAAAATATTATCAGTCTCCTTCCTCATCCTCTTTCATTGTGAAATACCAACCAGCTCCGTCCTTGGGCGGCGGCGTCATTGGACTGTGGATGATCGAGGGCGGGCGTTGACCTTGGTATTTCCATCTGGGTTTCTCTTTCTACAGAGTGTTTTCATCGTCGGCGGGCACATCGTCGACAGCGGCGAGGAGAGAGGAAACGTCTTCACAGTTCCTTCGAACAGATACTCCGAGTTCAACTTCTTTCTCGACCCACTTGCCGCGAAGACCGTCATTGACTCAGGGCTCGACGTCACGCTGATTCCGCTCGGCGCCCAGAGGAAGGTTGACTCCTTCCCTTCGGTCTTGCGAGCATTGGAGACGGCCCACAGGACACCTGAGCTGACCTTCGTCCTCAGCTTGCTGTCGACGATGAGCCAGCTGCAACAGAAGAGCCACAGATACCGCCACGTGGTAAGCTCAGTTGACTTTCCATGATCCTCCAGATATAACCTTCGTTCTCTCGAGGGTGTGAGGTGATTCTTCTTGAGTTGACTAATCACCACCAGAACCCACTATTTTTAGCATACATTCCTCGGTGAAGTCCTCGGTGCGGCGATCATAGCTGGTGATCCCACTCTCAAAGCGGTCGTAGAGATGAAGACCGTGAGCGTTCTGACAGACGAAAGGAGCAAAGACGGGCAAATTTCAACCGTTGAAACTGGTGGGAAGCCGGTGAAGATACTGAAGAAGTTGGATTCCAAAGGCTACTACGCCCACTTGGCAAGAACGATGGGAGACAAGGAGCAGTCTGCTGTTATTGGGAGCTTCAGAGAGCAGAGAAGGAGCTGGTCCAAGCGCCCTTGCAAGATCTAAAAGAAAAACCCTGTGATTGATCGAAGAGTTGCCTATTTTTTGTTCAAGCCGGTCATTTGCTCTGGTGGGAATTTCTTCCATCTCAGATGACTGAATCATCAGATTCGACCAATAACATGGAATAAGAACAAGAGCCTCCGATTCTAAAGATGGCTTTCCCAATTGGGTAGGTTTTACCCATCATGCTTTGGTAAAGAAAGGCAAGAACACAGAGAGAGAGAGAGAGAGAGAGAGAGAGAGAGAGGATGAGCAAGTTCTCATTCATTTTTCCGATAAAGAATATTTTCACACAACCAACCATACAGCGGGCGGCCATAAAGACAAAAAAATGAACAAAAAATGAAAGAAGTTTTTGAGATAATTACACCATCTGGAGGCATCATCATCGAGCTCCTGCGTGCAGAGCAGAATAATCGATGGATGGATGGATGCACACCTTCTTGCGGAGAGAAGACCAAACGGCTCTTCTTTTCTGCAGATACCCAGATCAAGAATCCGCATCTACAAAATGTACATCAGGTTGGAGAGGATCATCTCGTTGGACGCTCCAGCAGAAGGACACTCTGCGAGCCGGAGGATGAACCGTTGTTCTCACATCTGTTAATCTCTCGCCATGTTGCTGGAAATGGCCACCTCTGTTCTCAAGACATGCTCCAGATGGTCCACTGTAGCAAGATCCAGTCTACTTGGGTCCATTTCAATCAACCTGCCTCGCATGCGCCTTAAAGTGGAAAAGAATGAACGATACTCTAAAGGAGAAACCAGGAACACCCATTTTAAGGAGTCCCATTAGTCATTCAGATTCTCGCCTTCCTCGGAGAAGGAAAAGACGCCTCCCAGCAATGCATCGTCATTGTCGGCGTCTTCCTCGGGCCTTTCCAGATCACAGTGGCTACTGCTGCTGTCGGCATCTGGGACAGCTTCAGCGGACCCGTTGCAGGCATCAAGCTTCAGTGCCTCGCAATACCCATCGCGAATATAGCCTGGAAAATCGTCCGCATTGAGCAAATCACAAGGCTCACTGGATCCTAGATGAATGGTGGGGTCAGATATACTTGATGCTCTATTACTTAGGCTGTTGCCTGAAGAGCGGTCGGCCATAATGGGAGACCCATCATCATAAGATAAGAGAGTTCCTGGATAAAACGATTTACAGCACAATCGTCAGTGAGGGCGTTATACTTGTCTGTATATATACAAAGTTATCAGAGATTTTTTGTTGAGACTCTACCAGAGGAATGAACTGCAAACGGTGCTGAGAGAGCACTCTCCGGGCTTTGATCCTCCATCTTGTCCGTACGAGTGACTACCATGATTGTGCTCAAGGCAGACACGCATGGGGTAGAGCTTTCCACTGACTGTGGAATGGAGATATCGCATGGTCTTGCTGAACTGGCATCCTCGAGGACGGGCCTAATTCCCTCGGTTCTTTGTGATTCTAGTTCACAATTCCGTAAGAAACGAAGATGTTTATGCAGCGTAAAATGATTCAAACAGCAGAAAGAAAATTTTCATGCAATTAAGCTCGGAAGAAAAGCATGTTATATAGATTATAGATAATACAGAGAAATCAGGGAAATAAAGAAATATACTCTTCTCAGTAAAGAAAGGAGATGGGGGTAAAATAGATGAAGATTAGAAAATAGCCACGGGTATTAAAGATTGAGCAGTTGGAGATTTCCGCTTACCAGGATTCGAACACTTATCAAATTCACTTCCTGGATGCTCAGTCATTCCATTGACAATGGATTTTTCTCCGAGTTCGACTGCTTCTGTAGGTGATCCAGTCAGATGGATGATGCCACTGAGCCCTCTAAAGAAAACAATACACATTTTTTTAAAGGTAGCGAAATAAGAAATAGTAACTAGATTTGATGAAATTTAAATATATCGTTTTTATTGGGCAACTAAAACTTCATAATTACATGAAGATCAGATAAAAGCAAAAAAGAAACAGCCAATGCAGTTAAGAAATGAAGTTATTTTTTCGTTACCGCACAGTTTTTCAATTATGGGCAGTAATAACTCGGTTGAAATTGCTCAAAGGGCATTTCTAGTTTATCTCTCTCAAGGTTTCTTTCAGCATTTCCAAGAAGTATATTTCGTTATTAGTTTCAAGGGATCCTTTGGTTTCCTAGACCGCCTTTGACTTTTTAGAAATTTTGAGGGATCTAAAAAGGAAGATGCGTTCTTTTTCATTGGGCTCTATATTCTTTTTGGAATATTCTATCGTGTCATGTATTATGATGCAACACAAGAAATGTGTCTATCTTTTGGCCTGCATAACTAAGAAGGTCGACAGCCTGGAGTATTCTTTCTGAGCTTGAATGAAATAAAGCTCGAAACTAAAAAATTGATCATACCTGCTCTGTCCAGACGCCTGGAAGCACAACACGTCCCCAGCATGAGCCAACCCAGACTGAAGTGTCCCACGCCAAGGCAACTCTGGATGCAGGCCACCCTCCCTCTCTCTATGGCCCAGTCAGCACACAATGAATTAGACATTTTCTGATTTCATTATATTTTTGGCAAATTTCTAAAAAGAAGAATGAATGAAATCGGTTGGCAAAAAAAAAAGCCGAAAACGGTAAAAATCGTAACGAGAAAAATTTTGAACAAATTAATTGACTAGACCAATGAAAAATTTAAATCAACAAAAACCAACCAAGATTTCAAATATTGGCTAGTACAATGGTGAATGATTCAGCAGAATCCAGAAACCTGTTGCTGAAGATGTGGCTACCGAATTTACAAGAGTTGCACACATTTGGTATAATTTCTTTTGTGAAAGAAAAAGGAATAAAAATTTATGGACCATCTAAGTTCCATGAACCAGTCTGTCAAATACTGACCGACCCACATAACTCTTAGCATTAAGAAAAAAAGATGGTACATTAAATGATCAAGGACCCAACCAGATCAAATAGTAGATGAAACCGAATCACTTAGGTAGCATATTTCTTTATATCATAAGAATTTCCATTCAAAGATTTGAGTATGTTTTAAAATGTCCCAATCTCATTACGTCTACCTCATAGCTCCAATTGTTTGCCACCCACAAAACTCACTTGCCAATGGTACCAACCCAAGAAAATTAAACCTAGACGTCAAATGAGACTTCTTTAGGCGGTTTACGGCTCAGTTTAAAAATCAGAGAGAGAAAACTTATGAGGAGATTAAGCTGGAAAGGAGCCAAAAACTGAGGAAAATAAGAGGCGAAGATGGCTGCCATGGCCTTTAATGTACACAGGTTTTCCTACTCTCAGATTCTCAATCGTCTTCTCCATTCTTTTAACCACCCTTACAGGCAAGCTGCATATGGAGACTGAGGGAGAGGAGAAACTTGTCTTCTTCATAAAAACAAAAAGGGACAAGAGTCAGAAGAAAGTGCTGCATAAACGTTTGTGTCAAGCCAGTAAAGTCATATTGCCTAGGCCAGCCCATCCCAAAACGTCTCACACATCTTTAGAGTTAGTTTTACCAGGCCTATTCAAACGCTAAATGGCTGACGGAATGGAAGATTCAACTCAGTGCTCAACCTGATAAGACGCGTTTTTGAGTCATATGAAAGAGATAAAATCCAATCATGGCACACATACGGTCATATTGATGACATTTAATTTTTTAAGTAATACTGATAATATTTTTCCCAAAAAAAACAAGGGAAACCTAAAAAGTAATTAGATGATTTGTCTTGCATGAATAATATTTTGTCACTCTAAGCATGGCATAACCATAAGCTAACGTCAGCACCACAACATATTTCATCCAGGCAATGGCATGTTTTCGGTACAAGCGTTACTTTATGAATTCCACAGCAGGTATGAAATGGTAGTCATTGTTACTGAAAAAAATTCCAATAGAAGACTGTGATTACAGAGAGAAGTATGCCATCAATAGCATAGCATACCTTCGATGGCCAAAAACAGGAAGTAGATCCTTCCTCTTTGTTTCAACCTCATCAACAGAAATATTTTCAACTTCAATTTCTCCACCGTTGTGATCACAAGTGCAGCTTTGACGATCCATAGAATAAAATCGGATCTGTCAAAGAAGATGAAACATATTCATCCAAAAAAATTATGAAAACATCTTCTAGACAGGTCAATTTCTGAAGAATACCTTGGACTTCTGCCATATTGGTATCCTCCCGGAGCTAACAAGGACTTCTGCATTTGAGAAGTACCAGTGAGATTTTTCATGAGTTCTCACAAAATCCCTACTAGCAGCACTACCAGGAGAGGAGAATGAGTTTTTGGATCCAGTATCCTCGCAATCAGTAATATTCACGGCCATTTCCTCATGTCCCTGAGCATCACATCTAGTGCTAGAAGCACATTCTTTTCTTTCAGGCCAATTCAACCTCCTACATACATCCCACCATTGAACTGGTACAGCATTCACCCGGAGTTCTTCATCTTGAGCCTGCAAGAGGGGACCAGATCCTATTTTTGAATTGCTGTCACATGACTCTACAACTGAGGAAGGCAATAGTTCATGTTGAACCAGATGGCCTGAAGGAGAGTATACTAAAAGATGCTCCAAAGCCTTAGCCTTCGAATTAGCCGACTGAGAATCATGCGCCACAGACCTGTGGAAGACAGCAGCAACAGCACCGGACGGTGTAGGTGCCTTTCCAGCTGCAGAAGCTGCTATACTGCTCACAGTATTAAGCCACCCAGAATTTCCATCTTTTATCCTGCTGACTACTGAAAGTGTAACAGGTGGAGGAGGAAGGAACTGGTGGTCCTTCGTCATTGCTGGGGTAGACCACCATGGCCTTGAAAGAGTTGGTACAAGTGAAGGTCCGTCACTGTGAGAAGTCTGTGTCTGGAGGACAGCACTACCACCAAAAGGAGATAAGACATAAATATGACATGTTCCGTGGGATGAAACAACTGCAATCCACTGACTATAATGGCTAAAACAGATGTCCTGAATGACCTGTAACAGAAAATTACGAAGATATTTAATTAATGAATGGGAATAAAAAGCTAAAGCATACGGTATTACAAAATATTGATTCTTACAGCTGTTGTTATCCCACGATATAGCTTGTATAGATGGACGTGCGATGTAGCCCAATCATAACAAGGGCTTGTACCATTTGGCACACTGTTTGGCATTATACGGAAGACATTTATATTGTTCCCATGCACAGAAGCAGTTACCAAAAGAGTACCACTAGGATCAAAACATAATGCAGATATTGGACTCGTATGGGCCCTAAATTGTGAAATGACTTCTTTAGAAACAAAATCCTTAATGACGACCTGTATCACAAAGAGTCAAGAGTAACAAGATGTCAAAATCGTTGGAAAGGGCCAGTCATGTGCATCTGGTAGAAAAGATTTCGGGTGAAAGGTGCAGGTGACATGATTTACCATTCCCGCATTATCTACTTCATTCAGCTGCGTCGTAGATCCAAGTCTACCAGTTTTTCTGCCAAAACTTGATGTAGGGGAGTTGGATCCATCGGGTATAAGATCTTGACAATATTTGGATAAAGTTTTGTATCCCATATCGCCCAAATTGATTATTCCAGCAGCTAACTGTTTACTAGACTCAACTGCATAACGAGCAACCAAGCTTCCACTGCTAGGTGACGTTGATGGACTAACACCAGGAGATGTTGAAAGATTTTGGGGGCTCAGGCGTCCTGAATTTGACAAAAGAGGATTGTTGGAAGCATAAGCCAACCATCTCGGACCAACAGCAATTGGACCAAGGCCAACATTTGTCCCTACTGGTCCTTGCATCGGATAAGTAAGAACACTGAATTTATTTTCGAGTGTCACAGCATCAAAACAATATATCTGTCATAAAAAGCAATACATCAGTACCCCACAAAAAATCAACTATTTATGGTTATATCCCAAAACAAAATGAGAACACCAGTGAGACTCCATATGTTTCCAGGGTTTGTAGATCATTCATTGCTTACTTGTGCTGCAAGGGCCACAGCAACCACTCGAGGACTGCACCGAACAATGTAAACAGCTGATCGAAACCTTAGAACATGAACATAGCTGTGAGACCTTAATGAGAAAAATCGAACTACGGTTGGGGTGGAGATGCAATCTACTTGCTGAGGAGCATTATTGGTCTCCTTGGCCAATACATTCAAGTGGCCACCTTGGGTCACATTAGAGCCATTGGTTTCTTCACCTGCAACGACCAACAATAAAGGATGGGATGCTCTAAATCCTTCAATACCCTCAGCCCTAGCTGGGACTGGTAGCACCTGTAAGAAGGTGACTGGGCCAGCACGCTTTGAAACCAGCTCATGAATATTTGATGCATCCTCGACATCAAGAACTTGAAATCCATTGGCATAGCCAAGTAGCAAAGCATGCCTGAAAGTAGAGCTAATTTGTATCTTGTCAAACCCAACCCATAATACCTGTTCAAGCAACAAGTTAAAATAAACTTTAATCCGGGAAGTTTTAACAAATAATTGAAGCATTCACATTGGTACATCTATGAAAACACTGGAATAAGAGAACTAGCTAGGGTGAGAGTTCAAAAAATCAAGAAATATCTGACCCCTCTTTCCTTTCGTTTTGTTTTTCAACCTTATTATGCAACAATTTAACCACTCATAGTACATGTCAAGCTATGTCACTAACAACGAAGGATTTCATAGATACTTTCCACTCGTCTATTGCTATAGCAATTTATTCGATCTGTAAGGATACAAGTACACAATATGAAATATACTTAATCATATGAGATATTTGAAGAGCAACTTTATGACAACAAAATTGTTATAGAAAAAAATGGGACTTATATATCAATAGTGATGATGAAAGAAGCAGTCTATTGAGCCTTGTGCTGGGGCATTAGCATAATAGAGGGGGAAGGTGAACTAACTATGATTTTTAAATACGATGATCCACCAGACGTCACAGATATTCAGATTAAATTACACTGAAAACATTTCATTCCTCTGTTATATATTCATTACTCAGGAAAAATATGTTTCTGGAATTATAAACTTCCATGATTCGTCTTGGTAACAAAATGCGTATATAGAATCGGGATGACATCATAAAGAAGGCAGGCACAATGCAAAATGACACAGAACTAACTGTTACAGCCATTGCAATCTATGACAATTTAGACAGAACGGGATACCATGAGCAAGTGATGGTATTACTAACATGTCGTGCCCAGCATACCCTGAATATTCGGGGTTATTATTGGTGTACCCCGAGGAAGTTTAATAGTGACCTTCGGCCCTTTTACATTTTGATATATACTCTAAAATTTCGACTACTCAATCCAAGCCATGCTGAGGTTTCTGTCACAGAAAGAATATTGAGCGAGCCTCAAGTATAAATTGGATCTCCCCAACTAAGTTTTATCTCAGAAAGGTAAAGTAGATGACTTTACTGTTCAGATATTTCATGACACAATCATAAATTGTATAAAATAACATTACCGTTATCTCGTTATCTTTCAACCTTAAATTGAAAGATAATTTTCTAATCTACGTTTTCTGGGCTTTTCGCTCGTCTCTTTTCCTTCTATGGGTATATTCATGTAACCAGTGAGACTGCTTTGTTCGGATCTATTGATTCGATGGGAAACTTTCATTTAATTTTGAATAAGCAACGCCATTCGCTTATTACCTCCAGCATTTTCTTTTTCCTTCTTCTGTCGATGTTTGACGCAAGTCATCTGTGCAGCCTAAATAGGTAGAGCAAGAGGAATCGGGTTCGGGGTGCTAGTCAAAGGGATTCCCTCCACAAAATGTGAGAGTGGAAATCCAGAAGAACAGAAACTTGAATCGAGAAGAGCAAGGCGAACCGGAAACAAAGTTTTCCCTGGTGCAACAAAATTCACTAAGAGAAATAACACGACCAACAGAAAAGAATAAAAGTAACATGGAGGAAAGAATAACAGAGACTACACGATCATAGAATCCAAACATCAGAAAGAAAGGAGATAAGATGTATAAGAAAAAAAAGGGGAATAGAAAGCAAAATAACAGACTTGGTCTTTCTCCTCTTCCCCAGGCAAAGATATCGAAGCAGCAACCGTTGCCCCGGCGCATCGCACCGTTGATGCGACGGACCCAGCGTTCGACGAGACCGTCTTCAGGCACGACGAGATGACCCTTAGCGAGTTCGGGAGCAGGCCGTTGTGAGCCTTTTCTCGTCTCATTCTCTAGCCACCGACGACAGCTGCAGCAGCAGGAGCAACCGCCCTCCCCACACTTCCACGCCTCCGGGTTTCCCCAACTCTGCCGCCGACGCCACCGCCACCACCACCACCTCCAGCCCCCCTCACTCCTCTACGACACGCCAACCCCAACCTCCCTCCCTCCCCCTCCCATCTCCGCGCCGGGCCGCCGGCGATCCTCAAGACCATCCGCGTCCCGATCCTATGTTCCTTCTGAATTCCACCCACCAGTTGGACCATCCGCTCCTCCCAGCTTTGACTTCATGGCGCTGCCGTCAATTTCCTTCCCCTTTCTCCCTCTTCCCACCCTCTCCGTCTCCCTCTCTCTCTCTCTCTCTCTCCCCCCCCTGACTGCACCTCTTCCCCTCCCTCGCACCCCCTCCTCCCCCCTTCTCTGCTCGTCTATATCGTTCGATCGAGTTCGCTTCCCCTGCGCCTCCACAGATCGTTAGGTAACCAACTCTCCCAAAGGCCCAGGCTTCAACCCGGAACGGCTCACTGAGCTGTCCGGTTCTGCTCCGCGATACCCGCGGAGCATGTTAACCCGATCCGTGTTTAAAAAAGCCACTCTCGGGAAGTGGGCCCCAGCAGAATCGTAGGGGCGGAGGACGCGCCATTAGAATATACCTCCTTGCACATATACCCTCCGCCTCTTCTCCCGCACGTGCGTCCGCCACCCCAACGGCTGCCACGTGGCTGCGCTTGAGCCACCAGATCTCCAACCATCTGTCGTCCTTTTTCCCGCCCATGACATCATCCCCCTCTCATAGTGAACCCAGGAGCAGATCCACGTGGCAGCCGGAGGAGACAGGGTGGCGGCCGTCCGAGGGAGAGAGAGAGAGAGAGAGGGGGGGAATTCGTATATCCGCAATATAAAAAATTATTTTACGAAATAAGTGATGGGGCGGAGAATTCTGATGCGGCCGGCGTTGACCGAGGAGACGAATGAACGAGGCGGAGGATCCAGCAGGGTTTTCTCATCGTCTCCTTCGGATCTTATTGCACCCCTTTTCTGAGAAATAAATGAGAGAAATCTCTCGGTCTGTAAAAACCAATGCATGAAGATTCAGCAACACAGGCAAGCGGAATCGTCGGCGGAGAGATCGGGAGAGCCCGTTGACCCGCGTGGAGGGCTTCTCCGCCAATGGCGGGTCGTCCTCGGAGAATCAGTGGGGGTTGCGGCTGATCAGCCCCTCGAATATGGCGTAGAGATCCCTGTTGTCCGGGCCGAATATCTCCTCCGCCTTTCTCAGCGTTTCCTGTAGTGTGCAAGATTAGAGAGAGAGAGAGAGAGAGAGAGAGAGAGAGAGAGAGAGAGAGAGAGAGAGGGAGAGGGGGGAAATCATTACCTCTCTGGACTGCTTGTGAGCATTCAGCTCCTTGACGTTGGCGAGGAAAGCGCTGAACTGCTCGTAGGACAGGCGGGCCCTGTGAAGGAAGATAGATGGTGATAAGCAGAAAGTCAACTCATCCGCGAGGGTCGCCTGATGCTGTTACTAGAAGCCGGTTGGTCCGTTCATTACCGGACTTGGCGGAGGAACTCCTTCCCGTCGACCCGGGCTCGGCCTGTGGCAACCATCGGAGAGAGGGTGAGGGAGAAGAATGGCAGGAGGGCCGGGATTTCAGGCGCTGCTCATCAGAGGGTTATGGGAACCGACCAGCGTGAGCTCCGGGGTCGAAGGGGCTCGACATGGAGCTGTGCTGGCTCGACGGAATGGAGGAGAAGCCCGAAGACCTCTCGTCGAACACCTGCCTCGCATTTGTGAATGCGATCGAGTGGCGTCTGGGCGACCCTGGTTTGGACAGACGAGTTGGCGATGCGGAAGCCGACTGCCTCGTGGGAGAATCTGGAGGGGTCAGCTTCGGGGTGGTGCTCCGGGATCCCAAAGTCAACGCCAGGCCCTGAGGCGCCGCTTGTTTCACAGCTGGGAGAGGGGGCGCGGGTGAGATCAGAAGATTCCATAATAATACGTGAGGAGCCCCACCTTCTCGAAGGGGAAAGAAACGACGCGCCATGAAGCATGTTCCATGGGCATACCATCTGGTTCAGTCAGGCCAGTACCATCTGAGACAGAGCTTCCAGTTTCGGAAAACTGAGAGGCCGCATCGCTTTCTGGCATAAAATGAGAGGAGAATCATCAGTCCACGCGTATAAACACCGATGCACCATTCGTGCGGCCACTTTCTTATGAAAAATGGCACAGAAAGTCAATTTTTTCAGGTAAAAAGGGCAGCTCATGAACGCCCAAGACCTGCAGTCAACCCCAGGAATGGAAGCCTTTTACGCATAAATTCCATCATATCACTCGTATATAACCTTGATATGGGAAGATATTCTCATGAAAAAGGTGCATCACGCCGAGTTATCATGGGATTTAGAGACTGAAGATGCAGAGAAAGTGTGCAAAATTTTCTCAGAACAGCACCTGTTCGCGTTGACACAGATGAAGAATGCCCCAAGATAGATCCCCGGCTTGGACTGACCTTTCGATTCCCTGCGTTCTATAGAACGGTATCAACTTAGTTTGACCAGAATCTCCCGACTCCAAGAGCAATCATCACAGGAAAAATGGCAAAAATAGGTATCTCAGAGGCAGATGGCGGTAACAAACATCAAAGGCAGCAATAACTCACAGGGTTTTCCTCATCCTCCTGGAGAGACTGCATGAGGGTCTTCTTGAAGATCTCCAGCTGCATGAACCGGTGGAAGTCAGACCCCATGATACCATAATCGGGCGATCACTTTCTGAATTTTTTTTTTTTAAATGCTAACTCATACTATCAATACGGCCACCTAAGAAAATGATGGTTGCCATCGTTTTCAGTGATTCAATTCCTCTAATAAACCGCGGAAAATTCTTCAATATGAACACCCAAGACTCCACTTTTTATTGATTTCCACTGTAATCCAGGACTAGAAACTCCCTGGGGAGTACTCGAGGAGGCCGATGGCTGTCATCGCCACTTTTTGGCCCAGCCTCATGCTCATTCTGCAACGCGCACTCCAACTCGCCAGGAGTCATCTCTGTTCCATTTTCTCCGAGATTCAACTGTTCTTCTCAATCACTGGTCAAGTTCTCCACCAATTCACCAGAGAATGTCTCAGATATTGAGTGTCTTGCGGTTTTCTCCACCTCTCTCCCACTCCGCGTGGGCCGAATCCGGCTCTTCCCCTACCTTCTTCGTGATCCCCCGAGTTTCAGGCAAAGTTCCTCATCTATAGGGCGAGTCCTAATCAGTCAAGATCAAAGATAATCTGTTGGCGGCGCTACAGGAGCGTGAACAGATCCCGAAATTAACTACAGTTGGTGGCAGAAAACGAGATACGCTCGGTGAATCGTCGTCCATGGCAACAGAGGCGGCGGACTGGTACGCACCTTGGAAACATCGCGGTTGAGCTTCTTGACGGTGCTGGCGAGGGAGGCGTTCTCGCTGCGCAGGGTCGCCTTCTCCTCCTCCGTACGGGAGAGCTGATGGGAGATATCCTCCAGAGAGGAGTCGAGGGCCTCCAGCTGCGCCCGTAGCTCCGCCACGACGTCGTCCTTCTCCTCCAGCTCCCTGCGCAGCACCGACAGCTCCTCCTCGAGCTTGGAGACCCGATTGGAGAGCGCGATGGAGGTGATCCTCCGCGCCACGTCCAGCTGCTCGAACGGATCCTCCGGCAGCACCGCCAGCACCTCCTCCGGCAGACCGAATCCCGGCGGCGCGCTCGCCATCTCCGCCGCCGCCCCTCCGCCGGATCCGATCTACTCCCCCCTCCCCTCAATTCCCCTCGAAATCGTTGGCCGTAGGAGGCCAACTACTCGGCCCCTCAAGACAAGCCGCCAGCACGGCCATCCGCCGCCCTGTCTCGATGAGGACAGGCGTGGAATTCACGAGAACGTTGTCTGTGGTGGCGATTCCGCCGCCGGAAAATGGCGACCGGATAATGGGCATATATTTGGTCCAGGTCCCCGTAGATGCCAGGTTCTTACTATCACCGTACATAATTGGGGGAGAATCCTATGCTGGGCCGGCCCACTCGGGAGCGTTATTAGTGGGCCAGATTGGGTGACCTGATAGCGGGCCCACGGGGGCGGGTGGGGCCCGTGGGTCTAGTTAGAGAGTAAATAAGTTGGTAAAGAGAGGAGTTTTGAACCGTCGTCTCCAATCACATCTAGGAGGAGCCACGCAGGCGGGGGCATCCGCTCTGCCGCCATGGGAGGCGGAGGGTAGGGGGCCAGGATTGGGGAGCCGTGAGCAGCGGCAAGGCGGCGAGGCGGGCAGAGGAAGCAGGAAAATTGGCGAGGACTGAGGATTTCGGCATGGGGATCCTTCGGGGGGCGGCCCCCTTCCCATTGCTGCTGCTGCTCCTGCTTTGCTGGTTCCCGGCGATGGCTTCGGCACAGAACGCAAGCTGCCCCCTCAACTTCACCCTCTTCGAGAAGTACGTCGGCATCTACAAGGCTGCATCGGATGCGTCTGCTGATGGCACCATAAACGTCTTTCCCTGTCAATTTACCCAGCAGGGTATCCGTCTTGTCCAGGCCGAGTACCTCCGGACTACCGGGCAGTTCTTGCCACCGCTCAACTCCTCTGCGTCCTGCTGGGCCGCCCTCCAGCGATTGCTTGGTCAGATCTTCACGAACTTCGACCCTCGGTCCGCCTGCGGCTTCAAGACGGAGTGGATCTCCACGGGATGCATGAACATCTCCTCCCGATCCCAATTCGAGTCCCTGGCCAACGCTTCCTCGTCTACCGTCCTGGCCGACGTCAATCGGACCTGCAGCGGCTCCTTGAGCGGGTCCACCTGCGCCACCTGCACCGCCACCATGACCCGCCTCAACGCCTTTCTCACAGGGCCCCCCAACGGCAATGTCTCCGATTGCACCCAGTACCCCTTCATCTATGTCGCCGGGGCCGTCAACCGCTTCGGCCCCGCCAACGAGGACACGGCTCTCTGCTGCTTCGCCCTTAGTGCCAATGCCAACACCGTCGTCCCATCGTCCCCTTCCAGTGACGGTCGGAGTGGTACCCGCGGCTGGTTGTTCGGCGTCATTGGGGGCGTTCTATTTCTGCTCGTCGTGGCGGGGATGGGATTTTGGTTCTTCTTCAGGAAGCGACGGCGCCGTAGGAAGAGGAAGAAGAAGAAGATCGTGGGGCCGGATAGCTCCCAGACAGAAGCTCATCTGGAATCTGTAGGCGCGAGTACGACCCTGGTCCGTTACACATTTGACGAGATCAAGACGGCTACAGAGAATTTCTCAAGGGGTCACATAATCGGCAAAGGTGGGTATGGCAATGTCTACAGGGGGGTGCTTCCTGATGGCACCGAGGTCGCCCTGAAGAGGTTCAAGAACTGCTCTGCTGCAGGAGACGAGAGCTTCAGGCATGAAGTGGAGGTCATAGCCAGCGTCAGGCATGTGAATCTCGTCGGCCTGAGAGGGTACTGCATTGCGACTACTCCACTGGAGGGGCATCAGAGGATAATTGTCTGTGATCTGATGAAGAATGGCAGCCTTCATGACCATCTGTTTGGTTGGGCATCTATGTCCAGAGAGACGAAGTTGAGCTGGCCCATCCGCCAGAAGATTGCCGTTGGGACAGCCAGGGGGATAGCATACCTCCACTATGGTGTGACTCCGAGTATTATCCACAGAGACATCAAGGCAAGCAATATCCTTCTGGATGACGAATTTGAGCCGAAGGTCGCTGACTTTGGCCTCGCTAAGTTTGCTCCTGAAGGGGTGTCGCATGTGAGCACCAGGGTGGCAGGCACCCTCGGGTATGTTGCTCCCGAGTATGCCCTCTATGGCCAGTTGACAGAGAGAAGCGACGTTTACAGCTATGGGGTTCTGCTTCTTGAGCTCTTGAGCGGGAAGAAGGCCATAATCTCATCAGATGGGGAGCAGACCGCCCTTGTGACCGACTGGGCTTGGTCGCTTGTGCGTGAAGGTAGGACCTTGGATGTCATCGAAGAAGGGATGCCTGAGCCGGGCACCAGTGAAGTCATGGAGAAGTACGTCATGGTTGCTGTCCTTGCTTCGCACCCGCAGTTGTACGCGAGGCCTCTGATGGATAGAATTGTGAAGATCTTGGAAACCGACTTGGTGGTCCCGACAATTCCCGATCGCCCGATTCCCCTCACGTCGAATTTGAATGATATTGAGAGATCGGTGAGCAGCAGCGGCTCAGGTCATCTGTCCAGTTTCTCTGGTTACCAAGCATTCACATTGTCAAAAGATGATACATTGACGACGCCATAGTAGCGGGGCATGGAGGCCGTTGCCAGCTTTACTTGATCTTTTTTTCTGTTTCCCTTTTGATCTGGGGATGATCATATTGTCCTGCAGAAGCCAGCTGACGTGAGTGTTTCCACGCCAATGGTATGTTCCCAGTCTTTTCCCTCTGGCTATCTGGTTGCTCAGTGATGAACAGTTCTTTTTTATCATATTTCATTCTGTCTCCGGGACATGTGAGCTTGCCAACGCCATTGTGCTCTGGGGCGATTCGTTTCAGTGCCTGAGTCTGGCGGGGCAACTCATGCATTCAAACTAGCCCTGAACTGCCGGCTGTGATGGCGGCAAAGCTGCTGCTTTCGTCCTCAATTGTGCTCAGAACTGGCTGGGTTTTATTCTCATAATCGATGAAACACGTGGGTTAGTCTAATCTAGGTAATTGTGATCACAAGGTTGAAACAAACTGAGTGCAATGAATATCCTGAAGTTCAGACAATGGTTCTGCCAGCGTCCTCGCCAATTTTATCTGGATAGAAGAAAATTGTCGTACAGTTAAAAAAATGAAATAATCTATAATTAATGACCATTTCCCAGAGAAGAAAATGTGGTGTTAAAAAAGTGGCATAAGGGCTAACCGCTGTTTACTGAAGGAATTTGGCGTTTTTATATTTATGATTTCTGCGAGATTTTTTTGTTCTGTACATATTTCTCGTGATTTGTATGAAATATTTGCTAACCATTAATGCGGCAATGATTTATGGTTGTTCGTCTATTTTCCTCGTAAATCAGCTCTAAGTTATGGACTCTCTCGCTCCTGGGCAACCGTACTTCTGTTTGAAACAAGAAATTATCTTCTCATCATCATGCATTATGGGTTCCCCTGCTTGGTTCTTCTTCATTATGGACTTGGAGTTCTTAGAATGGCTATTGCGAGCCCTGAAATCTTACAGGATGGGATTGCCCTGCTTGCTGCTCATTCATGCTTCTGGGCCATCCTTTGCCTGGCTCCTACGTTTCCTCATCAATAAAACCCGCAGGAAAAAGTATCAGCTGATGAGATTTTTAGGCCCGAGGAGCTTATTATATCGTCATTCATTGCTCAGATGAAAAGGGTTCCTGGCAACCACAAGTTCTTTCAATCAGTTTAGCACTGGATGAATCTGATTCAGGAAATTTTCTGAGGATCCAACCCCCAAACCTGAGCCTAAATTACCATTCATGATCCGTGTTGGATTTGAACTGTAGCATGGATCAGGCACATGCAAAGGGGAGATTATGCTAGATATCTCAGTTAAAATTTTCTCATTCTTCTGCATCAATAAGTAAATACATCCTCGGGAACCGAATGGTTTATATTTTCCGTGAATCTGGAGGCCAGAAGGTTGAGTCCACTACATTCATTATTTCTTATTTTAACTGCTGGTTAAATTGCTAAATTCACAGTGCAAACATTTTCTCACTTACAGAGAACCGAAGAAAACTGTTCAGCTATTGGGAGGTCGGTGCATGTAGGGAAAAGACAAAATTGCTGTATATGTGTTGGGCCAAGTGTACAGAATCGTGATTCCTCACCTTTTTTGTGTGGCTGAAACAGTTTTTATTTATTATGTGGATGATAGTTTTATGATTTTGTGTTATCCAAGGATGCTCTAATAATTGAGTTGTGCGGCTTTCATCTCTATCCCTGCTTTAAATAAGCCAATGAATGTTAAATCACTATAAATTTGTGTGTTCATGTTTCTTTCTTGGTGTGTCCCTCAACACAACATGCTTTTACGGACTTAGTAATGAATATAGAGAGAAATTACTTAATAATTCTTAAAAGTGGGAAAATATTTTAAAGATCTGATTGACCCTCTTTCTTGGCAATCTATCTAGATCACCTTAAGACCAGGACTTGCATTAGTCAATAAATATCCGGACACAATCCTTATGTTCTAGTTCGCCTTGACAGTGGAGCATGGCAAGTAGGTTGAACCACTATAATTCTTTATTCCATATATTATGAAAAATCAGAATTCACAAAGAGATTTAAAAAATACATGACCACTTCTCTCTTGGCGTCTCCTATAGCCTTGATAAGCTTACATTTGGATTATTCAACCTTCTTACACTCTCAACGCAATAAAGCCAAAAAAATGCTCATCAGTACATGGATGGACGTGAAATAGTTCCATATTAGTAAACTTGCAGTATAAACTGGGTAAATTTTAGATTAATTGCAGGATTTTTTCCCAAAAATTAACCATACATAGGACAAAGTATTATGAACGATTTGAGCCTTTGCTTCTGATTCTTGGCCTCATGGCAGATGACCCATGAGAGCCTCTGCATTAGCTGGATGTAGTGGATGATGATCAAACATAGTGGAACCGGTGTGCCATATTCATCACTAGGCAGCCATGACATGCTCCTAGCACTAAGTCATGATTCCTTTGATTCCAAGGAAGCCCATTACTCATTTTTAATGAAGATTTATGCCATATTTCTCTTTTGCACTATCAAGAAGGACAACCCTCTAAAGCTGGTCTCGTCTGAAGCTGCTCATAATTTTTCCGTCTAAGGGAACTTTTTTATGGAAACCCTCAGTTGTCTTCTACTCTTTCCTCTCCTTCTTTATCCCCTCCTTTCGGCTTTTCCATAGCTGGCGACAATAGGTAAATAGATATAAATAAAGTAAAAAATAGATAAATTTCTCGTCGCCGCTTGAATGAGAGGAAATATCGCTTCTTCATAATTCCACCGCATTTTGGGCGATGCCGTCACCGCCGCGTTCAGTCGGGAGGCTCCAAGCTTGCGTGGCGTGGCGGGGAGGGAACGCAATGCTTTATAAAACTACTGTTCAGGAGGTGGGAGCATTTGATTTTGTCATTATTAAAAAATTTACGGAGCTTGTTCGTATTGTTGTTCGGGCTTTCCACTTTTTTTCAATTAACCTGGATAATGATGGCAAAAAGTCAACTCCTTTGATATCGCGTTACAGGGGACGCGCTTGTGTTTTTTGGTTTTACGATGCGACATTCCAGAGAAGTCAACGCATAACTGATGGGAACGTGATGCCCCATGATGATGATGCTCTTCACGAGAGCAGTCGTTGACATTCTCTAATCAGCTCCCTCCCGTACTCTAATGGATCAAGATCGCGTGTTTTTTGGGCAAACATAGGGTCAACGAGCCGAGTCCTTAACTGAGACGGCAACCCATTTCAAGATATCCACGCATTTACTGTCGATTTTGAAGGCGGCTCCTTGTCATTACTATGTTCTATACATTTATGATGGCCGGCTTCATAATTAATACCTATTTATCCGATCTGCTGCCTCTCACTGTCAATGGGGTGGGCGGGTCATCCTGTCTGGGCCCGCCGTCGTAGTAGGTGGCGCTGTTCACCCGTGAAACTTCCGTCTCAACCTCCCCCTTCCAGCACCACCACAAATGAGGGGAGAGAGAGAGAGATAGAGATAGAGAGAGAGAGAGAGAGAGAGAGAGAGAGAGAGAGAGAGGGATGATAAGAAGGAAGGAGGGCAGGAAGGACAGATGGGGAGAGGGGCCAGCTGAGGGAATCAGGTTGATACAATAAGGCACAGACGCCAGCGAAGAAGAAGAAGGCGTCGGTCTCCTCCTCCCCCCTCCTCTCTCTCTCTATCTCTATCTCTATCTCAATCTCTATCTATCTCTCTCATCGTTGCGGAAGAGCGATCAGGTTGCCTGGAATGGGGACCGAGCTCTTGCGCCCGCAAGGGATCCTCAGCGACCGGCGGCTGGGATGCACCCATTACACGGCCGCCTGCCTCCCACGAGAAAGGATGGCCCCCAGCATCGCCGGCGGAAGCCACATCCTCAAACCCAGGGCTCGCCGGAGGGCGAAGGAGGGCTCTCCAGGACCTGCTGCGGTGACGAAGAACAGCGACGTTACGGCGGCGCAGCGGCGGCGCGGGAGCTCCCCGACGAAGGCGCTGCCCATGTACGAGCAAGCGGCCCCGCCACGGAATACGCTGTTGAGGGAGCTGAAGGTCGGACAGGTGGAGACTTATGCCGGGTCGGCGTTCTCTCTCTCACCCTCGCCGAGGGCCCTGCCGCTGCCGAGGTTCTCCTCTAAGAAGCAATGGGATGGCGGCGCCGTCGCTGTGGATCTCTCCGCCACGAGGGACCTGAGGCGGCTCCTCGGGCTCGTCTAGACGGAGCGACCCGCGACGAGGTCGAGCTTCGACGCCATTGGGCATGGATATGGCCCGGAGGTGCACCTCCTCCTCTTCCAAGATCAGATCCTCCCGCTGTGGTTTTTCATCATACGGAGATAAGATTTACGGAGGAAAGAGGACAGGAGGACAAAGAGCCATCGACAGAGAGACCTCGCCATGGATCTGCCTTCACCCTCAAGAAGGTCTCCTCCTCTTCCTCCTCCATCGCCCATGCTTGGAAGATTTGAAACGATCAGCGGAGCTCATCGACGCATTAATTCTCCCCAGAGATGAACTGACGTACTTAAAACGTCAAAATTATGTGTTCTAACGTCAAAACATCCATTCCTGGGTCAGTTTCTTCCCTGAAACTCGAAGAACGAGATGGTCACTGAAATAGGTTGAGGAGGTCATTTTTGGATCAGATTAGAGAAAAAAAAACATGGCCATTTGTGGTCAACGACCGATTTAGCTGGCGGCAGACATGGTGCTCCTATTGGTTCTGAGGGAAGAGGAGACATGGTGCAGTGCGGTAGACCCTACGTTAGGTCTCTAATGGATCAGACGTGGGCTTTTTGGTACGTGGCTGACTCTTATAAACGGGCGTAGTATTGAAAATAATATCTCCTTCAGAAGCCTATTTTTGTCGATGAGCGGGGCCGTCCAGCGCAAGCCATGAATTCAGCTTGTTGATGGTCCAAATAATGGTGGCGGTAATCTTTAATATTATTTCAAAAGTAAAATTTTAATCTTTTTTATCAAACACATCATAAAGATTGAGCAGCACGCTGTAATGGAAAATTTGGAAAATATTATACAGTTGTTGATATCTCAAGTTACTGACGACCCAAATAATGGAATATACCATTATACTATCTTTCTTAAAAACTAATATTTTTTAAATATGAAGCTTCATGTCTTATGTAACCCACCGGGTTACAATTTTTTTTTTAGAAGATATTCTGACATGGTTTGTCACCATCGCAGGTTATTGATGATGGCCCGGAGAATGGTATGCCTTAATAAGAAATCAGAATCTAAATATTGTAAAATTTAAGTGCTGAGATCAATCATAAACAATTTTCGATTTCAAAATAAGGATTGTTTTACATAAAATGCCCACCCAAAAACTTATAGTTGTATGAATTTTTTCAGTATCTTTCATAATAAAGTTTATTGACGTCAATAAATCAGAAAATAAATAAATATGATTAGTATGATTTTTTCAGACATCATAAAAGAGGATATACATCCGATTTCTAAAGCTAACAGAGGAGAAGAATCATAACGGAAAAATTTCAAGACTGCCTCTAAAGGTCCTGGTGAAAAGGGGATGGTGCCTCGTCTTGGTCATGATTCTCCTCATAGAGATCTTCATGAGCAGAAGAATCCCCGGCACCAAATCTCATGTTTTTCTGATAAATTTCGGTTTCAGACGGATTTTCAGACTTCAAATTAAAATTTAAAAAGTTGTAGATGGAAAGTGTTTGTGACCCTCTCATGGGGTTCTTTAGACCGGATTCACAATAGATCTGACACGAACTGGCCAAGTTCTTGATCTTATTTAATGGGTATTTAATTTGGCGGATCCGATTCAAACCTGAATTAGGATGCAGAATCAATATTTACAGCGCCACCGTCTAACGGCGGAAAGCTGTTCCTACCGAGCGAGAACCAAGAGTTCACGACTTCCCCAGGGTTCTCCAGTGATGAGCTCCCTCACTGTTCCTTCCAAGGCAGGAAACACTGCCGAGAAGGGCTAAGCCGTTCGTAGAGGAGGGAACGTGTAAGGGGAGGGAGGGAGGAGGAAGGAGAGAGAGAGAGAGAGAGAGAGAGAGAGAGAGACAGCTTCCCAGATGGAAGAGATACCGAGGAGTGGAAGCAAGCACTTAGTCCTAACACCGTGCAAGTTATCCAATTCTTCGTCATCGGCCATAGCCGGCACATAACCCCTGCGTTCCTCCCTTTCCTGCTGCTTGTATATAAAGGAAGGACCACAAGGACATTCCTCAACAGAAGAAGGAAAGAGCCAGAGGGAGGAGAGACAGAGAGAGAGAGACAGAGATGGCGCAGACGCTGAGGAGTAAGGCCTTCCAAGGGTTGGGTGACCTCATCAAGCTCCTCCCCACTGGGACCGTCTTCCTCTTCCAGTTCCTCAACCCGGTGCTGACCGACAACGGGCAGTGCGGCGTTGTCAACAAGGTCCTTAGCGGCGTCCTCGTCGGCATCTGCGGCTTCTCCTGCGCCTTCTCCTGCTTCACCGACAGCTACACTGGCGCCGACGGCAAGGTCTACTACGGCATCGTGACAGCGAAGGGACTCTGGCCCTTCTGGGATCCGAACTCCTCCTCTACAGACCTCTCCAAGTACAGGCTTCGCCTTGGGGACTTCGTCCACGCAGCCCTCTCCGTCTTCGTGTTCGCCATCGTCAGCCTCCTGGACTCCAACACTGTCTCCTGCTACTACCCCTCCTTCGAGTCTAAACAGAAGGTTCTCCTCATGGCCCTTCCTCCTGCGATAGGCGCCATCGCCAGCGCCATCGCCGTCATCTTCCCCAACAACCGTCATGGCATTGGATACCCTGCCAGCCCTGATACCGTGGCTTCGTCTTCCTCTTCATCTCGAGCAGCTTAAGTTTCCGTATACTCTCTCTCTCTCTCTCTCTCTCTCTCTCTCTCTCTCTCTCAATTCGACTCCTGATTTGCTGTGGACTTAATCGCATGAATTTACTCGAATAAATTTTGAAGCTAGTAAGATAGTAAGGGGACGATCTCTCTCTCTCTCTCTCGGTCGCTCGCTCCCTCTATCTCTCTCCCCGTCTTCCTCGCAAGGGTGTGGTGTTCGGACATGAAGTAAGGAGATGATGGTGGGGAAACATGTGAATCGGACTAGGAGATGATGATGTACGAGTAGGTCCGGGCTGGGGGCCTGTGATTCGGACGGAGTCTGGGCGGGCCAGTCTGTGAGACTGTTCCACAACGAAGCTGGCATGAACAAGAGTTGAGTTGAATCGGGACTCGCTCCGGCTTTTTATATCTTTACGCCGTTGCATGAGTCCATTACTACTGTTAATGGAGGATATCGTAGGCTAAAATGAATACAACGTGAACCGCAAGTATCATATAACCGGCCCCAAAAATATATTACTTGGGTGACTCGGTCCGAGGCGGGGAAAATCTGCGAAACTGTTTCACTTCGAGCTGGCCAGGCTTGGGTCAGCATGACTCGGAAAGCCACGAGGTTTGATCAGTTCGTCTCGGGCTTCATTGTGGACTGTACTAATCCAATAGACGTCATCTGAGAAAACCAACCAAATGAACCTTCCTGCGCCTGCTGTTGCACCAAGCATTAGTTGTGGAGGGCGGAGGATTGGCGTGCATTTGGGACAGAGAAAGGGAGGCAGAGAGAGAGAGAGAGAGAGAGAGAGAGAGAGAGAGAGAGAGAGAGAGAGAGATTCCCAGATAGTAGAGAAACACAGGAGTGGACGCAAGTACTTGGTCTAACACCGTGGCAGCTGTTCTATTCTTCGTTATCGCCCCATGGCGGGCGCATAACCCTGCGTTGCTCCCTTTCATGGTGCTTCTATATAAAGGAAGGACCCCGACGGCATTCCCCATCAGGGGGAAGGAGGGAAGGGAGAGAGAGAGAGAGAGAGAGAGAGAGAGAGAGAGATTGTGTACCAGAGACATGGCGCAGACTCTGGGGGGTGGTAAGGCCTACCAAGGGCTAGGTGACCTCATCAAGCTCCTCCCCACTGGGACCGTCTTCCTCTTCCAGTTCCTCAACCGGCTGCTGACTGACAACGGGCACTGCAGCGTTGTCAACAAGGTCCTTAGCGGCGTCCTCGTCGGCATCGGCGGCTTCTCCTGCGCCTTCTCCTGCTTCACCGACAGCTACACTGGCGCCGACGGCAAGGTCTACTACGGCATCGTGACAGCGAAGGGACTCTGGCCCTTCTGGGATCCGAACTCCTCCTCCCCAGACCTCTCCAAGTACAGGCTTCGCCTTGGGGACTTCGTCCACGCAGCACTCTCCGTCCTCGTCGTCGCCATCGTCAGCCTCCTGGACTCCAACACTGTCTCCTGCTTCTACCCATCCTTCGAGTCTAAGCAGAAGCAACTCCTCATGGCCCTTCCTCCTGTGATAGGCGCCATCGCCAGCGCCACCGCCGTCATCTTCCCCTACAACCGTCATGGCATTGGATACCCTGCCAGCCCTGATACCGTGGCTCCGTCTTCCTCTTCATCTCGAGCTGCTTAACTTTCAGCGCACACTCTCTCTCTCCCTCTTTGTGTGTATCAATTCGACTCTTGATTGGTGTGCATGTAATAGTGTGGGTTTTGAGTTGATCGTCTTTACACGTACACATTTCATCTCTCTCTCTCTCTCTCTCGCACGCGCGCGCGCTCTTTCGTTCTCGCTGTCCCCGTCTACCTCGCAAGGGTGTGGTCTTCGGACACGAGGTAAGGTGACGATAGAGAGATGTCACGTACGGGGTAGGATGGGGGTGGTGGGCCGTGAATTGGACCCAGTCCGCGACACTGTTTCGCACCGAAGCTGCCATGAACAAGAGTTGAGCTGGATCGGGACTCGCTCCGAGTTTTGATATCTTTACGCTGTTGTATGGATGCAATAGTACTGTCAATCGAGAATACTGTAAAACTACATGAGTACAACGTAAACGACAAGTATCATATAACCTGCCCCATAAATATATTACTTGGGTTGACTCGGTCCGAGGCCGGGAAAATCTGCGAAACTGTTTCACTTCAAGCTGGCCTGGCTTGGGTTAAATGTCACACGGGGTCCGATCCCGAGCCGGACCCCGGGGACAACATAACCCCGCGCTGCCCGACACGTGGCAGGAGCAAGCGTGGGAACGGGACGCTGGCGTGGCGACCAAGACAAGCGAGGGGAGATGACACCACGACGCCACACCAGGGGGAGAAGGCTAACGGCGTCGACCAAACGGCGGATGGGACGGCTGACGTGGACGTTTAGTCCCACACCGTGTGTACAACAGAACGACGGGTGGCGGGACCTTATTTAACGGGACCCGTGCCCCCGTGATTGGTTACCTTTGGTTAATCAGATCCCGTTTCTCCCTTTCTCTCTCCTGTAGTGAGCCGGACCCCGACGGTCCAGACGAGAACCCCACCGAACCCGTGCAGAGCCGCCCGGGGTCGTGTGACACTGGTATCAGAGCCAGGTTAACCAAGGTCAGTACGCCCACCCACCCCAGCCCAGATGGAGACCAACGGGGGACGCCCAGGAGCCGGAGGCACGCAGGGGTAGAGGATCGCCCGCCTCACGGAGCAGCTCGAGTCGCTGACACGGATCGTGGAGGCGCTGCCCATCCAGCTTCAGACGGAGATCAGCGACCTCCGACGGGACACCGAAGCTCAACATCGGATCCAAGCCGCCGACACCAGAAACTTCAGCCGAAGACTGGACGAGGAGCTCACCACCATCTACGCGCAGACTAGCGAGATGGCCACATCTTTTGTGGCTCAGTGAGAGGAGCACGATGGCCGCTTCCAGGCACTACAGGATCAGCTCGACCGGTTGCAAGCTCACATCGAGGGCTTGACGAGAACTCCGGACACGAGCTCCACCAACACCACCCGACGCGTGAAAGCCCCAAAACCACAGCCGTACGCGGGGGAACGCGACGCCATGATTATCGAAAATTTTCTGTGGGACTTACAGTGCTACGTGGAAGCCAACACGACCTCAGAAACCGAGCAAGTCTTCCTGGCCAGCCTCTACCTCACCGGCCATGCCAAGACCTGGTGGCGCCTTCGCACGGAGGATTCAACCCGACTGCCCATCTCAACGTGGACCGAATGGACACAGGAACTCCGCGCCCAGTTCCGCCCCGCGAACTCCGGACAGACCACGCGGTCGGCCATGCGACAGCTCAAGCACGGCGGGTCCATCCGAGAGTATGTGGAGAAGTTCTCCCTCCTGGTGCTCGAGGTGCCCCGGATGGACGAAGAAGACAAGCTCCATTACTTCACGGAGGGCCTCCAGCCGTGGGCCCAAAACGAGCTGCGCCGGAAAAACGTGCAAGACCTCCGCGCAGCACTGGCCGTCGCTGACGGTCTCGTGGACCGCCCGCGAAACCCTAACGAGACCCCGGGAGATAAGTCAGCGGGGGGGTGCGCCAAGGACCAAGGGCGCACGTGTGGGAACCCTGGACAGGCCAGAGGAGACCAGGGCAGACGCCCTCAAGCCTCAGCCCCGCAACAACTGGAGGGTCCTTGGTGGATGGGGTGCCATGTGTGCGGAGGCACCCACCGGAGTGCCGACTGCCCCGATTGGGCCGACAGAAGGATGGCCTGGGCGAGGCTCAACGCAGTCCTGACTCAGGAGCCGGCACTCCCCCTCATCGAAGAGGTACCCCACAACCACCCCACCTCCTCCCTCAACGCCCTGTAGGCGAAGGAATCACGGCCGGGACCGCGACCGCTACTGTTCGTGGACTGCGAACTCAACGGCATTCCGGTCCGGGCGCTCGTCGACTCGGGCGCCACCCACAACTTCCTCGCCACCCGCGAAGCACAACGGCTACAACTCACCCTCTCGCCAGCAGTCAACCGAGTGAAAACGGTCAACACCGCGACGACGGCGACGAGCGGCATCGTGAAGGGAGTCAGCACCCGTGTGGGACAATGGCAGGGCCACCTCGACTTCCTCGTCCTCCCCATGGACGACTTTGGCGCCATTCTGGGGGCCGACTTCGCCCTCCAGGCCAAGGCGGGCATCTTCCTCCACTGCCACGGCCTGCTGGTTTGCGGGGGCGATCAACCTTGCTTCATGCAAGGCTCCCCGCGGGAAATACCCCCCCCCCCCAGCTGGTTTCGGCCCACCAGATTCAGCGGGAACACGATCCCACCACGGCTACCTACCTCCTCACGGTACAGGAGAAAGAGGACGCGGCCCCGCAAACCCTCCCACCACAGGTATCCTCCCTCCTCCACGAATTCCGGTCCCTCCTGCCCGACCAGCTTCTAGCAACACTACCTCCTCGAAGGGAGATTGAGCACGCCATCGACCTACTGCTAGGAGAGAAGCCGCCCGCCCGTGCCCCTACCGGATGAGCCCGTCGCAGCTGGCGACGCTGAGGCAACAGCTCGACGACCTGCTCCGTGCGGGCCACATCCGCCCATCCCATGCTCCCTTCGGCGCACCGGTCCTTTTCTAGCACAAGAAGGATGGATCACTCCGGCTGTGCGTTGATTACAGGGCGCTCAACCGGATCACCGTGAAGAACAAGTACCCCGTCCCCAACGCCGACGAGCTCTTCGATCGCCTGGGGAGTGCGCGCATCTTCTCCAAGCTGGATCTCCGGAGCGGGTACCACCAAGTGCGGATCAGGGCGGGCGACGAACCGAAGACGGCGTGCGTCACCCGCTATGGCTCGTATGAGTTTATGGTCATGCCGTTCGGGCTGACCAACGCTCCGGCCACCTTTTACAACCTCATGAACAATGTCTTTCGTCCTTTTTTAGACCAGTTTGTCGTCGTTTACCTCGACGACATCCTGGTATACAGCCGCTCCCTCGGTGAGCACCTGCAGCACCTGCGGACGGTCTTCAACACCTTGCGCGACCACCAGCTCTACCTCAACCCCTCCAAGTGCGCCTTCGCCCTCGAGGAGGTCAGCTTCCTCGGCCACGTCGTCAGCCACGGGCGCGTCAAGATGGACCGAGCCAAGGTGGCCGCGATCGACAGGTGGGCGCCCCCCTCCGGCACCGCCGATCTCCGTTCCTTCCTTGGGCTCGCGAACTACTACCGGAAGTTCATCCGCGACTTCTCGCGCATCGTGGCACCACTAACGGACCTCCTCCGCAAGGATCGACCGTGGGACTGGAGCGCGACCTGCCATCACGCCTTCGACCAGGTGTGGGCCCGTATCTCCTCCGAACCCGTCCTCCGTCTCCCCGACTTCTCCCTTCCCTTCGAGGTGCATACGGACGCATCCGACTGCGCCATCGGAGGCATCCTTATGCAGAGTGGTCATCCCATCGCCTACGAGGGACGGAAACTCAGCGACACCGAGCAGCGGTACTCGGTACACAAGAAGGAGCTGACCGTGGTGGTGCACTGCCTGCGGACCTGGCGGCACTACCTCTTGGGTGCCCACTTCACGGTCTTCACCGACAACGTGGCGACGAGCTGCTTCAACACCCAGAAGAAGCTCTCCCCGAAGCAGGCCCGGTGGCAAGACCTCCTCGCGGAGTACGACTTCACCCTCAAGTACAAGCCGGGGCACGCCAACGCCGTGGCCGACGCGCTCAGCCGCCAGCACTTCTCCGCCACCTCTCCGCCACATTGGTCGCCACAGGCGACATCCTCGGCGACCTCCAGTCGGCGTACTCCACTGATCCCACCGCACAGCAGATTCTACGCCAAATCGAAACCGGCGAGACCCGCCGGTTTTGGCTCGAAGACGGCACCATCTTCACCACCGGCCGTCGCCCGTATGTACCCAGTGGGGAGCAGCTCTGGCGGCGACTCTTGCGTGAAGTACACGATGCTCCCCACGCCGGCCACCCGGGGCAGCAACGCACCCTCGCCCTCCTCACCAGCAGCTACTACTGGCCAAACATGGAGCGGGACGTCGAGGCATACGTCCGCACCTGTCTGACGTGCCAACAAGATAAGGTCGAACGCCGCTCCCCACCAGGTACGCTCGACCCTCTTCCCCCGACGCTCCGTGGGACTCCGTCTCCATGGACTTCATCACCGGACTGCCCACGGTGGACGGTCACGACGCCATCCTCGTGATCGTCGACCGCTTCTCCAAATACGCGATGTTCCTCCCCTCTCGGATGGGTGCTACGGCAGAAGAGATCGCGGATCTGTTTTTGCGCCAAGTCGTCAAGCTGTGGGGCCTTCCGCGGAGCATCATTTCCGACCGCGACTCCCGCTTCACCGGCAGGTTCTGGACGTCGCTCTTCACTCTCCTCGGGACTCAACTCAAATTCTTCACCGCGTTTCACCCCCAGACCGACGGCCAGACGGAGCGCGTCAACGGGATGCGCGAGCAGTACCTCCGGCACTACGTCTCCGCCCGACAAGACAACTGGGTACGCCTCCTCGATCTGGCCCAGTTCTCCCACAACTCCCTTCGCAGCTCCGCCACGGGACACTCGCCGTTCGAGCTGGTTCTCGGCCGGCAGCCGCTATCCCCCCCGGAAGCAGCCAAATAGCGCGGGCCGGGCCAACTTCCAGCGGCCTACCACTATGCGAACCATCGGGAGGAGCTCCTGGAGGAAGCGCGCGAAGCCCTGGACCGCGCGGCCTGCCGGATGAAGAAGTACGCCGACCGGCACCGACGAGAAGTCGAATACCATGTGGGAGACTTCGTCTTCCTCCGCCTCCTCCCCACTCACAAGAGCCTCCAATAGATTCCCCGTCATAGTGGGCTTGTCCTGCGGTACGACGGTCCTTTTCGGATCGTGGAACGGGTCGGGCGGCTCGCCTACCGCCTCCATCTACCGCTGCACCTGCCCGTGCACCCCATCTTCCACGTGTCGCTCCTCAAGCCCTACTATGCGGATGACGAGGACCCAGCCGGCATCAGCCCCATTGGCCGCCACCGACGGTCCAGGCCCACTTCTCCGACCAAGCGGAGGACATCTGGCCCACCGCACCGTCAACGGGGGCGGTCGTCACCACGCCCACCGCGTCACCTCTTACCTCGTAAAGTGGGTCGGCAAGCCCACGTCCGAGGCCACCTGGGAACGGGAGGTCGACCTCTGGCAATTTGAACCTCTCCTTCAATCTTACCACCAACGGCCGATTCCGCCGCAGACGGCAGGCGCTTCGGGCGGGGGAGATTGTCACACAGGGTCCGATCCCGAGCCGGACCCCGGGGACAACATAACCCCACGCTGCCCGACACGTGGCAGGAGCAAGCGCAGGAACGGGACGCTGGCGTGGCGACCAAGACAAGCGAGGGGAGATGACACCATGACGCCACACCAGGGGGAGAAGGCTAACGGCGTCGACCAAACGGCGGATGGGACGGCTGACGTGGACATTTAGTCCCACACCACGTGTACAACGGAACGACGGGTGACGGGACCCTATTTAACAGGACCCGCGCCCCGTGATTAGTTACCTTTGGTTAATCGGATCCCGTTTCTCCCTCTCTCTCTCCCGTAGTGAGCCGGACCCTGACGGTCCAGATGAGAGCCCCACCGAACCCGCGCAGAGCCGCCCGGGGTCGTGTGACATTAAAGCATGGCTCGGAAAGCCACGAGGTTTGAGTTGACTCGCGGAAAGCCACGAGGTTTGATCAATTCGTCGCGGGCTTCCTTCTGGACTGTACTAATCCAGTCGACGTCGTCTGAGCAAACCCTCTAAATAGCCTTCTTGCGACTGTTGTTGCACAGGGTCTTCAAGTGGTTGAGGGCGCAGAATCAGCGTGCATTTGGGGTGGGAGAGAGAGAGAGAGAGAGAGAGAGAGAGAGAGAGAGAGAGAGAGATTGTGTACCAGAGACATGGCGCAATCTCTGGGGAGTAAGGGATTCCAAGGGCTGGGCGACCTCATCAGGCTGCTCCCCACTGGGACCGTCTTCCTCTTCGAGTTTCTCAACCGACTGCTGACCGACAACGGGCACTGCGGCGTTGTCAACAAGGTCCTCAGCAGCGTCCTTGTCGGCATTTGCGTCTTCTCCTGCGCCTTCTCCTGCTTCACCGACAGCTACCCTGGCGCCGACGGCAAGGTCTACTACGGCATCGTGACAACCAAGGGACTCTGGCCCTTCTGGGATCCGAACTCCTCCATAGACCTCTCCAATTACAGGCTCCGCCTTGGGGACTTCGTCCACGCAGCCCTCTCCGTCCTCGTCTTCGCCGTCGTCAGCCTCCTGGACTCCAACACCGTTTCCTGCTTCTACCCCTCCTTCGAGTCTAAACAGAAGGCCCTCCTCATGTCCCTCCTGTGATAGGCGCCATCGCCAGCGCCACCGCCGTCATCTTCCCCAACGACCGTCATGGCATCGGATATCCTGCTAGCCCAGCCGGGATACCGTGGCTTCGTCTTCCTCTTAATCCCCAGTAGCTTAATATTCCCCATACACACTCTCGCTCTCCCTCTCTGTGTGCATCAATTCGACTCTTTATTGCTGTGTGCGTAATCGCGTGGGTTTTAGTCGATCGTCTTTACTCGAATACATTTCTGAAGCTAGGAAGTGGGTTGGAGGAACGGCTTCCTCTCTCGCTCTCTATCTCTCCCACCGTCAATTTCGCAAGGGTATACACCGTCTGGGGTTGTAGGCTGTGATTCGGACCGAGTCTGGGCGGGCCAGTCTGTGAGACTGTTCCACAACGAAGCTGGCATGAACAAGAGCTGAGTTGAATCGGGACTCGCTCCGACTTTTTATACCTTTACGTGGTTGCATGAATCCATTACTACTGTTAATGGAGGATATCGTCGGATAAAATGAATACAATGTGAACCGCAAGTATCATATAACCGGCCCCAAAAATATATTACTTGGGTGACTCGGTCCGAGGCGGGGAAAATCTGCGAAACTGTTTCACTTCGAGCTGGCCTGGCATAGGTTAAAGAATGACTCGGAAAGCCACGAGGTTAGATTTGACTGGCGGAAAGCCACGAGGTTTGATCAGTTCGTCGCGGGCTTCATTGTGGACTGTACTAATCCAATCGAAGTCGTGTGAGCATACCAACCAAATGAACCCTCTTGCGCCTGTTGTTGCACCAAGTCTTAAGTGATTGAGGGTGGAGAATTGGCGTGCATTTAGGGGAGAGAGAGAGAGAGCGAGACATTCCAGATAGTAGAGATACCGAGGAGTGGAAGTAAGTACTTATTCATAACACCGTGGCAGCTGTTCTATTCTTCGTCATCACCCCATAGCCGGCACATAACCCTGCATTCCTCCCTTTCATGCTGCTTCAATATAAAGGAAGGACAACGACACTCCCCATCGGGGGAGAGAGAGAGAGAGAGAGAGAGGAGAGATGGCGCAGACTCTGGGGAACAGAAGGCCCTCCTCATGGCCCTTCCTCCTACGACAGGCTTTTTTGCTGGCAACATCTTCCCCAACGACCGTCACGGCATCGAATATCCTGCGAGCCCTGATACTGTGGCTTCGTCCTCCTCTTCATCTCGAGCAGCTTTACTTCCCGCGCACACGCATTCGACTCTTGACTGGTGTGCATGTACCGTGTGGGTTTTAGCCGATCGTCTTTTCTCGAATCCATTCCTAAGGCTAGGAAGAGAGTAGGAGGAACGGCTTCCTCTCTCTCTCTCTCTCTCTCTCTCTCGCTCTCTCTTCCCGTCTTACGTCATGTAGGGGGTAGGTCCGGGCTTTTAGGCTGTGTGAATCAGACGGAGTATAGGCGGGGCAGTCTGTGAGACTGTTCATTAAAGAGAGTGGAGTTGAATCGAGAGTCGCTGCGAGACAAAATTAATATAACTTGCACCACAAGTATCATATATCCCGCCCCATAAATATATCACTTGGGTGACTCGGTCCGAGGATGGGAAAATCTGCGAAACTGTTTCACTTCGAGCTGGCCTGACTCCGGTTTAAAGGATGACTCGAAAAGCTACGAGGTCTTAGTTGACAGAGAAATAATGACAAAGGATACATAAGAAGGATTCTTGTAATGGACCGAGGCGATCTTGTTTTTATCCGTGTTGATTATCTGGTTTGATATGTTCGTCGCGGGCTTCCTTGTGGACTGTGCTAATCAGATCGACGTCATCTGAGCAAACCCACCAAATGAACCTTAATGCGCGTGTTGTCGCACCGAGTCTTTAGTTGTTGAGGGCCGAGAATTGGCGAGAGAGAGAGAGAGAGAGAGAGAGAGAGAGAGAGAGAGAGAGAGAGAGTATATATATATATACATATATACTGTCTATTTGGGTATTCTCATCACAGAAGGGATAGAGAGATGAAAAAACCAGGTTACGCCCTAGTAATGTCAAACCCGCTCACCCACATCCCTCCTCGATTGGGACAAGATCAAGATCTTTGATGTTCCCCCTGATTCCCTCGTTTCCCAGCTGAAACCCATTGCGCTTCGGTACATTGGGCAGGGTGGTGGGTACTCCAATCGAGGAAGGGGAGTGCAATTAATTGGCTCAATTGTGGCTCGCAAATATTTATTCTCCCTCGACGAGGACCCCCGATGGACAGTAGAGTCTGTCTCTATTACGCAGATAGACGGAATTACTTCCCCCCATTGAATGGAGCCGTGACCCCTCTCCCTCCCCCCCAATTCAAAGTTTCTCGAGTGATGCTAGAACTCAATCACAGATTTATTGATAACGTTATTGAAATAATATTACCTGTTCCTCTTTCCAGTTCTTATCTAATAATATGGTTCTTATCCCATCCCCTAATAACCTATGTCAGCAAATGCTTATTATAATCCTTCTCATTCTTTTATTGGTGGCCAATTTTCATCAGAACCACCAACTTGAATCAGATATATTAAATTTGGGCAGAATGATATTCTTAGCAATTCAATAGAATTATCAAAAGGGTATATTTCGATAGTTATATTAATTATATATCTTTTCTTGATTCACAAGGATACCACCAACATTTTTACTCATCCTAAGTCTTTATAATATTAATTTTTTGCATCAACAATATAATTTCCTCAAAGATCATTCGTAAGGCATTTAAAATAGATGCTCATAGCTGAATTCCACTATGTACTTTTTCATGTGGTTCACAAAATCTTTAGACTCAAGTGTACATGGTTTTAAGTATTTTGACAATAACAATGATTTATTATAGAATAATGAATGACAATTTTGCATAATGGGAAATGTGTAAATCTTCATTTAAATCAGGTGAAATTCTTAGGACATAATAATCATGCTTTTTTAGAGAATTTAAATAGAATAATCTTTATACTAAAAATCATGTCTCACATATAGGCTTGTGATCATTTATTCGAAAGATAATTGAAAGAAGAACACATCCCTCAGCTTGACGTCTGCTTGGAGGCACAACATCCTCCCCCTCTTGTCGTACACGTTGATCTCCGGCTTCCTCTCTATCATCTCGAACATCTTGCATATTGCCACCTTACCTATCATGAATGAGCTTACACACAGCGACGCTTGCCCCAGTGAGCTGTATTTCTGCCCATAGCTAGAGAAAACCAGGGTGTATGAGTAGGGTGTTGGCTCTGCAAAGCCAAAAAGTTTCCAAGAACTTCCTTTATTGGAAGTTAAATCAAGAAGAGAAGACCGAAATTGAATTTGTACAAATGTGATATTATTCCTCGACATTTCGTCGAACATATAGCCTTTTATATAGGGTGACCAATTGTTGGAAGAGAGAGAGAACATTCCTAACTAGCTTCCATCTAACTGGCGTTGCATTTGCAGTGGGATCATCCTCACCATTATAACTCTCGGAGATGAACATCCACGATTAAACCTGAAACAAAAACTAACCACCTAGAAAAATAAATCATGCCCACCACGAGCTTGCAAGAGAAGACGACATGCGATAATGATCCTCGGATGAGCTAGAGAAACTCCATCATTCTTCTCCTTGATCTAGTTCCTCTGTGTGAAGACTTCGTACTCCAATAGGACCTCGCATCTCTTGAAATTTCTACTTTCCAAGAGCTTTAGTAAATACATCTGCTAGTTGATCCTCCGTTTGAACATAGCATATCTTGATCTTCCTATCTTCAACACATCGACGAATGAAATGATACCTTATATCAATATACTTAGTACAATTGTGGTGGACTAGGTTCTTGCTCAAGGTAATGGCTGATTGATTATCCACCATTAATTTCACAACCATTGACTCTTCGCCCTTCATCTCACTGATCAGATGGTTCATCCACATGCCTTGACAAGCTGCTGCCATTGTTGTAATGTACTCTACTTCACATGAGGGCAAAGCAACAATGTTATGCTTTTGTGGCGACTAGTTGACTGCCATTCCACCGAGAAAGAAAATGTGACCAAAGTTACTTTTCCGATCACTAATGTCTCATGCAAAATCACTATCACTGAACCCAATTAGTTTAGAATTCAAGTCTTTTTTCATGTAGAATAGCCCAAAGTCAACTATGCCTTTCACATATCTCAACACCTACTTGACCAAACTAAAATGCTCCATAGTAGGATTCTCCATGAATTTGCTTAATATTCCCACAAAGTAGAGTAAATTGTGTCTTGTATGTGTCAAGTATCTTAGACTCTCGATTAGACTCTTTGGAATTCACCCTTGTGCTTCCTTCTTTGTAAGTGAACTTTGCTCGGGCTTCAAGTGGAGTAGAAATCACATTGTAATCTCCCATCTTTGGATGCTCTAGAATCTTTTGAGCATAGACTTTCTGAGATAAGAAAATAAAGCACTCATCTTGCTTCACCTCGAGTCCTAGATATGAGCTCAGTGATCCTAGATCACTCATTTCAAATTTGAGCTTCATCTCTACCATAAACATGTCTATGTCATCTGACCTTGACCCTATGACAATTAAATCGTCAACATAAACTCTCACAATTAAAGTTTCAGCAGTAGATCTCTTGAGGTAGAGGACTTGTTCATAATTGTTTTTGACAAATCCAAGTGAGATCATGCACTTATGAAGCTTGAAATACCAAGCCCTCAAAGCTTGCTTCAACCCATATAAAGCTTTTCTCAGTCGAAGAATACATCCTTCCTTTCCTTCAACTAAAAACCCTTCTAGTTACTTCACATGTATCACTTCTTAAATTTCCCTATTTAAAAATGCCGATTTGACATCAAGATGATGAACAACCCATCCCCTATGAGCTACTAAGGTAATTAGAGCTCTTATTGACTCAAATCGAACCACAGGGGCAAATACTTCCTCATAGTCAACCTTTTGCCTTTATGAGTACCCTTTGACCACTAGATGAGCTTTGTGTCTGATGACTTCTTCTTATGAATTCTTCTTCAACTTATTGGTCTGCAACCTATCAAAGAGGGCACTAGCTCCCATGTGTGACTTTAGTCAATGGCTAACATCTCTTCCTTCATGGCCTATCTCCAAACTTCCTCTCGGGTAGCTTCTGTGTAGGAGAAAGGTTATTCTCCAGCTAGCATGTAGGCCTGAACATCTGAAGTGATTGAGCTTGTCTTTGAGTACAAGTCAGCTATTGACTTGTACCTCAGAAGTTGACTTACTTTAAAATCACTTTGAGGAGTTGAATTCACTTTATGTGGAGCAGAGACCTCCACTTCTTCATCAATGCAGTCAACCTCTTCTTCCATACTCTTATCAAGTAGAAAATTAGGTAAGAAAGTAAAAGAATTTGATTTTTCACCTTGCTTTGACCACTTCCACTTCTCTCCTTCTTTGAAGATCACATCTCGGCTAATAGAGACCTTGATGTTTATCAGATCAAGGCATTTATAAGCCTTCAATCCAAGCTCATACCCGATGAAGATCATCGGTTGTCTTCGGTCTTCTAGCTTGTTCAAATGTCCTCCAATGTGTTTCACAATTGACTCGAAGGTCCTTAAGTGGTCAACTACTGACTTTCGTCCAGTCCACTTCTCATATGGGGTTTGACCCTACAAACTTTTAGTGAAAGATTAGTTAAGGATATAAATGGTAGTGCTTACTACCTCTCCCCACTACTCTCTAGGAAGTTCTTTTGCTTTCAACATGGCTTGTACCATAGACATCACAATCCAATTCTTCCTCTCCACTACCCCGTTTTGTTGAGGTGAGTAAGGCACAGTCAATTGCCTTTTGATGCCATATGAGAGACAAAAGCTTGAGAATTCCACGAATGTGAACTCTCCTCCTCTATTGGATCTGAAGGTCTTTATCTTTAGCCCTTTCTCTGTTTTGGCCAGTGTCTTGAAATGGTTGAAGGCTTCAAAGGCTTCAAACTTCTACTTCAAGATTGCCACCCACGTTAGTCTAGAAAAATCATAAATAAGTAAAAGGAAATATCGATTTCCCCCTAAGGTAGGTGGGTTAATTAGCCCACAAATATCAGCATAAATAAGCTCTAATGGCTCAGATGCTCGGAAAGAGGTTGCATGCGAAAATGACACTTTGTGCTACTTCCCTGCAACACAACTTCAGTAGAGTTGACTCAGCACATTGATTAGTGGAGCCCTTCAACAAGCCTTTTATTGGACATTTCCTTCAACACTTGAAAGTTGAGATATCCAAATCGAGAGTGCCACAACCAATGCTTGGAATTGTCTTCAATAGTGACTATGCATTAATCCACTACATTGAGCTTCAGTAGATAGAGTCAACCTTTGGATCTCCACACTTCTGCAAGCAATTGATCATCACGATAAAAAATAGTCAACTTACCTCCATCCATAGTCATATGACAGCCTTCTTCATCCAAGCGACTAAGACTGAGGATATTGCCACCAATTCAAGTACAAATAATACATTTCAGAACTAGAGAATTTCCCTTATCTTCTAAGAAACTTCAATGTCACCACAACCTTCAATTTTGATCTTCAAATTATCCCCGAATTTCACAAATCCAGACAAAGATTCATCGAGGCTGTAGAAGAAATTCCGACACTTGGACATGTGATTTGTAGCTCTAGTGTCCACGTACCAGAGTGTTAGATTAGAGAGCACACCCTCAGACCCATGAAGAAGCAAATCACTTGCCTCTTCAACCACAACCATTAGGAGAGAGGATGTCACCGCCGCCAAAGTAGAGGAGTTCACCACTGCCGCCGCCAGAGGTCTCCACCACATACGGTTGATCATCCCTCTCTTTCTTTGCACTTCGACATTCATATGCAAAGTGACCGTACTTCTGGCAATTGTAACACTAAATGCCTAATTTGTTGAAGGATTTCTTTTCGTCTTCTTGAGGCTGATTATGTCCTCAGTCGCAGCCTCTACCTCGTCCTTTGCTGTGACTGCGATTCTTCCTCTACCCTAAGATGAGGACTTGTTCACCGCTCAAGCAAGTAGCGCTTGCTCCTCCTCTCTCGACTCCTGCTCCTTGAGCTGCATCTCATGGACTGAAAGAGAGTTGATTACCTTGTCAAGGCTCACCTTGTCAAGATCAACATACTATTTCAGAGACAAGGTGAGGGTGTTGAGTTTTGAAGGTGTCACCCTCAAGAATCATTGCACAACTTCACATTCCTCTAATATCTCTCCCAAATTTCACAATTCGGAGAGAATCTACATGAATTTCATCGTGAAATCCATAATAGAGTCATTCTTGGCCATAGTGAGGATTTCATACTCACATTTCAGGCCTTGAATGCAGGACTGAATCACTCAGTCCACTCCTAGATTCCATTGCCACAAGATCTCCTAATTCTCCTTCACCCTTTTTTTGGCATCAAGAATCATCAGTAGGTCTTCCAGCATTGTGCTGAACATTGTGGAAAGCGCTAATCTATCCTTCTTCTTTGAGACATTCTCACCGACAATCGCCTGCCAAAGGTTGTGAGATTCAAGATATACCTTCATGCTCATGGACCAAACACGATAGTTTGTCTTGGAGAGCTTGAGGATGGTGCCGGTGCCGCCATCTTCCCCCCATGCTCACCGGAGGTGCTTGTCTCACCCGTCTTCTTTGCAATTTCTTGATCCCATGGAGTCGAGTGGCTCTGATACCACTTGTTGGCTCCGCAAAGCTAGAAAGTCTCCAAGAACTTCCTTTATTAGAAGTTAAATCAAGAAGAGAAGATTGAAATTGAATTTGTAAAAATATGATATTGTTCCTCGACATTTTGTCGAACATATAACCCTTTATATAGGGCAGCCAATTGTTGGAAGAGAGAGAGAACATTCCTAACTAACTTCCATTTAACTAGTGTCGCATCCGCGGTGGCATCATCCTCGCCGTTATAACTCTTAGAGATGGACGTCCACAATTAAACCTAAAACAAAAATTAACCATCTAGAAAAACAAATCATGCCCAATATGAGCTTGTAGGAGAAGATGACATGTAATAATGATCCTCGGATGTGCTGGAGCAACTCCATCATAGGGGGCATGTAGGAAGGAAGTAAACCAAGTGGTGGCAGGCGAAGTGAAGGCCCACAAGGAGACAATTGATAGGTCTTCATTATCATGAGTTAATAATTTAGAAAGATGATGTTTTTAGTTTTAATTCATGATAAATAGACTTATTTTTGTGCTAAATCATGAAAAGTAGTTTCTAGTTGATTAATATGAAATTTTACTTAATTACATGATTTTGTAATCTTATTTTGTTGAGAGAAATGAAAAAAAGATTTTAAAAAAAAAGTAAAAAAATCTGCCGGCCAGCTTGGCTTGCTAGTGGGTCGGAGGCCTAGTCAGGCGGGGCCATTGAGCAGCTAAGGACCATGAGCTCAAGGCTCGAGTGGCTAAGGACTAGACTGCGAGCTCGAGGCTCAAGCGGCTAGTGACACAGACGGCAAGCTAGGCGCTCAAGCGGCTAACGTGTGCGTCACTCCCCTTTCACGTCATCGGTAGTGAGTCGGGCGTGGGGCAAGGAATGGTTGTACACACGCGGGTGATTTGTACCTATTGATGGCTAAAGAAGCGGCCATCTTATATTCGCATGAAAATTGCCCAGAAAATTGATGTGGGACTAAAACCCGCGCTTTACTTTTCTCACATATTTTATAAATGTTAATAATGCCCCTCAATGACCGTTATAAATTATCCTTATGACGTCATACATTAAGGGCATTTTAGTACTTATCTCATCTCTCCCTCTTTCTCTCTCTCATATGCAGACAATCGGCGAAGAAATCACGATTTTCGACAAGTGATTAAGCTACAAAAATTACCAAAAATTTAGCAAAAACTTAGTCAATGCGATTCGCGGAGTATTGTGGCCGAAATTAGTGTAGGATTCTAGACAAAACACTGCGAATTTAATGAAAAAATTGTCTCCGCTTGATCGATGAACAAGTTGTCACTAGGAAGAGGACGATCCGTCGGGAGACAAGTCACCACCTCCTGAGAGTGTACCAGATGCGATAAAGGGCCTCCTCTTTCTACGCTGACTTGAGGACGAAACCCTTGAGACGCACCCCACCTCCATCCAGCACACCTCCGTCGAGTGATAGTTGTCAGAGGGCCGCAAGTCGCCATTTTTCTATTTCGCCGGATGACAGCCGCTGGAAACGATTTGACGATCCATTCCACTGATTTCTGGGCTTCAAAAGAAGTTCTAGAGATCACCCACATCGTCTTTGTCCAAGGAGAGCCTTCGAGGCCATGGACATTGCACAATTTTCTTTTTGAACACAAAATTCTAGCGATTGCCGCTGCGAAGCTGGAACTCTGTCTTTTTTATTTTAAATTTTATTTTCATTTAAATTAGTGATCTTTGACACGATTTCAACATTCAATATCTTTTGTCCTTGAGTTACGATTCTTCAGACTTTTACAAAACTTAATTTGACCAATTAATTTGATAGTACTTGCTTACGAAAGAATCGTAGGTTGGAACTTTGTTTCTGTCTGATTCGTGTTCTTCAAGCACTAACGTCACCTAACGTCATAGCCTTATTTCCTTTTCGTATTTATTTAATATATTATATTTATCATTCAGTTAAAAAAATCCTAAAAAAATTATATTCTTTGAGGAAAATTCTAAAAAATTACTCGATATTATATTACATTCATGATCGACTTAGAAATTTCTTACTATTTTTAGAATCTTTTATCGATTTATAATTGATTTATTCACTCTGATAAATATTTAAAAATCTAAGAATTAATCTTTTCTAGTTTTATAAATTTTAAATTTGCATGATTTATTATACAATGATTAAGTCACGTCAGTGATCAAGATAACAAGGATGACGTTAAGGACCTCCTTACCAGAGTAACCCTTTTCTAGTATTGACTTCCCCCTTTACCATATCCCTAGGGCATAGCCTAAGAGGATGATGCTAGGCCCTTCTAAAAGTTGGCCTTGTAGGAAGCCCTCAAAGACTTGTTGTACTTCTCCAAGGCCAGATTTTCATTGGCGAAGGAGGCCACTTGCACACAGACCACACCTAGTGAGGATGGAGAAAGAAGATCTATATAATCACACTATTCTCATGGCGCCAATGTGGGTCATGATGGCGCTACAAACCATTCTTATGACATTGATCATTTGCTCGACGATCACTAATGCCTCCCGATAGGCTGTCTGTTCACGAGAGGCCATCCTCATGATGAGCGTGGCCATGGAGGCGGCAGCCACATCGAGAGGGTGGATGGTGGACAACATGACGAGGGTGAGGAGCCATCCTTGGGCAAACAGTATGACGAATCACCCAACAAAAGTTGACAGTTGGATGAACTTGCTTATATGAAAAAAGAGGATGGATGATGGGAATCCTTTAGAGCAGAAGAAGATGAGGAAGAACTAGGTAGAAGAAGAAGAAGAAGAAGAAGAAGAAGAAGAAGAAGAAGAAGAAGAAGAAGAAGAAGAAGAAGAAGAAGAAGAAGAAGAAGAAGAAGAAGAAGAAGAAGAAGAAGAAGAAGAAGAAGAAGAAGAAGAAGAAGAAGAAGAAGAAGAAGAAGAAGAAGAAGAAGAAGAAGAAGAAGAAGAAGAAGAAGAAGAAGAAGAAGAAGAAGAAGAAGAAGAAGAAGAAGAAGAAGAAGAAGAAGAAGAAGAAGAAGAAGAAGAAGAAGAAGAAGAAGAAGAAGAAGAAGAAGGAGATTTATAATGGACCATAAACTCCGGACATCTAGGGCACTTCCCCCATGTTTGTCTCCTTGTTGAAGAAGCCGATCTCCTACCTCAGGGTGTTCTTCAAGTACAGATCATCGCCGCTTGCCACAGACAGCAGGTCACCTTTGCCATAAACAAGCCCGAAGAAGAAGAAGAAGAAGAAAGAAACAACGTCACTGCTTCTACTACCAGATGGATGGAGAAGATTAAGGACGGGAGGGAGCTTACGAAATGACCCCACATGGGTGCCGACAGCCAAGTAAACAAATTGGAGAGAAACATGCAATCAAATTGAATGATGAGGGGATGAGAAAGAGAGGATCATAGGTTGTGGGGATGGCTTCCTTGCCCACCTTAGAGACCTTACGGACAACATCATGGATGTCCATAGCCTCCCCAAAGGAGTTTGTTAGGCACTAGAATAGGAGGGTAATCAACAATATGGAGATGCCATTCGCTAGAGCTTTGATGGTTTCAAGAACTATGAGTACAATATCTATTGAGTCAGCAAATGAGAAGAGTTTACTAAAAGGATGACTTCCATGCACATTATAACTTGTGAAAATTATATGTTAATATATTATCAAATCAAGAAAAATAATACATATTTGAGAAGTATTTTATAAGTTATTATGTTAATTTTTTTTGTCATTTAAATGAACCTCCTTAAATCTCGATTTAAATTGAAATTGTGAGAATAAAATAAAATTAATGATAATTTATTATATTTTGAAGCTTAATTCTTATTTAATCTATTTTTAAATAAAATTCTATTGTGTCAAATTTTTATGATTAACTGAAATATATTTTATGTAATTTTTTTAAAAAATTTAGACATTAAAATAAATATATATACAATAAAAATGGGCACACCATTAGCAAGCTGAAGGCACACTGTTAAACATGCCTAACATGGGCCAAAGGCTACACTATGTTTGGGAGTAGGCTCAAAGGGTGCGCCACCTCGCTATCCATATAAATTGGGTCGTGATCTAGATCACAAGAATGGGGGTTTGGGCTGCATAGGCTCACTTCTATGGCCTGCTAAGAACCGGGTTTCAATCCAGATCATCCTTAGGAGCTGATAGTCAAGTCTAGATCTTTTATTTCGAAGGTGCCTCTAATTAGTTAGAGGGCATCATTAATATATATATTACATTAATTCTGTAAAACTTCTAATATGAGACTAAACATATCTCTTTTTGTTTCTTTTAGATATGGTGGTAGAGCAACAACAATGGCTAGATCTGACGCACAGGACCATGCTACGTCACCACCCACCATTGTGCAAAAAGTAACTGATGATTCAACGGTGGTGATTGTTGTAGTTGACGCATATGAATGCACTACGTCAACATCCATTATCGCACAAAAAGTAGTCTTAGATTTAACGTCAATTGTTATCAAATCTAATGCACTAGAAGGGGACATGTCACCAACTACTAGCACATGTTGTGGTGCGCACATGAATCCTGATAAAAGCACGTAAAAAAAGTGAAAGATAATTGCCATCAAATCCTTTTTATCTTTCAAATACTTGATGTTGAACAAGATGTAAGATTGAGAAGTGCTACCTAGAGGTCAACATCAAGCCATACATTTTAAGGGTTGTAGTTTGATTTTTAATATAGTTTCTATTATTTTCTTAGATTTACTCATCTTGACTTATTTCTTTTCCATTTTCATCATTCTAAAGCATATTTCATTTACTTTTCTAATTATTTTAAATTTTAAATTCATATCTACATTTATTTACCATTTTATTTCCTTTATTACTTTGAATATTAATTTAAATATGCAAATAAATTTCATAATCTATTAAATTAGAGAATCAAAATATTTTTAAAAAGCCTTCATTCCTTGAAGAGATGACCTAAGTCACCACTATATTCATTTAATATTATTTACAGTGAATTTAGTTTTATAAATTATTAAAATTGATTGATGATTCTAATAACGATGTAGGGTTACATCATCACTCATGCTCCTGGTTTGACCTCGGGTTGCTTTCAACAGCATTCTCGGAGGGCTATGCATTATTCCCATTGAGGCCCCTTCATTGACAATTACCTTGTCTAACTTGGCATTGTCCGATCCTACCCCCATCATCGGCAAGCAAGCTGTTGAGGAAGACCCACTTAGTTACTTATCACCCTTGAGATCGTCGTCATTGGTAGTGGTGGTGAGTGGTTGCCATGACAGTGAGGCCTGTTTGAGCACATGAACCCTCACATGGCTCTCCTCAGACTTAACCTCCCATTGGTTGCCCACACCATTGTGCTATAGGAGGGCCTGGGCCTACATATATTCTACACTTTCTTGTGCCTACCAAGATAAAATATTTCCCTCCATTGCAAAGTGACTACATCTTCAGCACTTATGATGACATAAGAGAATCATCTTGGTAGGTTTTTGGTAGAGTAACATTGATTATCAACTCATCCCTCACCATTTTTGATTCACAAACCAAAAATCATACAAGTGTTGGGGCATTAATTAAACATATGTTAAGTTTTGGTGTTGATGAAAACACATTGTATATATAAATAGATCAATCATATACAATATTCATTACACATAAATATTATTTTTTGAAAATGTGTAAAAGTAATGAAGTATTTAATACAAAAGATAATATGGTCATCATGTTTAAATATAGAGATGAAAATTAAAAAATTTATGTCTCCTAAAGATACCTACTTTATGCAAGTGCTTGACTAAGATTAATTTTGGATTTAAGATCATTCCTTGACTTAGAGACACACGAATAGTTCTATTTAAAATTATAATGGAGTTTTACTAAACTGCTTTGAACAAATAAGCTTTAGGTATATTTGTTAGTAGCTGAAAACTACATGTATAAACTTTACTTTCCAGGGAATATAAACCATAAAGGAAATGCTATATTGGCTTTTAACTATTCAAATTTCTAATTGAATTTAGAAAATTTCCCCGGTTCCTGTTTTTTATTTGTCTCCTCAGCACATACTTATTGGCATGACAGGATATATTCAAGGAGTTTTATTTAAGCACAGTGGCAGATGATTGGTGTGACAGAACTCCTTGGGCCATTGTGTGCTGAAAGCCCATTTGCCCAGGGTAAAAACGACATTGGCGGTGTCACTATTTCTGGTATTTGTCCCCTTATGAGAAATTCAAGCATGGGTTCCTTGCTTGTGGCAGACTGTCGTTATGACGCTGTTCAATGATGCTCAAAAACTCATTTTCCAAGACGTTAGGAACTCAGCATAGATGATAAAAAATTACGCAGGGCCCTGCAATCCCTTGCATACGGCAAAGTTTGTGTGCTTCAGAAGGTGAATTATTTTCTTCCTAAATATCAGCGTCGGGATCTGAATTTCAGAACAATGGAGTGAGTCGAGTGAGTTCTTTTCTTGGGATTACTTCTCAAAACCCTTAAGGAAGAGCAGTTGAGGATGACGACGAATATGTGTTTAATGAGGAGTTCCAGCGCTCCTCTCTACCGCATAAATGTAAGAATGCGAGCACAACTGGGCGCGTATTCCAGGACCGGGAATATCAGGTCATCTTCCATTATGATTATGATCTGAGTCATATGTTTAACTTTGCACAAACTGTCGCTATCATCTTCACCCTCATCATCATCACCATCATCACAACCGCCAATAATATTCAAGGTTTCAAGCATCGAGGTTTGAGAATTATTTTGCTAGAAGCCGATTGGACGAAAGAAGTGACACGAAGCACAAGAATGACCAGCCATCTGTCGTTTGGCATTGGTCTACATCTTTATCCTGGAAACCATGCATGGACACGGTATTTTCCTTCAGGTGAATGAGGCCATTGTCCGTATCATGAAGACGAGGAAGATACTCAGCCGCACACTGCTGACGACTGAGCACTTTCAGCAGGTAACTTTCATCTTCCCTTGGCTTCCCCTTCTTGAGCACAGTGTGCCCATGAAATAAATATATACATACGTGTGCTGTTTTTCTGTTGTTGTTTGGCAGCTGAAGTTCCTTATAAAGCCGGGCGACATAAAGCAGGGGACCGAGAGCCTCATCGACAGGGAGTATCTAGAGCGGGACAGGAACAACCCGCAAATATGTAAACACCTGGCGTGATACACTACATAATGTCTCCGGCGTCTTCTTAGTTGACGATGCACTCTCTGATTTGGTGATTGGGTGGAGGCAAGTTCTTGTTTATCTTTTAGATGTTAACTCACCTTCTTGGTGCTACCCGGACTAGGCACAGACGCCCTCATGCTCCATAAAAATGACAGAGGATCGTGTCATCGGCAGTCAGCCGTAAACGTTAAATCCAGCAGCACTGCGAGGGGCACATATACGTGCCTCTAGTTGGGATTTTGTGGAAGGTTTGTCATTGCTGAGGAGTCACGGCACGCCGCCGACGTCGGTCGCCTGGTTGCTTGACGCTGAGCCCCCTCCCTCATCTCCCCGGGCAGGTTGCCTGTCTCCCATTGTCGCCAGTGGAGGAGCCAGACACGAATCTACCCGGGATCTCCTCTGCTTTGCGCAGATCGCAAGTCACAGTCAAACAGGTCCTCGAAAGCACGGCAAGCACTCAAGTCCAGCGAACGACATCGCCACCCAATGAAGCACAAGGATTAACACGCGTGATCAGAGGAGAAACAGATAGAAGGGCGGCCTATTTTATCTGGTCGAACACGAGGACCAGTCCTATCGAGATGGCGGCGTCGAACCCCGGCGCCAGCCGCAGGCAGAACACGTCCCTACCGAGTACCATGCTGTCGGACACCACGTCCGCCGCCGACGAAGCTGAAGACACCACTTTCCTCCTGATCTCCGCCACCACCGCGGCACTGCGTTCCCCGGCTTCCCCTAGCGCGCTGCCTCTCCGTCAGATTGGGCGCAGTGCAGTAGACTGTGCAGGGCCTCTAGGAGAAGGAGCCTGCCACTCGGTACTCAGCGGTGTCCTGTTCCTCCAATTCCGTAGACCTCCACGAAGATCCCCAGCGGAGTTCCCGACGATGGACTGCCGTCTGTTACTTGTCACTGAACAGGATTTCTGCCCCTCCTCCTCGCCCAGGAACCCTTCCCACCTCTGGTGCAGGTTCGGCCACTGCATCGTCGTACCAGAAAATTTTAAACCTCAGATTCGTCACTGATCTGGAATTAATATTTAGACGACGGAAGAACATGCAGCGGCGCCCGGCAACGCTAACCGTCGGCGCTGCCGATGACGATGATCTGAGAGAGCGAAAGAGTAGCAACGGAAAAAGAGAAGACAGCGAAGTCGTCTGTAAGCAAACCCACCATCCTACGAACGGTGAGGATACAGTCGCCGTAGGGTCCTATAAGGACGACCAGGTCCCTCGCCGGAGCTCGCCTCCCCATGACCGGTGAGAATCGTTGCCGCACGAGTCCGCCCGAAATACCACCCATCTCCTCCCCCTCACTTTCCCCTCGTTCAGATCGCGATCCCCTCCTGGGCTCCCGACGTGTCGCCAACTACGGTGCTCACACACGTCTTCTGCACCGTCAGCGGCCTCTCCTCGGAGGCCCGACCGTGCGCCGTTTGGGTACTTTCGGTCTCTTGGGCTGAGGAAATACGACTCCTGCTCCCCGGAGGTCGCCTTCTCTGCGCAGACGGACGAAAAATCAGTCCCTGGAATAAGCCTGAAAGCAAGGAAAATCGGATAGTTCGCGATACACGCGATCGGTAGTATGAGAGAGAGAGAAAGAGAGAGAGAGAGAGAGAGAGAGGGGGGGAGAGAGAGAGGGAGAGAGAGAGAGGTTTAAGAAGTGGGTGAGGAGACTCGGGAGGGAGAGAGAGTGCGCGATGGTTTAAGAACTGGTTGCAAGAAAAGAGAGCATGCGAACCCGGTGCTGACTAGGTAGGACCCTTGTTGAAGGGGGTTAGATGAATTCAGCGATGGAGAGAGGTCGTGAGAGATGAAGAGCCACGCCGTGTGGTTCGTCGTTTGTTAAGGCCTTTAAGAGTAGTCCTCTCCTTGCCCGTCATGCACGCCACGTGTTCATGCAACTCTCTCTCTCTTCCTCTCCACCCCCCTCCCCCCCTCTCTTCTGCGTTTCAATTTAGACATCGGTCATCAGTCACCCTGGCCCTTCACGATAAGCCGAACCTCACGGCCAAATGAACACTGAAACTGCGGAGCAAATCCAGGAGGCAACGTACGGATGCCTTCAAACGGTCATCTAACAAGGCTGAGCAAGTCGCCACTGGCGTCGGTCACTGCTGGCCTTCCTCGCCTAACGGGATGCCATGACTGCTCGACGGAGCCGTCGGGCGGGGAAAATAATTCGCTGGACGGGACGGCAGAGAGAACAACCGTCAGCGAAGTAATATCTCCCCACACCAGACGCACGGGGTTGAGGCATCCCGCGCTCTTGGATCCCCGAGGGGCAAGCCTCCACCGAGGGGGACTCCAGGGGCGGGTTCTCTGCTGATAAGGATCTACTGAGAGCAGTGGGCGAAGTGCCACCTGGGCGAGGTCCGGACACAGCAGCTATCCATCTGGCGTCTTCTCGAACACTGCCTCCGCCCCTTCCTCCCTTTGTTGCTCCAAGGATTCGGAAAGGTTGCTAGAGAGTGACTGGGAGCGGATGGGCTCGCCCTGGGTGGGTTTCTGTCTGTTCCTTCTTCGACGGTCTCAGCGAGGGAAAGAACAGAGCGACGAATGATCTCTCTAATGCTGCCCCTCAGACTTCCCTCGGGGCAGGGAATTTCTCTGCAAATGACGAGAAATCAGGGCCGAGAGAAAATTTGAAATCTTTAGGGGTGAAAAATAGAAAAGCCCTTTCTCCGGTTCGCGCGGGAGAATGCGAGTCGAGGGGCCTTTTCCCCGTGCAGCGGTCTGCTGATCCGCCGTCCCTCTCTTGCTCCGAAGATTCGCCCGACCCAACGGCCCATTTGCCGACCCCCAGCCGACCGTTGCCTGCAGGTCTGCCGCGAGCCATCTTAACACTTCCGCTTTTAGAAGAGAAAGAGGACCAAGAACTTGTTGGCAAGAAGGGGGACGAAGAAGGGAACAAGAGCGAGAGATCAAGAACGGTGGTGGTCAAGAAGTCTCCATCTCCTCCGTGCAACATCGGAACCTGGTGAAGCTCCTCAACTCCTGCATCGAGAAGGGGAGGCGGCTCCTCGTCGTCGAACATCTCGAGAACTACTACGTCAACCGAACCCTCTTCGGTAACCCACCACCGTCACCTTTTCTTCCCTCATTTTCTTCCTTTTCTTCCGTGCTTTTATTCTCTTTTTCCGGAACCGAGGAGCGGCGGGTGGGCGGCAGCGTCGCCATAGATGCAGGGAAGGGTGGAGAGGGTTGGAGTTGGAGCGGGCGGGGTGGCCCGAGCTTTGTGTCGGCGAGGGGGCTTCGGTACCTACACGAGGAGTCGTGGCTGACGATCATCAAAAGGGATGTGGGGCCCATCAACATGCTTCTCGCCAAGCTCTTTGACGAACATCATCGTGGTATGCTCGGTAAGTGGACCCCGCTCTTGATACATTTAGCACCGACTGCCCTCTCTCTCTCTCTCTCTCATACACATATTGCATATAATTAGGCATATGAATAACTACATTCAATAAAGATCTGACCAATTCTATATTTTCTTTTAAAGTTCAGGTTCACGTTCCCTTTTTTTCATGTGTACAGTGAAGTTCTTCTTCCCCTACCAGTGTTTATGATATTATTACCTTTAAATGTCTATGCTAATATGTCTGCTCTTGTTCAGTGTATCGTTTTATACGTGCTGTAGTGGTAGTTAAACGTTAACATCCTTATTCATAGCGTTGATGTCTATAAACTATTTGATTTTGGGTTCAGATTGCAATTTTTTTAATATTCATGATTAACATTGGATTTTAAAGGAAGAAAAATCAATACACCACTTGCACTAAATGCATTATGAGATGATTATGGCATCATAAAAGGGTTGAAACAATAAAATTTTTTAAAATACTTGTCTGCATAAGAAATTTTCATGCAATTAAATTGAGAGATCTAGATTTTATAATTCAATAGATTTCACCTAGTAGTCATTGAGATCCTGTTGAATACTTGGTGTGGTTAAAGCTCTAAATTCCATAGTCAAAGTGCCAACAAGAAAAGATCAAAGGTCTAGCTGGTAAGGTAAACAAGGATGATAGAGTGAAGCTCCAAAAGTCAGGTCATTAGACAGGGGAAATGTTTATCTACTCTCCTCTTGTCGGAAAAATGAACTGTGAGGAAAAAGCTACCTGTCAAAAAAAAAGAAAAAATAGACAGAGTGAAGCTCCAAAAGTCAGGTCATTAGACAGGGGAAATGTTTATCTACTCTCCTCTTGTCGGAAAAATGAACTGTGAGGAAAAAGCTACCTGTCAAAAAAAAGAAAAAATAGACAGAGTGAAGCTCCAAAAGTCAGGTCATTAGACAGGGGAAATGTTTATCTACTCTCCTCTTGTCGGAAAAATGAACTGTGAGGAAAAAGCTACCTGTCAAAAAAAAAAGAAAAAATAGACAGAGTGAAGCTCCAAAAGTCAGGTCATTAGACAGGGAAATGTTTATCTACTCTCCTCTTGTCGGAAAAATGAACTGTGAGGAAAAAGCTACCTGTCAAAAAAAAAAGAAAAAATAGACAGAGTGAAGCTCCAAAAGTCAGGTCATTAGACAGGGGAAATGTTTATCTACTCTCCTCTTGTCGGAAAAATGAACTGTGAGGAAAAAGCTACCTGTCAAAAAAAAGAAAAAATAGACAGAGTGAAGCTCCAAAAGTCAGGTCATTAGACAGGGGAAATGTTTATCTACTCTCCTCTTGTCGGAAAAATGAACTGTGAGGAAAAAGCTACCTGTCAAAAAAAAGAAAAAATAGACAGAGTGAAGCTCCAAAAGTCAGGTCATTAGACAGGGAAATGTTTATTTACTCTCCTCTTGTCGGAAAAATGAACTGTGAGGAAAAAGCTACCTGTCAAAAAAAAGAAAAAATAGACAGAGTGAAGCTCCAAAAGTCAGGTCATTAGACAGGGGAAATGTTTATCTACTCTCCTCTTGTCGGAAAAATGAACTGTGAGGAAAAAGCTACCTGTCAAAAAAAAAGAAAAATAGACAGAGTGAAGCTCCAAAAGTCAGGTCATTAGACAGGGGAAATGTTTATCTACTCTCCTCTTGTCGGAAAAATGAACTGTGAGGAAAAAGCTACCTGTCAAAAAAAAGAAAAAATAGACAGAGTGAAGCTCCAAAAGTCAGGTCATTAGACAGGGGAAATGTTTATCTACTCTCCTCTTGTCGGAAAAATGAACTGTGAGGAAAAAGCTACCTGTCAAAAAAAAGAAAAAATAGACAGAGTGAAGCTCCAAAAGTCAGGTCATTAGACAGGGGAAATGTTTATCTACTCTCCTCTTGTCGGAAAAATGAACTGTGAGGAAAAAGCTACCTGTCAAAAAAAAGAAAAAATAGACAGAGTGAAGCTCCAAAAGTCAGGTCATTAGACAGGGGAAATGTTTATCTACTCTCCTCTTGTCGGAAAAATGAACTGTGAGGAAAAAGCTACCTGTCAAAAAAAAAGAAAAAAATAGACAGAGTGAAGCTCCAAAAGTCAGGTCATTAGACAGGGGAAATGTTTATTTACTCTCCTCTTGTCGGAAAAATGAACTGTGAGGAAAAAGCTACCTGTCAAAAAAAAGAAAAAATAGACAGAGTGAAGCTCCAAAAGTCAGGTCATTAGACAGGGGAAATGTTTATCTACTCTCCTCTTGTCGGAAAAATGAACTGTGAGGAAAAAGCTACCTGTCAAAAAAAAGAAAAAATAGACAGAGTGAAGCTCCAAAAGTCAGGTCATTAGACAGGGGAAATGTTTATTTACTCTCCTCTTGTCGGAAAAATGAACTGTGAGGAAAAAGCTACCTGTCAAAAAAAAGAAAAAATAGACAGAGTGAAGCTCCAAAAGTCAGGTCATTAGACAGGGGAAATGTTTATCTACTCTCCTCTTGTCGGAAAAATGAACTGTGAGGAAAAAGCTACCTGTCAAAGAAGAAAAAAAGACAGAGTGAAACTCCAAAATCGGGTCATTAGACAGGGAAGTGCTTATCCACTTTCCTCTCGTCTGAAAAAATAACCGTGAGAAAAAAGCTACCTGTCAAAAAAAATAAAAAAAAGACAGTGAAGCTCCAAAAATCGGGTCATTAGACAGGGGAAGTGCTTATCCACTTTCCTCTCGTCTGAAAAAAAACCGTGAGGAAAAAGCTACCTGTCAAAAGAAAAAAAGGGAAAAAATAGACAGAGTGAAGCTCCAAAAATCAGGTCATTAGACAGGGAAAATGCTTATCCATTCTCCTCTCATTTTAAAAAAAACCAAGAGGAAAAAGATACCGGTAAAAAAAAAGGAAAAGAAAAAACAGACAGAGTGAAGCTCCAAAAATCGGGTCATTAGACAGGGGAAGTGCTTATCCATTCTCCTCTCGTCTGAAAAAAAACCGTGAGGAAAAAGCTACCTGTCAAGAAAAAAAAAGGAAAAAATAGACAGAGTGAAGCTCCAAAAATCGGTTCATTAGACAAGGGAAGTGCTTATCCACTCTCCTCTCGTCTGGAAAAAAACCGTGAGGAAAAAGCTACCTGTCAAAATAAAGGAAAAAGTTATCTATCCCCTCCATTGAGAATTCTCATGAGTAGAAAGGTATGCAAACTCTAAACTATACAAATATTGAGGTTTATAGAATGGAAAATATTTATTGAGTGTTACATAATATCTTTTGATACTTATTAGATGATATTTGCTGGTTGTAAAATTTTGAATGCAATCTTGGGCAATGTTTCCAAAATGGAGATCATATTCACCCTTGATAATTGCCATAGAAAATTAATGCATGTATGAGCCAAGTAGAACCATTTCAAATAAATCTTACCTCTAAACATGATATTTTGAATTATTTTCATTTCGAATTTCAATTATTGCGAGCATTGTTAAGGGACTAATTAATGATTTAAAATTAGGGGTGATAATGCAACATGTGTACGTTAATCAAGATAAAACAATGATAAATATAGATTGAGCAGAATCTCAAGTAAAAACCGAATGAAAAGTGTTAAAATAGATTATAGAATTTCTACTTGACCCACTTCATGAATTTTTGGTTAATGTGCATGCTATGTTTAAAAACTTTTTGCTTGATTTTCTAACTTGGGTTCTTACATGATTGTCCACAGTGAATAACCTTAAGAAGCTTTTTTTTATGAGCCAAGAATTTATTATTAAATGTGATAAATAGTCAGGATGACATCATTTTTTACATGATTTTCTGTGACTTTTAAATTAGAACTGAGGGTGACACCATTTCCTTTGGACGACATGTAAGGTTTCCACATATCTAGATCTCTATCTGTTTTTACAAATTTTCACATCAGAGAAAGTAAGAGTTTTTTATCAATGTTTTACTATTGTTTCACCATGGGCAGGACATTCTTCTTTAGCTTTTGTTGGATGTTTATTCACAGGATGTCATAAATAGATTAAACAAGGAATGAAGTCCGCTGGTGCTGAAAGTGTGTTATTTTTTTCCTCTTTTCTTCCGACATTTTCTAAGTGTTTGTTAGCATTTCATGTGATTGCCTAATCATTTTGATTAGGAATTAGCAATTTTCAATCTGGCATTTGCTAAAACTATGGAGGGACGTTGGTGTTTTCATAGCCCTTAACTTGTTGTTGGTAATTTAATCTTCAAAGCATTGGACATAATTGCTGGTTAATGATGGTGGTGCTTGATGATTATGATGTTACCATTTTCAGGGAGCCAATCATGTGTTTGTAGTTGTCCTTAAATTTTGTAGAATGATGTTACCCTTGCCGCGAACTTTACAAGACATACTTTTTGCCTTAGATAAGTCATTTTTCAAGTTTTTTGTCAATGAGACTTGATTTAATAAAGATCAGTTTTTCCATGGATTTTTCTGTTTGTCACATGAGATTGTTCAAGCATCTAGTGCTCTAGATTTCCCAATAATAATGAAGGTGGTTAAGTTTTCCTTTTAGTCTCCTTTATTATGGTTTTTAATTACTTTGGTAGAAGTGTTTTCTCATACCTAGTTTGCTTCAACTGAAAGATCAACCATAATATATTTGAGTGATTTGTTTCTCGCTGAGCCTTGCCTTCAACCGTCACATTTACTTCCTATTCATTTGACTTTTAAGGTATTATTGCCCATATTTTACTTGAGATGAGAGGATGCCGTATCATGAGTGGTCTAATTACAGTGAGGTGAACATATTTTCCTGTTCTACATAACTTTTTTTGTGACAATATATAGAATTTTATCTAAGAATGTTGCTTATGTTATAAGGGACAGTTTTGGAGCATAGTTTCGAGATCACAAATAGTTAATATAGTGAAACATAGAAAAAAATCCTTTTGGAACTTTTGAAGAATATGGTACTGTTCCAGTATCTTGTGAATGTACTTGAGGGAGATTTTTGCCGAGGAAACTGCATACAAAGGTTACTCTTCGACATAATTAATTATGTGGCATTTGACAAATGTAATTTTTCATTATTATTATTTTTTATTTTCATTAAGATTTAAGCACATGTATCTTACATTTTGCAGCAGCGACTGAGAAATGGGTTTTTCTCAAAGAATCACTGCTGAGCCTAATTATGGTATGTTACTTGCGAATATTTGTTATTCTATAATTCATCCATTGGTTCTGATATTATGAGGTATTTTAGTTTTTTGATTTTTGTTTTAGACCTACCCTACTCTATTGTAGTATTAGGGTTGTAAACTGGGCCATGGTTAATGAGATGGTTGCTGAATATTGAAAAGATATTTACGCTTATAGGGACTTTTTCATCATAGAAATGGCTATTTTCATGATCTAGAAAATGTGAAGACCTGCTTGACAGAGGTAATGGAGATGGTAGACAAAGTTGATATTGTTGTTGAGAAACTTGACACTTGTGAGGTTTCTAAAATCTAATGTGCTATTTTTGAACATCAAACATACGAAAGTATAAATATATTTCATGTTTTCATTTTCAAGTCATTTATCCGGATAACCACAAGAAAGTATCTGACGTACATGTTTATATTGAGGGAATTGAATTTATTGGGTTGCATCATATGTAATATTTTGAGATTCATGTTTGAGCAGGTTGATATCTTGCTAGTTTGTGGAAGAGAGTTATCAGCAGACAGTTGGCAGTGGGGTGGACAATCCCCCTTATTGAGAGTTATAATTCATTTTTTTTGCTTATTGTGGATTTTTGTTGATAGTACTTGATGTACACTTTCTCGCACTTGCATATTTTTCTTTGATATAAAGTTACCTTATCCAAAAAAGTAATTTTAAACATGAGACATTACAGGTCCTTTTCCAAACTTGCTGGAGGCTTGATATAATTGTGCAATATTTTTGAAATATTCTCATAGGTTCTACTTTCTCAAAATTTTGGCAATATTTTATTATCACCACTTTTGGTAATATTTGTGCGTTTAGTTTTATTTTTCATTTTATTGAGTTGAAAATTTATTCTGATTTTTTATGATAACATTAAGGAGACAATTTCAGTGTCAACAATGGTGTTTGGCTAGCTTATGTTCTAGGTTATGAGTAGCATTCATAATGTAGAAAAGTGAGTGCGAATTGAAGAATTTATGTGGTTTGGTTTATCTACAGTGGGATTTTTTATTTTTATTAATGTTTAGCATTCAATAAATGATTTAACCTTCGACAAAAGTGGAATTATATCTCATTGTTTGAAGTGAGAGCTCATTTTATAAACCATTATTTTCTTTTTTTAAAACGTGTAATCAAGTTTAATGCAAATAATATGGTTTGCTTAGGTATATTATATTTATCTTCCTGTGTTTTTTTTGCTTTGTCTAGGTATAAACTTGGACATCTCGTATTCTGTTTCAAACTCTTGATACTTTATTGTTCATTTACTAGAGTCATTAGGGGATATTTCCTTGACTTATTGATCTTATTTGGATCGTATCCATTATGCAGGTTAGTGATTCTTTACTTCATCTGGAGTTCAGAATTTTGAGTAATCTAGGAAAGTATATTGGGCTGTGATTCTTATTTCATCAATGAAATTAGAAAATCTTTTTTGAAGTCTATCTCCACTATGGTTTAACAAAACCATTGAAAATTTTTGATTATGTGTATTTTATCATTATTTTCTTATTAAAATAGTTATTTAGTCATGTGAACTTTGTTGTCTGGTGACCAATATTGGTTTTCATTCCATTCAAATTGTATTGATGTGATGTATTGTGTTGGAGATGATTGTTGATAAGCTTAGCTCATCAGTGAATGTTACTGACATTCTTTCTGGTTTAATCTTAGGCTATTTTCTTGGTTCATTTTGATTTGCTTTAATGTGATGATATTATTGAACAGAAGTTAGCTTCTATCTTTAGCAGTTTCTTCCACTCCACATGAACGTTAAGGTTCTAGTCTAGGTTTTATTAACAGTTTCTTTTGAAAAAATCTGTAGAAGTTGTAGATAAGTTCATATGATTCACACTGGAAATCCAAACGATGTACATCAACATTTGTTCTATTTGTTGTGAAAATCTTGTCACAACCCTTCCAAAGCTAAGCCTGCTATTGCCCCACTGAATAAAGGTTCACAAACATTACCTTTTGTAATTTTTCTCATACATGCGCCAAGGCCCTCTTAGGAAGTTAAGCTGTGGTAGGAGGACAAGGTAATGTGCAGCTCTTCGTTTAGTAGGCAAGGAAGTGCTACCAATATACTAAGGCTACAGGTTGAAACATTCTATGTTTCAAGGTGATTTATGTCCAGTTTGACCATTCAAAAATGCTAGGTTCCTTGCCTTCAATCCTATTCATTACATAATAAAGATCTTGCTGGGAAGTTAATGCCCTATACCTCTTAGTTATTAATGAAATATCATGGTCTTGTTTTGGATTTAATTTTTTCATCATTAAATATTTTTGAAAATATAAAAAAATCATCTTATTGGTAATTGGGTAGGATTGTCATGCAAATGTGGCAGAAACATTGTCTACCATTAGATCATACACCCTTCTCGGGCTTACTGCAAAAATCTCTAGCTTGAGGTGCTTTTGTTTTTTATGTGATGCACACTGTCTCGTTTTGCTTCATCCATGGAAAAAGTTATGAATTGCTAGTTAATATTATTTTACCTCTTTTCAGCTTTGTGGAGAGGTTGTTTCATCATATTATCAACTTTATACATTCATATCAAATTATGGATCATCAATGTCTGGTAATATGGAGATGGTAGATGGCATCCTTAAGAATATTGTTGCCATTGCTTGTGTTTGCCCATTTCCTTCTGCTTGAAAGCCATTATCTCGTATTTTCATCATACACTACCATCCATCTTCTCCATCTGCTTTGATAAAACATTGAACCATAACTGAAATGCAGAAATTTATTGTGCATGCTTTACATGATAAGGAATTGCTTCTTCTGAGATGGTTTAGATGGAGTGGAAGTGGTTCAAGATTTTCTTTGATCATTTGTATCTCATGGAAGTAGAGATCATAGTCTTGGGTCTAGATTTTCTGCCTAGATTAAAAAAAGAAAATAAACGAGTGATAAAATAAAGGTCCTCACACTGTGCTGTTTTTGAGCCTTCCATGTAGTAAACTCTTGTGTTCTTCTAGGCCTCTGGGTTGTACACTTGGGGTTGTCCTCAGTCATACTATGGGGTTTTTTGGTTTATGCTGTTTTGGATCTTCTTAGCTTCCCCATCCCCATGCTCTTCCTATTTTACATCTTGAGCCATTTGATCAAAGTAGAACTATCAGTACATTTTTATTTTATTTCCTATGTATGTTTTGTAGAAGAGACGTCATTATATAATCAAAAGTTCTTATCATCCTATGTGATGCAGATTGTATCATTAATAGTGATGTCTCAAGATCTTGGTCCAAAGGCAGGACAATTTTGTGTTTGAAAAAGACATGTGTTTATTTTATTGATCTCTTATTGGTTATTCCCTTTTGGATAATAGATTGTTAACATCGTTTTTCTTGAGGACTGTGTTAGAAAACTTTAACGATTTTCTCATATGTTAGGTGAGTTATTGAAGTTGGATATTTCTTTTTCTTAAAGTGTTTTACCAAATACTTACTATTTGCCTAAACAAAGTACATGACTATCTATTGATTATGAGAAAATTTTCACCTGATAAAGGTTGGCATTTTCTCTAGTTAAGTGTATTATGGCATCTTCTGTATGTGTTATGTTTTCCTTCTAAGTTTTGGATACGTGACATTTCCCCTTAATATGCATGATTCTGACTTTGTTTGATGTTATGTGTTATGTATCCATGTGATTAATATCTGAACTAAATTTTACAAAAGGATTTGGATTACTTTATGGTGTTAATTAGAAATCAGCATGTTATACCTTAATCTTATTATAACATAATCTTATGGCTTTTCTTAACTCTGTTAGAATTAGTCATTTCCTTGGTCATTTCACTGTAAATTATAGGCGAATTCTTTGTAGATGATTGGACATTTGATTTCATACTCTTGATCTTTTTTATTTCCATGGAGAGTTGTGATTTTCTTTATTTGGTGCCCAATGCTAAAGAGTGATATGGAGGATGATCTTCTTCATTATGTGTGAAATTATATATAGTTTTAGGAAAAGAGTTTCGAGGTATGTGTGTGTTGCTTTAGTTTGGTAGTTCTTTCTTCCCATTTTCATTTGTTCTTCCAAGAAGGATGCACAAAAACTTATTGAATTTATGCCTCTGAAATAAAGCATCATTGTTGGCGCTTGTGAATGATTATTCTGATGTTGTGGCTCAGTTCATGACATAGAGTCAGAATTCAGTACCCTTCGTTTTTTGTTAGGACTTCAGGATTAATGTTTCATATAGTACTAAGGTTTTGACTTCTGAATTTAGGGCTTTAAAGTTTTAAATTTTTGTCTAAGATAGTTTGGTGCATTTTTTAGGTTTATGTTTTTAAGATAGTTTGGAGCATTTCTAAGCTTTTAGGATAATCTGGGGTATATGGTTATGTTTGTGTTTTTTTCCATTGGTTCTTGGAGTTTTATCCTTTATGACTTATGAGTTTGAGTTTATTATTTTGCATTGAATGCTTAGAATTAAGTGTTTGAGATTTTATAAGCCTAGAGTTTCGGCACTTTTTTAGGTTTTTTATATTTATAATTTTTTATTCACTCTTTATTAAGACGACCTCGTATAAAAATGGAACCTCTGTACATAAATATAACTAAAATTCCAACAGTAATGGAATGAAATTAATATCTTATAAAGGTGTTTAGAATTATGGAGCTCTTGGTATGTAAACACTTCTATCTAAATCTAAGTTCATAATGTATCAATATATTTTCACCCTTCAAATACATAATAGAAAATTATAAATTATGGGAATTTGAGAAAGCACCGATTATTACACCATTTATCAACTAAAAAAATCTTGGACATTTTTGGTGATCATTACTCAGATTTTTTAAAATAAGGATTTTTCTAATCATTTTATTGACCTATTTGACTTTTATCTTTTATTTTTTATTTCTCAACACCAAAGAATATGTTTAAATTCACATTTTGAGCTTTATTTATTAATCTACAAACAAGAAAAAAACTTTTCATTGAAATTTGTTCTTTGGTTACTTAAGAACATTATATTCTAATTTTTGAAAAATATGAATTATTCAGATGAACATATCTATATTTGTTGGAATTGCCAATTTATTATGTATTTTAATAGAATTCAAGGTAGAAATTAGGAAGAAAAGGAATAAAAAGACTTGTCAATTTACTTCTCACCATGTGCTACCACTTGAAACTTGAATTTGTGTTCAAGAAATTAATTTGAATGTAAGATTTGTAAATGGGCAAGGGTTATGGTGTTCTATGAAAAGACAAGTTTGTGACAATGGAATACACCCCCTGAGGCTTGCTGCGACAAAAACACCATAACATTCACAAACTTGTCTTTTCATAGAACACCATAACCCTTGCCCATTTACAAATCTCCACTTCCTGGGGCTTGCTGCGACAATCTACTTGTGAGGTAGTTTTCTTTTATATGAGACGCATACTATCTCATTTTGCTGCACCCGGCAAAAAACATTAATGAATTTTTAGTTATTATTATTTAAAAACTTTTCAGCTTTGTTTGAAGCTCGTTTCATCATGCATTTGAAGGGTCAAGACCAGAGTCAATTATGGTTGATTCATTGGCTGCGTGTATCTATAACGAAATTATATGAATTACGAATCTTTTGTATCTGCTATTCTAGAGATGGTTGATGACATGCTCAGGAATATCGGTAAGTGCTTGCTTTGCTCAATGAGTACTATTTCATGTTTGCTATATCACTGCCACCTACGTTCATGCTATGCTTGCTATCATCTATTTTTGGCCCATTTGTTTTTGCATGAAAGTCATTGTTGTATGTTTACTATACGCGCTGATTGTTATCTACCTTTTTCATTGGCTGTGATGAAATATTGAACCGTCACTGAATTGCAAAAATTGATTGCATGTGTTATAAAAACTTATTTGAGATTATTTTAGAGGCATTAGAAGATTGTTTTTGAATATTAGGCGTCCCATAAAAGTAGAGATCGTAGTCTTGGGGCCTAGAATTACTAACACACTTCAGACATTGGACCATTTTTATGAAACTCTGTGAAAAGAAATTTTTGCATGAATCAATCCATGGACTTCAAGGAGGGAGAGCAACTGTAAAGTTGTGAGAGTTTTGGAAAACAATTTGAGGCTGGATCATCTTTTTTTTTAATTGGTCAACTTTTAGTTCCGTAGAATTCAAAACTTGAAGCTCAACAAGCTTGAAATTTTTTGGAGTAATTAAAGGTCTAATTGATGTTTGTATAAACATCCACGATATCGTCCAAACAACGATATAACATGTGTGTCTGCCTCCATGTTCCTTGAATTTATTTAGTGGCTAGTGCCTGTAACAATTGCAAGAATTTTTTGGGATAGGAAATACTACTGAGAGAGCAATTGAACAGGTGGTTCTGATTTTAGAAGTTATGAAGATCTGTTATGGTCTCTTCTATACTTTTTTGGGGAGAGTTAGAGTCATAGTGTTCTGTCCGACTGCCTCTATAATCAGCATATTAATACGTATAGTGGCTTCTGCACATTTTTTTTCCTATTTTTAATCCTCTGATTCTGCGGCTTATTGCATTTCTTCATGGATCACATTAGATAAAACATTCACCATAAAACAAACCCAGCTTCCTTGGAGGAATCTAGATTTTGATAGGCTGAACATGATGTTTCTCCATCAAACTGTATCACCTACTTCATTTGTGCTGCTAAAAGATATGACTGAGAAATTCAATAATATCAATGTTTGTAGAAGAGGCATGAAAGGGGTTGAGATGTCAAAAGATAAGATTGGCATTGGGGCGGAAGTTATAATTAATTGATGGGAACACAAAGACATTTACCATATTATCAATACTCTTAGGTGCATCATTGGCAAATTTCAAAGCAAGTTTTAACATTTAAATCTAGTGATTGCAATTGGGATAAATATCATGAATATAATTTGGCCAGTTAGTACTGAAGGTCCTAACACGTGAGAAAATTTCAGTAATTGACCAAATAGCCAAAAGGGCGGGTCTAAAGAGTTTACACACATGAGTCTAAAGAGTACTTGCGAACATAAAACTCACAAGCAAATCTTCAATCATACTCATGGCAGCTGATTATGTTGATCAATTGATGACAAACATACAATATATTTATGTTCTTCAAACTCATTGCAACAAACAACACAAACATTAGAAAGTGATACAAAAAACTATTTACTTTTAAAAAGTTTCTTTGTAACACTATTATGAAGGTTGATGTGGTCTCAGCCTATGCAGACGTTCTGCAGATGCTTTGGACTATAATGTGTTGGAGATACTTTTGAGCTTATTGTTTACCTCTACTTTTCAGCTGCACTTCTGTTTTTCATTTTATATCCGCATGACTTCTTTAACATTGTAGGGGACCCCTGAAATTCCTATCCTAGAGCTAACCCATGGAAAGCCCCCGTTAGTCCAGTCTAGTTCGTCCGGCCCGATTCTTTCCCTTTTCCCAAAATGGTAGTTTACGACAATTCTTCTAACGCCGAAAGAAAATTGGGAAGAGTTGAACCTAGAAATCAAGAGTTTAGAATTCTTTCTAGGAGTTGAATCTTTTTTTATTTGATGCTATTAGGCTTTCAGAGGATACTGAGAATCCAACAACTTAACCCATTTCAAGTGGAAGCCTTGACATAAGGAAAAGGATCGAATCTGCCTTGTAGATGCTACTAAGCCAATACTATTTTGAAAATCCTTGACATTTCCTCTATAGCCAGTAGAAGTACTGAGGGAGAAAAAAAAAAAAATGATACTGAAATAATTAGAAGTGGAGGTTGAAAACTGTAACTTGCAACGGTAGACGATGAAAATAGAAAAGTGAATCTCTTCCTTTCCTGCCACACCTACCGGTATGGCTACATTGACTCTCTTCTCTTGATTACCCTGATACTGACTCATGATGTAGATGGAGAGACCCGCCTTTTCAACTCAATGAACCTATTTGGTGTTAGTTTTTCTAAATAGAGCTTTTATTCTGGTATCATATGCTTGCACGTAACATCTTTATTATACATTATTTCACCTGATTTACCTTCCTCCATTTCTGTATTATTAGTATTTGTCTAGATAATTCTGCGGAAGATATGTGAAATTATCCTGACTTTCTTTTATGTTGCACACAGGGGATTCTTAAAGCAAATATAATTGTCAAATTCTTAGGTTTCCAGTGAAACCCCCTACCTCCTGAACCTTCATCGCTTCTAAGAGAGGCCAACCGAAGAATGGCCTCTCGCTCAGCTGGGAATGTCTCTAAGTTGCTTGAAGGTTGTTTAATACAAATTGATGGGTAATGAACGAAAATTTAACACAGTCTATCATGTTCTGATCTTTATAATGTTTATTTACTGAATGTTTATGCATTGCTGGGACAGTTCAGGTTTTGACGGACTCTACGGATCATTCCCTTGAGGGTAATAAGCATGGGTGCCAGGCCATGCAGGTGCTCAAGCCCTGATAAATACGAAAGTTCCTTGTCTCGTGATCACCCAATGATGCTGTCAGATATTCATGTTGCGCTGCACGATCAATCTCTGATCTTGATCTGTGGAAATCACTCTCTTCTGTTGAGGAGTTTGTGGTAAAAATCTGGTACATTTTAACCTTATTTTGTATGTTTGCTGGGTTAGGTTGTTCTCCATGTACACAAGCCCTATGCAATCCCAGATTGATAACTGCATACGTGCTGATAATTTGTTGAATTGATGAGCAAGAGTTAATGCACAACCTACTTCATTGAGTTATTCTCTGTAGCACTATGGACTAGTTTCCGGACGATGACTCTTGAGTCGTTTAGCCTGACTCTAATACCTACGTTCAGTGCAGCTGAAGACATTAAGGTACACACCTGGATAGGCTTTGTTAATCTTACAGTACACATGCTAATAAGCTAACTGTTGCATGAATTGCCTCATTTTCAAGTTATTGTGTAGTTTGGGTATTAGCAGATAAGCTTTCTCAAGTTCTGGGATAGCCTGAACTCTACTATCTTGTTCTATAAGTCATGATGTTTGTGCTCATGATTTCAGGGATGCCTGATTTTTGTGAAGTTATTTCCTTTTCCATTTTCAGGCTATAAAATGCTCGAGATGTACTGCTCTCAAACTTGGTAATAATACAATTACTCTTGACCTAACCCCACAGATGCCAGTGTCCTATGTGTCGGGACTCCTCTCTAGACAGATAGGAAATCTATTACTCAGATCGCAAAGTTTTTCTGTAGGTAGTCCTCCTGATAGTGATAATTTTATGAACTATGAGAAGCCAGCTCCGACCTGTTCTTAAGTTACTGTCCCAAGGATATAGCCTGTGACATGTCCTTACTGTTAAGATTTTTCAGCCTTTTTTTTCACTTTTTAAATGTCTTTTCACTGCCCTCCGTGTTTGTGAGAATAATGCAGATGTGATTTCGGTGGTAAGACAAAATCTAATCGACTCATCAATTTATTGATAATGATCGTCTGTTTTTTCTTCAGGTATTCAAGCCTAACCCATTGGTCGACATTAGTGTAGCCATTTCTTCAGCTTTGCTCATGAACGAACATCAGTGGGTTGGATTAGTGAGACCTTTTGATTTCCCCTTAAAGGTGCTATATTGCACATTGACACTGGTCTTGCACTGGTTGTTGAAGACTCACAATTAATTGAAATTGAGAGTCATAGAAAGCAACAGGAGAGTACACTTCACATAGAAACGGAAACGGAAGATCCCAGTAGTAATAAACGGTTAATGCTTTAAACAGTCTAGACGGACTGCGCCAACAATCTGACCAGTGTCGTCTGGTTATCTGTTCATGCTGTTAGCAACGAAACCGCAAGAGGAACATCAGGAGGTTTCTTTAGTGGAAAATTGGCGTTGTGCTTTTCTTGAATATTATTCTATAGGAACTGACTTTTAGTGCTCAACATTCAGTTTATCCTCAGAGACATAGGGTTGTTGATGTGATGCAGACTATTGCCCTTAAACTTAACTTTGGAGTAGCTCTCATTCAAACTTTTAAAAGGTGTGACACTTTTATCTTTTCCGAGGACAAGTAACAGCATTTTCTAAATTATAAATACATGTTGTATGTGCATTCCCTTTAGTCGGCCAACATGCATATGCACTTACAAAAAATTTTATGCGTTCATCCGTTTTTGTATTCATTTAAAAGTATCCATCCGTTTATCCTCCTGCTTAATGTTAGCTGCCCTGAAAACTAATGTTTTTGTTTCACCATAGAAACAAATCTGTTGCCCTGAAATAAACAACTTATTTTGCTCAATCACTACACCTTTTTGTGGATAACCTGCCCTAGACCAGGTTTTTCTTATTACATGTTTCATTAATCACTACTTTATTCTCTGCGAATAGGGTTCACAAAGTATTTTTTTCCTATTTTTAGTCCTCTGATTCTACTACTTATCTTATTTCTTTTTGGATCACATTGGATAAAACCTTTACTTGAAAATAAGGCCAACTTCCTTGGAGGAATCTTGATTTTGATAGGCTGAAGCTGATGTTTCTCCATCAGCCTATATCTCCTATTTCATTTGTGCTGATAAAATATATGACTGAAAAATTCATCTTTGTAGTCCATTTGTAATTTTGTCATGCTGTCTGACTAAAGTTATGAACAAGAGGTAATATTTTGTTTACTGAAAATATAAGATACATCTCTCCATCATTCAAATATCTTTTTGGGATGTGTGGGTTATGTTGTGTCACTACAATGACCATTACCAGGCACTAGATTTTACTTCGTTTTTAGGGAATTTGTAGACAATAGACCCACAGTCACACAGACTCACACACAAAATTAGATGGATTAGCAATATCTGTTTCTCTATACCCTTCCTGGTTCATTTGTTGAATAATAGATGTTAATGAAAGGTCTAATGTCAACTTTTAATGAGATTTAGTGTTAACTTAGTATTCAACTAGTGTCTCTAACTTTGGGATACCTTTTTTGGGTCCAAAGTTCAAGTGGAATGAATGTCAAATTGTTAGGTTTATACTCCCTAGATGTTGGAATTCTGGGCTGTTTTATGTATATAATTCTGGACCCGTAATTTGTTTTATTTTTGGTGGGGAGTGTGGCTATCTTCATTTGGTGCCAAAGCTAAAAGGATTTGGACTTGTAATATTTCACTATAGTTTTTATTTTTATTTATTAAGAAAAATATTATGTTAAAAATTTTTATTTGACTATTCTATGACTTATTTGTATTGAATTAGGTTAATAAGCAACTTTTGTTAGACCTTTGCTTTCTAGTGTATGGGGTTTTGGTTTCTCTATTTATGATCTAGGATTCTTGGAATTTGTGGTTTAGGTTTTTATTTGCACAGTTTTAGCACCCTAATAATAGTGCATGCCACCATTCTCTCTTAATTCCATGTAATGCTGCACCCTAATTTGTGTTTTGTGTAATTTTTTGACTTCAAAAGAAATTATCTTACTTATTTTTATTTAAGTATTATATTAAACAAGATGTGTAATCAAATAATTTTGTAGAGTTGACCTAGACTCATCTAATGTTCACAACTACATTTTAATATTTTAGTTATAAATTGGAAATTTAGTGAATCATTGAACATATAGTAGTGAGGTAGAGTTTATGAGTTGAATTATATTTTGGGAGTTTAACAAATTTTCATCTTCTTCATTGACTTAATATGGCTTGTAATTAATTCATTGTGTTCTAAGTTAACTAAATGAAGGTAAGAATTGATAGTTTATTTCACTCTACATGCTTTGCATAAAGTAATTTGAAATAATATTAAAATATAATTAGACTAAGTACTTATGGTCATAGGTCTCTGCACATTCAAGAAAATTTTAATAATTTAACAAGTATCTGAAAGGGTGGTCCTAAGCTCTCACCAAATGTCTATGAACATTGAGTACACATATTTTCATAAGTAAATCTTCAACCTACTCATGGTAGTTCATTATGTTTGATCAATTGATGACAAACTTATAATAGATTTAAGTTTGTTCAAATTAAAAGTAACAAGCATCACACACACATTAGATAGTGATAGAAAAAATTATTAACTTTTAAAAAGCTTAATGGACTTGGTGGACTCCTAAGTCACTTAGAATAGGGTAGATCCTTAAAAAATTGAAATCCCATTGGTGGTGTATCCTATCAGCAGCAAGATAGTTCACAATATGAGCAAACCATGGTAGCTTTTGTATTTGGATTTCTAAAATCTGTTCGTCAAGAAATGTACCCCTAATGGGTTGAGGATCCTCTATACTTAACCTAGATACATGTTCAATTGCAACATTCTCACTTTATTTCCTGTCTTTAATTTCAATATCAAATTCTTGCAACAAAGGTATACATCTTATGAGTCTAGGCTTAGCTTCTTTTTTCTTCAACAAAAATTTCAACTTGACATGATAAAAAAAATTTATTTTACTACCTAACAAATAAGATCTAAATTTTCTAAACAAATAATATAGTCTATAATTCCTTAGTTGCAAAATAATTTATTGTGTATCTACCAAGGTTGTACTATCATAATAGATGACATTGGCTTCTTTTCTACTATGTGACCTAAGATTACTCTCATTGCAAAATTTGAGGCATTACACTAATTCAAAAGGCAAGCTTTCATTATGGGCTTGCAAAATAAGGTTGTGCAAGTACATTTTTAATGTGTGAAACCAAGTCTTACTATGTAATTCATAATAAAATTAAGATCTTAAGATATAAATTATCTAAGTGTTTATAGACCTTAGCAAAATCTTTGATGAATCTCCTATAGAAGCTGATGTGGCTTAGAAATCCTCTAAGTTGCTTCAAATTGTTGGGCAAAAATAAATGTTTGATTACTTTGATTTTGCTTTGTCTATAATCCATACTTTTTCACTAAATGTCTCAACACTATTTCTTCTTACACCATAAAATGAGATATTTCTAAATTCAATATTAATTTATTTTTTGTGCAAATTTACAATACTTTAATGAGGTTAGATAAACATATTTCATATCATAATCTAAAGATCAAAAAATCATCCATAAAAATCTCTAAACAATTCTCAATTAATTATGAAAAAACTATATTCATACATCTTTGAAAGGTGACTAGAGCATTGCATAAATCAAATGACATTATTTTTAAATGTTAATGCTCCAACTTGACATGTAACATTAGTTTTTTCTTGATCATTAGGATGGATATTGATCTAGTTATATCTTGAATATCCATGTAAAAAAGAAAAAAAAGGTAACGGTTTTAATTCTGAATTTTGGTTAGATGAAAGTTCTAAAGGTTCAGGTGATTTACTTTCATGGTTAGTGCCAAATATTGCCAATTTTTTTTCTTCATACTCCTCTCACAAGATCACATGCACTAACTTCTTAACTTGATCTAAGATGTTTTATTAGCTTAGGTATGTTTGGTTTTACCCTTTCTTCTCCTACTTTCAATTCCACCACTCCTTTTTTCCACTTAGTGGTTGCATGTGTTGTGGCTAGAAAAGCTCTGCCCAAGATAATTGGTGCATGAGTTAAATTATTAATCACCTTCATATCAATAATGATGAAGTATCCTAGAAACATGTAGTTCTCTACCTTCACTATTACATCATCTAATTTTCCATATGGGTGTCAAATTGATCCACCAGCTAATTGTAATTCTAAGAGGGTAGGTTCTAAGTCATTAAGTTTGAATTTGTAATATAAAACATTAGGCATAATATTCACACTAACACTTGAATCTAAAAAGGACTAAGAAAACACTAAGCCACCTATTTCACACTTGGTCAAAGATGCACCTAGATCTTTCCTCTTTTTAAGAGTGTGATTCAATAAAATATTTTCAGATAATTTGATTCGCTTCTACTTCCTTGTGGGTGTGCATAATTTCTTGAGATACATTGAAAAAAAAGGTATATGGTTTATTGCATTTTCAGTAGGGATAGTAATGGTCGCTTCCTTGAAGGTTTCTATGAGGTGATTATTTTGAGTAGGAGGTTATAAAATTTTTAGAGCCTCAAGAAAAAGAATAAGAGGTTTATAGTTTTCTAGTTGTGCCTCTTTTTTTATAGGGTTTTCTAGAACATCATCATCTTTTCATCTTCGATTTGCTTATCAAAGGGATTGGGTAAAAATTTTCCATTTCTAAGCTTAGATATGGCATGAATGCATTCGGAATTATTTTCTAAAGATGGTGATTCATGTTGGTCTATATGAAAAACATTACTAGGATCAATAAAATGTTGAGCTAGAAATCGACCTTTCCACCTCCTCTTACCTTTCATGTGATCGAATGAAGGATTGCTTTGACCTAGAGTTTCCCTTTTCAGCTTTTCCATGTCTCTTCTCATTTCTTGCATGGCTTCATTTTGTCCTTGGATTTGCTTTTGAACCATTCTGGTTTGCTACTTTATTTCTTTGAAAAACTACATCATGGAGTCATTAGTTGATAAAATGATCCATGTGCTTGTTGCGGTTGGTAATAAAATGGTCTTTGTTGGAGTGCAGGTTGAGGCATTTTGTTGAAGTATGGATTTCCCCTTCCATTCCATGAATTATGATGCTGATCATAATTCAAGGCATACCTCTTCAATTTCTTGGCATTCCCCATTTGCATGATCATCACCAAAATAAATAGAACAAGGAGAAGAATGCCTCACATGTGAAATGTTAGGATTTGTAACAAAATTTTGCATCAATTTTGTAAGTTTTTCAATAGATTTTACTTCCTTTCCTAACCCTTTCTTTACCATGTCCATCTCAATGTTGGGCTCCATGCCTTTAACATTAAGTACTCCTCTTTTGGAGACTAGGTTTCTATCATTTTGGTTAAGTCAGATGTGATGGGTCTTATTTTTTGCTAATTTCTCTATACGGTCAACTATTTCATCATTGTATTTGTCTAAAAATGTGCCTCTACATGCCATATCAATTTTCTTCTTTAATAATCATTCAATCCTTCATAGAAAATTTACATCAATTGCTAATTTTTCCCATGGTGAGGGCATTTTCTTATCAATTCCTTAAACTTCTCCCAAGCCTCACTAAATGAATCATCTCATTGGCTAAATGCTCTTATCGTCCTCCTATATGTCTTAGTCTTCCCTAAAGAATAAAATTTCTTCAAAATGTATTTCTCTATTTGATTTCAAGATATAAATCACAACCCCAAATTTCTAAACTGGTCTTTACCTTATGTTTGTGAGTATGGGGAAAAACCTTTCATCTTCATAATATCAATAATAATTCATGGAATATGGTTTAAGGAACATTTCGTGATTAATTCTACTAAATTAGCATAAGGGTCTTCTATGGAGAAATTGTGAAAACTAGTCAAGAAATTTAGAAATGCATTATTAGTCTTAAGGCTTACTCCTCTCAATGGAGCATGGATCACTAAACTAGCTTTATTGCCCATTGGATCATAATACTCCCTCATTTTTCATCTGCTTATTTTCTTGAATTTGGGGTAGTAATCTCCTCTTGGTTCTGAGTATTGGCCATTTCTTCTAAAGTTTCTTCACTTTTATCCTCAAGATTAATAGATCACCACTGGATATGATTTCTTAGACCTACGAAGTCAACCTTTGATGGATTTCTATAACAAAAGAAAGTTATAAAGAAAAGAGAAGAATAAATACTAACCTTATTATAAGTAAGACAAATAAATGAAGTTTCTAATTTCTCAAAGACATCTAGCTCTCTAGCAACAATGCCAATTTGATCAACTCAATTTGGGGTAAAATTATTGTTGTGTATAGAATCAAGTTCAAACAAATACTATTTATTAAAATCTCACTCTTTTAGCTTAGGATGAACAAGAGATTAGATTATCAGTGATTTAGAAGAGCTTATAAAATTAAAAAAATCCACATTATAAAATAGAATATAGTTAATAGTTGTATCATGATTAAGATGATCAAAATGGATGAATGATGAAATTTTCTTAACCTATGTTATGGAGACAAAAATCAATAAATATTAAGGGAGAGAATGGCATAAACTTTATTTTTGTGTTTGTCATAAGCCTAGTGATGCATAACTACTTAATCTCTTGACCAACCTTCAATGATCTCTCCTCCAATACATTTTGAAAGAAGAATAGACCTTATAACTTACTATTTTATTTAATCAGCCACTATTGTGGTGAGAACAAAAGGTAGGGTTTACATCAAGCGAAAGTATTTATATAGTTTCTAAATAATTTCTACTCCTTCCCATAGACTCTTTGTGATCAATGGCTATAGTTCTTTGTTTCCCTCCATTGAGTCAACAATTTAAATACATCAATGGGGCTTAATTGTCTTTGGGCATATTTCTCTCTTTCAAGATCATGTAGAGATTTATCTACAATCAACTTTCATTTTTTCCCTACAATCATCTCCACTTCTCCTACAAAGAGAAGTGGCAAGCCAATGTCACAAACTCACTAAAGAATTCTTTGGAAATCTTCTAACTTGTCATTTCTTTCAAAAAAGTTAGCAAAAACACATCAATTTCAATAAAGGGGTAGCCTTATGATGGTTGATCAATTTTAGTGATCTTCTATTCAGGGATTGGGGCATTGGTAGCATCAATTTAACACCCTCATGGACACACTAGTGACATCATCATTTGTCAAAAGTTGTTGCTGCTGCCCCCTATAGAAAGTAAGCCACATGTCAATCTTGCAAGGGGGAGGTGCCAAAAAGACTCAAACAAATCATTATGACTGACAACAATAAAGGATATACACCTACACCAATCTCTACAATGCATTGTGTACTTCAAAATTGCAAGTGATAGCATGGTCATAACTTGCAACAAGCATGTGTCAAGGAGATGGAGCAGGTGCAAGGAAGGGCCAAACTAATGGAGTAGCACAATCATAAAATGATTAGTGTGGAGACACCCTCCTTTGAGGATGTGGGGGGGGACAGTTAAATTGGAAAAAGAGTGGATGACCTGAGGAAGATATCTACAAAGAAGCGGCTCAGCATGGAGGATAGACGAGGATTCTAAAAGGAAATAGATATCTTCAAGGAAGCACTTGAGTAAGCATGAAAAATTCAATAGAATCTACTTGCAAAAGAGAAGCTTGAGAAGGTCGTAAGGACAAGATGATTTTTCTTGCTAAGTTATTTCTTTATAATTGAACATGGCCACTTCCATTTATGTCCTAACAAGAAAGGAAGATTTACTTGGACCATCACCGCCAAATCTCATTGTGAGGTGAATTAGATGATGAAAAAGAAATTCAAAACCTCGTTGTGAAATTAATTTACCATTGTTGTGATCTATAAATGATAAATGACATTTTTAGCTCAGAAACAAGACATGCACCATTTTTCAAACCTAGGTAACTTAGTGATTCATGTCTAAGTAACATCATTTTTTTATATTCATTTTACAAGAAGCGTAGATGTCTAGCATTAAATTCATATTGTTTTAGAAAACTATGGTAAATTTAAAAATAGAAACAGTACCTTCAGCATTATAATTTGCCCACAAACTCCAGCTCATTATAGTCTTTTTAAGATCTTGAATAGACTAGTAAGGAAATCATGACATTGGAAGAGAAAAATGGTTAGGCCATCACGGAAAGCTAACAAATACTTCTTTGCAAGTGTGGGGGAGAAAAAGAGAAAAAATGAAAGTTCTATTTGTTCACATTTCTACCTTTGAGCACCAACATGCTTTGTTTCTTTTTCAATTCATTTATGACTTAGTGGTAACAAATATCCAACAAAAGCCAAAGAAAATTTATATGTTTGTGGTGAATCAATAGTAAAAAAATTGATCAAACTCTAGTCCTCAAGCAAAAATCTCTGAAAACAATAAACTTGGATCTATGACAATCTCACCTATCAATCAAAAAAAGTGGTGTCATCCCTAATTTTATTTTAAACATCAAAGTCAATGAATGTTCTCTCTCCTCTCCATCACCATTTTATTCTTCAGAAATGAAAATTCAGCTCATTACCTTCATTAAATTGTCCATTCTACTTTTTCATCTCTTCTTTGTCCTCAATGTTTGACTTTCATTTTTTCCTAAACCTTATTGCAAATTATATTTTCTATTATGTAGACTCATTCTAACCTTTATGCTGTTTGTCACAATGAGTTGAAGAACTTAAATCTATTGTATGTTTGTCATCAATTGATCAACATAATCACTTGCCATGAGTATGGGTGAAGATTTACTTGTGAGTTTTATGTTCTTAAGCACTCTTTAAACATTAGGTGAGAATTTAGACCCCCCTTTTGGCTACTTGGTCAATTACTGAAATTTTCTCACATGTGTTGGGACTATAGGACCTTTAGTAATAACTGGCCAAATTACATTTCATGATATTTATCCCAATTGCAATCGCAAGATTTAAATGTTAAAATTTGCTTTGAAATCTGCCAATGATGCACCTAAGAGCATTGGTAATATGAAAAATGCCTTTGTGTTCCCATCAATTAATTATAACTTCTGCCCTAATGCCAGTCTTATCTTTTGACATCTCAACCCTATTCATGTCTCTTCTACAAACATTGATAGTAGGGAATCTCTCAATCATATCTTTTAGCAGCACAAATGAAGTAGGGATACAGTTTGACGGAGAAACATCAAGTTCAGCGTATCAAGATCTAGATTCTTCCAAGGAAGCTGGGTTTATTTTCTGGTGAATGTTTTATCTAATGTGATCCATGAAGAAATGCAATAAGTTGCAGAAACAGAGGATTACAACATAGGAAAACAAATGCATGCAAGCCCACTATATGTATTAATATGCTGATTATAAAAGCAATCGAATAGAAGACTATGATTCCCCAAAAAAGTATAAAAGAGACTATAACAGATCTTCATAACTTCTAACATCAGAAAAACTGGTTTAATTGCTCTCTCAATGGTATTTCCTATCCCAAAAAATTATTACAATTGTTAGAGGCACTAGCCACTAAATAAATTCAAGGAACACGGAGGCAAACACACATGTTATATGATTGTTTGGAAAATATCATGGATGTTTATACAAAAATCAATTGAACCTTTAATTACTCCAAAAAATTTCAAGCTTGTTGAACTTCAATTTTTGGATTATAAGGAACTAAAAGTTGACCAATTAAAAAAAAGATGTCTAGCCTCGAATTGTTTTCCAAAACTCTTACAACTTTACAGTTGCTCTCCGTCATTGAAGTCCATGGATTGATTCATTTAAAAAATTCTTTTCACAAAGTTTCATCAAAATGGTCCAATGTTCGAAGTGTGTTAGTAAATCTAGGCCTGAAGACTACAATCTTGAACACCTTAACCTTGGCCCATTTAAAGATCCTACATTCAAATTACATTCTTGAACATAAATTCAACTTTCAGGTGGTAGTACATGGTGAGAAGTAAATTGACAAGTCTTTTTATTCCTTTTCTTCCTAATTTCTACCTTGAATTCTATTAAAATACATAATAACTCAGCAATTCCAACAAATATAGATATGTTCATGTACATAATTCATATTTTTTCAAAAATTAGATCATAATGTTCTTAAGTTACCAAAGAATAAATTTCAATGAAATTTTTTTTCTTGTTTTTAGTTTAATAAATAAAGCTCAAAATGTGAATTTAAACGTATTCTTTGGTGTTGAGAAATAAAAAATAGAAGATAAAAGTCAAATAGGTCAATAAAAATGATTAGAAAAACCCTTATTTTAAAATATCTGAGTAGTGATCACCAAAAAATATAAAATAATTTTTTAGTTGATAAATGGTGTAATAATTGGTGCTTTCTCAAATTCCCATAATTTATAATTTTCTGTTATGTATTTGAAGGGTGAAAAATATATTGATATATTATGAACTTAGATTTAGATAGAAGTTTTTACATACCAAGAGCTCTATAATTCTAAACACCTTTATAAGATATTAATTTCATTCCATTAATGTTTGGAATTTTAGTTATATTTATGTAAAGAGCTTCCATTTTTATACGAGATCGTCCTAATAAAGAGTAAATAAAAAATTATAAATATAAAAAACCTAAAAAAGTGCCGAAACTCTAGGCTTATAAAATCTCAAACATAAAATTCTAAGCATTCAATGCAAAATAATAAACTCAAACTCATAAGTCATAAAAGATAAAACTCCAAGCACCAATGGAAAAAAATGCTAACATAACCATATACCCCAAATTATCCTAAAACCTTAGAAATGCTCCAAACTATTCTAAAAACATATACCTAAAAAATGCACCAAACTATCTTAGACAAAAATTTAAAACTTTAATGCCCTAAATTCAGAAGTCAAAATCTTAGTACTATATGAAACATTAATCCTGAAGTCCTAACCGAAGGGTACTGAATTTTGACTCTATGTCATGAACTGAGCCACAACATCAGAATAACCATTCACAACTGCCAACAATAATGTTTTATTTCAGAGGCATAAATTCAATAAGTTTTTTTTGCATCCTTATTGGAAGAACAAATGAAAATGGGAAGAAAGAACTACCAAACTAAAGCAACACACACATACCTCGAAACTCTTTTCCTAAAACTATATATAGTTTCAAACGTAGTGAAGAAGATCATCCTCCGTATCACTCTTTAGCATTGGGCACCAAATAAAGAAAATCACAACTCTCCATGGAAATAAAAAAGATCAAGAGAATGAAATCAAATGTCTAATCATCTACAAAGAATTCACCTGTAAATATGAAGAAGATCATCCTCCGTATCACTCTTTAGCATTGGGCACCAAATAAAGAAAATCACAACTCTCCATGGAAATAAAAAAGATCAAGAGAATGAAATCAAATGTCCAATCATCTACAAAGAATTCACCTATAATTTACAGTGAAATGACCAATTCTAAGAGAGTTAAGAAAAGCTATAAGATTGTGTTATAATAAGATTAAGCATATAACATGCTGATTTATAATTATCACCATGAAGTAATCTGAATCCTTTCGTAGAATTTAGTTTAGATGTTAATCACATGGATAAAAATCATGCATATTAAGGGGAAATGTCACATATCCAAAACTTAGAAGGAAAAGATGACTCATATAGAAGATGCCATAATACACTTAACTAGAGATAATACCAACCTTTATTAGGTGAAAATTTCTCATAATCCATAGATAGTCATGTACTTTGTTTAGGCAAATAGTAAGTATTCAGTAAAACACTTTAAGAAAAAGAAATATCCAACTTCAACAACTCACCTAACATATGAGAAGATCATTGAAGTTTTCTAATGTAGTCCTCAAGAAAAACGATGTTACCAACTTATTATCCGAAAGGGAATAACCAATAAAAGATCAATAAAATAAACATAGGTCTTTTCAAACACAAAATTGTCCTACCTTTGGGCCAAGATGTTGAGACGTCACTATTGTAAGAGTTCTAGAACAAATAGAACAGATGCTGATGTACATCGTTTAAATTTTCATTGTGAACCATATGAGCCTAAGTATCTATAACGTCTACATATTTTTTTTGAAGGAAATTGCTAATAACACTTAGATTGAAACCTTATTTTTCATGTGCAGTGTCAGAAACTACTAATGATAGATGATAACTTTTGTTCAATAATATCAGCACATTAAAGTAAATCAAAATAAACCAAGAAAATAGGCTATGATTGGACTAGAGAGAATGTCAGTAACACTCACTAATGAGGTAAGCTTATCAACAATCATTTCCAACACATTTCATCACATCAATATAGTTCGAATAGAATGAAAACTAATATTGGTCACCAGACAAAGTCCACATGACTAAATAACTATTTTAATAAGAAAATAATGATAAAATATACATGATGAAAAAATTCTTATCATTTTGTTAAACTAGAGTGGAGATGGACTTCAAATAAGATTTTATGATTTCATTAATGAAATAAGAATCATAGCGCAACTTACTTTCCTAGATTACTGAAAATTCTGAGCTCTAAATGAAGTAAAGTGTCACTAACCTGCATGATGGACACGATCTAAATATGATCAACAAGTTAGGGAAATATCCCCTAATGACTCTATTAAATGAACAATAAAGTATCAAGAGTTTGAAATAGAGTACAAGATGTCCAAGTGTATGCCTAGACAAAGCAAGAAAACACAAGAAGATTAGTATAATATACCTAAGCAAACCATATTATTTGCATTAAACTTGATTACACTTTTTTAAAAAAGAAAATAATTGTTTCTAAAATGAGCACTAACAATTCATAAAATAGAAACTATGATCAACTTCATATAATGAGATATAATTCCACTTTTGTTGATGGTTACATCATTTATTGAATGCTAAACATGAATAAAACTTGAAGAATGGTTATAGTCCATGCCACTGAGCTTCTACAACTATGGAAGATCCCTTATTTTTCAACACAATGAAGAGCATCGCGAGTCCACTTTGTTCCACAAAAGCTCATATATCCTATAAGAAGGTAACAATACATTTGATCTAAATATTTACTATTGATTCTTCTAATTCTCAAGTAGAAATGTAAAAAAACTCTTACAATATCTATAATATATTAGAAAGGTTGAGTAGAGCCTTAAATATAATAAATAGATAAGAGTGTTTTAGTTCATATTGTAAAGGTTACTAGGTAGACTTTAACCTAAGTGAGAAAGAGAAGACCATTGAATATATGATGTGATAGAATGATATGGAGCCTTGAAATTCAATCAATGATATAGACCCACAGTCTATATTGTAAAAAGGTGATGCTTCAATAAACTCAATATTTTCTTAATTATATTTTAGGCCACACTAAGACCAAGAAAGTTTCTTCTTTTTCTTTTAAGAATGTCTCATTGAGATATTCTTTACCTTCTCTTAATGGGCTGAAATTAGTGGGCTATGAATGTTGACTCACTATTTTTATAGTATTTCGACTTACTACTTTTGTTATTAGATTCCAGTAAAATGATTGCCTAATCACACCCATCAATTAGAAGGGCTCAACTCTCACATAATTTCAGTAAATATTATCTATTAGATTCATGGCTTTAGGCAAGCACAACAACTATTTAACATAACAACTCTCACATGTGATTAATCAAATAGATAATCATAAGTTTAATCTACAATATATATGAAATAATGTCACATTAAGTTGATTCTAGAAGATGAACATGTTTACTCTAAATTATTGTAGTAGAAGGTGTAAATGTATATCTTTCATATTTGTCCTCTAATTGTCAAGTTACTAATTATGTGGCTAAAAGGCTTCCAAAGTAAACCAACATATGGATAGACTTTAACATATGGAAATACTCATCAAGTTAATATTTGCGTTATCAATAGATAGCCAGTTGATCTTCATCTTCTCCTTCTTGAATATGAAGCATGGAAAATACTTGAAATAGAGGTAGAGATTCTAGGAAGAATGAATATATTTTTCATGAATTAATTCTTTCTTATTAGATATTAGTAATACTTATAAGTAAATATCATATGAACTTCACCCAAATTTTTCATGATATTATAATATCAGTGCTCACTTAAAATATAGTTTAATTCAAATATATGGTGAATCTAATATGACATATCTTCTCACCATTTCAAATATTTTTTAAAGAAACTAATATATGAATTCTTTAGTTGTTAGTGTTCATATCTAAAATGAATCGATTCACTTAAGCCTAATAAGGATTTGATAAGAACTATGGTGACACTGATTAAATATACATTAAAATAATAATAAATCTTATCCATTTGAAAATTCTAATCATTCATATCTTGGTTGTAACAATTTCTATAAATGATGATAACTAGTCCAACAACACCAAGAAGATAGTTCCACATTATGTTATGATAGTGCTATTTTAATACACATCATAGGGGTCTCATTTATTAAATAAACCTTCACCAATAGATTCAAAATTATGACTCGCACATATATACACTCATTCAGATTCATCATTGATATGTTCATAGTTTAGGCATAATTCATTCATTTTTAATTGATATTAATCATTTTTTCATCATCAAAACATATTGACTTCATTACTCTAATAGTTTCACGATGAAAATAGTAGAATAAAAATATTAATCCTATAAGTAGATGTAGGCCAAGGCAGCTGAACCATTACAAAACTATCCCTTAGTATCTATTTCTAAGTATGAATTCATCTCCCTCTTGATATAGCCTGATTTTTTGAGGACGCAACACTACCTTTAAAGAAAGTTTGTCCAAATTACCATTCAATTTTTCTCAACTCCCCACTTATTTCTTGACATTTTAAAAAATAGATAGTAAAGCTATATGATGTAAGTTATTAATCAATTAAAAATAGTATTTCTATAAATATGATGTGAATCATCTTTCATCTAGAAGCATAATTGTATATATAACTTTAAAGCCTCAATGGTGTTTACACCTTCATTTAACCACAAACTCATTATATGAATTTTCCTTCATAAGTGAAGTCACAATAAATTTTTCATAAATTGATTATGTTTTGTTGTAATCCATATGTGTTTGTTATGTACATATGTGATATTATTATTATTTGAAGCCAACTAAATTCTTCCATCTTTATTTCATTACGAATAGAGTTGACTTTTGTTTACTTGAGATTGGAGAGTTTTAAGTTGGATACAATGATATAGTTGTTATAATCTTGGTTTTGTTGAAGAAAAGATTTAAAATATTAATTGATATAAATTAACTGATTCCTTGAAAAGCTATAGGAATCATGGATTCAATTCTTTAATCATTACACCTTAACAATTTAACTAAGTGTACATATTAGTAGCTTTAATTCCAAAACTTATCATGGGTAATTTAAATTGCAGACCACACATATGCAAGCATTGATATTAAATCCAGAATATGTTCAAGGTCATGGATCAAATGCTTTAGTAATCAAAGCAATTTACTGAATGTAAGTAGAATGCTTAATTTTTGAACTAATCTTATCCATTGTGGACAACACACTAGTTAGAATGTCGAAACTAATATCGAATTTAGAACATCTTTATCAGTCTTGAATTTAAATATTGTAATAAGCTATACTAATTTTTTATTTTGATTGAAATATTTCATTGAATGGATTTTAGAAGTCTAATTCACAGTAAAGATAGTCTTTGAAATAGTCAACAAAAACATGTAATTCTAATCAAATGACTACAAGCTAAATATTGAATTTTATCAAATAAAATTCATTTTTTAACAAAATTGATCACCACCATGATAGGAAATCAATGTTTGTGAATTGAATTTAGAAATGGCATCACGCTTCAAAGAGTAAGCCACAATTGGATGCTTGGTCATTGAAATAATTTTAAGATGTGAATTTCCACATGGGTTCCGATCACATTAGCACTTGAAATTAAAGATTATAAAATATTTATAATATTTTAAAGTTCATAAAAAACCTAAATATTTGAATCTATAGTGAAATTATATATTTTAGTCATGGAGTAAATTATCTAAACAATATTAGTGAGCTGTCCCAATTTTGGTACACACCATTTAAAAACAGGCCTTTGAAATTAAATGGTTTATTTCCAAAGATTACAACCAATGCAAGTAGGAATAATTATTTCATGACAATCAAGATTAAGTGTATTCACCCATTTCCTCTAAACTACACTATGCATCCTCAAGTCCTTTAAGGGTTGCATTCAAAGTGATCATTGCTCACAAAATATTTTCTTGATTTTATCAAATTGATTCAATAATATATTTATTTGTATGTCATTCATCATAACAATATAAAATAATAATATATATTATTGAGTTTCTTCACATCTCTTTGTTGAATAAATATCTACTCATTAATAACTTAACATCTTGTAAAAAAGGTATTTCCTATAAAAAGTAGGTTGTCCCATCTAATAAATAGCAGTTTTAATTTATAAAAGTAAACCTCCAGCCGGACTTCGCCCCAGCTTCGCCGCTTCAAGATGCCGTCTAGCTGCCAGTCGTTTGGAAGACTTCTTGGCTTCGCCATGGCGGGCCCACGTCAAGGGGCACATGGCGTTAAGCTCCATCCACGTAGAAGTTGTGGGACTGCTGAGGGAGGGCCACACCCCCCAAGACTGGAGGGGAGGCTATGTGGGTCTATCACCCTCCAGATTGAACCACCATTCCGCCCCTTCTAAATGTCGAAATCATCTTCCTTCCGAACCCAATTCGAAGGAGAACCCATCTCCGATCCCTCTCTCTCGCTCGCTCTCCGATCCATGTGCGTATGTGGGGGGCTCGGAAGTAGCGAGATGAGCCTCTCTCTCTCTCTCTCTCTCTCGCTGTCGCTCGGCTCGCTCGCTAGCTCTCGGATCCATGTACGTATATTGGAGGCTCGGAAGAGGAACTAGTGCCGAGAAGACCAGTGGGTCCGCGCCGCTGCGGGTGACAGCAGGGACTCTGTCCTCAACCTCCATCCTGGCAAAGTTTCTCCCCACCACCACCGTCCTCACCTTCCAGCCCCTCCTACCCTTCTTCACCAGCCGCGTCGTTTGCAACACGTCCGGCAATTACCTCATCGCCGCCTGCTCCCGCTACTGGTTCTTACTTCCCCAGGGGAAATCGGCTTCTCCCGGAGCACGGCCTTCACCGCCTTTCCCACTACTCGCAGGTGAACTAGCCGATAGAGAGGAAGAATTAATCTAAGATGAAGAATCATCTGATCCCAGCTGGGCTGCACCTTTCCGATTCAATCTGAATCCGCCCTGAGAAAAAAAATAATCCCGGCTGATTGGGCCTAAAAATAACCGGTCCTTCTGTTTTTGGACAAAAAATCTTCCAACATGTATTCGCATAATATCTACATGCAAACGTGCTGAACCGAGTTTGTTCATACGATCAACTGGATTCAATTGCAATCAGGCCGCATTAATGACTGCTCCAACCAATTTTGATGGATATATCTACATATGTGCACATGAGCATGAATGCATACGACTATCTATAAACAAATACACAAACATGTATATATTAAATAACTGTTCCAAAGGGTATAATAAGATTTTGGACACATAAGAAATACGCACTCAATCATACTGATTCCATGACCATATATATATACATATGTATAAATAATAGAAGTACTAGTTGTGGGTGGGTTTTAATAGTAATTTTTTTTACAGAATAAAATCAAAAACTTCCTTGTCCAACATATTTTAGCCATAAATATATGCGGAAGGATATCCCTTATGTGGGGGCAGAATTTGGATTGAGATCGGTCGACTCCCCATGTCCTTGCATCAACGAGCCGGGCCCAAACCTCGGCAATTTGTCTGGGCCGCCAAGAGGGAGAGAGGTTCCCTCGAGGCATCTGCTCAGCCCAATGGGCCGTAATAACAGGCATCCTGGACCACACGGGAGTGGGTGGTCCCGGCCCAACGGGCCCGCTTAATGGCCTCCTGTCTGTTCTTCGCTTGTTTTTCCCGCCTCTCACTTTCTCTCGCCGCCTCAGGTTTTCCCGCCGCTGAATTACAGTCGCCGGAGGCGGGAGGGCGCAGTGCTGTCTTCTAGAGAGGCCGTCGCTGTCTCAGAGCTTCCCCCCAGTCGATCCCCTCGCAGAGGCCGGCGATGAGCTGAGGCTGCTGGAGGTACCCCTGCGGCTGGTGAGCAGGAGCACCGAGGGATCCGCTGGTCATTATGATAAACAGGAAAATTCCCCCAAATCCTTGCTCAAGGAAAGAGAGATCGTCAGTCGACGAATCCGACGTTCCCGAAATTCGCGACGGTGAAGAATAGAAAGAAAATTTTCACTGCATCATCTTTCCCGGCAGATTTGGTTTTGTTTAATCTCAGCGTTTGTCACTTCGCCAGGTGGCTTGGAAAGTCCGCCGTCGATCCGAGCGCGAATGACGGCCAGAAGTTCCCCATTCCCATGTGCTCTGCAAAGCACGATCCTTCCAGAGATTGCGACTGATCATTGGACAGGGAACCTGGAGATTATTGAAGATGATCGTTAGGGTTGAATTTCTCAGCGATCTTCTTTCAGGTCTTCTGGTAGAGTCACCGAGCGAGGTAGATCCTCCAGCACGTATCTACGTATCCACCTTCACTCGGTGTTTTTTTATTTATAGTCACATCCGTCATTATTATCGGCGTTTAAATCAGACAGATATTCCGATCCCTCCCCCCTCAAATCCTACGCCAATTTCGTCGTTTTGGCATTCGAATCTGCGTCCGGCACGTTCTTCCACCCGATTGCTTCCCCATGCATGTGGATCCGCTCCCAAGTCACCGCCGTGGTCAGGGACCATTCGAGATCCAAACCAGGAGAACTCCGCGACTGGTAGAAAAAACTTCACAGATCAATGATGCCGAGATCATTCGACAAGAGAGAGGGATGTATTTCTGACCCCCCGTTCCCTTGGTTTTTTTAGAAGAAAAAGAATCACAAATGAGGACGGAAAGTAGCCGGGGTCTGTCTGTTTTCACCGCTCTGTACCTCGTCTTAACGGCAGTATATTGTGTATACACAGGGAGGATGGAGGAAGATCTCTACGGCCGTCGATCAACAGCCCAAATCCCTCTGGATGGAGACTTGCCGTCCATCTTGACGACCTTCTGCCGGGGTCCTCTGTGCCGGCGAGCTTGATCTTCGAAGGAGACGCTCCTCCTGATGTCGACCTTGACGACGTGGTGGTCCGAGGTGCCCTTGGAGGAGAAGACGGAGTACGATCCTGGCATGAATTCGAACGGCGAGCTAGGGGAGCTCAGGATGTAGTCCACGCGGGTGCCATACTTGCAGGTTCCCTGTACGTCTGCGAGCAGGGGAAGAAAGAGGAATCAGCCCTCCGCCGGGAAGGAGACGACAGGCCGGAAGGGGCGGGAGGAGGCGGCGGGCTCACCTTGGCCCTTGGCCAGGACCACAATGGCCTCGCATTCTCCCGCAAAATCCTTGGCGTCCACGTAGCTCTTCTCCTTGAGGAACTTCATTACCTCCACCTTTGGCGCCGGCTTCCCGATCTCCTCGTGGTACTGCAAGCAGGAAGGAGGGAGGAATTAGGCGCGGCTCGTCTTCTCCGGCGAGGTGAGTAGCTCGGCTTGCCTTGACGATGTCGTTCCACCTCTCCGCAGAGTAGTCCGTCTGGTCGAGGGCGTTCAGGCCGCCAGCGAGGATGTGGGGGCCCTCGCTGGACCGCAGGATGGAGTTTATCTGCTTCATCCTCCAGCTCTCGTTGAGATGGTCGAGGTGGGTGCAGAGGACTGTGACCTCTCCCACCCGGGGGACGTCGACGGTGGCCTTGAGCACGTTCCTGCGATCAACCCAAGACGAGAAAGGCGGCGGTGAGCACAGCGCTGCCGGCCATTAATTGCGGGCCGGCCTCGAGCACAGGGCGATCGCAGGGGGACCTGAAATCCGCGTCGTCGGAGATCTTCTGCACCTTCCACCTCTTGATTGGCCACCGGGAGAGGACGGCGTTGCCGTACTGGGGAGCCCAGCTCTCGGCGAAGACGTACCTCATCCCGAGCCCCTCCGCCAGGTCCGACAGCGGGCTCATCCCATTTTCCTCCTCCGCCTTCACGTTCTGCAGGGCCAGGATGTCGGCGTTGACCTCCCTCAGCACCTCCAGGATGCTCCGCTCGCTGCGGGGGAACGGGTGACCACCACCGCCGCCGCCGCCTCTGGCCGGGGAGCCCGGGGCCGAGCTCATCGGAGCCTTCCCGCTGTGGGTCCTCAACAACACGCCGCCGCCACCGCTGGAATTCAGCTTCTTCTCGCGGACCAGGGAGATCTCATTGTGGGGGAGGTTGATCGAGACCCTGAGCTTGGACTTGCCGTAGCTCCGCTGCTTGAGGATGCTCTTCGGCCGCCTGTCCTGGGAGAGATTGCCCCTCGCCTCGCCGGCGTCCGACGACGCAGAGGATTTCCAGCTACGGGGAACCGCCGGCGCTATGGAGAACATGGCGGCGTTGAACGTCGCGATCCGCGCCGTGGGGGTGGCGGCGTCCGGTCTGCCGCCGGGCGCCGCTGCCGAGGCCCGCCCGAGGGTGCGTACCACTGCGTTGCCGCCGGCGGGAGGCCTCCCTCGCAGGCGGGAGCAGAGGCGCCGGAGCTTGAGGCTTCCCATCCTGAGCGCGGCGGGGAGGCCGGCTGGGGAGCCGGGCTCTTCTTCCGCCGTTGGCTCTGGGAGGCAAAAGCAGAAGAAAGCTGCTACCTTTGCAAGGAAAAGATGGCCGCGTCCACCGCCGCTATTCGTCCTCTTGCTGCTGGTTCTCATGGGCTGGGGCGCGGGACGGACGATCCTTTGCTTTTGTTTATAGTGAGTTTACATGAGCACGGCTAGAGAGGGTGGGGAGTGAGATTGTGGTGTGGACGCCTCCCTCCGCGCCTACGGTAACATATTCGTGGGCTCTGCGAGAGAGAGAGAGAGAGAGAGAGAGAGGAAGGGGTGGGGGTTGGTCGGCTTTGCCTCTCCGTTCGAGCCAATCCCAACTGCTCCGCGTGAGAGCTGGTTGGCGGAAGGGGTGCGGGATATGAGGGCAGAAAACCCAACAACCTCCGGAGCCTCGCCATGCCCACGCAGGAATCGCGAGCCCGCAGGCGCAGGAGGTGCGCTGGGGGGAACGGGGGAACTCTGCCCGGGATTTACTTCCTCTTCTTCTGCGCCCCCTTCGCAGTCAACTTCCTGTTCCAACCCATGGTCCCTCTCTCTCTCTCTCTCTCTCTCCCCCTCTCCCTCCCTCTCTCTCTCTCTCTAACCTGGCCCCGCACTAACAGTGCACCATTCCCGAAGCCGACTATTCAACTCGAACATAAGACGCGATATGGCTGAACCCCGATCCGCCCTCCCCCCCCTCTCTCTCTCTCTCTCTCTCTCTCTCTCTCTCTCTCTCTCTCTCTCTCTAATAAATATGTGTGTCGTCGAGGGGAGGAGTGCGGGCATCTTTCTCTCTCCTCCGTTTGGTGGCTCCAGTACCCCCGAAGGAACACAAGTGCACACATGCGGTGCCAGCCTTCCACCACGGTGCTCCAACCTGGACGCCGGCGACTGGACTGGGCTCCGTGCCCACACAAGTTCACACGCCCATTAAACTACTCCCCTTCAGCTTTCGACTGGCCCCTCCCATCCGCGAGAAAGACGATCTTGATGGATTCTGGGGTTTCTTCTGCTCGGACACTTACTTGGGAGGTTAATTTCCAGTTGACTTTTTGAATCAGAACCCCAAACCCAGTCCCCCCCCCCTTTTAGGGAGAGAATAGAAGTCTCTCACCAGACAATCGCCGAGTTGAAGACCCACAGGGGGAGCAGAAGAGTCCCACGCTGACCCCGTTCCCAGACTTATCCTCCGCAAAAGCAGACTATCTTTTCTGTCTGACCCACGAGAAGTCACCTGCGTGGGATGGGAGAAGAGATTGCTGCTCGTTAACTTCTGTGGAATTCTTGGGTTCCGTATCATAATTGTGATCGTATCACAACTGGCAACCATGATTGAGCTGCCCGTACGTACCCTGGTCTATTTAAAAGATTACTTCGTTCCTTCAACGTGGTACTTCCATAACTCTCTCTCTCTCTCTCTCTCTCTCTCTCTCTCTCTTCTTCTCTTTCTATCTCTATAGAATATGATCCTCAATAAGATAGAAACACTCGCCGGAGCATCTCCGATGAAATTCACCTCTCAGTGACACTTTCTTTAAACCCGATCATAGCTTTACGTAAGATGAAGAAAAACGTGTCCAAAATTAAGTGATTAGTTCATTGCCGGAAACTATCAGCCATGTTTCTTGCTGCTGTTTCAGTCTCAACTCTCTCTCTCTCTCTCTCAGACTGTTGAACAACGAAGCTTTGACGCGGCTTAGCCTGTAGGGTAATCTCGCCCATGATCAATCCAACATATAAATCCGGCCAATGATTAATCCAACTGATAAATCCTATCCGTTGACCCCTCCTCCCCCTATCCGGCCGGAGAAAATAACGATGCTTGAGTGGGCATCTCCCCAATCCCCCGGAATCTTAACGACAAGACCCAACTTCCTTGAGAGTAGTCTCACGCAACAGGGTCAACACCCAACGATCCCACGACTTTCAGGCCAACGCGGTGGATCCGTACTGAGTGACAACCCGGCGGCTGTCCAGTCCGAGGCAAGGCCAATGACGAAATAAGGGGCCTGCGAATACGCTACAGGCGTTGCTCCCGTTGGCTCCGCGATCCGATGACGGCGGCCCCGGGCGCCGTCGTGGTGCCTCCATCCCTAGGCATCTGGATCTATTTTATCTCGTAGCCTCCTCAACTTCCTCGTCGCTCAACAGGCAACTGTGAACTCCCTCCCCCTTCATCATGACACTGTCATGTGCTTCATAAGATTCCATAAATGTGCCCTCATTCCCCAAGAACGACACCCGTATTATATTCATGTTCGTATCTATTTATACAGTGTACATAGATAAAGAGAGAAAGGTCGTGGTGGGGTTTTAAATCTCAAGTCCGCGCTAAGTTTGCGAATGAAAAGATCTAAACTGTCTTCTTTTTTTGTGTGTGTGTGGGTGTAACATCGAGTTCAGAAGGCGGCGGAGGGAGAGCCACGCCTCGCCAAGCCACGCCCACACCTCTTCCCCCATTTAGTGGGCTTTGGGTCCCAATCCCGGCATTAAGCCCCTGCCAGCTGCCACCTGTAAAGTAGAGAGAAAGAGCGAGAGAGAGAGAGCGCATGCTTCACACGTAAGCTTGCTGCTTTTCTGTCTCCCTTTTCTCACCGGTTTGTAGGAGAGCGGGGCTCTCGGAGAAGAGATCAGCTCAGATAGATCAGGAAAAACTCAAGCTTCATCCATCTATCCATACAACGGAGACCCAGAAAGAAGATCCCAATCCACGCCGGCAAAGACCCGTCCCCCAGAGAGGAAATCTCTAGCGAGATGATCCAATCTTCTTGAACAAGACGCGGAAACCCCCTCCAAACGACGTGATCTCTGCTGCTTTGGGAGGGCGGGGGGCGGATGCCCAGTCCCCAGCGAGATTTCTTTGAGGAAAGAAATAGGCGTGCGAGAGGGAATAATTGAACCAATGGGGGAAGAACCCACTGAGCCTGGCACCCGTTTCTGCAATACACGCAGAAAAATGGCCCAACCGCGCCCTCTGTGTCCCGCGCGCCTGCCGTGCCGCCTGGCCCTGCATCGTCCTGGCCCGTGGCACGCGGTGTGCTGTTGCCAGGGTCCGCGCCTGCACTTATCCCCTGCTCTGATGCCCTCCTCGCCTCCCCCATTTTCTCTGCCGCTCTATACACAGAAGAGGAAGAGAAAACTGCCCCTAATGATCGCGAAACCAACCCCTACGCTCTGCCGAGTCTGCACGAAGAGTTACTGTAAATGTGGGGCCTTTCTCACACGAACGAACAGGGCGGGGGGGGCACAGTCTCTCGAAGAAGCCTGCAACGTGGCTCCAAAAAAAGAGGCTTCGTCCGGCGGGACGGATAGATACAAACCGCAAGGCAATCGTCCAACCCCGCATGGTTGGCCGATGGGCGGCGGCGCCGCCTCTCCGCCGTCGCCGACGGCGGCGAGGGGCAGCCAATGAAAGGGACTATAAAGATATGATCGATCATAGTACGCGATGATGCATCGACCGGGGAGCTCCTCCTCAAACGACTACCTGCGCGGCCGCCAGCCTCGCGATGGGGACCCTGCAGGAGGAGGAGGAGAGGGAGATCGCGTGAGAATAAATTGCAGAGGAAGTGAAGAGAGTGTGGGGCCCCAGGTAGGAGATGGTCGAGACATTAAGAGGGGGAATGGGGGCGGAGGACCTGAATGGGGAGCACGAAACGTAGTCCAGCCCAGCTTCGGCGAAGAACGCAACGGACGAAGGCTCCCCTCCGTGTTCTCCGCATATTCCCACCTGTTTTCACATCATCATCATCAGCCATTGCCCTGGAGATCTTGCAGAGATGGTACCCACCAGAGATAGATAGATAGAGAGAGAGAGAGAGAGAGAGAGAGAGGTCTAAGAAGCTAGGAACCAACCTTCAGGTCAGGCCTGGCGCTGCGACCCTTCTCCGTGGCCAGCTTGATGAGTTGCCCCACTCCCTTCTGGTCAAGAACCTGGTGCATGAAAAACGTTGGAGCCGTAAGCTTCAGCTCATGCTCTTCCTTTGTTAATGGAAAATCGATCGGCCTGCCTGAGTGTCCTACAAAGTTGGAATTCATAGGCTAAAAGGGCAAAGTGTTTCGGCGGCCCTGATATGTTTTTCACCTAGAAGAGGCTAATCAATGATCGCCGACTCATATAATCTCATTTATGAATCACGATAGAAAGCTGCATCATGTCGGTTGAACATCATTCTAGGCTGAGGAATCTCCCGTTGAAAGTCAACATGAGGGGCACAGTAAGCAATCAATCGATCGACTGCCATAATAAATTCAGCATTATATGTCGCCGTCAGCTTACCATGTGGTTATCTCTGAGCTTCTCCAGAATACTGAAGATATTTGCCCAGAAGTACAGTAATGGCATTGAGATGAATCACGAGTGCATGAATTGTATGGACGGAATTACCTCAAATGGATCATTCTGGAGGATACCCTTGGATAAATAAATGGGCAGGAACTTGCCCACATCGTCCCTGCTGTATCCAAAGGTCATTTGAGTGAGATCATTGGTACCGAAGGAGAAGAACTCCGCTTGCTCCGCGATCTGTCGAACAGAGTGGGAGGATCTCAACGAAGGAAAAGAAAAAAAATTCAACATATTTTTAGGGCATCTGTCGTCGTGTGGACCAACTGAAAAGTTGTCTCGCTGCGATGGAGAGAAACATATGGAGCGGAAGGCGGCGAACTCAGGGCAGCGGACCCGTTCGTAGCAAAGAGGAATAGGAGAAGTTGCACAAGCTTAGTGAATTACCTCGTCAGCTACGAGCGCAGCCCTTGGGATTTCGATCATGGTCCCAACCTTGTAGCTGAGGGAGAAGCCCGCATCAGAGAATACTTTCTCAGCAGTGCTCCTTATGACATTCATCTGATGCCCTAACTCCTGCCATTAGGTTTCAACAGTCAGGGGGAGCATAAGCAGCCATAAGTGGGTTGAAAACTCACATTAAACTCTCGCAGAGAGAAAATGGAGGTAAAGAGAGGATAGGCGCACGCATATTCAGCGAGAGAGAGAGGGGAAAGAGAGAGAGAGAGAAAGATGGCAAAACATGCCTGCGGTGTCCCAACCAGAGGGACCATTATTTCAGGTAGGACTTTGAAACCCTGGTTGTTCACAGAGATCGCTGCCTCAAAGATGGCACGAACTTGCATTTCAGTTAGTTCCGGGTATGATATTCCAAGCCTAAAGCACAAAGTTACAAATGGAATTACTTTATTGCAAATGCTCTCAAACAGTAGCGAATCACCAATGCACTGAAAAACTCATGGGTATCGGGGTTTGGATGTTTGAAACATAATTTTCCTGGGTTAAACATAATAACGCGTGGAAGGCTCTTTTTATGTGCAGATTAGAAAATAATGTAATATAAAAATAAATTTCAAGTTGAATTTACCCTTTTAGGATAAATCTTCTCGATCCCATTCTACTTGAAAAGTACTGATCGGAGAACACTCGTCTTTCTCCATGTCCAGGAAGAATAGACTGATTCTAAAGATAGTCTCATTGATTATGCGCCAGTTCAAAACTAGTGAACCCAAGGAATACGGTCTTAGCAAAAAAGAGTAAGAAGACTGAGGAAAAACGATGATAGGTCAGGCTGAGGTATTAATGCACGCTGCAAGAAGGCTTTCTATCACGTATTGTTGAGCTGAAGTTGTCTGCCTGTAATACTGGTGGATGAACACGAAGTCGTTGGGATGTCCATGAAAATTTACTGAATCGAGCAGCATTCCCTTTCATCAAAACAATGTGCATTTAATTTCATAAAAAATGGAGAACATACTAATAAGGTGAAATGTCTGATCTTGAACATAATGTGGACAATATCAACAAAGTTTAAGATGATAAGGTGAGGCATTTCATCAGATGAGGGCTCATTGGCAAATGGTTGGTGATTAACGTAAGCTTGTAAGGCTTAAACATGAAACAGGAAATTGAAACTAGGAAATATAAATAAAAATGAACTATTGTGGCAATTCAAACCTGCAACCACGGAAACCAAGCATAGGATTTACTTCAGATAACTTTTCAATTCTATTGAAAACTTCATCCTCGGTCATGCCTGTGTCTGATGCCAACTGGCTCACAATTTCATCAATATCACCTTCTGGAAGAAACTCATGAAGTGGAGGGTCTAACAATCGAATTGTTACTGGAAGACCTGAAAAGTTAAATAACTATTAAATTTATTGGGGTGTGAAGTAAAGTTATTTCTGAAACCAGCACATGAAATAAGCCTTGAAAGAAACAACACACATATGCCTTAGGCATGAGTTCGGTTGGTGTGAACCAACAGAACTTAGAAAATGACACTACAGGTTCGACAGGTATTTATGGGATATTCCATCAAATAAAAAATAGGTCAATATTAAATAAGAACACAATAACTTAAACAAACATACAATTGTGAGTGATGAACACACTTTGGTGTAAGCTATTGAAAACAAATTGCCTCATGACAATGAGTTTGGATGGTAAGACCTCACAGACTAGTTGGCCTACAGTTAGATTCATGTTTACCAGGATGGTGATAAAAATTTGTTAAATGACTTTTCATTAAAGCCATCAATCTTGTCAATTTCTAACCAACTCGTATCGCGGTTAATCACTTAAGAAAGGAACCATACGAACATGACTGTGAATAACATTCCGTCCTGATGGACGGTCTCACTTCAAGAAAGAAAGAAAGGGAATGACTCAGGATCTCTTTTTCCAAGGGTCATGGAAAGGAACATACTATATATTATAAATACATACACACGCACACACACACACACACACTCGATTCCACGATCTAACCAAAAAAAATTACCATTCAAATGAACCTCTATAAGAGTCTCCTAGCACAACGAATAAGGAATTGGAATAGTTTGAAGAATTTATACAACCACAACTTATTCTCAAGCAAGGATGGAGGACGCTGCATCAACTTGGACAGTCAATGAGAATGCTAATGCTTGTATGACAAATTTTAGTGAGAAAAGTAAGATTTCAATAAAGAAAAAAACAATATGACAAAGAAAGTTGAGAATCCACTTTATACTGAAATAAGAGCGCTATATTACCATCCATTGCCCGGAAAATGCCTTCAAAATCAGACCTCTGGTAAGGCAAGAGGAGGTCCAATGCTGCTTTCCTTTGTTCAATGGTTGCTGCCATTATCATCTGTCTCACAGCCTTAATCCTTTCATCTGAAGCAAAGAACTGCAACCCGTACATGGTACATCGAAATTAGAGTTCAAAGCATAAAAGTTCTCATGCAGCGCTTCCAAAGGTCTCATGCAGCTCTTCCAAAATTCTATATGGCTAACAACAAACTTCAACAAAAAAGTTGAGCATATCACAAAGTGAACAAACACAGAGCTTTTCCAGGAGAATATATCATCAGTTTCACTACTCTCTCTACTATCAATGAACTTTAGATGGAGAAAATAACTTCGTCATTAAGTAATTTCAAATGTGCAGTAAAAAATAAGAAAAAAGTCATCCAGAGAGCACATGGCATACTTTTTAACCTAATGGTGGCCCAAACTACATCAAAAATGGAAAGGTATGATGGCCATCACCTGTTTCATGTTACTCCAAAATGGAAATTATTGGACACAGATTTTCATCTTTTCTTCATCTTTTACATTAACATGCAAGGGAGACATAATTTACCATGTGTTCTGTCCTGCAAAGTCCAATGCCCTCAGCTCCATTGTTCCTTGCGGTTAGCGCATCTCCAGGTGTGTCAGCGTTGGCCATGACCTATCATAAAATAAAAGCATGACATAAAATATTTACGACAATCAATAAAGACAAACTACCCATTTTGTGAATATGCTAAATGATGGTATCTACTCCAGACTGGGTATAACTCTGTTGTTTTTCAGATCATATTTAACATTCCTTCAAGAATACGCCTTTCAGTTTTTCAGGGAATGATGAAAGTTTGAAAGCCACATAAGCAGATCTTCACCATCGCTTAAAATTTTGGCATCTCCAATATTTTCTTGTAGACGAGCGAAACGTGATTCTTGCAACCTGATATTGCACAGACTTGGAAGAATTTAATGGGTAGAGAAATTTTTACCTTCAGCTTCCTGATCCCATCAACCCAGGACATGAAGATCCCTAAGTCACCGCTCAAAGCAGGGGGGGATAGTGGTTGTTTTCCTATGATTACTTCTCCGGTGGAGCCATTCAGCGACAACCAGTCACCCTCTTGTATCGTTTTGTCCGCTATAATGACTACCTGCAGAACAAGTATGCAAATGTCCTTCGCATTTATACTCGATTTTCCAAGGAAAAGCAGAAAAGGGAATGAAATCTAAAAAGGATAACAAGAGACAACTATCAGCCAAATAGGGGAAGAAATTATGCCTTACGGCGATTGATATGAAAGGCCATCATACTTCCCGATTTACCTTTTCAGCATCATTCACACGAATATCAGAACATCCTGACACGCAGCATTTTCCCCACCCACGAGCTACAACAGCAGCATGAGACGTCATCCCACCCCTCGCTGTAAGAATTCCAGCAGCTGCATGCATACCACCAACATCCTCTGGGCTAGTCTCCGTCCTCACCTTCAGTACACAGATGACATTCAAGAAAAGTAATTAAATGCTTGAAGCATGACACAGTTGTCAAGACATTCAAACGATTTCCAGATTAAAATAGTAGTATACTGGGAATCATAAAGAAAGCAACAACGCCGCCCCTCCCGAGATGGAGAAAATGATAATAGTTTTTAGAGAGTTTTAAACCTTTAATATCTCACTGCCAAAAAAATTTATAAAAACACAGGAAAGGGGGTATAATAAGTCAAACAAGGTAAACAAGGCCGAGTCAATATGGCATTTCTTTTTGAAATATGACTAGAAATCATAAGATTTCAATTCAGAGATATTCAGTAAGTATATAATTAAAGAGACAGAAGTTGAAGATTCGAGTATCAATCTCTAGGGAGGGAGAAATACCAGTATAACATCCTTTCCTTGAGCATGCCATGCTTCGGCATCTTCAGTATTAAAAACAACTTGCCCAACTGCAGCTCCAGGAGATGCAGGCAGGCCTGTAGCAATCACTTTGTCTTTGTATGCCGAGGGGTCTTCGAACTAAAAAGGCAAATGAAAAATCTGTGTGAGAAGAATGAAAAATACCCATGTGAGGGCAGTAATTGAAAGATGGGCAGTCACAAGGAATCATTAAGATATGAAAATCTAAAAGAAAACTTCTGAAATGCACAAATTCAGAAAAATAATAATGCGGAAGGTACATTAAACAGAATTTCCACTAAACTACTAAAATAATAGGGGTAAGAAAAATTGTGAATTGCAAATCGAAAAAGGCACATTAAATAATGCGGAATGAACTCAACCATATACAGTTCTTTAATCTGAAATGTCTAAAGGAAAAGTAAACTTGTCTATGTTGTCTCTTCCATGATTAAGTACATGGTCTGACATGTTTTCCAAGCAGCTGGCTCACCCCACTCCGGCAGCGTCAAGGGATGGGTGATCTCCAGGGAATGAACCATTCACCAGAATATATCAAAGGGGTTAACCCTGATATGCTCATTATATAGCACAGCATATTTAATAAGAAATAAAAATACACTGTAGTCTGAGAAATTCTGTCCCTGTTAAGTAATTGTCTGCTGCGAGACAACTCTAAGTGACGACTGAACAAAAATTAATCGTGGTTTATATCAATCAATGGATGGCTATGCTTTTCCGAGAACCTGAGGATGGAGAAGTTGATCGAGATGCCCTGGTTCGACCATCTTTATAGCAGACGAAATATCAACAAGGCCTTCATTGACCAAATCCACTGCAATCCTCACAGCTCCTTTCCCAGTGCGCTTTCCTGACCGGCATTGCAGCATCCAGAGTCTGTTCTCTTGAACAGTAAATTCAATGTCCTGTCATCATCGATACAAACAGGCTTAAAACATGAAAAATATATCATTCAAGACTTGACCTGCATTTTTTGGCCATTTTAGACAAAAGATAAGGCATCAAATGCTGCCATATAATAATTTTCCTGTGATAAAAATAAAAAATTGACAAAAAAGACGAAGAGTGTTTTCAAGAATCAAGAACACAGACCATCATATCCCTATAATGCTTCTCTAAGATGTTGCAGTTCTCCACGAGCTCTTCATAGGCCCCAGGCATGCACTGCTTCATGGTGTCCAGATCCTCTGGTGTTCTGATTCCTGCTACAACATCTTCCCCCTGCACCCGAAATATTTAGATTCGTTGAACATGATCGGTCATCATAGAAGACCAAAGCCCACCAGTATCATAAAGGAAGCTTATGCAACATCTATTTATGCAGCTCCCAAAGAGAAATATGCTTATTACCATAAGGGGTACACAGTGCCCATAATTAGGATATAAATCAGGGATGGCATGAGCTTATACTGATTCAGTATGTCTGGGATTGATTCCACCTAGACTGGAATAAAGGGTTTGAAATGCTCCTCTCTCTTGTTTTAAAAGAGAAGGCTGAGTATACGTCTGGAAATCTGTTCTACTTCCAATTAATATTCACTGAATAGCATTTGATTTCGTACAGAGAGACAAACGGCGATGTTATGTAGTTGGAAGTGCACTCTTGACGTAATTTATGCACATTAATGAGTGAATCCATTCTGACGAACATGCCTCTAATATGTAGTCATTGAAACCTAATAATTGAAGAATTCTCTATTTCCCTGAAATAAAACGAAGGCAAGGGTAAGACCTGAGCATTGATGAGAAACTCTCCGTAGAGCTTTTTCTCTCCGGTGCTTGGGTTCCTTGTGAAGAGAACACCAGTTCCAGAAGTATTTCCCATGTTCCCGAACACCATGCATTGAACATTGACAGCCGTTCCCTTCAATCCGGTTATTTGGTTGATGCTTCTATATTTGATAGCTCTTGGACTATCCCATGAATTGAAAACTGCTAGGACAGACAAGTATAATTGCTTCTTTGGATCTGCAAATAGATTGAAGATGTCAAATCTGACCTAATTTAAGTTATGACCATCACAGCAGTTCAGCGGAGGAAAAAAAACCGTTTACTCATTACAAAAATGTCATCGGTGAAGCACTAAAGTCTACATTTCCTCCTCAATACTTTCACAAAAAAGGAAAAGTATCCAGGTAATTCCAAATAACTTGTCAGGTTAGCCTCGTTTGCAAGTAGTATTTATTCTTCCACTTAGAATCCACGGATAGATAAAAAGTAATTTTAAGAGGATGCAATCATTAGGAATAGTCACAACAGATCAAGCAGAAATGGTTAAAGGTGAGAGGATTGATAATCATTCCTTTTCCATGTACTCTTGAAAAAGAAAATAAAGAAGCATATATAAATCATGTTCAAGAATTCATGGCCGTGAGATGGAGGACAAGTTTCTAAACCAAGAAAGACTTGCTTTGACAGCCATTTAACTAATTCAACACGAAGATGCGAAAGAGGAAAACAAATGTGAAGCATCTAAGAATGCAATATATGCTATGCTAATAATCTAAAATTCATAAAACTAACGTTACGGTTGACCTTACCTGAGGGGAACTCTTCGCCTTTGGCTTCAATGTATACCTTCTTATACTGAGCCACTAGCTCCTTAAGATCAGCAGCTGTGAGGTTAGTATCCAGGTTCAACCCTTTTGCGGCCTTCAGTTCTCCTAGCTTCTCTTCGAAGAGTGAGTGTGGAATACCCATAACCTACACCATCGCAAAATAAACATGCAGACAGGCGTATCTCAGTCGAAACAAATTGATCGTGCAGCTATTGCATGACCCTAACATCCACCGTGAATGATAAGCAGAATGGCAGGTTATTGTAAGTCCAGTACAGAAGATACAATGCCAAGCGACACGAGTGGCATGTGCGTTCCGAAGTGATCAAAATTTATTGCGAACCAAAATTTTCTCTTATAATTTAATAGTACAACGACTAATTTTTTATTTTAATGTCAGTTATTCGACGAAGAGAAAAGCCTTTGATGGAGATTATAGAGATGGAAGTAAGCATGAAGAATGAACTCGTCCAGCCTCCAAGCTGCCGTAACTCGGTCCTATTTTAACATTAAGTGTCGTGAATGATTCTTTTGATCGCATTGATGATTGAGAATACCGGAATCTTTGCAAGAGGAAAAAAGATGAGGAAAGGGAGTGATTTGCTTGTCACATACCACGTCGCCGAACATGTCTAAGAAACGCCGGTAGGAATCGTAGGCGAAGCGCTCCCCGCTCCGGGCGGCTAATCCGGCCACCACCTCGTCGTTCAGGCCCAGGTTGAGGACAGTGTCCATCATCCCTGGCATAGAAATCTGCATGGGCGATCAGCAGGTGATTTAATCAGGCATTTAGACCGTTAATCATGCTGGTTTTTCAGCGCACGGAAGGTTGCACCGGCGCATTTGAGGAGCCTGAACGTCGTGAGCATCGTACCGCGGCGCCAGACCGGACGGAGAGGAGGAGGGGGCGGGAGGGATCCCCAAGTGCCGCTCCCATATCCTGCTCCACGACGCGGAGACCGTCGAGAACTTCATCCCAAAGGCCCGCTGGCAGCTGATTTCCATTTTCACGATACTCTTCGCAGGCCTCCGTCGATATGGTGAGCCCCGGCGGCACCGACAACCCGATGCTTGCCATCTCCGCCAGGTTCGCTCCCTTCCCGCCCAGCTACAGAGTCCATCGCCACAAGAAATTTGAAAAACTCCAACGTTATCCAGTTGCCATCCATTATTCAATGATAATAATGACAGTTAACTTCCCATCGACGATGATAGGACCATTTTGATTCCCTTGTTCAAGAAGAAGCAACTCACCAGAGACTTCATGCCCTTGTGCCCTTCGCTCTTCCCCTTCCCGAACGTGAACACCCTCTGTGAATAGAGAAGCCATTAATCAGACGATGAATTCAGCAAGCTGCATCTACACCAGGAGCGGATTCCAGTGAAATCAGAGAAGGGCTTTCTCTAAATGGCCAGTCATCAGTTAGCAAAGTCGCACTGGAGCAGGGGAAAAAGACTGATGATCAAGGTGGAACAGGATCGTCGCTGTGAGCAGCTCGCGTAGACGCCGCCCATCTTGACGCGGGCTTCCGGCATCTTTTGACCATCGAGTACAACTTCTATGGACGAAGCCAACCGAGTGCCATAGCCAGCTACTACGTGGACCACCTAGGTGGCCAAGAGCGGGCGCTGACTTCAGACCCCCCACGGCTGACGCGACTTCAGACCCCTCGTTTTTGTTTTATATGACTCGAGATATTGACTTGACTCTTCCGATCGTACCTTTTTGATCGCCGGTGTCGGAGCCGCCACGGCGTTCGGCGGAATCGGCCGCCGACTCCGACGGTCGTCGAGCACCTCTCCTCCCTCGCCACCGTAGCCAGCGGCCTTGTTGTTCATCACGATGCGGGTTCCAACGTTCTGTCTGCGCGCGATGCGGACCGGAGACGAGGCTATCCTATGTCGGAGACTTCCTTCTCCCTTGAGGAAGCCTGCACCGCTACGGAGGCGGCCCCCTGGCAGCAGCCCCCGCACGGAGGCGTCACCTGTGGTAGCAGCCGGCCGTAGCAACCCCGCCTCCATTGCGGCGGCCATTCCTCTGCTTCTCCCCCAGAGAATCGGATACAAGGAGAAATAAGGAAACGAAAGCATCGTCCGATTAAATTTCACACAGTAATCAGCCAAAACAGCAGAACAGCCACGGAAATCAACTGCCACCGCTGCAGGGACTCGAGGATCATGGCATCACATCAACCGTGAATCGATCACCAGTTCGCTCACTCAGAGGATAGTCCCGGAAACAGCAATACCGAAGAAAACCCGAAGAATCCAATTCAAGCATCGGGAACGATCTAATTACTTGAGAAAGAGAACTCGGACAATGGAAATGGAAATAAGGAAGCGAAAACATTGTCCAGTGAGAATTTCGGGCAGTGATCAGCCAGAACAGCAGAACAGCCGCAGAAATCAACTGCGACCGCAGCAGGGTCTCGAGGATCATGGATGGCATCACATCAACTGTGAATCAATCACCCGTACGTTCACTTAGAGGATAGTCCCGGAAACATCAGTAACGAAGAAAACTCGAAGAATCCAATTCAAACCGCGTGGACGATCAAATTACGCGACAAAAATAATTCGGGCAATGGAAATGGAGATTCCGCTAACGATGGACACAGAGATGGTGAATGAGTCGGAATGATCATACCCGACTCCTCTCTTCTCCGACGGGAAGATCAGATCCCGACGGTGGGCGGGCGCGCAGCATCAACAGCGGCCCCTCACAGTTCGTCCTCGTATTTCATGAAGAATCTGCGCCCGTTCCTGTGACGACAAACGATACTAACCGGTGGGGCCATACCATGATCCTGCGGAGGCGGGAAGCCCTGATGAATTGATCCTGGCCGTTCGATGCGTAGCCCATGTTCAGTCTTAACGACTACCCCACCGCCTCAATAAATAAAAAGCGAGGGAAGTCCGCCTGAGGGGTATTCAGAGGAAAATGGGCCCCAGCCAGTGAGGATCGGACACGTGGTCCCGTTTCTGACACACGATCTCTTATCCTCTGCCGCGGCGGGAAACGCCCGCTCCCGTCATCTCCAACAGACGGCGTCTCGCCTGCACCGCCCCCCTCTTCCACGCGGCACGTGTGAATGGGTTCTTCTTTGCCAGCCAGAAATCTAGGAATAAATCTGTAAATTCGAAGAGTCTGGGGCCGGGCTGAGAAGAAGGGCCCGGCCCGGGCTGATGATGGGCCCTGGTAGAATAAGTCATAAGCCACCACTCTCTCTCTACACCCATCATCTCTAATAGAGATGGGTGGATGAGAAAAACTTGGCCTTGGGAATTTTGATACCTAATGAAAATGGGTAATTAATTAGGAAGCCTCCCTAATTTTAATTAATCTTTCATCTGAATGCGTGATTTCCCAAGTTTTTTCCTGGGGCTCCACCAGTTCTGAGCCCTTGGCCTCACGAATGATTTGGCTCCACTTTTTAACTTATTATCATCCCTACGTGGACTCCAGAACGGTGAAATATTATATATTATTGTACCCCACTGATTAAGTAATACAAAGTAATTTCTGTCAATTCGTCGGGGGGAGTTTCTCAGTCAAAGGGGAACCCGTAGACGTCACTCGTTTGACCATCCGGCCTCCTGCTGATTTTGTAAGGATCGGATTCTCGCACAGAATAAGGAATCTCCGGCGTCATTAAAATTTAAATGCCCGTATTCTTTTAATGCGAGAATAAGGAATATCCACGGGTCGAGAAGGTCAACGGTGCACGTCAGCAACACCGTGTGTCGTCGTCGCCGCCGGCTGGTCCCCCGGTCCTCTCTCCCCGAGGCTCGTCTGCCCCTCCCCCTTCTACGTTGATCCGAAACTCGCGCGGACTTCTCTGGGCTGTCGAAACCCTAAATTATTCTACAGATCTGCGTCATATTTATTTAATTACTTAAAGGAAGGGGGGGGGGTGGGGATTGGACGAAAGTTGAGAACAGAAATATAAATAAATGAAGGGGGGGGTGGTCGTTAGGGCCAAGGTTGGGAAAAAATATGAGCTCATGAATAAATATATGAACGCATGAAACGTTATACAAAGTGGAGGCCCGTACCGCCGCTGACCTTCGAACACCAACCAGCTAGTGCATGGCTATTTACATGGAAGCCTGGCCTTTTGGAAGCGACTTCATCCCTTTCCTTTCTGTGCCCAATGGCTAGAGAGATGATATGTGAAGAAGAAAAATTATGTGAACCATTTTCATGTTAAAAAAAGGAAAAAAAGGCATCATTGTAAGGGAAGTTGCGGTCCCTCCTCTCTCGGGCGCCATGGTTAGATCTGAATGTAGGCCGATTAGAGAGGCTGGGAAGGCTGATCAGTCAGGCTTTGTGTACTCGAGGAGCATGTGGGGCGACCTGTAGACTTTTACAAGTGTCCAGTAGAGGACTTCTTCGACTTCCAGCTCGCCCTCGGCCCTCGCCGCATAGATGTCCTCGCAGATTGCTATCAACCTGCAGAAAAAAAGGCGACCATGAACATAGCTCGTTTCACAACTCCTTTCAAAGAAGTCAACTGCATGACTTAAAACAGCACGTGATTAGTAATGATAGTCAAACCCCAGCGCAAGAAAAACTTTCCTCTTGCAAATGCTTCTAAAAAAATTGGAAGGGCAGTTCAATGCCCGATACCCAATCGAACCGAGATTTTTTTTTTTTTTTTTTATGGCTCGACAAATTATTCCTTCCCAATAAGAAATGCGAGAGAACAGGGAAGATTCACGTCAGGAGTATGCATATGGGGCGGGAGTTCTCAAGCTTTCTTGAACTGAACTTTCCCTTTCTGTTTGGAGGACCAAAATGTTTACTATTTGCAGCGAACGCAATAAAGTTGAACATAATGTCATCATCACCTGTCGCAAGACGGAAGATTCTCGTATGGTATTCTCATCCTTAGATCCGCGCACTGGAGTCTAATGAACCGTCCAACAGCGAGCACAAAGGTAAGGTAAAGGCTCCAGATGTTGAACTTGCTGAGAGTTTCACCAAGTATACCCTCTGAAAAAAGAATGTGAGGCAATATTGAGGGAAAGAGAAGATTGCAAGGATATGAGATAGAATTCAACTGATCAAATGAAATTAGAGCCATTTAACAGAATAAATCTAAATCGTATGTTGTTAGGACGATATAAAACCAGATCAGCAGCAGGCACTGTTCATTTGAGGTTAATCTGGTAAGACAATGCCTTGAAATAGTTGGGAATTGAGGTATTCGAATGGATAGGCACTTTAATAGTAATGGTCAGTATTCCCGTTAATTCAGGATATCTTCCACGTAGAGAAACTGAAACACTAACTGGAATACTGATCACTGCTGTTGAAGAGTGCCTATCCAGTTGAACGTGTTAAAGCCCAACTGTTTTAAGGCACTGTTCTTACCATATCGCTATAAAATGAATCCTGAAGAACTTCAAGATAATCTGCATTCAGTGAATCGCAGCTAGCTGCACCAGTTTCTTCATTTCACAATCCAAATCATAATAATGATTCTGCTCGCCAAAGGTGTTACTGTTGGAGCGAATAGACTCTATGATGAGAGAAATTCTAGGACTAAGAAAGACGCAAAAAAGCAATATATAATCATTTCCTATCATAAAAAAAAAATAAAAAAATACCAAGAATGACAAAAAAGCCTTTCAAGATGGAACACCGTAAACTAGTAAACTACATGGTACATACGTGGTGGTGTCTCCTCAGAGACAATAATAGCCATTGGTCCAGTCAGCTCAGCGCATTCTTCCACATCAGGTGCGTGTACGTCACGGAAGGACCACCAGGAAGGGCTTCCTTTGTTTAGAGAAATATCGCCAGCGACAGAATTCCTCTGCAAGCACACCAAATTATGGGGAATTAGAGAGCATTGCCGTAAGTTATTTATTTCGATCAACGGGATCATAAGCAGCCGTCTTATTATTCGAAGGAAACTACAATGTATCACATAACATACTGATTGCTTAAGAACCCGCACTTCACCAGAGCCTGTGACCTGGAAGAACCTGAAATAAATATCTTCTATTCTGAAACTGTCGGCAGTTCCATTCAAAACATCTTTGACAGCAGAAGTGTTGGCGCATTGAAGACCACAAGATGATTCATACTTGACAGTTTCCTTTCCTTTTGGCCTATCCCTCGTCAATACCCATGAAAAGATAAGCTGCATTTTGTGGTCAATCGACCTGATAAATCTATTCTGCACCACAGAAGGAACCATCCATGAAGAGCTTGCATCTTCTTGGCAGCATATAATCTGAATATCCCTCATATTGTATGCATTTAATAAATTATCAGGGTCAAGATTGGCATGGATATCTGAATAGTCTATTTTTTCGCACATACTTGTCTGATATAAAGTCAATCTTCCGCCATCTGTTTTGATGTCAATCTGAACCCTGGCATCCATTATGGGATTTTCAATGTTTGTAGGATTCCCACTGCTGTAGATCTGAAACAATAAAATTCTAACCGTAAATATCCAGCATGATGGGTCAAACTCGACATACAAAGCCACAACACATTTTTGCCAGGAACAACACACTTAAACGCAGATAAATTCTTATCTGTCACCGTTTGTTTTGGAACCATAAATTGATGTTTCGAGGATAAACTGTACAGGGTAAAGGATAACTAGGAATATCTTGTCTGAATGTCAAATTACACACTTTTTGCCGGGGACTTATTTCTCACAAACCACTTGTCCAGAATGAGTAGAGTTCAATCGTAGGATGAAGTGTAAATATGAAAATAGCAAATGAAGCTATAAATATCTTCTAACTGTCGAATTCATCATACTTTATTCGAAAGATAATCCTTAAATATCAATTCCGTTGGGGATAGAAAATGTTTACAGTAATTAAGTCAGAGATTTGATATAATTAAGCAACATAAATGTTTACAGTAACTCGATTTTACTAGAAATTCAGTATAATAAACCACGATAACGTGATTCAATGTTACGAGGGAGACAAGATGATTTTGACAGATACCGAGTATGATTGAGTCAGAGATTTAACCCTTTACGTCAGTACTAGGGCTGACGATTCAACAATGGAAACCATCTAGCATGAGAGCACTGCGCACTAACCTAATGTTATCCCAGCGAGATCGATAAAGGAATTCACTGCTGCAACTGCCCTGAATTTCATCGTAACATTCCATTGTGGATGGCTTTTATCACAGCGTGCTTGTGTCAGTGTCACGTGGGTGAAACGAATGCACCTGTTGGGATGACTCAACAAAGAGGTTAAATCTCTTACTATTTATGACTAGGACTAGAATATCGGTGGCAGAATGAGGTTTTGCTTGCGAGGGGAGCCGAAAAAGTGATTTCTCCACAGTTGAGATGACACTTGACACTAACGAAAGTGGATGACATTCTGGGGGTTAGTTATAGAAAAACGAGTAAAATGAGCCGTTTGATGTCGAAGTCAGAACTTTGAGATAGGATTATGAAGATATTTGTATGAAACTTCTAATTTGCTCCCATTGCACTTAGTATATCCGTGACTCTCTGGACCAAGGCCTAGGTTGAGTGTACATTGCAAGGTCGGTGTACGGCAGGAACAATTATGAGCCTCTATTTCTCGTTATAATGAGTCATCAACTTTTAGTTTACTATTGTGAGTGACTAGCTCTCACTGAACAATCATCTGTAACTAAACCATGAAGCATTACTTTCTAAAGGCTTTTTTATCAACTAGTAAACTTCAGGCAGTGACAATGTGACCCAGAGATATCGACCAATCTCAAACAGTGTACAGAAAAAAGTAAATAACAATTTAATAATGACAATATTGTAAAATATTAAGGCGACCCTAAGGAAGTTCCACATTAAATCCAGCATGACTTACCAACATAGGCGCCCAGATAACACAGATCAGTACGAAGAATAAACATATCCCACTGCAGAATTTGGTCATTATGGTTTGTTTTTGCCCTTGCTGATGGCCTGCTCTGTTCAAAAGCGCATCACATTTGACAAGATACAAGCTTGCACTGATATCCTCCAACTAAATATAAAGTAAAAAACTTGTTAGAAAAGATACAAATGCATCAAATAAGTTTGTTTTGTTAAGTGACAAGCTTATAGCGTGCCTCCCCGGAAACTCCAGGATGAAAGAAGCACGTCTTATTAGAAACAAGGTACCAAACTGCGTCAAATAACTTTTATGTCATCTTTCCTACAGAGATACACCAGGAACTTCTTCATTACACAATTACAATAATAAAAAGGAAGGACGTAATCCAGCGGCATATTGCAGCACCTTGTCCTTTATTCATTCAGGCACTAAAATTCAGCTACTCAATTTTTACAAAAACAAGCCTAGATTTCTAGTAAACTAAGCCTTATAATTTTAACAAAAAGCCAAAGGACAACTTATCTAAACTAAGCTTCCCAATTTTGACAACAGCATACATTCAGCTAAAAAGTAGGATTCATTCTGAGGAAAAAACTGTAAATCTGACAACAGAAATGTGCCGATCATTTTTTTCAGAGACAACTCATGTAAGAAGAAGCTGAGAATAGATGTTCGAGAGTCTCACCTTTAGCCAGTCATACATTGTTAAAGATGTTAATGTGCAGGACCAATCAAGTACACATCGAAGCTCATAGAGAAATGGTAGGGAACGATACAGTCGAAAACCCAAGTACTTAACTTGTGTAACCTGACTTGTTAGGAACTGCCTATATAAGGTACTTTTGTGGGGAATTCCATGTTGTATCTGTATGGCCTGTAATGCCAGAGATAATGCTTTTGTGAGATAGATGGCTCGAAGGGCTAATCCTCCAAGATGTTGACGTGGGGGCTTCAGATACCAAGCATACTCTGAGACAGAGTATGTGAATAAGACAATATTGAAAAGGTAAAATACAACTTTCACAGTGGCAAATGAACACAAGTATATGACACGATCAAGTACAATCAAGAAAAAGAGAGCCTGCAAAAAGGGAAAACCATATGAGAAATAAGTTCACAGTGATGTTTATTAGAATTGCAAAATTCAAATCTCACAAATCTTTGGAACGCAAACTTGAATGGAAAATAATGAATAGCTACAGATGAAGCGTGAGCATTGTCCCATCACCAGTAGGGTTCCCAAATTAAGAAATATGAAAAGAATAATGTATACCATCAATATAAATACGAACTCTTTCGGAAATTGATCCTCAAGCTGATAAACTTCAATAAACTTGCTGTTGTTCTTGATAATAGATTGATAGAACATAGCCACTAGAAAGAAAACAGCCAAATCAGCACCAAATATATATGCATACAAATCAACTTCCCTTTTACCACCTCCAATCACAGATACCACAGGATATGGAAACCCTAACTCTTCAAAAATCCCAGCAGTTTTTGCTTTAAGAATCTCATCAGCAACATCAGAAGCTGGGGTTAATGTCCAGTACCATTCCTTGTTAGAGGATCCCACAGAAGCATGAATAACTTCAAAGACAGCCAAGGCAAGATTCTGATTTTCTTGACTTCTTTCAATGCTCTGAACCCGAACTCTGCTGGGATTGTGGAAGGAATTATGCCCTTTTTCTCCATAACTTTCCTCATGAACGTAAAGAAGGACCTGGTTTATGCCTGATTCCACAGTATCCGGCTGGATTCCGTCCTCTGGCCAATTTTCAACATCCATTGAAAGTTGGACAAAATAAGGAGGAGTTTCAGATCCTTCTGTCAGCGACTGCCAGTACCTAGAGAAATTTCTCAATAGTATTCTTGTTCCACTCACTATTGGCAAAAAAAGCAGTCTGATTTTTTCTTTCCACAAAAAGCCTGGGGAAACACCTATATCAGAGAAGTTTCTTTTTGAAAATTTGGATTCAGATGCTATACTCCACTCTCCATTCCTTGCAGTTATTGATCTCTGTAGCAGTGTGAATACGTATACCAGAAAGAGAGGTAAGTTGCTCATAACAAATGAGGTCACAATTTGCTGTTCAGGGAACCCTAGCCTCCGGAGTATAATCAGATTTATTTTTAACCGACAGTGTTGTATAGCTATCTGATAACAGTATTGAAGCAAGATATAAACCTCAGTATAGACAAGAACGATAAGCCAGAAAAAATAACTAGGCCCAGAGTTCACACAGAGAGCATATAAGAAAAGAGCTGCAAGGTATAGCATTGATAGGATGCCGAAATTCCAAAGGAAGACTAGAACAAAACAACAGTAACACACAACGTCATTATTTGCTCGTATTTGTGCCCATATGAAACGACATATTTTTCCAATTTGAAGGCTAGCTGTGGGCACTGTTCCAGTGTCAGAATCCACAGATGATCTATAATCAATATTCATGTAACCGGCATGGTTCTGACCCTCAACTTCATCATATAGTGCATCATCGGTTGGTGACCGTCCAGATGACTCTGAACCCTCTTGTTCAATATTCAGAAAACTCACTATGTTGGTCACAGCCTGGTTACTGAGGGACTGAACCTGAGAAACACCATCCCCAATTAATTGGACGGCAGAAATTAATGGATTTTCCTTAACCTTGACATTTTCAACTCTTTTGTTTCCAACAGGTTCTGCACGGATGTCTCTTTCTCTATGTTCAGTTATCTCACTACGAAAATCAACTGGATACGTCATACATTCCACTGATGACGAGCTTTCACTTTTTTGGCTGAAAGGGGAGTGCTGTAACTCAGGCGTATCTTGACTTATCGAATTTTTCCTCTGTATCTCAAGCATACCGAGGCTCAAAGAAGACAGAAATTCTGCACTCTTCTCATTGTTCTGGTTTGGGAGACCTCATCCTCGCCACCGTCATCATTGGCTAAAGAAGACTGTCTTCTCCTCCGGAGTCCTCTTTCTGAAGAAGTACCGTTAAAGTTTGACGCAGAATTCAGCCTTTGGAGTTTTATTTGCAAATTAAGCATTTCAGCTTTCATTTTTTCCACTTGTAGATTACGCTGACGTTTTATCTCTTGAGCCTTACGAATATGCTGGAGCTGTGCAGTTTTCCAAGCAGCCCTTTTTTCTTGTTCCCGCACTATAGACCCAATCTGTTCAGCGTCAAGGTACCTTGAGACATAGTCATATTCTCTGGAGCAAAAGATGTATGACTGAAATGATACTAAGAAGAAAATGACTATTTCAACCAGCGCAGATCGTGATGTGATACGAAACCCATAATCATATTTGTGGAACCCAATTAACTCAAATGCACAGCCAACCATCTTACATTCCCCTGGTTTATAACCAAGATAGGGAGATTGACAAGCCAGAGAAAGAACTATCACGATAAAGTTATACATGCGTAAGTACCTGAAGACTTTATTCTTTCTCTTCAGTATTTCAAGCCTTTTTGTGAAGAAAAACAGTGCAAAGAAAAGATATCCAAAATGAAGAATGTCATATTCAAGTGTCCCAGTGATCATAATCAATGCAAGTACGACATCTAGCAAATGGCAATAGGAGTATACTCTCAGATAATCAAGAATAGTCCACATGCTTTTTGTCTCAAAAGAGAGGTCTCTCCAAATTAAAGAAGATTTACGTTGAGACATCATCTGATGGTATGTCTGAGATGATAAAAGACTGGCTGAATGATCTGAACGGAGTTTGAAAGAAGAGATTATGAAGACCAAATAGTAGCTTACAAGCATCCGTGCGTCATCAACAACAATACCTGCTTAAAAGACATTAAATAATTACAGAAGTAGACAAGAAAATATGATTACCTTTGATATAACATATAAGTATTGGAAGTTTATTTGTTACGAAGACATGGAAGAGGAGTACCTAGCCAGCACTTTCTGCAGTAATCAAAGTGTTGTTCTGAGGTACTCCAGCAATCATGGCAGTGAATGCTTTTCTCCGTATTTGTATGAATCCAAGGTATCAGATCTTTCCACATAGCAAAATACTCAACGACTAGAATGGATGCGAATGAGAAAACGAATATGGGCCATAGCTTACAAATAATTTCTCTCTTCAGAAGAATGCATACTGCAAGTAATACTACGTAAAATACTGAAAAGACATTTAGCAAAGCAAAACTTGCAAGAAGTAAAGCAGTCATGCTTATCTCGAGGCCCAAGAGGTTGAATATATTCTCCATCCAAAATCTCATATATATTTTTAATGCTATCTTCTGCATATCAAACCTCTCCTTTTTCAAAGCAAGGATCAACTTCTTGTTCCACTTATGACTTTCTCTAGAACTTCCCCATATATAGGCAAATTTGTGTCTTCTTGATTCCGAGATTCCTGTCTCAGGTGGCTCATGATTAGGTTCTTGTTCAGAAAAGGATGGGCTTGATTTCTCTGCCACACTCTGCTTCACAGAGAACAGACTGTTTTCTGATGGTGGCATGGTATCTTCACCTAAGTTGGAGTCCTCCGTTGAAGCATGATCATGTAAAATGAACAAATGGCACGGCTCTTCCCATTTTCCCTGGTTTACCACTGAGGGGGGCATCATATTCAACCAATGAAAAGTATTGTATTGCAAAGTACAAGCAACTATCACCAAAACCTTTCCCCTCAAGCCTGACTCAAGGCCCCAAAAACCGTGTTCAAATAACCGAAAACCAAGAAACTGTGACAAACCAGAGAAATTCTGATCAGGTAGCATCTGAGCCTCTTTACCCCACATTTGGAAAAGATATTCCAGTATGAAAAGAATTCCAGTATAAACAAGGAATATTTTGGATGGAATACGTGAAGTCTTTGGTAAAGTAGAGCAGATGACTAGACCCAAAAGATACAGAAATCCAAATGCACTAATAGGAGTTAAAGAAGCATAAAACACCGCAAGAGATAATAACTTCTCACAATGCCATATCAGGAGTCTTCTAACGAACCCAAAAAATCCATTTTCGGATGCAATACCATCTATTTTCGTACTGTGTCTTCTTTGTCTCCTTTCATAACTGTAAAGTTGCATCACTATCAAAACAGCCAAAGATTGCCATACATTATCTAAAAGTGAGGCATTAGTATCGAATCCCAGATCAGAATAAAGATTTAATGCTTTGGACATCCAAGCCTGAAAGCTTGTGGAAATGCTTAGGCAATAGGTGAAGATAAATACAGTAGTGGCGTAGAGTTTCAATGGAAACCAGAGGCGCCTTTTTGTCTTCTCCACAAGCTGCCTTCCCAAAATCCAAAATAGAAGGAAAAATATGTACCCAAAAGATATGTAATTTGGAATGACAAAATATACTGTGAAAAGAATAGTGAGAAATGCCACATATATTCCATATGAGCGATAGGCAGACAAAAACTTTTCACCAACTTTACTCAGATATGTTGCTACCCATTTTACTGAAGAAAAAAAGATCAAATGAGATATCAGGACTACACTAACAGAAAAAGTCTGTATTACAACAGTAATTGTTAGTTAAAAAATTATAAATGCATTTAAAAGGAAATATTTTTTGCTACTCAATAAGATGTTGTCAGATTCGATTTATACCACGTTTAGAGTCAAGGGACTGGACAGCTCTTGCTTCAGGTGATGCATAGACCGACAATAATATCGACTTATCTAAACCTGCCTTTAATATGCTGAATCCAAATGGGCGACAAGGAGTACGCTGTACAATAGCAGAAAATGAGAAAAGCATCTTAGAACCATGGTTCTGCACTGCACAAAAGCACACAAGCATGGCAATCTCCATGAATTCTATCACAATGGCATGATCCTTGAGACCTACAGCATAGAAAACAGAATTAAATCAGTTTGAAACATCTATGATAAACTATGGGAATGCTGTTGAGAAATTTCACAAGAGAAAACAAGAAGGAAGAATAATCAACTTTTCTATCACATTTTTCCCCTGAAAGATGCCAATTCTGTATCTTATTAGTTTTGAAGGAATGACGCAAGTACAATTCCCCCCATTATCTTCTACAGAAATTTGGTGTACGAAACTTTCTCCAAAACTTGCATGTGCGCTGATATTCAGTCAAAGGCAAGATGCACCTATTCCATCCTCCTCTCGCGTGAGATTAGCCAGCATGTCCAACCCTTAATTGTTTTATTTTCCAACTACTGACTAACATATCTTCTGACATTATGCCTGGGTGCCAATGTTTCTAGTAAAGCGATTCATCATCCCCCATCAGACGATAGACATGAGATCAACATTAGACAATACCTTCAATTAATTTTATTTAGTCTCATCGACGTGATACAGAGATTGCCAAAAAGCCATTGCGCTCCCAAAAAAGAGAAGCCTAATTCCTGGTGTATATTGATGTGTCCAGAGTGATCATATTGGAGGAAAATGCAACAGTTCCTCCACAACCAAACCTGATACACTGGCAGCTGGACCAAGATTGAAGCCCAAGGGTGTCTGCTACAGGGACAGAGAGAACTTCCTGTTATGTCCAACAAGGTCTAACATCCATCTCCTTTCTCAAGGATGCCGAAGGTTTACAGAACATCAATGATAAGGGACGAAGTATATGGAAGACTCAGCATAACCCATATCCCCGATATGGAATGTCCTCAGCCTTTAAAGTTAGAATAACCCCTTTCTCCTCCCATTTGGTACTTTCTGGATGCCCCAGGCTGCAACGTGCTCTGATAACATCAATAAATACCAGAGACACTGTAGCGAACAGGTATAAAAGAAAAGGGGAAGAAAATTGGAACAGCGGCTCTCATCTCCTTTTATATAAGCCTAATGACCTCCTCAACTTTATAGCGCCAGGGATATGGTAATGCCAAAGAAATCACAACATTTCGGTGTTAGGCTAGCAAGGAGAAAGGATAGATCTGAACAGTGAAAATTGAAGTTCAAGACAAAGAACCAGTACAAGAATTCATAACTACAAGCAAACCCCTTGCTTTTGTAACTTAACAAACTGTTGTCGGGGTGTGCTAGTACACATCACGTGTCTTCCTTATGTACCTCACGTGTCTTTATCACTACATGTGTGTGTGTCTAGAATCTTCTGAGGGGGCTGATATAAATACCAGACATCCTCTCCTTTTGTATGTGTGATTTTAGTACGAATAACATAACTATTTTTCTTTCCTTTGTGCGTTGGTTACTATATAGCACAGAACTTGATTCAAGATTGTACATGATATCATAGCGAATTAAGGCACACACTGTTTTTTTCTTCCTTCTACATTGACCACCTACAGTTACGGTTCTTGCACCATCCCTTCTTCATCTCAATAGAGATTTGCTGAAGAAATACCAGTTGATTCTGGTCATTTTGATAAAAATTTAAAAATAACCTCACCCAAATCACATTTCTTTTCACAGCTCAAAATCTGTTGTCTGACATGTAGACACCCTTAAGTGTGATGTGTGTGAATTGTCAAAACACATGTATGCTTCTGTTCCAACTCAAGGAGAAAGGAGTGAGCTTCTTTTCTTCCGTATGCATAGTGACATTTGGGGACCATGTCTCATTAATGACATTCGTGGAAATAGGTGGTCTGTCACCTTTATAGATGACCACATACATTGTATGTGGGTGCTTCTTTTAAAATAGAAAGTTTGATGTTTGTGGAATCATAATTATTTTTTTTCTATGACTAAAAATCAGTTCAATACTTGTATAAATAAATTCAGATCTGATAATGTTAAAGAATATTTTAGCAAAAGTCTAAATTCTTATTTTCAATTAGAGGGTATCATAAATAAATCCTCTTGTGTATACACTCCACAGCAGAATGGCTTAGTTGAGAGAAAATATTGACATCTTTTAGAAGTCACACAATCAATCTTATTTCAAAGTAATGTACCAAAATTATTTTGGGGAGAAGCTGTTGTTATTAATATATAAGGGCATTTTAGTAATCTTATTGTTAGGGTTAGTCTATATTTAAGGGACAATAGGGTGGGAGAGAGTGAGTTTGGTTATCTGCCGTTCTCCCTTCTGTCCTTGAGACAGAGGTTCCTTCTCTCTCTCTCTTTCTCCATGTATCTCTCTTCTCCTCTAGTCTTATAGTGTCCCCTGGTGCACACTTGCACCTATGAAACCCACATTTCTTCAGGTATCTCTCTTCTCCCTTCCTATATTCTCATGGTGTCCCCTGGTGCATGCCTGCATTTATGAAACCACTTATCTACAGCTGTGTTAATGATTACCTACCTTATCAATTGATTGCCCACTAGAACCTTAGGCTTCAAGAGTCCTTTGGACTCGCTAGTTGAACACTTTTCAAATCATCAGCTTAAAACCATACTAGACCCAAGATGTTTGGTTGTGTTTTCTTCGTTTATCTCTGTAATCAAAATAAAGGGAAACCAAAACCAAGATTACTTAAATGTATCTTCCTTGGATATGATAACAGTCAAACAGGGTATAGATGTTATCATCCTCTTACATTAAAATTTTTCACTTCAATGGATGCATGAATCAGGACCTTATTTTAAAAATCTTTGATTTGATGAATTTTTTTTTTCCAAATCATATTGAGCATCATGTAGAACATTCAACTCCGTCATCTTTAGGACATATGTTTATTCCTATTCAAATTCCTGAAAACCCTCACTATATTCCGAATCTGCTCCCTAAAGAATCTAGATTTGGCAAAGTTTACTCTACGGTAGGGAAATTCATCAGATAATCAAGACAATACAAAATAAGAAGAGGATAGTCCAGCACAATTCACTTCCCATTGCCTTGAGAAAGCGAACCCGAGAATGCACAAGGAAACCATTGTACCCATCAGACAATTTTTTATCTTACAAATGTCTTTCTCCACACTATCTATCCTTCCTTGTCTCAGACAATACTACCATTCCAAAAAATATCCCCAAGGCCCTTTCCAGAAAAGAATGGAAACAAGTCATAGATGATGAAATGAGAGCTTAAGAAAAAAATAAGACTTGGGATCTAGTGAAATCACCAAAGGATAAGAAGACGGTTGTAAATGAGTTTATAGCATGAAGCACAAATCAGATGACTCAATTGAAAGACATAAAGCAAGGTTGGTGGCTAAGGATTATACACAAGTTTATGGAATTGATTATTAGGAAGCTTTGGCACCTGTGGCAAAGACGAATACTATCAGATATTCATTATCTCTAGCAGCATTTTTTAGTTGAGACATCCAATAGTATGATGTTACAAATGCTTTCTTACATGATGATCTCGTTGAAGAAGTTTATATGACCCTTCCACCAAGATATGAGGGTCACCATTCATCCAAAATTGTTTGTAAACTAAAAAAATCTCTCTATGAACTCAAGTAGTCACCTCGAGCCTGGTTTGGATGATTTACAGAGGATACGAAAATATTGAACTATTATCAAAGCAATGGTGATGACTTCTTATTTTTCAAACACTCTACTTCAGGGGGGAGTTACGATTTTCTTAGTTTATGTTGATAATATTATCATCACCGGAAATAATGATGTAGAAATACAAGACTTCAGTAATTGTTTGGTTAGAGAATTTGATATCAAGACATTGGGATGATTCAAATACTTTTTAGGCATTGAAGTTGTCCACTCATCTAATGGTATTTTCATTTCCCAGTGTAAATACCTTATAGATTTATTGACATAAATAGGGCAATCCATGTGTAAACCAGCTAGTACACTCATTGACCCGAATCATCAACTATGCATGGTAGACAAAGAAACTCCTGTTGGCCATGAGATGTATCAACGCCTCATTGGTCAGCTCCTTTATCTGACACGCACTCGACCTGATATCTCATATGCAGTGAGTGTGTTAAGTCAATTTATGCATCAGCCAAAAGAACCTCATCTATATGAAGCATGACAAGTCTTACATTACTTGAAAGGCACACCAGACAGAGGAGTTCTCTATAAACGTAGTGAAAAGGTAGAAGCTGAAATGATTACAGATGCTAATTACGCAAGATCAATAGTTGATCGACGATCAACTTATAGTCATCTCACATTTATTGGAGGAAATCTTGTTATACGAAAGAGTAAAAAATAAATGTGGTTGCTCGTTCAAGTGCTAAAGAAAAATTCATGGCAATTGCCTAGGGTGTATGCGAATTATTATGGGTGAAAAATGTACTTGAATTAAAAATTTCTCTAGCTGGTCCTATGAAGCTCTTTTGTGACAATAAATCTGTCATTAATCTGGTACACAATCCGGTACAGTATGACCATACCAAACATGTAGAAGTCGATAGGCATTTTATCAAGGAAAAGTTGGAGGCGAATCTAATTTGCATGTCATATATTTCAACTCATAATCAATTGGGGGATATGCTCACTAAAGGTCTTTCTGGCACGCAACTGCAGAAGATTACTCCCAAGCTGGGAACGGACGACATCCATGCACCAGCTTGAGGGCCACTGTTGTTGGGATGTGTCTAGTACACAGCACGTGTCTTCATTATGTACAACACGTGTCTTTCTCCATCACTACACGTCTGTGTGTGTCTAGAATCTTCTAAGGGGGCTAATATATATACTAGATTTGTATGTGTTACTTTAGTACGAATAACATAACTATTTTTCTTTCCTTCTCTGTGCATGGGTTACCATACAGCGCACAGAACCTGATTCAAGATTCTACACGAACATCCAGCTCTAAAAAGGGACTAGTTATCTTCCACATATGATCATCATAAACATATGATTCAGAGTGACAGATCATACAACTGAAAATTATTTTTTTTATCTCATACACATCTGCAGATCTGATATAATCTTAAGCAAAAAAAGGAGTCGGTGATCAGAAAGGTTTATGATGCTATGAATACAAGAGTCATGCAATTATACTCAAAACAAATTACAGGGACAACACAAATGAGGCACATAAACCAAGACGGAACGTAGAGATAAGTGAAATAATAGGGTTGCCCAACGCAAAACGAATAAGCTATCAGCTTATTGCTTCATATATTTAAACACGTGGGATTTATCAGACAACTGAATGATAAAAGATTCCATATACGGTTCCCAGTAATAACATTCGATTCTTCTCAGAGAAGACAAATGTAGGATAAAATGGCTAATTGTAAAGGAGTCAGAATCCCACAAAATTAATACCTGACTGTGACAAAATCATCTGAATCAAAGAGCCACATCTCTCCAGCATGTTGGAAATCAGATTAAGCTGAAGGATATAAAGAAGCGTAAAATGTATCTCACAGAAAAGAATAAGAACTTGTCGTATCTTTATGCTAATTGAATGGCTCAAGAGATAAACCATAAAGAAGATACCTGCAGCCAAAATGTATTCAGGATGAAGAGCATCAGTTTGTGGAAAAAAATATAAAATCTGATAATGACAAATGGACATCATTCCTTGAGAAGCCAAAGATCTTAGTATACAAAAACCATCGCCAATAAGAAGCATCGTCAAATCATACCTATATACATATGTAAGCATATGTAGGCGAACACTCTACGGCAAGATCATTTCCATTAGGTAAATTTCTTTAAAAACAAGAAAATTACAACTGAAATGAATGAGGAAAACAAAAACATTTCTGAGGGCAAAGAAAGAATGTTTGTCAAGTCAAATCTCGATCTGATCCATCTTTTTCTTTGATTCTCTGTTCTTGCTGCTGTAATAATAAAAAAAGAAATCGCATGACTCTCATTCAGGAGTATATTACTAGTATCTATTCAATTAAATCTGAAAAACTGGGCATGAGCAGAGACAAGCAGGATGACAACAAAAACTGGGATGGACTGCGCTATCATCCTTTGTGAATGGACAGACTCTCAAAGCTTTATATTCTATCAATCTTGATATGCTCGATGTACTGCGAAAATACCAAAAAATGGAAAGGCTGGTAAAATCGATTAGACGCAAAGTCAAAGTCTATAGGAAAGGGATTTGGAAGAATCTATTCCAGTGGGAATCCGATCTTCATGACGAAAAAATGGGCAACTAGGCATTGACACACATCCAATATATTGATTAACGTGCAAGTTGGGAATAGTGTAGGAGAAGGTTTAGTAGAAGAACAATCTAAGGGTATTTAGCCTGTTAACTTATCAAACTGTTATTTTAGCCCATGAATGATAAGTTCTTAACTCAACAAATTGATTTTTATGATACTAAAGATGACGATTTTTACACGAGCTTATGTTGATTTTATGTCATTTTGTACCATTAGACAATATTTTTAGGGGACCAGTATGTCTTAAAAATGAAACTAATGTAACAAGGGTTCATTCCAGTGAGTCATAGAGCCACCCATGTACAAAATTATACGACATGAGTAACAGCGTCAATTCAGGTATCAAAACAACCACCAACCACGTGTCAACACGTCGGTAAGAAAAACTCAAAGAAGACAAAAAAGAAGGATCAAGCTTTCTATTGAAATAAAGTCTCAAGTCTATTTTCAGCTACAGGGTGCAGTGACAGCTCTCAAGATGTAGTCAAGCTCTTTTCATAAGAGCATGACTACATCTTCATATATCTTTCTCCACCCTATTTCCTCGCCAATTCATTTTTGGTTTGTCAGGCCTCACAACATTAATATCAGGACAAAATTAGACAATCAAAACTTAAATTGTGTTTTTTTAAGGGTTCATTTGAGTTTCTTCCATTTGTATCAAGAAACTGCAGACCAAGTCATGTTACTGATTAGATGAGGATGCTCACATGAGAGAAAGTACAAGAGACAACATTATAGAAAGGCGCGTGCTGATGTCATGAGAACGAATACATCCTATCAAATAAGCATTGACTTAAGGATTGGAAGTCAATATCCTTGGAGATTACCACTGGTTATCCAACCAGAAGCGAGTACAAAGTGTTTCATATTCTCTTAAGACAAAAATCACACCTAACTACATAAGATTGTAAGGTTTAAAGAAATGCAATAAATATAAAGGCAAAATGCCCCTAGAACTAAGCATGATATAAAATATTGATCGATTCCACTACAGATTGGGAAATTTCGATTGAGGTTTACTATCCACTTGCGAAACATAGATTAAAATTTCAAACTTAATTGAGATGAAACTAGTTCTCATTACATGCAACTAATTTCATGTGCATACTTGTGAGTAATTTCACTAAGTTTGAACAAAATCTGTACATTTGATATAAATAGAGTTTACAGATATAGGCGTTTATGTAACATAGCTAGTGTAATAACCGCCATGTTTATTCCGTTGGAATTCAAATGGCACCAGGGAGTAAGGTAACGGCCATCAGATCTGCATGAGAAATTACTCTAGTTGGATGGGATAGTTGACGTAGTAAAGCCTGATTTCCCCAAAATATGTACGCTTAGCACTTAACATGTCCTACAGCAGCAGTCACCTTATTGAGCTGTCAACCACCAGAAGGATTTAATACGAGCCATTATCTAATCATACAGCATTCGATTCTCATTAACATTACAGTTTCACAAAGGAGCCACCATAGGGAACAAACAGAATTATCCAGAACCAAGATACGTTCTAGTTCCTAGTCCCAATTCTGACAAAGAATTTGCCAGATCTGATCCAAGAGAAAAAAGAAATGAAAAGTGACTCTCGCCAACAATACCAAAAAAAAACACTTTAGTGTCACCTAAGGGCCTAGGTATCTGATGTAGTTCCCTTAGTCACATATGTACGGAGGAAGAAAAAGAAAAACCGTCAGTTCAAGAACTAGATAACTGATTAGGGAGGTAACTTCACCTTCCTTATGACCAGAGACTATATAAATAAGCCCTCTCACTTAGGAGAGGGGGGGGAATCGTCTGTGGGTGGCCTGTGCTGCATTCGGCAAGGCAAAAGTGAGAGTATCCTCGTCTACTCACTGTTCTTTTTTTTCCTGTTCATTCTTCTTCTTCTCTGTTTCACAATCCTCAGATCTGGTGATTCCGATCTGAGAAGTGTATCCCAATACGATTGAATACTACCATTTCTTTCACACATAGCAAGGATTATATCAGTGTCCCAAGAGGAGACTTAGGATCATGTTGGTGCCTACACGGCTAAGAATTGACTAATAAAGGGTTCTCAAACATGAAGAAAAAAACTTAATCAGATGTAACAAGGATATATCTAAATTTCAGCTTCTTTCTATGGCATCTAAACAGTCAGTTCTAAGGAATAAATTATTTCAATATGAATGTGAGACTAGGATAAAATGGAATGGAGAAAAATCATACAGATACTTGGCAGTAGCTGGACATAATTTCCTTAATCTAGGGTATCTCTTCGTGCACATCAGCCGTGAAGAGTAAATTAATTATTTAAAAAACCGGATGACACCTTGCATAATAGAAAACAGTAGTTTATGCTAGGTAGGAAGTGACAATAAAAATCAGAGAAGGTTCATTTTCCCTCCCCTCTTTTCGTATGGGACGAAAGCAATGGTGCTTTATATCTGATCCTCTATAATCGAAAACAGTTTTAGATAAGTAGTTAATCATTGAAAAAAAAAAACTAATTACGTTAGCTTAAAAATATAATTTATTAACAAGTTGTCCGTACAGACATTGAATTTGGAAAAACTCACTCGGATCTGACAACTTATTATCTTGTCTGCCTAGTGCAACATAAATTAAATCATTCTGCAAACACGCTGTCAGCCACAAGATGGTATCTTTCCAATGTCTGTCAAGAACGATGAAGTTAATCCTACATTAAATGTACTTATTTAAAAATTGCCCCTTCAGAGAAGGTTCAATTTTCTATGGGTCGAATCACATTAAGCTCTCTGAAGTTAAAATTCTAAACGGTGATGTATTCCTTTTCACTTATTACCTGGCCTCTTGGTAAGTAAATAAATCAAGTAAGCAGTATGAAAGAACAAAATAATTTTTTATCTTTAAATACCACACTCCCACCTCCTATTTTTCCAAAAATTGGTTGGATCGTCAAAGAGCGACATTTAATCAAAAAATTGTGAGACATCTCACGTATCAAGAAAAATGGGAAAATATTACAACACTCCAAGCGCTAAATATATTCACCAATTATTTGTCCTTTGTGTTCCATTGACCCCATTCCTCCATTAGACAGATATAGAACTGTCTTGAACATATGCACAACAATTTAGCTAATTCTAGATTCTTCACGTTAAACCAGATAACCCAAATTATTTAACAACACATTCCAAGAAAATAACTTTTTTTGGTATTTTGCCTGTGAACTCTGAATGATTATTTGAGTAAACACTTTTGAAAGTTTAGCTTATTCCAATGTAAATCAGGAAAAAATAGATGGTCAAATAAAATGCATTATCAGATCAACATGCAACAGCAGAACAAATTTCTAAAGATAACTGAAAGCTTTGCGAAAGACAAACTGAGTAGATTCCACGTACCATAAACAGCATGAATAAAACCAGGCTTCAAAGCTAGAAGAAATATCAGAGTAAGTGTAATGGGACGAGAGATTTTGCGAAGTCCCCAAGCTAATGTTGCTATAATCAATACCTTGACATCTTCTTTCTCTGTACCCAAGGAGACGACAAGGATCACATATATTCTATTTCTGAATTAAAGAAGCGATATTATCAAAAAAATATAAAAAAATATGTGCATGAATTCATGTGTGAGGATTATTCTCTTCACACATTGAAGATAATGATAGCATCCCCAGTAAAAAAATAAAAAAGAGACCAAAACTGAGAAGCTATTAGATCAAAGTTAGAGAGTCAAGAAAATTAATGAAAATTAATTATACATTCATCTTATAACTTTTATTGTATCACTGTAAACATCGCTGGACTTCTTGAGTAGTCATTCTCACCTTCAGGAACATTTTCATCAGTTGAGGATTGCTCATCTTCATACGATATGCACAAGAAAACAGAATTATTCACAAGGTTACCCATGGCTACCAGAATGCCAAGACAAAACTGTGCAAGTAAAAAGAATCCAGGAATCGAATAGTGCCAGAAACCAATTGTTTCCCAAATCTCCATGTCCTGAAATTTTGTAAAATCTGGTTAAATTAATCAGAGATAAGAAAAGGTTCCATAACAAATAGAAAGTACCTTTGAGAGTTTCCTGTTAAGGAATGTGAATGCCACATTGAATACGTATGTGCAAGCCGCCCAGAAGAGAATGAATACGAGAAGTAATCCATTTAACCGATGCAAGTCAAATAAGGAGGGAAACGCATATAAAATATAACCAACATAGGCTAGCAAACCAAAAGCACATATACTTGCAAAATTGAAGCTCCAAAATGCAAGAGCAAGCAACAACACCTGTCATGTTCACCACTGAAAGTTAAACACTTGAGCAAAGGATGAACAGTGCTAGAGTATACAGATCATCCAGAATAGTTAATAAAAATTCAGTAAACTCATAAGAAAAATGTCTCTCATATTTGATATCGTCACCATTCAGTCATAGCTGAAACATACTAAATATCCAACCCACTACATGGGAATTTTCCATTTTATAGGTTTACACCAAAATACCAAAAGGATACTCCTATACAATTATTTCTTCATCAGGCTAATTTTGAATCACCAGCAAAGTCGTTTCTTCTGTAAATAAAGAACCTCTATACAATTAAGTCAGATGGGGAATATGTGCTACAACTTGGACCTAGTTGACGAGACACATAATCCGGAGGATAGACGTGTCAAATAGTTTTTTAGGATTTGATTATTATGCTTCTAGAACCTTCTGAGGTCTAGTAGAAATACCAGTCCCTCTTACGTTGTAATTTGTGTGTTCATTTTCGAAGAAGAGAACATCCTTCTCCACGGGCTCTGGAGTTTCTACGCAACACACCAGCCTGATTTTACCTTCAACAAAACTCTGTAGCCTAGATTTTCTGGGCCATTCTTCAGCCTAAACTTCAACAAAGAGAAGACAAAATTTAACAAATAGTCTCAGTGAGCTCCACTCTACCTCCTCTCTTTTCTCTTGCCCTCTTCATTGTCTTGAATTTCTGACGACCTATGATAATGATCCGAATGGCGTGAATCATCTATTCCTTCTGCTTCATCAATACAGTATGGAGGGTTATTTACTGGTTTCAGGCATATTGGATGGCAGGCAAAGTCTGCAATCCAAGGGAAGATTTTAAATTCTTATGAAAATAAATATCTTTGGCACGTAGGCCATTTATGCATATGTGAACATCTATTCAAAATAGCTGATGGCTAAAGGTATTGGGCCGTCCAACCCAAAACCAATTAGCTTCAGGCATTGTGCAAAAGAAAGACGATTATCCACCGTTAGTCAGTAATGTGGGTCGGCTTGGATTACTAAGTGTTGTTCGCCTAGGAGGGCGCGTTTTTTATCAGAGGCCTGTGATTTAGTTTTTGATGCAGCAAGTAAAGGAAAACACTTTTTGATCGTTGGGACCAAAAATAAAGCAGCTGATTTGTGAGATCATTAACATGGTTAAAGCTAAACTGCTTGAAGTCCAAGCACAACAAACATGGTATTCTTTCTACCACTATGTTAGTATTAAGATGGTTTAAAAATAAAAAATACATGGCAGCACGCTTTGGGATGCGGAGGAGCTTTTGTCACCCAGCTCCTTAACATAATGCAGACGGACTGTGGGGAACCATAGCATGGGGGGGTCCTAGTCCTTTTGCCACCGCAAGGCTGGCTAATCGTACGCAGCAGGAGCATGCTGTCTACTAATAATCATTTTCTAATATCATGCAAGAATCGTTAGATTGCTCAACTATTATGCTAACTTTTCATATCAATACAAGACAATTCTAAAAATACAATGTAATTAGTTAATACTATGTAATGTTTTCTAAAAGTCTGGGACCTACATATGTACACAACAGCAATGCTTTGGTATACATCAACATTTGATGACTGATAATTATGTGCATATGGAATATTTTCGTTTACAAGGTTATCCATAAATTTGTAGAATAAAATCGTTTGAATAAAATCTGACAGTTTCTTTCAGCAATCTTAATCGCAATTTATGGAGAAAAACAGAGCCTTATTTAATTACAGATCAGGACTCCAGTCTACAACTATTATAAGATGTTCACATCTGGTTTGCAGATCTCGGAAAACATAGTCAAACAAGGGAAATGCCCCGGTAGGCCCTTTGCTAAACACAGATAGATGGAATAAAAATTTATAACAACGGTGATGCCATCAAAAACAAAGGACCTGTACTGAAAGAATCCATGTCTATGATCAACAACAATTGCATCAACAGCACCGTAAAACCTTTCTATCGATCTATATTTAGTTAGGATCAGCAGGATTGGACATAAGCGATTTAAATATAGCCTTCTAAACATTGTTTAGTCTAATAAAACCCTTTTGTTACAGACCAGTTGCTATGAATGGAAGGCTTACTTAGAAAAAACATCTACTGGGAAGGCTCTGAAGAAAAATGATTACAAAATAAATTGAGATACAAAAGATATCATATGCGGCACCCACCGGAAATCCATAAGTGAAAAAGTTAATACTAAAATTCCGAAATACTGATCTCTGCAGCAGGACGTTTGTATGCCTCATTCCAGACCTGAAAGCATTAAAAAAACTTTAAAAGCTGAAATATATATATGAAATAGAAAATATGCAACAGAGAACGTCTACTAGTTAAAGTGAAGATTCAATTAAATTGGAAAAATGATGTAAACGGATAAAGACTGTCAATAAATTCCACCAATATTATGACAAGAGAACAAGTATCATGATCGATAAGCTTGAAACATGCATGGGATCTTATAATATGAGATAGTGCATAGGTTCGGGCAGACAGAGATTTCCTTTGGACCAGGTTTCTACCAAAGTACATAAATATATGCTAAATTATTAAAATTTTGCTACATTATAGCATGCTCTAAAGAGCAGAAATCTCTCTTATATAACAACAACAAATTAGTAGGTTAACTTTTTACATGAAACAAGGATAATTCTAAAAAAACGATTAAATAATTCTCTGAGACATGGAAAAGTAAAATTTTGACAATTTATCGGTGAAGATTCTTGCTTCTATCATTCATGTCATTACTAACCATCCAATACAGTCGTAGATTAAATTACTTATTATTCCAATCATTGTATAAATTTTATACCAGCAAAAAACTGCGATTTGTGGTTCAACATTCTCCGCAAAAACAGCATGGTACAATGGACACTGCCACCTTTGGCAGTGAAATATTTCTACAGTATTTTACGCTTGAAATAAACAATTACAAAGAATTGATCTGAAAGACAAAAGGACATCTCCAAGTACTTTCAACGTGAAAATCAAACGAAAAGAAAAAAGTGGAAATTCTAGCAATCAATAGAAATTCACAGTTTGTAAGCCTTTGTTTTGAGACGTAATCCTAGGTTATAATGCTCAAATGGCTGTATTGGTTCCTGTCATTGTTGACAAGTCTCATTAACCAAAAAAGACTGCCAATTGCATGAAACAGGAAACACAATGAAAGTTTTGGTCATTTGCAGATAAACTCGTGTGGGAGCATTTTATACCACCTCATAAAGTGTAAACCACAATGGAGAAAATCAATTGTATTTATGATAAAATAATACAGCAAACTTGGAAAAGTGCAAGAGCCTGGTATAAAATGATATCAAGGACAACTGGGTCTGGTAACAAAACAAAAAAGGCTTGATATCTCATTTTGTTTGCTCATTTTGTTTTTGTTTTTGATACCAGACCCAGTTGTATTAATGATATCAATGACAGCTGGGTCTGGTATCAAAACAAAAACAAAATGAGCAAGAGCCTGGTTTTAGACTATCTCGAGTGTTCTACGTATACATAGCTGTGTTATTTGATACTAATTATTAGGTTCACACTAATGTAACTTTTTAAGATATTGGGCAATAGAGTCGTCTACTTCAGCTCACTCGTCAGGAAGACAACTTGATAATGAGTTCGTAGCCAAAGGATCCTGTTGGGTCTAGGGAAACATCCCAAACAGTTAAAGTCATCATCCAGTCTGGGATATTGACCACATTATTCATCTTATTAAGAAGAAACGTTTGGGACAAGTTTCTGATACTTCAACTTGCCATAAATATTTTATAGGGAATTTTTCCTTTCTCAAAAAATATTATGACATCACACCTCAATGAACTTTTCTCAGTCTCATCTCCTTCCTGAAAAAATTTTCGTTTTTCCTCTTGAACCAAAACATAAGATAAGAATCAACTAAATGACATCAAATTACTTAAATACGTTCCATTTTGAAAATAGTCCACTAAAGCCGCTCAGATTCTGGAATCGTCTTTCTAAGTGCATTTGATTATGAAGAAAAATTCCACAAATAAGCAGCAAACAAGAAACCTTTTTCCTTTTTGCGATTCATATAAATGTTCCTACCATGATGGATAACAACATAATCATACAATCAAGGTTAAGACAAAACCATGTGCCTTAAGTTTGTATCTATACCATAAATTGCAAAATCGTAAACGGTATCTTATTGGCATCCCCCTTTTATATCTAAAAAATAAAATATGCAGAAGGATGACGCATAACTAGTGTACTTTGTTACCACATCAAAAACCATTTATTTATTTCACCGCGAATTGAAAAACCGCATGCACGTTGAATGAAATAAAACTAGAGTCATGTTGGAAGCCATTATTAATAGATGGTGAAAGAAAAGTCTACTCGTGAGATAACGGCCATGGTATCAAACAAACGAAGCATATGAACTCTGCAGTTTCAATTATCTAATATGATTGCATAGAAAAAAAAGAGAAATCTCGACTTTAGGGAACCTTTACAAGAAATAAAAGGAAACAGTTACCTGAATTCCCTGACAAAAAATGTATGATTTAATGGCAAAAGGTGCTCCGTCATACTGCCATCTTGCATTGACATAGCAGCTTCAATTTCTTCTAGTTCGGTTTTTATAGAAGAAAGCTAAATTCAGAATAAAAAACAGATATATTAGTACATATAAATAATCAAGGTAATAAGTGTTCTCCAGAAGTCTGTAAAGAAGAATCAGCAAAGAGGAATAACACAAACTGAACGCCACAGAACCATATTTCAGGTTAACCAGCTAAACGAACAAAATCAATAGAGAAACCAAAGCAGTAGCCACATTGCAATAAATCGTATAAGTTCAGTTATATTGACATTTTATCATAAATTGAATTCCTCAGCTGTTTTCAAGCTATAAGAAGATTAACTAGACCATTAACTCACAATTTTACTCAGAGACATGACCATATCCAAATCAAATTCTCCATCATATACAGAGCATCTTAAGCATAAAAAATCATTTTAATTTCGTAGAAGACTAAGATCTATCATCTTACAAAATACAACCCTTGTTGCTTTAGATGGTTGTAGCCCAATTGTCCCGACAATGGGCTTTTAATCAGACCAGACACTCTCAAAGATATAAAGGTTTTCGGGTACAGTTTTTTACATTACGCTTTTGGAAAATTTGTAGTGAATTCATATATTTCTATTCAACGCAGTTTTGCTCAAGTGCCAGCATATTATTCTTTCTTTCCCTGGTCCAATTAGCCAGCTCATGTAATATATGAGAGCCTTTTGTTGCGCCTAAGAATCAAATAAATAAATTTGGTCAAGAGCCATGGTTAGTTAACGCATAGTAACACAGAAAATAGAGTCTATTTTTGCAATTGGATATGAAGAGATTAAGTTTGTTCGATGAGAAACCATAAGTTCTAAGACAATGCTCTAATGATTTTCAACAAAATAAAGTCTATTCTGAAGGATTCATACCATGAAAAAGAAAACCACAAGAGAAAGACAAGAGGAAATCTCCATCCACTCTGTGGTCGTCAATATCTTATTTAAGCCGATGAAATCACCAATTGTAGTGATAATCTTTGGAAACTCAACAGGCAGCTGGTAAATATATAGGATGAGAATGTTGAAGCAAGCATACGTGAGCAGAGGTCGCCACCACCTTTATGACCACAGGTAAATTGTCATAAACTTCCCGAATATGTACGCACAAACTAGTTGCATATCAATGAACGTTTACTATCCAATTTACCTTCAACACAAATATGCCAATTAAAAAAGCTTTTTCTCCCTGTCAAGGTTAATTAATCTCTATCACACGAAGACTGCATTGAGATCAAAAATCGCTTCCAAAAACAGATATTTGAAAAATTGTTTTAAATCCAAAAATTTTCAAACACAACAGAACCTGCTTCAATCATATTATCAGAGTTCATGGACAAACCCAAAGCAATGAACTTATCCTTCAAAAACTGTTAAGAAATGTTGGAAAGTAGTGAGGACTATTTGGGCTCTTAGACCTTCAACCCACTTGGACCACCTCTGGGCCCACTAAGCCTGTATCATTTATAGCTCTACCTTAGGGAGAGCCTAATGTCTTATAGGGGATTTTCCTGCTCCATCATTTCTCTCCTCTATCAGAGGATCTAGAGATACTTGATCTTGTTTCATCCTCAATGAAATTAATGAATTCTTCAACACTAGCCTATTGAGTCTATCATACTTTCGAAGCCATTAAAGCCTCCGGGCATAACGTTCTTTTCCTTGGAAATTCATCCATCTGATTTCTGCAATTCATAAACTGGATTTCCCCTAAAAAGTAGATTCAGTAAAAAGATAAGAACAACTGATCCATCTCCAGGTAGAATCTGTGAGCATGTTGGTCAATCAGGGATCGGATGTAGATGGCCATCAAGCATTTACTATCCTTTTGCCCAACACCAATGGGCTAGAATTGCCATTTTCATCCTACAAACATGTGACTGTCATTGAACTTATTGCTAGAGGTGACACAAGCATGTTACTGCTATCTCGACTTGTTAACAACTGAATTATTGGCAGTAGTAGACCATATGACAATAAGTTTATTCGGTACATTACTGAGAAAATCAGACTCATAGACCCATTGCCGATGGCCTTTTCGTAAATTTAAAGCATCAATAGATCCATTTTCACAAAGAGCCCGTAGACGATTTCATTGTAATCTGTCATCTGATATATTTATATTATTTACGTGAACTTTTTTCAGTTATTTAATTTTAAATTTCCGGTTATGCTACTTAAATAGTGACATTATGACCCAATCTAGTATAGAAGCCAACTCCAAGCTGCATTATGAGGCACATCTAATTTTGCTCCAATTTATCTCTCATTCGTGCAAGTTATGGAACATAATTCTGTTTTCACTAGAGAATAATTCGGTAGATATAGATCTATGACCTTATTGCATTATGTTTAAAGAACTACAAAATTTAATTCCCATGTTTGCCACTTATTCACATTCGATATCCATTATTATTATTACAAAAACTAGCTTTTGTTATGAACAAGGATATCGATGGCTGTTCGTACAACCTGACTAAGCATAATTTTAATATCCTCTTTTATTCTCTTTCAACTTATAATAGTTTTTTCGTTAGAAGATTTATTTTGGCCATTACTAGCATAATTGTTGATTTCTATGTAAACGATCATAAAAACAGTTTTTTCTTTTGCTAGTGCTATACAGTTTTTCATTTAAATTCAGCTATCCAAACATTGCCTGCAGAACCACAATCACTTCGCAATTTAGAAATGTAAATGCGAGCATGACACCAGTCCATGGCCTCGAAGCCTCATTTAAAAGAGTGCAAAAACCATTGAAATTAATAGTGCCCATTGTAATGCTTACCGGAACAAACCAAGAAAGTTGCTCGTTAAAGACCAATCAACGAGGCCAACACAACTGCAGATAAAGAAAGGGAGAGAAGCCCACGAGGGATGGCTGATTCCCACAACAAGCTGAAGCGGTGGCAAGAATAAGCAGCAGGCAACCTTTACATGGGAACCTTCAAGATGGTAGTTCGAAACAAGTCAAAAATTTAACTAACACCTAAAATTCCCCATATGAACTTCACAATAAAGATAAATATGCACCGGTTAGTATAACTAGGATGCTCTCCAACCTACACAACTTAATAAATACCTTGAATTTGGTCAATAATGTACCTAATTTTATACAAACTTTGAAAGTGGACAGTACTACACATACTATAAATATGAAAGGAAAATGACAACCGAATTCCATCACTGATAATGCACCAAGGATTAAGTTGTAGGAACAACTGTTGCAAATCAATGGAAGATGTTGCAAACTGGTACATAGAAATCTTAAACACTCTTAACCAATACGGGATATCAAAGATGACAGTGAGATAGAGAACTTAACCAATTTCTCTGCAGAGAGGAACCCAACTGAACATCATCCAAGTAATTAACTTTTGTGGTCTAACTCAAAGATGATTTTTATTTATCTTTACCGGATGGATTTATAGTGTCTTCTGAATAGAAAGATTGTTACCAAAGATTGGAAAGCACATGCTTGACCACACTGGGTAAGGCAACAAGTACAGTTTCTTGAAGATGAATATTAATAGAAAAACAAATGAATCTTCGAATAAAAGGTGTTTGAAAACATAAGAGTATTTTTGAAAAATTAATGTTAAGGTTTGTCCTTATTTAATGGATAGTGATTTAGAGAGAAAAGTGAGGAGTCTTCCACCGCTCTTTCTCCTCTGTCCTCAGAGGTTCCTACATTTTCCAACATGGTATCAGAACAGGTTTAGGGTTTCAAACCCTCCACTAGCACTGTCACATAATGATGCCACTGTCACTGACATCCTCCACTGCTACCTACTGAAGCGCTTGACGTCATGCTTTTATCTGGGTGAGGTCTTCGGCCTTTGCCTGCTCTCGCAGATGTCTTCCACCACCATCTACTAGCACTATTGGCGCCGTGCCCTTTTTTCCAGCATGGTTTTCATGGGCCTCTGCTACCATTGTCCCTATTATTGTTACAGCCATTGCCATTGCTCTAAGGTTTATCTCTTGTCCTCAGTCCATTGTCACCACTGTCAAAGTCTTTCTACATGTCGACACTAGCAAAAGCTTCCCCATTTAAACTGCATGCAGCAGTAGTCTTTGGAGCTGCGTATGTTGACACCAGCAAAAGAAGGTTCTCCATTTTAGCTGCACGCAGTGGCAGTCTTTGGAGCGACATATGTCAGCACTAATAGAAGAAAGCTCCCCATTTGAATTGCATGCAGTGGTAGTCTTTAAAGCGATGCACATTTATCACTTGTAGAGGAAAGTTTCCTATTTGAACTATACACAGTGACACTCTTTCCAACAATACATGTCAGTGCTAGCAGGAGAGAGTTCCTCATTTGAACTACACACAGCAATAGTTTTTGAAGCAATGCATGTCCGCACCAGTAGGGAAAAGTTCCTCATCTGAATTGCACCCAGCGACAATGTTTGAAGTGGCATGGGAATTGTTGTAAAAGAGCCATCATAGACTGTTAATAATATTTTCTGCAACAACCTAGTCAAGATGAATTTTTCCAAAGCTCATCTTGAGAGAGTATTAGAATATATAAGATTATTTTGGGAAAAAAGGATTTTAGGATTTGTCCTTATTTAAGGGATAGTGGGTTAGAGAGAAAAGTGAGGAGTCTTCTACCACTCTTCCCCTGTCTTCTCGGACAGGTTCCCTCTCTCTCCCTATATCTCTGCCTCTATTTTCCTATGTAGTTTTCTATGTTTTCCAACAAAAGGCATTTAATGAGAGATGTGGGAAACAAAGAAGGGTAAGTATAGGCACAACAACAAAGGGTGAATCAGTCATGACAAGAAAAATACAGAAACAAAGAAGGCTGGAGCAATAATTGCAATAATTGATCCTACGGGGACGTATGAAACAATGCATAGGAAAGACTAGGATTGATTACCCAAACAGAGAAAGGAACTTGATGCCTTCGAAGAAGCAGGGATTCTTAGTATGGGAAACAAACAATATAGGGAGCATTTAAGGGAATTTCGGGAAGTTACTTACAAGGGAGTCTACTAGAACCAAAGATTAAAGGACTGATGGGGGACAGAGGGGACACATACCGCAGATTTTCAATGGAAGGCACGTAGAAACAAAATAGAATGTCTGATGAATGGGAAACATGTCAAACCTGGGTGGTGCGATAAAGGAACACAGAGTGCAGTATTATTGGAAACACTTCACAGTAGGGGGGAACTTCATTAGTAGAAGATGTAATGCCCAAAATACCAAACGAAGACCATGGAGATATCTAGAGTTCTACAGATGAAGAAGAAAGTGATGATACTTTTGCATGAAGAACAACAATTAGGCAGAAGTGAGTAATTGGCTGACATCATTCGAAAGTATTATTGAAGAACAATAGTGAGTTTTACAACCTAGTATTGCCAATGATGCTTTTGGTGGACCTACCATGAAAAAAATTTGGTGATGACAAATGTTAAGTTATACCTCCTGAGAAATGCCCAAAAACTGTCCATCTAATTTTCTTTTTAATAGCTACTGAATATACAGTACTATCCACTTTAAAAGATGTATCGTGTCAGTGAGAGTTAGCCAGAAAAATGGTTCACAGCATACAATCTTTGCAAGGTGACCAATAGACTTCAATTCGTCGTCTTTATTGGGGTGAACTTAATGCTACTGATTTGTTGAGTAGACTGGCTTACTTATTGGTTCATTCAAAGTCGACTTCGGTCTCTGATCTTTCAATGTTGTAAGTCAACATTTCTGTGATGTCACTCGTGCATGCCCTCCTTTGTGTGTGGTTAAAAACCGTGTCTAAAATGGAGCCTAATTGAAGCTAGTATTAAAATCATAGAATGGAAAAAAGGAAAATGGGCGGGAGATGGATGGGGAGTCTTGCTCAGTAAAAAGAGTTGCAGATTCGTAGAACGGAACAAGATTCCGTAGAATTTCGGGGATGAAAAAAGCATTGGCAGCACATCAGTAGCACATCAGTACACTTTTGAACCTCAATACAGTAATTTCAATGTAGCAAAAAGCAGATGTTATTCAAGAGGATTTTCTTTCGACGAGGAATTTACACATCCAATGCGGACCGCTTCAGAATTCGAAAGCAGATCCAACTTCACCATCCATCCAGAAGGGCTAAAATTTCACATGCTAAGCATCCCTCATACCCTTAAAAATCTGGTGAAATGAAACAAATCTGTAATATCCTTCAGATCAAATATTTTCCCAAGTAAATTACTGCAATTTTCTTTCCTTCGAATTCGGTTTTGTTGATTTCACCCATCGCATGGTAGAAAACCCTGCTCTTTTTTGGTCTTCTGCTCGGTACTTAGTACGTTATTGCTTTTTTAGCATAATAGTGGCATAAACCACGTCATTAAAAAAATGTAATTGGACACAACAAAAGTAGGCTTTCACAAAGAGAGTTCATCTTCCAGCTCATTGAAAATAAGGTACCTTTCCACGGTCCTGTCATTCTCCTAACCTACATTTTTTATCTAGCCTTTCAGCTCCAACATTAGGCGAGTCCACATATTCCTGTAGCTTCATCCATCTCCCCCTTCTTGTCCATCATATTCACAACCTACCCCCTTTCACATGGCTCGATTAGTTGGCTCTGGCTTTTGCTGCACAAATTCATAAGTCCCAAAACTTAAACTATCTAGATTTATCCTAAGACTCACCCCCGTCTAGTAGCAATAGTCTTGAGTCTTATTTCCCATACTAATGCTAAGTGCAAACTGTGAAAATGCAAACCTCCAAATGCGCAGAGGTGACACCAACCAACCCCAAAACTCATCCATCCGTTTTATCTATGTCGATTTCTTATGAACAAATAATAGCCAATTCTCAAACTCACTGATTCTTATGTTTTCTGACAGATACGTTACAGGGTATCCTTGATCACCATAGTCTTAAACTTCTGGCTTTTGAATGACATAAAAAGGTAGGATTCAGCCAATCAGAATCTTTAGTGGTCACATAAAATTTTGAAACATCAATGACTCATACTGCGCAGTTTGAACTTTTATAACAATTGTAGAGTTTTTTATAGATTAAAAATTAATGTCACTCCGATTTAGTCTCCCTTTAATCATTGGTCTCCAGCACACATTTCCATAATTTGCCATCATGAGATCTCTACCGTCCTCCAACTGATTTCCAGTTTCAAGGCACATTCTATAATAAGGGTCAAAACGAGACTTTTGTGCCAAAGTCTTCAAACCAACATGGTTTCTTGTTTTTCCTTCATTCCTTTTCTTTTTTACTCATCCTTAGCTATTTTCTTCTTCCCTATCACAGTCTTTCCATGCAATCTGCATAAGGCTCAGTCTCTTAACCCAGCAGCCATTCCTGGGATGATCACCTGCAAGGCAAGTTACATTACCACCGGGGGTAGGACATGATGGGCCAGTTTTTTCTTTTCTGGTATTACCATCTGGGTGTGTATTTTGTATGGGCGGATCACCGGTTTTCGGGTGATCTTCTGGTTCTTTTCAAAAAAAAAAAACTACTTGCCTTTGTGTTCCTACTATCCTTTGCCAATCATCAACAGGTAAATGAAAGAATATGGTAATATAGAAAAATCTGTCCACAAATAAATAGACATCAACAGATAACTGAAAGAAAAATATGGTTCCAAAGAAAAACGAATAGAGATGTTGCAATGTTTTGTATAGCATTCTCTTTCTAGTACATAAAAATGTCACAATATGATTTGCTTTGCTTTCGTAATTAAAAGAACCAGCAACATAGATAAGATTACAACTAAATCAACATATTAGTTATGATAACCTTTATGCTTGTAAATGTCTATGATTCAAACAATCAGCAGGACTGTGAAGTTTAGAATCGTATTATACATCCACGCAGCACTAAATACAATTCAAATCATAAGCAAGCAAGGAAACGTCGAATTATGACCAAGTCAAAATATCCAACAAAGATTCCGGCATACAAACCTAGTCTCTCCATTGATGAGGAGAGGTTCCACCAGATGGAACCTTGACGCTGCATAAAAGTCCCACAGACTTCTAAAATGCTAACCAAAGCAATGGCCAATTGCATGACCAGGAAATAGATGATGGAACTCGAACGCCATGGTCGAACACTGAAACACTTAACAGCTTTACGTCAATAAAATAATCCTTATCGCTGATTTAAGAAAATTAAATTAAAAAAATGCGTAAAAATCAACTTCGATGAAGAATATTTCCTCTGTTCCTTGTTCATCCCTGAAAAAACTCATTTGTGCATATTTTTTTGGATTTCTAATCAGAGGAGCCACAAACTGACATTGTCAGTGTTAGCTTTGTTCATTTTCTGATTTTGCTACACCCAAGCTCATAACAGAAGTTCTATACATTTCCCCTCGAAATGATGGTAAAACTATTTTAAATACGTTCAAAACAAAATGGCTGATATAAGTCCTCTTAAGAGTAAAAGGTTAATAAATAGGGCTTTTTCTTGGTATCAGAGTTCAGCATCAGAAAAAACTATTTAGGATACAGGGTCTGGGGACACAACCCCATAAAATTTGATACCCTGCATTAATCTTCCCCACAGAATTTTGTCAACTTCAGTTTTATGCTTACAGTTTTTATGACTTCTTGTGTCCAAAGAGGAGATCAGAAAACAATATTTCTCCTTCACCCCTTAAATGTAACCAGGTCCCTAATATTCCAAGCACTTTTTGTGCCGGCCATCCCAGCCAAAAAAAATGGCATTAAAGTGGAGAGTATCGACGAGTATAAATAGTAATTTCATTCATTATAAATGCAGGTTTAATGACATATGATAACGAGAACACACACAGAAACAACAAAGGTAAGGGAGGCATGGGCATGAAAAGATGATGAAAGACAAACAAATGAGAGATAGAAACACTTCAGCCTTACCTCACAAACCCAACAAAGGGCGCCCACCAAGCAGTTGTTGCACTCCAACTTTCACCCATCACAAGCCAAATAATTTGAAATGTGATATTTGCCAATATTGCAAGGAGAGAGAAAATGATTATGCAGTACATCAGCAGAGAATGTCGATGCAGCCGGTAACCTAACATGTAACAATAAAAATTGCATAAATACATCAATGAATTTTGATTATGTTAGGCTGAAATATGAGATTAGGATGCCAACTAAAACATTACAAGATACGTGCAAAGATGAAAGTTGTATCAATAAATGCAAGATGTGCTTCAAAATAAAATACAAGACGTTTTTACTTTTATTCATCCGCACAGAGAAAAAAAATCCGCAGAAGCCTGATTAAAAACTAGGAGAAAAAATGGGAGCATATTAGGCCATCAACTTAGACGATCTAACACTGTAATCATGCCTTTTTCTGAACGTGGCATAAACCACTTCAGCATCAATGAAGGCAAATATAACAAAAGAAAACTTTTGACTATGGACCACAAAATCATACAGCCAGCAGCATGTTCAAAACTACCCAAAGCTACGATGTCTCAACTACAGAGTACCAAAAATTCTCTTTCTCTGAGAATTCTAAGTTGGATAAATGAATCATCGTCATGGCAAAATTGGCTTTGCCAAATTGATCAATCCAAATCAAGATAGGCATCCCTTTGATAGGGTTATAACGGGGCAAGGCTCATGAACCCCTCCTCATGACACTTGCCACGGGTTTTCTTTAAAAAAGTAAATACCGAAGGAGTGGGGGTGGGGAGACAACTTTGCATGGAGGAATCCTGCCACGTGGGGGGCAGAGGGAGCCCAAACTGACAGAGGGGTAGGCCCAGGAGTCAATTTCTTCAAAGAGTCAACCTTGCCCAGATAAACATCAGGCAAGGCTGATCTTATTTTCGTTTTCATGCTGGAACTTGACAACGAATTTTAGAAACACTCAGCTACCTGAATTTATTTTTGATACTGCACGACCTGACATAGAAGCAACCTCGAAATCTCCATATTTCTGGTTAAATCTTCTGTTATCCCTTTCAAACCAGATTACTCGTAGATCCCAGTAGTAGTATCTTTCCACTATTCAGTTTCAGAGCGAATAGAAGAGATTATTCCAATCAAACACAACCATGACATTACAAAAGCGTGGAAACTTTCAAACTACATTACAAAAGAGTGCTACATGGACTTATTGACTCCACAGTAAAATAAACTCATCTTTTGCTTATTTCAGGCATCAAAGTCTGAATTTATCCCTCATCTGCATCATTATATTGGTCAACTGAAGTCTAACACTCTATACCAGCTGCCTCTAACGTAAGGACGTTGCTTTGAAATGCATCCATGCACTTCACTGCCAATTTCCTTTTTCATATTAAACCATTTCCATCTTAATTAGCTGTTAAACGTGAAGATGTTGACAAAGTCACCAATCTAAATTGCTGTAACGTTCCTTCAGACAAGTTGACACCCATTAACTTCAGACACAGCCAGCCCTAATGAAGCTCTATTTTATTACTAGACATACGATATAAATCTTCCGAAATCTTTCAGCAAGAAAATCCTCTTTGAGTTCTTTTGCTCTCCCTCTCACCCCCAACCAAAAAAAATATGTAAAATCTTCTACAGGTTTAGGAAGAATGAGACAAGCCTGCTTTGACAAATATGAATGCCCTCAAAATCACACTCCAGCTGCTATCGTCACAAGGAGATTGGATTTTGCCATGCTATTATAGTAAATTGTGAGGACAAACAATCATCTAGTCTCAAACCCATATAATGAGACACGATTCATTATTGATAAGAACAGAAAATTTTGCACTAAGAATACAATTCGTCATCCCAAGAATGTCATCAAGACAATCATTCAATAAACATAATTTTGGTTCACCTGGTCATTTGGTTTCCCAAAGTCGGCGTCAACACTCATTTTTTCTCTGAATTTTAATAAACATGAGGCACTATTCACTTTCACACAAAAAATGAGGTCAATGTCTTGGGCTACCTTGATCAAATGGGCACTGTAAGATAAACGCAACAAGTAGAATCATTGGCAATCAGTCTAAAGGAGAGGTCGCTAGTACACTATGAGGCTCAGTGAAGGAAATGGTAATAGTTTGAATCATACATTGTGGTGCAACAAAGACTTTTTTGACGTTGTCGCCATGGGTGTTCAATGTTCATGTCATATAATTCAGTTGTCCCAGTTTGGGGTAAGGCAATACTGCTGGAATTTGATCATCCCCGCTATTTTCGAGGTTATAATTGTTTTGTGGGAAAGGAACACAAACAAGATTCGAATGCATATTCATATACTAAAGCATATCCTATTGAAGAGACTACTACCCTCAACCAAGCAGAGAATTAGTATTCTAAACGGCAGGCTATAATAGACTATACACCTGAAGAGAGTATTGTGCACGCGAAAATCGAACATTGAAGGAACAGCAGTTATTTGGGAATTCTGGAATATCTAAATCTATATAGCATCTGGACTTGTACACTGATTAGTAAATAGCTTGCCCAGATAGTTTTTCTCTTGGTAATGCACCCTGTATTGCTTCATCATTTGTGATGTGATGCATCCGATTCCAAAAATATTTCTTTCTTGACAAGAATAACTGAACTTAATAAACTATAAGTGATGACCTTACAACCTACGCTCAGATAATTGGAGCATCCATACATCAAAGAGAAGCAATCTTCTCACAGAAAACAGTCCTCCACTACCTTCACCATTTCTCCCTTTTCCACACTAGTTCTTAGCTATCTCTTATCGTATGTTTCCTTTACAATATATCGAATCCATCCATATATCCCAGATAAAGGAACAGTGAGAATATAATAGTCCCCTATCTAATTCTTCTTCATCTTACTTCAGTTCTCATTGTTTATGCTACTAATAAGTCATAGTCACATCCTACTTTTTATGCATAAATAAAACTTTAGAATTACAGTAAAGATTAGCTAAAAATGTCTTTCTTTTTCTCACATAAACTCATCTAATGGAAACCACCATAACTTACAGAAAAATAAATATACATAAAATTTATAAACAAATATCTGTGCATATTTATTATAAAAAGACAGTCAGAGAGAGAGAGAGAGAGAGATTCCACAAGTTTCAAGAAGCAATTTAGCATTTCCAATGTGAAACCACGTTCTCTTTTACATTTCTATCGGTCTTTAGATCATAATGTGTAACTTTCATGCCACTCATATTTAAAACAAGAGAATAAAAATCACAGGTTATTGCTTTCAATGAGAGGAAATTAAATTCATAATCTACGAACGCTACGACAAAGAAAATTGACTTGTATAAAAAAATGGACATGAAGGGAAGAACTTACTCATTTTTGGTGCAAGAACCTGAATGGCGAGAAAAGAAAGCAAATTGATGAAAGAGATCAAACTCCAGTTATGCAGTGAACCTGAAATTTTCGGATAAATAGAATACCATAGGATTAGAATGTATGCCATACCAGTTTGGAGACGACAGAGAACAACTATCTTATCGAACTTACTCTGGAGATTAGGAACAGAATGAGTTGGCAACGGAACATAATAAATTGAAATACAGCTGGTGAGAAAAATAATTTTTGTTGATGAAATTCAGATTCAGAAATGAAGGTATATCACATTCCAAACACAAGGTTCAACCCGAAAAGAAAGATGAACCTAACATAAGTGTGGAGAGAAAGAATAAATGCAAAGTGAAAGAAATCATTTGTCTGCTTGTCATACTTTTCCCTGGTATCATATAGACCAAGGCCAAAATGTTAGCCCGAGAAAACATGTAGGTGGAAATTAGCAATGAAAAAACTACTTGAAGGTCTGCAAACTGCATTTGCACAGACAGGGAAAAGAAATAAACATAAATGATGCCACACAACTAAATGTCCACTGCTGACAATGACAAGGAAATAACATTTGAATGGAATGGCGAATGGCGGCAGATTTTTCAGGGTTGAGAATGGTCGGCATATACAAAAAATGAATAATGACCGGCATAAGAATACAAATTTACGCGCTATTACGATCATTTACCTGCCAAAAGCAGAAGAGGCAGCACGAAGCTGCCAAGAAAGCTCCTCATTGCAGACAACCGGCTGTTAACTACTTCCCCTCCAAATTCTCCCTCCTCGAGTCTCTTCCGCAGTTACACCACAGGAACGCTGCGAGGTATCCTCCAACGCATGAAGGTGAAACACGATTTTGCAGAGAACATCCGATTCAGATCAAGGAACGAAAGGACCAGCAGCAAGGAGATGAGCAGCCCCATCCTCGAGATTATATGATCTGACTCTGATCTGCGATATGGGGAGGAGACGTCGAACGAGACCAAATGCGCTTGAGACTGCTCTCGGCTGAAATCTGAGGTTGGCAGCTGATCGGTTTCCTCCAGCAAAATGGAGGCTCCGGCCACTTTCCACCCCTGGCTCCTCTACTGCTGCGGGAGGCGGGCGCCACAGCAGCACCGACGACCCCCTTCGATCTCTCCCCCTAAGCGTCCCCCACCCGCGTTGTTCCCCTGCCTCTCTCACTCTCTCCCCTCGTCGGAAGGCGCGGCACACAGCACGGCCACGGCGCGATGGGCCCCCATATTTTACGGTGTTCCTCGGAAGGACGCTTCCGGAGCGTTCTAACGGTAATGGGAGTACCCCGGTTCTATCGCCGTCAAGCTGCTTCCCCTGCGGTCCCTCTTTTTTTTAATTCTTCATTATTAAATCATTTAAACATACTATTGAAAATTCAGCTGAACCACATTATCCACAAATACGTGACCATTTTCTGCCAATTAGTATCACCCCAATGCGAGGGTGCGAGCCCTCTTCGATTAAAGTGGTTTTTAGTATTTCCTTGGCTATCGTTACATTCATATTTTACCAAAAATGTGATGAATTACTATAATAATATATTAATAGTAAGTAGCAGCGTGCAAAACATAACATTTGAGATCAATTTATTTAAAATGTTACGTCATTGTATGAAAAATCAACTGCCCAACATTTGGCATGTATCATCATCTCACGGAAGAACAATAATTTATATGTTTATTTAGATAAGTCTAATAAGCCATTAACTGTCCATATTACAAAAAAAGATTATTTTTCCTTTCTATGAAGGGAATTAAATAATATAATAATTTAACGATTAAAATAGTATCTTTTCTTTCAGACCTTGCATCATATTGTTCGTGTTCATGCAAAAATGTTACAACCTTGATGCAACTAGACATGTGGTAGCATGAAGAGTAAATATGTAACTAGAGATAAATTTACTATTTATGATGTGGTCATTTAAATGAGTAAAGAATTATGCAAATTTTTTTAATAAATGATATTTCAAGGTTTATTTGTATAAATTAAAATGTGGTTTTAAGTTAATTAAAACATAAAATAATTAATTTTAATTAAAGGTTTTTAGCACATTATTTTTAGAATCTCTTTTCTAAGATATTTTCAAGATATAATTGACAAAAACATGGACCCATCCCCGAGAGGACTCCAACTGCAACACCACACTGGGCCAAAGATAGTGCTCCTCATAAGAGCTCAGATTGCTGGAGGATCACAGAAGGGAAATACGAATCCCTTTTGAGAAGTAAACGGAGTCCTTAACGCACAGAGAACAACAAGTCAACTCAAAAGCCATGATTTTGGATTGAACGAAGAATGTGGTCAACTCACTGGCATCTTTTTGTGTTCATGCCAGTCTCCCTCTTTCTCGTGGGTTCGCTAGAAAGAATGGCTGCCCGCTCTACGGAAGCCAAGGGGGCTGGGGCATGAGTGAGAATCTCTGAGCGAGATCGAGGGGCCCCGCGGCGGGGTCCGCCGACTCCTCCTCCGAGACACGCTCCCCCGCCGCCACTGTCGGCTCCGACAACCAATCCGAGCCCAGATCATACTTGTCCAGAGTTCTGCTCATGTCGTCGATCCGGAACGGCTGCATGCAAAGTAGAGCGCCCCAGATGCCCGGTTACACATCACAGGAGCGAGCGAGCGAGCGAGCGAGAGAGAGAGAGAGAGAGAGAGAGAGAGAGAGAGAGAGAGAGAGAGAGAGAGAGATTACTCCGTCGATGAACTCGGTGGCGCCGCTCGCGAAGAAGTGCGCAGTCTCTCCCCTGTGAAGCAGGCTGAGGACGATGATCGGGCAGACCACCTTCGTTTCCTTCCGTAGGAACCAAACCACCTGCACTTTCACACATTACGCCGCATAAGAGCCTGCAAGAACCCCACGCAGCGAGAGAGAGAGAGGGAGAGGTGGAGATAGAGATAGAGAGAGAGAGAGAGAGAGAGAGAGAGAGAGAGAGAGAGAGAGAGAGAATTTCCGGATGGCCAGGAGGGAAGAGAAAGAGAGTGAAGGTGCAAGGAGGCTACCGCGTCGCCGTCCATATCTAGGGGGGCACTGCGGACGAAGGCGAGGTGGTAGTCGTGGGGATGGATCTTGGGCATGCGACGGTCGAAGACCTCAAACTCATCCACGAGCAGCCGAGGGTTCAGCGCCCTCACCATGTTTGCGAGCCGAGCCTGCGGAGAAAGCAATCAAGTGCAAGAGGATTCTGCAGGGGACTGTAAGAGATCAAGAACAAGGAGAGAAGGTGTGAGGAGATGACTCACCCTCCTCCGCTCGCAGCTGTCGACGATCAAGACCCTCCCATTCACCGGCGGCGAAGCCTCCGCGCCGTTGGAAGTTGCCGGGTAGACGACCGTAACGGCGGCGCTGGAGGGTTCCTTCCAGACCACGGAGATGGCGCGGGAGGGCGCCGAGCGAACCACGGCGCCGGCGCGGGAGGAACTTGGCAAATCCGTTGCGGCGGCGCTGGACGGGCTCAACAGGGACGTGGTGGCAGCGCGGGGAGGCGCTGGACTGGCTATGGCGATGGCAACTGGAGAGGAGCCCGGCTGCATCACGGCCAGGACGTCGCGGGCATAGGGAATAGGCGCAGAGGAGGATGGTTGAGAGTTGGCGGCGCCACTGGAGGAAGCCGCTGCCGTCGTTGAGGCGCCTCGCCGGCCGTCGCCGGAGCCGGCAAATTCTTGGACGGTAACTGACAAGCAGCGCGTCAGGGGGCGCAGGAAAGCCGGGAACCTTGTTCTCCCCCTAGTGGGGCGGCCATCCCCGGTGGCGCCCCCGCCGGCACGCATTCGCCCGAGTGTGTGTATGTGTGAGGGGGAGAGAGAGAGAGAGAGAGAGAGAGAGGAGGAGAGGGGAGAGAGAGAGCCGGGGCAGGGGGGAGTTGCAGGAAAAAATAAGATGGCGGATTTATACACAGACAGGAATGGAATACACCATAGCCGCAGTTGGTAGTCGCGAAGCCAAGACTTCTGCGTGAGTGATAGTGAGTGTGTGTGTGCTTTGAGAGAGAGAGAGAGAGAGAGAGAGAGAGAGAGAGAGAGAGAGAGAGAGATTTCCTCCTTTTATTAGATAAGAAACACAGCACTGAGACAAATTTCTCAGAATGGAACCTCACACCGAAAAAAGTTTCAAGGACTTATTTGAGGGCATCAAAATGAGACATCCCAATTTCTCAAACTTCTTGGAAACTGTCGCAGAGAAAATTTCACTCAGAAGGCGAGAAGAACCTTGAAGATGGCGAAACGCTTTGGGGTTCAGACCTGCCTCAGATTTTGAGGTGCTTGATGGCCGTCTGGACGTCCTTGTCTCCCCTACCACTGCAGTTGAGGACAACCCTGGTGCCGTTCGCAAGGGTTGGGCAGAGCACCTCCAAGAACGCCAAGGCGTGCGACGTCTCCAATGCTGGGATGATGCCCTCCAGTTGCGACAGCCGCTTGAAAGCTGCGAGAAGCAGGACGGGAGGATTGCAGAGATTAGAAAACTGCAGTAAAAGTGATCCTCTAAAATTTGTTTAAAAATAAATTTCAACTTGGATCACTATAAGATCATCGATTATTCATCTTTTTTCTTTCTGTTAAATTTAGGAAAATGGAACCCGGATGGGCAAAGGTTAGAAAAGAAGGTCATGCCACCTTCCAATGCCTCATGGTCTGTAATGCTGTAGTACTCGGCGCGGCCGATATCCTTCAGGAAGCTGTGCTCTGGGCCGACTCCTGGGTAGTCCAAACTGCAAGCCATTGAAGATATTTGATAGATTCAATATCCCAGAAATATAAAGTTGATGATAAAACAAATGGGCCATCATGAATAAAGAGGAGATAAAATGAACTGACCCAGCACTGATAGAATGGGGCTCAATTATCTGCCCATCATCATCCTGTAACAAGTAACTCATAGCTCCGTGCAGAACCCCAACATCGCCCTTGGTTAGAGTCGCAGCGTGCTTGCCACTGTCTAGCCCAAATCCTGCAGCCTCCACGCCTATCAACCTCACATCTGGGTCATCCACGAATTCATGGAAGAGACCCATCGCGTTTGACCCGCCGCCAACGCAGGCAACCAGCACGTCAGGCTTACCACCCCACTTCTCCATCGCCTGCCTTCTTGTCTCCTTTCCAATCACCGCATGAAAATCTCTGACCATCATGGGATATGGGTGAGGCCCAGCCACAGATCCCAAAATATAATGGGTAGTTTCTACATTGGTGACCCAGTCTCGTATGGCTTCAGAGGTGGCGTCCTTCAGTGTTGCTGTCCCAGAGTGAACAGCTCGTACCTGCACAGAAGTACTTGTTACTCAAGAGTGACATGGATGAGAAAATCTGATTTCGTTTCTATTCGGAGGATAGTAGACTCGTAAATAATGGTGATAAATGCCACCTATGATAATCCAGATGGAACTAGGACTCTCTCCGCAGGGACTTTTAAAACTTCGTGATAGAAAAAATAAAATAAAAATGAGAGTATTAAGGTTCATGATGATGGATCTAAATCTCTTACTTCTTAATCAATGGATCAGATCCCTCCAGGCAGCTTGTCTCCTAGTTTTACCTCCAGTTTTAATGATGAAGTGCTGTTTTTATCCAAGAGGTGCGGGTTTTTTATCAAAGAGGATTGCATTATCTGATTTTGCGGCGAGGTATTAAAGGCATGTTGAACAGACCATGCTGAACAATTGGCACCAATATGATTACTGAACATACCATGTTGAACAACAGGCCTTTCTGAGCATATGTGATATTTAGAAAGCTTATGCAAAAATATAGTTATTTCATCATCCCTACATAATATCTGAAGAATTGTTTGACCTTCAGTACGAATGCCTGGATTATAAATAACCGACCATAAATTCACGCAGGCAATCCTATACTTTCTGTTTTGTCTTCCCTGTAGTATTCGTCACCTTACTCGAGTTAGCCAGGATTTACCTTAGTCAGAAACTCATCCAGATGAGAAAAATACTATATTTCTATGTGATTCCCTCTGACAATACCAGCCTCAATCCTTTCTATCTCTAGCATAGTTTTAGATTAACAAAATTTATCTAGTGAAGAAAGACACGCCCCAGAAAATGTTTGTTTCACAATATTCAGAACACAAAAAATACCATTAACAAAGTTGCAGGCTATGTTTTGGTGTCAAACCACATTCACCTAGGTAACCTTGCAAACGCAAATGAGCATCATTATAATGCATGCTACTTTCTGATGAAAGTCTATTGTAAGGAGCTTCATTCTGACGAAAGTTTCAACAACCATTTTTCGTACATTTTAAGATATTGATAAGTGAAAATCAATCCTATAGTCAATGTCGAAACAATTTTTATTTGAAGAAACTACCTGGCAATAAATGAAACATATGCACTATCAACTAGCAACTCCTAATGACAAAGAAAATATGAGCAAGTATCACCATCGAGTGCTTCAACATTTATAGGGAGGAAGAATTACAATTCCATTCACCATCAAAGGGATAGGAGTTTCTCAACTTTCACAAAAGAAATGCATTTAATTTGAGAATAAAATTAGGCTTTTTTTTGATGGAGATGGAAAAGCGTTCCCTATAGCTTAAAGACCCCTACCGTTTTCTTAATATATTACTATTACATACAAAGCATAGTCCTGGCCAATACAACAGAAGACACCAGCCAAAGGGGAACAATAATTCTATGCAGCACCCCCTTTCACGTAAGCGCCTGTGTTGCTCGAATCTTTCTTTTCTTTTTGGATCAAGATTTACTGTTTGTGAATCAAGTTGATCATCCCCAGAAAAATAATTTTCTGGGGCATAAGATTTACTGTTTGGATAAAGATGTCAGCTAAGAATAACCGGACAATGGGACATAATCTATGACTTGGACTTTGGATCAGGGAGACAAACGGAGGAAACTAAGTAGCCTGAAGTTTTAAGAAGAAAGAACAATTTGAGACGGAACTAGATTGTTTCGGAGAGCAAAACTAGTAGGATTGAAAAATTAGGACTGCTTAAGAAAAACCAAGCAAGGACGGTTGAACAACGACCCAGAATCTGACAAAATCTAATGGTATCATTTGGTGTGTATATGAGTGCTTGCATAAGTGCATAAGAACCAATAGATAGAACCAACTACTGAATGTGGTAAATCTTTTAGAAGCTGAGTAATGACAAACCTCTGCTCCAAGAAGCCTCATTCGGAAGACATTAAGAGATTGCCTCTCCATATCCTGTGCACCCATGTAAATGATGCACTCGAGACCAAGTCTTGCACAAACTGTGGCTGTGGCAACTCCATGTTGGCCTGCTCCTGTCTCAGCTATTATACGCTTCTTTCCTAAACGTTTGGCAAGCAAGGCCTGTGCAATGGCATTATTGATCTTGTGGGCACCAGTGTGGTTGAGGTCCTCCCTTTTAAGGTAAATGAGTGGGCCCTCTCCATTAGGCCTCTTGTAGTGCTCAGACAATCGCTCAGCAAAATAGAGCGGGGTCTCACGGCCAACATAGTCTCTCAATATTCCAGCAAGTTCTTCCTGAAAGGTAAACATGGATAATTAAGGAAAAAAAATATATAAAAGGTGGCTTTCATCAATAATATATAAATACATAAGTTTCCAATAAAGAACATAGGACCAATGAAACATAGATAAATGCCATCCATCATTTGTCTTCTTCGGGATCAAACCTCAAGGACTTTGTCTACAAGCCTGATAGGTCATCTTTCCTATGCATTCAGAGAAGGAAAGGAACACCGATTGGAAGAAAAAATTAATGAGGCGTGCTTCAACAATTTTGATCCAGAAAAAAAGTAGGAAAAAGACGACAAAAGAACTAGCCACCAATGTGCGCCTTCACCAATCTGGTGCACAAGAAATGCACGATCTCCACGAGTGTACTATTACTTATATTTTCTTTAGAAGATAATTATCAGGGTCCATTAAGTAGCTTGCTCGCAGAGTAAACAGCCATGGAATTTTAGTAAGTCCCCTTTGCATGATTCTGATGATCATAAGACTTTAACGACATATCCACCTCAGGCATATTAGCCTCTTTGACACCTCAAGAATGGCGAGTAGCGGAGCACAATGCCTTCCCCTGCACAGAGAATGTCTTTTAAACTTTTTTCTTCTAAGGAAACGCCCATGCCGTATCCTGAATAATAAAATAATCTTGACGTAGAGCCAAAAAAAGACAAGATGTGGACGCTTCAAAAGGGAACGATCATTAATCCATATGAAAACATTTGAGGGAAATCTTTCCAGTGAAGGGGCAGGGAAATTTAAAATCGAATATCTAATATCATGGAGCCAAAAAAAAAAATCGAACGATTGCAAGGAGCGAAATACACAGTGGACAAAAAATGAACAGAGGAAGAGGCGAAGTTCTTCGCGCTAGCATTTAACACAATCAGCATTTAACAAAAGGTATCGCAGACGAGCAGCAATCAGCAAAATCCAAGCAATCGAACGATTTTAAGGGAAAGAAAAAAATCAGAGATATTCCATGAAGGTCTCGAAGGAACAATGGAAGAAGAGGCCGAATGGACCTGAAAGTTCGTGTCCTTGGAGAGGGATTGGAAGGCATCCTCGAGCTCGCTAAGGGCATGCATCAATGTCTCGGGCACGTATTTTCCCCCGAACTTACCAAACCGCCCGAAGGAATCGGGTCGGGGAAGAGCTATCCCCACTGCGTCCAGCGCCCCCGTCGCCGCAGCATCCATGCTGAGCGCGGAGCAGACGGTGAAAGGCTTAGGCCGGGACACCCGGGAATCCGGGTGACGCCGGAGAAAGCCGACGGAAGAAGGGTTCTTCCGAGAAAAAGGCGAGGGCTTGGCAGAGGGCCCTTCGGCAGGGATGGCGGCGGCGACGGCGCTCCGGCGAATAACTGCGGCCGGCTCCATTCCTCCTCCCGTTTCCCCTCTCTGGACGACAGAATCCTTTTATCCTTGCGATCCCTAAGCTGACGTGGTACCAGAAGCCGTCGACCGCGTCAGTTCTGGTCGGCTGCAGTCGTGGGCAGATTTGGCCCTGTCAAAGTATCTGCGAAGCTCCCAAAACAATCGGAATCGATTCGTCGGAGGCGCTTGCGACAACGGAGTCGATAGTGAGAATCTGCAGTCAAACCCAGCGCACACGTTGACTCGGCGTCCTAATTTCCGTCACACCGGGCGGGCAGCGGCGGCACGATACAGAAGAGGCGTGGGAGAAAATCAAGTGAAATAATAAAATATACTATCGGGTAGGTGGGAAAACTGTACTATAAGCTTGGTGCATGCTGAAGCTGTAATTTTCACCTTAACTTATATGCTCTCTCTCTCTCTCTCTCTCTCTCTCTCTCCTCCCTCTTGGTGGGTGGGTGGGAAATGTCTAGTTCAAAGTACCTTAGATTAAAGTCTTCATTTTTTTAGTTTGACTTCTTAGTTGTCCCTTGTGGGGTTCGGTAGATGTCTAGTTGAAGGTATTCGGGGTCTGGCATGATTTGTTCATGTTGACATCTCTTCTAGTTCTGCATTTTCTCCCTCTCTCTTACTTCTCACATTTTGGATTTAACGTCTGCCGTATTTTTTGGCTATTTGACGTGTGATATAAGGATGCAAAAAGTCACCTACAAAAACCTTACCTTACTATTTTGAAGACCACATCTTTATGTTTGCCTCAAAATTTTTAAATAAATTATATTAGGTTAAGGCCATACTAAGGTTAAGAAGAGGAGGTTAAATTGAAAAAATGACTTTTGGGTGAAATCCTATGAGAGCTGAACCCTTATAATCAATGTGTGTGATTAGACAATCTGATTAATGGAACACAAAAATAACAAATGTTCTTAGAGAGTGGACTTGGCTAGTGTTGAACCGCTATAAAAATAGTAAGTCTACTCATTTATAAGATCAAACCCAATAGGAGATAATGAATGATATCTCAAATAGAAGTCATTCAAAAGAAAAAGAGGTATGGTCAATTCAACCCCTCATTCTTGAGCTTAGTTTGGCCTAAAACTCAATAAATATATATAATCAAGAAATTACTAATATTATACATGAAATTTAAATATAAATTTGATGGTGAAGCATGTATAAGATGAACGAATGTTAGTAAATTTATAAATCCTAATAATTATATGTCAACAACCAAAACATATAAAAATTATAAACATATATGTATTGTTCTATCAATTACATAAGAGGAAAAGCTTATGATTTGTGATTTTGGACTACAAGTCTAAGTGTACTTGGGTGTCCTTGCTTAGTTATAAGGATGCAATAAAATCTTTTACAAAATTGTAAGAAAAATGAAAATAAAAGGTGTTCAAAATGTAAACAATTATAACTAATCACGGAGGAGAATTTGATAAAAAGTGTTCAAAATGTTATCTATATCACTATATAGATAACTCACAAATTTTGGTGTGCAATGTTACTCCAAAACAAATGGTGCAGTTGAGAAAATGAATAACATCTAATAGATCCTTGCTAATAATGTAGAAATTTTTTTTTTCACACGTAAATAATAAAACCTACTATAATAAAAGGAGATAGGATTCGATTCTTGATCGCTCAAAAATGTTGCAATTGAGGAGTGATCAGAGAGAAAATTTATAATCTTTGATAATGTTCCTAATGATACTAATATGCATGGTTCAGGGAATATTCAGGTTGAACTATAACGAATTGTGTACAATTTGGGAGATTTCAACTAATGATCATGTTGACTTTTGAGGAAGAATAGGTGAGAAGATAAGAGAAATTAACCTTGAATCACAAGAGAGAATAGATGAAACATGAGTCATTGACTTTGAGTCAATGACTCATGGTGAATAAGATTAAGAAAACACGTGAATTCAATATATAGTTGATGATTTTATAAATTATAGTTGATGAAATCAAATGCCTTACTTCTTTAGATCACTTAATGTCACTTGGAATATCAACATATAGATTAAGGAAATTCTAAACTATCTCGAATCCATGTTCAATCTCCCTCTACCTTCAGAATCAATTTTATCTTGAATTAATAAGGGAATATGAATTTATCAAGGGAGGGATCTTAAAATGGATGCCTAAACTAATTCATAAAATTTTTTCATTCAATCTTGAGAAATAATTAAGATAATAAATAATAAATAATTAATATAATATTTTAATTCATAAAAGAGATCATGAAGTTTTAGATAATAATTAAGAGTAAATGAATGGTGGATCATAATCAAAGGTTTACCTAGTGTCACGACTAGAAGAACATACTTGATCACAATCCTAAACTAGTCTCATTGAGATCAACTTTCTTTCACCAAGAAGACCATGAATAAGACATGAAAGAGAAAAAAATAATTGAATTAAATTCAAAATAAAAGATATAAATTCAATTACATATACCTTGAGTTGACCATTGGAGAATGAAATGAGATTTTGCTGCAAAAGTTCTTGGACTTGCCACTAAAGGTTGAGTTGTAGGATCACGTCCTCTCTTCCTCTTGGTTTCTCCTCTCTCAAGCATAGAATATCTCTCTCCCCAGGGAATGGTCTCCTTATACCTCCCTTAGACATGAGAGTTGATGTTGGCTCTTGGACTACTACTTCATTAGATGTAAAGGTTAATTGCATCCCTTGAATCTCACCCACTTTCTTTAATTATAGGGAGATGTGGCCATGCCCCCATAGGTTTTTTATGTGAGGATTAATCCTATCATCCATTTTAATGGAGGGTTAATAATCTCTCCTAAATCTTAGGGTGATTAGACTTAATCTTAATCCTTCATCTCTATTTAATCTCAGCTATTCATTCTTCATTTAGTGGTTATGGGCTTTAGGCCCATGACCCTCTTTTAAAGCCCACTCCTTTAACTCCTTAATGGGATGAATTATCATGCAAAGAAAAATACCACCCATTATTATTTAAACAAATAACCTTAAACACAAGGATAATGAAAATAAATAATAACATGACATTAGTTTTCATTAAAAGCATAAAATGTGAGATAATTATATTTTGATAGAAAAACAATATCTCAATGATTCTATGTATGAATACATGTCATTTTGTATGATCTTATGCACAATTACTTGAGATTATGATCTAATTAGCATATTAAATGGAGAAGTTATCAATTCTCTCCAAGTCACCATATAAAGGATTTAAAGGAATAAATCCAAATATCAACTATTTCAAACTATTCTGATGTAAATCCTACATTATCAATAATTTTTATTTAAATAATGTAAGGAAAACATTGAAATTCTAATGCAAAACTTTGAGATCATATGATATCCATATTAGTCTAATAGTTGAGTATACAATAAAAGAACCATAGTTCTTGAATATTCTAGGTTTTTAATTTCCTATTGACATGATTTAAGAGTTTACATGATATGAAGGACCTCAAAAGTGATCTAATAATCATGGAAAAAATGCTATATCTTATAAAGTCTAGTTCAATGCACAAATTATGAGTTCATAATCACTCAAATGTAGACTAACTAGATTGATTGTGTCAATCATATTAGTTTAATTGTTGATTATAATGTAAAATTTAGAATGTTTTACTGACTAAATATATCAATCATCAAATAAATTTGAATATACAACTATAATGTTAAAATATACAATATTAAAATATATATTAATGTGCAGACAATTTAGATTCAATTCCTAGTAAGTTGTGTTAAAATTACCTCATTATATTCATCAGATGTCATATGACTAACATTGATAATTTCCTGAATTATCATGTTAAAAGGGCAATTGATTAATGATTAAAGCTTAAAGAATATAGGAATATGATAATTACATACTAAGTACTTTACTTACACATTTTCACACTCTAAGTCATGAATTATAACATTTTTCTATTTTCTATAGGAAAGTAAGTGTCAAGATAAATGATAAGGGGGAAATCAAGTTATTATTATGATGCAAGAGTATGAGAGGAATTTATAAGCATGATGTATAGCCAAAGGAACATAGTTTCCCTCTAATCCTCTAATTTCTTCATCCATATTTATGTAACATGTGAACATGAGAAAGGTAAAACTGTAAAAAATACTTGTGAATCTTGTAAAACATAGGGGCAAAATTGAAAGGCCGAATGTAGGGCACACAATCCTAAAAGAGGAGAGCCACCACCAACCCTCTCCCCAATCAAGATCAGCTCTTTCTCTCTCTCTCTCTCTCTTTCCTTTCTCCCTTGGTGCATCCCTCTCCTATCATGGGGATGGCCTACTCCTACCTTGACATCACCCCCAGCATACCATGGGAGCCAGCTTATCCCTTCCCCCCTTTTAGTGGTGACAATGAATGATCGTGGGTCTCCTCCCTTGGCATAGTAAGAAGAAGATCAACCGAAGACACCCCTATGTGAGGCCCCCATTCTCTTCCCATGTCTATCAGAATAGGAGGGAGAAATCATTTTCGTTTTTTTCATTTGACTTTTATGTAATTGAACCTCTTCTATCAGAATAGGAGGGAGAAATCATTCAAGCTAAATTTTGTGAAACTTTATTCCCCTTTGCCTCATTGATTTGAATAGTCAAAGTTGTTGAAAGAAGTGGGTAATCATCTTTGCTGGCTATTCATAATTTATTTATAAAGTGATTGGTTTAACCTTGAGAGAAATCTCCCTCTCAATGTGCATTGAATATTTCTGTTCATAACTATTGAATTTTAAAGAGTAAACAAATTGGAATATGATCATTAATTAATATACATCAACTAATTCAAAACTCTCGTTGTGCTTAACTTGGTTTTCCACTAATTCATCAAGAGACTATTCCTACGAAAATCAGTTTATAAATTTAAAATTGATGATCTTAATAACATCTTAAGAGTGATCAAATATGATCTTCATAATTTGCTTCAGTTTACATAGATAAGCTTGAGTCAACATAGATAGTTTATGGTTGACATAAACTAACATGGATTGACCAAGATGAGTTCACTTTTTTCATTTTGACCCTCCAAATTTTGCTATATAGAGGAGTGAGATTTATAGTAATTAGGATTTTTGTGACCTATGTCCACTTATCAAAGGTTCCCCTTTGTTTTCATTATCCTTCTTTAAAAATATGATTGAAATTTATGGGATCAGTGAACCTTTACATCATAACTTCAAAAATCTTTTCCTCTCATGGTTAACACCAAGACACTTGCTTACCTTTCTACCAATGTGAAAAATTACTCCCTTAGAGTACATTCAAGGGAGAAATCAATAACCCCCTCTTTATTGTTGGAGATTTGAATGTGAAAGAAAGGAGATTTTCTTCAGTAGATTTAGAGATGTGTAGGAATAGATGATCAATCATTGAGCCACAACTTGAAAGTTCGTATAAATGACTATTTATAGAACATAATATCTTGACTATTGGAAAATCAAGTGTTTAATATACGACCAGTCAAAGATTTACTTATTGAGTTTAAATATGAGTAGATTCATTGTCAAATGATACAATCAGATTTTCAATTTAACTAAATTTTGACCGGATGAACATATATTAGTTAAAATTTTTGAAATATCCTTGAAATTTTAACTTGTTAGGATATATACCCTTACTAGAGATCTTTTTTCATGAGTCTGATCCTCTGTCATGCCATAGAATTACATTACATAGAGAAAATCTAATTTTCTCTCACTTGAGATTTGGTCAACCCATAGGTCACACACTTTCACTCAATACCATAGTAGATTGATGCACCCTTTTCTGGCTAACAACAGTTTAGTCAATTGACATACTTTTCTCTCTCAAAATTTTTTCTTCTAATTTTTTTACCATCCAAAAATAAATATTGAGAACATTAAAAACTAAGAAAATGAACCAGATATGACCATGCTTCCACTTCATAGCATGAGAGAGAACTCTATACCCAATTTCTTTGTAAAGGATGATCAATACAACATTCTATACTACGAGTAGAGCTTTTATTAGATCCACTTAAAGATGATTGCTTATAAGTTGTTTAAAGGAAGGAAAAGGTTTTCAATTAACTTATTGAGTGCTAATGCTTTATTCCGATCAATGAAAAAGAACTGAAAATGTTAATGAAAAATGTGATGTAAGATTTTTTGTAAGTTGCTTATACCAATCCAAAATGAAAAGAGGTTACTGTAAAATTATACTTACAATTGAGGAGAAAATTCGCATATAATTTTATAATGGCTATATAAATCAAAATAAAACATTATGGAAATCTGTTAATTTTTTTATTTAAGTGACAGATCTGTGAAGACGGGAAAAACAATCCATTATTACTTGCTACTTGCCGAGATCTTCAAGCCATCTCTCTCTCTCTCTCTCTCTTTCTCCCTCTCTCCCTCCATCCCTCCCTCCCACACTCTCGTTCATCTCCCTTCCACTTGTGGCTTACCAGGACAGTCACAGTGGGGCTTCAAAGGGATCTGAGCGTGCAGCCAATCTCTAAGTTTCCTCCGGGTATCTGAACTGGCCTTCAAAGAAAAATATGGTAAGACAGGGTCTGGCACGGACCAGGCCTAGCCCCTGTCCTTCGGCACTTCTACCAGAAAGACAGGATGGGAACCTGTGGCCAAATTAAAAGAGATAAGATTACTTCTCCAATGTAAGACCTCCGGCAAGTTCGTACTGGAATCGCCGTAGACATTACATGGAGTAGGGAAACGGAAATTACATGACGCTGAACAGCTCTTTAGTGCAGGTAGCGAAAATAGGTACACTTGTGTGGACAAGAGGGGATTACTTTTTCTACTCTGCTTCAACTTAGATGAAGCTGACTTTCGTTCCATCAGGAATAGAGTGACAACAAAGAAGCAAGGGGCAATCCTTGACGTAAAGTTCCTGAAGAGAAGGGAGCTTGCATCGTTCCTCGCCGTACCATCCTTTCAGCTTTGGCATGCTTTCAAATGATAGCTTCCTTAGTGACGGAAATCCAATACTTTGGTTGCTCCCACAACAGAATTGGCAGTCCACATATTCCACGCCATCCATGTCTTTAAGCCAAAGTTCTTCTAGTGATTCTAGTCGGCCGAGGGGTGGTAGTTTTGCGCACGTTCTGCACTTGGACAGTCTGACCTTTACAAGCTTGGAGAAGGAAGCATGACCTACCCATTGCGGAAACGAGACTTCATTATAACCCACTATCCACAGTTCCTGGAGGTTGGTGTGTGGCTTTAGTGTCGTGCACACAAGTTCATTGAGGGAGCTTAATTCACCGGAAGAAGGATTCCCACCCCACTGCAGTTCTAATCTGGAAAGGAACTCCTTGTCGGACAAAATCTCCTCCGCAACCTCATCTACACGATGAATGTTATGGAGATTTAAGATGCGGAGGTCCCCACGGATTTGAGTCAGTTTCTTGAGCTCACTTACTCTACCATTCTTCCGTTTTCGGCCAACCACAAATTTGGACAATGTCTGAAGATTCAACTTGTAAATATCTTTTGGCATGGAGCACAATGAGAAGGAAACTTCATCATAGAAATCGTTATCATCATGGAGATCAAGATGACGAAGGCCGCTTAAGTAAGATAGATCTTTCGGAAGCCTCTCCAACCGCTTACAATTTCTAAGACTTAGAGTTTGCAGGTTGTATAAGTTGCTCACAGAGTCGGGAAGACATATAATACTGGAGCTGAAGATTCCGAGGTATCGCAAGTGTATTAACTGACCAATTGAGGGATCCAACCTTTCAATGTCAATGTTTCCGAAATCCAAAACACGCAGACGTTTTAGCTTCTCTGCCATATTTTGGGGTAGCTGCCAACAAATTCCGGAGGGAACCGAAAGTACCAGAAGTGTATATAAGCCCTTCGAGCCGTAGCAGCATTCAATGGTTTCTTGGGGTGCCCTTTTGGGGCCAGATGATCCCACGGAGGTGCTAGGATAAAGAGGATCTAATATTAGAGCTGAATGACGAACCGTCTCTTGCATACTGCACATCCTATCATGGTGAACCATAGAACACTCACCTTCAGTTAGTAACTGGGCAAGTTCAGAAATTAGGCCACACATGATGTACTTTGTCGGGCAACCCGCTACGGGCTCGAAGAACATCCGATTGACCAGAGAATCGAAATATTCTGCACCCACATCTTCGACCCGCTGTTGATTTTCCCCAGAGATTTCTTTAGAAAAGATGTATCCATGTGCCATCCATAAGCGGATGAGGGTATCTTTTTCAAACACGTGACCCTTGGGGAACATACCACAAAACTTGAAGCACCGCTTCTGGTGAGGCGGCAGCTGATGGTAAGTGGACTCCAGCGACCTGAAGATCCCGTAGGAACTCTCCTTAAGATGTAGTATTCCACTCTTCCGAAAGTGCTCCCACGTTGATATATTTTCACCGCGTAAACGGCTTCCCAATGCTTTTGCAGCCAGCGGCGAACCAGAACATTTCGCCGTAATTTCCATCCCCGCTATGGCAAGTTCAGGGTCTAGTCTGTCCTGGGCTGGATTTTTAAACGCATGATGGAGAAACACGGACAGACAGTCATCGAAGGATAAACCACGCAAGAGTATTGGTGGCCCTATCGTCCTCGTCACTTCAGTCGTTGTTGGGCTTCTTGTGGTAACTAGAATCCTGCTCCCTGGAGCCCCATCTGCAAAGATCTTTTTGAGTTCCTCCCAATTTGAAACGAGCTCGTCCCGATCTTCGGACTTCTCATTCCACAGGTTATCCAAAACAAGCAAGTACTTCTTACAAGCCAGGAGTGACTTGAGCTGCTCCTGCAACATGTGCAACTCTGAGAGGCTGGAAGATCCACCTGCGGCTTCAAGAATCGATTTAGTCAACTTGATGATATCTGCATGACGGGGAACGTAAACCCACATCCGGAGGAAGAAATAATTGGACACATCCCTGAGGTTGTAGACGGCCTGGGCGACGGCAGTTTTACCAATCCCACCTACCCCCTGAATCGTAATCACAGCGGGGGCCCTATTACTAGGTTCATCATCGCTTCTTAACAGTTTGACGATCATCTCGATCTCAGCGTCCCTACCAAACAAGGCGGATTCACTGGAAACGTTCCCAGTTGTCGGCATAGCATCATCCTGATCGCTAACTCTCTGCATCATCTCCACCGGACGGAGGGCATTTCTTGTGGGGATTGTTTCTATCTCTGCAATCATCTGCCGGAGCCTGACCTTTATATTTTTCTCGAACTGTAGACGGGTGGGGTTCATCCAAGATATAGTATCACGTACCTTGTGAAGGCGGACGGTTCTTCGCCTGAGAAACTCGGTCCTGATCTCGTCTAGAACGTCGTTCGCTTCGTACTCTATTTCCCGAAATTCACTCACCCACGGCTTCTGCTCCCTTTTGTTCACCTGGTTCTTCTCCACATCCTCCAGGATATTCTGGATGCTCGTGAGGGATCTCTTGAGATTCAGAAGATCCTCCCTCAGTTCTGGGGCTTCTGCACTACTTGATACAATTAGGTCGCGCAAATCTGTGAGGATAGCGTGTAAGAAGGCCCCTAGGATCACCTCCCCGATGGGCATGTTTGCAGGAAGGTGAATGAAGGCCAACTTAGGTTGGGGAAGGGAAGCTTGAGATCGGGCCGATTATAGGAAAATATGAGTCCCCGTGTTCTCGGGGAACACAAGTTGTTCTCTGTAACGACGAGGGGATAACGAGAAGACCACAATAGATGCTGCAATTTTTGAGGCTGAGGCGAACTCTCACGGTAGACGTTCCAGGCGACGTAAAGCAGGAGATGTTGGCTCAATACTCAAAACTCTCGGGAGAAAGTTGACACCAGCGTCGGATAGTAGCAACCCATCCAACCGGCCCCAATCATTAAATACACGTTTTGAGTTTGAAATGGCCATCTGTCTTCACCCTTCTGACGGGATATCATATCCTCCTTTGGGGCCTCAAAAGTCAATGTCCTCTCGGTCTGAGCCAATGAACTCTCCCCGTCTGCTTCCGCCACCAACTCTGGTTGTATCCTGACTATCCATCCTTAAATGTTCATCCTTACCGGATGGGCGTTAGGTTTATCTTAATCAAATATCTGTGGTCCACCCTCCCTGACGTGCAAATAAAATAACTGAGTCAATTATATGCTACAATGATTGCTATTTTTTCTACTTCGCGTGTTGGTCAACCCCTCGCGCTTGCATGTTCTCCTTCTCCCTTATGGCAATAACTTCGGAGCAAGTTTTCTATCTTCCCTCTTGATAGGTTGACTGTCTTAAAGAGTAGCTCCTATCTCTGAATAGGATCCACACGCCAAGTCCAATCTCAGATGGGGGTGGGCACCATGTGAAGATGGTGAACACCGCGTTGTGAGTGGGGGACGTGATTGAGAGAGCCTCGTCTTGGCACGGAGAAACGTGTGGCGTGCAACCTGCGGGCGGGTCTTTCGTTGCAGTGATGAAGCTTGTACGTCATATAAAGAAAAAAAGGACGTCATATCAAGAAAAAAGTCGCTGAAGGAACACTCCCCATACGTGAGCAAGATCAAGTCATCACCTAAAGCATACTATTCAGACAGGATTAAATCTTCTCTATTGGCCCGTCTGCACTAGTGTAACGGGCCTCGAAAAGCCAGCTTTCACAGCTTCCATGGCGGATCAGCTGGCTTTGCTGCAAGATTCCTTCAAGAAATAATTCCTGGTCACTGGTCCTGTGACATGACACCCTATTTTTTTCGAAGATTGGCATCTATTATAGTTCTGGTTTTAGTCTTTCATAGGCTTCCTTGCAAAATTCTCTATTAATGTCCTGTTCTTCTTGCATTTTCTCGTTTCTTCTTTCACGTAGCATTATAATAAACAATTACAACCACAAGTCAACACTATCTAGTCAATATTCAAAATTTCAAGCAGCAGAAATGTCATATTTAGGTATATGATGCAATTTCTTGTACAAACAATTAGCTTCAGTTGAATCACCATGAATAATAAAGTCAATGTGGAGATAAGACTGCATGTGAAAGGCTCAGCTGGTAGCTGAGCAAGTAAAAGGAAATACACGCCCAAAGTTATGACATAGTGATGAGGACTTGGGCATCAAAACATTCAATGCAGAAGTATTGGGTCATCTCTCACTGCCATTGATTAGGGAGGGTACTCTAGGAGGTGGAAAGGGGGCACATGAATACTGACAACTCCAAGTATATCCGGAACCCCCTGGCAAGGTTATGCAAACTTGCATGATATCTCTAAGGCAAGCAAGTAAAGTAACAGATAATGATATCACTACAACATGAGACTTGGCACAGTGGTTCGGACTTAATTGAAAGCGGCTAGGTGAAGGAACCTACAAGATTTGGGTGTAGGAGGAGGGAAATCTAACCGGGAACACGAGGCATTGGACAGGTGGAGTTTTTCATATTTCGAGTCGACCCTGAAGCCTATTATATCCTCTAACACCCTCCCCTCCCCGCCCCCCTCCCCCCCAACACACACAGACAAAATATTTCTACAGCGATAATCGTGAGAATCTTACAAGTTTGCCTCCCCTGTTTATGGTAGCATGTTTCCCTTAACATCAAATACCGCAACAACACAAGAAGCAAAAAAAAAACAACTTGAGATAGGTCAAATATGATTAGAAAATGTTTTCAAGTTTTGAACATCTAGATAAAATGGTGACAAAACTAAAAACACATCACCAGGGCAAGAATCCAACTAAGGTTTTATAACTTTGAGTTTCAAGAATTGGTGACATCTCAACGTTGAGTTACAATAGCCAACTATAATGTTTAACTAGGAAATATTAAAACCTTTTTATAAATGCATACAATTCAAATTATTCAATAGGAAGTACTGAAATTACATCAATATTTTCATGAGATGTCCTGTAGATAATATGGTAATCACCATTGGCTTGAGTTCATCATAGATAAACTTATGTCAACGTATAGAGGCTTGTGTTGACAAAGACAAGCTTGGGATTATATAGATTGGATTAACTTTGTTTAGGTCAACACACTAAATATTAGTATATTGAACATTAAGATTTATAGTGGTTTGGCTTTGTTTGCCTATGTCCATTTTCCAAACATTCTTAATCTTTGTTCATTAGTCTTCTTTAGAAATATAATTGAATCCATTTTATGATAAATTTGACAAGTTTATAACTTCACACTAAATGTCAAGACACTGGACTGCCTTTATACCAGCATTAGAACCACTCATTGTACATTTATGCAATAAATCAGATTCAAAGAACTTACATCAGTAGCCTCTTTGTTGTTATGGGCAACGTGAATGTTGGAAGAAGTTTGGAAGAGAAAAAACACACAATATATTTTCTGAAGTAATTTTAGATAAATGTAGGATTAATCAATGAGTCTTGAGTTGATTATCACCTAAAAATATTAGAGTAGAAAATAGAGACAACTTAAGAATTGCTTATGGAGCTCAAAAGAAGCCATGAGTTTTCTCATGACTCCTTTCTCTTCATCTACTAGCAACAGGGAACTAAGCCAAGCATGACTCTCCACTTGAAACGCAAGTCTCCTTACTCGACCAGATCTTCTGAGGTAGGCGCCTCAAGATGCCACTCTTCAATGTGTAATCCTCATGGCTGGATATATCGTGTTGAACTTTATTTTTCATTACAATAACTAGCAGATGAAAAAAATTTTAGTATAACAGGTGTAATCCTTGAAGAAGAAGCTCTCACTTAGTTTTCTTGGGTGGAAAATTATGAATCATTTCAGCATTAATGAGATTTGTCGCCAATCCCTCACACGAGCAACATTTTAATATCCAACAGTGTGAATCAATTGTGGAGTATCATTGCAACTTCAAACTAATATCAAGAACCATTGAAAATCTTGCTGAAAATATCTTATAGGACATCTTTATCAAAGGGCTTACACTAGATATCTGTGTGGAAATATGCTAGTTGGAACCAATGGGACTCAAGACAATCATGAAGATTGTTCAACAAGCTGAATATATGAACTTCTCACTTCAACCGCACTAGCTAGCTACACCTGCAAGTTCTTATATCATCAAGTCATTGAATGCCTCCAAGGATCTTGGAACACTAAAGTCCTCAACATTTCCCAAACCCCTATGGTTTACCAAGATCCTTTCATGCAACAATAGATCAATCTCATAAAATTGGAAATACAAGCTCATCATGCCAAAAGTCTATATTTCTTCTGCGATGACAAATATATGTCAAGCCACATCTGCAAAAAAGTAGCTGCAAATTATACTTCTCTATAGCGGACGTATTCCCTATTTTCACCTTGAGGACAAGGTGACCTATACAGAGGAGGGTATTGATGGATCCCTAGGAGCACATTCTTTCTCCCATGACAACCGCTCCTCTAGAGGCCACAAACAATATTTCAGACACTTCCGCTGATATGGGGGAACCACAACAGCAACTCGGATGCCTCAAGAGCATGATGGCCATCTTTAACTACCACACGTTTGAACATGCACCAGCAAAGATCATTCATGGAATGATATAAATTAATGAGAAGAGTCTCATAAGTGCACAACGTAGAGAAGAATGTACTCAAAGTGTTGGGCCTCTCAAAGTGCTTATGCTCTCCGTCTCTCTCTCTCCCTCCCTCTCTCTCTCTCTCTCTCTCTCTCTCTCACTTGATCGTCCTCAGTTCCCCAGATAATTTGTATTCAACTCTCCTCCCTCCTCTTTTCTTTAAGAGGGGCTCACATCACGAGTCTCTGTCCAATTACGTCGTCATTATTTCATCATCTATAGTGCCCAATCATCACTTCTCCCTCTCTCACTTGTTATTTTATTCTCTCAGCCGTCACGCGAGTGACAAAAACTACCTTTCACCGACTGTAACTACTGTTCCAAGACTAGGGTTCCACCAATTTTCTATCCCACTATAGTTGACAAGTGGCATATCTTAAACAGTAGTTACTCTCTTTAAATAGGATCTACAAGTCCAATCTTAAATAGAGGACTTGTGATCGAGAGGACCACATCCTATCATAGAGAAAAACATGTGGTATGCAGCTTATGGGCAGGCCTTCCATCTAAGGTATAAATTCTCGTTATTAGCTTCAAGCAAAATTTCTTCTACTAACTCTTAACATCATAGTCAAATGATAAGGCTTGTTTGGGTGTCAAGTGGGAACTCATTATCTATGTGACATATCAAATAAAGAAAAAGGAGTTGCTGAAGGAGCACTGTCCATACGCAAGCAAGATCAAGACATCATCTAAATCAGACCATTCAGACTGGATGAAGTCGTCTCCACCGCCCCCCTCATCTTTAGTGTAATGAAGCCTCAAAAAGCCAGCATTCACGACTTTCATCGTAGACCGTCTTCGCTGCAATCGTCCTTCTAGAAATAATCTTTGGTCGATAGGCCGGTGACATGAAGCCCTTTCTTTATCTAAGATAAGCATTTATTATAGTTCTAGTGTTCAACTAGACTTTGAAAGGATTCCTTACACAATTCTCTACTAATCGTGAGCAATCTTAGCTGATCCAATATTTTTTGGATTTTCACGTCCCCCCTTTTATTGGGCACTTGCATAAATATTTACTAACCCGTAGGCAACAACACATTCAAACCTACAGTAAAGTTTTCAAATAATTGGAATGCCATTGTTATGTATGTACTACAGTTTCTTGCTCAACCTATTAGCTCTACCTGAATTGTCTTGAATGACAAAGTCCATGCAGGGTAAGACTTCATTTTAAATGCTCAGTCGACAACTGATCGTCTTATTTCTACCCACGAATATTTCTGCATGTGTAGTAGCAAGGATATTATAAATTTTCCTCCCTTATTTATGCTTAAAATCCTGACATGACATCAAACTTTTCAAGAACACTACGAATGTAAAATCGACCTGACATAAAATAGCCCCAATCGTGAGGGAATGTTTTCAAGGTTTGAAGATCTTGCCGAAATGGTAGTGAAGTACTCGAAGAACATCAAATCTGGGATGAATATAATTAATGTTTTATTTCTCCCATTTTAAAGAACTGGTGACATCTCATCGTAGAGAGTGTTTTAGAGGTTCAATACTTGAGGTTCCATTAGAAAAAATCATTTTCTTGCGACAAGACAACATCCCCATTTTCACGTCGTCTCTATGTAAAATATGGGCATATGGGCATTGACAAACAATCACACAACTTGCATATAGGCATACTTAAGTCGAAAGAATCCAAGTGGAATAGAAAAATAATCTATCAAAGTATAGCATAAGCATTCCTTCTAAGAGAACTATGGCCTCAAGTATTGAACCTCTAATGTCTACGCCATATTAATTAAATTTACACGTTTGTACAATGTTATGCATCAGTATCATTGAAGAGAACTATGGCCTTATGGATCCCAAAATGACCTTCACATTGACTCTATTAGACCTAGCTATCGAACATAATTGGGGATGCAACATAACATCATTTTATATTACGTGGAAAAATGTAAAAAGGAGGGAAAATATTGTCGGATTTTCAGGTGATGGTTCTTGATTGTATATGTAAAAAAATTAAGGTGGACTATTCATGAGAAGGTTAAACTAAGACCTTCTGAAATCCTTTTTTTATCTCCACACTAACTTGGAGTCAACAAAATATCCATTTAGATAGCTTTAAAACCGGTTAATGGGTAGATGAACATACTGTTGCGAAAACTAGTGTTATCAATATATGTTGAAAATTAGCATCATCTCCGGAGGTACTCCCCCTCCCCCCACCCCCCCGTGATCACAACGTCGTTTACCATGGCTTGCAGGAGCAGTTGACCTCTAACCCAGAACCTGAAGGCTCTCTGAGCTCGAAAAGCCTGAAGAGTAGGAACATCAAACAACGAAGGCAGAGAAAAAATTCTACAAGAGAGGCAGAAGGCACATATATTCTATCACTAGAAATAAACAGCCAGCTTCTGGCCGATGGAGTCCTGCAGTCTATTACATTTTTCAAGCATTGCTGCCAACCTATCCACCCTCAACTTTTCTCCATCAACGAGTGCAACCTTCCCATGTGGAGCCACATAGTCGTCGCGGCTCTCCCGAGGGGGGGGGGTACCGCCTCCAGTGCCAAGAGCAAGATCGACTCCGCCATTAGAAACTCTGCAGGTTTGCCGTCCACTGGGCTCGATCGACTGGGGCCGCTGGACCGAAAGAACATGGCCGCCGGTCTCAGCCCACTCCTCAAGGCGGATGCGAGCCGGGGAACGCGCCAGCTGGGGAGCCCGGAGAAGAGTATACGGAGCCGGTTCCGTTGCAGGAAGCCTCTTCTCCATCACGTAGGCATCCGTGAACTTCGCGCCGGACAAACCTACCAGGCGCCAATTATAGATCCGGCGAAAGATCATCACCCATCCTGGGATGATGAAGTGGTAGGGGCCCCGGCGTTCGAGACAAGCTCCCTTCTGCACCATGACTCTTGCCTCCAGGGAAGCCAGACTCTCGCATGGAAGTCCAACACTGCGGTTGAGGTAGCTGAAAAGGGAAAGCTCCAGCGCTGCCTTCCGCCTGGCGATATCATCAAGTCCAGTGCAACCTTGGGTCAACCACATCAGATCATCAGGGAAGCTCGGAAGCCTGCATCTCTCTATGGCCCTAGCAAGCGGCTCAATTCTTGCATCACTGCTCCAGTCTACTCTCGGCAACATGTGGATGGCTTCAGAGTCGTAGGGTAAGTCCCTCAGCAGGTCGATCTCCGGTCCCGGCCAGCCATTTCTGTTCATAGCCGCTGCTGCGCGGATTTCCTCGGCAGAACGATCCAACGCCCTGTTAAAGATGTCAACACAGTGATCCGGACTAACCTCAGAGGGCTCAAAATTCTCCAGGGGAGCAAGCAAAGAATTCAAGAAGCCCACGACCAAATCACGCACCCCAACCCGGTGAAGATGGGGTTGGAGAGGCGAATTCTCCGCCAGCCAATGTAGACAGCTTTTGAGATGATCATCGTTGAAGAAGCCCTTCGTAAGATTCCCATCATCAAAGAAGAAAACACGGTAGCTACTGATAACTGCCCTGTTCAAGCGCCCAAGCCCCAGGCCATCGATGATCACCGACTGAGGATCAGAACCACCTCCGTGCGAATTGCCGCAGCTCAAGATCAGAAGAGGCAGAGAAGAACCAGGTGGGACCGAACTCAAAATATTATCGAGCTGATCTCTCTGAGTTGCCCATGGGATGCCTTCTGAGACGAGGAATATAACGGCAGACAAGCCAGCCACGGTGCAGTCCTCAGATCCCACCCTCCTAACAACAGAGTAGCAGCAAGGCTTTGGAGGACCGACCTCAGTAGAATTGTTCGCAAGCATCCTCCAGATTGATAAAGTGGGAGAAGAGAGAACACACCCGTCATCCTCCTCTCTTCCGGAGCCCATGAGCTTCCAGAGGAACCACGACAAGAACATTTGATTTTCTTTTCCTCCAGTGCTGTCTATTTGCAGGCAAACGGCCAATTTCCAGACCAGGCATTTTGCAAGCGGATTTCTCGCACTTAGAATGGGAGCAACCACCTCTGAAACATTAAGCCTGCACCATGACCTCTGATAACTACAATATCTCTCCATCGCAACATGATCAATGTTCAGACTGGCGCTTGGATGGCTCTCCTGTTTAGTTAAAATTTAAATAACATGGGACCGAAGTGCCAATTAATAAGAAAGCTTCTAAAAAAAGAGAAAACAGGTAGAGAGATTGCAGAGCTCTGGAGACTACTCACAATCATAGTTTGCCGAACAGGTGGTCCTAATGACAGCGAACTTAAAGCAGCATATGCTAATGACCGTCTTCGCTCTCTCATTTCTCTCTTTCTGGAGGAGTGTCGCTTCCATGTCCTAGCCACAGAAAAAGAGAGATTAAAGTGTGCATTCATCCCATGAAGAGCGAATCCTGAGAGGGGAAACAGGATCCCAATGATAACTGACCTTAAGATCCTCTTGAGCCTCGCAGTAACTTCTGCCTGACGTACAGATGCTGCCGCTTGCTCCTCCAAAGGGTACTTCTCGATTCTCAGCTCTAACTTTGGTCTTTCTGGTTCCTCAGCTTGGATGGGCATTGCAATCGGATGAGATGCGACGATTTCATTCAATGTACTCTCTCTGCTTGGCTCAGAGAGTAGCTCATCATCATTGGAGATTGTTGGGATGCATAAAGACTCGATTACTGGCGTGTCATGTAGTATCCCCATCTGGGCATCATCCGTTTCACTTTCAATAACACTTTCAACAACACTTTCAACAACGCTTTCAACAACACTTTCAAAACTAGCGGGGAACGGCTCCTCAGGGATCATTCGAGGTTCCGTTACGTCTTTGGAGCCATGATCAGCTATTGAATCAGCCATTTTGTTGTCAGCCATTTCAACATACACTTCAGGAACAGGAACTTCCACTTCTCTTGCATCGAATCCGTTAATATCATTGGATAAAGGTTCATCAGGGCTCAAAAGCTCTCGACTATCGCAGACATCATCCAAAATTTTTTCTGACCGTTTCAACTTGACCAGTTGTGAGCAGCTTGTTGGGTAGTCCACATCACTGTTAAGGAACGGCCCTCCTTTCACCATGTACGGTTCCTCAAATCTCTTCGTTGAGAATCCATAATATTCCAAGAGGCTGTCAATATCTTCTCCCTAAACCAAAACAAAAGAAAAGTAACAAGTGTTATGCCTCGAAGACCAATTAATAACTTGTACAGCTAAATACTGAAACCAGTATAAGAATGTCGGTCTGTACATTCAATTCTTTAGCACAAAAATATCATGTATCCTAAGGTGAATAGCTCGTATCTTCTTAGCTACTGATCCCGGGATCCTGAAGTAGAGAGAGAGAGAGATGAGAGAGAGTAAATTCGACAAAATGAGCCTTCATTCAACTGGCAGAAGTTTCCTTCTCCATCCACCTATTCTGCTATCAAACTTTTGCACAATTCGAAGTAAGCTGCCATAACAATTTCCTCTCACAAAGCCTACAACCAAAGTAGATCCGTCCATTTCTGTTATCTCGTCATGCAACACCACAACTTTGCCTTTCTCATTTTCTACTTAAAGCCAGTAATTTCTTCCAAGATACCTAGCATCATTCCACTCGCACACATTTGCTCCACAAAGTACAAGAATAATTTATGGTCAATACTCGTATTACTGCCCATATATTGCGACTTATCTGATCAATATGGACCTTTAATATTATCAACGATTTGTTAAGGTTTCTGTGGTTACGGATTCAAATTATTGGCAATCCTGAAGGTATTGACAAGCTGCATTTCAATCACCAATTACTTGCAACAATCAACAATCACAATGACAATTTTATCAAGCAACGTACACTATGAAAACAAAATAGTGAGTAGGTCAGAGTACCTCCATGGCAAGCCATTTCACAACGTGTCCAACTGGAATTCCTTGATTGTTTTGAAGGCTACTATGGAGTGATGCAAGAGCCTGCGCCCGTAACTGCATAAAATGTATCACATGTCTTCTGTCAGACTAGGAGCAAAATTTGCACTGAAAATTGGATAACGCAAGAAAAATCACAGAAAAGCAACCATATTCTATATTATAACTTCTATTGCAAATAGATGCATTAAACTTGAACTAAAAACAACACCTGATAAATGTATGAAAACTAATTTTCTTGAAGAAATTAAAAAGAGTAAACTTCATTCCCATGGGCATTTAACTTGTGCCCATCCTAGACATTCAAACTAGCAACATGAGCAAGTATCATGACACAAACCATACAAGGATAAACGGTCAGAAAAAATCTCTTCTATACTCCGATCATACACAATTACCCTGGCCACCAAAAAAGGAGATTACATAGGTGGTCAGAAGAAAGGGAAACTACATATGTTTAAAGGATAGGAACTACACATAAGGATATATAAGCCATTTTGTACATTCTATAGTCATTTTCCTAATGACAATAGATGATACTAGTTATTACCCATATGAGATTCAGATTCAGCTAGCAATGGAGGATTATAAATTTTTGCCTAATTTTAATGATGAAAGTTCGATTTTCAACCTGTACAGATTCAAGAACAACCAATCTTCTTCCTTGCAAACAACCTCCCTTGACCAAATCTAAGGATCAGCAATCCTGACCTAAGTTCAGTCAACTAGACCAAAATCGAGACCAATGGTCAGACAAAAAGGCCATGACCGTCATTTCGGTTCAGTCATGGTTTTTCGTGGTGGAAAGACCAATGACCAAAGGATCTAATGATGCAATGGTCGTGAGAGAGAGAGAGACCTAAACCCCTCCCTCCCTCCCTCCCCCCATCCTTGTCAATGGGGTTTTCTTCTGCTGCTGTAGGCTTCTGTTCTGCCACCGCTGCATGCTTCTCTTTCACTGTCGCCACAAAATCCTCCCTCGCCGTACGTCCTCTTTCATTGCCACAGGCTCCTCTGCCACTGCTGCACACTTCTCTTCTGTTGCTGCCGCCTCCTCTATCCGTAGAATCTTCCTCCATCACAGACTCTAGGCTGTTTGATTTTTTTACATTTTTAAATATAATAATTATCTGTAATTTATATATATATATATATATATATATTTAAAATTTGTTAGGTCATAGGTTAGGTCAAGGTTTTTCAGTTCTTGACCAAACCGTGACCAGACCCAACTTAGATTTAAGTTTCGATCACAACTAAAAACCTGACTGAGACCATGACCACTGATCCCTAACCAAATCTCACATTTTCAGGGGCAGAGTTTGAATTTTCTAGAAGGTTTTCTAGAGTTTCACACTCAGGATTTCTCACAGACCTAGATACAGGTTTAGACAGAGGAATATTGAGGGAAATAAGAAGTGATGGCAGACAAAAAATTCTCATCATTATCTTTAATGATTGAACTCCCCTCCAAAGATAAGGTGTCATGAAGTAAGACTCATGTTTGTTGAAAGTGACGTCCTTTGATGGAGTGTCTGAGTTAGAGAATAACACTTATATGCTTTCTGAGTTAGAGACAATCTAACACCTTTGGAACTAATTTCCATGCTGATGACAGTGGCCAAGACCATGGACACGAACAAATGACACACACCCAAATATCCTTAGGACAAGATTATTAATAGTGTGCAGGTTAGGAGAGAATAATGACATCCATTCTTTTTGAAAGTATGGAGCTAAGATTTGATTCAAATAGTACTCAACATTATCTGAAGTAAACCTTTTGACATTGACTTCAAATTGATCATGGTGCCAAAATATGGGAGAAAACAGTACTGACATCAGTTTTCTATTTTAACAGAGAAATCCAAATAACATGAGAATAATCATCAACGAATAGCAGAAACAATCTAGCCCCAAAAATTAAAAAGCCATAAGACTCCAGAAATCAAGATGAATAAGATAACAAAGAACATAACTTCTTTTATTAATATCTGAAAAAGATACATGTTTCTGTTTAACAAGTTAGTACATGTCACAATGAAAATCTTTAACACTTTGACCTTGAAATAAAGAAGGAAACATAATTGTAATAACCATAAATGACAGATGTCCAATTAGGTAATGGTGAACCCAAACTCTCTCCTTCGTGGATGAACAAAGCTAAAGAGAATAAGGTGATTTGCCCTTTACCAATGTTTGTCTGGCTCCGTGCTTCAAGGTAGTAGAGCCCATCCAATTTTCTAGCATATCCAATCATCCTTCACGAATCCTTTTGATAAAATACACAATTAACTATGATGAAAAACTACTTTGTGGTGTAAATCTTGGGTCAGCTTTTGGACAGACACAAGGTTTTTGAACAATCTAGGGGCATTAAGAACTTTCTTTAAAAGTTGGTGAAGGGTTTATTTTAACATTTCCTACACCTACGATAGTAATCAAAGAACCATCCGTGAGTATGTGGAAAAGAAGCATCCAGGGCTATTTTTCCTACTGCTTGGATAAGGAGAGTATGTGGAAAGAGATCTGGTGAGTGGGTCATATGATCAGTAGTTACTGAAGCAATTACCAAGGAGTCAGCAAAGGTTATACCTGAGACCTTTAATCCAATAGAGGATGGAAATTCAATTGAATAAGGCTATGAACAAGAATCTGTGAGTTCGTCAAAATTGTCAATGCAAGATATCACCCTCTCAACCTCTTCTTGTTCGGGACTATCTGACTCATTTTTGTGCTACTGCATTCTGCTGTATTTTCCGGACATAAGCTTGACCATTGTTCCCTGACCGCTCTCTTTTCTATCCCTTTCCCTGACACAGAGGTTGTCCATGGAGCTTCCAACGCAATTCATGAGCATGGTGTGGCTTCTTACAACGAGTGCATTATAGGCTATCTGTATGGTCACTCTCAGCAACTCGTGCTTTCTCCCCATTTGTGGCCGAATTATAGCAACCACTAGTCACCAGAGTGGAGTCGTACATTCTTTCTGGCTCAAGAACCACGTCTCTTTCGCTTTACTCTCCTCAAATCAATGCCACTAACAAAACCTTGAGCTTCTGGATTCTTTCATTGAGCACGAATCTGAATTCTTACTCAACCAAATTCTGGATTAAGCCCAAAGAGAAAATCATAACTCTGTCTTGCTCTTCAAAATCGCCATGATATTTGTTTTAATCGGCCTATAATGATCACTTTCTCGCCATAAAGCTTCCAACTGATAAACACATTCAATAACTATTTTACTTCTCTGTTTTGTGACAATTGTCTTCATCTTAACTTCATATACCTGAGCCGCATCACTAGCTTTTGGATATGAAAGTTGGATTGCATCCCAGATACCAACACTACTCCAGGGTAAGAAGTTCCAAACATTTTAGTGGGAAGCAGAGAGTTTCAAACAGTGGGATATGAATCATCAAATAAGACTAACAGTCAGCAGTAAAATTCTCTCATAAACCTTCAACTTCTTTAACGAAGCAATATGCATGCATGATGATTAAATAACCAAGTAACGGTAAGCTTTCCATGAAAGGAACTCTATCTTGATCCCCATACAACCCTGCTATGAGAAAATGAATATCCAGTACCTTGGAAAAGTGAGCATGCATGAGACATGCTTGAAGATAAGTTGCTTTTCTTGCAAGCTTGAAGAAGGCAATAAAGTTACCGGTTCTGCAGGCTCTGAAATTGGTAACCACTCAACCTATTAGCCTATCCCAAAGCTACTATACACATTTGGCAAGATATAAGAAGAGGAATTTTACCTTGCCACATCACGAGCAAAAACAATTTCTGGAGTGTGCCGTATCTCTGGTGGCATCTTTGCAAGATTTAGCGAGAGCTCAGCAGGCTCAACCTAGGATGATGACTCAAAATATGTAATCATTTCCATGATAAACAGAAGATAAAGCTTGCAAGCGTAAGGATGGCTTACCTTGTACCCTGGATGTTTATCCAGTTTAAGAAGTGCATAATAGCCTCGAAACTCTTTCTCTGTCAAGATTATGCTTCCTTGTTTTCTATGGTCATCATACATCTGAAATAACTCCACAGACGTTTTGTTCATCTGCTCTATGTTCAGATGTGCATCAAAACCCTCTGAGAAGCCCTCTCCTTTCTGGTGCTCAGAAAGCTCATGCATAGCAATGATGTGCAGTCTTATCTAGAGTCATGAATCAGAAAAGCCAATTAGCGGCAGCCACCAAACTGAGAAATTGAGTAATTAGGATGCCAGGTGGAGAAAGAGACCATCTGCTCTAGCATATCAATTGCATCCTGGTTAAAAATGTGTTGCATCCTTAGGTCCAAGCGGATAGCTCTCATTCTATCCCAAAGAAAATTATACAGGCTGAGAAATTGATCATCATAAGGGTGATCCAATAAACCCAGAAGATAATCAACCGTCCTTCTCAATACTGGCAACGGCCTTATCAGCTCTGCGTCACGTTCTGCTGTCCTAGTATACTGTATGAATTAGAAAATAAGTTCCATCATGCTTCCTGTCATAAAAACCTGACTTCAGAACAAAACCCTACCTTATAGAAGAGTCCTTAAAACGCAGCAATTAAGTACCTTTTTCACAGCAAGAGATATGCTTGTATGGTTCCTTTCTCCATCCAAACGCTCATATTTGTCAAGATCTCCTTTCCTCTCACGCTCTCCTCTTTCGGATTCTAAGGAGTAAGGTAAAGTTAGTAAAATAACCAGATGCTCTTCATATTGTACCCTGATTTTTTTTCTTTAAAATGAACATAACTCTTTTCAACCAGAATAAAAGTATATCCCACAGGGAAAAGTCAGAACACAGAAAAGCCTCCAATGACAAAAGCTGAAAAAGAATATACCTGGGCACATGTCTGGACATACACCATGTATTGGTGTGTATGATTCCAGGCCTTCATAATCAGGCAGAAGGCCCCCATTCAATGAATCTGGTTTCCTGGTGGAGTCCACAATGGAAAACTTTACTGCTTGCGGTTGAGCTTGATTTATTTTATTTCCAGAAACTTTCCCCGAAAATTCAGATAACTGTTCTTCTGTTTGGCTTAGTTCTACATGAAATCGCGCCAATCTTTTTGCTTTAGCTTCCATCTCCCTTCAGTTGAAAAATAAGTCAGATGGATGCAGAACAATTATTGTGAATAAGTAAAGTTTGAAGAAATGGAATGCCAAATGAAACTACCTCTCGGAATCCAGCTCAGTGGAATCTCGCATATTTAAAGAAGCACCAGCAGATGGTAAAGGAGGTGATCTGGTCCTTTTGGGACCCTGAAATTGGGCAAGAATTTGCGTAGACGAAGCTCCACCACCATTTTCAAGAGCATTAGAAGCGTCAGATGTTAATTTTTGCGTTGAATTACTGGGAGGTCTCTGAAGACTCTCAAATCGGGATGCATCATGCCTGGAGAATAGAATATCAGTTCATGAGTCACTGACAATCAAATAAACACTGAAACTACAAGGCTAATGAATAGAATTCAAAATAAATCCCTATTAGTGATCCATGTATCACTTTAATTTCGAGTAAACAGGAGAAAAACTGATTCATAACAATTGCATTGATTGAACTCAACAATAAGGGTTATGGGAGAATGATTGTGTATTCCTCTGAAAATCTATTGTTGAATTTTCATTTTTGCGACGGAAAGGAAAGCAGCTAATATTTTACTGTTTTAAAATAGCAAAATATTACCTACTTATACCAAATATGATTGTCATGAACAACTTTGCTCTTGTTTTTTCCAAATTAAAGTGATACAAGGATCACCAATAAGGATTTATTTTGCAATGTAATCATTAGCCCAGTATTTTCAATTTAATCTTATTGTCAGAGACTCATGAACTGGTATTTTATCCTCCAGGCATGATGCCTCTCGATTTGCTAGTCTTAGAAATCTCTCAATAGTTCAATGCAAATATTAACGTCTGACAATTCTCATTCTCTTGTAAATGGTGGTGGAGCCTCATCTTCGCGAATTCCTTCCAAATTTTAGGTCCCAGAAGGTCTCAGAATCACCTCTTTTATCATCTGCAGGTGCTTCTTTAAATGTGCCACATTTCGCTAAGCTGGAGTCTCAGAGGTAATCCTATCACTCATACTGCTCAACATTTAAGGCAGCCTTACTAGACATCAAACTAAACAAAACAATACAGACAGAATAAGAAATCAGAAAACAGCTAGTTACTCAATCAAGGAGTCTGTAGAGAAGGTGCCCCATGGTCCTAGTGCAAACACATTTTTTCGTCCAGTAAAGGGTCCCTAGTCAAGGGTAAATAGCAGGTCAATTTTTAATGAACTAAGCATCCAAGTAAAAAAAATGATGTAAACACGTCTGCATTCGTTTGCAGACAAGTGATGAAGCATTTGTATATACAACATCTAGGCACTAAACTCGATAAGAGCTAATAGCATGCTTCATTTGGGCATTGTAAGGCAAACCGAAAAAAGTCTGAGTGATTTAAAAAATAGAGGAGTACAAGCAAACCAAAATATCAAAGGATCTGCAGAAAATAAATTCGAAAATTAGCCGAACTAAAAATCTCTAGCATCGCTCATATTCCTGGCGGCTTGTAATGCGAATTATTGAACTGAATCCTTGACACTCTTGGAAGATGAAGAAGAATTAAAGCCAAGAAATGCCATGTGGAATCTCAATTATATAAGAAATTTATGGTTTCTTGTTAAAAGCTGCGTCATCAATTGAAAATATGGAAAAAGATTCTCAAAACTGATTCCAACTAACACATAGATAGATGATTAAAATTTTCACATACATTTTGCTCCATTTCTGGTTCTAACAGCCATAAAAGACAATATTTTTTACCATTTCATCATCCAAATGTTTTCCAAAATATAACGAAGTGAAGTGATAACAGGAGACTTCCAATTACCGAAATCAAACCGTTTATCAGTAACATTTAACAATCGAGGATTCCAATATAATCCTGTCGAAACAGTGAAAAAGCATTTCACTGACACTGTGACTACCCTTTCACTATCGCTCGGCCATGGCTTTCGGAGATAAAAAAAATCTCTTATCTACCTCCATAATTCTAACATACCACGTCTGTTGTAATCCAAACACCACAAAGACTTGCCTATCCTGTCGAAACTGTGAAAAGACATTCTATTGACACGATGAAAGGCTTTTCACTGTCGCTCGGTCATGGCTTTGGGATGTAAATAATCCCTTATCCAACTCCAGAGTTCGAACACACCACATCTTTTTGTAATACAAAACCTACAACCATTTGCCTCACTAAGTACTTGATCCACAACCCTTTACACCGATATCCATCAGGTAAGAGCCTATTATATTTTTTAAAAAAATATTTTCCATCAAATAATGTTTCCTCGATATTGTCCACTGTCAAATAAAATGTTGAAATATGTATACATATCGTATCAGTCGGACCAATATTGCCGAGCCCCACCCTAAGGTCCACTTGAAAAAAACTCTGATTAATTCATAAAAATGGCCGATTTGAAACCTCTCAGCAGGGCCATAGGATGCGGTGGCATCTGTCAGTTGTGTGCGAAGTTTAGTACGAGAAAAAATATCTTCTCCAAGGGGACAAGATACAAAGCTGTATGATATCAGAACAAGGCTAGACTAAGCCGCAATTGATGATACATCCACATAGCAAGAACAAGAAAGATACATATGAACTATCAACCGATCACATTCAGCTCAAGAAAGGGCATCATTCATCATTAATTGTTTCAACATAACTATAGAGCGACATAAAGACCAAATATAGTTCCTCATTTACAAATAATCATGCACCAGTCACGATACCTATGCTTTATTCCCAAAGGAAGAAAAGAACGAAAAAGAAGTACGAACTACTGAGATACGAACTCGAGCATGAGCACGCAAGCCCTATGGGCGTGAAGAGAAGTTATCTAATAGGGGAGAGCAAGGAAGAGAACACTCGGAAAACAAAAGACACCGGTTTGCCTACCTCCGTGGTTGCTCCGCCGGTTGCTGCGGGATGGACGGCGGCAGTTGCGGCTCCGGCGCCCCGCCAGAGGGTATGGGGCTCTTGAAGGGGGTTGCAGCAGGGCTTGCCGACAGAGTTCCGAAGAGGACAGGCACGCCCTTGGGCCCTTCCCCCGGGCCAAAGCCTTTACCGAATCTCTGCCCAAGATCCATGACGGAGAGAGAGGAGAGAGACGAATGGCAGGGGGAGCCAAGATCGTGGAGGAGGCAAAGTGCAAGCACAGACTCGAAGCTCTCCGAAAGCTTGCCGCCGAGGTACCACTCCGCAGGCCAGCTCCCCCCGCCTTCTGATTGGAAATCCCGCGCCTTCGCAGCGCAAGAAAGGCACTCACTGAGAATAAAAGGGTCCCCGGTCGCACAACGGGGCCGCGACTCGGGCCGGACCGAACCGGGCGAGTCGGCAACGCCGTTCCGTGTTTTGTTTTCCCCACTAAAAATGCCAGATAAAATCATATAATGAAAGACAAAATGCGTCGATTTCAATAATAAATTCCCATTTTTTAAATCTATCATTTTAATTCCAGGATTTTAAAAATAACTTAAACCGACGAAAAACATTTTCATAAATAGCAGGATATTATAATTTATATCAGGATATCGGATGGGGATGAGAAAAAGCTGACATTTTTCAGGGAGCCCCGGGAGAGGAGGGAGGTCACAGAGAGAGAGAGAGAGAGAGAGAGAGAGATGGGCGTGCAACTTTTGAGGGCAGGGGCCGGCGTCGCACCCTTCCGGAGCACGAAGACGGCCACTCTCGCAGCGGCGACCACCCTCGTTCGCCCTCCCAGGTCTGTCGTAAGCGTACCTCAGGCCCGCGCGTTCCTGGCACTGTCGAACTCCTCCCCGGGATCCAATCTGAGCGCCATCTCTGCTCCGGGAACGACGGGCTTCGGGCTCCCTCGCGTGAGCGGTGGGGGCAAGGGGAGACGAGGCGTGGCCGCCATGGTCTATTCCGAGAACTCCGTGCAGAAGTCCGAGGAGGAGTGGAGGGCAATCCTCAGCCCGGAGCAGTTCTACATCCTCCGCCAGAAGGGAACCGAGTACGACCACTAAATTCCGAAGTTGCATCGTTTTGGTTGCGTTTCTCTCGGCTGCTCCACCTGAAAGCACGGATCTCTCTGCTCTTTTCTATTCCAAATTCCAGAATTATTTCCTGAACTTCTCCATAATATCAGTAAAAGAAACCCTTGCATGAGCTCGCAATGGATATCATTTTTATTTTTCTCGGGGATTACAATTTCATCAAATGACGCAAGATTTGGGCGCATGAGCAAGCCCACAGATTCAGTTTTTCAGTTCTTGAGCAGTACATTGACTGTCCTTTGGAACGACATTCGCTCTGTGATTCAAAATATGAGAGAAATTGTCTGTCTCTGACCTGTGGCCCTCTGATCCATACCCATGACGTTTCTAGGGCATGCCCCAGATAGGAAAGAAGAAAGATGAGAGAGAAAGTGAACACTTTGGATGACTGGGTCAGGACACTCGAATGCTATACGAGCTGTGGATATGGTCAATCTCTGGTATGATACAGCAATATAAGTAGCTTCCCTCCATCAAGAGAGACGAGCAGCCTGATTGGGCTGCAAGCTCTCTCTCTCAAGAATAATCCCAATATTGCTCGTAATAGAAAGGAGCCTGTGAGTAAAAAGGTGGGCATGCCCGCTCCTCTGATGCCCCAATTAGTCTGACAATTTCATCTGTGGTTCTCCGCTGGTGCAGAACAGGGCTATGAATCTGTTTTCTTGATCAAGGGTTAGTGGAGATGTCCAGAGAGAGGGCTCCAAGGGTGATTCCATGGCGCGCCTATCAAGAACAGACTGGGCCATGCTCCTCGTGCCAGATGAGGCTGTTTCATGCCTGATCTTCCTCATGAACGCCGAACTTGTGAAGTTAGAACTTTACAAGGGCGCAGTTTTTTTCTTTTCCTCTTTTTTTGACTACTGAAGCTCTCTAGATTGCTCTTATGGTCATCAATCAGATGGGCGCGCTCATGAGACGTTGCTGTGCTCGTGTAGGTACCCAGGCACCGGAGAGTACAACAAGTTCTACGAAGAGGGCGTGTACAACTGTGCAGGCTGTGGAACCCCGCTGTATAAATCCACCACCAAGTTTGACTCCGGCTGTGGCTGGCCGGCCTTCTACGAGGGGCTCCCCGGGGCCATAAAGCGCACGGTATTCTACTGCTGCTGCAGCTCTCTTCTTCCTTCTCCTCTCCTCGCTCGTTTTCTTCCCGGCTCGTGTTGATGTGAGGTGGGGGTCTGCTGCAGCCGGACCCCGATGGGAGGAGGATCGAGATCACGTGTGCCGCCTGCGGGGGCCATCTGGGTCACGTCTTCAAAGGTGAAGGCTTCCCGACGCCCACGAATGAGCGCCACTGCGTGAACAGCATTTCGCTCAAGTTCACTCCCGCTGAGTAGCTCCCCCCCCCACCTCCCAGAGCAGACACCAGCTTATGACTTCATTGGAAGCTTCTCCCCAGAAGGGCTTCTTGGTCTCTCGAGGGACTGCTCGGCCCTCCTGCCTCCTTTCTCTCTCTACCCCTCGTGTCTCTGCACATTTATGTCGCTTGCTGGCTTATAAGAAGGTGTTTTTCTGCATCGTTCATGTGGGTTGTTTCTTCGAGAAGAGCTGCGCGCCACCATGAGGATGAGACAGCTCTGTCGAAGTTGTCATTTTTATTTATTTATTTTTTAGTTTTCTGCGATGAAAACGATAATTGGGGTCAAGGGAGAACCCGAATATAATCTTGGGGTGGTGTTTACTTATTTATATTGCTCTGACATGAGCACAATCTGGTTTATTTTTTCCCAAATAATATATTTATGAGTCTTCCAAGCAAGGCATTCATTCCTATGAGCAGCCGCCAAGAAAAAGGAGAAGAAATCAGAGGGTCAAATCTGCTTTCACGAATTTCTTCGAGGAGTTGCGGCGCGATCCGGAGAACATAGTCCGCTTCCAAATTGGTCAACCCGAGGAAGAGCTCTCGAGGAGGCGGCACTCGTCTCCGGCGGCACTCCCGCCGTCGTCCTCTTCGCCGCCGCTGTCGTTGTCGAGAGGGCCGAGGAAGCCGTCCAAGTAGGAGGGACAATCGTCAGACCAGGGGCCGCGGCGGGCGGCGGCGCGCCACCGCTGGTCGGCGATCATCTCCGGCGAGAGTCCCCAGCTCTCGAGCTCCTCGGCGGAGTGGTTGACCGCGAGGCTGTATTCGGTCCCGCAGGGGCCGAGCTCCATCACCCTCACCTCGCAGTTGCCAGGATTGTTGAGCCTCTCGAACTGCTCCACCGTCCACTTGAACCACTTCATGAGGAACACCCGCGAGGTCAAGCCGTGAGAGACGATCACCAGGTTCATCTCCCCGCCTTCCTCCTGGTTCAGCCGCCTCATGTGGATGTCCCTCCACAGCGTCTCCATGAAACCTGCAATTCCCGACCTCAAAGTCAACCCCCCCACATCAAACGATAAGCGAGCGAATATTCAGGGCGATGGTTTCAAGGGTTCCCACTGGCAACGCGGTCGAAGACGTCGGCGGCGGATTCGCCCTCGGGGAAGCGGAAGAAGAAGCGGCCGAAGCGCTGGCGGGTCTCCTTGATGGCTCGCATGCGCTCCTCCACCTGGAAGTTGCCGAAGTCCTGCTCGCGGATGCGGCACTCCTCGCGGACGCCGACAACGCGGCGGCGGGGGAAGGCGCGCCCCAGCTCGCGCAGCGTCGCGCGGGTGCGTTCGTAAGGGGACACGTAGAAGTACACCTTCCAGTCGCCGGAGGAGGAGGAGAGGAGGTCGCTGACATTCCTCCCGGCGGCGCGCGCCTGCTGAACGCCGAGCGGCGTAAGGGGGATGCGATAATCCGGCGTCGTGCTGTAGGCGGTCATGTCGAGGTTCCCCATGCTCTCTCCGTGCCGCACCAGGATGATCCTCTTCGGCAGCCTCATCATCTCTCTCCCTCTCTCTCTCTCTCTAGATCTCTCTCTAGATCTCTCTCTAGTTCGCTCTCTATGGAAGTTTAATAGGGAAATCAGATAAGAGGGCAGGCGGAGCAAAGAGGAAGGAGAAAGAATTCCAGGTCTGATTCCACCGAGTTGGAGCACACGGTTGCTTGTCGTCTTCTCCTCCGGCGAATCTGGTCCACGTCGACGCCGACCTGCTCCAAGGTCGGAGGAAGGGGGGTTATGGCGGCGTTAACAAGGTAACCTTCAGTTGACCGTCGGCCAACGCGTGTGGGTTTATTTCCGAGTTAGGGTTCTCACCTGGGGGAAGGTCAAGGAAGATTTATCGTCGAGATATAACGCGGTTTGGGCGGCGCCGTCTTATCCCTTGACCCAGCCTCCAAAGGATTAACTTTCCTGCGTGTAATTAGGATTCATCAATCCGGGAAGTCAGCCCACCCGTTGAACTTTTCGTACCCAATTGTCGTTCCTTGTCTTAAAATTTCCTACCCCATTTCACTTCCACCCCATGTCAACTCATAAAAAACTTACCAAACTAAGACATCCCAACACATTTAAGAGAGAGAGAGAGAGAGAGAGAGAGAGAGAGAGAGAGGAGGGGGATACTGGTCTGCACAACCCATCTAGACTGCAACAGGTACAAGGAGAGAGGAGAGCAGAGAGAGGAGAGAGAAGAGAGAGCCTGGTCTGCACAACCCATCTAGCCTGTAAAAGTTACAAGGAGAGGAGAGAGAATAGAGAAGAGAGAAGAGCCTGGTATGCACATCCCAGACTGCATCGGGTGACGATCCCTTCGACAGTGGGATCATATAGAGAAAAGAAAACAGGCAAAAATATTGAAAAAAAAAAATCAGTCTTGGGTAATAGCGGCGCCATTCTCTTTGGAATTCTCAGGAGGATCAGTCCGAGCCCCAGAATCCTTCAAGAACCCTAGCTCAGAGAGGTCCTGCCTGGCCATCAAATTCTTCTCCATCCGGCACTCCAGGTACTTCTTGGAGAAGTCCCTGCACCTCTCGGAGAGGTAGCCGGAGGTCTTGAGGCAGGCGAGGTACTCCTTCTTCTCCACGTCGCACTCGTGCTGGTGGTCCAGCGGGAAGACGCCCTTCTCCGGCGGCACCGGCCGCAGCCCCCGGTTGCCGCCGAAAGCTCCGCCAGCACTCATGTCAAGGATCGCGATGCAGCCTTCGTGAAAGCGATCGGCAAACCAAGGTTTCTACACAGAATATAGGGCATCTAGGGCAGAAGCATTCTGCTCCTGGAAATCTGCACAAATTGCACGAATCAACAACTGAATCCGGGATTTGGGCTCAAATTTGGTCCGCCTGTTCATGCTTGGCAAGACCACAGTGCGCGGAAGCAGGAATGCAGCACACAGAAAGAGATTCCCAAAATAGAAAAAAACAGGGAGGGGTAAACGGGATGCTGCTGTGAAAGTTTGGTTAGGGCCATGAAGAGCAGGCGCGATGCAGCACGGCCCAATGAACGTGGAGCTGGTCAAAACAAAGAGCTGGAGAGTCGCAAAGTGGAGGACGTGGATCTCGTCATTAAATCAACCGTCGCCGCCACAATCACCGAAACGGACGAATTTGATTTAGAAGTTGAGTTTGAGGACTGGTTCCTTACCTGATCGAGAGATCCCGTCGTCCCGGCTTGGGTTGGTCGGAGGACCCCGCCGCTCCTGGTCTATCCTTCCCCCCCTTCTCTCCTATCGCCGCTCTACTGCCGCCGCCACCTTCCAGCCATTATCATCTTCCGCCCAGTCGCCGTCGTTTTCCCATCGCCCTCACCACCGTTCGACACCCTCCCGCCAGCCGCATCGCCCCTTTCCGCCGCCGTCATCTCCCCGTCGACTGCCACCGCCAGCTGTCGTCCTCCCGACGCCTGCCGCTACCAGCCAGCACCTTCCAGCTGCCCGCCAGCCTCCACCACCGTCCGCCGCCGCCGCCGCCGCCGCCGCCGCTTCCTCTTTCCCCTTTCACCGTCTCCCTACTACCCCCATATTCCGGCTAGGGTTTTAATCCCTGGTTGTGGGCCTAACACCTTCCAGCCCACTTCGCCGGTCCACTACCGCCGTACCCTTTTTCAGCCCCCTACGATCCGAGCCGTCCGGCGCGAGCCACTCTGTCACCCGGTTCGAGACAGTCCGCCCTTTTGGTTCGAGCCGCTACATCCTACGACTTGGTCAGCCAGTCAATAGTCAACAAATCGGTGAAGCGTTAACTTTTTTTTCTAGCCTCAAGTATATCTTCTGCACCTTCTCCATTTTATTTGTTTATTTCATTTATTTTCTTACTATAGTCGTGTGAAAGATCATAGGATAGCCACTATTACATATTCAATTGATCATTAGTTCATGGTACAAAATATTTCTGATCTATTAAATGAACAAGTGTCTTACTTCACGTGGTTTTCTTAAATTACTTGATATGATTATTTTCATCCCCATCATTTGGTATTATATCTTGATTAGTAAAATGCACAAACTTACTTCATCAATACTAGATCTTGATTTAACCTAATTTTTAAATAGATTATTAAAAAGAAAATAAATGGTGACACTTAACCTTCTATTCAACTCTTAATAGATCAAATGGCTCATATAAATCAGATATCAGAAAAATTAGAATTAATGCAAAAACTTCATAAACCCTAATAAAGTTAGAAAACTTAGAGACAATCAGCATAAGAGGAGTCAATGATTAACTTGACTATGATACATATTATAATCATGTTAGGATAAATGTACCCTATTTTTTTGGTGGGCAAACCATTGAGGATTACTTAGATTGGGAAACTACTACCATAGATTGTTATTTTAGCTAGTATAACATGTCAAAAGTTAGTTAAGAAAATTCAATTTTTCAAATTTAAAATTAATAAAATCAGAAGAAAAAAAATTATGAAAAAAATATTGATCAATTTCTTGAGCTTTATTGTCAAAAACCAATAGAGACATGGAAAGAAATCAAGACTAAGATCAAAGAGAAATATATATTCACTAATGACAAGTCTAAAATCATCTACTAGGGTACCCCTGCCCTCATTTGTTTCAACTATCATGGGATATGACATCTTGCAGCACAATGTTTTAATCAAAATCTATTCTTCCATAACACAAAATCCTCATAAGAGGACAGATATGAGAAACTTTACTCAAAGAAGAGTACCATGTCGGCCCTACAATGACCCTTGCTTACATGGAAGAAGCAATGTGCATAGAAGAAAAAAGTACAATATCACTTACCACTTTGGTAAATAATCTTATGATGGTTGAAATTTTGTTTATTACCTTGAAGCCACCTATTTAGATAATATAAGTATAATAAATAGAGCAACTCTTTGGACTCAATTAAATAAAATATTAATATTTATATTTTGTATAAGTTAGCAGGTACTATTACATGTAGTGATGGAATATCTACTAGCATTGATTCATCTCTTCATCTTTCTTTAAAGAATTATTTTTGCTCTTGTTAGCTATCTTGGAAAATTTCATCTCTTACTCTTAACATTTAAATTTTAATTCAAATCAAGTCTGATTAATATGACAAAACCTTCGTATGATCTAAAAGATATTCTATTATGCTTAAGTTTAGAAAGATCATTTCGTTGTTCTTGTTGATGCCCATAAGCATAGGTTTTGATATTACAAATATATGTGAAAATATATAATTCATGATTGACATTATTTACAAAATTATGATTATTGACTCATAGATTTCATGCAAATTGATATATTATTCATCTTGTGAATAATATATTATTTATCTTGGAAAAATTATGCTACATACGTAGAGAAAATGATCAACTTAACATTTGAATCTGAAGACAAAGTCAACAGAAAAGTTGTTCTTCTATGAAAGAAAAATCTTTAGTTCAAATTTCAAATTAAATAAACTAGAGAATAGAAAGATATTGAATTCGCAATAGTCAGAGGTCGTTCTCGTACGTTCCAGAAAATGGTAAGTATTTAAATTGACCTTTCGACTTTGTCTCTCAAGTAAATCATGTAAATCCATTAGAGGATGACATCCTATAAGTAAAAGAAATCAATAAAAATGATTCTACTTTGATCAACAATGAAAAATCTCTCTCACGATCAATATTCATCACTATCGAGCTTCAACTAAGAGTAGACTACATCATCCATCTTCATCAATGATTGGTGATCAAGATAAAGCTTAAATCCTTCGAGGAGACTCTCCATCAGGCCCTAGGGTAATTGGGTGGTGAGTGAAAAGTATGATTGGGTAAAGGCACGAGGTGTTTTAAGCCATGTTTGACCCAGAAGGGGCTGAAGATTTGTAGAGGTCGAACCTGCGATGTTTGAGCTGTTAATCCTATTAAAATCAATGTTTATTTTTTAGGGAAATATTGTAATATCAATAGGAAGGATCCTCTGAGACTAGAAGTAGTCAGGTGAGAGATGAACCAATATAAAAAGTTCTTACTTCATAGTGAGATTTCATCGAAAGAGAGAGAAAGTCATTTTATGTGTAAATAATCATGTAGAGCTGTGTGAACACGTGTGTTGACACATCAAGCATCCGGAAAGAAAATCTGAGATTTTTAAAATACTAATTCACTCCCCCTCATAGTATTTTATCTAGACTCTAGATCTTTCAATTGGTATCAAAGCTAACCTTGATTTACAAGTATTTACACATCTCAAGGAGTAGATCTTATAGCTAGTGAAAGGATCAAATTTTTAACCTTAGACCACCTAAGTTTGATGGAATTAATTATGCTTTTTGGAAAACCAGAGTTATAATTTATGTTACAGATCAAGGATCAAAATTTTGTAAAATAATCAAAAAAGGAATAAAGAAATTTGATGATGAGTCTATAGAGGAGTAGAACTCCATATTAAATGTAAGGACCATGAATATTTTATTAAGTGTTATACATATTTCTGAGTTTAACCGTATGCAAAGTTGTGAGACAGCTAAAGAAATTTAAGACAAACTCGAAATGACGTACGAAGGGACGTCACAAGTAAAAAAAATCCAAATCGACATTTTGATGACCAGTTATAAATTATTTCAAATGGAAAAAGGTGAATTTATTCATAAATATGTTAAAAGATTTGATGAAATTGTTAATAAGATGAAAAATCTTAGAAAGACTTTTTCTAATGCTGAATTGAGTAGAAAATAATTTAGATCTTTGACTGATGATTGGATGGCCAAGAAAATAGCAATAATAGAATATATGGATTTCAATGTAACTTCTCTTAATTATATTATTAGCTTTCTTCTAACGCATGAAGCTGATGTAGTTAGAAGTAAATCTCTTGTTAAAAATATGAGAATAATCTTTCTTTTAAATGTACTGAACTTTCAAATGATGAAAATAAAATTATTTTACTAACTAAAAGGTTAAATGTGTTATGAAAAAAAAAAAATTTCAGGCACACAAAAGATGTGAATGTTAATCTATGTTTTGAATGTAAGAAATTAGGTCACTTCAAGGTCGACTACTTAATGTTGAAAAAAAAAAGAAAAAAGAAAGTAATGAAGACAACGTGAAATGATAGTGAGTTAAGTGCTGATGAAAGAGAGAAAGAGCCAAGACAATATATGTCTAATGACAAAGACATCCAAGAGACAATATCTGATTTTTCTTTTTTGTAAGAAGATTTTGATGAACTTATGTATACTATTGATGGTTTGAAAAGAAAATTGAAAATAAAATAAACTAAGAATTAGATACTTATGAAGTCAATCAAAATGTATGAGGATAAGGAAAATTATAAGGCAAAAATTATTGATAGATTATTAATAAAAAAAGAACAATTTCTCAAGAAACTCAATATCTTTGATGAAAATTATGACGACACCTGTTGTGACACATCTTTTAGTTGTGGATCAACACAAGAGATAGATTTTATACCCGATGAAAACACACAATTAGTGGAAACACCTAGGAGCCAAAGATCCTTATTTGTACCTGTTTCAGCATCTAATTGTGTTATGCATGATAAAATAATTTCTGATTTAAATATAGAAAATAAAATTCTTAAAAATCAGAATAGTATATTACATAGATTAAATAGGCTAAAGAAAATGATATTAAACTAAAAAAAAAATTTACTTATTTGAAATGTTTTATGATAAATTATATGAAAGTCAAAGAGCATTGAATATATTGTTCAGAAGTCAAAAAAAGTCATTAAGGAAGGAATGATTAGTATTTAATTCTAATCATATTAAACTTGTATTAAATCTTATAACATGACTAAAATATATTATATTTGGGTATCTAAGAGTAGTATAGTTATACCCAAACTAAAGACTTAATCATATTTTTAAGAATATCTCTAGTGGACCACTTCATGGTGATACTTGAACAATGAGTGTTCAAGACATGATTGGAGATCAAAAATGATCTTCACATTCAATCTAATGGATGGAGGAGAAGTAACATTTAGGGATAATAAAAAGGGAAGTAACAAGGGTATAAAAATATTTCTTTAAATAATTAGTCTTTAATTAATAATATTTTACTTATTGACGGTTTAAAACATAATTTGATTAGCATCAATTAATTATGTGACAATGACATGGAAGTTAGGTTTAAAAAGAATGGATGCTTAATCATGAATGATAAAAATAATGAAGTTTTATTTGTTGGTGATATAGTTAAAGATGTTTATATTATAGATTTTGAAAATTTGATTAAATTTAAGATTTGTCTTGTTGCTGAAAAATATGAAGAACAAATTGATCTTTGGCATAGAAAACTTGGTCACATAAATATTAAAACCATTTATAAACTATCAAAATTAGAACTGGTTAGAGAACTTTCGAAACTATCAAACATAAAAAACTTTACATGTGAGAGTTAAATCAAAGGAAAACAAACAAAGGAATCTTTCAAAACAAAAGAATACATCTCATCATCACGACCCCTGGACTTAATTCATTTAGACTTGTTTGGTCTAAGTAAAACTGCTAGTTTAGTTAAAAAATATTATGATTTATTTATTATTGATGATTATACACGATTTACTTGAATTTTTTTTTAGTCTAGAAAATTGAAACATATGATTACTTCACTAAATTTAAAAAATATATATAAAATGATCTACGCATAAATATTAGGAAAATTCGAAGTGATCATGGAGGAAAATTTCATAATATTTTATTTTCTGATTTTTGTGATAAATTAAGAATATATCATAATTTCTCAGCACCTAGAATAGCTCAATAGAATAATGTCATTGAAAGGAAAAATAAGACATTACTTTATTTATCTAGAACTATGTTGACTGATTATGATCTTCCAAAATATTTTTGAGTTGAAGTTGTTAGTACTGCATGTTATGTTATTAATAGAGCATTAATTAGGTCAAATTAAAGAAAACACCTTATGAATTGTTGAAGAATAAAAAGCTTAACCTGAGTTATTTTAAATCATTTGGCTACAAATGTTTTATTTTGAATAGTTGTAAAGATGATTTAGAAAAATTTGATCAATTAAGTGATAAAAGAATTTTTTTGAGATATTCTGAAAATTCTAAAGTATATAGAATATATAAGAAAAGAACATTACTCGTTGAAGAATCTATTCATGTAAAATTTGTAGAACAATTAAAAGTTTAGAAAACTATGTATTTAGAAACTGACCGTGTGGACATAACTTTTGACAACAATAAACAAACAGAAGATAAAGAAGAAGAATTACCTCATTTAGAGCCAAATATTGAACATAAAAATTTGCATAGAACTTGGAAATATACTAAGAATCATCCAAAAGAAAATATTTTAGGAAACTTGAATGAAAGAGTAAGGACTAGATCTACATTAAAAGAACAAACTCACATCAAATTTACTTCTCAAATTAAACTGAAAAATATTGATGATGTTTTGATAAATTTAGATTGTATTATTTCTATGTATGAAAAACTTGAATAATTTGATAGAAATAATATCAAGCATTTAATTCCTCAACCTAAACATCAAAATATTATAAGAACAAAATGAGTATTTAAAAACAAATTAAATGAATAAGGAGAGGTAATTAGGAACAAAGCAAGACTAGTTGCTAAAGGTTATGCTTAATAGAAGAAATAGATTATGAAGAAACTTGTGCTCCTGTTGCTAGACTTGATGTAATTAGAATTTTATTATTTTTTATGTGTTAATAATTTTAAATTACATTAGATGGATATTAAAAATACTTTCTTAAATGGCCTTATTAAAGAAAAAGTTTATGTCGAATAACCCCTTAGTTTTGAGAATTTTGAATTTTCAGATCATATTTTTAAATTAAAGAAAGTTTTATATGGTTTGAAACAAGCTCCACAAACTTGGTATGAAAAATTGAGTTCATTTCTTTTAAAAAATAATTTTTAAAGAGGAAACGTAGGTACAATTTTATTCATTAAAAAGGTTAATATACATATGGTGATTGTTCAAATATATGTTAATGATATTATTTTTGATGCAAGCAATGAATCTTTATATAATGAATTCTCATCTTTGATGCAAATTGAATTTGAAATGAGCATGATGAGTGAGTTAAATTTATTTCTTAACTTGTAAATCAAAAAATTAGAAAATGGAATCTTCATATCTCAAGAAATACTCAAATGAGTTACTTAAAAAATTTAATATGAATGATTTGAGATTCAAAAGAACTCTTATGAGAACAAACATCAAACTAGACATAGGTGAAAAAGAGAAAGAAATTGATAAAAAACTATATAGAGGAATGATAGGATCTTTATTATATTTGACAGCAAGTAGACCTAATATTTTATTCTATACTTATCTTTGTCCAAGGTTTCAAAGTAATCCTAAAGAATCACATCTCACGATTGTCAAAAGAATATTTGGATTGATAAAACAACCTTAGGGATATAGTATACAAAGAATTAAAATATAAACCTTTTAGGATATTGTGATTCTAATTATGTAAGATGTAGAATTGATAGAAAAAGCACTAGTGGGTCATGCTTATTTTTAAATAATTGTTTGATTTCTTAGAGTTTCAAGAAATAAAATTCTATTACATTATCCACTATAGACGCCGAGTATGTATCTACTAGAAATTGTTGTGCACAAATACATTGGGTTAAATATCAATTAGAAGACTATGGACTCAAACTAGAAAAGATACACATGTATTGTGAAAACACGAGTGCTATCAACCTAGCTAAAAATCTAATCATATACTCTGAGACTAAACATATAGAAATTAGACATCATTTCATTCGTGATCACATACAAAAAAAGAACATAGAACTATGTTTTATTAGTATATTAAAATAGTTAATTGATATCTTCACAAAACCCCTTTCTAATGATAGATTTAATTTGATTATTTGTGAACTTGGACTGTCCCAATTGATTGATATGTTTATCTAAGTTTTATTATTATTGATGATGTTGTTGTGATTTATTTACATCATCATTATATGTCTAATATGAGCCTCATACGTGTAGATACATGTGTTGACACGTTCTTCGTCACGTAAAAATTTTAAGTGTTATCAAGATAATTTTTATTAAGGACATGAATAACAAATACTATGTTGTCATATACTTTAAAAGATCATATATTATGTCTATGTCCCTCTTCTTCCATCAAAATGACATTTTTCATTATTTGAAAACTTTACCTTCTTAATTTATTTTTACCATCCGACGACCTCTATTTCACCAAACTTGTAAGATTCCAAGCCTCAGCTTGCATCACATTAAGTCGATTCGTGAGTTAACATAAGGTATCATTTTATGCATTATATCGCAATTGCATCTCATTGCAATTAAAACTTATTCAAAACCTTAAATTTACCATGGTTGATATTCGATACTCCACCCTTCTTATTCCTCCCTCAAGAGCCTATTTGACATCTAAGAATCTTCAAGAAAGATAAAGGAAAAAATGTTATTATCAATTCACCTCTTAAAAAGACTCCCTCATCATCTCCAATAGTTGAAAAATTGCTTACTCCCGTCTCAACCCCTCAATCTGGTTTTTCTGTTAAACCTGTTTCATCTAATTCTCTATCACCATTGATCACTGATGATCAAGTTATAATAGTTGTGCAAAAATTATCTATGAAAAAGACTCCCTCATCATCTCCAATGGGTGAAAAATTACTACTCCCTTTTCAACCCCTCTATCTGGTTTTTCTGCTAAACCTATTTTATCTATTTCTATTTCTCTATCACTATTGATGACTGATGATCAAGTTACAATAGTTGTGCAAAAAATATCTATGAAAAAGACTCCCTCATTATCTCCAATGGCTGAAAAATTGTTACTCCCTTTTCAACCCCTCTATCTGGTTTTTCTATTAAACATGTTTCATCTATTCCTCTATCACCATTGATGACTGATGATCAAGTTATAATAGTTGCGCAAAAATTATTTATGAATGTAAGTGCCTCGATTCTCATTTCATTTGAACCTCCTATTTTCCTACTACTGATGATCCATCTACTTTAATTCTAGAAAACATTATCTCTAATTCACCTACTCTAAGTTTAGAGTCTTTTGAACCATCCCAACCCATGAAAAATATTAAACCTATACCTTGAAAGTTGTCTCTTGTGTGTACATCTAAACCTATAGAAAAAATCATATTGAAGTAACTCAAAGCCAAGAAATAGAGTTCTAAAAGATCTTGAAATAGTACTGCACCTCGACATACTCTTGATGCATCTCTTTAGTATCACTATCTCATCTTTCCTACTATAACTCATGAAGAAAATTTTCAAAAAAACTTCAAAGATTGTAAAGTTCTACGCTGCAAATTTCTTGATTTAAAATTCTTTGAATCATAGTAAATTTATATGAAGAAACACTTTGATGCCCTTAGGATTTCTCATTTCATTTCTAAACTAGTTGATAACTATCTAAATCTAATTCAAATATTTTATAATAATATTTTTGTCACTCTTGTTGGCGTGTCAACTTATATCAAAGAAATATTTATTGATTTAACTCTTGAAATTTTAAATATCATTCTTGATATTCTCAATGGACCTCCCTTGGCCATCAACAAACCAACTATTATTGATTTTTTGACCTAATTGACTGGAATGAAGAATGTATCTGTCAACACCACAAAAATATTTCATCTATCATTGTCTTATAGAGTCATTCATTTTCTTATTCGTCATCTCTTATGGCATAAGAGTGGTACACATGATAGGTTGTCTAAGAAATCTATGTGTATCTTATACTACATTATCCATGACATTTCATTTGATTTTAGAGATCTGTTCTTAGAACAAATGAAAATAGCCCTAAATGACCTCATTCTTTCACTTGGTTGTGTCATCACATGTGTCCTCAAGTATTACAATTTAGATTTCTCTGTAGAAGAGTGCATTAGTAGTATTCTTCATGACATCATTGACAAATTCACTATTCATCGAATGAATTATTCATGTAGTGACGGTAAATGACTTCATCATCCATCTTCCTCTCATATATCATCTCGTGCTCTCACATTCTTTAATATTCTTCCCATTGTTGAGAAATTCAACAAAAGTTTTAAACAAGTGGAACAATGTTTTGATATGATGGAAAAATGACTTCGGGACATTGAAGACAACATTTCAGAGATTTTCTTGTGACTTCTATGATTTTCTAATCAAGCAAAGATTCTATTTTTATATTTTTCTCGGTTTTTTATGATTTGACTTTTTGATCATATGAAAAGGGGGAGAAATATTAAGAAAATCTGAACTATTGTAAAACCTTGAGTACACAAACTCAAGGGGAGCACTTATTCAGGGGGAGCAAAAATGCATCTCACACAATTATATTTTTATTACTTGAACCTTAATGGATGAATTGTGTAAACAGTTATGAATGTTGAAATTTTAATGTTCTGTCTGCGTATTACTTTGACACATGTGTTGACACACGATAATTAATTGTTGTAATTTTTAGAGCTTTATTTATTGTGCGTGAAATTATTGTTATATTATTTGTGCACAAAATTATGTTGACATATATATTTTCTCATAATGGTTTTGTAAGTATCAAAAAGGGGGAGATTGTTGATGCAATTAGGCATAGGTTTTAATATTATAAATATATGAGAAAATATATAATTCATGATTGACATTATTCACAAGATTATGATTAATGATTCATAGATTTTATGTAAATTAATATATTATTCATCTTGTGATATTATAACTAACCTTGAGGTTAAGTGAAATCATAAATAGGTGAAGCATCAAAAATAGATAAATATTTGTTAAAAAATAAATATTTAATAGGTAAATGATGGTTATGTTTTTAATTTATTTATTCATAATTATTTAACCATTTAAGTGCAGCTATTATTTATTATTTACGTGCATCATTAAAAGAAAAAGAAAAAAGATTCAAAATATCAAATGAGCTCTTATGAGTTTCAAATCAGAAATCTAAATGATGACATGTCAACTGTTTACATAGAGACAACGACTAACTTAACGTTCGAATTTAAAGATAAAGTCAACAGAAAAATTATTTGTATATAAGAGAAGAATCTTCAGTTTAAATTTTAAATCAAACGGATCAGATAATAGAAAGATATTGAATTCTTAATGGTCAAAGGTTGTTGTCGCACGTTCTAGAAAATGATAAATATTTAAACTGACCTTCCAACTTTGTCTCTTGAGAAAATCACATAAATCTATTGGAGGATGATGCCCTACAAGTAAAGGAAGCAAATGAGATCAATAAAAATAATTTCACTTCGATCAACAATGACAAATCTCTCTCACAATCAAGATTCATTATCAAATATTTCAAAAAAGATATCTAAACTAATCATATCCATTGTGAGTGACACAATATGTGAATGTCCACAAATTATCTAACCAATGTGACATGAGCAAAAAAAATATTCAATGAACATTTGATGTCTAATACTAACGAAATAATGTCGATATTTCTTATGCATTAAAACCTATTACAATCCCTCATTAGACTCAAATTATTCAAATTAATGCAAAGTGGAGGATGTGCATCGCATCATAAAGTCAACTATTACTACTCACGTCACCACCACAATCATTGCAATAAACAAATTTATTGGCTATATATTAGCTATAAGCCTATATATTAGCTAAAAGAACTCTAATTTGAGAGAGATTGATTTAAAAGTTAAATTTAAGGATTAATTTTTTACTAAGAAATATATGTCTTTTGACTAACTCAAGATAAGGTGATATGATCGCTCAATTAGGTAAGGAACTAATCTTTAAAGTCAACTTTTAAGTACTCTCATTCAAATTAAAGTTCTTCTAGCTAGTTTGTAAGGCTTCACATTGTAATTGAAACAATGAGACTTAAGGAATGATAAACTCATTTGTTTGAATGCTTGTGATGATGTCATGAGTATCAATTATTGATTTAATGACGAGATCTATATCCCCCACTTTGGGAGTCCAAATCTTTTTTTTTATGATCTTTATGTTCATTTATCAACAAAGTATTGGGTCGTGTTATATTTAGACATCAATCAATAGACAATAGTGTCTAGAATATGATGAGTTTCTAAGGGGATTGTGCACTATGATGGGTCTACAAACACCCCTGAGCTAAGATGTGAGATGGAGATCATATCAAAAACTTGATATATATATCTAAATATAATATGATTAAGTAAAAATTCTCTTGAATATGACACACAATTTTTACTTTTCTTTTGTCCTTGAATGTTAATAAATCTTGATTTCTTGACTTGAAATAATATCCTAGCTCTCCAACATGCTTTTCATTGATGTTGGAAAGATATTTTCTCTACAATGAATCTTCTAAACCATCCACTTATAAAATGTTTTCTAGTTATTATACAATCATAAAGAAAATATATTAATGTGTCACTTTATTTATTGTACAATCATAAATAAAATATATTAATATGCTATTTTATTTATTATACGACTGTAAGGAAAATAGATTAATGTGTCAATCTATTTATTATATGACCACTATGTAGAACAAGACAAGTGGTTGACATTTGTAGATTCCTAACAACAAAAGTATTTTCTCATTTTTTATCTCTCCATATTCTCTTCTCATTAATGTTATAGATCTTGAAATCTAGTCAAAGTTAAACATAGTGAGCTCAATCACTAATCTTCACATCTCCTTACTTCCCCAAGCCCCTAAATATTGATAAAACTTTAGTTAGTAGGCTCCCCTTGCTAATCTACTATAGATAATGAATTTCAAATGATTTCCATTGATTTTTTGGGCCATGTAATTTGACTTTACTTTGAATGATTAACTCTTGATGGCATTACATTACTGGCAAGTACATAAAAAGATCATTTTCACATAACATATTACATAACATTCTCTAAACCAATAGATGAAAGTTACTACGTACAAAAATAAATATTTATGAGGTGACTCTTTTCTTCATGAGGTTCTTACACAATTTGAGATTTATTTAATGATATATTCATAGCAAGTTTACACAATGTGATAAAAAGTCAAATTTTCTTAAAGGGAAGATAATTTTAGGTAAACAATATAGTGCATAACATTCATTTAATAGTAGAATCACAACAAATGAAACTACACATCATTTTGCAAAAAAACAGCCCACTCATTTCTTGAGAAGAAAAGTGAAAAAACTTATTTAAAGCATCAATTGATGACATAGTTGTCTAAGCTTCCAACTATCTTAAGGAACCCTCTCATTCAATCGGTCTCTTTTCATAAATAACATTCGAATATTTGCCTAAGATTTTGAATGGTTGTTCATAATTTGTGTTGATTACATTTCACCCCTTCCTTTAAGAAAGACGATCAAATTATTTTCAATCAAGTTCTTTAAAGGTTGATTCACTTGTATGGGATCAAAATAAAAACTCAAATCATCTTTTATTTTTCTCATATGTCAAAACAATATCAATATTAACCAAGGGGTTTCATTAGATATCTTACAATTAGAATAACTCTTTTTTCATACATGGATGTTCCACCATCACAAACCTTAGTTTGATTCGAGCATGATAAATTTTCAATGTATTGATATAAGAGTTGAAACTAACCCTAGTTAGGAATAGCCAAGTAGAACTCATTTGGTTTCATATCTCATAAGAAGGTAAATCAAATGACATCCTCTCTTATTTTTTCTTGGGTATCTCCTTATATTATGAAGCCATTCAATGACTCTTCCTTCAATTATCATATTTTTCAAGATTATAGCTAAGATCAACTTGTAAGCATAGGAGTAAAAAAGATAATTCTTCATTCATGAGGTAACCATCATATAGTATTACATTACTTAGGTAGGTAGCTAAGGTTAAGATCAAATGAGATGATTATATTGTTTTGACTAACATCATCAAAGTCTAAAAAATTATATAGAAATCTAATAACATCTACCAATAGGTAAACACCCGTGAGTGAAAAATGGGGCCCAAGTGGGGGCCACATGAAACAATCCTACACTAAAAGGCCACAAGCGGGATAGGAACCAACAGTGAACAACATAATGTGAAGTACATTTCTCTCTCATCTCTACTTTCTCCCTTTTCCCTAACAGCCCTAACCCTAATTAGTGATCCTCTCTTCCCCTAGGGCATAGCTCTCGGCTTACATCCCTCTTGGTGACCCTCTTCCTACAATTGAAACCACCTTGACCAACGTGCTCTCCCCTCGGCAGATCTCTCTCTCCTTGTCCTCCTCTTCTCTCTCTCTCTCTCTCTCTCTCTCTCTCTCTCTCCCCCACTCTCCCTCTCTTAAGAATGCTAATCGAATCTAGAACCATTGTGGCATGAGAGATTTGTCATTTTGAGTTTGATTGAGAATTGGGTTCGTTAGTTTGGAGTGAAGATTAATCCTCAACTGAGGACATTATCATTGGTATTAGAGCCAACACTCACATGTTATCTCCATCATTACACCATGACCAAGCCATCAACCTCCAATGTGGGGGATCCTCCGAAAAACTCTACCAAAGAAATTGTCAGTGAAGGTGATGCCAAATCATTTATATCAACCCTCTTGAAGTAGCAGCAACTTGTTCTCTAGGCCCATGTGCACAATCACCTCTCTACCATCAAAACTCGAGTGGACACTCATTTCGAGCAACTTCAAGAGATGATGGCCACCTTGATGATTAAGGTCTCTTAGTGGCCCAACCCCTCTCCCACAAGCAAGGAAGATGTCTCTTCTAGATCTCATTTGCCCCCAACTCTCCCTTTTAGTCAACTCTAATGTAGAGTCAAGAAGCTAGGGTTTCTCACTCATACTATCATTCTCATTATAATGACACCACTACGTAAGGTCCTACAATTGAGCCCATCAAATCCCTTACTTTGTGTGACCCCACCTCATCCTTGTGAGTCCTCAATGAAGCTCCAACATGCTAATAGGAATTCCTTGATGACTATTTGAATGTGGGTGATAATGTGCTACTAGATCCAAATGAGTTTCACTATAGATAGATTTCAAATTGTCTTCAACCATGGTGTCGAGGGGGACATGACCCATAATTGCCCTAAGACAATTAGTGGGGTCCTACAACTCAACATGACGAGCTACAAGGAAGACCTTTGGACCCTTGTCTACCTATTGACGGCATAGTATGCTACCCACACTGCCCCGATGCCGTGTGGGTACAATCTATATGACACAACAATGGTTGCTAGGTGGTTGACATCACCAAGCAATAGCCCTCGATGGCTACCCTCACCTCCCTCACATGTACCATCCTTACCAAGGTTGTAATGATGTTTCACCAAGCTCAAATGATGACGACAATTGGTCTCCACTATTGTGTGATCAACATGGGTCGCACCTCAAGTGGATCAAAGCCAAAGACATGTCAATCTTTTCTAAGGAACCACAAGAATGATGGCTCGAAAGGTGGAGTATTACTTCAACATCACCTTGCCTCGGATGTGGAGTGGCATCAAATAGTAGTGGGGCACTTAAAAGATGAGGCCGACGATTGGTTCAATTATTACGATAATACATTGGGCTTCCTCAATTGATAACACTTTTACAATCAACTCATGGAATGCTTCAAGCACACAAAAACTAACGTCCACTACCAACTATATACCTACAACAAAAGAGTACTATGGACAAGTTGATAGGAGAGTCTAAACAATTCATAAGCTACCTCACCTCCATTCCTCTAGACATGTTGTTCATTATCTTCCACTTGGCAATGGCCCTTGACATTTGTAACATAGTGGAGTGTTATTATTCCCTAGACCTATATGTGAATATCAAGACCATGTTCATGTAATGCAACAAGCCAATGCCCTTTTTTAGAATTCATTGACATTATCATGGTTGTATATTATTAAACATACTTCTTAATGTTCTAACTATTCATCAGCCACATAAATTATAGATTCAAACATCTACTAAAGCAATATCACATCCAAGGTGAGTACCATTAGTTGGTCACTAAGCTAATGGAGTATTCATTTAAAATTCACTACAAGCCAGACTACTACAATGGCCACTAGTTTGAAAAAGTGGTTAACACATTTTTTCGTCATTTGATCCTCAAGCTTTTTGTAGCGACCATCATCTAGCAATCTTTATAAAGTAACTCATTCATCCTTCCCTAGAAGATGTTGTCAACCCTCATGTCAATACCTTCTTTTAGAAGGTACAAGCCAAGATGTACAAGGACTACAATTACTCCATCATTAATGAGTAGCTCTTCTTCAATCATATATTATTGACGCACAAGTACACCCATTTTAAGGGGCTCAAACACCTTTTCTTAACTAAGATGGTGACATAAGCCTTCACCAAAGAGATTGTTTGTCTACATGGTAATTTACTATCCATTGTCTCTAACAAGGGCTAAGTCTTCATGTGTATTTTATAGATAAAGCTCCACATGCTCTAAGGGACCAAGCTCACCTATAATATGGTTGACCATTTTCAGATAGATGGCCAATCAAAGGTGGTAAATTCTAACCTCAAAGCTTACCTTCTATGTTTTGTTAGAGACAAGCCAAAGACGTGGACCAATTGGCTACATTGGGCTGAACTTAGTTACTAGATGGCCCATCATTCCAACATCAGCATGACACCTCTCAAGGTTATCTATGAGTGTGATCTTCCAACGATAACTCACTATGACTCCCAACCCTCACTGATGCACGCATTAGATGAGTTTTTCTCTAAATAGGACCACATCTTGGCCCTCAAGACTCACTTGAATCGTGCCCAAACTTGCATTAAGACCCACACAAACGTCCATCGATGTAACCTCCAATACAAGGTGAGAGATTGAGTCTATCTCAAGCTTCAATTGTACTATATGCACTCCCTTGCTTGTCAACCTAATGAGAAGTTTGCTTTAAATTTCTTGGGCCATTTTTCATCATCTAACAAGTAGGGGTTGTTGCCTACAAGCTGGAGCTGCCCTTAGAAATGGCCATTCACTCTATTTTTCACATTTCCCAATTGCGCAAAACTTTGGGGCCCACTAATCAGTTACAACCCTTGCTACCTCTCCTCTCAAACAAACATGAATGACATGTCAAGGCCGTCAACCTTCAAGCCTTTTGGTCATCTCTTGACGAGCTCGAGGTCTTAGTGGATTGAAAAGATCTACCGTCATGTGAGGTGACTTAAGAATTCATGCAGCAAAACCTCTTGCAATTTTCCTACTTTTAGCTTGGAGACAAGCTAACAGTTTTCAAGGGGAGTATTGATGATGTATGCTTATGAGTATACACTTGTAAGTAGAAAAAGAGGCCCAAGCAGGGGCCATATAAAATAGCCCTACACTAAAGGGCCACAGGTGGGAGATGAATCAACATCATAAAATACGAAGATGTCTTTCTTTAATAACATTGACCATATCCCTCAATTGTTACTAAAAGCTTTACCAACATTCATATTAACAATTGTAATGTAGCCTCCATAAAAATGGTTGGCAAAACTAAGGTTTGAATACAAAGTATAAGACATGAAACAAGATCAAATCAAGGTTTTGACATAAAATATAAGGTATCTAGAGCATGATAATATTGTTTCAAAAGTTATTCAAATTATTAAAGGAAATGAATCAATCAATAATTGAATATGGGATTTGCCTCAAATTTTCTTTAACATGTTCATACTTGACAAGACCACAATGTTATAGAAAGAAGATTATTATATATCGATGGAGATTACCAAAAGAGATAAAATAGTAATGATCAATGAGATTTGATGAAAATCATGAAGAACTAGTATGAATTGATGATAATGCAAGTTAGATCATTTGTTTATTGAAAAAAATGATAGAGATTGGGCACTAAAACATAATGAATTTCTATAGTGTTCATATATTCAAAAGGGTTTGCAAGCATATTTGAAGTAGCATTGAAGATGGAGATTAGATCAAAAACCTAATGTAGATATACATATAATTAAGTTGATATAATATGGTGGCATAAAATTATTTAGGATATTATATGATGACAAAAAATTACTACTTATTTGGGATTTATTAAGCTTAAATTCTCACTTTTTTCATGAATATTAATAAACCCTGATCTTTAGACCTACAATAATTTTCAAGCTCTCTATCATGCTTCTCATTGAGGTTGAAAGGTACTTCTTCTACAAAAAATCTTGTAATCCATCCACTTTCAAGAGACTTACTATTATACGACCATGAGACAAATATTATTATCACAATCTATTATCTAGAACATGACTAGTGTTTATGTTCGCATATTCTTAACACAAGATATTTTTGCATTGTGCACTACACCATGTGTCATATTCTCATCCATGGTAAAAATCTTGAAATCCATTCAACTGATCTCCACATCTCTTTACTCTACCAAATCCCTTAATCTCACAAAAATTTCACTCTGCTATCTGCCCTAGTTGACCCATTGCAGACAATTAATTACAACCACTTTCATGTATCATTTGGGCCATGTAATTTTACTTTTCTCTAAATTATAGACTCCAACTGAAATTTCTTTAAGATATTTTATAATTGCTAGCAAATCCATAGAAAGATCTTCCATTTACCCATCATAGTATTTTCACAAGCAATAGATGAAGGTTAATAGCAATTATTAACTATTTGTGAGCTGGTCATTGCATTCATAAGTTTAATGTGTGATACGAGATTTCTTTAAAGATACATTCACATCAAGTTCATGTAAAAGTGTGATGAAAAGGAAAAAATTAAAGAGTGGAGTATTCATGGTGCATAAAATAGAACAAAACATTCACCTATTGGTAGAATCACAATGTGTGAAATTACACACACTTTTGCATAGAAATATCCTGCTCATTTCTTGACAAAAAAAGGGATGGAACTCGCACAAAGGATCAATTGATGGAATAGTTGCCTCAACTCCCTATTGTCTAAAGTAACCTCCCCTTCAATTAGTCTCCTTTCAAAAAAACTAAATGTAGTCTTTCCGTAAAATTTCAAATTGTTGTCATATATTCAAGTTGAATATGTTTTGCCTCTTCCTCCAAGAAAGATGATCATGACATTTCTAAATAATGTTTATTGTGGATCAAATCATCTATATATTAGATAGAAAAAGAAACCCCATATATCTTCTATCCTTGTTTTTAAATTAGTTAGATTCAAGCATGGCATAGTTTTGATTTATTGTGAGATAGGTTGAAAGCAACCTTAGCCAAAAATACCAAAATAGAATTCAAATGACTCCTAATTTCATAAAGGGCTAAATGGAACAACATCTCTCCTTCAAATATTACAGTAAGAATTAGGCTATAAGCATTAGGGAAAATAAGATAATTATTCAGTCATGAAACAACCATCCAATAGCGTTGCATTACCTAGGTAGGTGACGTTAAGATCACATGAGATGATGATGATGATGATAATGATGTTTCAACTAACATTCTGAAAAGTCAAAAAATTGTACGGAACATTTTCACATGAAATATTTCAGGCGATCTAAATCACTTCCACTATCTATAAGCGAATGAAAAAAATATAAAATAAATACTTCCACTCAAAAAATATTTGCAAGTTATTTATACTCACCAGGTTGAAGAACACCTGATTCAATTCACTATTGGCAACTAGTATGTAGCCTTAACTATCACAATTTCACGCCTACCCAGAAATTTATAATATACAGAATCTTTTGATTCAATGAATAGCGTCAAGGTCTCATCGCTGTTCGTCATCCTGATAGGCATCGAAGTCTACTCCAAAGGTACGCCCGGCCGCCATATACTTTATCACACCAGGTTACCGTCAACCTTTTCCACATATGGAAAGATGCAGCTGAAGGTAAGTCTAAGGAGGTGGGCAGTAGACGGAGAGGGATTGAATTGTGAAACCAGTAAAGGAAGAAAACAAGCTTACCATGGCGATCAATGGCCGCACGGCGGCGGAGGGCGGCGGAGAGGGAAAGAGGGCCGAGGGGAGAGAAACATAGCGGATAGTGAGTGGGGAAGACGATTGGTCCACTGCCTAAAATTCGGCGTTTCATTAATGGGCCATAAGTTATTGGGCCGTCTGGACAGGCCCGAAATAATCGGGTGTCTTGTGGATATGCCCCTCCCCTCCCTATCGTCTTCCTCCTCTTCCGGATAAAGTGGTGAGATACGGAGAGGTTGGGGACGGAGAGTTCTGGAGGGGAGTGGAGGGCTGCTGCAGAAGTTGAGGAGCTGGAGAAGGCCATGGCTCTTCACTGCTTATCCTCTTCGTCGTCCTGCTTATCACTTTCTCAGAGACTGAAATCCTTCTCCATAAGCTGTGGCAGTAACGGCGCTCATCCTCGTCCTCAGGCTCTTAAATCCTTGGCGTTCTCCACGAATGTAGTGCTGACGGCGCTACCGAAAGGTGAGCTTGGTTTTCTTTTCTTTGGGGGGAATGATGGTGTATGGAGAATTTTTTTCGATCGATCTTTGTTCGTGTTGAGAATGTTTTCCTCATCTGCCAGCGGGGATGTCGATGAGAGCTGTGGAGAAGGTAACCCCTCGCAGAGGCCTGTCTGTCGTCTGCGAGGCCGCCACAAAGAAGGCGGACTCGGCTGCCAAGAGAGCTCGCCAGGCTGAGAAGAGGCGGATATACAACAAGTCCAAGAAATCGGAAATGAAAACCCGAATGAAGAAGGTTAGTTCTACGGCCCCGTCCCGGTGAAATTGAAGAGCATTTTCGATAAAGTTCGCGCTTATTGTGATGCCGGTGTCTTTCACAACAATTCAGGTTGAACAAAAGATAATATGAAAACCTTTGATGATAGAATCTCGCCGGAGGCATCAATTTAGAATCTCTTATCCTCATGATAAGCGATTTGGAAATGAATTTCTTTCTCTGCTGCGAGTTCCGGGCGAAGAGAGCAGCCAATATTGTTGACATCTCAGGGCTTAGCTGTTCTTCTATCTCAGGAGTCGGAGTTTATCTTAGTCTCTCACTGTCCGTGTAACCCGATTGCCACCTTGTTTATCATAATTTTAGGTTTTCAACATCATGTGCTAGTCGTTAAGCTCGTCATGTCCCCTGCTTAGGTCAACTAATTTTCTCTTAGTATGGATTTATTTTAGATAAGTCATCTTTAGTTAACGGAAAGATCATCATGAACTGCGTTGAAAAATAATTTAATGATGCTAAGATGTGGATTTTTAAAGTTGAAAAATAATTGAAGTTAACGGAAAGATCCATTTGATTTTTTTTTCTCCTGGCCCCTAAGAGTAGGCAGGATTTAATCAAATGGCAGCTTCATATCCGCTGTAGAACAGCTTCATATTAGCACAGGAATTGCCACTGCTCCATTTTAATGCCAGAGCTTGCGACATGAGGGCATATTTCGCCGCCTCTGAAGGACGGTATTCGGAGCCTAGTGTCTCCCCCTAGATTCCCTCGAATTTGTTGGATCATCCCTATCATATCTGAAACACCGCTGGGTGAAATTGGATCATCTGGGCAGGACCGCAGTCGTTTGATCCGACTGTCTGTATGAACTTCTGCCTTGTTCAATATCGCCCGAAGCTATTGTCATGCAAAGGGTGTCACACTACTTCAAATTACTTATTTATTTATTTCATTAACTGTTTTTTTATCTTTATTATTTCAGAAATTTTGTTCAGGGGGCTCAGTGTTTGTGATGTATATTTATAATGTTTGAGAGTAATCTCCACAGTACTAGAAATCAAATAAGATATGCTTTGTGCGGTGAGAAATTGTAGAATACTGCCTAAATATTTCATTGGCGATGGCGAATAGAGAAGACACAGGCCGAAGACCCGTGTTGAATCATAGGAAAGTTGAGTTGGAAGGAAAAAAAATAAAATAAAAGAAGATGGAGGTTGTTATGTTCTGCCTCAAGGATTAGCTTAGCCTGCATTACCCATATAAGCAAGTAAATGGAAGATATACATATTTGTTTACTGGAAATTATTGTTCATCGGGCCACTCAAGCAATAAGAAGCTTCAGTAGTCTCATATGAATTCCCCGGTAATCTTTTCTCAACTTGGATACTCATTTAGACATGAAATTTCTCTCTATAATAATCATGATTTTATTTAAATCCGCATTACATACGCTATACTTTTCCCTTTTGACAATTAGGGAAGAAGAGCCTCAAGAAACACTGTACCCTCGGCTCCTTCTTTCATTTTGTCCCAACACGAGTAATTCACTTAGAGTCGGAATTTCTTTTCTATATTTATGATTATATTTCAATCACTGTTTCATATTTAGTGCATTATCTTGCAACACCATATAGTTTTGTTTTCCCCTTTAATTAAGATGCGGGAAGAAGGGATTCAAGGAAGCAACCCTAAATCATCCTCTTGCACCAGGTTTTCGAAGCATTGGACGAGCTCAAGAAGAAGGCGGGGGCGCAGGCCGAGGAGCTCCTCCCGGTGGAGAAGCTCGTTGCGGAGGCGTACTCGGCGATCGACAAGGCGGTGAAGGCGGGCACGCTGCACAGGAACACCGGCGCCCGCCGCAAGTCCCGCCTTGCGCGGAGGAAGAAGACCGTGGAGATCCACCACGGCTGGTACACCCCCGCACCAGCCGCCTGAGCGTCAACAGCCCTCTGCCATGTCGCGTCTCTTGAAGAGATAGATCGATCCCTTCTTTTCTTCTTTCTCTCTGAAACTGTGTTCTTGGCCATCAGCTTCTGCTCTGTGAACTGCAATTTTTGTTCAATCCATCGTAAAAAAATTCACGACCTTCCCCGTTGACCCGATCGATGATGTCCGAAAGTTTCAAAAGAAGTCTTTCTTATAAGTGGGTCAACCCCAGATTTTGCTGCAAGTAATCAGAGAAACGGAGAGAAGAATTCATAGCCCCCGTTCATCAGACATCACGTTACTCCAGAGGGAAGGATTTCAGAACAGAGCACCCGAGAGGGGGGAGGTTGACTTTCCCAATTAGGAAAGTCCCAGGTGGTCCATTGATTCGAGCTCTGTCTGGATATCTATCATCTACCTAAATACAGAAACTGAGGGGGGGTCCTAGTTCCATCAGCTGGCGCCGCAGCTGAAGCTCCGAACGGCTTCTTGGCCCTGGAACTCCTCCTTGGCGGCGCAGGCGGTGGCCGTGAGGCCGCAGGTGCCGAGGGGCCGCTCGACCGCCGCCAGGGCGGCGGTGGCGGCGGCCTCCGTTTCCAGGAGGCGGCAGTGGTGGTCAAAGGCGGCGACGGTGACGTGGAGCCGGAAGTCGAGGGAGAAGAGGAGGCTCATCTCCAGCCTGTTCATCTCCGCCGTGCCGACCCCGCCCACCTTGGCGTAGTACGCGTTGTTGAAGAACCTGCAGACGGACGGATGAAAAAAACCAGGGAAAAATAAATTAGGGACCCAGGGACAGAAAACCAGAAGAAGAGCAGACCGTGGTGACAGCTGGGGATTCGAGCATTTAATTATTAAAATAAATTAGAGATGAGGAAGAACAAGGCAAAACTCTGGGTGAGAGTAAATAAGAAAAAAGAAATGGTAGAAAAAAATGAAAAAATAAGCTGAATTAAATCCTGAAATCCTCGACACAAAATAAAAATCGGGCATTCATTTATTTAAAAAATTAAAGATGAGGAAGAAATGGGCAAATTCAGGGGAAAGAAAATGAAAAAAACAAAAAATCGGAGAGCCAGGGAAGTCGGAGAAGATCAAGAGAAATGGCAGAAAAACGCGTGAGAATTTCCTGATATCCTCAAAAAAATAAAAAATTTAAAAAATTTAAAAATCGAGGAGCCTTCAGAGTTTATGATGAGATCAAAAAGCGGTGTAGAACTGGGAGGAAGAAAAATAATTTGAAAAAAAAAAGAAAACGTGAGCTTACCCATCATCGATGAACTTCGCCGCCACAACGACGCTCGTCATCACCAGGCGGTGGACATTGAGGGAGGTGAGATGGGATCCCGGCCGCTGGAGGAACCGGTCGATGTAAATCTCGGCGAGGACGAAGCAAGAGGGGCTGCACCTCGAGTACTTAAAGATCCGCTCCAAGTAGCTATTTATGGTGAGATTGGGAGCTCTCAGGCCGTGGAAGATGGTGGTCGAGCCCTTCTTCTCCCTGCTCTTCTCCTCAAGAGACCTGTCGTTCTTCTGGATCGCCCTCTCGAGGAAGGAAGAGAGGAGGGACAGCACCCGGGGGGCGGCGGGGGCCTCCTTGCCGGCCCAGCTCAGCCCCAGCGACGAGTAGAGTTGCACCTCCGTGGCGGCCGGCGCCGGCGCCGGCGACTTCATCGTCCGATGGCTGGATTTCTTCTGTGAGAACAAGATGATTCAGTGGGAGCTGAGTATTATTATTATTTTTATTTTTGATGTAAGAAAAAGTTCATATAGAAGCACGGATTTATCAGAGACTGTTCTCGGAGAATGGCAGGGATCATTCAGCGATAATGGCAAGAAATGATCTTCAACTGAAGAAGAAAAGCCTCGAATTTTCTGTTTTTAGATTTTTTTTCTGTGAGCAATCTCGCTTCAGCTTGGATCGCTCTCTCCCGGATTACTGAAAGTCTTTCGGAAAGATCCGAGCATATGCAGGTTGAAAACCAGGCCATCGGACGGTTCTTCCAGATGAAGCTGGGGAAGAGCACATGAATAACATGGGAACGGCCCAGAACGCCGCCGTTCCCGATGAGAACGCAATGTCTCCATCACCCGCCCTGCAGCTAGATTGTTCCTCCTCGAAGAGGAGGAGGCCTGCTGTCAGAACGAAAGAGATCGCAAGATGCATCTGGAACTCATGAGCTGAGCGGAGTTCTCAGACATCTCATCTCCGGCGAGCGAGCGACAGAGAGAGCGAGCGAGAGAGAGAGATTAGGGTAAAGGCATATGGAGCTGAGAGAGAAGAAGAATCGAAACTGAGAGAATGCAAGAGATTCCCATCGTGAGGAGGCGAGGAGGAGGAGCGAGCAAGCAGCATAGGAGAGAGAGGAGAGAGAGATCACCGACAAGAGTGGAATAAAGCTCGGCGACTGACTGCTTACCCTCGATGAGCTGAGACGAGGCTTCCCAAGATCTTCCCAGGTTTCTTCAGAAGCGGGAGGGAACGTCCTCTTCGGAAGCAGACCCCAGCTCCATAGTCCTCTCCGCCTCTCTCTCTCTCTCTCTCTCTCTCTCTCTCTCTCTCTTATCACCCGCCCATCCGCGGTTGCTTCGGAACACCTGTTCCCTCAGAATGCCGCTGCTGCGGCCGTACCAGGCCGCGGGAGGACGACAGAAGGTTAAGAAGAGAGAGAAAGAGATAGAGGGAGGGTCCCAGAGAGCTGCAGCCCTCCAGCCTCCGGCTCCGGCCGGCCCACCCCTGTTCCTCGAGGGGGGTGGAGCTCCAGAATAAAGTAAAAGGCTCCAACTTTTTTATATTTTCGGTGGTGGGCGGCGGAGGTACGAATGGACATCCACCGGCAGGCGAGATGGCCGGCCGAGAAGAAGGTGCCCCCCTTCCCCGTCACGTGCATTGCCCCGCCTCTGAGCTGGCGGCGCCGAGAGGAAATGCTGTCCTCTCTGTCCTCTTTCGACTGCTTTCACCTCTACTGTCGATGACGGTGTCGGCGCCCCTTCTCTCTCTTCTCTCTTTCTCTCTCTATCTCTCCCGCTGTCTGCCGGCTCCCCCGTTTCCGGTCGACCGCTCCATCTATTGAGACTACAAGTCAAATCATTCCTCACCTCCCTATGCGTTACCTACTCCAAAACTAAAAAGAATACCCATTCTCTCTCTCTCTCTCTCTCTCTCTCTCTCTCTCTCTCTCTCTCTATTTAGCTGGCAAGCTTAATTTGGTATTTTTCTTCATCTGAACTCGATCACAGCCGAGACTTTTACGCCTCTCAGAAGAACGGAAGCAAAAAACCGGCAGCGGTGGCGGCGGGGGCGGCGCTCGGAAACGCGCTGTCGGAAGCCCCTTTGACTCTCCCGGCGGCGATGGATTCTGGACGAATCACCTGGAAAGAGTTCTTAAATACCCAAGTATAGAAAATTATCACGAGTTTTACATCCTCTGCAACCCCTATCGAACATCCTTCTCTCTCTCTCTCTCTCTCTCTCTCTCTCTCTCTCTCTCTCTCTCTCTGTGCTGGCAATTAAGATCTGGGAATGTTGGGACATGGAAACAGATAGGGCCTTTGACAGTAAAAACAAGGAGATGCATCCCAGCTAAACAGACATTTTATTTCATGTAATTTGAGTGATAATAACATTAAAAACATTAGACGATGACGTGTTCGATTGTCCCATTCCAACTACTGATGTGATAGCTACTCGTCTACTCTCTCTCTCTCTCGCTCTCTCTCTATCTGTCGACCAGGATGTGGTGCCAGCCAGCGGAAGGCGTGAGAGGTAAAAGAATCCAGCTACCAAGCTGTGTCACCCGTCCATCTTATTCTCTTCTTCTGATTCTTTCCTACCGCCAACGCGGAGAAAAGGAGGTCCTCACCGACGCCTCTCTTTCTCTCTCTATCTTTCTCCGGTGGGTCTCCAAACCCACCAGGACAGCGCAGCAAACGGGGTTGGCGGACCTCTCTCTCTCTCTCTCTCTCTCTCTCTCTCTCTCTCCTCGGATCTATCCAAGCCTCCACCCTACAGGCCACGCGGCACAAGCAACAGGTAACTCACAGAGAGAGAGAGAGGACGTGCGTCATAGCAGCCCACCTGGTCAACCCACGGCCATCGAGTGTGAGAAAAGGCAGACGAAGCAGAGCTTTCGGCGGTGGGGGGTTGCCCTCCTCCTCGACGTCACCACCGTTGAGGCGTCCTCGTCGTCCTCGTCGTCCCCCTCGTCCCCGTCCGTGGTCGGTCCGCCATAGCCCCTGGCGTCACTTCTCTCTCCCTCTCTCTCTCTCTCTCTCTCTCTCCCCCCACCTGTTCAATAATAAGCTGGGTCAGACCCTGAATTTCTTGCAGCAGTTCCATCCGGCCCAGAATGAAATTAAACCCATCATCTAATATTTACATAAGGAGAGAGAGAGAGAGAGAGAGAGAGAGAGGATCAATGCGCCCAAGGCTACGCTTTTATCTTCGTTGTTTGGTGGGCGGGCGGGGGAACATTATGCTCAGCAGGGAACGGAAAGAATTGAAGAATCGGCGTCCTTCTTTCTGCCCCAGACGGAGGAAGAGGAAGAAAGAAGAAGCAGACGGAGTCAGGAGGAGGCGGCCGGGGACTTGAGCCTGGGGCGGGAGAGCAGGAGGCGGCGGAGGGCGAGCATGAGGACCCAGGTGGTGCGGGAGAGTTTCTCCTTGATCATGAGGAGGAGAGCGGAGCTGAGGACGGTCTTCAGGATCTGAGCATGCAGGCCCTTGAAGAACCCCGGGGCGCCCTCGCTCCGCCAGATGGCCATCAGCGCCGCCGTGAACGCCTTCGGGGGGGACTTGGGCCGCCCCCCTCCTCCACCCTTCTTCTCCTCCGCCTCCGCCTCCTTCTCTCTCCCGTTCGACGCCTGGATCATCACCTTGCACCTGTCCAATGACAAGACCCCGGGACCTCCATGAGTGAATAGAGAGAGAAAAGGAGAGAGAAAGAGACGACGGTTGGGAACCGGAGACGAGGGGAGAGAGGGCTCTGGGCCGGGAAACCCATGGGAATACTTGGATAGATAGAGGGCCAGCATTTGTGGGGTGGCTTAGGAAAAGGGTGAAGGGCTCTGGCCCGGCAAACCCCCAGAGTCCTTGGGTTTAGGTTTTTCAGAGAGAGAGAGAGAGAGAGAGAGAGAGAGAGAGGGAGTGATCCAAGTGAAAATTAGATGAACCCAAGAATAGCCGGGGGAAAGAGAGAGGGAGAGTGAGTAAGAGAGAGGCCCAATGGCCTGGTAACTGGGGCGAGGCTTGGGAAGCCCGAGGAGAGAGGGTTCGGGGATGAACGTTGAGCTCCCAAGGTGCAGGAAAGCGTCATAGTACTCAGAATCCCACGAATGATTATCAAAATAAATGGAAGTCAACGGGTTTGAGTACCTGATGGCTGGGTAAGTCAGAATGGTGGCGATGCTCTTGGAAACAGCGCCTAACACGAATGCAGATAACGCGGACAGAGTCTCTGGGGAAGCTTCTGCTGTTGACCCTGCCCCATCCCCCGGCCGTCCTTTCAGAAGCCTTAGTTTAAGTTGGTCAAACACTGTGTACTGCAAAGTATTTCAAGGCGAGGAATCAAGAACTGAGGGGTCAAAATTACCATCACTCAACGGCACTCCACATTTTGACCGTCCGAGCAGCGTGCAGAATAAGAAAATTGTGATCAAGATGCTCGTGATCTCGGGTTATAAGAAGTGGTCCAATAGCTGCTCACTCAAGTCAAAGTATGACTTGATAATTGCTCAAACAAGAAAAAATTATTTTATCCTTCGGTTTACACATCCAATGGGGAATCAGAAAAAAAAAACTAGGGAAAGGAGCTGGCCGCATGATCCCAAAAGTGCCCTCTTTATTTATAATTATAGGAAGCTGGTAAGCGTCCAGGTAAACGATTAAGAAATTACCTCAAATGAAAAATAGCATATAATTCAAAAATCACAGAACATTATATACCAGAAATGGTGGTTTTTCGTGTACGCACCTGAATAGCGGGATTTGATGTGAGGAGAAGCGAAATGCCCAATCCATCAAACGCCTCACTCCATGAACCATCTGAGAGAGTCTCCCACAGTCCCCTTGACTTGCCAAATTCACTTGTTTGCATTCTAGATGAGGCGGTGTCTAGCGGCTGCAAGATGGAAGAAGTTAGCACCGAAAATGGAAACTCGGGGCCTCTCATCCTGTGTTCATCACTCCGCCATTCCGGATATACCTGTGTAACAATGGCAGTGCAAGCACCGGCGGCGGCAGCAACGACCAAATTCGCCTTTGTTCCAATTGATTTAAATCCGCTCTTCTCCAAATATAGCCTCTTAAAATAGCTATAGCCATAGAAGTAGACAAACTGGGATATAAATGACTGCAGATTTTTAGTTCCAAGCCCCTGGTACAGTGACAAGACCTGGCGAGAGGAAACTGCTTCCCATAAAACATCAGACAAGTTCCTGCACAAGATAGAACCTCAATCACGTGAGATTTTTTCCCCCTTATTCTTTAGTAATTTCTCTTCGGCTAAACCAGGCATTAAGCAAACGTGATAACACTCAGGATCCACCGGGGGAAAACCAGTGATAAGCTTCTGATTCAGCTTATGATCAATGCATGATAAAATTTTGCCTCACAAAGCCCGGAAAATTTTAAAGAAAGTTAATGAGAATGTTATTTTCCTCAAATGAATACTTTCGGCTAGGAATGTGGCAAACCCTTTAATGTAATGGCTTCTACGTCGCACCAAAATGGTACAGCAAGACTTGAGACAACAAATTGGGAGCTGGACGTCTAAAGAGGCATATTCAAGAACACACAAACTTGCGACACACACCATTGTGGAGGTTGAGGCTCTATTCATCAACTGGCGTAGAATTTAAAAAGGGAGTTCAATATGGCCACCAAGAAAGGATCAATGAAACTTGATCAGAAGCATTTGTCCTCTAGAAATGAACCACGAAAATGAGAATACACATCAATGATCCTAAATCATGGTTGAGCTCAAGGGTTATATCTATCAGAAATTAATATTTTAAAAACGTATCCTCCACAGGGGACTGTTGCCTGCTTTCTAGGAGTGTGACTGCGCCTTGAAGACATTGCTGGAACATAGAGTGATTCAAGATCATACAGCACGAACCTACCCCAGCACAGACCTCTGCTGCAGAAGCAGTCGGAAAAAAAACCAACGGGCAGTCACACTAAGTTTCCAGTCGACACCCGTGCACCTCAAGAAGCAAGTTCGATTCCTTCCAACAAGGAGAAGCAGGAAACTCATGGAGTTTAAGATCAGAATTCCATTCACCAACCAAATCGCGAAGGATTGATGAAGATCTTTCAGTTCCTATACAACTATAACTCAAATACCCCGGCCCAACTTTTCCGTGAGATGAGAAATGCATAATATTATAACCAATTGAGCTAATTCATAATACAAGTTTGGCAATATATAAGGAAAAATATTTGGTGAAAGAAAGCACAAAAGGTGAGTAAGCTATTAGTAGTTGCAGCGAGAGATTGTTGTTCAGAGAATAAAGGCCGGAAAAAAAACACGTATAGATCAAAACACGATTACAGGGTTTTTACCCATCTCTTAAAGTTTTTATAAATTTTTTTTCGAGAAAATAACATCAAATTATGATTTCTTTAATAAATATCAGAAAACATGGATTATTCAAAAATATTTGACTCATATTTAAATCCGTTATTTCCTGAAAAATAAAAAATTGGTTTTTCTTAAACTACCCTCATAGAATTGCATGTGTAAAAAAACCTCTGTGAATCACTTATGTAACATGTACCCAAGTGTTTACCTCAACTGGCAGTTTTCTCTATTAGAATTGCACCAAATTCCAAAATAATTCTATGAACTAATCAAAGAAAAGAAAATACTAATGTCAAACTCCACTCTCCTTTCATACATCCGTTTCCACATGCCATCTTCCCCACACAAACAAACGGCTGTTCCTAGGCATGAAGTAGTTTCACAGACACCCTCTGGTACCTACAATTCTTCTGGATGAAAGATTAGCTTAGGTTGTGATTGCATGCTCCAGATCCCCTCTTCTCAGCTCCCTGGCAGTGGCATCCTTCCCACAGGCTGCAACCATCATCCTTCCCATCATGACTCCTCAACAATTCGTCCTTATTTTCCGCCGGTATAGCTTCGGACAGTTGCTACCTCAGTGGAGAACAAAACGGTGATCAATACAGATTATTAGCACATGCCAGCAGATGTGCGACTCCTCAGAAAAATCTCATGTCTCTGATATTCATGACCATTGTCAGAACATCATCTCTTCGAATGGGGAAAAAAACCCAAGTTTAGTCCCATCTTAGGGGTCGACAATGATATAAGAGCAGAAATAAACAAAGGAAAATGACGAAGCATATCCATTTCCAAGGGTTCAAGTTCCATCGTGGTGATAACTGTATCTGGAGCATGTACTTGCCTGAAGTTCACATAGAAAGGCGCAGAAACCAGTGAGCACTAGCGCCCCAAACAACTGCTTTCCAAAACCAGAACTCCTAGGATACTGTCCAAAAAGTCACGTAGACAAATTAAAATGTCTCAGTCCGCAACGATCTCTAGAAACGTATAGCTCCTACCATTTCAGGCCGCCCCCGGACCATTTACGAAAAGGGATTAGATTAAAGACAGCATAAGCATGAAATATATTTTACCAAGTTTTCTCGAGGAAAATAAATGGCAGATGTACGGTCCCGCTCGCATCGAAGTTGAATAAAGAGGATAAAATCAACCGCGATCGCCTTATTTAGTATGCTAACGCATACCAGACGAAGATCGAAAAACAGGGGAACAAAAGGAAACAAAAGACGAAAAAGACGATAAACCCTCAAAATCCCCACGAACCTGTACTTGGGGGGATGCCCATGACCGTCGTCGTCGTAGGATCGGATTTCCGCCTGGTACTTGGTCTTACAGGTGTCAAGCGGGTAGAGCACGGTGGTGCTCACCAGCGCTCCCACCGCACCCGAAGTTGCCTCCGTCAGCGATTTCCAGTCCAGCTCCATCCTCTGCCTTCGCCGCTCTCCAACTCTCTTCCCTCCTCCTACCTTCCAAACGACGCTAAATACCGAAGAATTATCAAAGACGAGGCGACGAAGCGAGGCAAGGGAGATCTCTCAACCACCACTCCTCAGATCATCTCCCTTCGCGTCTCCCCGATACGACTGTAAGCAGAAGATAGTATTATGCTTCTCTGAAACAGTCTACTCCGGCAGCAACCTTAGAATTTACAATTCACACAGACCCGAACAAGGGGAGAAGAGAGCGAGAGAGAGAGATGGCGGAGGGGGGATGATCGGAGGAGGCAGAAGAGGAGGAAGACGGTGACGTCGGCGGCGAGGCCTCCCGGATCCCGCCGTCTAGATGCGGAAAGCAGGTGGAAGCGTGTACTCACTGAACAGACGGATCCGTCCCCATCTCCTCCCCCTCTCGACCTTTTTATCTCTCCTCTCCAACCCCGACGACAAGAACAAAACTAAACCCTCCTCTCTCTCTCTCTCTCTCTCTCTCTTCCCCGTTCTCGCTACTCGAGGGTGACGGGAGATGTGTCAGACCCCGGGAAGCGTGCGATCCGACTTCCACGTGGAAGTAACTCCGGTGGGGACCACGAAGAGGCCCCGGTTCGACCCGCTGCCTGGGCCGACTAAAGACCGCGTCCTGGTCCTGGCCGGTGCCGGTCGGGGCCCTTCGAGGACACACGTCTTTGACCGAGCCAGGCGTCAATGTTGACTATCTAAGTCAACTAATCCAAACCAGCACCCGTGGTACGCATCCTTACCGGCCCTGATTCTCTGACTGCCAGGGGTCAAAACTGCACGCCAGAACGCAGACTTTTGAATGAGTAGAAAGTCAATCGCGTCGACCAGCAATCGGATCTTTACACGGGATATTCATATACAACAATATCAGGGGAAAATAAACAAAATTCAATGATACCATTTGCAAAATTTCAGAAAAGAAAAAATAATTCGGAAATTGCCCTCACAACACCCAGACTACAGGCGGGGAGCGGAGGGATGATCACCCAAACTCAGCATCCAGATCTAGCTTCCTCTTCAGATGGGACCTGTCCACGCTGCAAAACATGGGTAAAAGCGACCTCATGAGGCTCCTCGACCAGAAAGTCAACCCCATCCGAGGAGGCCCCAAATAGAAAGTCAAACAGTTCGCAAACCTGTTGAGCTTCGGCCGGGGGATAGGTTTTGACCCGAAGGCCGCCGCCAGGTCAATCGACATCGGCATGTGGCCACTCGGGCCCCCGCCACGGTCCTCGGCCTCGAGGGGGTTCCCCTCTGCCTCTTTTGGCAGCATCACCCTCCTTGACTTCCTCGGCGGCGACAGCACCACCGGGCCCTTCTGCACATTCAAATCCGGCAGCCGGCGGCTCAAAGACTCCCCCTTTGGAGCGGGCCTCGGCAGCAAAGCCGGCTTTGTCGGCGCCGGGACCGACGTAAAGTACCTGCATGCAGAATCAAGGTTCAGTCTCTCTCTCTCTCTCTCTCTCTCTCTCTCTCTTAGAGAGATATAAATGTATGTCAATTATGTATGAATGGGGGGGACCTGTGATCAAGGGCCTGGTGGGCGGAGATTCGGGTCTTGGGGTCGTAGGCGAGCATCTTCGAGAGGAGGTCGAGGGCGTCGTCGCTGGTGTTGGGGAAGAGCGAGCGGAGTGGCGGCGGGGGGACAAACTGGTACTCGACGTAGTCGGGGAGGTGGACCATGTCGGGCCACTGGGCCGGCGTTGGGGTCCCGAGGGCCGCAAAGATCTTCCCCAGCTGGTCGATGTCGCTCACACCCTGTCGAGTCAAAGCCAATAAGGGATTCCATTCCTTTCAGCACACAGCAAGAACTCAGCGAGAGAGAGAGAGAGATAGAAGATGAGCTCAATGCTTCATGTGGATCTGGCACATTTTATTTTATTTTATTTTCGCCGAGGGGAAGAAACAGGAGGACCAGGGATAAATTGATGACCGGAAGTATCGGTTTCCTGGAAACGAAAAAAAAAAATTTGGAGGAAGAAGCGTAGACTTTGGGGCTACATGATAGAACATTGATCATTTGTATGGCAGTCAGATTAAAGTGGTCAGACGCACTTGGCTGTTCGAGGTCAACAACCCCCTTTTGACTTCTACGCCCCTGAGACAACGTTCTTGAGAGGTCAACCCCCATGGTTAAAAATTAATGCACTCGAGATGAGCTGAAAGCTGCATAAAAAGCGTCTCATAGTTCCCACCACCCAGTTTTTTCAAGAGGGTAAAGCACAAGATCAAGATATGTGGATAAATTGACTGCCAGAAGTTCGAGTCTTCTGGAAATGATAACCTAGGAGGAACAAACAGAGTTCTCGGGGCTACCTCATCAAAGTTGAGCTTCATATATAGCGATCACATTTAAGTGGTCAACCCCCACCCCGTTAGAAGCCAACTCTCCAAGCCCAGAGGTCAGCCCTATGACTTTCATGCTCTAAGACTACGATCTCCGATTCTTTGTTCAGATTGCTCTCTTCCCACGGCTACAGTTTTCGTTCAATAATTATAACCAACTATTATCATGCTACAACAAATGATTACCGTTTTAGGAATTTCCGCGACAAATAATTACGGCTGGAACATTTCTATTCTCAGAAGCTGCAGATCTTCTCAAGAATATACAAAAACGAGAAGAATTATTTTATTTTTTAATAGGTGCCTAAGAGAATCTAAAGGGCTTTGGAATGATGAAAAAACCAGAGCACAGGAGGAAGAGACGAAGAGGGCATGCATACCTGCAGAAAAGGCCGACGGAGGAGGAGCTCAGCAAAGATGCAGCCAGCTGCCCACACATCGACCCCAGGTCCATACTGCTTCGCACCGAAGAGCAGCTCGGGTGCTCTGTACCATCGGGCAAAAACCTGTGGAATAGAATAGAAGACAGATGCAGAGGGAGAGGATAAGCCTTTATTCACTTGAATTCCGGGCTGAATAAAGAAACTGATGAAAAAGATGATAAGAATAAGTTCAGTGGGAATTTCCAACAGTTTAAACTTTGACTATGAATAATTGTAAAAATAAAACCGCTGAAAAATTGGTAAAATATTCAGAATAGGTGAGAATGTTGCTTTCCCATAAGGAACTGGCCGAGGCACCGGGAAAGGGAACTTGTTGGAAATATCTAAGAAAGACGGGAAAGGAGAAAGGTGAGGAGCATCTCATCAAATGAGAGGACTCGCCTTGCCAGAGATAGAGATACATAGCAGCACCTTATTAGGTAACTGGTCACTGCAGGGATAGAGGCCCATCCATGATCAACACAAAGCAGTACAGAAACAGTCCTAATGGAGAACCACGGCCAGAGTGAGGAAAGTAAATGAAGACACCAAGAGGATAATCCAATAGGAAGAAGACACTACTTGGCATCTGACAGTTTCCAGGGCCAAAGTAGAATTAGGATTAAGGCCAATTCTTTACTGATTTCCAGGTCAAAATCCAAGGAAAATTTTCGACCTTTTCGAAGGTATCTTTCACCACGTATGATGTATGAATGATGGACCGGAAGCTACTTGGGCAGTTTCAAGGTCTCTCATAAGAAGCCGCATGACAATGAACAGTAGACATAAATAGCTCATTCATTTGAAAATTCATGCAAGATTCCATAGGGAATGTTCAATGCAAAGGCCTCTGAAAAGAAGCATTAGGGTAATCATACCACATTTCCAGAGGCAGATTAGAAAACTTACAAAGCCATAATCTAGATCTTTTTCTTAAGAAAAAGTCTGTTTGAGATGGCACCACAGAAATTATAACATAGAATTCATGAAAAGGAAAGGGAATTATCTTCAGATTGCCGCTAACAATGATAGTCAATTGTCAACAAGAATGCTAAAAAGAGCAGGCCAAGGAAAATATCATTATTTTAGAAAGGTCTCATCCCTTTAATATACGGCGTACAAACATTTTCTGTACTATTGTTCTACATCACGATGTGAAACTTTAAGATATTTTGCATTTGGCATTTCATAAAATACTCAAAACCAACGAAATATGGATTTAGATAATAAATGATCAAATAATATGATGGAAATTTATTTGCACGACAAAATGGATGCAAAACCTTTAACAATAGAATATCATGCCAGCAAAACCAAAACAAAGGAATATGTTCCATGCACTCTAGCAGCAGAACAGCCTTAGTTGAGGAGCATAGATATCCCAGATGTGCCAGGATTAGAAAAAAAAGAACTTTTTAGCAGTTTCCCCGATACAGCTCTCCTCACAAATGACACCAATGCTTCCCACGTGTAGTATGCAAAAAACTGATAACTGATAACTGATCGATTCCTTAATAACTCATAATCCAACACAACAGTTCTCCCTCTTAATTTATAATGCTGCCATCTATGAAGCAAGCATATATTGGGGAACTAAATGGACACAAAGTTTACTGCTACATACTACCATCATTCGCAAGTAAGATCTCGAAGGGACAGAAAGATGGCGCATCTAATAAAACGCAAGATGTCAAGAAAAAGCAATAGCAGAAGAGGTACTTGGTGAGTGAATCTGCGATCCGGACTTCCAAAAATACGAGCTAAACCAAAATCTGCAAGCTTAAGCTGTCCATCGGCAGCAATAAGTAGGTTGTTAGGCTTCATGTCCCTACAATATAAACTCATATTAGAGACATAACGATAGCTTAAAAGAGAGTAATTTTGTATAAACGTACCTATGGAGGACCCATTTTCTATGGCAAAATGCAAGACCTCTTAAGGTCATTTGTAGGAAGGATTTGATATCTGATGGAGAAAGAACAATATTCCGGTCACGAATAACTGCCTCTAAGTCACTTTCCATGAACTCAAACACAAGATGCAAGTTTCCTTTGTGAGGGAAAGCATCTATCAATTCTATTATATTGGGATCCTTGAGTTCCTTTAGCAGCTTTATTTCCCTGAGAGCGGTGAAATTTATGCCCTCCTTTTGCGCTCCAAGTCTAATCTTCTTAATCGCAACTATCTGTCCAGTCTGCATATATTCTAACGTTCATAAGCACAAGTCACTGTAAAAGGAACTGCTGTAAATAAATTTTTAAGATAAGATGAAACTGTAATCCTTTTTAAATCAAGAAGACATAAAAAAGCGAAATTTCTGAGCACCAAAAAGAAAAGGAAAACCAGATACATTAACTTTAATTTTCATCAACCTACTAGAACGATCCTCTTCAGGAGGATCAGATCCGAGTGGATGGCAAGGAAACCAGTAGTGTAGATTCTCAAATCAGAGGAAATGGTTGATAAGATGGAACGTCCTGATAACAGTTCTATCACAGTACAAGAAATAGAAAAGGGCAAGAAAGGGGTGGGAAATGGATTCGAAAAGATTTCCCGGCCTCTCCTAGTGCGAACTTCATCCATGTCTTATTCTGTTCTTTCGAGCTCTATTTATAATCCTCTATCAGTCTCATCTGAGACTTCCAGTCTGTTGAAGTCCCCTGAAGTTTCTCCCACGTGCTGTGCACGTGTCTCCTTCTTCTGCCGTGTACATGCTGCTGATGGGTTCATACCGCCTACCAACTATTCTTAAGAAATAAAATAAGATCCAATCACCAAAAAATGCAAATGAAACCGAAAAGTTAGCCAGGTTTAGGAAAAATATCCTTAGTCACGTTTATAATGTGATCTAAGAAAAAGAAAATGCACAGCAAAAATATCCCTGGCTTAAACTTAACTGCACAGTGCACACAGGCAAAGTAATTCTCTACAAGAGGGAAATTTTTAATTAAACAAGGAAACCAGAGGTTTAAAATATTTTTGAAACAAAGATATAATGCAAAAAAAAACACACACGAACGGATGATGATAAAAAATTACAAACTTTGTCTTAAATTTATGGTCATAGCCAACCTCAAATACGATATTTTTCGGAAAAATAAACGAAAATTTACGTTTTGAATCCAAAATTACTTCAAAAATTAGAGCTTATAATAGTATTTTCTGGGAATGCTGAGAGTTATATGAAGTACCAAGGCATAAACTGCACTGCGGTATAAACACATCCATAAGCTTGTGGAGCACTACACTTTATTATGCACGTTCAAATGCTGCATTCTTTACATCCAGTGGTATCTTCTTTATCAGATGCTGAATGACATCAACATAAAAATCACTTGAACCAAATAACCCTCAAATGTAACTGGCTACTCTAACCGTACAAACCACGATCTCACACTTCTCGATAGAAATGAGTGATATCCCTTCACGTCAATGATTCTTCTAGATGACCAGTCTTCAAAAATCTGAAAACTCAAGAAAAGCTCTTGCAATCCACGGCCTAAGCCATTGGCTAATATGCGAACAACAGACTAGATGATATTTCCTTGAAGGGATGTTCCACAGAGCAGTAACACATCTTTTTCTTTGGCAAGTTAGTGTGCTTTACCTAGAATAAATTTTTTTTGTTACCAACTATACGTGGAAAATTCATATTTCTTTCCTCTCCATGACGCATAAGACATTGATTGCACGGAATAATCAATAATTTCAAAAATATTAAAGCCATTAACAGGAGGTGAGATCATACAATTTCCCTTTCAGATAAAAAAAGCTCCAAATAACGTTCATGTAACCATGTGAACTAAAAGCGATTTACGTTCTTCTAAATGCATAAGGCTTAGTATCATACATATGTATCGAATGCAGAGCTCTAGAAATTATTTCATGCACTCATTGGGAAGTACCTTCTTGTCGACATTTAAAAAATCAACAGTATAAATTTCTTGGTTATTAAAGAAAAGAACAATTTTCTTCAAGTGTGTTCATGCTTTGGAAAAGGAAAGAAGTACAGTGTAAAGAGAAATATGATATGCAACGAAATTACTGATACAAATGCCAATTTCTCAATCAAACGCATTAAGTCTGATGGCTATGCAGGTCCCACACTTGCCTGGGACAGAGCCCAAGTAAATCCTCACTTTTTCAGTAGAGCTTCAGTCCTGTCCAAACACAAAATCTCCCCTAATTGGGGGATGGAGACACACGTTTACCGTTCCATATAACATTTAACAAACTCTCAAGTGAGGCATCCTATTCTCAAGAAAAAAACCAGAAAAATTTACAGCTACAAGATATCTCCACCTCAGTGGCTTCACCGCAACACAATATTTTGTACTATAGTCTTCACCAGTCTGAGAATCAAGAGATTTCCCCGTTCAATAATCTATTAAAAAAGGTAACGGTATTAAATTTTCTCTTTGTCCGAAACATCCCTTCCACCGTTATTGACCTTTAATGTCTCTAATAGATTCAGTAAACTTAGAATAAATAAATTAAAAGAAACATGATAACAAGGGCCCATGAAAACAGGTGATCCAGTGGCTGCACAGGCGGATCGGCTTTCTTGAATGTTCCCATGTTCAGAGATAATTGAACTAGAAAATCCATTCTTCCATACAAGAAAAAATATGCGAAACGAATATATAAAACGTCAATTGCCATACATGTCGTCGTTGTACAAATCTACCGGATAAAGAAACTGAATGCGCAAAGGGAATTAAAACCTCTCTTCACAGTCGAAGGTGGGAAAGGCATTAAAACCAACATCCATAGAGAGAGGCGGAAAGATGAGGAAAAAAAAAATACTGGTGGATTTGGGGAAGTAGCCAGTACTAGAGACCAACCTTAGTGTCGACGGCCTTGAAGACGACACCATATGTACCCTCACCGAGTACCTCGCGCTTGAGGTATCGGTCAGCGACTCGCTTGAAGTTGCCTTGTTCCTCCCCGCCGACGGCGACGGTTGAGGGAAGGCCAGGATCGGCGGGATCTAGCCGCATCATCATCCCGGTGGCCAGACTATTCACACCACCAGCGTCCTGTCTTCCAGATATGATCTCATCAGGCAAACCCTAGCAGAACGCCGTAGCGATGACGCCACAATCGGATCCCTTGGCAAGCCGCCGCCGCCGCCGCCGCCGCCGCCGCGTCACAACGACGAGGTTCCCGAGGGCTTCATCGACTGAGTGAGAGAGAGGGCGAGACAGACACGGAGAGGCAGGCAGACACAGCCAGCTCTCGGCGCGCGGGGTCGGACAGCGGTGGGCGTCTCTAAGTAAGTTGAGACTTCTTGTGGACAAGAAAGATATTCATTCAATGAAAAGGATTTTTCTACAATATTTACTGCATAATTCGATTCTAGCCCATATAATTCTACTAACTATCGTTCTCACCGAAATTAGTTTTAATCTAGATGTTTGAGAACTTCATAAAACTCATTCTAATCTACTCGAGTGTGAGAAGTCTAATTCAATGAGTCAAAATTAACCTTAACCTTTGGAGGGCCCAAGGGCCACTTGTGGCACCCATTAGACAAACCAAGTTTTTTGAGTAGAACCTCATTATGGGTGTAGAGGCCACATGATAAATTGTTAGTGTGTCACCGTGATGCATCACAACATGGTATGCATGGAGCATCTTTCGTATGTAGGATATGTCACTATGATGTAACCATGACATTAACATATGTAGAGGGGTGTTTTGTAGAACTAGAGGACATTATAATTAGATATGTGCAAGCAATGAATGCTTGTGCTCATACATGACTCGAGCAGATGGCATTACCATGTTGGAGTGAGATTCACATAAGTTGTCTATGAACCTTGTAATTGAAGTATGTGCTGACATGATATAGTATGGTGACAACATAACACCACATATATTATATGTGCACATGTGACTCAAGCCACTGACTTCATTATTATGAAAAAATGTTGAGTGCATTTTATGAAAATTACGATAACTACTATGTACATATGATATCTTAATAGTTTTATAATGATATATATGTTGATGCCCTTGAGAATGTATTTTAATATACAATTAAATGAGAAAAATATATAATTGATGTTGATTTTATTCACAAGATTATCATAAATGTCTAATAGATTTTATGTAATAAACTATATTATTTATCTTATAATATTATACTTAACTTATTGATTTAAGGGATTAAATCTTGAGATTAAGTGAATTGATGAATAGGTGAAGCGTCACATTTATTTAAATAAATATTTATAAAAATATATTTAATAATTTAATAAAATGATAAATGATGATTATTTTTAATTAATTTATCTATGATTATTTGACCATTTAAGTACAACATTTTATTTATTATTCATGTGTATCATTAAAATAAAATAAAAATAATTTGAAATGTTAAATAAAATTTAGTGAGTCTCAAACTATAAATCTAGATAGTGACATTGGTTGTTTATGTCAAAAAAATGACTAGTTCAATGTTTGAATCTAAAGATAGTGTCAATAAGAAAATTCTCTATGAGAGATGAATCTTTAGTTCAAATTTCAAATTAAACATATTAGGGAATATCAAGTTATTGAATTCACAATAATTAGAGGTTATTACCATGTGTTTTAAAAAATAATAACTATTTGAACTAACTTTTCGATTTTATCTCTTAAGTAAAATATAGAAATCCATTAGAAGATAATGCCTTACAAATAAAAGAAACTAGGGAGAATAACTATAATGACTCTACTTCAATCTACCTTGAAAAATCTCTCTCATGATTAAGAAACGTTATCATGAAGCTTTAAATGCGTGCAAATTACATCATCTTTCTTTATCAACGACTAGTGATCAACAAAACATTTGAATCATTCAAAGAGGCTCTTCATTAGGCCCTAAGATAATTAGGTAATATGGGGAGAGTGGTTTTAGGTAAAAGTATAAAGTATTTTAAACCATGATTAACCCGAAAATGGTTAGATTTTTACGGAGATTGAACTTGAAATATTGAGCCACTGATCATGTTAATTTTAGTTTGTATTTTCAATTGGTACAAAGTTGGTGATTTCAAATAAATCCATTAAAAATCATCAACAAATGTATGGATGTGATAGATAATGAAATGAAAGGATTCACAATTACATATAAGGCATCAAGGAAGAGCTATAGAAGTTGCAAGAAAAAATTTCCTATTTATTCAATCACTTATTCGAATAGATGAATATAGTGGAGGAATGAAGTGTATCCATTCAAAAAAGAGCATCCACCTTGATGTGAAGAGAAAACATGCAAGATGTTAATTCCTCACAATCAGTGACGAAAACAAGGCCTCATGATATGAGTTCTAGTAGACTAGCGAAGCACAAGTCAAGGGTGGAGAATAGCAAACTTAAATAATGATATAATATTCCCACATTCAATATGGTTAACATAGATGATTGCCTCATTTGTTGAACTTTATTGTAACATGAATTTATTTAACCTTGTAGTGCTCTTTTTGCAAGATCAACACTTAAAGCAAAAAAGATTGAACATAATGATTTCATGTTAATTGTAAAGTGGTGAATAAGAATATTATTCTCAACATATTTTCAACATATTTTCCTCTTGACAAACTCTATGATAGAACCATGTGTTGTAGCATAACTAAAAATATGTGGAACTATGAATTCTTAGGTATGTTATTTGAGCTGGCCAACACCCTAATGACTTTCAAAATTTGATAAATTAAACATTTTTTTATCTCATCCATAGGATTAACTTTACATATGTTGATGATATTTTCATTTTCACCAAGTATTTCTAATGTAATATGAAAATTAGTTGTATATTAACTTTAAGAAATACATGTTTAGTCAAGAATATCTAGAATACTTGGGGCATTCAATTTCAATATAAGAGGTGATAGTTGATGAAGACAAATTGTAGCAATGACTAACTCATAGAAGTCAATTGACTTACATGAGTTAAATAGGTTCTGTGAGATTGACAAGTAATTATCTCTAATGTATTGTATGTTTTGTAGAGATAGGATGAACCATGACATAGTAATTCAAAAAAGAATCTTTCAAATGGAATAAGACATCACAAAAGATATTTGAACATTTGAAACTAAAAATGATGATGAAATTATTTCAAAGCTTTTATAAGCAAAAACTTATAGTCATAGGATTGGACATTAAAAAATATACACCTTATCTCTTTGAACATGCACTTTAATATATGCACTAATAACGTAATCTCATAATTTTCATAGAGCAGTGCCATGCACCCCGATACCAAAAAAAAATGACACATTAGAGTGAGTTTTCAGAGAAGAATTTCGAAAAGAAAATTAGGAGTGTGTTTGAGCACCTCAAAGCCACTTTGATTTGCTACTTCTGAGTTCTTGAGTGACTCATTCAAGTCAAAGTTCTCTAATAACAAAATAGATGAACAAACCTCCAAAAAACATAGAACTAGACTCCTAAAAATAGTTACACAGTCTACTTTATAGTTAGGCACATTTACATTCATGAAATTATGTTAATAGATTTTGGAGAATGACTCCACTGCCTATCTAGACAATGGCTAATTGTGTGATTACTCCATTAAGAGTTGGGGGGGGACCATTCTTAGAGGAAAAAAAATGGAAAGGTTATTGAAGTTGCCTTTTCTTTTAAATAGAGAAGTTTCATAGTCTCATTTGGTATGCAAGAACATGTAAAAACATTAATAACTCTTGTGAAGTATAATACACTCTCATTTGAGCACGCATCACTTCTACAAGGTTTTGCAAGGATGAAGGCTGCTTGGTGTTGTTGACCAAGACCTGCATGGGGTGGATCAAGATATTAAGCTGACCACCTTTTGACGCCATAACCACATGTCAACTCCTCCCCATTGCTAGCTGTCACCCCCCCAAGATTTTTCTGACTCATTGACTCACCTTATGATCACTTCAGGCCACTTATCCCGGGGTGGGGACCTAATTAAAATTTAAAATTTAAATATTTTTTATATGCATAGTTTCAAGAATTAAACGTGTTTCTTAGTTTTACAAAAAAAAATTATTGAGACAGTGAGGAGCATGGACAAAAGATTCTACCTTTACTACTCCCAGCTGGACCCCATTTCCATCCCGTTGTGTACGGTTCACTAACTGTTGATCTTCAAGAAATGGAGTGATTTCAAAAGCGTCTTCAAAGTAGGACATGGCGTAGCAAAATGTTCAGGAAAACCCATCATGACTTGGATTCTGGGCGGTACAGATGCGCGCGTCGGGTGGAGAGAGAGAGCAGCGGAGGCCGAACAGTGCCGCCCAGCCTTGGCGCCAACTGGAGCAGGGAGACGCTGAGCGCGGATGCAGTCAGCCCGGCGGCTGCGGGAAGCGCTCGGCGCCGCCGCGCGCCGCCTCGCGTACGCAGCGGCGCCACCCGCGCGTCTTCTCTCCTCGGATTCCGTCGCCGGCGGCGGCGGCGGGGGGGACACTCTCGGCCGCCGCCTCCTGAGCTTGATATACCCTAAACGCAGCGCCGTGGTGGTCCTCCGCCGGTGGGCCGAGGAAGGCAAACCCATCCAGAAGTACCAGCTGAACCGCGTCGTCCGCGAGCTCCGCAAGCACAAGCGCTACAAGCACGCTCTCGAGGTGGGCATCACAGGACGGCCACAGATACCATCGTAGGGTTGACTTTGCTGATGCCGGAATTCATTCTCCTTGGACTTGCAGATTTGCGAGTGGATGACGATCCAAGAGGGTTTCAAGCTGCTCCCGGGGGACTACGCTGTGCACTTGGACTTGGTGGCGAAAGTCCGCGGCCTGGCCAGCGCGGAGAAGTTCTTCGAGGACCTCCCCGGGAGAATCAAAGGGCAGCAGTCAACCTGCACCGCCCTGCTCCACACCTTCGTCCAGAGCGGCCTCGCCTCCAAGGCAGAGTTCCTCTTCAAGGAGATGTCCGACCACGGCCTCATCAGCTGCGCCATCCCTTACAACCACATGCTTCACCTCTACATATCAAGTGGGCAGCTGGAGAAGGTGCCAGAGATTATCCGCGAGCTGAAGAAGAACACCTCCCCGGACCTGTTCTCCTTCAACCTCTGGCTGAGCGCCTGCGCAGACGATCCCGAAGGCGCAGGTAAAGTGTTTGAGGAAATGCGCCAAAGAGGAGTGGCCCCGGACTGGGTAACCTTCAGCACTCTGGCGAAGGCATACGCCGCAGGGGGTCTCCTTCATAAGGCGAGATGGGCTCTTGGGGAGATGGAGGAGAACATCTCCCGGAAGGACAGAGCTGGGTATTGCTCCCTCATCACTCTCCACGCGTCCCTCTCTGATAAGGCCTCTGTCTGCAGAATATGGGAGAAGATGAGGTCGACCTTCCGAAAGATGAGCGACGCAGAGTACTCTTGCATGATCTCCTCGCTGGTCAAGTTAGCAGCAGATGAAGAAGCAGAGCGGATGTACGATGAATGGGAGTCAGTCTCCGGCACAGGGGACCCCAAGATTCCTAACAAAATCCTCGAATCCTTCGTCAAGAAGGGCTTGACGGAAAAGGCGAAGATCTTCCTTCAGCGCCTCCTGAAGAAGGGAATCAAACCCAGTTATAATACCTGGTGCATCATGGCGTATGCGCATCTGGGCGAGGCGAGGGTGGACAGGGCCCTGGCGTGCCTGAAGAAGGCCCTCTCGAAGCTGAAGAAATGGGAGCCCGATGAAGGGGTCGTGAAGGCGGTCTTCGACAGGCTCGAGCTCTCGGGGGATGTGGAAGGGGCCGAAGAGTTCCTAATTATGCTTCGGAATGTGGGTTATGTGACCACGGGGGTGTATAATTCGGTGCTTCGGACTTACGCCAGGGCGGGCAGCATGCCGCTGGTGGTGGCGGAGAGGATGGAGAAGGATGGTGTCCAGCTTGATGAGGAGACCCGGGAGCTAATAAAGGCAACCAGCCGGCTCTGTGTGCGCAAAGTCTCCGCCTTGATTTCTTGATTGTCTTGCGATTTTTGTGGATAGTTTCTGACACGAAGATCTGCCAGGGTTTAGCTGGTTTCGCTCTGATTCCTGGAGGGCTTTGTGAAGAGATGAGCTGCTATGGCCATCCATTGTAAGATCAGTCTTGGGCCTTGCTCGATGTTCAAAGTCGATGCAAGAACCAGATGGGAAACGGTCAGGCGATTCACATCAATCGTCGGCAGCTAATACAAGCTTTTATAAACCCCTTTAACTCACCAGTTTCTTGTCACTTGTTCATGCATACGTGGTTGGCGATGAATCAACACAATAGTTTTTTTCTATTTCAATTCAAGCATCAGCTAAAATCTGAAACTGATTTTATTTCGATGGGTTTCACTATTCATAGTATATTCATGTTTGGTCGTCGACATGAATGGAATTGAGAACTTATAAGATTCAAAATAATTCATAGAATTATTCGTAACGAGAAGAGCAGCCATGATATCAGTTGCAAGTTTTGCTTTGGGTGGGTCTCGATGAAGGGTTAAATAAATCCAGGAACCAGATGGGAAACAGTCAGATTTTCATGCATGCCAAGTGTTGTGTCTAACTCAAGCTGTCGTAGCCATTTCGACTCACTAGCTTCCATCGCATAGGGAAGTGGGCATGAATTAGCAGCATAATTATTTTTTTTAATACAATTCAACAATTAGCTCAAAAAATTTAACTGGATTATTTTCACCGGTCTTCAAAAATAATGGTGATTTTGTGCCTGACCGTTGACCTGACTGCAGATTTAAATCTGGTTTCGGCGAATCATTTGTAAAGGGATTCTCATTTCTTCAGGAATTAATAATTATTTCGAGAAGTTTAATTCTAGGTGTGGTTCTAAACCTAATGTTGGATCATTCCTTGGCTCTGTAGTTCAGTTATATGAGTTGTACAATACAACGGAATATTCTTCTCCTATCTTACATTCAGTGGGCAGTGCGTCTAAGCCTCTGCAACAATAGAGAAACCATGAAGGGCGTTGCTACAATTTGAAGATGAATCTATATAAGAAGGAGAAAGTACAGGTTCATAAAAGTGGGAATCCTAAATATACCCATTTAGTGGTGATAATATTCTGCACATATGTTTCAAAGATGAATACTTTAGTGGGAAATTCTGAATTATTAATGTTCAGAAGCCATGTGGCTCATAATCATGATGGTGAAATTACAACAGTTGATCTTTTCCCCTAGAACACTGGTCTATGAATCACACAGAATGAATGAATAATCATAACATATAAAAAATATAATTACAAAGAACATTGTTCCACTTGATGAGACACAATGAACAACCCCAAAAGAATGAATAAGAAGGCTCGACTAGTATGCTCGATGGAACAAGACAGATGCCATCATTGATGATTGGAAGGCGTCTACCTGGGGTTGATGCAAATTCTTTCAAGCCCTTTGATGCCCGGTGCAAGCACTGGCCTTGAAACATTTCGGTGCTGATCTTGGGTTGCATGCTTTTTACAGGATGACGTGGATAAAATTTGGAGAACCAGCTTACTCAGCCTTGACCAGAAACTAACCATCAACTATGGTTAGCTGAGGGGATTCATGAGATACCCTGTTTGCCCACAGGTTTGCTACCTTGCTGAAATATTGGTTGTCGTGCCAGACCACCGGCGTAATATCTGCTTCAAATGAGAAAATTGAAAAAAAATGTAAGGAAAGTTGACATGAAGAATACAATACCCATGATTAAATAAGCAATGCGCCGTTAGACTACAAACCCGGGAGAAATTCCAGAGGTAACAAAGATAGCCTGCAAAATTGCACCCCATCACCAGAAATACGTCTATGCAGATCTTTCTCGCCAAGCTTGGAAATGGAGTTGATTGACTCAAGAAGCCCTTCAGAGACCCCCTTTAATTCGATGCTGGTGTTGGAGATAACCTCAAGAGCCTGTTTGAGTCCAGAATCTCTCCAGACCTCAGCAGACCTGTCAATGTTGCGCAGCATGTCCTTGGAATCTGCCATATTTACAAGTATCCAAGGCTTGTACAACCTAGCTGAAGCACTCAAAATTTCCACAACTCGGTAGATTTCTCCGAGAGCAAGAAAATACCGTTGACCTGCGGAACACAAAACTATGTGGTTATTTGGACCTGCTGCTAGCCACTGGACGGTTGCCATGGCTTGGCCTCGGAAGAAAGCCCCCATCTCAACGCCTAAAACTTTCAGAATGGATAAGAGCAGCCGAAAGGTTTTATACAAAAAAGTCAAGTATCCCTAATCAGGAACGGCTGAACCCTCCAAATCAGTTATCGGGAGGCAGCCTTGGAAAACCTGAGGAACCGAGGCCCTTGGGCAACTTGTGGTCTTATCGACAATTGTCGAGATCACTCATTATTAAAAGGAACCCCGCAAACGTGAAGAGAGTTCATTCCTTACCTTGGAAATTACTCAGTAATTCTGTCTGAACATTAGCAGAGACTGCCTGTGACCAGATCATTGCACCGTGCTGTAACTCTAGTTCACATGCAGAAGCCATCTTAGACCATGAACTGATATAAGAGTGCTGTTCCTTAAAGGAAGATAGTGTCAAGATACGGAGGATGGAGGAAGCATGCTCGAAAAGCCACATAGCTGAGCTCAAGTCCTTCTCTGCCTATTCACAAGATCACTAGGTTCAGCTTCGTATAGTACAAGAATTTTAGCGAATTAAAGCATTAGAAAGTCCTATTAAGAGACCCAAATCATCCGAAGAAGATATATCCTAAACAAAAATTCAGTGGTGACACCTATACAGAGGACAAGAAAAAGGGGAAAAATACTAATTTTTTACTCAACAGAACTGTAGCATTTCACAAGTGCCAAAGACTCTTTACAAATATTCCAGTAACAACGAGAGATAATCATAGTAAGAAAACCGTGATGCTGGGTAAGGACAACAAGTTTCCAGGTCTGTCTGTGCTTGAATAAGCGGAAATAAATTAGTCAGAATGCGATGTCACGCATAACAAGGCAACTTAGATTGGGAGGAACAGACCCACATAGCTCAATGGACGATGGCTCATTTACAATTTAAGCTCGACAAGAACAGTGGGCGTTGAATGACGAAGCAAGATTGACTATCGTTGAACCGTAATCCCTTGTCATTTAAAAGAAAAAGAAAGCGTCGTTCAAACAAAAGTGTTTGTGGGCTTAAAGAGAATAGGCTTTAGTTGGTTTTGATATGGACAAAAATACTACAAGATAAACGCGCTGAATTATTCTGTGAAAAAGCAGAAACTTCAACACGTGAGAATGCATGGTCACAAATAATTTGGTTCCCCTTGAATGCTCAGCAAAAACTCCATACTATCGTTGTTGGTTAAAATAAGAAGTACATCACACATTATGAAAACATCAAGCACAAATGAAATGTGGTATGACTCCGATAATAACATATCAGCGACGTCATAAGAAGGGTTCTCAACTGACAGAAGGTGAACCGACGGGGTCAGTAACCGACAGAGGAGTGGGACCGACGGGGTCAGTAACAGACAGAGGAGTGGGACTGGTCCCAAGAAACGGGTAGTGGTAATGGCAAACGAGAGACCAATGAGGTATAAGTAGGGAGGGAGGTTGGCAAGAGGGGGCATCCGGGGAGAACGGACCTAGTGGAGAGTGGGAGGATCTCTCGAATATCCTCCAAGGTGATCAGTCACTCCGACTGGTCATTTCTACCCTCAGTGTTCTTGTTCTATTGTACCTTGTTTCTTTGTTCTAGGAGTGCTTCCTTTTCAGTTCCAATTGGTGTTCTATCAAAATGTTATGAAAACAAATGTGAGTTTAGCAGGATAATTCACAAAGATGAGAAATCCTAATTCAAAGAAATAAGTATTTTAATGAACTACCAAAGTTTAGATCATTGGGAATGATTATCGTCCATTAGACCGAACTAGAGTGTCCTGATCAGAGAACTCCTCTGATTGCTGTCACCACAAAACAGTCCATCGAAACATCTTGATATCCTGAATAGAGGTGCACTAAGAATAACGGAAAGAAAATATCAAACAGAAAATCTTAATAAATGATGAAGAACATACTGGTGGTACTTTCTCCGACAAGCAATATTCAATATTAAAGGCTTGGAGACCTGAATCCTTGATGAATTCAAGTAGCTCATTGACAGACAACTTATCTTGGGGGCTCTTGTCCACGTTGTCACCATTGGAATCTGAAATTCCAAGCTTGATAAAAGCCGCCTAATAGAAAAAAGAATTGGAGCTCCAAATAATTAATGGTGATATAACTACTTGAAAACAATTAAAAAACAAGCTGAGAAGCATTCGATAAGACATTTTCTGAAATCTTAGTGGTGTCCCTGATCAAGAAATTAGCTTAAATCCCAACACAAGTAAATGACGTGATAACAGTTCATTTTCCAGAATTATTACCCTGTGCTCAAATATAACCTTTTCTGCTCCTACAATGAGCTCTGTATATGTAATTGCAACATTTTTCTCAAAATAAAATGTGCTGAAACTTAGAAATACGCCAAATCCTGAATGCAATGAACTTATAAGAGTGAAGTCCTATAACTGGATCACTTACCTCAATTTCATCATCCGAGGCTGCCAACTTCGGTTCTTCGTCAGGTACAGCTCTCTCATAGTTTTTCTGACGCCAGTCATTAACAGATTCAGAGAAAAGACCAAGTAATATTTCTACGAAAAGAATTATCACAAAAAAGAACTAACATACCATGAATTTCAGCTTATCAATATGACGAAGTGCCAATGTGCATGATTTTTTTTTGAGTCTTGAATAGAAATCCAAAAGCATCGTTGGCTCTAGGGAAATGTTACCATACGTATCAGTGTTGTTGGATGCAAAATCCTTGTCTTTGATCTTGCTACCTTGTTGGTCAGAATTCTTGGCACCAGTGTTATTTAGAGCCACATGTGCTACAGTTGATATTGTTAAATTCTCAACTCCAGTTATCTGCCCAGAGTAAGCAGAAGTATTCCAAGCATCAATGTTCACATTGGATATGAGATCATTAAGATTGATGACTGACGCATCTTTATAGGCTTTCGTTCCATTATCAACACTTTCAGTTTTCCAAGCGGATACATACAGATCTTCTAGGTTTTTATTTTGGCCGTTGCTCTGCATAAGCGAAACCACATACGGTATCATTAAAAACCGTTCATATGGAAAGTTCCTGTAGTACACGTGCACTAAACATAGGAAAAAAAGCAAATAAAAAAAAAGTCCAGAATGACTGAAATGAACAAGCAACAATTTCCTCTCTTTGTTACAAGAATGCTTATTTTCAGCTAAGGAAGGTACATGATAAAATTCCACTCACTTTCGGCTGTGTCCAGATAGAGGAGAACTATTTTATTTTTAATGGTATTCAAGCAATCATAGTTTCTATTGTTGTCTCAAATAATTCTTGTGGTGCTCAGACTCTGAGTGCTAATATAGAACTGGGTCAGGTCATACGATCAAGTCACACTGACTTCGTTCTTGACATGACCACATTCTTAAAAAGTTCAAAAAATAAACTGCGATTATACAATGCTCCAAGGCTTTGTTTATATCTGTGACTGAAAAAGGATAACAGTCCAAGGCGACAAGCAGAACCCCATGTTGGCCAGGATTTGGATATAAATCCATTCGGACTCCTAAAAAACATGATGAGACACCAAACCATGGTTTCAATCAATATTTAGATTATGTTTCATCATAAAAAGAGGCGAATGTTAGCCATTCTGTTAGTGTCATATAAATGTCAGGTTATCTCTTGATCTTCCACAATAAATATTGTCTAGGTCTTCTCTCAGTGAAGAGCTACACAAGTTTACCTCTCTCTTTCACTTAGCGGTCTAAAGGAATGCTTTTGTTCATAGGTTCACTTGGATGCCAATCAATATTTATCTTTTGCTTAGTTTTCCTGATGGCGAATGACACCAAACAAATGACGAGCTTGCAACTATTCACAATTAAAGATATTTGTACAATAACAGATAGTTGCAGCAAATGAGAAAGTGTACCACTTTTGAAAATAGAGGAAATACGCCATTACCTAAAAATGTTTTTAGTCCTAGACTTCTTCATTTTCTTAGCAATTAACCACCTATGAAAAGCTTGCATTTCATTCCTCAAGAGCATGAAACTTTCATGAAATTTAGAAAAAGACCGAATCGAATAATACCGTCATTTACTTTCCTCTCTAAAGATAAATTAAGATAAGTTAAAAGCAAATGAATGCCAACTTGAAACTAGCCACCGCCTGATCAGGTTTATAGAATAACATGAGTTATCTGGCATTTCCAGCCTTCAAAGACAAAGAAAAAGCAAGTCGCCAATGAAGATTTTTAAAGCTGTCCAATTATATTAAAAAACCCACACTAAATTACCGTTGGTCCAGAAAAACCATTAGCAACTTCCATTCTGTTAAATGGATCTGTGGATTCCAAGACATTGCCAGCAATACTCATGTCCCGATTAGCTACATTGGGATTCAAACCATTCTCAATATTGGCATGTTCGTCTCCTTGCCAAAAATTTGAGGTAAAGCCATAGTCACTGCCAGAAGACGCAAAATCAAAAGCATTTGCTTTCGTATCATTTGAAACAAAGGCTCTTTCCCATTGATTTTCACCACTAAGGACTGTGGGTAAGAGGTTGGCTCCCAGCATATCCTCACGTTCCTGACCGTTGGCCTCCAAAATTAAAGAGCTGGAAGTCTGTAAAAAGATTAAACAGAAATAATCGCATTACTGACAAAGTTCCTCTTTTGGAAAAGGAAAAAAATTGACCCGTGTAATTTTTGGATCAACAGTATACTCAGATGGAATGTCGATATTTAAAAGAGGATGTGGAGTATGACGTTGGATAGAAGGAAATAGGGAAAAAATGCTAAAAAAATTGGAACCAGTTCTTACTATTCTCCTTTCTTTGCAGAAAAGTATAGTTGAGAGTTGGAGGATAAATGTGGATCAATACAGTGTTAGAAAAACAAAGTAGCATTGAATTTCTCGCGAAATTATATTTTTTAATGATTTCTTTGAACGAAGTCTCATGACTTTGTCAGGTTTTGCATGACTTATACTAGACAGGTGATCCTTGAAGTACGAAACTAAGAAGCTACGTAAAACTACAAATGAAAGACTTGGCTTAGTTTCAATGGACAGTCAATCAGGTCACTTATTTCATTAAAATTGAGCAATAAACCCAACCACAAAGGAGGGAAGTCCGGTACTAGTCCCAGCTAAAGTTGAAAAAGGGAGGGGAGTTTGAAAAGGTATTTGAGGATCTAGGAGAGAAGAAAAGGTTCAAAGAGTTATAACAAGAACCATCATGGGCCGATACCAAAACATTCTTACAGACATCAGCACAAAAAAAAAAATTCAACAATTTTTGCGGGTAGTATCAGCGCTGTATGGAGCTTATGCAAGGAAGCAAAATAATTGGAGCATATATTCCTTAGGTATTGCTTCTCCCGTGACATTCAAAATCTAGTATACCACAAATCAGGGGATGCCATGCAGTATCAACACGGAAAATGCGACTTCCATTACATGTAACTATTGTGAGGCTTTGAACATCCGAAGCTGAAATGATTGCGAAAGAAAGAAGAAGTTCAACAGAGCCTCATAATGGAAAAGGAAGTAAAACAAAAATGACCAACGGAGGGACAGGAGAATGACTCTGATGATTAGAATATAGCCCACCTGGAATAAGCTACTATTATCAGCGAGTTTCACTTCTTCAACTTCCTGAATAACAGCTAAGTTGCCTTCCTTCTAACTCCAAATGAAAGAAACAGAAGAAAGTAGACAAGTATCAGAATCACAAATATAAATTGACAACGAAAATGGAGCACTATGCTGAAATGCATGGTCTATGACTATAGTACCTTCACCAAAGCAGAATCTATGAACTCTCCACCCGGGGTACTGGAAACCGCATCTTTAAACTCCCAGCAGCACTCGTCGAAACCATCTTCATCGTCACCACCGCCATCCGTAAAAATGGAATTGTGCCCATTATCTCCATCAATCCGCTGGTTATCGCCGTCGTAGCTGGCATTTCCAGAAGCGGCAGGCCTAATATTGTCTTGCTGGCCGTACAGACCGGCAATCAGATCTTTCAGATCTCCGCTCTGAGCAGATGCCAAGCCTTTACTTACGGGCGACACGGAGGAGTCGAAAAACCCACCACTAATGGCAGGAAACGGAGGATCGAGGGTACTCGACGATCCTTCGCCTGCGCCTTCTTCCTCGTTTCCCCCGAACAAAGAAAGCGGGAGCGCACCAGATGGCTTCTGCCATTTTTTTTCAACGCCCACCGTCGTCTCGGGGCTGATCGGCGTTAGATCCGGCGGCGGGGTCTGTAGTCCTGGGAGCGGATCGAAGGAGAAAAAGGAATGAGAAGACACCGTGGTTGGTGGCGCCGGCTGACGAGGGTTCCAGAAGAGCTCGGGCTGGAGCGGGTTCTCCACAAATCCACCCCATTCATCGTCGTCATCTCCTTCCCCCGCCACGGGACCCCGCTGCGCTTGGTTAGAGATGGCGTAATTGGGAGAGATATTGGGCGACAGCGACGCGGAGGCGATCGCCGCGAACTCGAATTCCCCGAAATCATCGTCCTCCTCATGGCTCATGAACATCGGTACGACGGCGGGCGATGCCGTCGTCATCGCCGCCGCCGCCGTCGCTCGGCGACCTGAGCGAAGGTGGCCTAGCTTCCACCTCAGAAAGGCGCGACTCCTCGCATCACACCAAAAACGTGGTCACCGACTCCAAGATTCCAGACGAAGCGAGAGACGGACTCGAAGGGGACGCGCCTCATAAAACGAGAGTGAGTATATACAAAAATAACTCCACATTCCCGTAATCACGCAAGGGGCATTTTATTAATATATGTTGAACCTTGGTACTGCACTATAAATATACCCATCTAAATATATAAGCTATTTCTGGTATTTATAGATATTTTAAAATTTCCTTGGTGATTATCGGTTCGGTCGGGTCCCAGGTGCGGACCGGGAACCGTTAAAGGGACCGAAAAGCCGAGGGCGCCCTTTTCACGATAGCCCGAAGGCCTTGCGGCGGCGGCGGGAAACGAGCAAGCGGGGGTGGCGGTGGCGGTGGCGGAGGCGAGACGGAGAAGGAAAGGACAGGAGAAGGGGAGGCTTTAGGGTTTCTGCATCTCTTTCTCTCTCCCTCGTCACCAGGAGTCTCTTGGTCCAGTAGCGTTTGGATAATTCGTCTTACGGCGCCGGTTTCAAGGCCGGTGTGTGATCGCCGTAGTCCTCTTGCTCACTCGTCTTCGCTGCTGCTCGCATGACCCTGAAGGAAGGCGGTTAGTGGCCATAGAGAGCTTCTTCGTCACGTTCTGCGGGATTTTGCTCTGACCGTGCTTCAACTCGAGAGCTTTACCCTGCGCTCTTCACTGCGCCGGTGGTCTTGAGGGAGCTGGCCCAGGACTCTTGATTCGCTTTGAATCTTCAGTCATCCCAAGTTTCTGTGAAGCGTGCGGCAATGGGGAGGGGTGGAGGTAGGCAGAAGAAAGGCATCAAAAACTCCAAATTCAGCAACCGTCTACCTGACCAGAAGAAGAACATATCCTTTGGGGAAGAAAACATGGACGACGAGATAGATGCCTGTAATTAATGCATTCCTTTTCCCATTTTCCTCTCACAGCTCGCGTATTTTCTGACCTTTTCTGCACCTTTTTTTCTGTTTGATCATTTTATATCGTGTTTTTGGTCATTTTAACAGTTCACAAGCAACGGGATATGATTCCCTTCGACAAAAGCCACGACACTGGTAGGTCATCGAGTTACCAACACTTTGTCCCTGACCACTCTTCACTGGACTGTCTCTTATATTTTGTTTCTGTTTCTCGTGGGTTGGTTGAACGCTGGTCATGCTTTAGATGAAGATGAGGAGCAACCAGTCTTCGACTTTAAGGTTTGTTAATTTATTGCCTTCGTTTTTATTTTAGTTTTTTCACCATTTTCACAAGTAATTTGATGATATTTGTAATTTTACATTGCCTTGTCCGTAGAGCTTATATTATCAACTAGTGGTTGTTTTTTCAAATTATTGTGGGTTTGAAGTCGTGGGGGTGGATCTTGGATTTTCAATCCCTGGGTTTCGTCTTGTACCCTCTGAGGATATTTACTGAATAAAAATATTGAAGTAATTTATTAGGAGAGCTAGCTTTCTGAAAAAAACAGCCAGCTTGTAGTGGAATTGGCTGAATCGAACTGAACCTTTTAATTTTGTTTTTGGGCTCATCATTTCTGAACAATCATGCTCTCTCTACCTGCCATTTTTTTGTGGAACAAAAGATTGGTGCATTTGACTTGGAGTTGGTTCATGTCTTTTTCAAACGTGTTTCCTGGTCATATGATGATCATAATAAAGCAACCAAATAATGTTTGGCAGAAATTCGAATTTATTTTACTTTTCTATCCATCATATTTGATATCTCATAAATATTTCCATAATATTGGTTAATTTTAAAATAAAAAGAGAAGATGATCATGTGGTGATTCTCATCTATAATTCTGTAGGAACTGTCTTTCATATGCCAGTTTTGGGTCTGTGATTGGAATCGATGATTCTTCTAATGATTTCCAATCTTTTTATTTTTTAGTGCTTGCGGATCTTTTAAGCCTTTCTAGTAGGACACATTGTGCATTCATTCGTGCTATCTGAACTTATATATTAAATGTTCTTATTCTTTGGAAAATATTTATGGTCACTTCGTTGTCAAAATTTTCATACATTTCCACCTTCTTGCTGGGGTTCACATTTGGATTTAGGGTTTACATGACGACACTGATGATACCGATGCTAGCGATGGTGACAACAGTGGTGATGATGATGCAATAGCTAGGGGCGGCAAAGACTATGAAAAAAGTAAGGATATCTAACCATGGTACACATGTCTTATGTTTCGTTTTTAAGCGATTACAAACCTTAACAGCTATGATCTTTTGACTACTAGTTTTGCCTTTCGCAAAAATCTTGGATAACTGTAATGAAGACCATTTAAAATTGTAATTTGTTTACTTGAATGTGGAAAGTTACATTCTGCCACATTGCAGGATATGGCAATGTCTGGTTGGCGTTCAAAATATTGTTTGCATGGACAAAACTGATTTCTTTGTAATCATCAAGAGAATCTGGTAGTATCCCTTCATTTGAGAACTAGCCCAATCCATTACCCGTGTTTCAATACAAGAGATCAGAAATCTTCTTGGATAAAGAAACTGACCTGAAGGCATATAAATATATTAATATAAACCTCGTTTGTGCTTCTACTCCATCTCTCACCAAGGATATTGGTAGATAAGGAATATGCCTTCCTCAACTTGCTGTTGAGTTCCAGCTATGATTTCCTATGAAAAAGGAACATATTTTGTATCATTATAGCTGGCTTTACTATATCTGGCATGCTTGATACTCACACATTGCTCTTTTCTAGTGGTCAAACAGAAAAAGATTTTGCAGAAAAAATATGGCGGAGTTGAGGATGATATGTCTGATGATTCTGAACAAGAGGAAAAACGTAAGGCGTCACTTGGTCGGGGAAAACAGTTCTTATATGGTGCTGACAACATCGATTTTGAGGTATCTCGTATATAAACTGCATCAACTATGCATACTGACTGAATTTTTCTCCCCAAATTTCCTGTTACAAATGATTTACGAATACCTACGGTTCTTCTCTTTTTGAAATTTAAGATACAATCAGATGAGGAGGACCTTGCTGAAGAGGAGGCCATAGCTGTGATGTCACAGAAGGAGAAGGCAAAGTCTCTTTCAATGGAAGACTTTGGTCTTGAAGATGTTGATGAGGAAGAAAGTGATGATGAAGAGCAGGAGAAATCCTTTCAGGTGCTCAATTCGCTTGACCTACCTTTTAAGTTTGCTTCTGGCTGCTTTCTGTGCAAGAATGATTTTGAACGCATGAAGTATTAGTGATGACCATAAATAGGAACATTTTCGATTTTTTATTTTTTAGTAATGTAGCATCGCGATGATTTTAATACATCAGTTTCTCCGTGGATTCTGTAAGATGATGTCACTTAGTTGAAAAGTCATTGAAAAAAATACATCTAATCATTGCCAATCTGGTCATGCCGGAGTGGAATTCAGATTAAAAATTTGCAGTTGAGAGTAACAACTGGATTTGGTTTTTTTTCTCTGTTTGCAGGATATTTTTTCTGGGAAGAGTTCTGCAGAGAGATCAGATGTTTTTGGTTCACTCGAAGATGAGGCCTATGAGGGTTATGAGAAGGTTAAGAAGGACATAAATGCACTGACTAAGGAGGAGCAAATGGATGTCGTATACAGGTACTCATCATATTCGTCTTGGATGACTGTATTGATCATAAATCTTTCAGTTGTATTGGAATCTCCTATTTGGTTCTGATGTTGTGCAAGTCGGATTTTCCGGAGGGATAGTCCTGAAAGATTTCTGTTTCCTTTTGTTTCCTTTAAAGGGGTAGGAGTGAGCAGAATTAATTATAAAACAGTCGAAGGTTCTCTGGATAGCAATGCTCACGATTTGTAAACGTAGTAAACAGGAGGCAGACACTCCAACAATCACTTTCCACTGTGAGATGTGCAATTAGAGGCAAACCTTCTCTAACCAAGCGTGTCGGTGGATCTGTGATTTCAATGAGAATACTGCTGAAACTCCAGAACTATGACTTGAAACCTCTGTAGGTACAATAACAGTGGTTATAGCGGTAAATCCCGGAGGATTCCCATACCCAGGATCCAAGAGCTCTTCATTCTGAAATTGCAGAGAAAAATCAACTCACTATCACTGACTTTACTAATTTTCTAGCATTTAAATAATATATTCTTGAACTCCCTGTCATGTCATTGTCATTATGTTTCTTCCAAGTAAACTAAATCACAGCTTGGGCAAGTAAGTTCGACGGTTTCACTTCCCTCATTGAGCCTTGAGAGGAATCATGCGTTAGGTAAAACCCGATATTAGCTATGCTAAACATTGTCATCCAGAATGTGAGGTCAAGCTAAGTGAAAAACATGAAGAATTGGGGATTTTCTACTTTTGATTCTGAAAGGTATTGGAGCATCCTGCAGCTTCTTGTCAATGAGGACAGTGAAATCTGCTGTTCTGATACAAAACTTTATTCATATGACCCTCAATGTGCAATAATTTTCTTAAGTTTCCATTAAAGTAAAAACTCAGTATCTCATGCGCTTTTTCTTTTTCTCCCTGGAAGTAAAAATACTTTTTCTGAAATCTCAGTTTAATGTTTATTTTATTTTAATTTCTTTATTGACATAGTTCATTCTAAACAGTGTAAATATTCCAAACCCTCTTTAATTTGTTGGATCATTTCGTGTCATTTTAACTTTTGACTTGAAGGTCGAGTTTTACATGTGCTTATTTAAAAGGCCTGGCTGGGATCTTTGAAATTGGTCTTCCTTTCTTCGTGACTCTAGAACCAGGAAATTGAAGTTCTAACAGTAACATCCTTGTTCTTCCTGGGAGTAAGTGATAGCCTCCCAATTCCAGTAGTGATAGTCTTGCGAATCAAAAATGAGATTTTTGGCAAACCTACCTGCATGTCATTTGATTTCATAAAACCTATGGTATCTGTTCTTGTAGGTGTCCTGTCCTTAGTTATCTTAATAAAGATTGTTTTTCAGAAGTGCAAAAATAATTTAGGAGCATTACATTTTTCATCTTACTCTAGTTCATTTTTAGTTTGGGTGTGATCTGCTAGATTATACTGTTGATCTAATGTTTTTGATCTACTATTTCAAAATAGGGTGTCTTTATCCTTCAAATTTCACATGTGCTTTTTGATAACCCCGTCCGCACCCCCACCCCCTCAACCCATCCACCCACCCACCCACACATACAGACACAAAAGTGGAGTGAACTGTTATCATTAATTAAAATGAATCTCTGCTTGATATCGATAATAATTTGAGCTGAATCATTCGCTAATCCTCTACCAAGTTTTGTTTCTCATGCTTTTTAGAAGCAGTACTGTTTTATCTTGGAGTTCATCCCAGTTATTCTTTTGGCAGCTCTGCGCCTGAACTGGTTGGTTTGCTGTCAGAATTGAATGAAGCACTAGACCAATTTTACAGACTGAAGCCCCTCTTGCACAAGGTAGGATTCTGAATGTTTGGACCAGCTGTGTCATATGAGATAGGCCATGAGATGTAGAGTTCCAAAGTGAAATTTCATCCAAAATTCTTTGGTGCCTACTAATGTTTATTTTTGCACTTTAATTTGCTGGAAACTAGGATCGTTTGCAAGTCATTTTTTTGCAATAGCGGTCTAACACCCCATGCATTTGAGGATTTTCGCATGATAGAAATCATGATTTGAGTATTTGAACTTGGCGCTCATTCTACTTATGAGGAAAATAACGATCCACGACCTCACAAAACTTATCTCATGTTCTTGTGTGAAACAGGAGTCGTTGCGTTCTGCCAATGTTGCCGTTTTTTCCTACTCTTTTTTCCTTTCGTCTTCTATTCAGCATCGGATGTGGTGACGGTCCCGTTTTTCTTTCTCGTTCAGTATTTCTTTTATTTTCCTGTTTCTTCCTTCCTTTTTCCTTATCTAAGCACGTTACATTGATCTCACTCTAAGGATTTAGCTAAATGGGGACAAACTTGCCAAATTCTCTGCGCCTTGGTCGCTCAACAAGATGGTAAATAGAGAATTATCTTGTGCGAGTCCCTCAACTTAATCACCTTCACATCACTACATTTCACAAAGTTGTCCTGGCAGAAGAAATTTAAGTTCGCTTAAAGCAAATTTTCTTTAAAAAATGAGCTGATGTTCCACTGTGCCAGGTATACCCAAATTGATGTTTTACGAACATCATTTGATCTCTTATCTGTCTCCGAAAACCATACATTTACGAATTATAAAGATGGTTTGAACATAGCATCCTAAAAACGGTTTCCATTGCATAACGTTATTAAAACGGTTTCTAGAGATCGTCCATTGACTTATGTTAGATGAATTAGCCTCAATGTCGATAAATATGCTGAATCTGTGAGCTTTGCTCTCAAAAATGTCATGTTTCTTGTCCCCAATTTAGGCTGGGTTTTAGAGAACGTTCCTGGTTTCATAGAAACTTGCGGTGGTGATTGGGGAAGAGTTGCGTTGTTTCTGTTTTTTCTTAGTCGAAGCCTTACCCGATGCCCAGTTTCAGTGTCATTTAGGTAAGTAATATTTAGAACCTCACTTATGTAGAAAATTACATTCTGTGTAAGGATCAAACCACAGTTTAAAAGTTAGGTGAGGGGTGAATGTGGCCATGCCTTTCTTTCTTTCATGTACAGTTAACTTTGATGTAAACTATCAGTAAAGTATTTCAATATAACGATTTTGGTCCGAAAAGTTTTCTCCCATGATCTTTTGGTGGCTTATAATGCAAGATCGGGTGATAGGTGAGTATGCTCATGTCTTTCTTTCTTTGATGTAAAGCATGACTTTTATTTATATCAACTATCGGTAAGAAATTCGTGGTTATGATTTTGTTCCGAAAAATCCTCTTTCATGGTCTGATTATGGAACTTCCTTGACTACTCTATGAAGCTCACAAATTTTCTATTATATTGAAGGCAAAGGACACGAAAGGGCTGAACTATTTTGAGACAAAACAGAAGCTGCTCCTAGCCTACATTCAAGCTATTAGCTTTTATCTCCTACTCAAGTCTGAAGGGCATCCTGTTCGTGACCATCCAGTCATCGCTCACCTTGTTGAGCTCAAAAATTTGTGGGAAAAGGTTATCCTCTCTAGGCTTTCTTCTTCTTCACTTTCCTGTAGGAATCTGCCCACCGGGTGATGCTGAATTTTAGACGAAGAATTTTTGCCTAGTGTTCATATCATTCTGTTAAATATATTCTTAATCTACAGGTGAAAAACGTGGATACCACTATTTCTCCCCTGGTTGAGATGATTTCCAATGATGACAATGGAAAGGTCGCGGCGATAAGTGTGGTTGAAGAGAAAGATGAGCCAGCATTAGGCTCAGATGTTCCCACCGACCCTGCTAAATCATTGGAAGTAGGTTGAGTTTTCTGTATTGTCATTTGTATATTATTCCGACATGATTCAGCACTCAAGCACGTTGATGCTGCTGCAGGCCACCAATGTGAGTGAATTTACAGAGACTGGCTTACCAAAGGAAGTCAACCACCCTGAACAGGGCCATCAGAAACACCAGGTTCTTAATTAGTGTTGACAACCCTACGAACCTGTTGTCATCTTGCCCAAAAAACTCTTGTGTCGAGTAACTCTTGTTCATATGTTTGGCAGGATGATAGAGTGGGCCATCAGAGCTTGCAGATGCTCAAAGTAAGGGGACTTCTTGAGCAAAAGTTGAAGGAAAAGGGTATTTTTGATTCTTTTACCGCAAGTTCTGCCAGGATTCTGAATGAAGCTTCAAAAAGTGCGAACAGGTGCAAATTATAGATACACAGACGCACACGATTATTACTTCCTTGGTGCTTCCTTACCTCTAAGGTGGTGGTGGTTCCTGCTCATCTGTTTCTCCAATTGCATCAGGCAAATGGAGACATTGGCCGACTTTGATGATGATGCTTCCGACGGTGGAGTTGACCACGCAAAGAATGGCAAACTTAGTAAACATGTCTCCACAAAAGTCAAGAGGCCCACGGTATGCCATAATTTTTCATGCTCACTGAGCAATGACTCTGTGAGAAGCCTAGATCATGCTTCTGTTTGATGTGATTTTCAGAAAATTTAGCCTTATGCAACCTTCCTTTGACCACAGCGGATAAATATAAATCATCCAGCTTCTTCCCCACTTATATTATTAATAATCTGTGGTCATGAATCATAATCCCTTTTGAGACGCGATCTTCATATGCTCTTGGTTTTGTTCTCTTATGATCCAGTTGGCTTCTGGCGACGACGACTTGCCCAAGAGGGAGAACATTGGAGAGAAGCGCAGGAAGTACGACCACCGGGTCCTCGCAAGATCAGGAGCCGGCTCCCTGGATGATGATGACACCGGCGACGGCGACAGAGCCGTCAGAGCGCGGCCCAGTGAAGCCGGCGCGAAGACTGACCTCGGGCAAGTGGAATCGGAGGACGAATTTTACAAAGAGGTGAAGAGGCAGAGGCTCACCAAGCTCTCGGCGAAGGCTGCGCTGTACGCAAGGCATGCATCCGGCGGAAAAATTTTTGAATTCTGGGCCCATGGGAGCCCCAATTTTTTTGCCCTCGAAACCGGGGGGGTGGCTGTGCCTTCTGATCAGCTGTGTTTCTTCGTTTGACCTTGCAGAGATCCGGCTGCTCCATCATCGCTGGAGACTGACGCCGATGGTAAGCGGCAGATCACCTACCAGGTTGGTCAAACTTTCTTAAGCTGATCCTCAGTGGGTCTCGGCGCCCATTTATGCCTGCTGAGCGACCTTTAATCCTTGTTCTTGCGGACCAGATGGAGAAGAACAAGGGGCTCACGCGCCATCGGAAGAAGCTCACCAAGATCCCACGGAAGAAGTACAAGGCAAGTCTACCTGGGTTTCTCTCTCTCTCTCTCTCTCTCTCTCTCTCTTTCTCTCTCTAGAGCCAGGGTGTTGCTGATTTTCTCTCTCCTCTTGGCCCGATTTCCAGCTGAAACACGAGAAGGCCGTGGTGCGCCGGAAAGGGCAAGTGCGGGACATTCGGAAGCCAGCGGGGCCGTACGGCGGAGAGGCCTCTGGGATCAACACGAGAGTCAGCCGCAGCGTCAGGTTCAAGAGCTAGAACAGCCGGCCGCATCCCCCGCCAAATTTTGCCCGATTCTCCTCCCGGACCCATCTGAGCTCGTCTTCTTCTGCTCGTCCCTCCGGTTTAGGGTTCTAACGGTGTCCGAATCGGAAGGCGGGCATCAACAGCCTCACATTGGATTGGAAAGAACAAATATATATTATTAAATATCACCATAAATGCGCCTATTTTATTATATATATATCATCAATCTCATGAGAACAATGATGAGGGCACAGATTCTCATAAACAGTGATTGATGGGCACGAGTGATATGGCCGAGTGTGTGGTATTTTATACAGATATTATCGCACTGTAAAAATATGAAAAATAAAAGGAGAAAAAAAGGCAGAGCTCGCCAGAGCAGGAAGAGAGCAAGACCTTATTTAAAAAATACCGAATATTTTTTTTTTCCTCTACAGATAGACATGCAGCTGACCTCGGATGGAATCACATGAATAATCAGGCATCGAACACGACGCGCATGCTTACTAAGAATGTAACGAACAGTTTTCAGATGACAAGCCCATCCTTAATCGTTGAGTTCTTTAGTACGACCGTAATACCGGATCGGATGTAGAACCCTTCAGAAGATCTGTCGCTCTCTTGGATCCCCTGAAATAGCAAGATTTTTTTGCGACGAAGAAGTGATGCATATATATCTATAAATGTATATAGTACCCATTACAAAAATATCAATAAACATTTTCAATAGAGAAAAAAGAGATTTTCTTTTAAAAAAATTAGAGTCATTATGTTCAGATCAATTCTTGGGCACACAAAAACATTCAGCTATTTTAAAGAATACTCCCCTACTGTCAATTGCAGAAATAAATAAGCTTTAACCATCTGCGAAACTTCTGATGCAATATATATAATCAATTTATATATATATAAATCAATTGGGATTAGTATGAAGTTAGGAAGGGAGCGCACCTCTGAATTAGAAATATTGACATCCTTTCCGATCCGCGCGTTCTTGTCGATGATGCAGTTCCTGCGAACAAGGAGCACGATCAGATGACAGAGAGAACACCCGAGGATAGACAGTGTTCGGCGTCTGGTGGGGGACCTGATCTTTGAGTTCTCTCCGATTCCGATGGGGACCCTCCCTTCAGAGATCAGGGAGGCCACCTCGTCCTCCGTCTCATAGTAGTCAGCGCCAAGCATGACGACGTCCTGCGCACGGCCACCGGCGTTTATTTTTAATTTTCTTGGCATGGGCTTGCCGAGGGGCCTGAAGTTTTTGGCGCACAGCGTACCTTCAAGTGCACGTTGGAGTTGATGCGAGAGCGGATGCCAACGACGCTATGCTCTACGGTGCAATTGTCTAGAAAGCTCCCGTGGGATACAATCGAGTCCACAATCTTGAAGTAAAATATATAAAATTAAAGTGTAAGAAAATTTCAAAATCAAGATCAGAAAATATTTTTCAGCGCAGTGTAAGGATCAGGTGAGAGAACAATTTGAAGCAGAAAAATTTTGATTCCATTTTCTTCAGCAGGGTTATTAAAGATATGATGATTATGATATAGAAAAATCATGGGCACTGGAAATGATCAGCGGCCTATCTTTGAGTATGGGTTTTCGGTAGTTATTATAAATTTAAAACCATGGTGATGTTTCTGATGAAATTGAAACTACTTTAGATCCATCAAGAACCGAAGCATGTAAGAACTGTGCAAAAAAATCTTCAAGGATGAAAGTTATAGCAACGAACCTTGCTGTTGTCAAACTTTGATGGTGGGAGATTTCTCCTCGATGTATAAATTGGCTTTGCTGCATCATAAAAGCTGAACCGCGGTGGCTGCCAATTCCAGAAACGAACAGTTACGGGAAGGGGGCTAATTATGCTGTCATGTTCTTCAGCTAATGCAGTCAGCACCCCCCGAATTCGCTCGCATTGGTTCTCGGCTGAATCAACTGATACAAACCCTACCTAGTTTTATTTAATTTTCCTAGATAGATATCTATATGTCATCACACAGATACTTTATATAGTTTTTTTTACCATGAATACCACTATTTTAGGACGGTTTTCCATAATTGGCCGCCTAATTTTGGCCCAGTCCCTAAGTTTTTAAGTTTCCTACTCTTTGGCATTTATGCGATTTACAGAAGAATATCATGGGCTCCATATGTTCTTACCATTAATCCCTACCCCGGAAAAACATCATAACCTCAGGTACTGCGAAAAAAATGTTATTTTTCAGTCACCTGTTAATTATGTAAATTTTTTTCTTTGATGATATTACCTTTGTGCTCACTTAACCATAAATAAGAAGAAATCATAATACCGAATGAAAAGTATGAATAAAATGATATGTCTCATCAAAGAAGAAGAATTAGTCTAGACAAATATCTCTTACGTGTGCAGTAAGCGCGAGATTTGCTTCAAAGAAGGATTTGATCGTTCCAATGTCCTCCCAGTAATCATTAAACAAGTATGCCTGAAACAGATATCTCCGGTTAATCCGGTAATAAGACATGAAAAAACTAAGAGCGTACATTCTATTGTTTTCCGAGGGTCAAATAATATTTAGAGTATTAGAGCTTAGAAAATTGATAAACCCGGATAATTTTAAACTTAAAACGAAGCAAAGGTTTTCAATACGAGACGATTGGAGACCAACTGATCAGAAACGTCACACGAGATAGGTTTTGGAGGGACTGAGCCCAAGTTATTACATCTGTACGAACAAAACGATATGAATGATCCCAAAGAGATTGCCTGCCGGGCCTCCTCTGAAAACATTGAAAAATAATTACCCTTCACATTTTGGTGAGAAAACACCAAATGGACGTTAAAGGTGGGCAGGGTGGTGCTGGAGCTCATTAACATTACACTTGATGACTTGTTGAGGTCGTATCAGTCAACTCGTGCATCATAGTGGTAGAATTTATAATTCTCACTGTTCCAGTTTGGTCAAGAAATTAATTTGTAACATTTTCAAAAGTTAATAACTTGGGAAACCAGTAACACAACTATTAAGTAAAGAGCTCAGCCGTAGATGAAATTTTTTGTGCTGTTTTGGATTATACATAGTCGAGAACAGAACACTGAGTTCAAAACATTAATAAAAATATTTAATTATAAAATGTTTAATATATATGTAATGATAAAGAAGAAGTCTTATACTCATGGAGAATAACACCGACTGATTAGATTGACGACGCAGTGGACTTCTAGTGCTCACCTTAATAAAGAATTCCTTTGCAGATGCAGGGATAATTTCGGACCCAAAGTCATTTGCCGTAGGAAAACGCCATCTGACGAAAAAGATGAGAAAAAATTGATGTCGTCAGTAATACATCAATCTCTTCAACATAACTAATATCAGGATGAAAGATAATTTAGTTAATAAACTTTTGTATTAGTGGCCTAAACATGGACATCAAGCTCTTCAAGATAACCAATATGAAGTAGTCTAGAGAAAATGGAGTCCAAAATTAGCATATTTCATTGATAATTGTTTATTTGAAAATAGAGGAAAAATACAAGATAAACCATAGGCAATAGATGGAGAAATGGACGAATACATGGAGAACGGCGGACAGCCAAATTCATTATCCCTAGAGTACACTGTCCTCTTATATAGGGACAAACCCTAACATATGAACTAGTAAAGTACCCTTCTATATTCTAACAATAAAGATGTGACTAACATAAAATTAGTGAAAATTGAATGCATTTTAACCCGAGTAGGATTATGCGACGGAACTCATAATTGAAAAACCTGCCATTACTATATTATTTAGATATCCATCCCACCCTTGCGGGGAATGCAGAGGTGAAAATGTGTAGAAAAGATACTACGAATTTCATAAGGACGATACACAGGGAAATAAATAATATAAATAATTTATTTCAATAATTTATTATTTGAAAAATAAGTGTAATCAATATAGAGAAAAGATCGGAAAGGATATCGTCTGGAAATGAGATGATGAAAAAACATTAAGAAATAAGAAACCTAATCATATCCAAAGTAGAATAGATAACCAAAAAATTTAGTTCCATTGGTTTTACATATAATTACGAAAATAACTGTGATGGTGTACCTTAATAGGTTCAAAAGCAACTCCTTCTTGAACACATATATGCCCATGGAGGCAATGTATGGCTTCTTTTGAGCCTCATCTCGGGAAAGTCCCAGTACAGTTGTATCCACCTCCTGAAGAAGACGCAGACATAAATATTTGGTAAATCATATATTGTCTGAAACAAGTAACGATCAACGAATTTTTGGGAAAAATATGACTCACCATTGCCTTCAATTCGTCTCCTTTAGGTTTTTCACTGAAAGACATTACCCTGCCTTTGTTGTCAATCTTCATTAAACCAAAATCCGACGCACGGCTGACAGGCAAACGCAGAAAAAAAAAAAATCAGTAATTTGATACATCGTGTAGGCCAAAAATTCTAGGTAATTTACCATTTTCATACTGGAATAAATAATTTTCGTACAGCAACAAATATGCTTGAATTTCTTTTTTTTTGTGTGCAGAAAGTAGGCGTGCTTCACTCTTCCTTGGACAAAGGACTCAAGCCTCAAAGGCTGACCGACGAGGGAGTTGAAATATAGGCCTGGGTCAAGCCAGAAATCTTGTCCACTGCTCAAAAAATATTTCTATAACAGCCTAGACTCGCAATTTATCGTCCAGATTGTTCGAACGTTGCCTACCTACCATTATTCCAGACAAGTCTAATCAGAACTATCCTCCCACCAATATACAGACTTATTCTAGGACGCTTCTTAAGATTAATTCACGGTTCAAATCCGTTTATCTAGGAAAAAATCTTAAATTCATAATTTTATAAAAACGCAGTGAATTCTGTAATGAGTCTATAAAATACCTGTCATCCATAGGAAGACAAGAAATGGTGATATCAGCTCCACTCTGTCGATGTCTCTGGAGGAAACAAGGAGCATTTAGCATTCTAGTGTGAGACAAAGACGGAAAAAACGCCAAATCAAGTATGTCACCTGAACAAAGTCCATATAATCCATACGATAGAGATGATCACCAGAGAGAATCAACACATCCTCGATATCTTTAGCTCTTGCATCCTATAAAGAAAAAAATCAGCATATACAAAAGCTGATAGTAGAACAAATTAATCCATGTGCCTATCTCAAACTTGCGAGTGAACCGCTGTACGCATATCTCTCTAATGTACCTAAGGCGCCATTTTATAAATCTTTGAATATTTCATCCACATCAAAAATATTATTCCAGTTAATTTTGAAACACCGCGCGAAAGCCATTATTCCAGTTTGGGTAGGTCATGCCTCGTCAAATCCCTACGAGAACGAGGCATATTTCAGAAGCTTCCCGCTGCCCATATTCCATTGAAATTTTAAAAGTTTGTGATGGAATTATCAAAATCGGGAAATTTCCCATACGAGATAGTAACTTGATCTCCCGATTCTGCCGATGAAGACGCTTATTTAAACTCACCCACATATTGGGACGAATGATTCAGTGCTGTACGTTATCGGATTTCACCGACTTCATAGTTATCTGTATTCCTATTAGTCCGCAAACAAAAGGAGGCGTAAATAGCGTCTACCGCTTTCTAAGCATCATTCTCTCGAGTCTCAATCACTTCCTTCTGTCCTACTCTCTATCCCCTACTTTTCGTAGTTCTTATGCTTTCATCAGTGATTATTTACAATAAGAGGTGTTGTCTCTCTACTGTCCTCGTTTCTCGTAGAGTAGTTTTCATATTTTTTTTACTAAAAGAATGATTTCTTGTCGCTTCAGTGCTTAATACGGGAATTCCAGATTTTCATTCAGTTCCATGATTTCTATGTTGGCATGCACTTATATATGATATGGGACCTACAAAAACTTGTTCGGTATATTTTTTTTATCCGAGAATTATTCATTACAACAAAGAAACTCACTACTTTGAGGCCACAACGAGAACGAAAGAGGCCAAAACTCTGTCATTTTATTGTCACGTAAACGAAATAGAGCGTATCCTTTTCCAAGACGTTAAAGGCCTAACTCATTCCATTTCCATTATTTTGGATTAAAATATGCTAAGCATTAGAGTTTCAAGTAACTCACCAACTTTGCCTAACCACCTTCGAAAAGAAAGACAATGTCAAATAAAATAGTGTTTTTCAGAAAATAAAGTACGAAGTACCTCAAAAAGCCAATGAAACTGGCGAACTGCATCTGCAGTTCCTTGGAACCACCTCTGGCCTGCTTCACCCGGAGTCTGGGTTGCCGCCAGAACCTGTGATGGTGGGGGGAAATCAATTAAAATTAGTTATATTTATTCAATGAGAGAATAAACTAAATTTTTTTTATCTGTTCCTTATGCTGGAAACATAATTCTAACGTAACTTAGTTTGATGCTGTGTCTACACATTATGACACGATGAGGAATTAGGGCAGCCATAAGCATAAACTGACACATTTTTTCTGCGTTTTTATCCGCGTTTTTTGGTCAAAGGAGAGACTTGAGACCGAGAAAACCATTTCTAGAAAAATATATTTTATAAGACAATGTGTAGATGACGATCCCGTCCTAAATACCAGTTTCTATACACGATGTATCAAGTTCAAGACCCAAGTCGAAGAGCCGTAACTCGATTAATGGCTAAAACTGAATTAGTTTTTGCTTGCTCGAATCCTCCTGATGAACTCAGACCTGATTTCATTGATTCACTTTGGGGTGAGTGCGTGAAAAAAAACACGGAATTATCTCATATTTTCATCTTCGCAAAACTCCACAACTTCCAAAGCTCCAATCTTTTGGGAAGATGGATTAGATATCCTCAGGTTAATAAAAAACCAGGCAATTAATCCTTCAGTTATCTTGAAAGGCATTCTCGACGATAATAGATTGTTAGACATAAGATTGGAATGTAGGCCGACTAGAATAATAAGACCTTGTGTTGCCGGAGCAGAGGGAGAAGATTCCTAATATGGATCCATCATTTTATATTCTCATCTATGCTAGGACACACAGTGAGAGAGATATTTTGGGCAGCTAGATGGCGATATTCCACGGGCATAGCACTGCAGTGGTTTCTTTGTTTTTTGGTATGAAGACATCTCTTCGAATAATATTGGGCAAGAAGAAAGTTCCTGGATTGGTGTTGTCGTCGTGCAATTTTCCTTAGTAGGCAATTTCTCTTCAAGTGATGAGTATACAAGTGAATCATAAATTAGATTGAATATACGTTTTTTGTGTCTTTATGCCTCCTGCATGCGTTCAATTCATGTGAGATGATTGAATGTCCAAGTAACAGTAAACCAAAGTGGACGACTAGGACTTGAATGGAAAATCAGGAAGAAGAGAAATATGGAAGACATTAGTTCGGTAAGAACGTTACAATTCCCTTCTTCAATTAGCACTAATGTTCTACAGATGCTAAAAACGGAGTCACAAAACAGCCCACACTTTTCATAATAATATGTCCTCTCTTTAAAGGCATATATAATGAACCCCCTGATTGTGATAACAAATAAAAAGGGAACAGTGAACATTTCTCAACTAAAAATCAGTTCCTCAAACAAGTGATCCATAGAAATTGCAATTATTGACCATTTTGCCACGTACCTCCACAAAGCCATCTCCAAAGTTTACTCCGTTGCCCAAGTTGTATGTCCTTGCAAGGTGCCTGTTTAATGATGCGGAGTTGAACTGGGTGAGGATGTACACCTTGTTGAGCCCACTGTTGATGCAGTTGCTCATGGGGACGTCAATCAACCTGTAAGCACCACCTATAGGCACCTACACGAGAAAGGACACCATCAATGGAAAAAAATATGATCTTAAAGAGACGGAATAAAAATTAAATAAATGAAGAGAGAGCAAGAAGGGGAGATATCTGATTCCACTGTCATATACCATCTTTTCTACCGCAATCTCCACTGTTGCTACTACTGATAGGGAAAGTACTTACGGCGGGCTTCGCCCTCTGCTTGGTAAGCGGGAAGAGACGCGTTCCAGCGCCGCCTCCTAGGATGATCGCCACAACCGATCTAGGGTTCCTCCTCTCCATTTCCAAATCTTTGAACTGCACACCTTCAACGAGAACTCCATTACTCCAACTGTAAAGTGAACATTAAAATATTGTGCATGAGTAAACATCGTCGATGAGATTTCACAGATAATAGAACACAAGCACTGAAAGAGATGAATAGAAAATATCGTTTTAAATTTCTGGTTCCTCTAGTACAAAATCTTTTTCATTCATAGTCAGTGTCTGAAAGCTTTCTGAAGTATTTTGAAGTCTCCTAAGAAACTCTCTGATCCCCCTGATTTGATCTCATTACTGTTTCGAGAAGGAACAGCCACTGAATCAGGAGCGACGCTGCGACGGAGTTTCGGTGCGGTTCCAGGTATGTGGTGCTACGCTTGGAGAATCCTGAATAGTGATTTTCTGCTCTTTGTTGTGCAGAGAGAGAGAGAGAGAGAGAGAGAGTGTTTATCATTGAAACACATACATCTACAACGCGAATTATATAACACAGGGATATCGGATGCACGAAATCCTGGAGCAGCCGTGAATCCATTCTCTGTTCCTCGCGGACCAACCTTCTCGATTCTACGTCCCTTGTTATCATTCTTCTCCATCGTCATCGCATCACTTGCAGCCTTTCCCTCCGTGGAGAGACACTCACACGCATGATGGATACGGCGGGAGACCTCCTTTGTGGAGAGACCTGAACTGCACGACCAAATTAAGGAAAAACAGAGGACGACGGAGGAGAAGAATGCCAACGCACCGCAATCTCTTCCGGCAACTGGGTGGCGATGGACATGCGCGGAAGGCCCCTACGCAGGGTCCTCACCGTCCTCCTCCCATCGCCGGAGCCGGAGAATCCCACCCGCCTGATCTTCTCCCCCATCAACTCCCCTCGCCGGAAGCACCCCACCCGCTCCGTCTCTAGGCGCGCCGCCGACAGCGTGATCCTTCCCTCCATCCGCAGCGCCATGGCGGAAGAAGGTTGCAGTCAGAGAAGGAGGCTCCTGCCGGCGGCGATCACCGGAGTCGCAGAGGCGGAGAGTGAGGACGACGCACTGAGCTCATTTCGGACGTCCTCTTCCCCTTCGTCCACGTTATCCGCAGGCGCGAAGCGCATCCACCAATTCGAGTCTGCGTGGGCCCTCCAACTGCCCTCTGGGGCCCACACTAACTAACGTCTACTGCCAGCGTGGACAATGGGCCCCAGATAGTGGGCATGTCGGTTTGGAATATTCCCCTTACTAAAATTCCTCCTCTAATTAAGCAACGATTAGTAAATAATACATGCGTAAAAAAATGCCCATAATTAGCCAATCCTAATGGGCCGAGGGAGGACACAGCCGGCCAACAAGCTGTGTGCCACCTCAGCCACACACGCGATATCCCCCCTAGTTGGCAGATAAAGCCCTTCTGATGGGGGCTTCCCGCACGTGCAGATTGCAACTCCAGCTGACCGCCGAAACGTCCCACACGTGTAACGCCTCGCATTATTACACGCAGAGTAAGCGTGTCTATTTACAGCCCGGTATCCGACAACCAGTCCCACAGTTCTAGAGAGAGAGGGAGGAGAGAGAGAACCCAGGCGCTCAGCCGTTGACGACGACCCCGCCTGCATGGTAGAAGAGAGGAGCAGAGATGAGGAAATCGAACGTTGCGGCGGAGAGGAGAGGGGGGCGGTGGCGGCGATATTTTACCGTTGGGGTGGAGGACCTGGCCGGCGATGTAGGAGGAGTCCTGGCCGGAGGCGAGGAAGACGAAGGAGGGGGCGATCTCGTGGGGTTGACCGGCGCGACCCATGGGAACGTTCTTGCCGAAGTTCACCACCTTCTCCTCCGGGAAGGAGGAGGGGATCAGCGGCGTCCACACCGGCCCCGGCGCCACCGCGTTGACCCGGATCCCCCTGCCGACGACCTGCGCGTGGAGAGCCCTCGTGAAGGCCACGACCGCCCCCTTCGTCGCCGTGTAGTCGATCAGCGTCGGGTGGCCCTTGTACGCGTTGACCGACGTCGTGTTGATGATGGCTCCCCCCGCCTTCATGTGCTCCAGACAATACCTGTTCCACAGAAGAGGACACCCGTTGACCCGTATATCCCGAAAATATGGGAGGCGGGTTTGTCTCTCTTTCTCTCTTACTTGGCCATAAAGAAGTAGGAGAAGAAGTTGGTCCTGAAGACCCTCTCCAGTCGGGCCTCGTCGACTTGCCGGAGCTCGGGGGCGACGTGCTGCTCGGCGGCGTTGTTGACGAGGACGTCAACGCGACCGTAGGCGGCGACGACGTCGTCCACCGCCTTCTTGCAGGCGTCCTCGTAGCCGAGATCGGCGGCGATGGAGATGGGGTCCATCGCCTCCCCTACTTTGGCCTGCTTGAGCATCTGCAGCGTGTCGGCGGCGTCCTTGTCCTCCTGGTTCTTCACGTAAGTGAACGCCACCGTCGCTCCCTCCAGCGCGAAGTAGTAGCACACGGCGCGGCCGATCCCAGAGTCGCCGCCGGTGACCAGCGCCACCTTCCCCTGCGAAAAAAGAGACGTGGTGGTGAGAAAGAGAAAGGAAGGATTTCGCCGGAGAGTGGCGGAGGAATTACGCGGAGCTTGTTGGCGGGCTTGTAGTCGCCGGCGGCGGTCTCAGGAGAGGGCTCCATGAGGTGCTCCTTGCCGGGCTGTTTCTCCTGCGTCTGAGGGGGGAACGCCTGCTCGCCGGTGGCCATCGTCTCCGAGGGTCTAAGCCTCCGGGGCGGGAGATTTCCTCTTCTGGTGGGTCGTCGTCTCTGCGCACAGCGAGAGAGAGAGAGGATGACGACGGGGAAGGCGGCGGGAGGACTTTGAAGGACAGAGGGCCTCAGCAGTGCAGTTGAGAGAGGCCCGGCGTGGCGAGGTTTTAAGCGTGGCGGGTGGGAGAAGTGCAGACACCTGGCGGCTGGGGAGCATGGCGACGTGGCGCCCGGATGCAGACACCCATCTCTCTCTCTCTCTCTCTCTCTACACTTCGTTCTTATATACGCGTAAGCCACATAATTAGACCAAACCATTGGCGGCGGACATTTGTAATGATACCATGATGACATGTGGCAGATCAATGGACTGCCACACTCAAACAGAGCGGCCGCATTCTCCATGAACGCCATCTCCGAAAGAGGAAAGGCTCAGCGGGCAGAAAAGATCGTGTCCTCATCTCATCTCGCCAAAGGGTGACTCCCAAGAGAGGCACTGAGAACAGCCATTATTAGCATTTTTCGGGGGAGCTTCAGCGGGTAAATTGAAGATAAAAATTTCCGTGATAATAAGCCGCAGGAGCATGATTCACCTCCCCTTCCCGCTCCTTGAGGACCTTCAGTGCAGGGTCTTCACAAGATTAAGAAGGGACCCATCTCCACCGTGCCTGGCTAAGAGGGAGACGGACATGGGCAGGTCGCCGTCCATGCCCAGCGGTATGGTGACCTGCGATTTTGCCGCGTTTGGAAGGCTGTAAGCTAGCTTCTTGCAGATTTTATTTAATATATGGGCACATATATAAGTGGAAGTTATGAGGGGAGGAATGAATACCTGGCAGAGTCCTGACATGCCGGCAATAGAGAGCAAGCCGAAAGCCTTGGAACGGAAGTCTTTCAGCAGAGACGGATCCGTGTTCAGCTTGGGGGGAGGGCCGGGAAGTGTGGGGAGGACGAGGGCCCCATTGTCCTACAGCCATGGAGATGGGAATGAGGAAAAGGTGAAATCTTTGCGAGGAACAGAGGGAAATCGTCCCATAAAAGAGGCTGATGAGAATTGGATATATAAGCATGAAGTGTGATGGGCAAGTCGGAGTTACTGGCAGTACCTTCAGGAGTTCATCGAGGGCAGCTCTGAGTTCAGACCTGACAGAGTAGCAGTGAGGGATGGCGTCTTCATCTACGGTCTTCACAGCTTCCCAGACTCGATCGAATATGCCTGGGCCTAAATCGGGGCTGGTGGCGTTGACCCAGTCCCCATGGTTACTCTTGAACTCAAACCTTCGCGCCACAGCCAAGGATTGAAAGGAATTAAGATTAGATCCAATCAGATGGCGAAAGCTAAGAACTCTCTCTCTCTCTCTGTCTCTCTCTCTCCCCCAGTGCTGATTGAGGATCATAATTTAATGAATAACTGCCAGTAATTTCAATCAGTGGTTAAAAAAAGTTGTGCTACCTTTGAAGTGTTTGCATGGCATGTGACAGAGCAGAAAACACTGGTATTCCAGCATTCTTGGAAGCGTTTGCCTCTGAGAGTCGGTGGATAAAATAACGTAAGCTGGGAACCTTATTCGTGACATATTCACCAAGATCTAAGTGGATCAGATCTGAAATAATGAAATGTAAGAAATATCAGTTGACCAATCACATATTATCTTGTAAACAAATATGTGATGGGAACTTACGACCAACTTCTTTACTTATGGATTCGGTAAATATTTCCCATGGTCTGCTCCCTGAAGAACTCAAATGCTGAAAGCAGTCATCAGGAATGAGAACCCGATTGGGAAGATCATTGTTTGAAGCGTGATGTGGCAACAACACCTCCCCTACTCTAGCTAGGATCGTAGGGTCCCTAGATAACCAACCTGAAATCAAATACCCATTGATGATCATCAAGGAGACTAATATTCCCTATATTGGTCAAATATTTCCAAATATATATATATAAATGATATCAGTTCTTGGAATAGAAACAACATAAAAAATGCACAAATAATGCCGAGTAAAATCAATAAATATAGGATAAATATTTCAGCTATTGAGGTAGTCACATTGGAAATAGCTGGCTATATCCTTTAGTAAAGCACAAGAAAAATGCAACTAGAGGGAGTTATCTCAGGCTGTGTGGTGGTTAAATCCCCTGATATCAAATCAAATGCAGGTGATAACTGTGGGAAATAACGAAATAGTACACGGATTGTATGTGAATTTATCCATCCAATTTGTGATTGCAATGTTCAAACTGATGGTGTAGGAAAGATTAAAATAGAGTTTGAGATGCAAAAAATTGTCAATGTTAGAAGATATGAGAGTAATTAGGTTAAAGGGTATTTTGGGAAGAATATTGTTACGGTTTGTCCCTATATAAGGGACTTAGTGGGAGAAAAGCTTGAGGTTTCTTTCTGTCACTGTTCATCTCCTTTATTCCTAAGGGAAGAGGATTCCCCTCTCTTCCTATAGTTTCTATGTTTTTTACAGTCATAAAATTTTTATTTCTAAATAATCCCACAAATAGGCGTCTAAATTACCCGGTACCCGGCCCACTGCAACATTCACATTTATGCAAAAAAAAACTATTTTACCTATACAAGATTCCAAGATATAGAAAGTGGTTGTCTCAAAAGGAAAAAAAAAATCAACTGTCTTCTCCATTTTCTTCACACATTTAGTGCACTGAAATTCATTTGAAATATCAATTAGATTACTGGATATTCGTAAAAAGGAGAACCATTCATTTGATAAATTTATCGATTATTGGGTAATTTTAGTGAAATAGTAAGTGATTTGATGTGGAACACATTTCTAAAACAGGTTTGTCAAGACTGGGACAAAATTGGAACAGAACATGACAGGAGGGTGAAGACAGGCTCTGATCTGGTACAGCAAAAGGAGAACTACGGCTTTTTGACACATGCAACAGTCATAGATTGTTCCACAATCCATTCAGTACGATTGAACATAAATGGAATCAGAACCGGGACAAGACCATTGAATTCTGGGTTGGACTTTTGGACAGAATAACCATCGTTCATCTCGATCTGAGCTGAATAGAGTTTGGTTGATCCAAACCCACTTTAACACTGTCTTGAAAATCATTTGAGTAGCAAACCGATCGGATCGATCAAAAACCAGTTAATCATTTGGATCAGCCGAGTATCCAAAGCAGCCAAGTTTCGAAAAAAGCATAAAGTTTGGATCAATCCCTCTAGCTAGAACTTCAATATTCACCCTGTAAGTATTTTGGAGAAACCACGAAAATTGAGCTTCACAATTAAATGAAATGAACAAGAGAAATCATGTATCATTAATTTATAACAGCAAAGTCCTTATCACACAAGATTCAACTTATCCCTCTCACTACGAGACTTTCTAGTAGTTCTTGATAACAAAGATTTCATAGCGTATGAAATAAAATATTTAAACTCTCATCTGAGGAGGGCACGAATAAAACAACCGCAACAGCGAATCCATAAAGTTTGCCTAAGATAAAACACAAAAATTTCAATGCATGGCCACATAAAGTAGATGCATTTACCAAAAAAGGTAGAGATACTAAAAGGTGGATTAAACGTTCTATTCATCCTCACCAACAGTGTCAAAGGTCTGTGCCATTGGAATAACACCAGCCACGTCAACAACTCCATGTGAAGGTCGAATGCCGAAAATTCCGCAGTAAGATGCAGGTACTCTCACACTTCCACCAGTGTCAGTACCTGGAGAAAAGATAATCACATGGTGTCCTCAGTCTATCTATGAACTGAAAGGTACAGACGGTCAAGTTTCTAAAAGTATCAAGTCGTCCGCTTGAATAAATTGAAACTCTTCTTATTGGATGAGATGACACTTCCCAGAGACCGAAATTATAAGATTAATGATGCAATTATGGAAAAAATTCACCATAGAAAAACCCCATAACGATAGTTAGCGGTGCATTTATCAGGGCTCTTTTCTATTGGGCGGGTTTTGGCAACACACTCTCCAGCATCTACTTGAACAGGATAAATGCCTTGAAGATTAAGCTGGAAAAATCCTCATTCGGCACAGGAACGTTAGGTGCTGCACCTTGGATGCATCAAATAAACGCCTAAACAGTCCCTTGCACTAAATCTATGAAAATTTAGATCGAGGCGGTCTCACCTAAAGCGAAGTCAACGAGTTTTGCAGCCACTGCTACAGCAGATCCACTTGATGATCCTCCCGGCACCCGATCTTTAGCCAATGGATTAGTGGGGGTCCCATAATGCTTGTTTTGTCCATCGATACTGAGAATAATCAAATATGTGTTACCATGATGTAAATAATGAGCATTAATCACGATATCCAAGATCCATTCAATAAAACTACTGACTGGCAAGTGACTCGGCATACCGATAATACTACTCAAGCCAATAATTACGCAGAATTGTTGGATATGGTAGACATTAAGAAGTGAGAAATTTATGGGAATATGTTTTATTTGCCAGGACAGGTAAACTGATCGAAGCATGTTGATAAGCTGGATGAAGTCTATAGTCACAGAGCTTTAGCATGGGATTAGTACTTGCTCAAATGCCCATGATAAACGTTTCTAATACGAACCTGTAACCCATCTCGTCCATTACGGTTTTTCCAACACAGATGGCACCAGCGCTGATTACAGCCAAAACAACAGGGGATGTTGTGGTAGCAGCTGCATGAGTCCTTGCCCAGTCTGGGTTGCCGAAGCCAGTCACATGGCCACTGATGTCAAACCTGGAGACAAAATTTTTACTTAGAGGATGGCAAGTAATCTTCCTATCACAATACTTAGATAATCTTCCTATCATTGAAGGGAAAATGTGAGTGGAATGAAACATGCCCTCAGCTGACATCAGGAGACCCAGAGAGAGAGAGAGAGAGAGAGAGAGAAGAATCTACCCCTCTCCTTCTTTTATTTTTTATAATTAGATAACAGGAAAAGCTGGATGATCAGAGTCCAACCCATAGATGTTTATCAGTACTGATGAAAGAAATTAAATCAACTGAACGCCAAGACAAGACTGATGCCAAACAGCATTTATTTATTACAACCGACTCGAAGCCAGAAGATGAATCTCCCGATAGAACTTTTACACAGAAGCCGAACCTTGTATGGAATTCAACGCGAGACGAAAAAAATCAGCCGAAAGGGACCGTACATATCCTTGACGGCGAAGGTCAGACCCTGCAGAGAGAGCTGCGGGGGGGTAGCAGAACCCTCCGGAGGTGGAGGTGCCCACAGCTCGAACTTCTCCATGAAGGCCCCGAAGTCATCCTTCCCCTCCATCTCCCGCTCCCTTCTCCCTCCCGCCAGCTCCCTCCCAGCCCAATCCGCTCGATCATCTTCTTACCCTTTATCAGTGGCAAAGCGAGCCCTTTGACCGGCCCAGCTAACTGCAGTGCATCGTCACCGCAGCCAACTGTGGGGTCGTGGCAGAGGATGGTATCCTAGGCTCCGTTAAGGCTGCGTCGATATAAAACGGTCCACTAACGGTCGAATTGCCGGCTCGGACCAAATGGGAGTAGCTTGGCGGCTGGGTGAAGGGAAAGATGGGAAGGCCACGAAGGTGAGCAGAGTAAGGGAGGAAGCGGTGCCAGTGGCAAATGGTTGCAGGTTGAAGAGGGAAGACTGCCGGCGGACGAAGCACGACTGCGCCTTCTCCAAGTGGGAGGTACCTTTTCTTCAAAGGCATTTTTTCACCTCTCCCCGATCGTTTTCTCTCTCGGGTATTTCAGTTTTTTTGGAGGCGTATTTGAACCGGCCTCGCCTGTTCGATCATGCTATCGGTAGGCCTGCTAGAGTTTACCGCAGGAGGTCGATCCATGGGTGAAGGCCTACTGTTATCTGTCGAATTCGACTTTTTTTTTCCGGCAGCCCGACGAGCTATGAGTTAAATTAGCAATTATACATCGGATAGAGGAGTTCATATCGATGGCCTATCTCTATAAACACTTCGCTACTGGAATCCTGGGCAATTAGAATTCAAATTCGTGCTATTTATTTCCTACTGAAGGACCGACCGACTGGGAAAAGCCCAGTTAAAGGTGCTCAAAGGGAATTCTTCTCATTCATCGTCGAGGAAATGAATGGTTTTTAATGCAGAACAACGATGAAAATGATGTTTATATGTTATCAAGATAAGAGAGATACGAGGAGTCACCATCTGAGATACTACAATCACTGTTTTCCTTTCAGTATCCTTTGGGACTAATTGTGGTTTCTTACCTAAAAATTTTATAATTGACCTCATGAAATATTCGAGGAGGATTTCTTCACCATGTACCAGTGTTTTCATAATCTTTTCTCTTTTTTTTAGAACTAATTTCATTGTGGAAAGAATAGAATCCAACCGATTGTCTTCATAATCTGTTCCAGCTTTATCTTGTTTAGAAACCGGGTAGAAGATAGATGATTGAAAATTATCGGGATCCAAATTTGAATCCTTGCATTTCAGAAGTTTCCATTAGAGTGAACGAGTTATCTTTTTAGGTGTGCTATGGTTGAAATATTTTCCGCATCCTTCTGATATCTGAGGACCTCTACACTTCCTGTTCTTGCGCCAACCAAGTTTCATTCAAAATTTATGGTGATCCTAGCGTTATTGCTGCTTTTCTTGTCATGTGGTGAAACCCAAGCATAGACTAAACTTTCTGAAACCATTATTTAATCTCCCCCAAATGTGCCCCGATTGCATATAGATGCTTGTATTGATATTTGCATCAAGAAATTTCCCTAAGACTTATGTCCTGCTGTCAAATGTACCTCTATATCCTGTTACCTGACTTTACTCTTTCATCTGTGTGTTGTAAATGGTATCGTGAATAAATAGTTGGTATTTAGGGATATTTAATTGCGTCACTGGATTTATGATATTCATCCAAGGAGCTCCCTTTTTGCCGATTCAGATACTCATTGGACCCTCTGATTGGGAGAACTACTCGTTGGGGAAGGATGGAGCAGAAAGATACAGAACCCACAACCTTCCAAGCAGCTGTTCTTGTCCTGGTATATATGAGCTTGGAATAGCTAGGCTTTCCGCCAGCTCCAGAAGGTTTGATCCAAAAGAAATTGTTGTTGTTTACCTTGGACAAGCGGAAAATGTTAGAACGAGGCTCCAACATTATGGAAGAACAGGCTCACATTTGGAACATGGTGATTCGACTGTCCTCCAAAGCAAAGGCATCAGTAAAGCTGTTCAAAGAAGACCTGGATTATTCAAAGAAACGTTCTCAAAGGGATTCTCTATCATGTTCAGATGGGCACCGGTAAGTACTTTGTTTGTTCAGTTCTATAAAACAGCATGATGGGGACATGTCTGTTGTATATATTAAGCACTAAATCGTATAAACTTAAATTTATACCAGGGAAAATTATTTAATTGATGGGTAAATCATGCAACGGCTCCCAAAAGCACTCGACAACTTTTCAATTGTCTCTTGAAGGGATATTTTTTATTTCTTCACTTCCAACAGTAACCGAATTCACAGACATTCTAATTTCCTTAAATCTTCTCAAAGAAATCAATGAAATACTTCAATCGCTGAAAAACTGATAATTATAAGGATCCCCCGAAGAAGAAGAGATCTGCCTCCTGCATTAACCGTAATATGTGAAAGTATCGACGTAATTTCATGAAGTCATTCAGTCTGAATGCTACATGAAGAACGTAAGCCAGATGACGGATCGGGTCTGAAAAAGCATCTAAAAGGGTTAAGTTTAGATATTAGTATCCTGTTGATGGCATATATATCTGGAACAGATTCTATTTTGGGATATTTAAAAGAGGAATCGATCTATAAAAGATGGGATCTGTAAAATAGAAACCTACTAGTATTTCATCTTCGAGGGATCGTCAATATTGTAACGAACGTGTATGTGAGATCAGTCAAAATCCTACACCTTCATGAAAGGAAAAATATCATTAGGATAATTTTTAATTATCTTCCAAGTACTATATCATTAGTATTTATCCTTCATAGAAATGGAATGACCTGTCTCGCTCTCAATGGACATGTTTCTATGCATTTTGTGTGAGCTCTATTCAAAAATAGTAGTAGCACTGGATATTGTACTCATTCTCTTATCTTTAAGGGAACACCAAAGAATGAAAATTTTGTATTTATTTAATAATAAAACTCATTTTATTATTATTTTAATTATTTCCTTGTACACTCTGCCTATGTTAGTAGGAGTGCCTGTGCTACTAGGCCAAAAGTGTATTTTTCTGGAACTAGATCTACCTCCTATGGTGCTCTTTCTGGAGATTATCATGGAGTATCCACAGCGGTGAGAGATGGGAATGTAGCTACTCCTTTCTGTTGTTTTAATCTACCTGCTTACTTGACCACTTACGGCTGCTACTCCTTTCAATAATTTTCTGTGGGCAATCATGGTCGAATTTTTATTTTGCATGATGCGCACCTTCACGATTATTGCTCATCTCTTACAGATGAGAAGCAAGAGAGAAGCGCTTGATGCAGAAGCTCGCCTGCTTGAGGTATTTGACTACGCTTGGAATAGAATTGGCAATGCTGCTTATCGTTATGAAGACATCATCTGGAAGCTAGACAAGCTCTCAAGGGCCAGCCTTCTCCATGACTTTCTCACAAAGCTGAAACCATGGAATTGGAAATTTCCTGGGAGGAAACAGTCGGGCATCGGAATCACCACCTCAAATGGATCATTGAAGTCCGGTGACTGCCCAAATGATTCGAAACCCAATCAGGTTAGCGCGATCTTAGAACTTGATAAATCCCAACGGGTGTCAGTCCAGAGGAAGAACCATCCCAGTGTGGGGTGTGGTGGTGTATGTGGAGTGATCAAAGAGGATGGATCTGTCTGCGAGAGAAGCCCAGTTTCAGGGAGAAAGAGATGCGGAGAGCACAGGGGGAGGATCAAGGGGAGCCCACCAGCACGTGGAAAGGAAGCCAAGGCACAGGAACCCCGAATTCTGTGTGGTGTGGCCGTGGAGGATGGCTCCATTTGTGCCAACCCCCCTCCCCTGGGGAGAAGGAGGTGCCATCTCCATAAAGGTAGAAGGGTTCGCTGAGCTCATCAGAATATGCTCCCCCAGCTTCAAAATTACTATTTTAGGGTGGATGGATGAAATTTTTTGTTTATTTATTCGTGTATTTAGTTGGAATTCGTTTGAACACTACCCCTGAATTACGGACACTATGTCTCCCATGATATGGCGCTGATCATGCCGTAATTAGAAAAAAGCTTCCTTTTTGTTCTTGGGACATGGCGCGATGGAGGGGGAAGTAGAGGTGATTTGGGTAAAAAACTGGCATCTTGATGGAGGGCGAGATAGGGGGGTTTCCAATGGTGGCCAATCCCCTCCTCCCTGTACTGGATTCTCGCAGAATCCGAGATTCTGGGGCGCCGACAGGCGGTGGCCATAGGATCGAGATTCTGGTCCCGGCTGACGTGGAGGGGACCTAGTGGGGGGTGGAGGGAAGGGGCTCCACTCATCTCCCTCGCCGCCATTTGGACAGGAGTAGCGGCGGGGATTGCGCCGCCAGCGTGTCGGTCTGCCGCGCGGAGCTCGCCGGCGATGCGGCTGAGCAGTCCCCATCACGTGCCCGTCCTGTTCCTCCCACATGGAAGAGGTCAGGACAAGCGGCGAGCCCCGCCACCCACAGCTCTCTCGACCCCAGATTCCACTACCTGGAGGAATCCGATTCACCTCTCCCTCTCGGTCGGAAAGTATACAGTAAGAGAGAGAGAGAGAGAGAGAAAGTAGAGAGAGAGACTAGAGAGAGAAGGGAGCAGGGGGGTTTGCCAATGTCATTTATTGCTTTTGCTAGTTCAAGTTAGTATTGACCACGGGGAGTCCTTGGGGCATGGCAATACAAACTTGAAGAATCACGGATGCTCTTCTGATTACCAGCATCCTTTTCAAGCTGGGAGATGGGCTCCCCGATACGGTTGTCTGGAGCCCGTTAGATCTCCTGCCGCAATTGGGCAGCTTCTTCGCTCCGGCAGCGCCGACAGCGGGGCTGCCCTGAGTCCGTTGGATCTCTTATTACTACAATTGGACATCAACTTCTCCCCGCCGGTGCCGCCGTGCGCCGCCGCCCCCTTAGGTTTCACGGCGGGGGGGCGCCTCGGCCTCCCTGCCCGGCGGCGCCATCTGGGGAGGGACGACTGCGGGATGAAGACGCCGGTGCCTTTGACCTGCTCTCCGCCGGCAGCGATGGCCCCCGCCGGCGACGATGGAGGGAGAGAAGAGGCCTGTAGAACGACAGCAACCACTCTTCGTGAGGAGATCATCCCAAGAAAGGAGTTATTTTTAGCAAGGTTTTACAGGATCCCCTCGTGGAGACCGCCGGATCTGTGAAGCGATTCGAGGGGGGATGTGAGTAGAGAGAGAAGGGTCGATCTTCTTTCTCCCGTACCTGAAAGGAGTGAGAAGGGCACCAACGAAGATGGAAGGCCTCGTCTTCTTCTTCTTCGTTGTCGTCGAATATCAGCAGGGCAATCTGCCGGCTCAGGTCTTCGAAGAACAGATCATCTTCTAGCTCGACGGCCGCATCCATCCCTACCATCCGCCCTCTTTGTATGGCCGGAGGAGGACCCGGAGAGAGAGGCAGAGAGAGAGAGAGATAGAGAGAGAGAGAGAGAGAGAGAGAAAGCGAGCACTGGAGTTTCTTCTACTGTGTGCGCCTTGCAGGGGGAATTTAAAAGAGGTGCGCAGAGGGAGAATGAGGCAGTTAAGGGGGGGGAGTACATGTGGGTTCGTGGGGCCACTGGCGGAGGTGGCGGTTGGCCGATCGCGCCCCCTCCTCCGCCACCAGCGGCAGCACGAACCCTTATCACATCTCCGCCCTCACCCCCCAACATGCGAACGTGATCTGCTGTTATCCGGCCTGGGCGGAAAGATAGTGACGATGATGTTGCACGTCTCTCTCTCTCTCTCTCTCTCTCTCTCTCTCTCTCTCTCTCTCTCTCCCTCTCTCTCTTCTGCTCAATTATTTGGGGTTTCTTCGTCCGAACTGTATCCATTATTTGGGGCGGGGGATGACTGCTGGCGATGAGGAGAAGACGGCGGAGGCGACGAGGAACTCGGATTTGGACGCGTCCTACATCCCCACATGAGGGAACGACGCCATGCACCCTCGACCTCAGAACATTCCTCTCTCTCTCCTCACCGACTTGGGCGGCGGCTTTGCGGCCCAACCAAGTTTCTCTCTCTCTCTCTCTCTCTCTAGACCCTTGCATGGCTGTGATCTGAGGAACCCACGAAGTAAACCCACACGTTGCGTTCTCGCTCCCATCGTGAAAAAGCTGAAAGTCGAACGAGAGAGAGAGAGAAGGAAGCGGACCACATGGAGCTCGCTTGCTTTGGAAGTACCTTCGAGATTCAAGCGAGGGCAAGAAGACGATTAAGCGAGAAGATCCTGTTAATGAATACAACAAAGAACTATACTGACCCGACGTACTTACCCCCACATATCAATAAACATTGGGGAATTAAAATTTTCTTCGTGACGAAGGAAGACCCATTTACTGGGCATTTTCTCCGCCGAACAGGCTCCGAGGAAGTCAGCCCGGCTTGAAGACCCACTCGACTCGCTGCCCCCAATGACCGTGGCCCAGTGGGACCCCCCCCGTTGAGGATATGGTCAAAGGAGATCAAATCCAATTGGGCCCAATTAAATTGGCATTGAAAGCCGGATCCCTGCTTCTTCTTGCCCGTCATCCATCTGAATCACTACTTCCCGAGTAGATATAATATCCATATATAGAGAGATGGGGGGGGGAGAGAGAGAGAGAGAGAGAGAGAGAGAGAGAGATTTTCTGTCAAGTTGGGTTCTTCAACGCCTCACAAGCTGGGCAAAAAGATTGTAAAAGGAGATGAAACACACCCATCTCTGCAATGGAATTTGATGGCCGATCGAAAGGCCATCTCCGCAATGGCTCGCGCAACAAGGAACAAAGTCAACCAAGCTAAATATGTTATGGCCAAGTTGGTCTTTTCTTGAAAACTTATGACCCAAAAATAGAGCCTGCCACCACCACCACCGATCACAGTTCAACAGGCCCGGAAATAGAGCCCTTGATTGGGACGTAGGGAACTTGCGATCTACCCACAGCGTCTCGAGGAGAATTCAAGCAGGGGCACCCGCCATCTCCACGTCGGCAGCTTCTTCATCGACTGCGCCCTTGAAGACAACGCGCAGTTTCCTCAGACAGGACGTCCTCTTCCCATTCTTGTCGGCGAAACCTGTGGCATGGATGATGCCCCTTGGAACCTGACCCATGAGGTCAAAGAGGGGGAGGGGGAGATTTGACCGAGTCAACTCCTCAAGAACGGGGGGAGCCTGCATGTACAGGTTCTTCCCTTGGTGGGTGATGCTCGGTTTGGATAAGAGCAGCTTGGGGTGTTCTCCGAGGAGCTCCATCAACTGTTTCGGGGCCAATTAGAAATCATATCATGAGCAAGACAAGAAAAAAGCACGCCGCGGCAGATTGAATCTCTGATTAACTGGAGAGATTTGAGCCAAATTTAGACCCGAATAGAAAAAGTTGTTCATCTCAAAATTCAAATAATACACAAAATGCTATAATTTTAACGCTAGTAAAATATTAATCACTGTGGAAAGTTAACCACAGCGAAGGCTCTGGTCTTGATATGCTTGGATACGCTTTTGAATCAGACAAAGACAACGATCAGGGATATAAAGTACGCCGAAATCATCGATTAGGGCTTTCATCAGCAAGACAAATACTTCATCAAGTGTAATGGGATTTACATTCAGAGTATGGGTTGAATTATCCCACAGTTCTCATGCCCCTACCACACCAGACGATGATGATGATAGTAACAGGAATAATAATAATAATCATAATAATAATAAACAATCATCATAAAAATTACTATGAAGAAGAAGAATAAGAAGTTAAATGTACATGTTTGGGAGGAATCATTAGGAAGTAGACCGTGAATTTTATTTATCCAGACTATTTCTATGGACTCCTCTGCATCTGTAGAATTGCTAGAAAGGCCTCATTTCATTTGCTTTTAAAATTTTCATCACAGCCATAGAATTTAAACAAATTTTAGTTACAATTTCATTGCTGAAATAAGCCAAACGACAAACAGAACCCAGAAACATGGCAAATAGTAGTAGATGTATCTCTGGGGTCCTCATTGGCTCTTACATGGATTCCTTGAAGAGGAAATCTCCTTGTCAAGGAACAAGTCAAGCTGTCACTAAATAAGGAAGCAGGATTTCCTTTCCCAGACAGTTGAGGATAGATGACATAAAACAAAACACTAAATGGATTTTGACTCCACTACTCCTGCTAACCACCACAGTACCTTGATCTACATTAGATAATTCGGTAAAGATAATAATAAATAAAATGATAGTAGGTTGGAGGGCTAGAAGCACCTTAGGTTTGAAAAGAAATTTGTAGGTCAAGGTTTGTGGATAGATGCATGAATTCGTGGATACAGAGAACTAACATAAACACCTAATTATAGCATGGCTGTGAAGTAATCGCCATAGAAAATCGCCCAGGAGACCTACCTCTGATAGAGTAACCGAGATGTCCAACTCTAAGAGGGTGCCGGGCCCACAGACCAGACAGCTCTGGTCCCTGACGAACTCGGTCACCTTGGTGTGAAGCCCCTCGAGACCATTGTACCTGCAGGATATGGTAACGCGTGAGCGATTCTCGAAGAAAATCGCAAGCCAGTTCAATGATTAAACAGCTCAAAAGACTGCTAGGAATAAGAAAAATAATCAACATCTATGTAGCTTGGCAGACTAAAAGAAGCTACCCGGAGAGCACATACAGTAAGAAGATGTGGAAACAACTACAATCTCTGAAGATATTCTCACTTTCTACCTTCCCACATCCTCTAACTGCGGCATTAATTGCCAATAAGAGCAACCCCCCACCCAATAACTCAAGACTATCTATGATGGAAGCAACAGTTGCAATCAATTAAATTAGGTACCGATGCAGCCAACCATCACAGCCACATGTCTTCTACCCCCCCGATATTTCTTGACCGTCTAATTGAGCCCCCGAGACTCTTGATGTCAGTGTGGTAGGATCCATTGAGGGCCCATGGCGTTGAGGGTTCCCATCATAGGAAGGCCACCTTATGACCCTAGATAACGAATACTAAATGGGCAGGGTCTTGAAACTAGTGAGCAAAGGCATAAGACGCGAAAAAATTCCTTTCAGGTGCTAGACCTTTATCACCCATGATGCCCAAATGCCAAAACTAGAAACGGCATAGTAAATGATTAAATAAAACAAGAACAGACATGGTTACTTCGAGTATTGACGAACGGAACGCACAGAGTTGATGAGAAATTGACGTTTGTATTTCTAAAAGAAATAAGCCAAACATATTAAAGTAAAACAGACGAGAAACTTGTTCCTCCATGAATACGTCTCAAAAGCATAAAGGGAGGAAAAAGAAGGGAGGATTTACGTGAGATAATTGGACAACGTTTTGCTGCAGCCAGTTGCAATCTTCAATGCTTCCAAGGTACATGCAGCAGAAACAATCGCATTGGTGGAGGCAATAGCCGGGATTATATTCTTCACGACACCCTGATAACAATTTAAAAAAGAGTGTTATTGCGTATAGAAGAGTTATATTGACCATCTTATAATATATGCCAATGTTCATCTAGAAAATTAGTAGGAATCAGATGTCTCGCTCTGGGAGTACTGCCTTTCAGATGTATTCTTAGAACACAAGCAAAATCTCAATGTTGCAGCTGTGGTTAAAAAATAGCAGAACGTACCTGAGTTAGAGAGTAAGTAACTCCAGCGATACCAAAAAGTTCTGCCCTTTTAAGAGCCTGCGCGGGATGCTGGTAATGTTAACCAAAACCGAAAGCTAAAAGGAAAATAACATGGGAAGATACATTTCGAGCCTCTGGAAAACAAACCTCTGAGTAAATCCACTGCATATGTTCTGGATTATCAGCATCAAATGTTTTCCCACGATGCACCTAAAAAGGGACATAATAAACACCTATTTAGTGCCGTAAAAAATAAAAACTAAAAAACTAAACCAGTTCGTTAGATGTACCTCATCCCACTTGATCAAATGTGCATATTCAATACAATGTGCAGCCGTCCTTGGGGTCTCAGCAAGGGTGCAGAGTGGGAATTTCACTTGAGGAGGAAAAAGCCAAATCGTACACTCAAAGCACGGAGTGACCCCTGGCATGATTACTCTTGCATGACCTTTGAAACCTTCAGTTCCACCATCTACCAAAGGTTTGATGGTTTCCTCACATGGATTGTCATCGTCATCATACTCTAAAATTTTGAAAAAGATGAAATACGTTTTAGAGGAGAAAAGATCAATGAAACCTAGTCACTACCTGGAGCCATATAAAATAACTGAAAATAAACAGTATAGGACGTTAGGCTTAACTTCTTATTGCATAAGACCTTGCAGGGGATATAGCAAAATGAAGACAAGAGAGATATAAATCTATATAAGCATCAGCCGATAAAAATAATTGAATGATAAGTATTATTTCATAATCACTCAACAGAACACTTCAGATAGATGCAACTCCCCATGTAAAACAAGATGCCATCATATTTTGTATTTTTCTATCGCAAAGTACTCACAGACTTTGTTCAAGGAACTTGTGTTTTTATCCAATAAATCAGATGTATGAGGGCACAACGACTTTTGACAGAAAACTCTGTTCCAAGGGCATCTTTGGGAACCCGAATTTTTTTTTTTTCAGACCACATAAGTTTATATTTTAAAGTGGATATTCTTGTCCTAGCACTAAATAACATTTTTTTTCTTAAAGGATTAAGATACACGAGAAGGCATAAATAAAAACATGGAAGAAGCTGGGCTTCTCCTACTTTTGTTAAGACAACCCTATCACTGTGAGGCCAAGATAATAGGGTAACATAGCTCAGTGGTTGGGCAGGAGGCACATGCCCCAGAAATAATATGCAGAAAGAGATACCACGAGTAAAACATAGAATGGAAAGGAAACAACCCAAGTATTAGCATTCTATGATATCCTAAATGCATCACCCAATTTATGCTACCATGGCAGTTGGCAGGGGTTAATAGTTTTCACAAAGCCATAACAAGATTGTAATAGAAGTCAAAAACTAGGATAAAATCTGTGATGTATCAGTAGCAGCTGCACATTGAATTTCTTGGATCTAAATCACGTTAGGACAACCTATTGTGTACTGCTCGCTAGAGACAACAAGATGAGGCATCAGTAAAATAACTAAAAGAGTAAAAATTTCACAGATAAGGACAAAAATCTGAAAGAAAAAATAAACAGCTTAGGAAATTAAAATGATATTATCAGAACGTTATTGAAGAGAAAAAAAGAAAAAGATAATCACCAAGAAAACTACAGGCAACAGAGTTGATGTAGCTTCGAGCTTCAATGGAATCAAGACCAAGGGCAATAATATTGAAATCTCTGTAAAATTCAATATCTTTATCTTCGATTCTGCAGAAGTGTGGTACTATATTTACCCCACTAACTCTCTCCATAACACGTCTTGCGGCAACCTCGGCTTTAGATTTTCCCACATCATGGATCCTAAAGTTAAAAGATCAATCATTTCATTGAAAGCAATATCACTACAGCGAATTTAAAGCGAATCATGTTGAATCAAAACATCATCATCCAGCATAAACTGTTCTTTGATCATCATAGAATAAGACAAAAGATCAAACCAATAGAAAGAACAACATTTTAGAAGAAACTTAAAGTTGTTGATGATTTCATGCATGAATTCTAAAAGTGGAAACTCAACATGCCTAAAATGATCGCATAAACAAGCTATTGTACCATAAATATACTTCTCCAAAGTGGTTATTGCCGGGTTGCATTAATGGAAGGTGATGAATGTCGAAATGTGATCAAATATAACAAAATAAAGGCCAAATAAAAAATCCATCTGGGAATAATCCGATATAACTTGCATAATGATGTGAATTACCGAGATTTAACCCAAACCATGAAATATTATAACCTATATGAACAAAATCTCCGGAACATTCACTCACATAAAAAGTCTTATACCTAGGTTTTTATTATCATTTTATTGCTTTGGAGACATTTTTGACGAGATAATTATTAAGCCCTACGAATATGGTTCTATTCTCAAACAAAACTATCCCCACAGCATCCCCACCAAGGGAAGTCCGCTGCTTTTCTCTTTCTGGGAGGAGCTCATTAAACAGGAACCACCTCATTTCACATGGACTGATATGTGCTAAAAAATTCATAAAACTTGATCATGTACACCCAAAAGCGCCAACTACTTGCTGTATTCCTAGTCTTACATGTGGCAGCTATCATTTTGTCCATACTCAAAGACGAGCTGATGAACGTGCACTTAACAGGAAATAGAGCTCCAATTAAAGTTCCAATCTTGAAACTCAGCATACTGAGTGAGTTCATTGAGAAATCATATATTTATTCAAAGAATCCAGGTCCCTTCTTCTAGAAATTTTGTGGCTATCAAACCCCCTGTTAGTCACATTCAGAACAAATGCAGCCAAGCTCGGGATTTGCAGACTCGACAGAGGGAAAACTGGTTCCAGAACGGAACATTTAAACTTTTATCATCTTGAATACAATCCAGAATAAGCTGAGATGTAGATTTTACGCTAACATGGTTGCCGGTGTGAAGTTCCCAATCGCCTAACAAACCCTGGGTTTCAAGATTTGATGCTGGAACCGGAAGTAAAATATGCGTTGCAATAGAGTCGTGCAGATAGATAGATACATAAATAGATAGGTACTAAAGGATGCCATTGTAAAGATTGTGACCTGAAGAGGAATTGGCGGTTGAGGTTGGAGACCTCGATGGTGTCCATGTCGATGACTTCGAGGTTCCTGAAACCGGAGAGAGCGAGATCCTTGAGAAGCTCGCAGCCCAGCCCGCCCGCGCCCACCACCAACACCCTGACGTACTCCCCCAGCTCATCCCTCAACTGGCGGCAAAAGAATTTCAGACCGCGCGACGGCAGAAGAGGCCCAAGAAACTCGAACGATCGATCGCTACACTACGAGAAAATCAACCCCCAAAACCACCGAAAAAGAAGAGCGTGGAGGGGGAGGAGGTTTGACCTGAGGGCTGGGCTCGAAGATGGGGCTGACGATATTGCCAGGCCTGGCGAGGAGCTTGTCCAGGTCCCGCCATCTCTCCTCCGCCGAGGCGTCCCCCATTCCCGGAGCCGCCGCCGCCGCCGTCGTCACCGCTCTAGCCGCCCCTCGCCATCGGCACCTTCTCACGCCACGCCCCTCCTCTCGTCCCCCCTCCCTCCTCACTCGCCCTCCTGGTGGGGGGGCCCTCCCTCTCACAACACGGCCTTCTACACAAGCTATTTTATGCGCCAGAGCGCGCTATTTCCATTTTTAAAATATGGAAAATACTATTAATCCCATTTTTTGACAGTTAAGCCGGAATCGCGGCCCAATCATTATTCGGGCCGGGCCCGAGCTTCCAGTAGGTCCCACCCAAGAGTGCCCTCTTCTAACAGGCTCTCTATCAGTGATCATGTAGAATTGGGCCAAACGGGCCTGGGCTGGGCCGATCTTAGGGACGCCCGGTCGGGCCCCAAAACCGTGGAAAATAGGTGGTTTTATTTCCCCTTTACTCTAGTTTTCAAAATTGAATATATGGGAATATATAATTTCGGAAAACAAGAAAAAAATATATTTTTATGTATTCAATTCATATTTTATTCGATTAATTCCAAAAATCTGAAATTCTTACCGACAGGAGAAAGCACCACTCTCTCGCAGGAACTCTGCGCCTGAAACTCCACCCCCACCCCCATTTTCCCTCACAGTGGCCTCCCGAAGAGCAACAGCCAGATCGCCGCCGCAGCGGCCGCTGCAGCCGCCGCCTTCGCTGCGAGCCGCAGTGCTCCCTTCCACGTCCGATTGGCCGGCCTTGCGCTGCCTTCACCGAATAATCCCATCCTGAGGAGCCCTAACGCGCCGTCGCCGTCGCCGTCGCCGCCGCCGTAGATCTGAGCGGCTCCCCCCTGATCGACAAGGGCGGCGAGGAAATCCAGTAGCTGCATTGCGAGGATTTTCCGGATCGAGGCGGCCAGCAGGAAGATCGACGCCCATCGCCGCACGGTGGCCCTGTCCAGGCCCCCGCCATTCCTCCCCCTCTTCCGCCTGCTGGCGCTCCATCGCAGGAAAGCGACCGCCGCCGTCCCCCGCGCGGTGCTCCGGCGAGGTTCTGGCTTGCCGCGGAGGGGAGAAAGGGGAAGGAACTGGATGTGGAACCGTCCTTCGAGGAACTCCCCGCGGTGGCGGCGGAAGAGAGGGCACTGCGGCGGCGCTGCGAGTTGGGAGAAGCAGCGGAAGGTGCCCGGTGGCCGGTGGCGCCAGAGGGGAGGAGAGACGGCGGCGCCCATCGCGGCGGTGAGTCCCTGTGATTCTGGCCAGAGCGCGCCATTCGTTCCTAAATCCCTTCCCAAGGTCATGATCTCTACGGATTTTGAATCGGATGGGTGTGCGCGTCAGTTGGCGTCCGACCAAGCAGAAAAACCATTTTTTCCAAAAGTAACAATAAACTAATTATTTATTTAATTAATATTTTTATGCGGACGCATAAATTCCCTTCTATATATGCAAATTAATTTGAGACCCGTTGATAATAAATAAACAATGCATATTTTAAAAAAATAACAAAAGAACGCTTTCCAACACTCTTTGGGCCATAGCAACTTGTAATTTTTCCATATTTAATTATACGATTAAATTACAGATTGTCTTGAGTTTAATCCGTATATTTGGTGTTGGCGTTGAAAAATATAAGTCAAACTTTGCGGTTGCTCGCTAATTCTTGATTTAATCTATTTTTCAGGTTTCCCATTAAAAAGTATCCGGATTTTTCCAGAATTACCAAGTAAAATTGTTTTGAATAATTTCTGTTTATTTTTCTGAAAAAAAACGTCTGATTGGTCGCGACGTATGAAACCAGACAGAGCTAAAGAACAGAAGATTTTTTTTCCAAAAAAAAAGAGAAAGATTTACAGAGATGAAATTAACGTATTATTGTAGTTCCTCTCCCCCGGTTTTCTTTGCAACTGTTGGGAGGGCGGATAAATTAAATCCAATAAAATCAAATGGCATATTCCGTGTGGAACAAATACCTGTATATTGTTTCTCGATGTCCCTCCCATGAAATCAGGGGACTGTTCTTGGCTCGCTCATCTTGCCGGGTTCGGTCAAACTATCGGGAAGACTCTGCCACCAATTTAGGAAAATATCAGTATCATTCTCTGATCCAAACTCACCGGTGTATGAAAATATGTACGTACGCACGTATTTGACCGTCGTCTTCAACCTCCCGCAGGTCCTGGGGAGTGGTGGTTCTTGAGATCCCATCTGAGGAAGACGGCGTGGAGGAGCTCGTTCCAGGTGTCGGGGACTCCGGGGAGGCACCAGTGGCTGCAGTCCTGCCGGTGTAGCGGCGCCGTCTTCCCCGGGCCGTAGTAGTACACGGAGGCGTGCCCGTCCCGCCGCCGGGCGGTCATCTGGGTGACGTTCAAAACCTCCAGCGCCGGGAGGCGGCGGTGCTGCCGGACCCTCTCAGAGATGGCCTCTCCGGCGACCCGCTGCGTCCAGTGCTCCGCCTCGGCCGGCGGACCTTCCAAATCTGGGAGCGTCTCCCTGTGGCAGCTCCCCCCCGTCTTCCAGCTGCCGCTCCTGCAAGGGATTTACGCCGTCGGCGCCAACGGAGAATGTATGGGCGATGCAGCTTTTGCGCGGCGAGTTTCGGAATGATCGATGGATTGGTTACCTGAAATGGATCGGCGCGTAGCTGCGGAGGACGACCAGGGTCTTACGGGGGTTGACCTCCTTCCCGACCCAATCGAGTAAGGTCTCGATTGACCTCTGGTACGCCTGATCCATTGTCATCTCCATCTTCACCCGATTCCCGACCTGGAAATAGTACCCGCTGCGGAAACAGGATTTGGAGGATTAAAAAAAAACTTAATACCCCCTTATTAACTTACGACCCCTGTTTCTTGCCATAATTAGCAAATTTACCTCCGTTTCTTCCCCAAGTGATCATCTCCGAATGCGTTTAGTTTTCCTTTTCTGGTATGTGGGTCTAATTTTCTTCGACGATCCTAGAGAGAGAGAGAGAGAGAGGTTACCTGCGAATGGTCTTCTCGTAGCTCCACCAGTGGCCGGAGTTGAAGACGACGACGTCGGCGGTGCGCCACCGGGATGAGCTCCAGGCCAAGAAATCAAGCCTCAACGTGGCTCTGACCTTGTCCGGCGAGTGCGGCGGCGGGCGGCTCTGGGCGACGAGGAACGGCGCGCGGTAGTACTCGACGGTGCAGTTGAAGGTGCGGAACATGAAGGAGAGGAACCCGTTGTGCTTGGTGATGGGTCTCCCGTTGACCTCGTAGATGGAGCTCTTGTCGGCGACGGCGGAGGAGAGAAGACAGAGGAAGGACTCCCACTGGTTCCTGCCGATCGAGTCCCCCACGAAGGCCACCCGCCGGCCCCGCAGCCTCTCCAGCATTCCCCTCGCATCGAACCTTCCCGATCCCACCAACCACAGCCGTGAGGAAACGATAGAGAGAGAGAGAGAGAGAGATAGAGATTTTGGAGGCGGTGACCGGTCTGTGAAGTCAACGCCGGAAGAACAGATGTGCCGCTCGTGACGGGGACGAATGGGGATGGATTAGGTAGGAATAAAGTAGGGTTCGACGAGTAGATAGAGTTCACGACGCACGGCGGGAGAATTGAAATAGTGCGGAGACGAGAAAGCGCCGTCGTTAAAGAATCTCGTGGGGATTTGCCATTGGATCGGCTTCTCCACACAGATACATATCTATGTATATCTATATATATAAATATATATGTATAGACAGAGAGAGAGACAGAGAGAGAGACAGAGAGAGACAGAGAGAGAGAGAGAAGAAGAAGATGATGATGATGATGACGACGATGATGATCAAAGAGACGAATTTCCAATTCGGCTCAAGAGGAAGAAGAAAATAATGAGGGAGATAAACTGATCTAATTGGCTTCTCCAGAGATAGAGAGGGAGGAGAGAGAGGGAAGAAGAAGAAGAAGAAGAAGAAGAAGACGGAGAAGGAGGAGGAGGAAGATGAACTGATCGATTTGACTTCTCCGCACAGAGAGACGGGAAGAATAAGAGGAAAGAGAGAGGGGGAGGTGACAACCTGGGCATGTCGCAGTGGGCAGGCTGCCATCGCCACTTGGTATAGTTGTTGTCCGGCCGACCATTCTCCTCGCAGCGAAACCCGCCGTCTATAAACGGGCAGTCTGTGGAATTATACAGAGGGTAGCTTTCGTCCCATACCCACTTCCCATCGAAGAGATCGCACCGCTCGTTCCCCCTCCCCTCCTCCTCCAAGGCCTCCAGCGGCCTCTCCTCCAAGGCCTCCGGCGGCTTCTCCTTCGAGGCCTCCGGCGGCCGCTGCTCCCCTGTGAACCCCGCCAACCGGTCTGCGACGGCGGGAACGCCGCTGTACTGCTGGTAGAAGAAGAAGCCGAGGAAGAAGACCACCAGAAAGATGAAGACAGCGGCCACATGGATCTTCTCCACGGGCTTCATCCTCCCCGGCTTCTCTCAGAAGCCCCGCCGCCGTCTACTGCCGTGACCGGCGGCGTTCTCGGGCGGCCTCAACCGGCCTGTGTGGTCCTGGGAGGAAGGCAGGTGGCGCTGCGAGGGCCAGAAGAGAAAAGGGAGCTTTAGGAGACGAACAGGGTTGGAGGTCGGAGCACGGGTAAGAGGACATCGGAGGGGCGAGCCGGAGAAGAAGACGACGTCACGAAGGCTTCTGGGTTCAGGCGGTGGGATTATTTAGACTGCATCGCTTACATGGCGGTTACTAACCTTGCCGCCGCCGCTGCATTTACCACCTCTCTCTCTCTCTCTCTCTCTCTCTCTCTCTCTCATACCCACCCCTCTTGCTTATGGGTGGAGAGAGATAAACGAAACCAAAGGACGGCCAAGAGGAGAAAGGACAAGGGGATGAGGGAGACGAATGGAGAGTAGGAGACGTGCTGGCGTTCCTCTCTCTCTCTCTCTCTCTCGCTCTCTCTCTCCAACTAGTCTACGGCTTCTTCGGCCAATTCGGTCTCTTCCACGCAGACAACGCCGTTGATACCGTCTTAACCAAAGCTCATTTCTTACGGGCCACAATCAACTGCGCACGTTTAGATTTATATAAACCGCGGGAACAATTATAGGGGCGTTGACCATGATCGAAGTAACTTCAATCTGCGGGCTCGGTCAATCCGCTCAGCACAATTACTACAAGATCGACTAAATCTCTCATCGTTGACCTTGATGGCGGTTCGGATGAATTTCTTCAAAAGTCAAGACACATAAGGCTCACAAGAGATACGGTGCAGTTCCCTCGTATGTGGCTCGGGGGCTAGCTTCCCATACTTCCAGCCCGAAATGTCTGGCTCGGCTCAGTTTGACCATCCACCAAACCCGACCCGGAGGTCTACATCTCTCTGTCTCTGTCTCTCTCTCTAGCTTTCTATCTAGCTTTCTATCTAACTATCTATCTATCTCTCTATCTACCTAAATACACGTGGACCGCACAGGACAAATCTGGGCCCGTAATAATATGGTCCAGCCCTGGGGCCATAATAAGGGAGACAACGTCTGGACGAAGCGAAATAAATTAACAGTTTTACCCATATTAATGATTTTATATCACATTTCGATTAACTATGCTTCAAATGAAAGAAAATTACGGCGAAGGTCTTCGTTTTGGGTTTGTTGGTCGGTGTAGTTTTTTTGACACATAAAGATGCCCGATCCGCCAAATACAGAATAATTTGGTCGACCATGTGTATGTGACGTTGGTTGTCCTAATAGAGAGAAAGAGAGATTGAATGAAGGTCAACGGGGCTTTTCTGGGCTCGGGCCTTGGCACGTTCTTTAGGCCCGTTCCAAAGAAAGCCCATGATTGGGACTGGGAGAGAGGGAGGAAAGAGAGAGATAGAAAGAGAGAGAGAGAGAGAGAGAGAGAGAGAGAGAGAGAGAGAGAGAGAGAGAGAGAGAGAGAGAGAGGACCATTTCTGGGTTTTCCCCCTCGGCCCGGCCCTAACCGGCAGCAGTTCCCCCGTTTACACACATTATTTATATAATTTTGGGTAATAAATACGATGATGCCAAGGTCAACTCATTTGAATGCCACCTAGAGCAACCATTATTCTTCTCTACTTATGAAAAGACGGCAATTCACTCACCAACTAAAGTTTTAAACTCTCAACCAACCAAAGTTATTGGAAGGGGGGAGAATCCCGACGAAAGGAACTCATATATTTTATTATTTACATTATTTTATAAATTGGTCTACCAGCTGCTTCAGTGGGTCCGACCCTGGTTGGGTCTTAGGAATAAAGAAGAAGCCCGGTCTTCATCAAGCCCGCTGTTAAAGAATGACCTGCGATCATAAAAAAGCCCCGAAATATCAACGTAGGGTCGGGCCCACGTAAATTACTTGGTGATAGAGAGAGAATGTGCCTAGAGGAATGCTGAGCCGCTGGATTCAAACACATCAACGGTCAAGATGAATCCGACTGGCGAACTGAGTGGCTGATGGCGAGGTCGAGAGGCATCAATGGAAGGAGATGCTCTACAGGAGCTTACGCGCTTGTGCTGCCTCTCAAAGGCCGTGCCATCGCTGTGGACGGGGTCCTCGCAGCAGTCGGTAGCCTCCAGCTACGCTCAAAAGCATAATCGAGGAATATAGTCTTCTCAAATGGTTGACCAAAGTCAAGACCCATGAGCGTTGACCGATACAAGCGGGCCCCAATGCTCAGGAATCTGGCTAGATAGTGCCCGCTGGGTCAAACCACGCGCTTCTACAACTCCCAACAAAGGATTAGGGTTCATAATATCTACCCATTGTTGCCGCTTCCACTGCTTGCCCACATCCTGACCTGAGGAGGGCTCTGATTGGCTCGGTTTGACCGAGCCAATCGGAGCTGCCCAAATCTTGGACTTTAAAGGACGAGGGTTCTACAAATGGGAGAGGGTAGAGGTTCTATCAGAGCCCATCCATGAGTGACGCAGCAGTGACGCGGAAGATAAATAAGATTTGGGCTTGAATCCACAAAGCTCTAATCTTGGAGAAGAAACCAACCTCTGAATCCACAGATTCGGAGTCTCCAACCCTTGAGTCCACAAGGGGGTGCCTGAATCCACAAGCAAAGGACAAGTTCTCACAGGGGAGAAAACTGATTCAACTAAAAAAGGTAAGTCCCTCAGGTTACAATAGGGGCCTTTATATAGGCCTAGAAAGGGGGTGGGGGCGCTCATAAAAGGAGGATCATGACAGATCCTGAGGACAGACTCTGACTAACACTGAAATGACTTAAAGCAGACTATGATAGATTGAGATCTTGAACAAATCCTTTGAAAATACTCCGAAGTGACATAAAGCAAGCTCTGACAAGTAGATATACTAAGCAGATCTTAGGTACAGACTCTGATAGTCTGATATCCTGAGCATATCTTGGGTACAGACTAAACCCCATTAAAGTCCCTTCTAGAAGGAAGGAGACATAAAGTGCCTTTTAGAAGTGAAAGGACATAAAGTAAAAAGTAAGTATTACTTTTCGGACCTCCAACCCACTAGTGACATATGTGGGCTCCCTCTTTACTATTTTTCACTTTATGGCCCAAATTTAGGGTAATTGGGCCCAACTTCGAAGTTAGGACTTCAACTGGTGTCTTGGGCTACATCAGTCTCTCCTTCTTCAAGAAAACTCGTCCTCGAGTCTTCATTTGAATATTCATAATATTCGTATATGTCACTGACATTAAATGTGGGTGAAATAGTCATATTTGGTGGGAGCTCAATAAGGTATGCATTATCATTGATCTTCTGTAGAACTTGATACGGTCCATATTTCTTTGGCTTCAACTTGTTGTAGCTACCTACTGGAAATCGTTCTTTGCGAAGGTACACCATCACTTTGTCGCCAACTTCAAATATCTTCTTTCTTCTTTTCTTATCTGCTGCTATTTTATATTTGTCATAATTTGTTGTGAGATTATGTATCACATCTTCATGAAGTGTTTTGATATGGTCCACCATATTATTTGCAACAATACTAGTTCCAACTGATCTTGGTACTTGTAATAAATCTAATGGAATTCTTGGAGGAAAACAATATACTACTAAAAATGGAGATTTGTTCGTTGAACGATTAATCATCGAATTATAAGCAAATTCTGCTTGAGCCAAAGCATAATCCCATTGTTTTGGCTTTTCTCCTGAAATACAACGAATCAAATTGCCAAGAGTTCTGTTCACAACTTCAGTTTGGCCATCAGTTTGTGGGTGACTAGTGCTACTAAATTTAAAAAATGTGTCAAACCTTTTCCAAAGAGTTCGCCAGAAGTGAGATACAAACTTAGAATCTCTGTCAGATGTAATTGACTCAGGAATTCCATGTAGACGAACAATTTCTTTGAAAAAGTGATTGGCTACTTGACTTGCATCATTTGTCTTTTTACATGCGATGAAATGTGCCATTTTCGAAAATCGATCAACGACAACGAAAACTGAGTCAGCTCCTCTTTGTGTTCGTGGTAAGCCTAATATAAAGTCCATAGAAATATCAGCCCAAGGACGTTGTGGAATCGGCAACGGTGTATATAGTCCAGTATTTTGACTTTGTCCCTTGTAGGTTTGACAAATCTGACATTTACGAACAAAATTTTCTACATCTTTCTTCAGTTTAGGCCAATAATATCGTTCTTCAATTGACTGTAATGTCTTATCTCGACCAAGGTGTCCTGCTAAACCTGAAGAGTGTAATTCTCGTAGAAGTTTCTCTCTTAAAGAGCTACGAGGAATACATAACTGTGTTCCTCGAAATAAGAAACCATCATGTAAATGAAAACCTTTGGTTGATATTCCTGACATACAGATCATATATTGTTGAGAAAAATCATCATCATCTGGGTATAATTCTTTGAGGTAATCAAATCCTGTGATCTCAGCACGCAAGTTCACCAAACATGCTATTTTTCTACTAAGTGCATCTGCAACTCGATTCAATTTCCCTGACTTATGTTTAATAACAAAAGTAAAACATTGAAGGAAAGAGATCCATCTAGCATGCATTCTATTAATAGAAGTCTGACTATTGACTGATTTAAGAGCCTGATGATCAGTATATAAAATAAATTCTCGCTGAATCAAGTAGTGTTCCCATATTTGTAAAGCACAAACCACGGCATAAAATTCTAATTCATATGTTGTCTATTTCTTTCTTGCCTCAGAAAGTTTTTCACTAAAAAATGCTATTGGCCGACCTTCTTGTGATAATACACCTCCAACACCAACTATGGATGCATCACATTCCACTTCAAACAGTTTATCAAAATTTGGTAGGGCCAAAACAGGAGCAGAACATAATTTTTCTTTTATCATTGAAAAGGCTTTACTTGCTTCATCAGTCCATTTAAAATTACCTTTTTTCATACATTCAGTAACTGAAAACATTATTGAGCTAAAATTTCGTATGAACCTTCTATAAAATGAAGCCAACCCATGAAAGCTTCGAACCTGATGAATTGTGGTTGGTGTTGACCAATCTTTAATAGCTCTGACCTTTTCTTCATCCACTTTGATTCCATCTGCACTTATAATATATCCCAAGAATAATAAACTAGTAGTCATGAAGTCACATTTTTTCAAGTTAATATATAATTCATTCTGTTGTAACACTTGAAATACTGATCTGAGATGTTTAATGTGTTCTTCTTCTGTAGTACTGTAAATAAGAATGTCATCAAAATAAACAACGATAAATTTACCAATAAAAGGTTTCAGAACCTGATTCATGACTCTCATAAAGGTACTGGGGGCATTAGATAAACCAAAAGGCATGACCAACCATTCATAAAGACCTGCCTTAGTTTTAAACGCAGTCTTCCATTCATCTCCTTGTCGAATTCGGATCTGATGATATCCATTCTTTAAATCAACTTTTGAAAAAATTTTCGAACCACAGAGCATATCCAACATGTCATCTAGGTGTGGAATTGGAAATCTATACTTAACTATTATCTTGTTAATAGCTCTGCTATCAATACACATCCGCCAACTTCCATCTTTCTTTGGAACCAGTAGAGCAGGCACAGAGCATGGGCTCATACTTTCTCTTATCAATCCTTTACTCAATAATTCTTCAACTTGTTCTTGAAGAATTTGATTTTCTTCTGGAGTCATCCTGTAATGTGAAAGATTTGGCAAACTTGCTCCTGAAATAAGATCGATATGATGCTGTACATCTCTCAGTGATGGCAGATGAGTTGATAGTTCTTGAATTACAGAAAATTCAGATAAGAGATTTTCAACAGCTTTTGGTATCTTATTTCCGATTATCATGTTCGAATTAGGTTTTTGAACAATAACAAATAATGTAGTATTAATATCAAACTCTTTAAGAAACTCTATCTGGTTGATGAGCATTACTTTTTTTCTCTCTTCTTTTCCTTTGCTAAAATCACTGTCTTGCATTGGTGCCAAAACAAATTTTTTACCATTTCTATAGAAAATATAAATATTTTCCTTACCACGGTGTGTAGCATCAACATCAAATTGCCATGGTTTGCCTAATATCATGTGACAAGCATCCATTTCAACAACATCACATTGCACTTCATCAGAATATATTTTCCCAATTGAAAATTTGATCAAACACGTCTCTGAAACTTTAGTTTCAGTTTCCTTCTTGATCCAACCAATTCGGTATAGATGAGGGTGTGGCCTTGTCTGTAAACCTAATTTTTTAACCATGACAGAGGAGGCAATGTTTTCACTACTGCCACTATTAATAATTATATCACATACCTTAGAATTTACTGTGCACCTTGTTCTGAAAATGTTATGGTGCTGTGGGTCTTCTTCTCTTTTTGGTGAATACATCAATCTTCTCACCACAAGTGAATGAGACAGTGCATCTCCAGTATCAAATTCAATAAAATTTTCTTCTTGCTCACCTTCAATTTCTGGTTCTTCATATTCTGTTTCCTCTTCAATAGAATCAGCAAGGTTTATTGTGCCACGTTTCGGACAGATATTTGATTTGTGTCCATTTTCTCAACACCTGTAACATTTAAGAATGACATTAGGAGTATAAGGATTTTTGTTAGAAGAGACTTTGGCAGTAGGATTTGCTCCACTTGATCTAACAGAACTTTGATTTAGTCGCCCATTGTGGGGTGTAAAGGAAAAACTAGTGGATCTTCCTCTGTCTGGCTGAGGAGTTGAATTCTGATTTCCAAAATTTCGAATTCTAGTTTTTCCTTTCTCTAATAAGGCTTCAGCACGTTCTGCAGCCATTACAATATCATTGAGCTTGAAAAATGATTGTAAAGCTACTTTGTCTTCAATTTCCCATCTGAGACCACCTTTAAATCTTGAAATCATATATGACTCAGATTCTGTCATGTCAATTCGAGAAGATAAACGATAAAATTCTTCAGCATAATCAGAAACTGATCTATTTCCTTGCTTGCAAGTTTGATACTGCTGATATAAAATTTGTTCATAATCTGAGGGAAGAAAACGAGATTTCAAAAGTTTCTTCATTTTCTCCTATGATCGTACAGGTTCTTTGCCTGACCTTGTACGGGTGGTCTGTAATTGATCCCACCAGGCAGAGGCTCCACCCTTCAATTTATAAGCCAACAACTTTACTTGTTTTTCATCTGAAATTTTCATATACTCAAAGAATCGTTCTACTTCAACTAACCAGTCTAAGAACTCTTCAATCTTTAAATGGCCATTAAAACAAGGTAAATCAATCTTCATACGAAAATCTCGAAAATTATCTTCTTCAAATCTTGATTTAGAACTTGTAGAACTAGATGTACAGTGAGTATCTAATGAAGATTCAACATGAGTGACTTTTTGAGGACGTCTGATTTCATGATCTCTAGGGGGGCGTGAATGACCCTCTAATGTACTCATTCTAGCCAAAAGTTGTTTCAAGCTTTCATTAAGATCATCAAATTTCTGATCTATTCGATCTTGAAATAATAGAAAATCTGACTTTAACATAGGAGCAACTTCAGGTGAATCATCATTACCCATATGAGCAGATTTACCTCGTGACATCTTTGAACCTGACTGGAACGTTGACTTGCTCTAATACCAACTGACGCAGCAGTGACGCGGAAGATAAACAAGATTTGGGCTTGAATCCACAAAGCTCTAATCTTGGAGAAGAAACCAACATCTGAATCCACAGATTCGGAGTCTCCAACCCTTGAGTCCACAAGGGGGTGCCTGAATCCACAAGCAAAGGACAGGTTCTCACAGGGGAGAAAACTGATTCAACTAAAAAAGGTAAGTCCCTCAGGTTACAATAGGGGCCTTTATATAGGCCTAGAAAGGGGGTGGGGGCGCTCATAAAAGGAGGATCATGATAGATCCTGAGGACAGACTCTGACTAACACTGAAATGACTTAAAGCAGATTATGATAGATTGAGATCTTGAACAAATCCTTTGAAAATACTCCGAAGTGACATAAAGCAAGCTCTGACAAGTAGATATACTAAGCAGATCTTAGGTACAGACTCTGACAGTCTGATATCCTGAGCATATCTTGGGTACAGATTGAACCCTATTAAAGTTCCTTCTAGAAGGAAGGAGACATAAAGTGCCTTCTAGAAGTGAAAGGACATAAAGTAAAAAGTAAGTATTACTTTTCGGACCTCCAGCCCACTAGTGACATATGTGGGCTCCCTCTTTACTATTTTTCACTTTATGGCCCAAATTTAGGGTAATTGGGCCCAACTTCGAAGTTAGGACTTCAACTGGTGTCTTGGGCTACATCAATGAGGGTATAGGCTCCCTCAATTTAGGAGTTAAATGCATTGACTCTTGTGAAAGGATGAGGAGAGCTGCTGCCCTCTCAAAGGGCTGTCTTCCCCTAGGGTTCTGGCGGAATCATATCTATCTCGATATATTCCTGACTTTCTATACTTAGAAATTTTAGTAGGATTCTCTCCTTTTGTTTGGCGCCCCATTAATTTGGTGTGAGAATTTGAAGAAGGACATGAAAGACGTGAAGGAAGGGCTCGATCATCTCCCCAAGATGGAGGCTTTGATACTGAAGATATTATCTATAGAAAATGCAGTGGAGCACCCTCATCTGGTGGCCAAACCACTGCAGCTGTGAGGTTGCATTTTGACCAACCCCTATGAGGTACAAAGAAAACCTGGTAACCCCTAGAGAGCCTGTCATGGCTACTCATTGAGAAGGAAATGATTACCCCATATCAACCCTTAAATTAACGGCCAAGTAAAAGTCTTGAACACAGAAATTAAGAAAATCTTACAAAAATTTGTCAAACTTGATAGAAAAAATTGGTTATTAAGATCAGATGATGCAGTATAGTTTGATAGAACAAGATATAATACATAAATTGGAATATCTCCTTGTATAGACTTGCATTTGGAAAGATATGTCACTTACTCATCAAATTAGAACACATAGTTTATTAGGAAATTAAGCAACTTAATATGGACTTGATATGTGTTGAAAAATATTGACCTTTACAAATTACAATGTTTCAAGAACTTATAAGTTAAGCTTATGAATCTTGTAGGATTTATAAAGCTAAAATTAAAGCATTCTATGAAAAATACATATGAAGAGAGTCATTTCGTCTAAATTAGAAAGTTTGATTATTTTAATTCAAGATTATAGTTATTTTAAAATCACATTGAGATAATCCATAAAATGTTTTAAATGTATATGCCAATAGAATTTTGAAAATATTAGATAAAAGAATAGGCAAATAAATGATAATTATTGGCCAAAATCTCAGCTTTTATTTGAAAAATCGGTAGATACAGTTTAAAAAAGCCTTTACATGAACCATGGGTAAGTTTACTTGTGTCCAGATGAAGCATAAAACTTAAGGCTTGTAGGAAGGTAACACAATTTATTTTCGTAACATTTTCATCCGTTTTTTGTTGTTTTCCATGTCCACATAACATAATCAGTGAAATCAAGTATTCATCACATTTAATGTACCAATGTACTTTCTGACATATACTTCCATTCAGGTTTTATACATTCTTATTCACATCTCGTAAGCATAAATTTTAATTTTAAATTTGATATATAAAATTGAGGATAATGGCACATAAGTTGGGCAATGAGAAGTGAGTGAAATTTATTTTTTTCTCAAAAATGTCAAAGTTGACTAAAATACATATTGAACTCTTGAATAGGTGCTAGAAATCCTATTGAACTCTTGAATCCCCGAGTCAAAGTACTTGTAAGGAGAGGTCAAAAGCTTGTCTATGTAACAAAACATAAAATAAAATAAGAAAAATAAAAAGGATCTAGGAAAGCTCCAAAAGTTAAGCAATTAAACAAGGAAATTACTCATCATCTCTTACCTGAAAAAAAGACCCATGAGGAAAAAAGTTGTCCCCATAAATAAAGAGACAAATAAAACTCAAACTATAGGGAAATACAGGATTTAGGATACAATATATTTGGGTGTTGGATAAAAATTTTCAAATATGTAGGTGATTTTATTGATTATTAGTGACTAACTTATATAGAGATGAAGATAAAATTTCAAATACAATCTTGAGGAGTCTCCACACAATTGAGATACAATTGACCCTTGATACTTGCCATAAGAAAGTTGCATGTGTTAAGTCAACTAGATTTATATATAAATTCATATTATTTTAAAATAATATATTTTAAGTTTTAATTAGTTTGAATTAAAATTATTAAGGTTATTGCCAAGAGATTTCCATACATCAAATCAAATAATATTAACTATAACAAAAGTAAATGGAAAATGTTAAATATATTTTATAATATGTTTCATAAATTCTTATTTAGACTTCTTCTCCTTGTTTTCTCCTTACATCTATTCTTTTCCATTATTCATAACCACAGAAAAATGATTATTTCGTAATTATATTGTTAGAGAACTACTCAAATAGATTGAGAATTTTCTTGGATTACACTCCTCCATGGATTCGACTTGAAATACTCATACACCCAAATTGATTTTTATCTTAGTGTAGGTTTCAGTTTTTATAAATTTTTAAATCGTTGTGGATCTTAAGCTGATTTCTATTTTATGTGTCTACAAAACAAGCTAAAAAAAAGTAATTTGAGAAGCCGCAACATTCAAAGATCTGCCCTTATTTCACGCAACGCATTGCTAAAATTGGTAATATAATTTTTGACTTTTTTTAATAGCTTGTTTGATTTTTTCTTGTACTTGTGTTATGATTTATCCAATTATAAGATTTTTATATCTATAATATAAACTTTGGATTTGTTTTTGTTTCTTCTATACTCTTGCAAATCTTTTCTTGGTTATACATCATCTATTTCAATTTATAATCATTCTCTTTTCTTTATTTACAAGTTCTCTTTCTTAAACCCTATCTAGCTAAATTTGAGTTCTTGATATCTTGGAAGACAAGGATATTTAATTTAAGTTGATTTTGATTGCAGACCCCATCTCTGAAATGTGTGAACATATTCAGTGATTATTCATTGATGTATGCACGATAAAAGATCACAAAAACTAGACCTATTAGAATTAATCCTAGAAATAGAAGGATTTACTCATTATAGATCTCAAAAGTCTAATTAAGAAATGGCTGGTCAGGGTGAACAAAATCAAGCACCCATGGAGTTGTGAGATAACCCTCAATGTAGAGAGAGATGCAAGATTACTTCACATTAGGACATTACATCCCTAACCCTCCTATTAAAGTATTGATAATATCTCATTTTGGAGACAATGTGTTAAACTAGTAAATGTTGCATGAATTTTATGAAAATAAGTTATAAATGTTGAAGAAAATATTTTTAATATTTTATTTTAGTTTAAAAATTAGTTAATTTTTATGATTTATTTCATATTAAAATGTGTTCCGTATTACTTTTTTGAAAGAAATGTATTGATTAAAAATAGAGAAAGTGCTTAATGGCATTCTATGCTTAGTTGGCCCGATACAAGCTAGTAGCCTCATTATATTCAATAGTAGGCCCAATGGGCACACCATTGCACAACCCGAGTGAGCGAGGACTTAAGTTTGTCATTGTACTATCAAAGATATGTCTTTTCTGGGCCGAGGTAAGATGCTCCAAGGCCCATTGGGCCAACCAGGTCTCAATCTGGGTCAAACCCTCACAAATTAGTGATGAAATCTAGTTACCTGCTAAGAAATGAATATTCGAGCTGTCTAAAGGCTTTCTATATATTTTGTGAAAAGTTTACCAAATTAACTAGTATGAGACAATTTTTGTTGTTTGTTTTGTAGCATTTGATGGTGATTGTTGGATTGTCATTTTCACTTGATCTAATGCTCCATAATGTGCCACATTGCCCTTATTCGAGTGGCGGATTAGCAACAATTCGATACCTAAGATGCATATTCGATTTATCTCAGATTTTTTAGAAGCATCATGTTCCCAGTACGCATAAAACTAAATATGATGGCTCACAACCCTATGATTTGATGACGTATAAAGGGCCATGTACCCTAGGCATAAGTGACCAATCTAATGGTGAGCAAAAGATCATTGACAATAGAGAAAGTGCCACACAACTATGCACTTAACTCTCCTCGGGACATATCAATAATAATTAATTACTTTATGATAAAACAAATATTATTAATTACTATGGGTGAAATAAAATAACAAAGAGATCTTCGACAATGGACATGATGTCTTCTCCCCTTCTATATAATTGGAGCATTTGGTAACTGATGGAACCTCTTCTTAACTCTCTCAATTATACTAAATGCTTTGGTGAGTTGCCACAAGTCTTCTTTCCACATAATCTTTTCGATGAGTAGTGCAAAGTCACTAAACAATCTTTAAGTACCTTTCAATGTGTTGTAAATGATTAAACAATACAATGTTGTCACATCGGTGCCTTTTGCTACCCCAGATAATGACCTAACAAAGGACCACTAAATTTAGTTGATTTCATTTTATGTTTGATTTTTATTATGAATAATAATTTCCAAAATTTTGCTTGAAATAACTAATAGAACTCAAAGAATACTAGATAAAAAACTTCTTTTTTATCAAAGCTTATACAATATCATAACACTTAATCACTAGTCTATTTGATATAAAAATCCAAATATTAAAGCTTATACAAAGGATTATAACATATTCATGTCACACAAAATTTTTATTACGTTTATATTCACACAATCTAACACACATAAGTTGATAAAAATTTGAAATAGAATGAAATATTTCTATTGTCTAGACCTTAATTACTTACTACAATAATACATGCTATTTAATCTTATTTGATGCATCAATATCTAATTAACTTTACATCAGATATTATCAATTTAATATTTCATATCAATGACAAAAAATTATCAAAATCATAATGATTTAAGGCATAATTAAACACCAATTTCTTTGATAGTTTGGTTCTAGTATTTTACGAAAAATAACTTGAGGTTGGTAGTATTTTAAATTATCACCAGTTTTTTTTATTTCCTTCATCTTTTTTTCCCAAATTTATCTACCCTTCTTATTGGTATCTATCATTATCTTACTCAACTAATTGCCTAGATGGTTCCCCATTATTTTTATTCTAATATGAATCTTCATTATTAAGGCTTATAATGGCTTTGGAATTCTCAAATTATGGGCCTCTAGGTTGAGCTTGTGGGTTGGGATTTGATAAAATAAAAGATATTAAAGTCGGTTGTTGGTCATTTTGTTGGGTTAAATATAAGTTGACTTGGAAGTTGACCTATTTCTCCATTTATTGTAATCTCAGCTAATTGGCTACTTTATGCTTCTAATTTTGAAATAGATTATTGTTAAGTCAAAATCATTTACTGAAGTTGGTTAAACATATCTTCATAATTAAGTTGGGACAAATGTTGATAAGTGAGCTGAGTTTGTTGATACATTTGTGGTTCTGTAGGTTGAAACTGAGGTCATAGGCGACTATATTGACTTTATTAATTTTTGTAGTCTTGATTAAGGAATGATACTATATGTCCTAAGTCTAAGGGATTTGAGGGACATGGTGATTATTGAATGTTAGTTCTTTCCTCTCTTATAAATTTCATGAATAAGATTTGACTCAGCAACCCAACCCACCCTATTATGAGGAAATGCAGAGGTGGTGGAAAAAAATTGGTTGCTGATTGCCCACGACAAGGTTTTTTTAAAAAACAGGCTAATAGTCACAAGTTTTTGACGAACAAAAACCAATAAATTAGGGTTCTTGTCAATAAATTCGTAATATTTCCTTATTTTCTCGTCGTCTTCACTAAATACGAATGCCGATGCTTTCTGTAATTTGAACATCGAAAAATGAGAATTTACTGAAGGTCTGGTAGTTTGCTGAACAAGAACAGAATCTTTCGTTGACAGGAAATCAGTGCAGTTGATTTGTTAGTGACTCCGGCGCACTGGTCGGGGCAGACGATGGCTGTTGCACTGAGGAGCCCGGTGAACGCCGGACGTTGCCTCTGTCTGGTTTTCTCTCGGGGCAACAGATCAGGGAGCGCCCGCTCCCTGGCTTGCCCGTCCCGTGTGCTCGGGTGGGGCTTCTGGCCGCGCCTCCGCGCGGCGGTCCCGTCCGGCCGGCGCCCTGGGAACTCTCCCGTTGCAGGGCTGTTCGATCTGCCCGGAGGAAAAGGGTAATCAGCGGACGCTCTCCTGATTCTTGCTTTCTTGCTGTGCCGGAAACGATTAGGGTTTTGGGTGAAAAACTTCTCGCCCAGTGAGTGACTTCCTCCACCGGAAGTGCAGTCGGATGCTCCGATTTACTGGAGCTTACGATTTCTTGTTGTCCACTATTAGTTTTACTTGCCGCAATCTGAATGAATCTGGTTCCGAGGGATCACTGTTCCTATTGATCAAGGCTAGAGCCATGTTCGGTTCTTTGTTTGAACGAATCGCGCTGTATTTTTTTACCTGGATTCACTAGATTTGGGTTTGAAATCCCTCGCTTCTTCCAATGGTTTAAGGATTAGCGAATTCTTTGAGGTTGAGCTCAAGGTCCGGGATTACGAGCTCGATCAATACGGGGTGGTCAACAATGCCGTGTACGCGAGCTATTGCCAGCATGGTAGGCGCTTCCTCCGATCATTGCAGACCCATTGATTGAACGGATGTTTAGCTCTGAAATAATTGCCTTCATCGTTTATATTATCATCAAGTCATTTTCTTTTGGAAAAATATGCGCTGTTTTTTTGTGATCTTGAGCTCCAGTGACGAGATTTCTGATGCAAAAACATTGCTCCTCCGTAATTTACACCCGCACATGGACTATTTCTTTTTCCATTGGCGAGGAAGGAAGAATCTCCGCAATATATACTGTGAGGATTAATTGGTAAGATGTTATGTTTTAAAATTTGAACCTTGGGGGACGGACCCGTAGTCCTCTAGAGCTCTTACTACTCTTCCTTACTCAGATTAGGTGAAAAAAATCCGTTCTTTTAGTGAGGAGCAAAGAAACTGAGAACCAGGACTGAAACATTCCAAAACATAGGTCTGGTGGCCACCCCTGTTCATAGAGTCACTGCAATGGTTTTCCCTCTAAGAAATGGCATATTTAGCTGAAATCAATGATTAGGATAGAACCCATTTCATGCTTGGAATCCAAGCTCTTGGTTTGGGTGGACATTGAAGTTTGGAGGAGGGGACCGTGGTTTGAATAGGAACCCATCCTTGGAATAGATCATGCTGCGATGAACCCATGATCGTCAGCTCTTTCTGTTCATTGAACTTATCATAGAAGGATCAAAAGACCATGGGGTCGCATAACTTATAAACTCATTTGACTTTCGTGGGTTTATTTATTAGGTTTGACCTTGTCCAAAATATTTTTGCATCCTAGAGTGTGAATGGTATAAAAAATAGTTTATATTTTACAACATTCTGTTGTTTTGATGGAGGCTGCCAGAGGAACCCAGAAGGTGGGACTGGAATGAATTAGTCTTTTTTTGTTCTCCTTTAAATTCTGGTTTCCTATCAATAGATGAAATCGAGAACTATAGTGGTTCAACTAACTTGGTCTACTTCACTCTCTAAGGATCACATCCTTCAATTTCACTAACTTATGGTACAAAAGTTGAATAAAAAAGTCTTAATCTAGCCTCACACTAGAATTCAAGGCTCTAGTGGTTCCTCAAAACACTCCTTGTTTCACAGCTCTAGGGGATTAATCAGATTAGTACTCAGTTATTCTCATAAAGTTTTATAGTTCTGGGTCAGCCCATGTACTGGAAGTACTCAAAGGCAGAACAAGAAAAACTAAACTCTCTTGCAGATTTACCCAGCAATTTCCCGTGGTCTGAATTGTTTTGGCTCAGGGGTGGAGAAGCGTTCTTCAGAGAGCAGTCACTTGAATGCTTGAAAAAAGAACGTGGAATGAGGTTTCGGAGTGATTTTTTCTCATGTACACCGTTTAGGATGTTCATCTTTAGATAGGGATATTTTTCCAGTGATTTTCCTACTTTAATGGTATAAAAGGAATTAGAAATGGTTATCTCTAAAAACTACTCCAACACCATCTAGTTTCGGGGTACTATATCAGTTTGTCTTATTCCTATTTTGTCCTATAGTGCTCTGCTACGTATTCTCTACACATGAGTCAACTTTGAGTTGACTCACTTATTTCTGTGAATAATAAAAGAGAAAAACTTGCAGGAAAATCAGTTATGACAATTTTAAGAAAAATTTCGCAAAATAGATTAGAGCGTTTATTGTGTAACCAAGGATTATGAAAATGCTCAAAGTTTTTTGAGAACAATGTTTTAAACTTAAGACTTGTTCTTCATAGATATACATTTCTTATACAAAGTGGGTTGAGTCACTCCCTATAAAGAAGTGACTAATAAAAACTTGCAGATACAAAAATGTAAGGGGTTTTGACACATGTTTAGGATGTGATCTCAAACATACGAAATTGCTTTTAGATAACATTTTTTTCACTGAGTGTAAAACTCATGGTACTATCTGAGTTGACTTCTTGAAAACAATGGTTGATAGACTATGGGTAACCGAATTGGTCCTGGCATCACATGAGACTTCTCTTAATGTTATAGAAGTCTTATGACAACATTTTTATAAAATCTTAAAATGATTATGATAGTGTAAAATTTCTATTTTGCCTTTTTATATATTTTATCGATATCAAAACTATAAAAGGCTTCAAAATTCAACACATTCTTGGTTGATTAGATGTTTCTGACAATAAAGGTTGTGGACTTTATGATGGGCTTCTTCTTCTTTTCCATGTGGATCTGACTGGTTGTTTCTACGCATTTTCTTCGTTCAGGTCGTCATGAGTTTCTCGAAGGCATTGGGTTCAGTGCAGATGGAGTTGCTCGTGGTGGGGAATCGCTGGCCCTATCAGAGTTGTCTCTCAAGTTCCTTTCACCCTTAAGGGTACGTCTGTTATTCTTTTGAAATGAGGTCCTTGAAGGTGAGACATAAAAACCACTTTATTTTGCGTCTTTTTTAAGATTTCCATTTACATTGGCATGAAATTTTATCATAATCTTACCGAAACATGCTAACTGGAAAGCTATTCACAAACTTGATACTATAATGTTTTAATTTTCTCTTTTGTTTCATGGAGTTTTTCATGGGTATCCAGATACTATTATGAGACTCTCTTCATCATTAAGCTACGATCTCGACCGGCCTTTCTTTATATATATATACTGCTAGTAATGGGAAATTTTTAGCTGCTTATTCTCTACATTCTGACATCCTTTTATAGATTAATTTTTCCCTGCATTCCGCTGAGTCATGTTTCTTAAAATCCAGAATGTCTTTTGTCTTGGGCGCTTCATGTTCCTTAAAATTTATTCTAAATTTTGACATGTTTTCACACTGGTGTTCGTGCACAGACAGAGTGGGGATAGGTTCGTTGTGCGGGTGAGGGTCTCAGGCTCCTCAGCTGCGAGGATTTTCTTTGACCACCTGATCATCAAATTGCCAAATCAAGAGGTAATGAACATCGCATCATAGCCGTTGATCTAACTTCCTTTCTCTTAAAAGGTTTCTAACGTTCTCACATTGGTCTTTCACTCTCTAACCCCCTCATTCCTCCAAAAGCCAATCTTGGAGGCGAAGGCCACGGCAGTCTGGCTTGACAGAAATGGCCGCCCAGTTCGGATTCCTTCTGAGCTGAGATCCAAACTGGTGAGGGCCATAAGGGCTGATGAAAACAACTGAGGGAAGTCTTTTCCCTACTAAGAGAATCAGCATTGATCCAGCCTCAAAGATTGGTCACATTCTTTCCCCCAAAATCATCTATTTTTCTCCGACTTAGAGATCGGCAACTGGTGCTGGTTCTTGAAGTCAGACCGTGGAAGTTCATGGACCTTATTTGATGGGTCTTCTGTTTTACTGAAGTATTTGAGAATGTTGTCATTTTTTGTACATCTAGAGAGAGAGAGAGAGAGAGAGAGAGAGAGAGAGAGAGTGATAGTTATCCTAAAAGCTTTCAGATACACAATTAGGTAGATAAAGGTTCATTTCATCTCTCTAGGAAATGAAACGCATTATTTTTTTCCTTTTTCCCTATTTGGAATTGGGGATGAATGTCCCTACATATCCAACACCAGCAATGATAAATGCAAGAGACTGCAAATAAATGAAGACAAAGTAGTAGTTCTTCTGGTGGGTATAGCTGTAGGTAGCGCAGACCATTAGGTAGATCCCCACACCAAGCTCTAGAAGATGGAACCTGCCAATTCACATAGAAATTCATTAATACTCAGGTGGTTAAAAGTGATGAAGTCATTAACCAAAATATGAGGCATATTTCCTTATGCTTAAATGCTGAGCCAAGAGCTCTACCTAGACTAGCTAGATTATCTTGCCTTGGTCTTAAGTCAATCCTAAAATGGAAACTTCGGACTAGACAATGCAAAAGACCTAGGTGGGCCTATCAACACCCTGAATAATTATCACTCAAAAAAAAAATCTTTACAACCATAGTTTAAAGTCCCTATGGACTTAGACTCAAACAATATTAATAGATGAAAGTATGGAAAAATTTTCCAGTAAATATATCGGATGGAAAATACCGTGTAAAATAATTTGCAATAGCATTGCGTGAGACCCTTCGGCTGCCATTCTGGCTCATGTTAGGATTGGCACCCAACTTTTTGGTAACAATCCACTCATTCACTGTACCGATCTCCAAAAGGCCGATGATTACTGCCTTAGAACGGTGGAGTGACATAACATTCTCAAATAAGACACATAAGACCGCAAGATGGATAGATCTACAATAGAATGCTCCTCATTAGGACTTGATTACCAAAACTCATAAAAACACTAAACAATCATATCCTGAATGATAGAAAAATAAAGCTAGTGAAAATCTCCAATAAATGAATATATCATATTCTTAGTTCACTAATTAAAATTAAGAGTGAAAATAATTTCTTAATCTTGTTGTAGAAGGTATAGATGTTCACTAAAAGATATATCACATAAATATTGTCACATAAAATATGATAGAAACGTCAATGTATCATGTTTTTAATGAGACAAAAAAGTTATTAGGAGTAAAAAAAATGTTTCTAGAATTTTATGATGTGAAGCATTAAAGAAGTGTAAAGATATGAATAAACTAATGCTATTAACGGTTTTCATGTCAAATATCACAATTACATGGAAATCTGGTATTCTTAAAAAAAAAAAGGTATAAATAAGAGAAAAATAAAATTTCCTAAATTTTATAAGGTAAAAATAAAAAGGGCACTTTGTGAAACAAAAAATGTACTTTGCAAAACTATGACTATGTTATATTCTAAATGGAACAAAAATGTGTAACAGAAAAAAAAATTTCAAACTTCTAAAAATTTCAAATAATAGAATCATCATAAGCAATAGAGAGCTTAAAGAAAATTTGATCAAGATTAATCTTAAACCTTGGGGTTGCAACACAAGTCAGAAGTGTTATCACCATAGGGATGTAGCCTGTTGACCAAAGTGGAAGTTGGACTTCTGGGAAGAATGATGTCGTTGGGATTACTATACTAGAGAAGCAAAAGGTCACCAAATGAGATATGATCCTTCGAACAAGGAAGAAATTGTACATGAGATAAAATTTCTTCCATAATGAGACTTTCTGCAAGATGAAGATGTATTGTGTCAACAACTAATCTTTGTACAACGCCTTATTCAAAAAAATAAATAGGATACTAGCTTTTTGAGGATGCTCTTCTTACATGGTATAATTGTATCAATTTAGGTTTAATGCAAATTAATTTTTCTTTTGTCCATGGGGCAAGGCCAAAATTTCAAGCATTCCACATTCAAATGATGAATAAATCTTATGGTGATATCTATCTAGCACTCCCTTATATCATGCTCAATAATGTATATTTCATATAATAAACTCTGTAGGAAAGAAACCTTGTTCTTTACTATATCTATTGCCATTTTCCGCATTAAATTTGCAGGCCCACATGACCACCGATGTTGTTGGTTGCGATAGGCCTTGAAGGTGCTTGGTAGCTCACTTTTGACCTAATATGTTGAAAAGAATACATTAGTTCAGATGAAACTGATTTATTTGCATAAATTTAATATAAACTTTTTACCTTGACATCCCCTAGATATATGAACTTCCAACCTAGAAGCGTCGCTCTAATGGCCAAGTCCATGTCCTCCACAGTCGTTCTATCTTTCCATCCTCCAGCCTCATTAAGGGCATGGATTCGCCAAACCCCCGCAGTTCCTATGTATTAGAATTACATGCACTAAAATCTCATAAAAATCATTTTAGTAGAAAATTTTAAATGAGCATAAGCATGGATAAAAATTCTGATAATTTTCCTGGAAGTTCAGTTGATTACCATTGAAACCAAAAAATGCATGTGCAGATGACCCAGACTCTTGCTCAACCTTGAAGTGGTAGTCCATTGACATCTCTTGCATTCTCGTCATTAAACACTCATCAGCGTTTACTACAAGAAGGCAATGTCACAACACAGAGAGAATTTCCATTCTGCAATCAACATCTACATTGATAAAGCTAAGATTCCGATAACATTGGGAGCTGCATATCTTTCTAAAAATCAAATATTTAAAAGCTTTAAGGGACATGTAGATCTTATTCTGTGAGTTTGTGAGACTTTTTCTAAATATGCGTACTATTAATAATAATGCTTCGAAGTTTGATATTAGATGACATGCATTGACAACCAATTGTGATAAAACAAAATAACTTATAATAATTGATATCATATGATATGCATAGGACATCAACAACCGGAATATTTCAAAATTTTGATCCCAATTTTATGAAAAAACTGGAATTATTTCGGAGCTTGGTTCTTTCATTGGATAGTTGAGAAGAAATTACTCCAGGAGATGTTTCGTTATAAGTTGATTGCACGAATATGAATCCCTCATCCGAGTAATTTACCGAATTTCCAGCGGGCCTGGACGAGGGCGACCTCCGGGTTGTGAACCAGGAAGGGAACCGTTCGGATCAGGAAATCAGGCTCGGGCTGGAAGTCGGCGTCAAAGATGGCCACGTGGTCGCACTCGCTGAAGTAACTGTGCTTCGTCCCCTCCTTCAGCGCCCCCGCCTTGTACCCTCTTCGGTCTCCCCTCGTCTCGTACCTTACGTCGACCCCTTTCGCCAACCAATTCTCGCACTCTTTCTGCACGAGATCCTGCAAATCGCTCGAGGAAAAGAAGACGCTGTCAGGGCGAGCTTCGGCTCTGCCGGCTGGAGCTCCCGGAGATCGACCTTGATCAGGGGGTCCGTCGAGTCGTCGAGGACCTGGATGATGAGCCTGTCCGCCGGCCATCGCAGCCTGCATGCAGCTCCGATCGACAGATGGTAAACCTGGTCATTCTCCCCATGTTAGGGAGGGCGGGAGAGGGAGAGAGAGAGAGAGAGAGAGAGAGAGAGAGAGAGAGAGAGCAACCTCTTTCTCGTTATACATGGGTATCTGAACGATGACCATGGGGTACGCGGCGGTGCCGAGCTCCTCATCTTCAGCCAATGGAGCGCATGGGTAGATCCTGCTGGGCCGCCGGCGGAAAATCTTTGCCAGCAAACTCACGGTGCCAATGAAGACCTTCTCCGCCAGCAGGATCGCCGACCCGACGGCGCTCACCCAGACGGCAAACGTCAGAAACGGGACGAAAACGACGGATCTCGCCTGGTTTACGGTCTGCAAGATTCTCCCCCAGTCGATGGAGATGGGCGGCCATCCCATGGCCTCTTGGGCTCGGAGAACTACGTTCATCACGGACTCGTAAATGGCGGCTGCGTTTCGTTAGCGGAAGTAAACAATCCATCAGTTGTTACTTGCAGAGAGAAAGACGAAGATGGTGGGGGCGGAGGAGAATTTCACAGAAAAACAATAGAAAATGATCAAGAATATGAACATGCTGATGAAGCGGAGGATGACGATGGGGATGACGGTAGAGGTTAGTGGCGAAGGAGAATACCTTCGAAAAGGAAGATGATGATGTGATCATAAAGTTGGCGCTGAAGAAAAGGGGGATAATGCAGACAATTGAGATGACGTGGTAGAAGAAGAACATGACGATGACGGTGAAGATGATGGTGTAGAAGGTGCTAATGAAGATAACAGTGAAGACGGCAGTGCCCGAGAAGAAGATAAAGAAGAAGAAGAAGATGACTGGATGACGATGAGAAAAGCTGATAATAAAGAAGAAGAAGGAGGAGGAGGAGGAGGAGGAGGAGGAGGAGGAGGAGAATCAGGAGTGAATACTCTTCATTATGGTTGTCTCTGCCGCCCGTTCCCGCTGCTCGACGGCCGAGGCTCCTGTGGGCGCCAAGAGAATGTGCCTGAACGAGCTCACCTCACTCTACGTTCCTACATATAACGCACACCCAGAGTTAAAGCTGTCGGCAGCACGACAACTGTGAAGAATGAAAGGGAGACGGAATGAGGAACTATGAGGAATGAAACGTTGGTCACCTTAGTAGTTCCTGCAAACGACCAGTAAAGGGAGACCGAACCAGAGAGGACAAAGGGCTTGCCCGGGGTCGGGCCTTGCCAAGCTCTTTTCGGGGCCCGTTCCAAAGAAACAACCAAGATACCGGCTGAGTGAGTGAGTGAGAGAGTGAGCGAGAGAGAGAGAGAGAGAGAGAGAGAGAGAGAGAGAGAGAGAGAGAGAGAGAGAGAGAGCTGAAATCCAAGCCAAGAGAAGACCATTTTCCGGGCTTTTTGCCATCGGTCCGGCCCAAACCCGGGGGCAGACCCCCCTTTACGCATATTATTTATATAAATTTGGGGTAATAATTTTGACGATGCAGATCAACTCATATCAATACCACGTACCAAGATTTATGAAAAAAAGCAATTTATTGTTCGCCGACTAAGGTTTAAAGCTCTCCACCAACCAAAGTTGTTGGAAGAGGGAAAATCCCAACGAGCAGATCATACATTTACTATTTAGAGTATTTTAAAATTTGTATTACTAGCTGCTTCAGTGGGCCCAACCCAGAGTGGGCCTAAATAAAAAGAATCCCCGTCCTTATCAAGCCCGCTTTTTATTCGAGAAAAATCTGATGAAGATCGTTGGGTTGGTCGGTGTACTTTTTAGGTCTGATTATGAAGCGTGACCCACTAAATCTCGACTAATTTGGTCAACCCATGTGTACGTGACGCTGGTTGTCCCCATAGTTCCTGCTGACGACTAGTGAAGAGAGATGGAACTAGAGGGGTCAACGGACTTGCCCGGGCTCGGGCCCATCCCAAAGAAAAGCCCATGATTGGGGCTCTGTGCGTGTGTGTGTGTGTGTGACAGAGAGAGAGAGAGAGAGAGAGAGAGAGAGAGAGAGAGAGAGGACTTGGGGTGGATCGGGCAGAAATCCAAGCCAAGAGAAGACCATTTTCCGGGCATATTATTTATATAATTTTTGGGTAAGAATTGTGACTAAGGTCGACTCACATAAATGCCACGTGAACAGCCATTATTTCCCTCGAGCTATGAAAAAAGGGCAATTTATTGTTCACCAGACCTCCACCAACCAAACTTATTGGAAGGGGGGAGAGTCCATTTATTATTTATATTACTTGAAATTTTGTTTTACTGCCGCATCAGTGGGCCCGACCAAGGCTGGGCCTTATAAATCAAGAAGCCCGGCCTTCATCAAGCCCGCTTTTAGAGAATTGCGTACGGTGATAAAAAGGCCCGAAAGATAAACGTAGGGCCGGGCCCTCATAACTGACTAGGCGAGAGAGAAGAGAGAGAGAGAGAGAGAGAGAGAGAGAGAGAGAGAGAGAGATGGCCCATCGGTACAAACATGCCTATTTATACCAATAAATTTCTAACAAGTTGGTATCGTAATTTACCATTTGAGTCATAAAGTAATGTTTTGAGATGAATGCTATGCTAAGCAGCTGGTTTCAAACGCATCAGCGGTCGAGATGAATCCGACCGGCGGACTGAGCGGCGGATAGCGAGGTTGAGAGGCATCAATAGAAGGAGATGCTGTACAGGAGCTTACGCTTGTGCTGCCTCTCAAAGGCCGCGACAACGCTGTCAATGGAGTCCTCCCAGCAGTCGGTAGCCTCCAGCTGCACTCAAAAATACCCGAGTCAAGAGGCCTGAGCGTTGACCGATACCAGTGGGCCCCAATCCAAATGAAGCTGACGAGACATTACCAGCTGGGTCAAACCTCGCGCTTCTACGACTCCCAACAAAAGGATTAGGGTTCATAATATCTACCCAACCTTACCGCTTCCACTGCTTGCCCACATCCTCACCTGAGGAGGGCTCTGATTGGTTCGGGTAGACCGAGTCAATCAGAACTGCCAAACAAGGACGAGGGTTCTACTGCTGGTCCAAATCTGACCCAGGCAGGGTGGCCATGTTAAGATCGGATGAACCAGGTCAACCCGTCAGGATATAGGGACGGGTGAGGGTCAAAGCTTGGGCTTTTAAGATTAGGTTGGCTCATAAGGCGGACCCCGGGGCGGGGGGAGGGGAAGAAATGGGTGAGAGAAACAGCACCTCTTGGCATAAATCCAAGGCGACCTTAGCCCCCGCAGCAGCCTCTTCGTGGTTATCTTTCACTTCCAAGTTGATTATGAGCACAGGTCTAATCAGCGAGTGCTCCCGGTTGTTGAGATCTGCAGATGATCAAGGCACGGTTTTGGGTGAGATTATATTATGAAACTGAGCGCACAGCTTCAGAGATGAGCAGGACAGAAATTCCCATGAATGCTTCTCTCATCCCTAGAAGCCCTTGCGGGAGGGTAGAGGCTCCATTAGAGCTCACCCATGATACTTAAATATTAAAATACATTTCAAATGGTTCGATCATGGGGTGAGTATCACTTGCATAAGGAAGAAATGGATACCTTACTGCTGATAGTACGCCAGAGTAAGAATAATCTAACTGCTGTGAATAAAACGCTGCAGACTAGAATCCATGGGATAGACAAAGTGAGGGAAAGGATCCAGAGGGCATCCTCCTCTTCTCTTCTACAGAGAAGGATAAGCATGGAACAAATAAACACTAGACCGTCATTTCAGTGTTCCTTGCTCTTTATCTTAACATTTTCTACATTTGGAACACATGATCTCATAGCATGAAGATGAACCGAAGCCCAAAAACAAGCTTCGTCCACCAAAATATGAATAGGGCACGAGGTGAATACATAGAATGCAACCAGTGTGCCATATAACGTCTGGAAAACAAGTAGAACGATCAATGAAACCACGAGGTTTTCAGTTCCTCTAAAATGTAGCGAACATGCTTAGTCAAATAGCAATGCGTGATCATCCTCAGAGACAACAGACTGAAGAAGAAAAAAAAACCCAGAAATCAGTCAATCTTCGATCTGAAATCACATTTAAACCTGACGCTTCAAGCATCGAGTTTATTCATTTAGTATGAAGAGAAATATACATATCGAATTCATTGTATAATGATACTTAACCATGCATGAGAGAAAATTTTGTTTCTGGGTAAAGTAAAGTCGGAACTCTGCAATCTAAGCAATATCACATCCACCATTGTGCTGATATAGAAGGTAGGCATGCGCATAATTTTTGATCGATAGTCTAGTAATACTAATTCGGGTACGAACGTTTTCATGATTACATAGTTGGAGTATACATCATGCTTCATTTCCATGGGTCAGGCATCCTTCTGTCGACCGTAATGCGCCCTATGCAGCAATCCACCTCACGACATCTACATGACAGAGGCTCCTAATGAACTTTAGAGATCTGAAAAGGGCATAAAATCCTCTCCAGAGGCTTAAAAGATTGTTGTTACGGGGGGGTTCACCAAATCCATGGAGATTGTTGTTTCTTGAACAGAAAAAAAAATTCAAGGGTCACACGATCCATGGAGAATTGAAGTCTGGGGAGGCGTCTGACCGTTGAGTACCAAATCGAAGACCTTCTCCTCAAAGGTGAGCACCACATCAAAGACGCCGTCGGCCGAGTTGTCCTGCCACCTCTGAGGGGCAAGTTTGATGCCCGAATTTCGCTTGAGCATCGGAAGGATGCCGTTGCGTTTGTATCTGGATTCCACAGAGTTCAGGAGAAACAGCAGGATTCACCACGTCTGAACCACCAGACTCATCCTCCGAAGGTCCTCTTCGCCATTTCACCGGGGCACAACATGCTCGACGGCAAGACCAATAGACGAGGAAACTGTGAAGGACGAGGACGGGAGGGAGAAAGAGCAGGAAGAGGGAAGGATACAGGTCGGGGTCTTTGCGCCGAAGCTCGTCGTACATCTGCTTGTATGGGGTGCCGAAATCGTAGACGTTGGGCTCCCGGAGAGAGGGCCCCGGAAGCTTCACGTGGCCCCCGGTGCCGTAGGAGGAGACGTCGAAGCCCTGCCTCTTCATCAGCGAGTGCGCCTCCATGCTCCTGTTCTGGTTCGACGAGCACACCATCGCGTACCGCAGCTTCATCCTCTCTCAACCTCTCCCTCTCCCTCTCCCTCTCCTCCTCCACGCGATCGCTCTCCGCCACCCGCCCCTCCCCCGGCGATCGTTCTCGGCCTCTGACGAAGTGGTGCCGACAACGGCCGCCTCCCGGACGACGGCCGTGCTGTTTGTTCTAGGGCCAGTCTCTTCTATTCTACGTCCTGCTCCGTGCTAAACGTTTTACTTAAAGTCCTATGTAAAGATTATATTTTTCCGTTGAAACCATAGTCTCCTCGTATTATTAGAAAGACCCTCCTTTTGAAATATTAGACCCCAAATCCCGAAGTTTTCACGAAGTCCCCGACTACATTGTTTCTTCTTTGCTCTCCTCGAAGAACGGCCCAAATCTCTGGGTCTACATTTAAAAATAAAAATAAAAATTTTGCATTTGAACCCGCGATCTAATCGTAGATTGCACCAAGATCCTACTGAACCGCCCGTAATCAGTAGAAATTCCTCAAGAAAGGTCAACACTGGGGAGAGATACAAGCAAGAAATTCTCAGTTCTCAACATCCGGGCCCACATTCTTTCCCATGCTACATAAAAATGGCAGTCAAGATGCCATCCAGGTTGCCATCCGAAGAAGCCCTTGGGCCTGGTCAGCTGGCTCCAGTTGGCTCCGAGGCGCCCAAAGGGGAGGGCGAAGAAGAAGAGGAAGAGGAAGAAGAAGAAGAAGAAGAAGAATTACAGTGCCCATGAGCAGGGTGGGGGTGGGGAAGCCGCATGAGCTTGTAGAGAAGGGCCCCAGTGACCGCCCCTGCGGTGGGGGCCACAAGGTACAGCCACAGGTCGTCGAACCTCCACGACACAATTGCGGGGCCCAGTGATCTTGCTGGGTTCATCGAACCTCCCGACACCGGCCTACCACATTTTAAAAGGAAAATAGATAAAAATTCTGAACTCCTGCCCATTGAAGATGCAAAGCATTGGGCAACATTGCCTGAAGATCTTCATCATTAAGATGAAATACAATTATTCTTGTGCATTTAATCAATTCACACAAACTAAGGTTGCCACTTACATATATTAATATAATATATATATAACTAAAATGTGGTACAGAGATGAAGAATTGGAGCGAAAAAAAAAATGGTATATCACTTCTGGAAGGACAGTTGAGTTTAGATTCAGACCAGATCATAATGAAAAAAACCCAATAAATTAGATCATTAGGGATGAGGTGAATGTGCCTATATTGCTCAGAGTTTAGGCCATAAAACTTGGATCTTTGATGAGAACTGGCGACGATTACACCTCTTCACTGCAGGATGTAAGCCCCGAAAGAAAATATATTAAAACTGGTTGATATGGTTCATGATCATATAGCATACCCAGTGATTAAGACTGCGAGGCCAATTGATGCGCCAATAGCAAAACTAGCCACTTGTCCGAACTGAAATGGAAACAGAAACATAGATCATCAGCTGATGAATAAATGGTGCTTCTCTCAGACATCTTTTTTTTTTCTTGTTTTTTTCATTGGTGCTGAATCCAAAATCATCCTCATTCCTCGGAGACATTCAAATCTCTCTGCGTATCTGCCCTTAAATCTGTATGAGTTATAGCGGGATTATGTCATATTCTTTTTTGTTTTTGAGGAGGGGGTGCTGCTGAAACCAGAATCATCCTGATTGATGGAGAGATTCAAATCTCTCTTAAAATCTATGGGAAGGGCTTGCATCAGATTTTTTCCCCCCTTTTTTGTGGGTGGTGAAACCATAATGGAAGGAAGATCATGAAGTGACGAACAGGGTTGAACTGATTCTTACCATTTCAGCATGGAAAGAGAGGGCAGAAGAAATCAGCATGATGAACATGGTGGCGAACAGCTCCGCCCAGAATGCGGTCATGGGTCCTCTGACCGGCCTTGTGGCGGCAAACTCGGGCGGGGTCTTGTACACGAGCTTGCCAACATATGCTGCCATGGTCGATCCGACCATCTGCGCGACCACATAATAGGGGACCTGCGTCGGCAGAGGCATATGATCGAGCATGTTTTCGGCAACGGATTGCACTCCGAAACATGAATCCCATTGAGGAGAATAGGATCTTAGCACTCTCAGAGGCATATGCTCGAACATGTTAGGAGCAAAGGAAGAGTTACCTTGGACCAGGGAAACTCGCCGATGGTGGCGAAGGCAATGGTGATGGAGGGATTGACGTGGGCTCCCGAGATGGGTCCCACGACAATGGCGAGGACCACTAGCGAGACGCATCCAGTTAGGGCGTACTCCGTCAGACCCAGCTCCCCCCTGCTCACGTACGAGCAGGATACTACTCCGCACACAGAGAACACCAGGATGAAGGTCCCGACAACCTCTGCGAGCACCTGCTCCACTGAGAGAGTGCATAAGGAAAAGATGACGCGAGAGAGAGACATAGATAGATCGAGAGGGAGAGAGAGAGAGAGAGAGAGAGAGAGAGAGAGAAGTTCCCACCATGCGGCCCATAATCAGGTGTCTGCGGTAAGAAACTGGTCCCTGACGTTGGACAGAAGGATCTTCATTTTCTTGATCGACGTGCAGGCTGCAGCTAGAGTTCCCTCTCTCCGGCGCCTTACGGAAGAGCTTCTCCAATACGCCCGCCATCGCCCTCCGATTTCTTCCCGGAAGATCTGAAAGTTCCATGGACCGCCGGCGGGCGGCGGCAATTTATCGACCGCCGCGGTTGCCCCTCTTGAGCAACCGCCGGCGGAGCAAGCAAACCCCGGCGGCGTCGAATTCGTGATGTCATCGACGAGAAAAGGAGAAAACCTTCAGGCCCCTCGCCCGGCCGTCGCTCCGTTTTCCTACCCTCCACCGGCAATCTTTCCTTGAACAAGCAGAGAGTGGTTGAGTCCACACCGTCCTCGTGCCGCCTCGACCTCGGCGGAGAGAGGAAGCCCACACCGTCCTCGTGCTGCCCACAGTGCTCTTGAAACCCGAATCCCACCGAGAATTAGAGCTCCGGCGACAGGGAATAGTTCATGGTCGAGGCCTCGCCCAAGTCGTCTGCGCGCGACGACTCTTCCCTTCTGGATGGTATATAAGTGCATAAATTAATTTCGACTTAATAACCGCCTATTTTTTCCATTTTTACAGCCCGAAATTTCTTCTGGAAAATCAACGACCCCCTGACCCTAATAGTTTCTATTTCGGACTCTGTTTTCGTTATGGGCATCCAACCTCCTTACAAACTAATCGTATTATAAATATGTGCCCCCTATGAGCATAACATGTTCTATCAGCTATTTTAAATTTTATGTGTTGCTCTTAAATTCCAGATGATAATATGAGGCGAATGACTTATTGATGCATGGGTTTAATGACCTTGCCGGTTGGCACAAGGACTCAGCGAGAGGGAGAGAGGGAGAGGGGGAGAGAGAGAGAGAGAGAGAGAGAGAGAGAGAGAGAGAGAGAGAGAGAGAGAGAGAGAGAGAGAGAGAGAGAGAGAGAGAGAGAGAGAGAGAGAGAGAGAGAGAGAGAGAGAGAGAGAGAGAGAGAGAGAGAGAGAGAGAGAGAGAGAGAGAGAGAGAGAGAGAGAGAGAAGGGGAGGGGGGAGACGGAGAATATTAGGATTTTAGATGAAGAAATGTGAAGCAAGACTTTTGCACGAGGGTTAAATAATAGTCTTATATTAACCGAGTTCTTTCATGTTAATCTCCATTAAATCTACCACATGGAGTTGGTTCCCATTTGTGTATCAAATTTTTTGATTTATGTTCACCTACTTAACAAACTTTCATAACCCAAACTCCACGTTGCTATGAAAAGACAACGAGACATAAACAACATGGCAGTTTTAGAAATAAGTTGATAAACATTTTGTTTATCCCAATAAAATTTGAAGAATAAAGTTTGTGATTGATTGAATCAATAGAGGTGAAATCAAATCCTTTTGTCATTCTCTGTCTTTTGATGTATGATTTGTTGGTGTTTTGAGGCCACAAACAAAATTAAGAGGTTGAGTTTATCTTTCTACAAACTCGCATCTACTTTATGAGATGATATAGTTGCTACAAATTTAGTCGTTCCACTCATAACCCACTCCATAATAAGATTGTATCCTAGGGTTTGACCAATCTCTATTACTACATACCATAAATACAATAGCTCTAGTCATGCTTCATATGATTTAATAAATTGAGCCAAGTCATGTTTTGTAAACACATTCTAGATTCACTACTCTAGGAGGCAAGCCATATTAGATCATTGGAAATTTCCTCTAAAGTTAGCCCTAAATTTACTGAAGTATTTGATGAAACATAAGAGCTAAAGGAACAAGCATTCTTACTATTTTTGCCACAACTTAATTTGGGTTGCAGATGTGTTAGTTCCACAATGTGGAAGCTTCTATGGATGAGGACTTCTTTAAATACTTGAGAATAATAAAAATATATTATTGGTCTTTGGGTATGTTAGAATACTAACGGAGTGAATTGGCCATTTAAAAAATTTTATTATTTTCAAGTCTTTTTACCTATTTTATTTAGACTAGATTAAGTCTGCCAAGACATGGGGCGACATATGCCAAGTTAGCTCAACACACTAAATGATGATCAAGGATGGGCATACATTTTTCTTCACCTATGTTCAAAGAACGAGGGGTTCCTACCCTTGATCTACACTATTCTCTCTTAAAGTACAAGATATGAAATTAAGCAAAATTAATGCTTTTCTTTAAAAAATAGATTTTATTAGCTTACATTTTATGTCTTATTACAAAATTCACGAGAATGCCTTAGCATAAAAGAGTAATGGTAGAATAATCATGATTGTCCACACATTTCGATAAATCACTTCCTTGATTGGACTAACTTTTAGATGCTCATGGAAGCTGAGATTCTTTTTGCATTTGCACTAGAAATGTGTTGAATTGCAATACAGACATTGAATTAATGTAGCGTTCAGTTATACCTTGAAAGCTCCAAGGATGTGTTTTCTCTAGAGGCTAAAAATATGACTGTTGGGATTCAAATCTCCAATATTTGACCAATAAAATATTGTGAGTCACTACTAGATCAATTGGTCTTTGCCTAAGTCACTTTGCATGTGTCTAAAGATTAACAGCTATCATTGTACACCTTATATGCCTCAATAGACCTTCACCAGATTTAATGAATCAAGTCAACTCAAGTGTTCTTCAAGTAGTTTCTTTTAGTGAGTCAGCTCACTTCTTTTGAGTGATATTTCATCATGAGGAATTTCTGGAGTTTATGACAAGGTAAAGAGAACTACTTAGTCATTAAGAGTGTTGAGCCTTCTTTTTATTAGGTAACTTAACTTGTTACTTTAGTTAATAAGATTGCTTGGCCTTCTTTAAATAAGAGGAGTTTGCTCACTTCTTAGGCTACTTTGAGCATTAAGCCTTCCTCATATGTTGGGACTTTTTCCTACCAAATCGACTCACTTCATATAAGAAGGTTAATAGGAAGAGAAAACTTAAAACCTTTAAGCAATGCAACCGAAACATGTATATTATGTTCTCATGATTCACAATATGAAATTTTTAGTTGATACATGATATTTTAGTAGTTTTAATATTAAATTATCACTATGATCTTACGTAAATTCTTTCCCACCATGAAAGTAAGGCTCATCTCACTAATAAACTCAACTCTAATCTTAACCTGATTCTATACCATAGTAATTAAACATTATGGCCTTATAATATCACCAAGTGACTATTAATGCTTTATTTCTTTTATAATAGCTAAGGCAAATCGAAGCAATGGTCACATGAGTCAATGTAAAAAGCTGATTAACAAAGTTAAAATATGTTAGTTCTAGTTTGGGAATTATGTGGTGATTTTATGTTTAGTTCTATAATTTTTATAAGTCTATAATTTTATCATTCTATAATTTTATTATTCTATATTGTGTATAATATGAATATATTTTTAACTTTAACGTATGTAAAAACATGTTTATCTAATATTTGTAGCCTCAAGAAATATTTTAAAATTGACATAAAAATTAATTGTGCAGTCACAATTTATAAAAAAAATTATTATAATTTTTGGAGGAATTATGAAATGATTTTCATTAAATTTTTAGGTAATATAGAAATCATCAAAATAGTTGAACCCATCAGATGGAATGACATGATGGTGGGGCTAATTTGGTTCCATTTTGATTGTGTTTCAGTTTCATTTTAACTTATTTTTGTCTAGCACTTTTCACTTTATGGCCCAAATTTAGGGTAATTAGGCCCAACTTCAAAGTTAAGACTTGAACTTATGTCTTGGGTTACATCAGTCTCTCCTTCTTTAAGAAAACTCATCCTCAAGTCTTCATATGAATATTCGTAATACTCATATATGTCACTAACATTAAATGTGAGTGAAATAGTCATATTTGGTGGGAGCTCAATGAGGTATGCATTATCACTGATATTTTGTAGAACTTGATACGGTTCATATTTCTTTGGCTTCAATTTGTTGTAGCTACTTGTTGGAAATCATTCTTTGCGAAGGTACACTATCATTTTATCTCCAACTTCAAATATCTTATTTCTTGTTTTTTTATCTATTGCTATTTTATATTTCTCATAATTTGTTGTGAGATTGTGTATCACACTTTCATGAAGTGTTTTGATATGATCCACCATATTGTTTGCAACAATACTAGTTCCAACTAATCTAATTTTAGTATTTGTAAAGATCTAATGGAATTCTTAGAGGAAAATAATATACTACTAAAAATAGAGATTGGTTAGTTGAACAATTAATCATCAAATTATAAGCAAACTCTACTTGAGCCAAAAATATAATCCTTTTGTTTTGGCTTTTCTCCTTAAATATAATGAATCAAATTGCCAAGAGTTCTGTTCACAACTTCAGTTTGGCCATTAGTTTGTGGGTGACTAGTGCTACTAAATTTCAAAAATGTGTCAAACCTTTTCCAAAGAGTTTGGCAGAAGTGAGATACAAACTTAAAATCTCTATCAGATGTAAATGACTTAGGAATTCTATGTAGACGAATAATTTTTTTGAAAAGTGATTGGCCACTTGATTTGCATCATTTGTCTTTTACATACAATAAAGTGTGTCATTTTCGAAAATCTATTAACGACAACGAAAATTGAGTCAACTCCTCTCTGTGTTCATGGTAGACCTAATATAAAGTCCATAGAAATATCAGCCCAAGGACGTTGTGGAATCGACAATGGTGTGTATAGTCTAATATTTTGACTTTGTCCTTTGTAAGTTTGACAAACTTGACATTTACGAACAAAATTTTCTATATCTTTCTTTAGTTTGGGTCAATAATATTGTTCTTCAATTAACTGTAATGTCTTATCTCGACCAAGGTGTCCTACTAAACTTAAAGAGTGTAATTCCCATAGAAGTTTATCCCTTAAAGAGCTATGAGGAATACATAAATGTGTTCCTCAAAATAAGAAACCATCATGTAAATGAAAACCTTTGATTGATATTCATGACATATAGATTATATATTATTGAGAAAAATCATCATAGTCTAAGTATAATTCTTTGAGATAGTCAAATTCTCGTAAGTTTACCAAACATATTGTTCTTCTACTAAGAGCATCTACAACTCGATTCAGTTTCCTTGACTTATGTTTAATAACGAAAGTAAAATGTTGAAGGAAAGAGATCCATTTGGTATGCATTCTATAAATAGAAGTCTGACTATTGACTGATTTAATAACCTGATGATAAGTATATAAAAAAAATTCTCGTTAAATCAAGTAGTGTTTCTATGTTTGTAAAGCACGAACTACGACATAAAATTTGAATTCATATGTTGTCCATTTCTTTCTTATCTCAAAAAGTTTTTCACTAAAAAATGCTATTGGCCGACCTTCTTACGATAGTACACCTCCAACACCAACTATGGATGCATCACATTCCACTTCAAACACTTTATCAAAATTTGGTAGGACCAAAATAGGAGTAGAACATAATTTTTCTTTCATCATTGTAAAGGTTTGACTTGCTTCATCAGTCCATTTAAAACTATCTTTTTTCATACATTCAATAACTAGAAACATTATTGAGCTAAAATTTTATATGAACCTTCTGTAAAATAATGTTAACCCATGAAAGCTTCAAACTTGATGAATTATGGTTGGTGTTAATTAATCTTTAATAGCTCTGACTTTTTCTTCATCTACTATGATCCCATCTGCACTTACAATATATCCCAAGAATAACAAACTAGTAATTATGAAGTCACATTTTTTCAAGTTAATATATAATTCGTTCTATTGTAACACTTAAAAACATTGATATGAGATGTTTAATGTGTTCTTCTTCTGTAATACTGTAAATAAAAATGTCAACAAAATAAACAATGACAAATTTACTAATAAAAGGTTTTAAAACCTGATTCATCACTCTCATAAAGGTACTAGGGGCATTGGATAAATGTCACACGGGGTCCGATCCCGAGCCGGACCCCGGGGACAACATAACCTCGTGCTGCCCGACACGTGACGGGAGCAAGCGCGGGAACGGGACCCTGGTGTGGCGACCAAGACAAGCGAGGGGAGATGACACCACGACGCCACACCAGGGGGAGAAGGCTAACAGCGTCGACCAAACGGCGGATGGGACGGCTGACGTGGACGTTTAGTCCCACACCACGTGTACAACAGAACGACGGGTGGCGGGACCCTATTTAACGGGACCCACACCCCCATGATTGGGCACCTTTGGTTAATCAGGATCTTGTTTCTCTCTCTCTCTCTCTCCCGTAGCGAGCCGGATCCCGACGGTCCAGACGAGAGCCCTACCGAACCCGTGCAGAGCCGCCCAGGGTCGTGTGACACTGGTATAGAGCCAGGTTAACCAAGGTCAGTACGCCCACCCACCCTGGCCCAGATGGAGACCGACGGGGGATGCCCGGGAGTCGGAGGCACGTAGGGGCAGAGGATCGCCCGTCTCACGGAGCAGCTCGAGTCGCTGACACGGATCGTGGAGGCGCTGCCCATCCAGTTTCAAACGGAGATCAGCGATCTCCGACGGGACACCGAAGCCCAACACCAGATCCAAGCCGCCGACACCGGAAACTTCAGCCGAAGACTGGACGAGGAGCTCACCACTATCTACACGCAGACTAGCGAGATGGCCACGTCTTTTGTGGCTCAACGAGAGGAGCACGATGGCCAATTCCAAACACTACAGGATCAGCTCGACCGGTTGCAAGCTCACATCGAGGGCTTGACAAGAACTCCGGACACGAGCTCCACCACCACCACTCGACGCGTGAAAGCCCCAAACCACAGCCGTACGTGGGGGAACGCAACGCCATGGTTATCGAAAATTTTCTATGGGACTTGCAGCGCTACGTGGAAGCCAACGCGACCTCAGAAGCCGAGCAAGTCTTCCTGGCCAGTCTCTACCTCACCGGCCACGCCAAGACCTGGTGGCGCCTCCGCACGGAGGATTCAACCAGACTGCCCATCTCAACGTGGACCGAATGGACACAGGAACTCCGCGCCCAGTTCCACCCCGCGAACTCCGGACAAACCACGTGGTTGGTCATGCGACAGCTCAAGCACGGCAGGTCCATCTGAGAGTACGTGGAGAAGTTCTCACTGCTGGTGCTCGAGGTTCCCAGGATGGACGAAGAAGACAAGCTCCATTACTTCACGAAGGGCCTCCAGCCGTGGGCCCAAAATGAGCTGTGCCAGCAAAACGTGCAGGACCTCCGCGCAGCACTGGCCGTCGCCGACGGTCTCGTGGACTGCCCGCAAAACCCTAACGAGATCCCAGGAGATAAGTCAGCGGGGGGGCGCGCCAAGGACCAAGGGCGCACGCGCGGGAACCCCGACAAACTAGAGGAGACCAGGGCGGACGCCCTCAAGCCTCAGCCCCGCAACAACTGGAGGGTCCTCGGTGGACGGGGTGCCATGTGTGCGGAGGCACCCACCGGAGCGCCGACTGCCCCGATCAGGCCGACAGAAGGATGGCCCAGGCGAGGCTCAATGCCGTCCTGACTTAGGAGCCGGCGCTCCCCCTCATCGAAGAGGTACCCCACAATCACCCCACCTCCTCCCTCAACGCCCTGCAGGCGAAGGAATCACGGCCGGGACCACGACCGCTACTGTTCGTAGACTGCGAACTCAACGGCATTCCGGTCCGGGCGCTAGTCGACTCGGGCGCCACCCACAACTTCCTCGCCACCCGTGAAGCACAGCGGCTACAACTCGCCCTCTCGCCAGCAGTCAACCGAGTGAAAACGGTCAACACCGCGACGACGGCAACAAGCGGCATCGCGAAGGGCGTCAGCACCCATGTGGGACAATGGCAGGGCCACCTCGACTTCCTCGTCCTCCCCATGGACGACTTTGGCGCCATTCTGGGGGCCGACTTCGCCCTCCAGGCCAAGGCGGGCATCTTCCTCCACTGCCACGGCCTGCTGGTCTGCGGGGGCGATCAACCTTGCTTCGTGCAAGGCTCCCCGCGGGAAATACCGCCCCCCCAGCTGGTTTCAGCCCACCAGATTCAGCGGGAACACGATCCCACCACGGCCACCTACCTCCTCACGGTACAAGAGAAAGAGGATGCGGCCCCGCAAACCCACCCACCACAAGTATCCTTCCTCCTCCACGAATTCTGGTCCCTCCTGCCCGACCAGCTTCCGGCGACACTACCACCCCGAAGGGAGATCGAGCACGCCATCGACCTGCTGCCAGGAGAGAAGCCGCCCGCCCGCGCCCCCTATCGGATGAGCCCGTCGCAGCTGGCGACGCTGAGGCAACAGCTCGACGACCTGCTCCACGTGGGCCACATCCGCCCATCCCACGCTCCCTTCGGTGCGCCGGTCCTTTTCTAGCACAAGAAGGATGGATCACTCCGGCTATGCATTGATTATAGGGCGCTCAACCGGATCACCGTGAAGAACAAGTACCCCATCCCCAACACCGACGAGCTTTTCAACCGCCTGGGGAGCACGCGCATCTTCTCCAAGCTGGATCTCCGGAGCGGGTACCACCAAGTGCGGATCAGGGCAGGTGACAAACTAAAGACGGCCTGCGTCACCCGCTACGGCTCGTATGAGTTTACGATCATGCTGTTCGGGCTGACCAATGCTCCGGCCACCTTCTGCAACCTCATGAACAATGTCTTTCGTCCTTTTTTAGATCAGTTCGTTGTCATTTATCTCGACGACATCCTGGTATACAGCCGATCCCTCGACGAGCACCTGCATCACCTGCGGACGGTCTTCAACACCTTACGTGACCACCAGCTCTACCTCAACCCCTCCAAGTGCGCCTTCGCCCTCGAGGAGGTCAGCTTCCTCGGCCACGTCGTCGGCCACGGGCACGTCAAGATGGACCGAGCCAAGGTGGCCGCGATTGAAAGGTGGGCGCCCCCTTCCGGCACCACCGACCTCCGTTCCTTCCTCGGGCTCGCGAACTACTACCGGAAGTTCATCTGCGACTTCTCGCGCATCGCGGCACCGCTAACGGACCTCCTCCGCAAGGACCGACCGTGGGACTGGAGTGCGACCTGCCAGCATGCCTTCGACCAGATGCGGGCCTGCATTTCCTCCGAACCCGTCCTCCGTCTCCCCGACTTCTCCCTTCCCTTCGAGGTACACACGGACGTGTCCGATTGCGCCATCGGAGGCGTCTTTATGCAGAGCGGTCATCCCGACGCCTACGAGGGACGGAAACTCAGTGACACCAAGTAGTGGTACTCGGTACACGAGAAGGAGCTGACCGCGATGGTGCATTGCCTGCGGACTTGGCGGCACTACCTCCTTGGCACCCATTTCATGGTCTTCATCGACAACGTGGCGACGAGCTGCTTCAACACCCAGAAGAAGCTCTCACTGAAACAGGCCCGATGGCAAGACCTCCTCGCGGAGTACGACTTCACCCTCAAGTACAAGCCGGGGCACGCCAACGTAGTGGCCGATGCGCTCAGCCGCCAGGACTTCTCCGCCCACCTCTCCGCCACATCGGTCGCCACGAGCGACATCCTCGGTGACATCAGTCGACGTACTCCGCCGATCCCACCGCGCAGCAGATTCTGCGCCAAATCAAAACCGGTGAGACCCGCCGGTTTTAGCTCGAAGACGGCACCATCTTCACCACCGGCCGCCGCCCGTATGTACCCAGCGGGGAGCAGCTCCGGCGATGACTCCTGCGCGAAGTACACGACGCTCCCCACGCCGGCCACCCGGGGCAGCAACGTACCCTGGCCCTCCTCACCAGCAGCTACTACTGGCCAAACATGGAGCGGGATGTCAAGGCATACGTCCGCACCTGTCTGACGTGCCAACAAGATAAGGTCGAACGCCGCTCCCCGCTAGGTACGCTCGACCCTCTTCCCCCCCACGCTCCGTGGGACTCCATCTCCATGGACTTTATCACCGGACTGCCCACGGTCGACGGTCACGACGCCATCCTCGCAGAGCCGCCTGGGGTCGTGTGACAATAAACCAAAGGGCATAACCAACCATTCATAAAGACTTGCCTTACTTTTAAATGTTGTCTTTTATTCATCTTCTAGTTGAATTTGGATTTGATGATATCTACTCTTTAAATCAACTTTTGAAAAAATTTTAAAACCACAAAGTATATCCAACATGTCATTTAGGTGCGGAATTGAAAATCTATACTTAACTATTATCTTGTTGATAGCTCTACTATCAATACACATCTGTCAACTTTCATCTTTCTTTGAAACCAGTAGAGTAAGCATAGAGTATGGGCTCATACTTTCTCTTATCAATCCTTTGCTCAATAATTCTTCTACTTGTTCTTGAAGAATTTGATTTTCTTTTAGAGTCATCTTATAATGTGGAAGGTTTGGCAAACTTGCTCATAGTATAAGATCAATATGATATTGTATATCTCGCATTGATAAAAGATGAGTTGATAGCTCTTGAATTACAAAAAATTCAAATAATAGATTTTCAACACTTTTTGGTATCTTATCTCCGATTATCATGTTCGAATCAAGTTTTTGAATAACAAAAAATAATACAATATTAATATCAAATTCTTTAAGAAACTCTATTTGGTTGATGAGCATTACTTTTCTTTTGCTAAAATCACTATCTTACATTGGTGTCAAAACAAATTTTTTACCATTTCTATAGAAAACATAAATATTTTCATTACCACGGTATGTAACATCAACATCAAATTGTCATGGTCTACCTAATATCATATGACAAGCATCCATTTCAAAAACATCACATTGCACTTCATCAGAATATGTTTTACCAATTGAAAATTTGATCAAACACGTCTCTGAAACTTTAGTTTTTATTTCCTTCTTAATCTAATCAATTCAATATGGATGAGGGTGTGGCCTTGTCTACTAACTTAATTTTTAAACCACAACAGAGGAGACAATGTTTTCACTACTGTCACTATTAATAATTATATCACATACTTTAGAATTCACAGTGCACCTTGTTTTGAAAATGTTATGGTGTTGTGGTTCTTTTTCTCTTTTTGGTGAATACCTCAATCTTCTCACTACAAGTGAATGGAACAGTCTATCTCTAGTGTCAAATTCAATAAAATTTTCTTCTTGCTCACCTTCAATTTCTAGTTCTTCATATTCTATTTTCTCTTCAATAGAATCTACAAAATTTACTGTGCCATGTTTAGGACAAATATTTAATTTGTGTCTATTTTTCCACATCTGTAACATTTAGGAATGACATTAAGAGTATAAGGATTTTTGTTAGAAGAGACTTGGGCAGTAGAATTTACTCCACTTGATCTAATAGAACTTTGATTTAGTCGCCTATTGTGGGGTGTAGAAGAAAAACTAATAGATCTTCCTCTTTCTAGTTGAAGAATCAAATTTTGATTTTCAAAATTTTGAATTCTGGTTTTTCCTTTTTCTAATAAGGTTTTAACATGCTCTGCAGCCATTACAATATCATTGAGTTTGAAAAATAATTGTAAAGCTACTTTATCTTCAATTTCCTATTTGAGACCACCTTTAAATCTTGAAATCATATATGACTCAAATTCTATCAAGTCAATTCGAGAAGATAAACGATAAAATTCTTCAGTATAATTAGAAATTGATATATTTCCTTGCTTGTAATTTTGATACTATTGATCTAAAATTTGTTCATAATCTAGGGAAGAAAATGAGATTTGAAAAGTTTCTTTATTTTCTCCTATGATCGTATAGGTTCTTTACTTGACCTTGTACAGGTGGTCTATAATTGATCTCATCAAGTAGAGGCTCCACCTTCAATTTATAAGCCAATAACTTTACTTGCTTTTCATCTGAAATTTTCATATACTCAAAAAATTATTCTACTTCAACTAACCAATCTAAGAACTCTTCAATCTTCAAATGGCCATTAAAATATGGTAAGTCAATCTTCATACGAAAATCTCGAAAATTATCTTCTTCAAATCTTGATTTAGAACTTGTAAAACCAAATGTAAAATGAGTATCTAATGAAGATTCGATATGAATGACTTTCTAAATATGTCTGATTTCATGATCTCTAGGAGGGCGTAAATGACTCTCTAATATATTCATTCTAGCCAAAAGTTGTTTCAAAATTTCACTAAGATTATTAAATTTCTGATCTATTTGATTTTGAAATAAAAGAAAATCTGACTTTAACATAGGAGCAACTTTAGGTGAATCATCATCACCAATATAAGCAAATTTACCCTGTGACATCTTTGAACCTTGACTGGAATGTTGACTTGCTTTGAAAGCAACTGACACAACAATGATGCGGAAGATAAACAAGATCTAGGCTTGAATCCACAAAGCTCCAATCTTGGAGAAGAAACTGACCTCTGAATCCATAGATTCAGAGTCTTCAACCCTTGAATCTAGAAGAGGGTGCCTGAATCCACAATCAAGAGGGAAAGATTATCACATGAGAGAAAATTGATTCAACTTAAAATGTAAGTACTTCAGGTTACAATTGGGGCCTTTATATAGGCCTAGAAAGAGGGTAGGGCATTCACAAAAGGAAGATCTTAACAGATCCTAGGGATATAGTCTGACTAACATTGAAATGACTTAAAGTAGACTATGACAGATTGAGATCTTTGACAAATCTTTTGAAAATACTCTAACTAACTCTAAAATGACCTGAAGTAGGCTCTGACAAGTAGATATATTGAGTAGATCTTAGGTACATACTTTGATAGTTTGAGATCTTGAACATATCTTGGGTACAGACTGAATCACATTAAAGTCCATTTTAGAAGGAAAGATACATAAAGTGCCTTCTAGAAGTGAAAGGACATAAAATAAAAAGTAAATATTACTTTTTAGACCTTCAGCCCACTAGTGACATATGTGGGTTCCCTTTTTAGTACTTTTCACTTTATAACCTAAATTTAGGGTAATTGGGCCCAACTTCAAAGTTAAGACTTGAACTTGTGTCTTGGGCTACATCAGAAAATAAATTTATTTTAGAGATCAAACAATCAAATAATAAAAACTTTATTAAAAATCAAACTTATAACCCTTATAATGCATGACTTGATGTCAACCTCTAGGTAGCGTTTCCCAATCTTACATCTAGTTCAACGGAATGGATTTAAAGTGAGAAGGATAAAGGAGAATGATAAAAAGGGACTCTATAAGAGATCTAATTGTGCATTCTTTGGAACTCTATTTTTGCATAAAAAAAAGAAGAACAATTATTTTCTCTGAATAACAACTCAAAAATAACTCGAAAAAGATTCATTTATCTCTTCTCTTCCTCTTGTTCCCCTAGATCCACAAATCGCATTTTTCATTTTAACTTCCTATTTTCTCCCATATTTTTCTGATTTTTCTTCGATTTTTTTGGCATTTTCTCCTTTTCTCGCACAGTAATAACCGATATTATTTGTTTTACTAGATGATAATTGATATTTACAAATATACCCTTATACCTTGTAGGAGAATAATCGAGATTGTTTGTTTTACTAGACAATAATCGATATTTGTCAACATGTCCTCAGTCACGTGGCTCCATGAAGACTATTAGATTCTTGCGTTATAATTTTGCTTTGAAGGGGATGACATGGCCTCTTCATCACTATCAAATCTATTTGAGCTCTCACTACTTTTTCATGTGCTTTATCAGGATTTGTGTGGGCGCCCAATCATGTGCTGGTGGATGGGGACGTGGCTACTTCTGGTGCGTTAAAGATCCCTGATTCAGGAACACATTAATCTGTAATTTTCACAAGTTATCAATGAAAGATTTAGAGACTAGACAAAATACCAAGAGAGGGGGGGTGAATTGGTATTTTACAAATATCAAATTTTCTTTCTGAATGTTAGATATGTCAACACATGTGTTAACACAGCTTTGTGTGATTATTTTTATGTGGGATGACTTTTTCTCTTCTTCTAGCGGGATCTCACTATGAGGCAAGATCTTTTTATACTAGTTGCCTCTCACTTGGCTACTTCTAGTTCTAGAAGATCTTTCTTACTAGTATTCCACTATTTCCCTCAGAAATACACATTGATTTTAGCGAGATCAGCTGCCCAATACCTCAAGTTCAACCTCCATAGAGATCTAGCCCCTTTTGGGTTAAACAAGGCTTAGAGCACCTCGTGCTTTTGCCCAAACTCACTCTCCACTCACCACCCAATTACCTTAGGGCCTGATGGAGAGCCTCCTTGAGAGATCCAAGCTCATTTTTGATCACTAATCATTGATTGAAGAAATATGAAGCAGTCTACTCATAGTTGATACTCGACGGTGACAAATCTTGATTGTGAGAGATAGCTCGTTGTAGATCAAGGTAGAATAATTGTTTTTGATCTCCTTTGCTTCCTCTACTTGTAGGGCATTGTCTTCCAATGGATTTCCATAATTTACTCGAGAGACAAAGTCGGAAGGTCAATTTAAATACCTAACATTTTTCAAAATATGTGACAATAACCTCTAACCATTGTAAATTCAATATCTTTCTATTTTCTAGTTTATTCAATTTAAAATTTGAAATCAAAGATTTTTCTCTCGTAACGAATAACTTTCCTGTTGACTTTGTTTTTAGATTTGAACGTTAAGCTTGTTGTTTTCTCCACATAAGAAGTTGACATGTCATCATCTAGATTTTTAGTTCGAGACTCATGAGAGTTCTTTTGATATTTCAAACCTTTTTCTTTTAATGATGCACGTGACTATTAAATAATAGCTACAATTAAATAATTAAATAAACATAGATACATGAATTAAAAACATAATCATCATTTACCTATTAAATATTTGTTTTTCAATAAATATTTATCCATGTGTAACGCTTCACCTCTTCATCATTTCTCTTAATCTCAAGATTAGTCATAATGTCACAAGATGAGTAATGAAATGTATAAATCATAATCTTGTGAACTATATCAATCATGTATATATTTTTTCATATATTTTGTAATATCAAAATCTATGCCCAAGGGCATCAATAATCAATAATCACTAATAATAACATACAAATATAATACTTGATCACTATGGGTATGTCTAATAGATAATCTTAGAATCCTCTAAATTATTATAATAGTGAAAGACAAATGTTTTGCAAGTTAAATTTATTTTTTTGTTATTTATTGTTAGCTACTACACAAGCTTAAAGGGTTGTCTTTAAGCACAACTTAAAGACAAGAAAATATTTTGAATACTTCCTAATAAGTCTTCATTATTATGAGTTAATAATTTAGTGTTATGATAATTTTAACCTTAAATCATGATAAATAGACTTATATTTGTGCTAAATCATGAAAAGTGGTTTATAGTTAGATAATATGATTTTTTTGTTAATTACATGATTTTAAAAATCTTTTTTTTGAGATAAATGGAAAAAGAGTAAAATAAAAAAACCACCAGCCAATTGGGCCCGCAAGCGAGTCAGAGACCTAGTGGGGCAAAGCTATGGAGCACCTGAGGACTACGAGCTTGAGGCTCAAATGACTAAAGGTGGTCTACAAGCACAAGGCTCAAGCAGTTGTAGTGTGCATCACTCCCTTTCCATGTCACCGGTTGCCAATTGGGCGTGGGGCAAGAGGTGCTCATACACATGTAAGAGAGGAACATGCCCATTAGAAGAAGCAAATCTTTTAATTGCCTAAAAACTAGTTAGAAAACCAATGTGAGACTAAACCCGTCACTCACAACTTTCCCCGGTAAGATTGTAAATGCCCAAAATATTTTTTCATTATCATGATGAAAATGTCTTTGTGATGTCACATTATAAGGGTATTATTGTACTCATTTTATTTCTCTCTCTTGTAGAAGGACAATTGGTGAAGAAATTACAATTTTCAGTGAACGATTAAGCTGTCAAAATCACTAAATTTTAACAAAAACTTAGTCAATGTGATTCGCTGAGCATTATGGCCAAAATTGGTGAACAATTTTGGACAAGACATCACAAACTCAATGAGGAAATCATCTCCGATTGATTGACAAACAAGCTATCATCGAAAAGAGAACAATCCACTAGAAGATGAGTCACCACCTCATGAAAGTGTATCAGATGTGATAAATGGCTTCCTCTTATTGTATTGACTTGAGGACGAAGCCCTCGAGATGCACCCCACCTTCATCTAGCTTATCTTTGTCGAGTGACAATTGTCGAAAGGTCACAAATTACCATTTTTCCGCTCCATCAGGTGACAACCATCGTAAACAATTTGGCGACACAGTCCACTGATTTCTAGATTTCATAAAAAGAACTAGAGATTGCCCACATTGTCCTTATCCAAGGGGAGCCTTTGAGACAATGGATATTGTATGTAGAATTTTGACGATCATTATCACGAAGCTAGAACTCTATTTTCCTACTTTAAACTTCATTTTCATTTAAATTAGTAATATTTGACATGATTTCAAGTTTTAATATCCTTCTTCACTTTGTTACGATTCTCTGAGCTTTTTCAAAACTTAATTTGACCTATTAATTCAATAATAATCATTTACAAAAGAATCATAGGGTGGAACTCTATTTTCATTTGATTCATGTTCTTCGGGTGCTGATGTCACCCTAACATCATAGCCTTATTTCTTTTTATGTAAATTATTAAATATATTATATTAGTCTTTTAGTTTAAAAAAATCATAAAAAATCATATTATTTTAGCAAATCTTGAAATTTTACCTAATATTATATTAGATCCATGTGATCAACTTAGAAATTTCCCTCTATTTTTTGAATCTTTTATCTATTTATAATTGATTTATTTATTTTGAGATACATTTAAAATTCTAAAAAATAATCTTTTCTAGTTTTATAAATTTTAAGTTTGCATGATTTATTAGACAACGATTAAGTCACATCACTCCCCTTGAAAATACTCCTTCAATCAATACACAATTAGTTGATGAATCTATTGATGGCCTTGGGCATGAATTTTGATATTATAAATATATGAGAAAATATATAATTTATGATTGATTTTATTCATAAGGTTATGATAAATGATTTATTGATTTCATGTAAATAAATTTATTATTTATCTTGTGACATTATGACTAATCTTGGGGTTAAGTGAAATGATGAATAGCAAATGCACCACATATTAATAAATATTTTTTAAAAAAATAAATATTTAATAGGTAAATGATGGTCATATTCTAAATTTATTTATCTATGCTTATTTAACCATTTAAGTGTAGTTATTATCTATTAGTCATGTACATTATTAAAAGAAAAGGAAAAAGGTTCGAAATATAAATTGAGCTCTTGTAAGTCTCGAACCAAAGATCTAAACGATGACACGTGATAAGTCTTCATTATCATAAGTTAATAATTTAGTAAGATGATGTTTTAGTCTTAACTCATGATAAATAGACTTATTTTTGTGTTAAATCGTGAAAAGTGATTTCTAGTTGATTAATATGAATTTTTGCTTAATTACATGATTTTATAATTTTATTTTGTTGACAGAAATGAAAAAAAATATTTAAGGAAAAAGTAAAAAATCTGCCGGCCACCCAGGCTTGCTAGTGGGTCGGAGGCCCACTCAGGCGGAGCCGTTGAGCGGCTAAGGACCACGAGCTCAAGGCTCGAGCAGCTAAGGACTAGATCACGAGCTTGAGGCTCAAGCAATTAGTGACGCGGACCATGAACTAGGCGCTCAAGCGGCTGACGTGCACGTCACTCCCCTTCCACGTCACCGGTGGCCAGCCGGGCGTGGGACAAGGAGTATTCATACACACGCGGGTGATTTGTACCTATTGATGGCTAAAGAAGTGCCCGTATTATATGCGCGTAAAACTCACCCAGAAAACCGATGTGGGACTAGACCGCATGCCTTTTTTCCCGCATATTTTCTAAATGCCAAAAATGCCCCTCAATGACCAATATAAAATAATCCTTATGACATCATACATTGAGGGCATTTTAGTACTTATCTCATCTCTCCCTCTTTCTCTCTCTCACAGGTAGACAACCGGCGGAGAAATCGCAAATTCCGAAGAGCAATTAAATTGTAAAAATCACTAAAAATTTAGCAAAAACTTAGTCAACGCGATTCGCGGAGCATCGTGGCCGAAATTAGTGTAGGATTCTGGACAAAACATCGCGAACTCAACGAAGAAATCATCTCCGCTTGATCAACGAACAGTCGTCGCCGAGAAGAGGACGATCTGTCGGGAGACGAGTCGCCACCTCTTAAGAGCGTACCAGATGCGATAAAAGGCCTCCTCTCGCTGCGCTAACTTAAGGACAAAGCCCCTGAGATGTGCCCCACCTCCATCTAGCACACCTCCATCGAGTGACAGTCGTTGAAGGGCTACAAGTCGCAATTTTTCCGTTCCGCTGGGTGACAGCTGCTGAAAACGATTTGACAATCCATTCCACTAGTTTCTGGGCTTTGAAAGAAGTTCTAGAGATCACCCACATCGTCTTTGTCCAAGGAGAGCCTTCAAGGCCGTGGACATTGCATGATTTATTTTCTGAACATGTAGAATTCCAATGATCACCGCCGCGAAGTCGGAACTCTATTTTTCCTATTTTAAACTTTATTTTCATTTAAATTAGTAATCTTTTGTACGATTTCAACATCCAATATATTTCTTACTTGAGTTATGATTCTTCGGGCTTTTATAGAACTAAATTTGATTTATTAATTTGACAGTAATCACTTACGAAAGAATCGTAGGTCAGAACTCTGTTTCCGCCCAATTTGTGTTCTTCCGGCGCTAATGTCACCTAACGTCATTGTCTTATTTCCTTTTCACATTTATTAAATAGATTATATTTATCATTCAGTTAAAAAATTATAAAAAATTGTATTTCTTTAGGAAAATTTTGAAATATTACATGATATTATATTACATCCCTATGATCGACTTAGAAATTTCCCACTATTTTTGGAATCTTTTATCAATTTATAATTTATTTATTTAGTCTGATAAACATTTAAAATTCTAAGAATTGGTCTTTTCTAGTTTTATAAATTTTAAATTTGCATGAATTATTATACAACGATTAAGTCACGTCAACACGTTAATTGCTTATGTGGAGAAAACAAATATTTTAACATCGAATATGAAGACAAACTTAACAGAAAAGTTCTTTGTCTATGAGAGAGAATCTCCTATTTGAATTTAAAATTGAACGGAATAGAGAATAGCAAGATTTTAAATTCACAATGGTCAGAGGTCGTTGTCGTACATTTTGTCTCTTAAGAAAAACATAGAAATCTATTGGAGAATAATGCCCTACCAGTAACAAAAGTAAAGGAGATCAATAATAATGATTTCACTTTGATTTACAATGAGTTATCTCTCTCACGATTAAGAATCATCACCAATGAGCTTCAACTGCTAACATTCTACATCATCATTATTCATCAACAATCAATGAACAAGATAAAACTTGAAGCTTTTAAGGAGACTCTTCATTAGGCCGTAAGGTAACTGGATTGTAGGTGGAGAGTGATTTTGGGCAAAGGCACGAGGTGTTCTAAACTTTGTTTGGCATGAAAGGGGTTAAATCTCTATGGAGGTCGAACATGAGGTATTGGGACTACTGATCTCGTTAAAATCAATGTGTATTTTTTAAGAAAATAGTAAAATACCAATAGGAAAGATCTTCTGAGACTAGAAGTAACTAGGTGAGAGACAAATCAATATAAAAAGGTCTTGCCTCATAATGAGATCTTGCTAGAAGAGAGAAAGTCATTCTACACATAAATAATCATGTAGAGATATGTTAACACTTGTGTTGACATATCTAACATCTAAGAAGAAAATCTGAAAATTTTAAAATATCAATTCACCCTTCTCTTAGTATTTTCTCTAGCCTTCAGATCTTTTAATTGGTATCAGAACTAGGTTTGATTCACATGTATTTACACATCTCAAGGAGTGTTTCTTATAGTTAGTGAAAGCATCAAATTTTCAAACCCTAAACTATCTATATTTGATAAAACTAATTATTTTTTCTGAAAAATCAGAGTTAGAATCTATGCTATAGGTCAAGGATTGAAAATTTAGAAAATGATCAAGGGCAAGAAAAATCTGATGATAAGTCTATAAAGGAATAGAACTTCATATGAAATTTAAGGGTCATGAATATTTTGTTGAGTACTATTCATATTTCTAAGTTTAATTGTGTGTAAAGTTGTGAGACAGCCAAAGAAATATGAGACAAGCTTGAAATGACATACAAGAGGTCTTCACAAGTAAAAGAAACTAAAATTAACATTTTGATGAGCATGTATGAGTTATTTTAAATGAAAAAAGGTGAATCTATTCATAATTATGTTAAAAGATTTGATGAAATCATCAATTGAATGAAAAATCTTGGAAAGACATTATAATGCTAAATTAAGTAGAAAATTACTTAGATCTTTGACTAATGATTGGATGGCCAAAAAAACATACATAATAGAATCTAAAGATTTAAATGCTACTCTTTATAATATTCTTAACTTTCTTTTGACGCATTAAGCTGATGTAGTTAGAAGTAAATCTCTTTTCGAAAAACATGAGAATAATTTTTTTCTTAAATGCACTGAACTTTTAGATGATGAAAAAAAAATTATCTTATTGACTAAAAGATTAAATATATTTTGAAAAAGAAAGAAAAATTTCAATCACACAAAAGATGTGAATATGTCACATGAAAATGCTAACATATGTTTTGAGTGTAAAAAATCAGGTCACTTCAAGGTCGAATGCCTCATGTTGAAAATAAGAAAGAAAAAGAATGCAATGATGACAATGTGAAGTAATAGTGGGTCAAGTACTGATGAAAAGAAAGAGAGCGAAGACAATATATGTTTAATGACAAAGACATCCAAAGTATATGATTCTTATTCTTTCTTTTTACAAAAAGATTTTGATGAACTCATGTATGTTTTTAATAGTTTGAAAAGAAAATTTAAAATATAACAAATTGAGAATCACACATTTAGAAAGTCAATTAGAATGTATGAGGATAAAGAAAAGTATCACGCAAAAATTATTAATAGATTATCCATAAAAAATTAACAACTTCTCTATAAACTTAATATATTTGATGAAAACTACGATGACACCTATTATGACACATCTTCTAGTTGTTGATCAACACATGACATAGATCATACACCCAGCAAAAACACACAATTAATGGAAACACTTAGGAGCCAAAGATCCTTATCTATTTTACGTGTTTCAACACTTGATTGTGTTATGAATGATAAAATGATTTCTGATTTAAACAAATGCTTAAAAATTAGAACAACATACTACACCCAAAGATTAAAAAGTCAAAGAAAATCTTATTAAATTAGAAAATAAATTTACTAATTTAAAATTTTTTTATAATAAATTATGTGAAAGTTAGGGAACACTGAATATGTTGCTTGGAAGTCAAAAAAAGTCATTAAGGAAGGAAGAATTGAGATTTAATCTTTATTATATTAATCTTTGTATTAAATCTAAAAACATGTCTAAAACACATTATATTTGGGTACCCAAGTGTAGTATAGTTAAACCCAAAATAATTTGGGTTCCCAAACCAAAGACTTAATCATGTTTTCAAAGAGCTCTCTAGTGGAGCACTTCACAGCAATATTTGGATAGTGGTGTTCATGACATATGACCGGATATAAAAAATGACTCTCCACATTCAATCTAATGGATGGAGGAGAAGTAACATTTGAGGATGATAAAAGAGAAGTATACAAGGGTATGAAAATATTTTTTAAAATAATTAATATTTTATTTAAAATATTTTATTTTGTTGATGGTTTAAAGTATAACTTGATTAATATTAGTCAATTATGTAACAATGATATGGAAGTTAGGTTTAGAAAGAATAGATATTTAGTTATAAATGATAAAAATAATAAAGTTTTACTTACTGGTGACAGAGTCAAAGATGTTTATGTTATGAATTTTGAAATTTTAATTAATAATATTTATCTTATTGTTAAAAAAGATGAAGAACAGATGGATCTTTGACATAAAAAACTTGGTCACATAAATATTAGAACCGTTCATAAATTATCAAAATTAGGACTGGTTAGAAGACTTCTGAAACTATCAAACATAAAAAACTTTACATGTGAGAGTTGTATCAAAGGAAAACAAATAAAAGAACCCTTAAAAAATGAAAGAACATATATCATCATCATGACCCTTAGACTTGATTCATTTAGATTTTTTTGGTCCAAGTAAAACCGTTAACTTAACTGGAAATATTATGACTTAGTTATTGTTGATGATTATACATGATTTACTTGAATATTTTTCTTAGTTCTGAAAAATGAAACATATAATTATTTTACCAATTTTTAAAGAAAATACAAAATGATCTAGGCATGAATATTAAGAAAATTCAAAGTGATCATAAAGGTGAATTTCATACTGCTTTATTTTCTAATTTCTATGATAAATTAGGAATATCTTATAATTTCTTAACACCTAAAACACCTCAACAAAATGGTGTCATTGAATAGAAAAATAAGACATTACTTGATTTATCTAGAACTATGTTGGTTGATAATGATCTACCAAAATATTTTTGAGTTGAAGTTATTAATATTGCATGCTATATTATTAATAGAGCATTAATCATATCAAAATTAAAAGAACTTTTTATGAACTGCTGAGGAATAAAAAGCCTAACTTGAGTTATTTTAAACCATTTGGTTGCAAATGTTTTATTCTGAACGATGGTAAAGATGAACAATTTGATCAACAAAGTGATGAATGAATTTTTCTATAATATTCTAAAAATTTTAAAGCATATAAAATATATAATAAAAATACATTAGTTGTTGAAAAATCTATCCATATAAAATTCATATAACAACTAAAAGTTTAGAAAAACAAGCCTTTAGAAACTAATTGTGTTGACACATGTTCTGATAATAGTAAACAAAAGAAGAATGACCTCATTTAGAGCCAAATTGCGAACATGAAAATTTACTTAGAGATTGAAAATATGCTAAGAGCCATCTAAAAAAAAATTTAAGAAATTTGAATGAAAGTGTGAGAACTAGATCCACATTAAGAGAATAAATTCACATGGAATTTATTTCTTAAATTGAACCAAAAAATATTGATGATGCTTTGATATATTTGAATGGATTATTATTATATAGGAAAAGCTTGAATAATTTCATAGAAATAATGTCTAGTATTTGGTTCCTTGACTTGAACATTAAAATGTAATAAGAACAAAATTGGGTGTTTAAAAATAAATTAAATAAATAAGGAGAGGTAATTATAAATAAAACAAGATTAGTTAATAAAGGCTATATTCAAGAAGAAAGAATAGATTATGAAGAAACTTATACCCATGTTGCTAGACTTGATGCTATTACAATTTTATTTTCTTTTGCATTTACTAATAATTTTAAATTATATTTGATGAATGTCAAAAGTAATTTCTTGAATGACTTTATTAAAGAAGAAGTTTATGTTGAACAGCCCCTTGATTTTAAAAATTTTAAATTTCTTGATCATGTTTTTAAATTAAAGAAAACTTTATATGGTCTAAAATAAGCTCAATGAGCTTGGTATGAAAAATTGAGTTCATTTATCTTAAAAAATAATTTTCATAGAGGAAACGTAGATACAACTCTATTCATTAAAAAGGTTGATATACATGTGATAATTGTTCAAATATATATTGATGATATTATCTTTGGTGCAAGTAATTAATCTCTATGCAATGAATTTTTATCTTTGATGCAAACTAAATTTGAAATAAGCATGATAAGTGAGTTAAATTTCTTTCTTGACTTGCAAATCAAATAATTAGAAAATAGAATTTTCATATCTCAAGAAAAGTACATGAAATAATTACTTAGAAAATTCAATATGAATGACCTGAAATCTAAAAGAACTCTTATAGGAACAAACGTTAAATTAGACACATGAAAAAGGTAAAGAAATTGATACATCAAAATAGTTAACTAGTATCTTCACAAAATGCCTTTCTAAAGATAAATTTAATTCAATTATTTGTGAACTTGGAATTTGCAAATTGGCTGATATTTCTGTCTAAGTTCTATTATTGTTAATGATATTATTGTGATTTATTAACATCATATTTTAGTCTCATTTTATGTTAGATATGAACTCCTATGTATAGATGCTTGTGTTGACCTACTCTTCGTCATGTGAATTTTAAGTGTTCTCGAGAGATTTTTTTATTAAGGATACAAATAACAAATACTATGTTGATACATACCTTAAAAGATATTATATTATATCTATGTCCCTCTTCTTCGATTAAAAGGTCACATTTCACTTTACCTTCTTGATTCATTTTACCATTTGGAGACTTTTATTTTACTAAGCTCGCAAGATTCCAAGCTCACATTCATGTGAGCTTCATGTGCATTGCATCACATTCACATCTCATTCTAGTTAAATATCCTTTCAAAACCCTAGATTTATCATGGTTGATACTCAATGTTCTACCCTTCTTGTCCCCCATTTAAGAGCTTATTGTCATCCAAGAATCTCCAAGAAAGATAAAGAGAAAAGTGTTATTATTGATTCATCTCTTGAAAAGACTCTCACACTGTCTCCAACGGTCGAAAAATTGATTATTCCTTCTCCAACCCCTCCATCTGGTTGTCTTGCAAAAATTGTTTCACCTATTCCTTCATCTCTAATGATGAAAAAAGAACAAGTTATTATAGTAATGCATAAATTATCTATGGATGTTAGTGCCTCGATTCCAACCCTTTTTAAATCCAATGATATAGAACCTCATGTTTTGCCCACTACCGATGATCTAAAATCAAAAAACGTCATCTTTGATCCACCTACTTTGAGTCCAGGACCTTCTAAACCATCCTAGCCCACGAAAAAGATTAAATCTATATGTTGAAAGCATTCTATTGTACATAAATCCAAACATGCTAAAGATATCAACTTGGAAGAATTCCAAGTCAAGAAATAGAATTCTAAAAAACCAAGAAAAGCTATTGCACCTGAACATACTTTCAATGCACCTCCTCAGTATCATTCTTTATTATTTCCTACTACAACTCATAAAAAAATTTTAAAAAAACTTCAAAAACAATAAAGTCCTATGTTACAAATTTTTTGATCTAAATTTATTTGAAATATAGCAAATTCATATGAATAAGTATTTTGATATCCTTGAGATTTCTCATCTAGTTTTAGAATTAGTTGACAATTATCTAAGTCTTATTTGAATCTCTTATAACAATACTTTTGTCACTCTTATTAGATTGACAACTTATGTCAAATGAGCATTTATTGATTTAACTCTTAAAATTTTGAATGTAATCCTTGATATTCTGATTGGACCTCTATTCACCATCAACAAATAAATAATTTCTGATTTTATGACCCAATTGACTAGAATAGAGAATATATTTGTCAACACAACAAAAGTATTACATCTACCATTGTTTCATAGAGTCATTCATTTTTTTATTGGTCATTTTTTATGGTATAGAAGTGGTACATAGATAGGTTGATTGAAAAATCTGTCTATTTTATATTATATTATTCTTGGAATTCTATTTGATTTCGAAGATCTGTTCTTAAAACATATGAAAATAGTCTTAAAATATGACCTCATTCTTCCACTTAGTTGTGTCATCACATGTGTCTTCAAGTATTATAATGTAGATCTCTCTAGAGAAGAGTCCATTAGTAGCATTCCTCATAATATCATTGACAAATTTACTTTTCATTGAATGATTTATTTATATAGTGATAGTCAATAGCTTCATCGTCTAACTTCCTCTTGTATATCATCTTGTGCTCTCACATTTTTTGATATTATTCTCATTGTTGAGAAATTCAATAAAATTGTGAAACAAGTGGATCAACGTCTTGATATGATGGAAGAAGGACTTCGAGACCTTGAAGATAATATTTCAGAGATTAATTTGTATTTTTCATGATTTTTTTGATTGAGCAAAGACTATGCTTTTTGTATTTCTCCTAACTATTTGTGATTTGATTTTTTGAAGTTAAAAAAAGGAGAGAAAGATTGAGGAAAGATTGAGAAAAGATTAAGTGCACAAACTCATGGAGAGCACTTGCTAAGGGGAGCAAAGATGTATTCCACATAATTATGTTTTTTATTACTTGAACCTCTGAGATGAACTATGTGAACACATGTGAATGCTAAAATTTGAATGTTTTGTCTATGTATTAGTTTTACATATATGTTGACACGATGATTGATTGTTATTATTGTCAAAGCTTCATTTATTATGTATGTGAAACTATTGTTATATTATTTGTGTACATAATTATGTTGATATATATATTTTCTCAAGATGGTTTTGTAAGTATTAAAAAAGGGGAGATTGTTGATGCCCTTAGACAAGGATTTTGATACTACAAATATATAAAAAATATATATAATTTATGATTAATTTTATTCAAAAAATTATGATAAATAATTAATTCATTTGATACAAATAAATCTATTATTTATCTTGTGACATTATAACTAAACTTGAGGTTAAATGAAATGATGAATAGGTGAAACACTACATATGAATAAATATTTGTTAAAAAATAAATATTTAATAAGTAAATAATAGTTATGTTTCAAATTTATTTATCTATAATTATTTAACTATTTAAGTGCAACTATTATTTATTAGTCACGTGCATTGTTAAAAGAAAAAGAAAAAGGTTCAAAATATCAAATGAGCTCTTGTAAGTCTTGAACTAGAAACCTAGAAGATGACACATCAATTACTTACATAAAGAAAACAACTAGCTTCACATTTGAATCTGAAGACAAACTCAACAAAAAAATTGTTCATCTATAAGAGAAAAATCTTCAATTCAAATTTCAAATTAAATGGACTTGAGAATAACATGATATTGAATTCGTAATGATTAGAGGTTGTTGTCACATGTTCTGAAAAATGGTAAGTATTTGAATTAACCTTCTTATTTTGTCTCTCGAATGAAATGTGAAAATCTATTGGAAGATGACACCCTACAAGTAAAGGAAGTAGGGGAGATCATTAATAATGATTCCACTTTGATCTAGAATGAGTTATCTCTCTTAAGATCAAGAATCATCACTATTGAGCTTCAATCACGAGCAGGCTATATCATCTTCATTCATGAACAATTGGTGAACAAGATAAAGCTTGAATCTTTCAATGAGGGTTTCCATCATGCCCTAAGGTAGCTAAGTAATGAGTGAAGAGTGATTTTGGGTAAAGGCACAAGGTGCTATTAGCCTTGTATGGCTCAAAAGGGGTTACATCTTTGTAGAGGTTGAACCTAAGATATTGGGGCTACTGATCCTATTAAAATCAGTGTATTTTTTAAGAAAATAGTGGAATATTGATAGGAAGGATCCTTCGAGATTAAAAGTGGTCAAGTGAGGGGTGAACCGGTATGCTTTTCCCTCATAGTGAGATCTTGTCGAAAGAGAGAGAAAATCATTATGTGTATAGATAATCAAGTAGAACTATGTTAACATATGTGTTGACACATCTAAAATCTGAGAAGAAAATCTGAGATTTTTAAAATACTAATTCGCCCATCTTCTTAGTATTTTATCTAGCCTTTAGATCTTTTGGAATCCTCTCTCTCCTCTTTTTGAATGCCTACACAAAGATCACTAGAACAGAATAAGAATATATAAAAGAATAAATATAATTATTAAGGATTAATTTTTTCTATTGAAGATCAATAGTATTTATAAATAATTAAGTGCAAACTATTCATAGATTTTTTCAGACTTCTAGTAACTAGATTCACATAAAATATGATTAAATTCAAATCTTACTTATATCTAATACAATATGTTCTCAAGTTATTTTGAATATCTTCTAAAAAAACTAACACATTAATTCTTTAGGACTTATTAGCAATCAGATAATTTTATTGTGATGTTGACATGACATATCTTACGGAGGTATTGATTTATCATATAAATAAAATCTAAATTAAATCAAACAAGATATGAGATGCAAATATATATCTTGAATTTCAATTTCAATGTTTTAAGTCATAACTTTTGTGTCAAGATTGACTTATACAATTTTCAACATATATTCGATATAAATTTAGAAAATATTTTTTTTGATGAATTAAACATTCATTGATAGTTTGACTAAATAAATATTTAAATTATCAAAAAGTTTTAAAGTAAAATTATAGGCCTGTAGATATATGATTGAGCTATTATACTTATATTTTATTTTACCTAAACTCGTCGATTTTCTTGATGAAATCATTACTCCCTAATGTCATAATTTTTATTAATATAATACTTTCACATAACAACATGTAATATGATGTATTTCTCATGAGTTTATGATTCATACACTTAGATTCATATCACGAGATATTCATTCATTAATTAGCTTATATCATGGCATTTATACATCTTATGTAAGATATACATGTTACATCATAGTTCATATTTGACATATATTTATGATACACGTAATATTTAACAACACATGAATATTGTTGAGGCATAATTTGTTGTGTGTGATTATTCTTAATTGACCTTGATTGATTTTGTCATCATTAAAACATGATGCCTTCATGGCTATAATAAGTTTGTCATTTGATTTTACTCCTTTTAGTGGTTGTTCCTATGATTTTGATTTTTCCGGTAAAAAAAACTTCACTATTGCATGAAATCATTTTGTTTCAAAGCATTAATCAACATATATATGGATTTGACTTGAATCATCTTCAGGTTTCATTGCTAGCATATCAGTCCTATCAATAGTCAAGTTTCTCTCTCCTCCTTTTTTATTTAAGCTTTACTTTTCATCATTTAGTTTGCTTTTATTTTTTAATTTTTCAATTTTTTTTTGTTAATTGCAAGCCTTGAGTCATTTATCAATATTGCACTTGGGCGCATATCAAAGCTAGAAGCTTTAGAGTTTAAAAACTTTGTGAAATATTTAAAGTGTGGAGAATATTTTATTTTTTATTAGTTAAAGAAAAAAATTAAACAAAAGTTGATAGTAACATTAGCCATCATCCTTGTGGGTGGCCTGAATTCACCAAAACTTTAATTATTATTTTGAATTTAGTTTATAAATATTTGATATTTGATCATTTTGACAACAACAACCAATTGTGATTTCATTGACCAAATACTTCATGTTAGCTTGCTACACTATAAATATATAAACATTATTTGGCATTAAATTATTAAACTATTGAAACTTGTTTGACATACTTAATTTAGGACTTTAAATAGGAGAACATGTTATAAATTAAGGTACTAGTTTACTTGCCTTTATAAATTCACAACTTAATCAAATTCCTTTATGGACTAAATCTCAATAAGGCTTGCAACTCTACAACTTTGAAGCCTATCAACACTAGCTTCTTCAATCACAAATTCTAGCCAGGTAACTAAATATGTCTCAAGTATGTCTTTTACATTTACAGCTTTAGGTAGATAAACATTGAAGATTCAATGCTAGCTTGCTATTTGCATATCCATAGCTTAAGAAATGGCCAACTGCTAAAAAATATGTAATATTAGTGAAAAGAAAAATTAAATTGAACTTTAAAACTTTTGGTCCTTGAATGTAATTAGAATGATAAGCTTGCTTAGAATTAAAGGTTATTTTCATAAATTCAGTACCTAGATCAACCATTGATAAGGGTTCAGCTTTGAAGCATTAACTTATCAAGTTTCAAACTTCTTTTGTGACATTTATTCACAAACCTTTTGCCTTTTTTCCCTCCTATTTATAATTTTAATTTTTCTTATTTATAAATAATTCACTCTAAATAACTTATTCTTCAAACATTAGTAGAGCCATAATTTCATTTTATTAGTAACCTAAAAACATAAAGTCGATAGCTTTCATTTAAGTATTGCAGTGTAGTCATTCCATTGTGAATTTTAGATTATGGTGAGATTTCTCTATTGACACAATATCTCGCTTGTTGACAAAAACATGTAATAATAAAAAAGACATTCTGCATTGAACAATAACATAGTACATAGGTGATGATTTTTTAGAATGTCTTATTTAAATTGAAAAATTACATATGAAAATAATGAAGCATGACAAGGTCAATATTTCAATACATGAGAATTAAGTTGCAAAACTTAGAACTTCAAATGTAAGATCAATGGGTAAATAATTTAATATATCAAATATAATGTCTCAACATTAATGCAAATATTCATGACACATTAAAAAGTATTGAAATAAGTTACTATATATGCAGTTTTATAAATCTTAAAATGTCAATGTATGTCATGTCAAATTGCGAAATAGCATTGCATTTCACCCTTAATATCTAGGAACATGAAAATTACATTACAAAACAAGTATCAAACTACAATGTAGTATGTAAATAACTTTATATAGACAACTTAATATGTTAATACATGAGAATTAAATTTTAAAGGATCATAGCATATGAAGTATAATATTTCTATACATGGAATTATACTCTAGCAAAAGGTAGCATGTAAAGGTGAATATCTTAGTAAATATAGCATTCATGATGATATAAAACATCATGAAATTATATACATGTAATTTTAATAATAGAACATGAATGAGTATTGATGGAGAGATGACACAATGAGATTTTTAAAATAAGAGAAAAATTGAAACTTAAAAAAATATAGAAACAAAAATGACAAGCAAACAAGTCAGCACAAATCAATCAAAAAGCGATCTCAACATCTTGAAAATGATAAAAATATACTGCAAAACCTAAATCTAAATCAAATAAATCATTGATGATGTTTTCTTGAGATGATGTAGAATTTAAATATTTCTAAAATTTCAAGAAAAAGTTGATCTTTAGTAACTTGATGTCATTGTCATCTTCATGTCAAATTATTAACTATGGATTGAAGTCTCTTTAAGCTTTAAATATATCAAAGAAGATATTTTAATGTTTTAAATTTTTTTCTTGAGTCCATGACTTCGTGTAGATTGACTTGCTATCACAATCCACACTATTTCTTACATGACTTTAAAATATGAAAACTTAATATAGAACTAATGGTTATTAAGAAGAAAAAGAAATCATTCTCTATTAATATAATTCCTAGAATATATAAATTTTATAGAAAAATCTGATATGAAAATATTTATACATTTTCAAAAAAATTTAAATATTATTTTCTCTAAAATATGATTAATTCAAATAGTTGAGAGACCAATACGATGTATATTTTAAATAGATTGAATATTTTTAGGTGAAATCAATGTGATTCTTTTATCAATTAACATTCATATCCAAATCATATCAGTTCATATTAATATATTAAAGATTCAATATCAAAAAAGTAGAACTAATGAGACATCAAGTTATTAACATGTCTCATTAAAACTATGATAAGACAATCAAAACTGATACAAGTCATCTCAAGAAAGATGCAATGCCCAATGAGACATCTTAATCTATAATCTTAATATATTAAATCACCATTTCAGTAATTTAGATAATAAACATAATTTTCAATATATATTCAGTATGTTCCAGAAAATCATCTTTAACATCAATGTATAATCTGAATGCACTCTATTAATTCAAAGTTGAAATATTTTGAAATTATCATATAAAATCATTGTTCATAAATATATCAATAAAATTTTATACACATATTTTACTTCATGGAATCTTATTAATTTGAGTCTTAATCATTTATTTTCTTTTTGAGCTAATATATATATATATGTATATTTTAAATTTTCAGAAAAATATAAAACATAATAATTCTTCATTATGTACTCACCTGATTTAGTCAATTTATTACTATGGGTTATCAATACACTTGGAAAATTGTCCTGTGAACTTTAATTGATATTATTTTGGATTATAATTAGTTAGTTTCATATTCAATCTCTTAACATACATATTTTGACTTAGTCATAATTCGACTTTTTAATTGATCTTAAACTTATTTTTCATCATCAAAATATCATGTCTTTAATATTCCAACAATAACTTCATATACTTTACATCTTTATTGGGCTTACTTCTCATGGGTGTACTTGTATGGCACCTTTTAGTGTTAAATCAAAAGATCATCTAAAGCTTCTTACTTTTTTATTTTTACAAAGGAAATCATATGTCACTCTAGTGACTTTATTTATGAGCACAATATTTCTTATTTCCCTAGATATCCACTAAATAAAGCAGTCAAAGGAAGAGCACATAGTACCATACCAACTACTACATATTATGCTTGCCCAACTGTTTCATTCATGGCACCTTGTTTGATGAGTTGCTTTCTTCCCACTATAGGGTCTCATTGAATGAGGGTTATCCTCATACTTACTCGATATAGCAAAAAGATGTGAGAAGGAAGACTTCATTTTGATGTCCTTATTTTAAATTTAAATAATTTGGGGTACTTTAATAGTATTTATACAAGGAAAAATTATAAGCAAAGTGAGAATGTAATAATCAAATGGGATAGTTTCATACTCATTTTTTAAAATCAATATGGGGATTCTTATATTTTGTTACTCACATACCACTCCTTTTCTTTTTTTTATCATTGCATGTCGTAGTAGGATTTTTTACTTGAGAGTGTATGTTATTTAAAATATTTCAGATTGATTAAAAGTTTCACATGGGACTTCTTAAAATGTTGACAGCAATCATAGTGTTAGTACTAGATTGACAAAATAACGTGAAATGTCCCTTTCACCATTATAACCTTTGTCAACTTGAAAGTATACCGAGGTTCTAAAACTTAAAGTAGCTCTAATGAATCTAAATGCGTTGAAGATTTGTAAGGTTAAAATAAAGTGACCACCACTTGAAAATTCATTTGTAAGGTTAAAACAAAGTAATTTTTTTAGTCATATCTATTTTTACAATATTAAAAAAGGAATAGAGCCTTGAAGTCTGCAAAATTTATTTACCTACAATTTAAGATTATTTTTCCTGATTTAACACTAAAAATGATGTAAGTAACATAAAGAAGTGATTGACATTTAATAGCACCTTGAAGTCTACAATGAAGCATACGGATTCCCATTGGCTAACTACACCCAAAACGGGCTGACTTTCAACTTGATCAGATTTCTGGTCAATCCCCGACCAAGATCCAGTGTGATTACGAACTTAGTCGGGTTTCGAGCTGTCTCCTCTCCCTTTCTCACCTCCCTGTACCCCATATAGAGAGATATATATATAGATATATATTGATATTTCCAATCCCCTATCCCCTGTCCATGTCCCAACTACCGCACATGCGACGAGCGCCGCACCATGTTGTTGTTACTGTGTGCGGCGGAGAGAGATCGAGAGGGAGGGAGAGAGAGAGAGAGAGGAGAATAAAGTTTGCAGGCTGTCGCCAGAGCGACGCGAGGAAGCAGGCAAAACGACAGAGCGTTGCTCTCGGATATCTTGGACGCGGCGGACGCCCTGTTTTTCACTGATTCCTCTTTATTCTTCTCGTCTACGATTTACATCCCGTCGCTCCGTCTGAAAACCAGACGGGAGCTCGTAAACACACGCAAGGACCTGGACAAGGGCGACGCAACAAAGATAAGGGAAGCCGGCCAGCCGGCCAAACGGGGGGTTTCAAAACTTCGCCCGCCGACCCCGGCGGCGAAGGAGGGAACCGCCGCCGGCCGTGCGGTGCCGGCTATCGGCTCGAGGTGAAGTTGAAGTTGGCGCAGGTGGTCTGCCGGAAGAGCAGCGAAGAGCTGAAACCCAGCCGAGACGCGGCCAGGTCGAACTCCAGCAGGTTGTCCTCGAGCTGGTACCCACCCAGAACGATCGACGTTCTCGGGCTCGTCCCCCCGTCGACGAAGCCGAGGCAGGAGACGCCCTCGCTCACGGCCACCACCGAGTTGGCCCCGAAGATCCGCCAGAAGACCAGGTCGCTCTGCATCACCAGGTCGATCTGCGGCACCGCCGGCCCCACCCGCGTGGACCCGATCCCGGTGGAGTTGAAGCAGAACCCGAAGGGCTTCACCGGTGGCACCCGCTGGAGGACCCTCTCCTTGGCGAAGGCCGCCACAACGGCCCGGTAAATAGAGCTCTCCAGGACGGTGTAGGGATCCACCGTGCTGATCTTTGTGCCCCCGAAGCCCGTCTTCTTGTCGATGGCCAGCAGGGTCCTGTTGAGGGCGACGGGCTTCCCGTTGATCTTCACGGAGGTCACCCCGATGAAGTACTCCACGGAGCGCTCCCCCAGGAAGTAAGATCCGGCGGTGCTGACAGGATTGACCAAGAGGGGGGTGTAGAGGAGCGGCATGGAGACGTCGATGCCGGGGAGGAGCCTGTAGGCCCCGCCGCCGAAGAAGGCGACGCCGACGGAGGAGGAGAGGCAGAGGGCGAATCGGCGGCGGAAGCTGAACGCCGCCGCCATCTGGGAGGGCAGGCCGATCCGATTCCGCCCGAGCCCGGCGATGCCCGTGGCCCCCCGCGCAAGGCCCTCGAGGAGGAAGCTGGGGCCGCAACCGAATATGAGGTCGGGGACGGCGGCGGCGGCGCCGGGGTTGGACCCGTCGGTGGAGGAGATGGAGAGCACATCCTCCGCGAGCTGCCCGGAGCTGCTGGTCCTGATGATGGGGTTATCCGGTGAGAAGCCGCAGCTGTTCGTGTTACAGCCCGGCCGAGGATCGCCGTGGCAGTCGCTGCAGCTCTTCGATCCTGCGGCGGCGCACTGGGCAGTGCGGCAGCGGACGGGGCGGAAGGTGGAGGAGACGTAGCCGCGGTCGCAGTCGACCCATAAGGAATCCCCTCCGAGGTGAACCACTGCCTGCAGGGGGACGAGCGGAGTGCGCTGGCTCAGGCGGGCGACGTACTGGAGGGTGGCGGCGTCTTTGGCGATGGGGAGGACGAGGGCCTTTGGCCTCTGCGCGGAGGCGAGGAAGAGCTGCAGAGAGCAGACGCAGAGGAGCAGCAGCAGGGCGGAGGAAGCCATGGCAAGGGCGGGGGGTGTGAATCGGCGATGACGACTCCTAGCCGCCGCCCTCGTCCTTTTGTTGCCCTCCGGTGTGCCGGAATCGAGATAGCGTCGCCGTATATGCCGTCCTGCATCAATGGCATCTTGACGCGTGCCTAGCGGCGTCTGGACAGAGCTCAGATATGTGGAGACTTGCCGGCGACTCCAGACGGGGCGCCGAGTCATCGCCCTTATCCATCATCGTGAGCTGTGGGCCCCGCTCCACGTCTCTTGCGGCCCACTTTCTAGAAAAGAATCAATATTTCTAAATTTAATATTACGCAATTGCATGCTCTCCTCAAAATATATGTTTTCTGCCCTCTCCATGGAATATTCCTTTCTAATTTCAGCCGACACTCTTCAGAGGCTGAATAGGCCGACCGAGCAAGCGATTCCCCACATCCATCACCCATCAATGCATGATCTGACCTTCTATCGCATGGTTCCACGCCCCGTGATTGCAATATTTTTCCACCCCAACCTTAGAATATTCGTTTATTGCGTAGTAGGAGCCTTGAGTCCGAGTGTTCATATATTTTTTTTATTTCCTTTTGTGGCCAAAAAAAATCGACGTAGAGAATTTTATCAAGAGACAAAAAGTCAGGAGCATAAAAACTAATTTTCATAAAATAAAAAAATATTTACATTCGCGTGTACATCCGTGGAATCCCCTCAACGGCGTCCAGCTGTCGTTGATGGTAGATATATTACTGGGCTCGTGGTTGGGCTAAGTTGGGGACCCCGAGATGGGCTGTTGGAGTGCCGTCTCCCCAACAAGACCATCTTCCAGATGAACGAGTTTCTATTTACACGCGCATTAAAAGTTTCTCTCTCTCTCTCTCTTCTCTTTCTCTCTCTATCTATTTATCTATCTTATCTATTTACTTTATGTCAAGTAAGGGGGAGTTTCCTCTGCTGTCCTCGGCGGGGCCGCCAGCCCGGTAGGGGGACCGTTTTCAAAGGAACTCGTTTGAATTCGACTGAACGCTGTATGGCGACGACGGAATAATCCGTCGATAGATGGCCGCCTATGAGCCGGAGACATCATCGGCGGGCGCCGGCTCTTTCTGCCACCGGGAGGTGGGTCTTGGGTCTCCCTTCTCTTGGGGCCGGCGATACTTGGCGTGCGTCCCGGCGGTCGCCGGTGACTCTCTCTCTCTCTGGATCCCTGTCTCTCTCTTACCTGAGGAAGGACTCCTCTCATCGGACGGCGGAGAGGGGCCCGGCGGCGGCCCGAGAGTGGGTAGCTTCAAGGGACTGCTGATCTCAAGACCCCAGTGCTGCTTTTGACCGGAGCTCCTCGGATATGGCCGGAGAGATTCTCCTTCCCAAATCCCCAGAACCCTCTTTTAATCGCAGGCCCCCGTGAGGACCAACTCGCAGATTCTTCTTGCATCCATCGCATCGCATGCAAACTTTCCAACATCCACAGTCCCCCTCTCTCTCTCTCTCTCTCTCTCTCTCTCTCTCTCTCTCTCTCTCTCTCTCTCTATGTTTCCGGTCAAAAGCTGAGAGAAGAACAATGACCGACGTTAGCATTCGACGACTCTCCCTCGCAGTCTCCAGTTTCTTCATCATCGTACGAGTCAAAACGACCGCATTAGGCGGGCCAGAAGCAGGCGGAGTCACCAGTCTGCAAAGACCGCGATCTCCAGCCGGAGAAAGACGGTGGTCGCCGGCGGAGCACGGCCAGGGGTGGCGGCGGACCCCGGCGGCGCTTGCCGGCGAGCTGAACAACGATACCGGTGCAATAACGTGATAGATAGATACTAGGAACAAACCCCGCCTAGCAGGAGCGTTCAAACGAACACGAGTTCCGAGGACTCCTAACACGTGATGCGAAAATTTAGTCTATCCCCTTGAGAAGATGTTCGGTGACTCGGGTACCCCCCTGCACGTGGGAGGCAACCCCCTGATGATCAGCTCCACAACTCATCCGGCGGTCAGGATCGCCCCCCGTGGGCCAGACCTCGGCGAATTAGTGAGGAAAAATCGGAAATCGAGGCACAATTATTCCACGTGGGCCCGTATGGACCCACCTTGTCCGAAGAGTTAGATCCCGCCTGGAGGCTAGACTTTAAGCGTAGCCGACGCCGGTCTGTCTTAAAACGCAGGGCCCGCTCAGTCTGCGCGGGTTCCCGGGGAGTCGAGAGCTTAGAAAAATGTGGAGCTAGTAAATGCTATGTATAGGCCGCCGGCGATCCACGACTCGGCCTAACTCGCTCGTCTGGGAGCAGTGCCCTTTGGATATTGGGAGAGAGAAGAGGGCGGTCGGAGGAGGAGGGAGGGGAAAGGAATGGCATATGGACTGCAAAGGAAGAGAAGGGGCGGATCTAGTGAAAGGACTAGGCTGAGCCGCCGTACCACGGCGGCGATTTGGTGGCGAGAGAAACAAGCAATACGGAAGAAGGATGGCAGGAGGGTCTACGAGCAACAGTTGGGAGGTGGTAGATGTGAGCAAGACAGTTCTGGACAGCTTGAGTTGCACCATGGTGACTCGGGAAGCTCTCTCTCTCTCTCTAAACTCTCTATCTCTACTTCTACCGTAGTCTTGAATGCCGACATGCAGAGAGTTGGGGGGGTAGATGGTAATAGGGCAGATGGCATCATTTAGAGCGGTGCCCAGGACAAGATCTAGCCGAGAACATGAGCGTCTGGCATCTTTCGATGTGCCTACCCAGCTGGAGAACATGAGCCTAGTGCCCGCTTCGACCCTTCCATACCTTCATTTATACCCACCCACATCCCCCTGCCAATCCCCCGGTAGAGAGAGAGAGAGAGAGTCAGAAGCCTCAGAGGGGGAGCTGTTGGAAGTGGCAGCCGGATAGTAACAGGAGGGTACTCGCAATAATGGAGGCTTGGCGTCTGTGTAGCCGTCACAGCGTGCCCAGTTGTAGGGGGGACAAGGACGACGATGCGAGAGAGAGAGAGAGAAAGAGAGAGAGAGTTAAGGGAGAGGGAGAGGGAACAAGCTCTCAAGGTGGCGACTGAGAGGTGGGAATAGATTTAGCGGCACGAGAGGGAGAGGGTGCTAAGGGAAGGAGGCATGTGGGTTGGCGCCGTCTCCCTCCCGCTGGCCCCCGCAACGTATTAGACCAGCTCTTCTGAGACGACATGCCGTGAGACGAGAAGAAGCCGTCCCCACCCACATGGTACCCCTCCCCTTCTCCCCTAAGCAGAGCCCCTGCCTTATCTCCTCCGACCAGATTTATTTTGGATCATCCGCAGCCGCAGTAGTACCGCAGATCGAGAACACCCCTCTCTCTCCCCTCTCTCTCTCTCTCTCTCTCTCTCTCCACTGTTCCACATACTGCATGATAACAGTGTGGGAAGGAAGGGGGGGCTTTTCTTCGCCGTTGGGAAGGGAGTTAAGGGGAGGAGAAAAGGGGAGAAGAAGAAGAGCGATGGCTATGGCCGCCGCGTGCAGAGGAAAACTGAAAGAGAGGACTGATACCTCTCTCTCCTCTGTTCTGTCGAGTTGCCCTCCATGGCTCCTTCCCGGTCCTTTTCCTCCCCCTCCCGTCTTTCCGAGACGAGGACAAGGAGGAGAGGAATCTACGCTCATTAAATAAAACGTTGGGGCAGGTGAGAGATATCAGTAGATCTAACTGATTACAGGTGGCGCCTTCCTCGTGGGAGGGCAGGAAGGGTTGGCCCTCGCTCTCTCGATCCTCTGCGGATGCTGTCGGCGGTGAGCTTTCTCAGGGGCCGCGTACGCTGTCCCAAGTTTGAACGCTGAAATGGCTACTTGTGCAAATCTGCGTCCCGGCCGGGCAAGCACAAAAGAAAAAGGATCCCGCCGCCTGTGGTCCTGTCGCAGTCTCATCGTAGAGGAATCCAGGACGCCGCGGAGGCGGCACCAGCCGCGGAGGGAGGAAGACGAAGGAACGAGGAGTGAACAAAAGGGTCGGTTATTCTTGCATTGGGCAGGTTATACACAGATTCAAAGAGACATTTCGTCGAGAGCCTCGCGGGCTCTGGATTACAACCGTCGTCTTGCTTCGTTCATCCCCGACGAAGATAGATTCCAGGAAATCCCGCCGCGCCATCTCCATCAATCTATTTATCTATCGATGTCTCAATACTGTCTGTACGGGACTTCGTTGTCAAAGCAGAAGAATTATAAAAGAGGAGAAAAATGGCGGGGAGAGAAAGTAAAAGCAACCAAGGCTTCATGTGTGGTGATGCATGCAGACCGGAGCAGACCCCTCTGCGATCTGCTTCTTCCTCTTTGCTTGAATCACACTCTGCTTCACTCAGAGGACGGACGAACCAGGAGAGGGGCAGGGGGAAGAAAGGTACAAGGAAAAGCAGGACGTCGCCGCCGGGGAAGCGGAGGGTCTTCTGGTCTGCAGCTGCCGCCGCCACTTTTCACATGACGGAGCAGCTGCTGGTGTTCTCGTCGCTGAATAAGTGGGTGTATTCCGGTGGCGGCGGAGGCATGTAGGAGACCGGGGGCGGCGGCCGTGGCGCGTAGGGCATCGGCTGGAATGAGCGGTCCTGGCCGTTCATCATCATCCTCTGTTGCTGCATCATGGCGGCGAGGTACTGCTGCTGATAGGGGTTAGCGGCGGCGAACATCTCTGGCGTGATGGCCCCACCGCCCGGGAAGAATCCCGGCTGGGGGCCGCCGGCGGGGAGGCCCTGGACCGCCGCCGGAGGTGCCGGCATATTCATATTTCCCATCTGGCCGCCTCTGGGCATGTTCATAGCCCCCATCTGGGCCATCATGGCTGCGTGGTTCATCTGCTGTCCCCCAGCCATCTGCCCATTCTTCGGGCCGCCGCCGCCCTGCTTGCCTACGGCGGGGGCATTCCCCTGGCTGGTCCCATTATTCTTGTTCCCGTTCCCCCCGCCGCCGGCACCGCCGGCGAGATTCAGACCACCCTTATTGTTGCCGCCACCATTCTTACAATCATGGGCCCCACCACCACCGTGTTTGCCACCAGCCCCACCACCACCGCCACCTCTTCCATGGTTATGGTTTCCGCCGCCGCCGCCGTCGCAGCCACCTTTCTTCCCAGCACCTCCATTCTTCGTCTCCTGACCACCCATCGGTGCCGCCACCTTGGGCTGCGGATTCCCGTCGCCGCCACCTTTCTTACCATTGTGGAGATGGTTGTGGATGTTCCCGCCGCCGCCGCATTTCTTATCACCCCCCATGAAAGGAGGGCCACCGTTCATGGCCTTCATCTTGACGTTCTTAATGTCGTCCTCGAAATCATCCTCGAAGCAGTCCAAGTCGTCGAAGTCGTCGTCGTAGTCGTCATCGTCAAACTCGTCGTCGTAGTCGCTGCCCTCCTCCTCCGGCACGCTGAACTTCACTGTCTTCTGGTTCTTGCCGAACGGCATCTTGAGGTCCTTGAGCTGGGAGAAGTTCAGATCCTTAAACCCCTTCATGAGGTTGTGGTGGTGCTGCTGAGGCGGCGGTTGCAGCTGCTGCTGCGGCAGCGGCGGCAGGCCCTTCTGATTATTCCCTCCACCGCCACCGCCATTAGCGGCCTTGCCGTGGTCCTTCTGCCCGCCTTTCCCATTGCCCAGCTGCATCTTATGGAACTGGTTACTGAGCTGATTAATGTTGTTGTTGGGAACCTTGGGCGAGATGAGCTCCGCCGGCTTCCCGGCCTTTCCGAGCTTCTTGATGAGGGTTGCCGCGTCGACATCGCCGGAGACCGTCACCGTCCCCTTTTCCGAATCAATGACGGTGGTGTACACGCCTGGAAACACAACCGATTGAAGCTGAGGGAGACGTAAAACAAGTCTGCACAACGCATGAAGATTTAGCGGAGGTGTACCGTCGATCTTCTGGAGCAGCTTCTTCACCTTCTGCTTGCAGCCGTCGCAGTGTATGTTCACCTTCAGGATAAAGGTCTGCGGGGAGGAGACCAAGGAGAAATCAGAACAAAAAACGGGAAGAGGAAGACAGCGAAGATGCTGAGGCTCGCAGGATGCGGGCGGCTTCCATGGCCGCCCGGCATCGAGGAAATTCAGCAGTCCGGGCAAGGAAGAAGCACCTGTATCTTGAGAACCTTGATGTCCTCGTCCTTACTCATCCCTCCCGCTGTGCGTGAGCAGAACGAGGAGAGAGGAAGAGCGGAGATCCTTGATGGGAACGGTGAGACAGAAGAGAGGGGCAGGGGGGGGCTCCCGCGGAGGGCCTTCTCTTACCAGACGCTGAGCCTGTGGTCCTCGTCCTTGGGAGGGGAAGCCGAGTGGGAGCTGCCGATGGGGGAACAAGGGGGAAGGGAGAGGGGCGAGGAGGTGGCTTTTCCTTAATACAGAGTCTGGCCCGGCACTGGCCCTCGCACCCTTTTGCCCTTTATTCATTTACTTTCCGTTCTTATTCTTTCCTCTCTCTCTCTCTCTCACACTCTCCTCTTCCTCCCCTCTCCCCCGGGCCTGGGTTTTTCTCCCATCGAGCTGGCGGCGTATATTAATTCTTCGCAGACTTCTTTAGCTCTCTTTGGAGTTGTACGCTTGTTAAGCACTGCAACTCACCGCATCCCTCTCATTCTCTCTCCTGCAGCTCACCTCATCTCTCTCTCTCTCTCTCTCTCTCGACTTGCCGTCTCCTTAACCTCTGTAACTCTCTGCAACAGTTCCCTCCCCTCTCTCTCTAGACACTGCCCTCGTTGGGTTCTGCAACTGGGGGCCCACCCTCTCTCTCTGTGCCTGTCTCTCTCTACCCTGAACAGTTCACTGAAAAAAGAGGGGGCGACGGAGACGTGTCGCATTGCGGTAATAAAAATCCCGCCTTTTACGCAGCTCGCGACCTTCCCCTGCCCTCGTTCCCGTCGGCGCCGCATATTTACCTGCCAGCCACTTTGAAGGATCTACAACACCCTCGGATGACCCAGCCGAACGGAACGAGGAGCCCCTCACTCAAATCTCACCGTACACGTGGCCCCAACCTTCCCCTCACGTTTGGAGGCGGCGGCGGCGGCGGCGGGCAAGGAAGGCGTGGTGGAGCGATCGAACCCTGCACCTCGCCCACGAGCGGGGCTCACGAGCCCGGCGTGGGGCGGCAGCGGACCGGGGGGGGTTGCGGTTTGGCGCGGGGCATGTTTCCCGTTGGCGCCATGAAAGTGCTAACCATGCCGGGGCGGCGGCGGCGCCTTCCTCGCGAAGCCGTAGACGGGCAGATAGAGATAGACGGACAGATGGGAGGGGTAGAGAGAGGGATGACGTGGGAGGGGCCTTGGTTTCGTCATCGGGGCATTTAATCAGTAACTTTATCTGCAGGCCGGAACACCGGGGGAGAGGGGGGGCAGGGAGAGACCCTTTGAACCGCCCTGCTCTTTGACTGCTGTCAGTTCTGTTTTTAATTCTTCTCGCCGACCACCGCCCCCTCCCAGCTTTCCGTTACCATTTGTAGGCCAAATCGGCTGCCCCGCTCCGCTCGACGTTAACGGTTACCCGACCTCTCTCTACCCTCTACCCCCCTCTCTCTCTCTCTGTACCCTCTTCGCAAAGAGCTGCACTGACGGGCACGTGAAGAAGGGCCGTCCTCTCTCGGGGTTCAGTGAATGCAACGCCCTCGGTTCCACCGAGGCCCTGTTGCCGCTCTCTCTCTACATCCCATGCAGACTCTCTCTCTCTCTCTCCTCCGGGAGAGCAGTGATTCATTATTTCTTCGTCACACCCGCGGAGTATATTTAGAGAGAGATCGGAGGAGATCGTTCCCGTTCGCCGAGGCGTCCCGAATATACTTAGTCCCCCGAGGGCTCATCGGCGGGAGAGAAGAGAGAGAAGAGAGAGAGAGCGCCTCGGTTGCAACGTTGCCAGAGCCAAGGATGTCAACAAGTGCCCACCTCTCTCTCTCTCTCTCTACCGACTAGTTCTTTGTGGTCAAACCATCTAGATAGAGGCTGGTAAGGTCTTCCGCGTCCCGCCCTTCCTTCCCGTTCTGAAAAGCCTCTGACGCGCACAGCCCCCTTCCTCCCCGCGCCAACAGGGGACACCCCCAGTGATCTACAGAAGCCCCCACCGCCACCGCGGCGGTCGTTGACCCCACGCCGCCCGCTTTCCCCTCCCCTCCACCCACATGCCCATTTAATTGAACACCCCCCAACCCCACCGGCGGGACCGCATTCTCCGTGAGGAAAGCGGCCCCCGCCCGCCATGATCGCCGTCATCAAGAAAACCCACCGGCCTCCGGGACGCAGCCGTTGCGGCGGACTTTATGGCGGCGGCGGAGTGCAGCCGCAGGAGGAATGCGGCCCAATGACAGAATCCTCTCTCTCGCCGGCGCGGAAGAAGAAACAAAGAAAGACTGTGCACCGGCGGTGCTCCTTCCTTCCCCGCCGGCGGCGGAGGAGGAACACGCAGCACAGGCGGCGGCCGCTGCAGAGGGGCGGGAGGAGGACGCTCTGCTACTCGGTACGTGCAGCGCGCCTCCCCCACCTCGCGGCCGCCCCGCGTATGGACGAAGGGGAATCTCTGACACTCCTCCCATATGTTTACAACGAAAACAGCAATCTCTGTCCTCTTCCTCCCTCCCTCCCTCTCTCTCTCTCTCTCTCAGGGCATATCGTGCGGGTTGCGGAGACCGTCCGGTGCCGGATACTGCCGCCGGCGCCGGCGAGGAGCTTGAATACGGACAGCGGCGAGGGCAGGGAGAAAGAAAGGGATGAGAGTCACGTCCCGTGTTGTCTCGTCTACTCTGCCCCCCTTCCCCTCCCTCCCGGCCCGGAGGATATCCCGTCCTTCGGACAAGACGGGCGGTTCTGAAATTGGCAGACTTTTAGATGGGAAAAAGCCTGTTTTTTCTTACCAATTTTAGAAACCGGAAACAACAAAAAAATCCTTATTTTTATTTCATAAAGCAAATGCACGTTCGTTAATCGTGATGAACGGAGTCATCAACGTTGACCGGTAGCGTTTCGGTCAGAGTGGCGGCGCCAGATTGGGCTCTGGGGAGAATCTGGTCCAAAGTCAAACAACGCATTTGGGCCCGGCTAAATTGGATCGATGCTTATCTGGGCTTCTAGACCGGCTCAGCCCAGGTTTCTGGCAGGTTGGGTCGAACACTGGGGACCGCTATGAGGGATGCTGAATATGGGCCTAGAATTTGATTCGGCCCAAATGACAATATCCATGGCGGAATATTCGGCCCAATATCTCCATTTATAAGAGGATGAGTCCACCAGACGAGGCTGTCCATCAGGGAATATACACCGTTGGATCCATATTTAACGCAGTGGATTTTTCCTTTCGGGGATGGGGGGCACGGCCGGAAGTCGCCGTAACGGTCCGAAACGTGGGGGTATTTTGGACACTTAGCCCATCTGCTTCACGTCCTCGTCGCCTCCCATGGCAGTGGAGTACGTACGTACGAAGGGGCGGCGTTTGCAGACTCTGCTCACCGGAAAGCACAGGGGGGGGCTGGTGGAAGGAGCCGACGGCAGCATTTTCTAACCCATCTCTCTCTCTCTCTCTCTCTCGCTCACTCTCATCAAGCGCCAAAGGAAGACGCGGTGCTGGGTTGTTCTCACCTTCCCTCCCTTGTGTAAGAAACACTGGAAGCTTGTCATCTTCCCTCTGCTTCTGTTCATCCTTCTTCGCGACCCCTCTGCCCGATTTTTCCTTTTCCGCCTGCGACGGAGAGCTCCGGCAATCTGTGTACGTAACGATAAACAGCCAGTGGTCTTTGGCTTCCTCCTTCCCAACTGTCTCGCTACATGCGTTCTCCGTCTTTCTGAATTGTACCACCGAGAACAGTTTTCGAGCACACAGACACGAGAGGGCGTAGAGATGGACCTTTGCATGCGAGAAAGTCTCTGTGCGACATGTGATCCATCCACGTTGATAATGGATGCCCTAGCCCTGGAGTCGCCGAAACCAAGGCAATGGCTGGCTTCGGGAACCCTCTTACCTCTTTGTCACAGTTTCTGGATGTTTTCTTTTTCCAACGTTTGGGATCAGATCGAGGGACTTTTTAGTAGCGTCCGGGTTCCTTCAATGCCGTTCAGAAGTCCGTAGGTCGGCTGCTGCACCAGTTTCCTGTGCATCTCTATATCATTTGGTATTCCTTGAGGGAAGGCTACGGAAGCTGATTCCCATTAGATGGTGTCTCAGACGGAGTAACGGAGGATGGGAGAGGGAGAAATAAGAGGGGGGAAGCATCCAGTAACCGATATTACGGGATCATTTTGATCATAACATGTAATTCACCGATTTTTCTCTAAAAAAGAATGAGCAGTCTTTTCCGAGAGTGTCGATGAGCACATCCAAATACCGAAGAGCCCTGAAAATCACGACCTCAGGGCATAAGTCAACGCGAATCTGGATTTTTGGGACGTCCAATAATCAGCATCAGCGGAGGAACCTTGTGCAGGATTGGCCCCCAGCGCCCCTTGTCTTTGCTCAACTGTTAATCCACCATATGGACATCTACCGTTTTATTCCATTTTTTAATTCATGGGTCATCAAATTGTGAATGATTTCGCATACTTTTGTAATTTTGCTATGTTTCCTTGCGTGAATCATTCATGGGTGTATGCTCTCTTTCCTAGAACTTTGTTTCTAATTCCTGCCACAACTTGAAGGATCCGTGGTAAAATCCTTCAAAATGTTTCACTCTATGCAGACGTTATGGAGGGAAACAGCCAAGGAACGTTTAACCACCCTGAGCCAGGCAGTTCTTCTGTAGCTGTGGGTATTGAATGCGTGTGCGAGAACGCCCTTGATGCTGCTGTGGACGAATTGGAAGCGCAGAAGAACAGCTTTGTGGCAGAATCTCTCCTGCCTTCACTTTATGATCAACCCTCCTGTGATGACGTTGACCTGCTTTCTGCAATCCCTCTACCACCCGATGGCACCCCGCAGGAATTCATCGCAAAATATGGTTGTTGGAAGGCAGATGATGATCCCGAGGCATTGGGGCATCCTCTGAGCAAAAGGCTGAAAAGGCCCCCGGTTTTCTCGGGTAACAGTATACTCCAATGAATTCGAATTTTCGTGCTTGTATCGGCACCGCCAGTTGAGACGCTAGCTGAATTTTGTTTTCCAGAGTTTCACTGTCACGATCAAAGAGACATGTGGAGCTTGGAGGATTATTTGGTTTCCCTGGTAACGCTTCTCGTCTCTTAGAATCGTTTTCGCTGATTTTACTGTTTCGATCTGATTGTGGTTCGTCTTTGTATTTTGACGTGTTATCCATAGATAACTTTAGATTCCGCCGATTAAATTGGAGCGAATAAATTCTTTTCTTAAGCAATCTTACCTGAATTTTTAAGGCAACATGATACATTTGATGTGGCAATATTCTCATTCGATCAGAAGAATCAGCGGTTGCGCAATTTTTATTTTTATTTTTATTTTTTTCTGGTGGATGATATTTTCATGATGGCGCTCACCTTTTTGAAGCATGACTGCATCAATTAATATCTGACAGTATCCATGTCCGGTGGAGGAACGGCTGCATGAGGAAAGTTATAACGCCGCCGTACAGTCTGAAGCATCAGCAGCAGCAGCAGTAACTGTCGCCGCACAAGGTCTTTGCTCCAAAGAATCCACCAGTTCGAACGCTATTGACAGCCGGGTAAGACTTCTTTAAGGAGCCTGGAAAAACTGGGGCCCTGAAGCAGTTGCCTTGCTGCCATTAGAGTGGCCGCCTGGTTTGACGAGCCCTCTCAGACGTTCTCTTTGATGGAATTCTGAATGGTTTTTTCGCGAATTTTAACGATAGATTCGACCGGATTTGCGAGTGTTCCCCTTGTTTTGCTCCTCTGATGATGGGTTTTCTTGCATCAGCGGCGAAGGGCTAAGATTGCAGAAGGAATTAAAGCGCTAGAAGAGAGCACCCCGCAATCCGGAAAGGTTCAGCTCGAACCGCGCTCTGTTTTTCAGAATTTCCGCTGCTGTGGCCTTCAACTGCAAGGAATCATCCAGCTTTGATGTTTCTATGTTAAACATCGACAGAAGATTACCATGCAGAATCGCAAAACTGGAATGATGGGATCCGACCCACACGTCCGGACACCGCGCAACTCGGTGATGGGCCGAGATGTTTTCTGGAGGTCTTACAGCTCCTTCACATTAGAAATAGGGCCTCTCCCCTCCACATTCATGAAAACCCTGATGAAAATGGTGCAATGGGTCCCCCAGGATCACACTAAATCGCGTCAGGAAGCCCTCATCTTACTTTACTGCATATAAATTGTGTTAGCCGGTTGGTCCCTCAGTCGCAGACCGCAGACCGTAAAAAAAAATTGTGGGTGGACTCAGCCCAAGTGGTTTTATCCCCCTCCTCCACCCAGCCCCGGACCATGGGAGAGAATACAAACTCACTAAATGAAGCGTGGTACTTTTTACTTTATATGGTCCCTGAACCCGATCGATCTGTCTCTACTGGCCCGACTCCCATTTTATTTTTTTTTGTAATTATCCTAACATTTTGTTGTCTCAATCGCTCATCCTCATCAACCAGATGATCTGTTGGCTCTTGCTTTTTTGCTTCCTCACGTTCATATCTGAGCTTGGTGCGCAGGGCACGCGAGAATCGGTGCTTGATGATGCGATCGACTACATCAAATACCTGAAACTGCAACTCCTGGCAAGTCACGTCCCACTTCCCTAAGCGATTTCTTTTCATATGCAGAGCAATGGGGATTCCTATTCCATGATTATTCTCACTGGCTCGTCGATTATTTCAAATTGCTTCCTCTGGGTGGGTTCGATCAAAGGGTGTCCGGTGTAGGATATTGCGATTAATCTACTTGGATTAATTTAGTCTCTTTCAAGCATCCTCTTCACTGGATTCTTAGGAGTGGGGGGTACCATTTCCTGCCCAGAAACAAGTCAAAATCAGGGAACTCCCGTTTAATGCCTGGCTCTTGATTTGATGTTGCAACAATGTGGAACATCGTGAGCCGAGACAAGAAGTACTTTTGACCCGATCCGCCCTTCCGAGTTGATGAGAAACGAGCCAAAAAAGTAGAAAGCTCCAATGAAGTCTACCAGACCAGACCAGACCAGACCAGCTTGGCATGTCGGCTCGCACCCTGCTCTGCATTTAGTTAGCGCAACTTCTGACGTCTCTGCCACGCATCATGCAGGCTCTGGGCCAGAGCCGCCTGGGTGGCGAGCCCATCCATCATCCCTTCGTTCATCTTGAGGTACCTACCCATCCCTTCCTTCTTCCTTCCTCCTTCCCACAAGGCCCCTCTCTCTCTCTCTCTCTCTCTCTCTCTCTCTCTCTGAGTGGACGTAACGGACGAGTCTTGAGCCGCTCCTGCTGGCCCGGCCTCCGCAGGGCTTCGGGCACTACATCCTCCACCAGCAGATGCGGACGGAGCCCCTGGAAGAGGTGATGGGCCACCTGATGGAGTCCAACCTGCCCGCCGCGATCCGGCTGCTGGAGAGCAAGGGGCTCGAGCTGCTCCCCATCTCCTCCGCCGACATAATCCTCCGGGCCGGCGCTGCACTGTAGAACGGCCTCGGCTGGACATCTCTCTCGAGGAGGCTGGGGGCTTCCAATACGTAATCTATACTTTTATTACCAACATCGGACTATCTCTGGCGTTGAGAACATAATCTGACAGCTTGCGTGGACTTTTCCGTGGACTTCCCCTGTGCCTGTCTGTCTGTTCTGAAGCTGGGAAAGTCAATGAATGATAAATAAAGTGGGCAAAGTCGTCGTCCAATATGAATCATCGAGGCGCATGACAAGGTTTATTTCATTGCCACTTTTCCATCTTTTGTTGGGGGCGATTGGGAGCGGGCGCTCCCGGGGAGACTTGGGCAGAATTTACAGGCTTGGGTCTTACATTTCATGGGCGTCGACTGACGGGTCGATCTTGATCACGAGGGGCTGCACCAGGTCAGCGGGCGCGTCGGAGACGGTCGGCAAGTGGGGGCCGTCGTTCTCGGCCAGCGCCTTCTCCAGAGCAGCCTTGGCGACCTTGGTCACGCAGACCATCAAGACGGCTGCAAGCGAGAAGGGCAGCGGACATTAATGGGGGGGAACCCAGATTTCCATGGCATCTCTGGCAGTCTGGGACATGGACTGGTGATTTTGGGGAGAAGAAATGTTCTAGCAGGATTCAGCCCTCGGACATAAGAGATGCGGGATCACTCAAATTCTTTAAAGCTGTAATATATTTAGTGGATCAACGAAATGAGCTTCGTAAAAACTGTAATATGCTAGATATGGATATTGGAGGGAGGGGGGGGGGTTGCTCACCAGATACAACAAGCCCAGCTATAATAATCACCTGCACGCACGACGAAGAAATGTAAGCATCATGCAGACATCCCAAAGCAAATCCCCAAAAGCAGGCAGTTGATTCAAAAGGTGGTCCCTTGTTTCGGTATAGATTATTATGATATCAGTAACCGAAGCTACGATGCAAAATCCATAGGAGGGAAAATGGACGATGAGCATAGCATCAGAGTGAAACATGCATGAACCATCTGAAGAGCATTCCCACAGTTCAACCGAGGAATGAACTTGTTTTTTGGACGTTTTAAACAGAAAAATGGATCCCACCAGCGCTGTAATGTCAGAATGCCAGCTCAAGATGTTCAGCAGCCAATGTGATGAGATACGTTCGTTCATCAGTCTGGGATGCGAGAACCAACTGATGCTTTGAACTGAAGAAAAACAGAGCCTACCTTCTTTTAGAGGAATCCTTTGTTTTTTTGGGAAAGATCATTGATACTATCATAACTGGACACAATCATCAGACCATAAAGTATTTCATTTGATTAATGGAAAAAGGCGGCACTAGATTTGAAACGATGGAACTATCCCCCCCAACGCCATAATATCTGCTGTTATAATCGAGTTAAGATTTTCACTGTAGCAAGCTGTAGTTCTCAATTGTGCCTATGCATAACATATCAGATGATCTAACAGATCATTATCACATGAACCCTCACAAGGGAACTATACCTAATTGCAGAATTAAATCTGCAGGAAGATTTTTTTTATTTTATTTTTTACTTTTCCAGATTCTTCAAATATGGAAGTGTAAATGATCTTAATTGCAATCGATTAGCCATGGCACAATACTTTCACAAAGAAAGCTTTCCCACCGCACGGCGATTTGAAAGGAGACTGTTCTTCGGCTTGAAAGACATTCTTCACCGGACGACATAATACACTACCCTAATCATAGGGAACCCAAAACACTGATGAATCATCAGATAAATATCACCAGAAAATTTCAGCCGACATGTATGTAAAAAGGCTATTGGGTATTTCTAATATAAAGGAGACACGCTAAGGTGATAAAAAAACTACTTTTCTTTCATACTGCAGTCTATCTTAGTCATCCTATCGAATGAAGAATCTGTTGTCATATTCTCCTCTTGGAATCAACAGATATTGCTTCCGAGGATCATTCTCTCTTCCCCTGAAATTATCACAAGTCTAGAGGTTTCCACAAAAGAAATTGTACAAAACTTTGGTTGGACTTCTACGATTCGCTCATCCGTCCAAGGAGGATCTACAGACGACCACTAAACCACCTTTATTACTTTCTCACACAGTCATAGTTCAGAAAAAAACTTGGATCCTAGTTTAATCGTTTAAGAATTGTCAGACAAATGAGGATTCCCACAAAATATTGACATCTTACCAGACATGCCCTCATTCTTATATTTTAAAATTTATATAGAATGCGACCATTCACAACCAACCATTGGTTGTGGGATTATTTTCCTTGCTTTCCCTTCATACAAGAATTTCAATTGCTCTTCGAGTCTTTTCAATTTCGTAAGCGCTACTCTCATGAATCTATGTACTTCTCGTTGCTCTTGATTCTCACCTTGCCCAAAAATCACTATGAGAAAAGCACTAATTGTGATTGCGCTCCAAAGCTATGATTTATCTGAGCATTCATGATGGGATGCTGGCTAAAAGGGAAAGGATCAATAGGTGCTTTAAGCTCACGGAAGGAAAAACCAGCAAAAATCGCAAAAATTTGAAGCAGAGATGTAAATACAAGAAGAATTTACGCATAACAAAACAAACTGCGTTGATAAAAATTCGGCGCAGAATCTAATTAGAGTTGGTGAAGGGAGATCACCCAACGAGTGGTTGAAAATTCACTCCATCCATGCGTCACATCAGAAAGATCCTTTAAAGTTGTTCCAATGTACACCAAAGCTAGTGTGATAGGCTGCAACAGAAGAGACTCGGTTACATCAGCATTTTTTTAATAGCAACCGTGATTTAAGATGACATATAACTCGTAAAGGGCTTCAATGTGCAAAGACCTTCTATTGTAACAAATGAAATTGGTTACCCAAACAATTAACCTCATAAACAAATGACAGGCAAAAGTTATAATAATAAACATTACGCACCAAACCAATATCTATGTGCAAATGGATTCTCTAAAACTAACATGAAAAAGATTCCAAGCTGTAATCAATTATCTTTTTCATAAAACTGCGCCTTCGTGAGTTGGTACTCAATTATGCCGAATGATGGCAATCTTTCTAATAAGCTGTTGCACTGAGTGAAAAATAAAGACTGGGAACTGCTTTCTCAGCAACATTTATTTACATTTTCCGAATGAAATATGTTGGCCAGTTTTTCATAGTAATTTTGGTCCAAGAGGAAGTAAGATCATAAAATGAGGCAGCTGTGAACTTCCCGAAGATGAAAGAAATATTGGGAGAAAGCAGAAAAACACTCAAAAAATTGCAAGATCTGCCGAACTATTACCATCATTCCCAACCAAGATGCCATCATGTACTCTCCAATCCCAATAGGAGTCACAGAGAGAAGGTAATTCAGCATGTTGAATGGTAGCAATGGAACAAGACGGAGAAGCAAAACTATCTGCATAACAAGAAAAGACAGAAAATCATTGGATCAGTTAGGTTAGTTTTAGGATCAAGCAGGCTCAATCTAGGAAAATAAAAAATTTCGGAGAAAAACAGTATCAAGGGTATACGCACATCCATTCTTGAAAACTACACTTGCCAGTATGATTTCAGCAGCCACATGCTGACAGAATACTTACTACAAACTCAGGATTATTTAGATTTTACGGTGAAACTATTTAGTTGTATGACTGCATTGGTCCAGTCGCATTTCAGACAGTTTCAAATTTCAGCTTGGCCCATGCTCAGGTTGGTGAGTCCCGGTCAAGGCCATTGACACCCCAAACGTTGAGATTTGAATAGAAGGATAAGTGCAGGTACATAAGCTTCAAAGAACTTTTTATATATGAGCATCATTAAATATGTGTTAACTTTGCCAGATTAAGTAGAAGAATGAATGCATGTATAATAGCACAAAAGAAACTTTTGTGAGTAATAAGAAATGCAGGATACAAGTTAAATGAGTTCACCTAGCAAAGTTAAAAAGAAATCCTTTATGAGTGTTGAGTAAAGCAAATGTTGTTACGCGTACAGAATAGAATCAGCAATAATTACACAGTGCCAATGGAGGGTATCTGAAGTGCATGGTAATAAGGAATACAACCTTGAAACCAGATCTCTGAATTGCAATAGCAACCGCCTGGAACTTTGGATAATCCTTTAGCTTGGAAAGGACATAAGACTTCCCAATCTAAATAAAAAAAATAACAGATGAATATGCCATAGTTAGAAATAGTGTCATATAACTGAGATGTCTTCATTCTAGGTTAAAATGTTTTTAAGAAAAATAAGAAGAATTTTTTTGCGCATTAAAATCGCCAGAGTACAGAAGACTAGATAAAATAAGGAAAAATGAAAATAAATATCCGGGGAAAAACAGACACGGCCAACCAGAAAGGGCAAATCAACTATGCTTTGACGAAGATATGATCTTGAAATAAAAGTAGCCACAGAAAGTATAATCGGTTTTGAACTCTGGAAAATGAAATAAAGGAGACGTCGTTTTTGAAGCATATGGTATGGTAGGCAGATATCATGTGGTCTGCACAAGCTGGATCGTAGACGGTTCATACTGCATACATTTGGTGAAGATCATGATGCAATTTCCCGTCTATTACAAAGATAACATTTTATAAGGATACTTAGACTTCATGAATGTTTCTAACCAAGCGGTACTGAACATGGTGCTATCATTCATAGGTAGACCACAAACTTACGTAAATCCGAAAGGATGTCTTCTAGACCTCAAATCACATAGATTAATGGAAGTCAGGAAGGAATCATTCACTTGTTTCATATATAGGCCACAAACTGATGTAAATCCCAAAGGATGTCTTTCAGCCCTCATATCACAGAGAGTTTTGAAAGTCAGGAAAGAATCATTCTCTTGTTTCATACTTTGCCAGTCAACATTCTCTGCATGCTCAATCTTTTGCAACATAGTCCCACATTTCACTCAAAACATGAAAAACGATGATTAAATAAACTAAAACTTACTGTTCTACCGAGGATGAAAGCTGCTGTCGCTCCAATTGTGGCACCAATAGAATCGGCGACAAAACCCACAGGCAATCCAAAGAGATATCCACCTCCAAGCTGAAATATCAATCGTACATATCACATAATCCGAAAGATACCAAACAGAAAATGAAGAAAAAAGGAAACCCGAATCTGCGAGGTAAATACATTAATGTAATGGACACGTGCATAACTAAATGAAATGGAAACAGTTGCAGGATCACATTAATAGAAATATCATGATTTCGATTTCCATAAGAAGGGTGCTTTTAATTGAAAAAAATGCTATTTTGAATAATTTCTTTCATCTAAAAACCATGATGTCTTGAAAATTAAATGGCAAAAGATCCAACATTCTGAACATAAACTAGTCAAACATTGGTTCTAGCTCCATGCCGTAGACTACTGATATTTGTTTTAAGGAAATATTGACATGGCACTTTTGCATCAATACATATATATATATATATATATATATGCATATATTCATGCATAAAGGAATATTATCCCTCGTCTAGTTAAGAAATGCGAGTAAATTTCTATATTCCATTGTAAGGAACGAAATAGAAGAAAAAAACCTAGTATGTAACAAATACCAAAGCCACTGCTGAATAATCTACCGTTTCATACATGTTGCATTTACTTCTAAAAGAAAGCTGCAAATGAATTGTGGCTCAGGAAAAGGTAATTCAACTTCCCCATAAAAGGAAAAAAGGAGTCTTACTGTGAGAATCGAAGCAGGAACAGCTAGGATTGTCAGAGGGATGTAGGCGATAGCCCTGAAATTCAATTAAAATTTGTAACATAGGAATGAAGCATAGATTTCAAAGGTTGGTAGACTGCACCTACCAAGGATCAATGCTACTTTCAGAGATAAAACCACTAGTACTCATCGTGCCAAACAAAATTCATGTCACAAATATGTACATTTTAAGTCATTAGTAACACCATAAATGCAGAACAAATGTGAATCTGTTTTTCGAAGAAATAGAAACGTATATGTTTTTCGTAGCTCATCATAAAGGGTGCACAACTTTTCAAAAGTGTGTTAAACTCCAGGAGCCCCTATCAACACATGTAAGAGAAGATATCCTCTCTAATAAATTAGTTGATGGGAACTCCTCTCAAGCAGGTTCAAAATACTCAACATGATCTGGAAAATTTTATCAGTTGACCTGCATGATACTTGATTAATAGAAATTCATGCTACGTCACTAAAAACAGGGCATCTCACTTTTTCCATCAAAATCATAAATTGTACCTTTAAATAAAATACTTTTTCCATTTGCGATCGGCACTGAATCATTACAGTCGAAAATGCTGGAATGCAAGACCTGAATTCGATTGGGGACATCATCATGTATTCCCAACCAATATTTTATGATGTGTACACTCACTCAAGCAGTTTACTGGGGACTCTCACGTTTGGCATGGTGTGGGCACATACTGCTGAACACAATTTGTTTTCACCAAGCATGGGCAGTTACATTTTCTTCCAAGCCTTCACACACTTCGGGGGAAAATTATCCATGAAGGATGAGAGAAAACGAGGTTACCATGCAATCTGCACATTGATGGGTTCTATGCAGAGAAATGCTGATACACAAGTACAGTGAAATCTGCCTGTATTAAAAACACAACTATTGAGACAGTAATTCCTCTCCCCGTGTATGATGTTCATGCTGAGAGGATTTTGGGCACACAAAATGGGAGTTATAGAACAGAGTAGGAGGAGAGAGGGATCTGGCATGTGTTATGGAAAAGGTTAGAAAACTAGTTAGATCTGTTTTTCAAGATACACATTAAAACAGGCAAAGTACGAGTCAACTTTCTGGAACGGGAACAGATCGATTTCAGAGAATCTGTTTATATGCTCCAACAACTGGAAGCTGAGTCAGCCCAGGCTTCAATCTAGCTGATAGGATACAACTCAGTCCTTCCACCCTGTAGGTTCTGGGGTGATATTGAACCAATCAACCTCAAAAATGCATTATCTTAAAAAGGGATATTTTTTTTCCACTCATATAACCAGGAATGACTTTTAAAGTTGCATTTTTAGTTCATTTCATTCGCTCACAAGCCAACCACCTTTCATGACACTGGAGGGTAATGAATCAAACTTGGGTAAAAGTCTGCCTTTCCCGGTTCTGTACTCAGACAAGTGCTCTACAAGGCCATCACGGGGGAAACCAAACCCAATGATAGCGCAACCAACCCCCTTCCTCAACAGAAGGACGTACTTAGGTACCCAGACAGCTGAAAAAGGGAAAGTTTTCAATAAATAATAGCAACCAACAAGCTGGTACGTGGAAGGTAGAAACAAGGGAGGATACTTCGTTGGTAATTTACAACCGAAGCTTGGGCAACCATGGGGAAATTAACTGCATTTGACCCATGCTAAAGAAAATGATTGATTTCCTTCATTCACTCACTTAATGTAGATTAGTATTTTCACAAGGATGTAGAACTCTGGATGCTACCCAGAAGTATAGGACCAGTCTTCAGTAAATATTTCACCTGAAAGTAGACAAATACTTTTCCTTTGCCACTTCTATAAGCATTGGGAAACTTTACATTTGAGAGTCACTCATCAAACGAAATTTCCATAATCTCCAGCGCCTGATAGAATCTTTGTTGATTCAGTTCATTTCACAATGTTTTTTAGCTAAAATGATATTTTAGCAACCTGCCCAGAAAAACATCCTAGGTTCCAATGCTAGAATAACTTTTGTGGAGAAAGTAATAATGGTGTTCTAGGCTGGATGAGGTACCACAACAATATGGAGTGCAACAACATTATTGCTAGAAAATAACAAAGGTAACGCAAGCAATGTGACCAAGTGGTGGAACAGCTTGCAAAACGGGGCAAAACTGAATATTACGCGGAAAAACAGGATTGAGCTGAGAAACTCTGCCACATGGAACATAATAACCAAAGATAAACAAGGAAAAAATTTAAATTTTAAATGAAGGACAATTTAAATAGCACTCACAACACGAGAGGACCCCATGGCCCCAGGTTTTCATTGATCCAAATCAAAAAGTCCTTCAGGATCTGTTGACAAGTGCCCACAGGTTAGTAATGTTGGAACAAATGTACCAGCCCATAATATATCAAGGAACTTGTAACTACCATGAATACAGTAATTATTCTCAATGAATTGAGTATCACAAAACATGGAGCATTACCACAAAGTAAATAAAGAAAAGTCATCATACATAGAACTAACAGGGACTTCTTTTTTTCTGAATGTAAGAATATTGCACTCTTGTGTAGACAACAAACATCAAGGAGTAAAAAAACATGACGATACTCACAAAGCAACATTTATCTGTGTCATTATGGTCTGAGCAAGGAAGGACACTCCTGCTTAATATATTATCCCGAGTGGCAAACATGAGTTGGTATTTGAGTGGCAAAAAAAAAATTCATGTTAGGTTGACTATCATCCTATAGTGGAATAAGTTTTTGGCAATGCCCATGCTAACGTGCAACTGTGAAGTTACAGAAATATAGTTGCTCTGACCATTCAGAGAAGGAAAACTAATCTTGGATGCCAAAGTTCAACAAATTGCAAATGATTTATAGCAACAGAAAAGATAACACAAAACAGCATTGAAAAAAAAAAAGAGAAAAGAACGAAGATACTGACGTAATACATATGGCAGTTTCCTATACTGGTGACTTTCAACAAGTCAGAAATATGAAATGCCACAAATGTTAACCATTGTCCATAAAGATAGCTGAAGCCATACAATCCGTGCAACAGCGGTTTTCTGATGCTCATCACAGAAACTAGGCAGAAAGACCATCAAATTTTGCCTAAAACTGAAGGTTGGTACCAATTCATGAAAACCAGTCACAAATTTTCCGTCAAATTCTTGATAAAACATATTGATACAGCAAAATTATAGATATTTCTCATTATTTTTTATAAAAAATCATATAAATATGTCAAAGTTTCTACAATGAACCTGAAATTGACGTAAGCAACACATTAACACGATTAGGAGAAGAAGAAAAAATAATGAACCGAATGGGTAGTTCGCGAAAAGTGGCATAAAATATAAAGCCTCCTTCCACGCTAGGGCTTTTTGAAATTTTCATGCAAAATAAAGCCTATTTGGCTCATCAACAGAATGAAAAGATATATCCTTCTAGAAATATTCTCAACATTCAGAGAAAAAAAAATATTTTATGCAATATTTGGCAGCTCCAAGAAACCTTGATCTATCAATATATCAATAGATCAGCAAATGAGCATTTTACTTGTAATGAGCATATGTTTCTTCCATGAGACTAGAAAATAACCACTCTAATGAGAAGGTATCAATCTCCGGCCACTACCATACTCCCCAGAAACCTGGTTTGAAAGACGGGCTGATCTCAAAGGCTTTTATTTCTACCAGAATCCTTTATCAGAAAAGAATGTCACTGCACATGGAGATAAATAAAGCACCATCACATAGTCCTTCAGTAGCATATTCTTCTTGACGAATGTGAACATGACTGTCCTTGATTTAAATGCAAAAAATTTACCATATTTGCTCAAATTTTCCATTATATATTGCTTTTTATGCAGCAAAGTCAGAAATTTCCCAAAGTGAAGATTCTACATTTGGCCATACAATGCCAGTCCTACATCTTTATCACTAATTTCCTCAATGATTAATAAAATTTTAGATATCACCCTAATTTATTTCTCTATCAAAACAAGTCGCTCTGTTTTTAGTATTTAAAACTAGATCTTCCAATAGCCTGTTCTGGATGATATCAGCAAGATAATCCAGGCAGTTTACTAACTGCTGCCAAGTCAAGAAAAATGGAAGTGAAGAGGAGTTGAAATATACATGTGCAAAGAGATAACGCAAGCTAAAAGAACCAAAATCCATTTGGAGATCAGGAGAGAAGAAAGAAAGCATCGAAAGCAAATAGCACCTCATTTAAGCCCCACTAATCACATTTGAAATAGCATACCGAAAGAGGCTCAGAAAGCATCCATCCTTCGCGGACAAGATGAAGATCAAGTCATAAAGAGGGACAATGATTCGGTTGACATTTTTCCCCAAGCACATTCCACAGCCCAATGAATTCAAATCCAATTACGCAGGAAACAGCCAAAGTCAGACAACGAAAAAGCGTCCTTACAAGAAAGTAAAATAGATAACCGGAGAGATTTGACATAAATAGTAGAAGTGGATCATAAAAATAATAAGTTAGATGCGTCAACGATGACTGAAAAAGAACACAGGCACCTTCTCCACAGGAAGGGTTATACAGGCGGTGGTAATGGCAGCAAGAAGTAGCAGCAGGAGCGAGATCCTGATGACGGAAGACCACGAAACCGCCATGGACGCCGCCACCAGCCTCCGCCGCCAGGGCCTCCCACTGCACACCTCGTCTTCCTCCGCCCCACCTCTACCGTCCTGCCTCCACGACCACCGTGCCCTCAGACCCTCCGCGTTTGCCAGGATTTAAAGTCTCCACCTCACCGTTCTCCGCAGAGGAAAAACACCGTCGCCCTAGAGATCCAGTGGTACAATCCTGTCTGTAAACGTGATCATCATGGCCGGCGTCTCACCCCGAACTGGAGGCGTCGTCCTCCCGTCCTCCCCGCCCCGCCCCGCCCACCCCTTCTTCCCCGCTCTTTCTCCCCCTCTCTCTTTCCTCACCTCCCCCTTGTCCCCCCCCCCGTCTCTCTCTCTCTCTCACCTCAATGAAATAAACTAACTAGATTATTTTCGTTAACACCCCAGTAAAATCAGACAATTGCACTAGAACCTCACCGATTTATATATCCTTCTCGCACTCCGAACGTTCCGTACCATGTGCATATAGCAGAGTAGTTGCCTGGTTTAATGGTGCAACAGCTGACATATGAACTTTCATATCGCATGCTCAAATTACAGGTTCTAGAGAGAGAGAGAGAGAGGCGCAAGAGGCGAGAGAGGGGGAAAGACCGTCCAGAGTGACGATCTTCAGACGGTGGCCGCCGCAGCATCCCTTTGACGTGAGGCGGAGCCGTATCATCTACTCGCCGCCGACGCCACCGTTCTCACGACCGCCTCCAGCGTCCTTCGCCGGCGTATAGCGAGCGGAACCTCTCTCTCTCTAGACACGTCGAGTAGATAAGGCCATGGATATCGTGAAGCAATCGTCACTTTTTAAGAGAAATTCGATGGAGATTATCGGAGTATGGGCCAAGAATAAACAGCGAAGATTGAGAAACCCATACCAGACCAAGAGATCGATCCAGACAGATGGTCAAAACCTGTAAGGGGTGGCTCTGACTTGCTTCGTGGGAGATTCGGGGTCAGCGACGGCGACATGGATGTACCTGCCATCGAAAAACTGGATACAAGGCACAGATTGAGCGAACTGTGAACCCCTGGCGTTAGAATCTCTTGCGTGCTCTTCTAAGAAACCGCAGAGACTCATTGGGCACCATACCTTTCCGTTCATCTCCTCGACCGCAACTTGGGCATCCTCTTCGGCTTCAAACCAGACATATGCAAATCCCAGCGACTGTTTCGATACTTTGCTCGTTACTACTTTCACTGCAACCATCAGAGAGAGAACGAGAGAGAGAGAGAGAGAGAGCTATCAGCTGAGCACTCCTTTAAGGCTTAAAACAATAATTGAGCCTAGAAGCTCTAAGGTTCGCCATGACGTCATTTATACGGATCTTCATAGAGATTCAAAGGGTTTTGGATGAATGATTTCTGGGATATTTTCTGACGCTTATTATCATCGCAGTCAGATGAATTGTGAAGTTGAACGATATGATCCCACCAGGGCTGAATATATTTCCACACCAGGAAAGCCAAATCTGGGTCCGACCATACCGACCTCTTGTGACATTCCCAAACTGGGAAAACGTTTTGACCAACGAGCCTTCAGATGTTGAGCTGGGAAGACCTGCGTTTTATTAAAATCCCACCATGTTATCCCCTCATTTAAGCAGAAAACTGAGCAAGTAGATGAATAAACAGAGCTTCTGGGGGAACCCGATGTGGTTTTGTCTCCCTTGAATTTGTGCAGTGTGGGAGCTCTTGTAGAGATAGAACGATGATAACACTGATTCTAGCATGGGTCCTGTACAGACGATTGACCAATCTAGGACGTAATTTTCAGAAAAAGATGGGAAATTGACCAGAATCTTGGAGATTGAGGTGAATTCCTGCTTATAAACGATTAGCAAGTGCTACCCTATTTGACGTTAGATGGAAATCTATGCAGCTAAGCCCAAGGAAAGAGATCAAACATAAGGCGAGAGAAAAAAGTTGGTCAGTTGCAGGAAGCTAATGTCAGATGTCCCAAGAACGGATGTAAGAATCCCAGGCCCAAGGAGATATATTCAAGCCGGAGGGTCTAGGAAGAAGAAAATTAATCGTAGAGGATTACGATGGTCAGTATAAGAATGAGCCAGTGCATTGGTCAACGTGAGAAACAGCAGTTAGGGCAGCCAAGACATTGATGAACTCGTCGGGGCGCCACTCTTCTATCAAGAAGTTCACAAGCGGAAGAAATGCAGAGCATTAAAGCGTTTGCCACAAAGAGGAAGAATGAATTGGAGAGTATGGAACAGCAGTTGCTGTCGGTGGAGCATGATTATTCTAACCAGATCTCCATCAGAGGCTGTCAGCTACAGAAAATCAATCACAGAGAGTCTCAAGGCTAGGTACAGCGAGGGGAGCAAGCCATTGTGCGTACGATGTAGGTGGAGCAGCAGTTGTAGTTGCTGAATCATTAATGGATCACCCGCGGTTTCATTCGTTCGTCAGGAACTGAGCGAGGATGAAGGGGGGCTAATCTGGAAGCTCGCCGGCACCTAGGTTACAGATACATGGCCCACACGACATCGCTACCTTTGATGAAGATGCGATGGCGGGGGGGAGGGCCCGGTGCCGGCCCCTTGGGCGAGGAATCGGCGAGAGCGCAGTGGCGGCGGAAGCGGGACGTCGCCGGGAGGGGTTGGCGGCGCCAACCAGGCACGGCGGCGACGAGTGCTCCCGGTGCCAGCTTCGACGGTGATGCTCCCGTAGCTTCAGGTGCCCACCGATCGCCTCGAGGTGAAGGGTCAGGGAAGATTGCGGGAGATCGAGGAGAGCAACGGCAGGAGCAGAGCGCCATCGACGACTGCTTTGCGCGGCGGAGGGTTCCAGGTTGACCGAAGAAATGTGCACCAGGAAAACTTTTTCTAAAGGCCATTTTTAATATACAACCTTTTTTACTGCCGAAGAAGATTTTAATTTAAATATTGTTAAAAGTATATTATATATTTATATTTAATTTAAATTTAAAACCGGTACATAATATTTGGTTCTTCCACTGAAAATTTCCGTACTTTGTGCATTCGTGTCTACAAGTTGAGGAAAAAAGCATGTTTGGGGGAAGGGGGTGAAGGGTCAACGGGAGAGTGAAGTAGTGAGCTCCCACGGATCAAGAAAGTCAACTTGACTGAGTAAAAGTCACACGGGAGAGTGACCGTCGAAGCTCCCACGCATCAAGCAAGAGTGAATGTCAACGCCTTTGGGTCAGCTCACCCATACATAAATGTCCGAATCTGTTTTTTTTTGGCCAAGTCGCAAATATGCGAGGGCCATTGAACGAAAGGGGGAGGCGTGGTGCTCGTAATCCGGTCCTCGGCGCATAAGAAAGGCCCGTCTGGCCTCGGGTGGCCATCCCAGTCCAGTCCACGTTTGCCATGTGGGTCCCATTCTCCACCACCCGCCAAGCCTCCTTCATCTGGCCCTCTCTCTCTCTCTCTCTCCCCCCGGCTATATAGAGCTAGCCAGGTCTCGGAGATCCACCGCGGCGGCGGGCGGCGGGCGGCGGCTGGCGACCGGCGGCGACCGGAGTGATTGACGCCGGTGTCGGCTTGTTGGAACGCGCTTTGTGGTTGAGCCGGGGATTCCTTCATCTTCTCGGACAGCTGTAAGCAGGGCGGGCTGTTGGTTTGGGGGCGGGGAGGTTCTCGCTGGGAATTAATGCCGGTCGGGGAGACGGCGGAGGGAGGGCGCCGCGTCGGCGACTGGGACCTGCCAGAAAGCGGGGGGTGATGTCTCCCCCCAGGTGGTCGTCTCTTTTCCTCTCCTTTCGGGTGAGATCACGTGAACCCTGCGCCGTCCGGGGGACCTGACCAGCCAGAGTTGCAGGCGGAGGAGAGGAGGCGACGAGCTGGAGGCGGAGGGATCAGACTGGTGGAACTGCGCGTCGCATCTTGGCTTCGTCGTTCTCTCCTCCGTCGGCTGAATCCAGCCACCTTCTACTTCAACTTCAACTGACCGGGGGTGGGGGGGAGCGGAGCTCCGGAATGGCGGAGCATCCTCCACGCCAACTCTCTGCCCTGCCGGTGAGCTCTGCCCTTCCTTTTCTTCCTCAGCGAGAGAGAGAGAGAGAGAGAGAGAGAGAGAGAGAGAGAGAGAGAGAGAGAGAGTGGCCAGTGTAGAGCAGAATGTGGTCCTAGCGGAGCTGGCCTCTGCCGGTGGGGTCTGGCCGTGTGCGGCGGGGCAGGAGTGAACGGCGCAGAAGAGCCGGCCGAGTCGGATTAGGATCTGGATTCCATTCCCACGGCGGAGCCGGCGAACTGGCGACGGCTATCCCACCGGGGAAAGTCGAGCTCTCGGCGGCGATCGCCGTTTGGCGGTATCTGCCTCGAGGCTCCCCTCCCTCCCTCTCTCTCTTCTCCAGCTGTCGGAGGTGGCGGTGGGGGATTTGTGCAATCATCCCGCCCGACTTCTCACCTGTTTCTTTTCGCACAGATGGCAGCGCAGGGAAAGACGACCGCTCACGACGCCGGCGGCGGTGGCGGCGACGCAGTGGTCCTCGGTCATCACAGAGGCCGCCTTCCCGGCCTCGGCATCCTCCTGTTCCTGGTGGCGGCACCGCCACTTCTCCTGTGGTCCATCGACACGGCCGTCATCCGCGGCGACGTCTGGCAGTCCGCCGTCTCCGGCCACCCCCACCCCACCGTTTTCATCGCCGCCTCCGGCACCCCCTCCGCCGCCGACCCAGTCCGGCAGATCGCCGGACAGCCAAGGGATCCCACCACCGACGCCGGCGTCCAGAGCCCGGCGGCAGCTCCGCCGCCGCTGGGTGGCTGGATATCCGTCGAGTTGGAGCCCAACCTGACCTCCACACTCCTGTCCCGGTGGCTGGCCCCTGGGGGGGAGACCTGCCGTGACGCCCGCACCACCAACATTTCCATTCCTGCCCTCGACGCCGCCGCCGGCCGTAGGACCCTCGAATTCCCCGCCGGGCCTGTCCACGAGTTCGCCATCTTCTCCCTGTTCGACGGCGGGGGCCTCCGGTGCCTGGGCGGAGACTACTTCGAGACGGACCTCTCCGGGGCTCGGTGGAAGGCCCGGCCCCCCGTCAAGGACCACGGCGACGGCTCCTACGCGATGCGGCTGCAGGTGCACCCGGACTTCGCCGGCGAGTACAACCTTACCGTGGTCCTCCTCTTCCGCAGCTTCGAGGGGCTCAGGTTCTCCACCGAGCGCTTCGCCTTCCGCCGGGAGCTGCGCAGGATCCCCATCCGCTTCCGCAGGCCGCAGGCGGCGGCGGGCTCCTCTCCGGAGGAGCTGCGGCCCTGCCGGGCGGTGGACTTCCGGTCGCGGGTGGCGTGGTCGGGGCGCTGGACGCGCCACGCCGGCAACGACCCGTGCACCGTCGCGCGCGACGGCCGCTACCGGTGCCTCGATCCGGGGCACCCCTGCGCGCCGCCGTGGTGCCGCGGCCCGCTGGGGGCGTTGGAGAGCAATGGCTGGGTCTACTCGGCGCACTGCTCCTTCCGGCTCTTCACGCAGGAGGCCGCCTGGCGGTGCCTGGGCGGGCGGTGGCTCTTCTTCTGGGGGGACTCCAACCACGTCGACACCGTCCGCAACATGCTCAACTTTGTCGTCGGCCTGCCGGAGGTCCAGTCGGTGCCGCGGCGTTTCGACGGCCGCTTCACCAACCCGAGCAACTCCGGCGAGTGGGTCCGGATAACCAGCATCTTCAACGGGCACTGGAACGAGACCCAGAACTACCAGGGCCTCCACTCCCTTCGCGACGACGGCTTCAGGGCACTGGTCAGGAGCTACTTCGAGGAGGACGACGGTGCCCCCGACGTCGTCGTGCTCAACTCCGGCCTACACGACGGGGTCTACTGGCGGAGCATCCGGGCCTTCGCGGAGGGGGCCGAGTACGCCGTCGCCTTCTGGGAGGAGGTCCTCGGCGGCCTCCGAGAAAGGGGCAAGGCCCTGCCGGCGGTGTTCTACCGGACGACCATTGCGGCGGGGGGGTACGCCCGGAGCTTGGCCTTCAACCCGCAGAAGATGGAGGCGTTCAACGGGGTGCTGGTGGAGAAGCTGCGGGCGAGGGGGCTGCTCACCGGCGGCGTCATCGACCAGTTCGACATGACCTTCCCCTGGCACTGGGACAACCGGTGCAGCGACGGCGTCCATTACGGGAGGGCTCCGGCTAAGGCCAAGTGGCGCGATGGCGAGATCGGGCACCAATACTTCGTGGACCTGATGCTCGTCCACGTCCTCCTCAACGCCTTCTGCAACGCCGCCGGCGCACCACCATAGGCAACACCATCGAGTGGATCATCACTCACCTTAGCGCGGCGGCGCTGCCATCCCGCCATTCTTTAATTCTTCACACTCCTCCCGCGTCCAATCTGAACATGGACACACACACACAACAAAAAAACTCCAAATGTCTGAGAGGAGCAACCCCAGCAGCACGGTCATATCTCACTGCATTGACAAACGCGTTATTCTACAGAGATTACAGCAAGAACAAATAAGCAGGCGGAGATGGAGATGGAGATGCAGAGCCCCAGGCAGACCTAGCGGTTCTGCAGATTCACTCACAAAAACTCCGCGTCCCTCACTTCTTGCTTTCGAGAAGGGGCTCCGTGAGGCTCGCCTGACCTCTGGCCGAGCTCGGGTCCCTCTCAGAAGGTTTCTTGATGGCCAAGATGGGCTGCTGCCCTTGCCGATTTTGGCTCCCCTGGATCCAGAAGGAGGGACAATAAGGATGAAGGGCAGGAGGAGAGCAGACTGCAGGGAGGGAAGGAGGAGCAACGCACCGCCGCCTTCTGGCTGGTTAGTCTGCGGGTTGAAGGCGCCCGGGCAACCGACGATGCAGCCGCAGCCGCAGCGACGCGAATCCTGCAAACCAGAAGAGATTCCCTGCTGTAAAAGAAACCGTACAGCAGGAGGCGGCTCGAGGGGGGATCGCAATCTACGGGTACCTCTTGTGGACGTCCACATACTCATCGGTCTCATCCACAATCTCCTCCTGCAGTGAAGATTCAAGGTCAGCATGCACCGCTACTGATCAAATACATGAAAAAAGGGGAAGAGCTGTTTAGTTTTTGCTCTCCACAAACCAGCTGAATTATTGGTGGGCCATCCAGAGATTCTCATACTCTGATTTTTTATTCACTTGATCCAGTTGCTTACATTTCAACATGATTTTATGCAGAAAAGATTAAATCATATATTAAACATGAAGGGTTAGACAAAAGGACTAAAAAAATAAGAGCACCACAGTTCTTGGATACCAGGAAGTTCAGATTAAAAAAAAAAAAGAAGAGGAGTTTATCACTGGTTCAGTTAGTTTGCAGGGAGAGGGAGAGAACGAAATAACCCAAAAAAGATCGCACTGGGACCTGAGCAGCGTGGGGTTTACCTGCAAAAGCTCTTCGAACACATCCTCCAGCGTGATGATGCCGATCACCTCGCCATCTTCAATGTCTTCTTGAACGGTGGCGGCGTAAGCTGCCGCTGCCACCCCCGCCGCATCGCTCGGCTGCAAGAAGAGTTTGGGGGTGGCAGTGATTTCATCATCCGGACCCTTCTCAATGCCAATCACGACCTCCCCAGGGCCTCCTGCAAGTTTGGAGAGGAGAGGGGTTCTGGCGTCCCCATTGGCCTCCTTAACTTCGGACGAGCCGTCCAGGTGGGTGGGCGGAGGCGTCTTGATCTTCCCTCTGGACTTCACCACGGCGGCCATGTGGCTGCTCCCCTTCTGGAATTCATTCAGTATATCATACAGGGGCATGTCGGCGGGGACCCTGCCAACAAGCATCCTAGCGATGAGAGCAACTTCTCTGGAGAGCTGTGTCCTGAGAATAGAGTGGGGCCAAATATGGAAACCTCGGGATCCTTCGGATGGAGACCGCACTCACTGGCGTCTCCGTCTCGGCACGGACTGTCAGAAGGCTCTTGACCTTGCTCCCACCATTTGCATTTACAGAGGAGATTAACATGTCAGAGGAAGGCCGTCGCAGGCATTATCTAAAACACAGATGAGGCGTCATGGACCAACCAGAAGAAGGCCGATGATGTTCTTCGGGCTCCCAGAGTAGACCGGGACCCTGCTGTGTCCCCGAGCAAGTATCTTCCCAATAGCTTCCCTAAATAGAACAAAACAGGGATCATACGTCGGGCAATTCAATAGAAACGATGGAAACATTTGGCGACTCCAAGCGCAGTTAGACCAGCCGGAGATTATGTGAGCCACTGCATGGGGCATGTATCGACATAATTCTTAGCAAATCCAGATTTATTCTTTGTCTAGATGGGAAATACGATAGAATTAACACACTATAATTTCAAGTATGGAATTCTCACCAGTCTAACTTTGAATCGACGTCTAATGAAAACGTTGATTCAATTGGTGTCATGGCTTCTTCAGCAGTCTGGAGAGAGGCAACCACTCCAATCAGAATGCATCTCCAGTTTGAAGTGAAGTAAAATGCAGAAAAAAAAAATTTAGAATAAAGCCCACTTGTCAGTAATTTTGTGAAATAATAATCAGACGCGGCAAATAAGCCAATGCTCAAAATTTTGGGGCGGTGTCTGCATTGTAAGGTAGAATATCGATAATAGGACTATCCAAAAGGGCAACTGTTGAAGAATCCTCCGCAAATGAACCAACGGCCGATTGTATTTTTCATTTGAAATCGTCGCAGCACCATGTATTTTTTTTTCCAGGTGACAATATTAATACGCACACGTTATCAAAATTGCATTTATATTCAACAGACGCAAGACGGTTTAATATGATTTTTTGTATATATTGACCTAAGAAATGCGACATAAAAAACCAAAGCCTTGGAGAAGTCATGATTAGTATCCCCTTCCAGACCAACCCTCTTTTAACCCCTGTTACACTCAAAATGATTATGCAATCTATCATGTAAAGGCAGACAATAATACTCCTTTATTGCCATATCTAGCAGTTATCCCCCACCGAAAACAAAAATTCATAGGATTCGAAAGGTAAAAGTTCATGCTAGAACACATATTCCAATAAAATGCCCTTGTATATTAGAAAGCTAAGATAATGTGGGTAACCACCACATCATTATTGTAATGCAACAATCGTACTGCAGGTTGAAAATGGGACAGTATGTGAACGGATCTAGTCACCAGGTTAGCATATATAAAGGCTTTATGTGTGGTCGTCTTAACTGAACTTATGACAGAAGCTTGATGTCAGATCAAGGAGGAGAACGTTATTTCAGAGGGGATTGGCATTCCTAGAGATTTTCTTGCCCTGGATTTTCTGGGCATAATGAAGTGGAGAGACTAGGACTTGGATCAACGGCTATTCGCTTGCTGAATCAGAAGGCTCGCATCCCAGGAATAGCAAATCATATGCTACCAACTTGGAATTTTGCAACCAGAAGGGCGCTGTCCTGATGTCGTCACTCAGCCTTCAGTCAATGGAGTCAGTGGATACATTTTAAAACAGAGGTAATCCGCCATTTTGGGGGGGAGCCAACGCTTTCTCTTTGGGCAAGTCTAACCACATTGGCTTTTGATAAATTAAGAAATTAACTTAACTGAAGGACTTCTCCACGAAAAAGAGTCAATGTGAAGTCTCCCAGGAGGAGAGACCAAAACGATCCAAAAGGTGCAGTGAGGAATTTAAAAGACATGGGAGATGGGAAGGCCTTTCATAGCCCCGATGGACAAGGATGATTAAAAGCTGGTCCTTGAAGTCCATGCAGGAGGGGCAGCTATGATATTATCCTGGGAGAGGTGGTCCTCGAATTTTCTGGTCTATTTCTTATGATATGAAATGTATATTGAACGTTATAACTGAGTACAAAAGGTTTATTCATTTGCAGCGACATGAGGAAGATTGTCAACATAAACTTTCATCAACTTAGTTTTGGACTCAAACATTCATCGATTGAGGCCTTATTAACTGAAACGGGTTTGAAGATGGCTATGACTGTGTAATGGTGATATGTCAAGGTACTCAGCAGCGAAGCATGTAGAAAACTCAAGTACGAAAGACATGGTTATGATCTCGAGGTTAAAAAAAACACGTTATTTTCAGCAGTATATATCAGAACCTATAAAATACCCCAACCTCTGACGTGTCTCAGAACATGAATCCAGAACTTCTATCACAGAAAACATAAACCACGCTGTCAGGCAACGAAATCACAAAATTTTCTCGTCGACTAATTCACCAACAAACCTTTTCAGTCAAGTCCAAAGCTCCACTGATTATTGTTGTTTCATCGTGAGTAAGTTCCCCACCTTTACCAGCCTAAAATGATTGATTCAAAGATATTAGGAGATTTTATGTGCAGAGAGCATATGTCTCAGGATGAAAAATAAACTCTACAAGGTCATTGATAATAACATTTTAAAATTTAAGTACCTCTTTGCTGTGGAAAGAGACCAAGACCTTTAACTGTGCTCGCCTGAACAGAGCAGATTGGTTGTGCCCAAGTACACAGTCCAGAATCTGAAACCACGTCAGGAAAGAGTGAAATAACAGGAATAAACTACACTACAATATTGAAGAAATTAGATAAAATTAGAAGAGCGAGCTAGAGTAGACAGTATCCACAGAGATAGACGAAACATTTTGTCTAGATACCAACTTGGAATGTGCATGCGAAGAGCAACCAAAATCAAAACTACTAACTCATGAATATTTTATAGGAATGACAATACGGTGTCAAAGGTTTACTGAAGCTTGTTCCTGAAATTGATTGTTTGAAACCTATTAAAATTCAGTTTTAAGACATGAACCAAAACTCGTGTTTTGAAAGGGCAGAACTCATCACATTATGCTAAGATTGACTCCTCGAAAGCTGTTGTTTTCAGGCATGCACTGGATCAAGGGTCAGATAGCCCCAGTCCAATCCCATTCAAATTGAATTAGATTGACCAAATTGGTTAAACGAGAGAAGAGAACCAAATCTCTTATGACTGTAATATTTCAATATTCATATTCTGCTATCTACTACAGGAAAGGCTGAATCAGCCTTTCAAAAAGCAAGAAACAGCCAGGCAAGCTGGTGAGACTACGTTCAATCATTTATTTATTTCTTTTTGTTTCATGGAAGATCAGGATTTTCCTCCTGAACACAGAATAAGAGCGGCAGATTCCAATGCGTGATTCCATGTCCATTCTTTTCTTTGATGATTTAGAATCCACCCCATTCTGGGTCAATTCTTTTATTTTCTTTCATCTAAAGATTCAACATAACTTCCTTTTGTGACTTCGGGCTCAGATGTGGCTAATGACAATCACGAATCGGGAAATAAATTAACATGCTGCACATTTGGTAGTGCTTTTTGTTTTTCTAATATTCCCGAAGAATAGAAGTAGAGGTTTTATTTTAAATAGAAATTGAGAAAAAGCTCTATTTCGTGCATCCCAGCTAAACCCTTACATAAAAAAGTGGACCTACTGTATATTAATTAAAAGGACGGAATTTACAACAATCCTGTCTCATACGACATTAGTGGAATGCATACGACACATCCAAATATGTAAGTGTTTAAAAAAAAAATTCCAAGGACAGATTCATTTTTCCTGAAATGATGGATTTGTTAGGTATGTTTTAAGTGATCTAAACCAGTGGATCGCGACTGTTTATATCACATACTTTAAGCATGGCTGCTTGCCGCATTCTACTCCCAGAATGTAGCACTTCTTTAGCAGACAAGCTTAGAGTTTCATGAAAATCCGCTTGCATGACTGTAAATATTTCTTAATTTATATAGAATATCCCCAGCATATTTATTCATCACATGATCCGCACACTGTAACTGAGTGTTGGTCAACATTTATAGATGCACAAATAAGTGGGATATTCGTGGTATGTACGTAGTTTTAACTTAAATCCTCAAGCAAGCATGCTTACTATAGACATTGATAACCTTAAACAGATAACAGAGTACCTTAGGCATACATCCTTACTATAGGAAGCATCAGACATTATCCAAATTACACCACAAAAATATAGATAACTGTCGAGAATCCTATCATGTTGACATCTATTTAGAACAATTTTAAAAATAAACAGCGAGTCCGTATGAAACTAAAAATGTAAAAGATAATAATACTTTAATTTAAATTTAAAATGTAAAGGAAAATGTTTTTGAGTGCGTGCGAGACTTCCATTGAATTTGGTGCCGCAAGAAAGGGCAAAAGATTAGACCAAAGAAATACGTTATTAGAGGCATTAATTTACATTAGATGGATATAAGCAGAAGACAGAAAAATTTTAGTAATAGCCAACAGAAGACTCATTATTAACAATGGGAATAGGAAACCATATAGAATAAAAAGTTGCTGACATTGATCAGAAAAAGGAACAAGAATGTCCAAGTTACTCTAAATTACGGATTTCAAACTGCTGGAGAGAAAATTTACCTTCCCAATAGGAAAAGCTATTGGATAGCAAACCACCATTAGAATACGTACAATCCAAACACAACTGGCACCAACGGTGAGTCCATATCGCGAACATATTGCTTGTGGAATCACCTGAAAAAGAAACAATCAACATAATTCAAATGTTTCCTAGACAAAGGTTAATATCGTATTTCAGATACCTGAAGATAGACGATTCTAGGAAAAAAACACATACCTCTCCAAAAGCAAGAACAAAAGTTACAGACAATACAACCGCTACAAATGGATGAAATAATTTATCAAGAAAAATAGGAAGCGCCTGCAAGTAAACCATGCATCAGCAATTAAAATTGAAAGAATCAAAATAACAAAAGATAAGGGGAATAGCGGTAAAGTTTATTGATCTATAATATACTGGAAATCACTCTTAAGAAGTAACTGCGCATAAAAAGCTACCAGAACAGCTGTTAAAGTGCTAAATGGACTTTGAAAAAGTGCAGGCTAAAAAGGTTCAGAGAAAAAATGAAGGGAAAAAACACTCAGATTATTGCATTGCTGCAGGTGCTTGCTTGCGATCACTTCAACAGGCATTAGACATCATATGCACTAAGTGTGATGGAGGATGCTACATTTAGCATTACATTTTTTTAAAATTGAGTGCGAAGAAAACTGGATCGAGAAAGCGGATTAAGATTCCACTAACTTCAAAATTAATGGTTATCAAAGGTATAGAGAGAGAATGACATTGAACATGGTATAATACGCTGGTTCTACATTTAAGATACATTCTTTGTGTGGTTTATGTTGCTGCTTACAAAGTGAAAAAAAATGAACAACACAAAAGGCAACTAAGTATATTTTCCTGTTAGATGCTACAAAATTGAGAGATACCAACTTCATGTTGTAAATTAAATGCTGCAAAAGGGAGAAATTGGCCTCCAGAACAGGTGTACTCATCCTACAGTTTATTCTATTTAGAGGGAGGTCTACTACAAAAATTATAATGTGCGTATCTATCATAAAATCTATATGCAAATAATTATTAAAAACTGAATGAAAATAAAATAGTATACTTACCTCCATTGCGGCTGCATTACAAAGGAGCAAAGTCACGAGAAGTTGATGTTGCTTTTGCACAACAGGAAATATCGTGGCTGCAAAACGTAAGTAACACAGCAAGTTTCCTAAGAGCCATGGGACAAATATTTCAAAGAATAAAATAAAAGGGTCAATAACAATCTAACGTAGGACTCCTGCAATGCATTTTATGCCAGAAGATCACTTTACAAAAACTGTCGTCGATTCAGAGAAAGACAGCTTCATCTTTACATCAGAAACTTAATTGACAAGGCGGCATGAAATAGATAGAAAAAGCTTTTTAGTCAATTTAAAAAACATTCTCCTTCCATTTGGAATGCACAATACTCAGATATTACTTTACACATTCTTATTTATACCATCATGAAAAATAATATTTTCAAGCTTTTAGATCGTTTAAAGTTCTTCATAGAAAATATGTAGCCCGAACGTATCATGAAAGAAAGACCTGTTCAGTTTCCAAAAGACAATCTTTCTTAGAAACTCAAAGGTAAATTTTACGTGCATAATCATTGAACCTCCGATTCATTGGGCCATGGTGTCTGAAAGGATACTTCTTTCCAGTAGTTCTCCCAAAAGATAATGGACACATTTTGCAGAGCATTCAAACGCTATGTTTTCACTGTTTCATAACGGACGCACAAAAATTTGACCAGCCAACCATCTAGCAGAGCTCAAACTACGAACTATTCATTTACCGACAGATCTGATGTCTACTTGGTCATAATCAGAAAGGATATATAAATTATTTGGAAGGTTGGGGAACATATGCAGACGCGCCAATGATCTCAACGGGTTACTCTTCCCTTATCTATTTCCCATTAAATAAATTTTGAATCAAATAGCTCCTGCATGAAAGAGACGCAAAAGAATGTGAATCTTAGAAGCAATTATCCATAACAAAGAATGTAACTAGGATCCTCGTCTTGTTGATGAGGAGCCTAGGAGTAACTATACTAGTGTATACTTCAGTCATCCGGAGGGCCCAACATGCAACTGCAAAAGAATTATTCCTTGGAATATGCATGTTCATGGAGAATCAAAAAACAGAAAAAAGAAAATTCAAAACATCCCGCTTTCCTGCAACTAAACAGCAAAAGAAGAACGAAACGTGGTATCGCGAGAATGAAAAATCACCGGCGAAATTATTCAGCTGCCACTGAAACGCCTCGTCTTTAGAAACTAGAAGCATGAATACCTCAGGCACATTATGAATCAACAATTCTCAAAACCAATTCTAACCTACCAGCTTGTTTCTTCTCTGTGGGTGTACCCCCTTGCTGGAGCACTTCGAGGTCCACGAGGCCGAGGGACATGAGGCCAAGTGTGAGACCTGACATGAGCCCGGCGAAGAGGACGAGGAAGCAGGATATCCCGGCGAAGATGTACCACCACGGCGACTCCAGTGTGATGTCATCCGATCCAGCGAGGACGCTCGGCATCCCTCTCCCTCCCCCAGCCACTCCCACCACCGTCCTTGTCATCAGAAGCACGTTGATCGGGTGCATCGCTGCTGCCCCCTACCTGGCTCAGCAGAGTTCCAATCTCCCTCCAGCGCTACACTCCCTCCTTCCGCAACGATTACCCACCGGCCGAACGCACGGCAGGCAACGACCGGCCACACCGCAATATGAACCGAAAACGATCTGACGACGAATTGTAAATGTATCAGTTACCGAATAATCAAAGACAAAACTTGCCATTAAACAAACCGAGGAGATCCCCGCCCCCCGGCCGTGCCATCACTGCCTCCGCTGAAAACGATTAAATCCAGCAACGAAACGGACAAAAGAGATAACTTATCAAGGATTGCCGACGGTACCACCACTCTCTCTTCTTCTTCTTCTCCTCGATTCTGTACCGATCTTTCTTTTTGCTGCGTACGCGTCCCGCGGATGCCCCTCTGTCTCTTCGCCGTCTTCCGGGAGTTACCTCCAGTGCCCTCCCTCTACCGCCGCCCGGCTCTGTTCCTCCCCACCCCGCTCTGCTCCTCCCCCACCGCGCCGTGGCCCCGCCGAGCGGCCGGAGGTTACGCCATTTGTGGCGACGGGTCTGACCGGGCGCAGATTGTGACGCAGATCGCGGGCCCGCTTCGCATTATTCTGTCTCCGCTTCGGCCACGTGACCAAGGTAATTCTCTCAACACCACCGGATGAAATGGTAATTGCGTAAACACCCCCGCCCCGCAGGATATATTACGACCAACATTTTTCAGAAATATCCTATAGTTTCTCCTTTTATGAAATCCACCCTCATTGCTGGGTGGGACGAAACACGTACTCCCAGTACTGAAGGCTCCAGCGAAATTTTCCCCATTCGTACGCCGGTGCATGTACGCGACCGCCCTTTGCCACGTGCTATTTCCAACGCTCCGAGTTGAATGACCCCCACTTGCCACTTGCCACTTGCCACTCGCACGTGCGGGGGATCCGATAAAATCAGGCCATTCGAGATTCGGATATTCATCACTAACTACTGGTGATATTTCGTGAGAAGTATGCTTCGGTTTTTTTAATAATTGGAATGGTCCTCACCCCAAGTGGGGGTGTTCGTAGGTCTGGGCCCATTCAGCACAGGGCTTCCCTAACGAATTGGTAAGGGCTCAGCTTGTGGCATTTATTACTAATTAGTTGATACTAGAAGGACTAGGTGCAGGTACCTTTGAAACCTTAGCTCTTCACTTGTAGTGGGAGGTTACCATATATAGAAAGATTGTTGTCTTTCTTTATTTTCTACAATCTAGCATGGGTTCAAGGTTTAGACTAACCCATTTCAGGCCATTTGACCTGCTGGTTTCAACTATAGTAGAAGCTCTCTCTCTCTCTCTCTCTCTCTCTCTCTAGTACTAACTATTTACACCTTCAATAAAAATGCTATTTCTAAATGTACTTTAAATGAAATGATGGCCTACCATCTGTCACAACTCATTGGAATTGATTTGAAAGTCTCGTCCATGTCTCTGCCATGATTGGGGTGGCTACTCAAGTATTTCTCCATAAAAACTCACGTGAGATAACCTATGTAGAAGAAGATAATGATATCCCTAAAATTTTCAAATGAATGAAGTACCCTTAGAAAAACTATCCATTGATTGTGGAATTTAGTCAATTAAAATGATAATTGTGGAATAGAGAAAATTATGCTGATTTTTATCTCTCGGGTTTTCTCCTTTTTAAAGATCAAAATGGGTCTCAATGCTTTTTCTCATATCAAGAAATGGATAAACAACACTTTTTTCAAAAAACATGAATTCAAAATGTAGATAGAATAGGGCTTTAAATTGGATTTTATTTTAACAATCTACCTTGGTATGCTTTCTATGGGAAGAAAAATGTTTTTAATCCGTATAAGTTTACTACACGGAAGTACTTAAGAAGTTTTCATGTCCATAAAATGTGTGAAAGGATAAAGTGATAAAACTTAAATACTATAGTTCTATATTCAAATGATATGCGTGTTGGCTTCAGAAGCATCATTTATCCTAAGTAGTTTTGATGATGAACAACACACATATATAAATAATTGGATTGATCTATGTTGAATATTATTTTCAAATGTCATTCATACCAGTCATCTCATAGACATATGATTGAATGTATTCAAATATAAATATTTAAAAATACAAAGCAACAATGTATTTGACCCTCATTTTTTAATTTCATATTAATTATTAATAGACTACTTGGAATCAATACTTCATTTACAGTCATCAAAATTATGAGAATTTTTTAATAGAAATTTATGATTTTTCCAATAGCTTTTATGTAATTCTTTGAAGTAAAATATTGGCATTCAATTTGAGGCGATATACCAGATGTCTATTATTGAAATATTACCTATAACCATTTTCAACAGAAAATTAATAGACTTAATCAAAATTGTATAAACAACCATGAATTTTTTTATTAATATTTATAATATTAATTAAAAAATTAAAGTGGATATCAGGAGTTATTGAAGTAAAGTTTTTATATATTGAAACCAATATTCAATATGTCTAAATCATGATCAAATTTTATTTGAGTGAATTTGGTATTAATTCAATTTCAAAATAATTAATTTAGTTTGAGATATATTTTATAATTATAGTTTAAAAATAAAATAATTATTTATTTATATTAAACATTAATTTATACATTTATTGGTTTAATTAAGTATAATACTTTAATCCTTAAAAGATACATTTTAATGGTTTCCAATTATTCAAAATTTGAATCAATTTTAGACATTTTAACAGCAAATAATAGTGGAAAATAGTGGAAGGTGGTGAATTGAATTTTTCTATAAATTGAACCTCTTTCGAATGGCTAAATATTTTTTAAGGTTTATCCTAATTTCTCAAAGTTCATGGATTTTTTCAAGGCAATTTTTTGAATAATTAGATGTGAACTTGAGTGATGTTTGGAGTTTTTTCCAACAATACAAGTATGTCGAGGAGCAAAATTTAATTCAAACTTGATCTTCCTCAAACTAAATTAAATAACTACAGATTCATCAACTAAATAGCCTCTTGACATGATGAGGAAAAAGAAAATCAATGAGAATTCAACTTTTTATTCATTGATTTTTTAGACATAATTGATGTCTTCACCAAATATTAAAAAATTTCATGATTATATTTTATTTATTTTGTGAGAGATCAATATGTGATTAAGGTTGAAGTAATTACTAAACAGAGTTGAGTTATATAGTTAACTTTGGCCCACTTAGAGTTGTGAATCTATTCAATTTAAGGCTACACTTAGATGAAGAAACAAAGGGGGAAAAGGGAGGGGGAGAGAGGTGAGAGGGCAAATGGTAGAAATGATCTTAATTTAATTTGAATCTTGATCAACTACTATGATTTTCTTGATCTTTTTTTTAATAACTTTAAATTTTGGTGGATTTTATTGAGAGTAATTATTTTTTTGTATATTGCTATGAAAATTTTGGAATATTTACATAGACCACTATAGTGAGAAAGTAATGATGAACACATTTAAATCAACAAAAATCTGTGAAGCAAAATGTGTATGTTTCCTTAGACTATTATGTATCATGACGTGTACTATCGACTTAAATTTTATAAATATAAATTAATATATTTTAAAAATGATTTTAAACATTCTACATCACTAAAAAATGAATTTATAATGTGTTTAGTTGAAAATTATATTTTCTTTTATGAAAATTTGATTTTCAAATCATTGCTTTATTTAGACATCAGCAATTCTATTTCAATAATACCCAATAGGTGTCAAACTAGTTTGAATAAATAAGTTTTACATGTATACACATATGGGTACTTAAATAATAATACTTTTGTGACACAACATGATTGTGAAAGAAGTTATGATTTGGGATTGAATCCACACACTAGACCTTTCAATAAGGAATTAAACTTTGAATCCACAAAACTAAAAACTGTTAAAAAAAAATACAATTAGATGCCCCAAATCTCATTTTACAAGAGGTGTACTTTACCCACATCAAAAGACGAGAGGGAGACAAACCATCCACGTCCACCCTCTATGAAGTCAAGACAATTTCAATTATTTTTTATACTATTTAGTTGAGGTTAATTACTTGAAATCAGGTTTAATAAACACTTGGGCATCTTTCATAGAGTCAATTTAGAGTAATAAATTAACATTGAACTTTTACTTCTTGCTCCCCTAGAAAAGATCAACCTTGTCTTGGGCATGACTTCCTGACTACCCATGGAAGGGAATTATGAACCCAAGTTATAGATGTATTTGAATTACCCCAATCATGAATTCAATTGAAGTAAATTGACGTTCACTTTCCCCATAAAAATCAGCTCTACTGGGACAAGTTAATCTGAGTTCAAGTTGAGACAAAGTATTAGCTCTCTGGTTATCATACCACTGAACAGTCTTCCCATGATCATCACTCCACTCTATACCAAAATCTTTCGGTCTGCCTTTTACTCAAAGGTAAGGGACCCACCCTTCTCTTACCATTCTCTTTCTTTAAAGAAAAAAAACCAGCAGAGCTCACAGGGTGCACTCTTTCTCATATCCCTTTAACGTTCCCTACAAGTACCCGTCCTAAGGAGTTGAAGTGATCCATAGCATATACTTATACCCTACAAAGTGTAGAGCTCCACGCTCAAAGATGAAATCTTTATCACCAAACTGCCATCTTCTCAGAGGCCCTTTATTTGGTAACCTCTGAGAGAATGACAAGAGACAAAGATATGCATATGCTACCAGGTTCATGAGACTAAAGGTAGCAACCGAAACCCAAATTATTGTGAACTACCCTGCCCAAGGGAATGAATGCCAAACATTTATGAAGCATTCAAAAATGTGCATTTAGGAGGGAAATTGGACATGAGCCCATAAGTGCGCATCATAAATGAAACACGGACGCCAGCATCATTCAATACGTCCTGAGAATTGATAACTAAGGAATCTGAGAACATGATATGGAAAGGGGCGAGAATGGGCAGCATCTTGTAGAAAATCTCAAAGTGGAATGGAAGTAAAGCTGTTAAAGCCTGAAAACCTAATGATCAACCGAAACATACTAAGAGATACGCAAGAATCATCCCTTAGGTTTCCAGAAAAACTATGCAATCATTGCTTTAAGCAGACGGCTAGCAGATGCATTGCATCCCGCCATTACAAGACAACTTCTGGCATGTTTATTGCAAGCACTATGACAACATTTGCATGGAAGAACATTATTCAGCCTCCCGTGGAATCCCAAGGAAATCAGAGAAGAGTAGGAAACATCCCAAATGATGAGACCAACCCAACAGCAAAAATAATGATTACAAGGTGGTACAGGAAAAACTATAGTCATTCCAGACAGATAAAAATAATATATTAGGCAGTTTAGAGCAGAGAATACCCCCTTAATAGTCCTCAACCAATCAAAAAGACTAACAAAAACTTTGTAGATATATGAGTAACTCACACAGGAGATAGCCTACGGTTATGATACAGCTCTTCCTATGAGGACTGCCTTTCTCTTCTGCGTTCCCAGAACGACATTGAAATACCTATGTACAACAGCAGATAACGTTCCACAGTTTTAACAAGAAATTGCTCATTTCAGAATCACTGTTGCAAGTGAAGGCATGACTACCCAGAAAAAAGATTTGAATATCTGAGCAGCCATAGAATCATGTCAAAAACGAATCCTGCAAAGGAGAGTAACAATATTAAAAAGGTCATAATATGTCGAAGCACATGAACATTACGTACGGGACAGGAAAGTAACATACTTTCCAAGGAATATCTGTTATCTTGGTCTCCAGTAACCAGGTCCTGAGAAAAAAAACAAATTTCAATCACAATTAGAAAAAAAATATGGATTAATAAAATAAAAAATTAAAGTACCACAATAGAAAGACACCTATGAAAGAACAGCTGATTAAGGAAATCCTTCTTACATCACTGACAATGCACAACGAAGTTTTATGTTCTGAAGTGTTACAAAAGACTCAAAAGGAAACAGCAATGTACGATTCATGAAAAGACCAACAGTAGCTACACTGAGTACCTCCAGCCACCCGAGGAATCTTGTTTTCCAATGGTGGCCTTGATGCAGCTATTGGGTACCGATAACTTGATGCCCTTGGTGGGTTAGACCAGCCACTTGAGACGGATGAAACTTCTGCTGGTGGACCACGGTAAGCTAGTAAGTTAGGGGATCCTTCAGCCTTCTCTGGAAGCATGGGTCCTGGACGGAAATGAGGAAAAAACGTTAAGTTCAAGCTACGTGACTGTAAAAAATGATGTGTACCATATTACGAGATTATGACCCTACGACTCAAAGACCCACATCACAGGAAAGTGAGAAATAAACTCGTACGAAAAAACCATCATACCTGAACGAGAAGCTGAAGAGAATCTACACCTTTCAGACACTTCATTCTGAACTGGCCTCCTCGCACATCCATCACCGTAGAAGTGACCTCCTTGGGCTTCATTTGCAAACTGAACTCCCCTCTCAAATGGAGAGGAGTGGTCCCTCCAGGACCGAGCACGGTCTTTTTCAGTGCGGTCATGGGAAAATTGGTTTGAAATGCTTGGAGGTGGTGGGTGCATATGATAGCCTTTATTAGGCAGGGGACCATTTCTTATTGGAGGGGCATCATTTGCACTGCCGACAGAGGAATGAGAACCACTATGATACCCATATGAACTCTGATAATTGCAAGACGAAGATGACAGTTGCATCTGCTTTGGATAATCTATACATCCAGGAGCATAACAGTCCCCTCTATTCGAGGGCCTTAGGTTCATACTGGAGCCACAAGGATTGGACAAGGGATACTGGATACTCTGTCAAAAAATAAAATATGATCAATGTTGCTCAGAATAATTAAAGATATACGCTGTAATAATTGATAATAAGCTTTAAAATTGTATACTAAGTGTAAGGTACTTACATTTCTACCCGCATAAGGATGTGAATCCAAACCATCACCATGGTTGCAGGGTGCTGCGGGCACAGGTGGTGGAACAAGAGGCAACATTGGAGGACAGGGGGGCACTACGGGTGGAGGTGAAGAGGGCAGAGGAGGAGGAGATGGTGGATTATCAGCTGGCAAGGGGGGGGCAAAGCCTAATGAATCATGCTTGTCTGACTGGTAATGGGGTGCATGCCCAGTGGCAGCTCCTGTAGTTTCATATGTCGAACTGATTTCACCTTCGCATTGCGGGGATACATCCTCCATCTCGAGCTCACCATCAACATCCTCCAAGATGTGTGTATGCTTATCAGGAAACGAATTTAAAGTTGTTTCTACCTCCTTGCAAGTCTCGGTATCATGTTCTGGGGTAACTGTCTCAAAGCTCTTTTCATCATCTACACTTCCTTCCTCTTCCTCATCCATCAAGTGAGAGCCAACAAGACCAGGAATCTGAAAACTAGCATTGCTGGCACCAGATAATAGATATGTTAGCTGAAGTTATAGAAAAATGCCATATCTCACAAGATGAGGTCGAAAAGTTAGCCAACCTGCCATACTCGTCAACAAGCATGCCCTCCATCTCTCTGATAGGATCATTCAGTGCTCTTTCAGCTCTTGGAGGAAAACGTGAAGAGACACTTGAGAATGATACCTCACTAGTAGACTCAAGTTCTCGTATATGATGCCTCACAATAGATTCTGGTAGGATTTTCCTTTCATGCCACAACCTCAAAACCTATTGAAATGACACAAAAAATTTACAAAAAAAGTGAAAACGCAAAAGAAAACCATCCACAGTGATCAACTAATTTACCCTGAGACATTGTCTACGGTTATCACAAGCAGTATTTCCAGGGGGAGCAGCTGCGAGCAACAAACGTGGGAGCACCGACTGAAACAGAGAAGGATAGGAATCTCCAGCAACACCTGCAGACATGAATATCCTTCAGAAATTATCAAACAAAGATAATATGTATTGCATAACGGGACATCACAGCAAACTAAATATAACCTTTCTGAACCCGAGAGCACTGGGCAATAGAATCAACAAGAAAGAACAGGTCCAGTTTCCTGCCCAAGTTCACTGTCCTTTCCAGGTTTTGAAGAAGTATCTGAACTACCTACACAAGCAACAGCAGATGCTAGTTGATTACATATCAACACAACTGATAATGACATTGACATTTTCGTAGCTATCACTGCTAAAAAATAACCACAGACATACAACACAGGCAGACTAGCAGATAATCCATAATGTGTTGAGAGAGAGAGAGAGAGAGATTGCAATATTCTTCGCTAATTAGTAATGGTATAAATTAAAAAGTATAATGCATTTATATTAGAGTAATAGTAGCAGGCATATTGCGCGCAGATCTAGGAAAATAAGCACTAATATTATCGGTAAACTTGTTCCGCATGGGCACATACCAATAGAGCCGATTTTGATTTTACAGAAGCCTGTGAAAATAATCACGGAATTCCGGTATATTGAAAGCAACTCCAGTTACCCTAATAATTCTTATAGAGTTCCTATCTGAGTCGGATGCAATAGTGCTTTGATTTTGACACATCTATTTTTTGCATGACAAGATGATGGGATGTAAAAGAATTCTATAAAAACAATATGGAGATTGAAATGCTACATTTTTGAAAATAGATGTGATCAGGACATCAGTTCCTGAGACGAATTCCACAATTCAACTGCTCTGAAGGTTCCCCTGATATATACTGAAAATTATGCCACTGAATGAAGCAATAACATCTTCCTATCAAATTAAAAGAACCATACATAATAGAGAATACATAATAAAATCTGATCGAAAGATTAACATCTCAATTAGGGAACCAAATCACATCCAGATCTGAAAGACAATTTCAGAATGTCAATTGTATCCAAAATCACTTGCAGTATCTTCTGGGTCTGAAAGTTAGTGCACGGAGAGAGATGTATGGTGCCAAAAAATGCATTTCTCAAGTACGTTCCCCTATTTCATCTCCATATATGTCAGTATAAATAGAGAGGTGTACACAATCAGTTAGCACCTAATCACACCTAGAAGAGATTGGCTTTAAACCAAGAAATAAACCAGGCTCTAACAGGTAAGAGGCTATAGACACAACGAAGAGACTCTTCCATTTGAATTATTGAAGGCCAAATCTTCCAACAATGAGCATAAGTAATATTTCCAATCACGAAATGATAATTCAAATTCATACTCAAAATTAAGAAAATGTGAAAATTACAAGTTTATTAAAAAGAAATAAAAATAGATAATGTTCGAGCAGTATACTTGTTAGTCTGTTAAACAGACTAAGTATACAAAGAGAAGAAGAAAAAATTCATATTTCTCTGTTTATGGCAGACGACTTGGAACAAAAAGCAGAGGCTACTTCAGTCAACAACAGATCATAGGCATGTCCCAGACAAAAGGGAGAGAATAGGAAACATATAATTGAGAGAGAATCGCGTATGTACTACCAGAAACCACGATAAAATTCCAAGTGTACAGTGCTGTTTTGTAAGTCATCTCCTTTGTCCAAGAACCCAGACCTTCTCTTTTTCGATCTGGTTGTGACAACTTCTGGATGTATCCAAGTAAAAGCTTTGAAAACCTTCCATTGAGGAACATGGGATTTTAACAAGAAGAGATTTACTAACTACAGACTCTTTCCCGTAATTCATTCAAGGATGATGCCAATTACAGCCTAACTAACAAGGAACTTTTTGGTTATTCATCATATGACATAAATCCTAACACAATGGTACACCATTTTACGGATGAAAAAAAATGCAAATAAAATATCTGATCCGCCAAAGTTATGTATTTAGCGAAATAGAAGAGTAAAAGCTTACCTGTGTTTTCATTGTTTTTCCCAGGCGTCAAAGCCCTCAGGAAACTTCAACAGTTTTAAGTGAATTCATTATTCTTTTATTATATGTTCAAAATAAAATAAAAATGTGATTTACTGATATTTCTAGACACGGATTCCATGACTGAATACAGAACAAAAAGAAGCTTGTCTGAATTATTTTCTTTCATTTAGCATTCTTACAATGAAAACATGTTGACTATATACGTTAGATCATGCTAATAGTGGAAAGCGTTATGTTTTCTATAGATCGTCTCCCTCCCAAATCTTACGAATGACAAAGTTAAGAATAAGACATTAATGAGATCCTACTCATTAATGAGTCAAGAAAAAACCTAAACTTTCCCCAGAAAGTCAGAAGGGAAAGCATTATACTTTCTATAGGCTGTCTCCCTCTCAACTCTTATCAATGACAAATATAACAATAAGACATTAATGTGAGCTTATTAATGAGACAAGAAAAAGCCTAAACTTTTTTTTCGAACTGATGTTCTATAATCGCCTGGATCCTACCCAATTTGATAACCCGCACATGTCGGTGCAAGATTAATTTTAAATGAGTTTAAATCAGGCATATTCGGATCAGGTTTGTATGGAAAACTGTTATCTTCAGTATAATTGTTTCAAAATTGTGACATAGTTATTTGACCAATAAAAGAGTTTGAATCACAATTATCTGGTCGTCTTTTGGGCAGTTACGCCAAAAGCCACCTTAATGACGTTAGAACACTCTAGAAAAGTAACAAAGCAACAGAGGGTAAATAAACGGATCCCCGTCGATTCATAACTGCCAACATTGCTATCATTCATTCAAGAAAACACAGTGGGAGTATGACGACGGAACCAGCATAGAGATATCTTGATAATGGCTGACTAAAATGAGCGCTGAAGAATCATCTACCACTCTGTAAAACGATGTATATTTATAGCATCTTCTTTAACCTTTCCTGAAGATTTTATAATTTAATCAATTGATAAAAAGAATTATTCTTAGAGTCATTTATTATATTAACCATCTTCATATGGACGTTTATTTTTGCATTACACTTGGTAATTGCACTCATAGACAAACTCAACCATTTCAAGATACAAAAGACTAAACAAAGCAAAAGATTATGTACGTTTTTCTACTCAATCAGAATTCCTATCTAATAGTCCAAATATTATCTGATGTTTTTGAAGCAGTAGTCCACTTTCAAGACACCGAATTGGGAAATCAATCTTAGACCAGACTTTGGTTCCTTGAAAAAAATAACTTCAAGGAACAATAGAGTACAAAATGTTTAATCATAAAGAACGACTGGATTTCGAGACAGTATAGAAAAAAGGAATACAAAAAATCATTACCTCACCGGCAATGCCATACTTCACGCAGTCAATAGCCACACGAGTAGCTCGGCCAATGCTATCTTTTGTTCTTGACAGTGTAGACACCAAACTCTCGAAAGATTTTCTTGCCGCACTAGCTTCATCAAGTGCCATTGATTTGTCCAGGGTTGTCTCATTTTGATTTGATGCACAATCAGACTGCACTGTATTACTTTCCATCAATTGGGCTGGTTTATTGCATTGCTGATTGGGATCAGACTTTCTGCCACCTGAATCCAAACTGCAAGCAGTTTCCTCGAGAACAATGCCTGTATAATTGACCGTTGACTTTATAGGTGATAGTTTGTTGGAAGATTTTTCATAATTAATCGTAGTTGGCCGTGACGAACAATCCAGAACGGGTTTAAAATATTTACTCTCAGGCAGATAACCAGATTGAGAATGAGGTCGCTTTGCTGGGGCAGCAGCAATCAGATTCTTCATTGAAGGAGAATCAGGAGAGACACCTGGTCCGTTGGGAGATAGCATATGTTTGACTCCAACTGTGAGCTCCTGTCTACAATATCATTGTTTGCAATAAATTTGGAATTTTGGAGGTACGCAATAATGCCAGTATTGAAATTGAAAAGTAGATGCTCAATCATTAAATAAAAAATGATTAAAACATTCTGGTGGAAGTTAAGAATCTTACATATCAACTCCATCTTTTTCATCAGAAAAAGAACATGGAGACTTCATGCCCCCATCTACAACTGAAACAAAGACTGCAGCACTCTTTGAGGTTAGGGATTTGACAACACTGTCATCCATTGAAACATTGTCCACAGGGTTGGAAACTGTTGTGGCAGTTCCACTCTCAGGCTCCAACTGTGGCCCCGCAGCATTAAAAGGTGACTCCTCGCATAGTTGTACTTGCTCCTTGGTGCTTTGTCCTCCGACCAAAGAAGATGAAGGATACAAGGCATCATGAGCAGATGAAGCACTGACCTTGTCTCCAGTCTCAACAAAACAAGGGTGAGGACTCCTATCATGCAGCTCGGCTGCTACAGTTTTGTCAGACAGCTCTTCAGGGAAATTGATATCTTTAGGCTTTACTTCGCAATCCATGGGTTGAATAGTCATGGAATTTTCAAGAGCTATGGCGCCACATTTCACATCTGCAGAGGATTTAGGAGATCCATTTATAACTTGCAAAGTGCTTGAAAGATACCCAGACAAGCTATTGGGCATGTCCTTCGTATCTGGCAACAGAGTGTCATCCAATTCTCTGCGGCCATCAGAGTTGACATCAAATGAAATATGATGGGTATCTACATTAGACATTTGAGCACTGCCACTGGAAGATGCAGAAATTAAAGCTGAAGTTTCCAAACAACCACTATTTTTTTCTGCTGCATTTGCAGACATCGCTTCTAGAGCACGATGAAGCCTTTTAGAAGGAGGCAAAGCAGCTTCCACATCCATTGCATTCCCCCTCGATGGGCATTTGTTCTCTTTCCAATGCATGCTAACGAGTTCCATAGCCTGCATTTGATCATCTGTGGGTAATGAGCCATCCTTTCTTGACGTTTCATTAGTTGCACAACTGCCATCGGAACTCGAGGACAAATTATGATCAAATGACACCACATCCTTTTCAGACTTTACCACTGTGCCAACCAACGCATCCAACTTTTGCTCTTCAGACACATTACCCATCCGGACTCTGGCTCTTTTCACTAATGGAAGGTGCTCATCACCATCTGTCACTGAACGTCTCTCATTTAGACTATGACAAGAATCAAATGAAACTGGAAGGCATGCATTTGGTTCAGAATGCACAAATCCTGCTTTCTCCAGCTTGGTAGATACTGTCATTTCTTGATCAAAACGCTTTTTATTTGGTTTCCTTTTCTTCTTGAGGACAACAAATTTTCTTTCAGTGTCGAATCCCCCATTCAGTTCAAGAGCTTTCTCCAAGTTCTCTATCTTGGACTCAGCTTTGCAATTTGATTCCACTATGCATAGTTCATTTGATGAATAGGTTCCCGATTCCACTACTGTAGGTCCAAACCCAATATCATCACTGCCATTGTTTCCCACTAAAGTTGAAACTTCTGAAGATGTATCATGCACATCCGGAGACTTCTTCACAATATTATCATTTAATGAATAATCGTCTGTTGACTCATCAGACACAGAATAACTACCGTCGTTGTATGTATTGATCCCAGCCTTGCTTCTCGACCTCTGGTGAGACAGAGCTCTTTTTTGGATGTCACTTGAATGTGATTTATCTCTAGATCTCCTCCTAAGAGAAGCATTAGTTAAAGGAGCATTCCTGAGATGATCAACTATATATATCTGATCAGTTTGCTGTCCACATGTTATATCTTTATTTTGAGCAGTATCATCTTCCGTCAGAGACATGGGAGCTTCCTCTGAGCCACGTGAATCATTGATTCGCAGAGAACAGGTGGTTTCTGACGGACCATTAGACTCTTTCTTGAGGTCTTTCATCCAAGAGTTAACACCCAAAACTTCCATATTCTCAACACGTGACTCAACACCTTCATCCCCAGAACACAGCTCATCATTAATCATATCCTTCGTTAATCCTTCAAATTTCTCAATAATCTCATCTACTGCACGGACAAAATCAGCACCTTTACCCTGCCGTTTTACAAGAAGAGTTTTTTTCTTCTCTTCTGTAAAGGCTTCAACATCAGCATGGTTGCAGAAAGCACTGAGCAATAGATTGTATACTTATCAGCATGAGCATAAAGTGTAATGAATAATGAACAGAAATTTTAGGTATTGAATAGGATAAAAAACAGATTGTATACTTACTCGAAATCTGAAGGTTTTAACAAAATTATACAGGGAAAAAGAAGTGCATACGACTTTTAACAAACTACATCAAAAGTATCATTGCAAAAAAATAAACCAATGTAGAATCTACGAAGTTGACAATTCTTCTTCGTGTTTCACATGCAGTTAAGATCTTGGTTTATATCTTCTCCAAAGGGGTGCTCTTTTGCATGACTGTTATGTGAATTGGTTTTCTATCTTGCTCCTCTAAAGGGGTGGTCGCTCCTATAATACATTGTAAAAATATTTAGATTCTGCTGGGAATCATAACTGGCTGATTTCCACATTATAGTCACCAAGCCGTACTGAACACTATGGCTATAATTATGACGGTCATACCACAATGATCAGAATAACTGTCTCGCAGTCCTATGCTGATTCCATGAAAGGAGGCTCATAATGTAAAACCATTAGTTGTTTTTCTCTGGTCAAACTTTCCCTCACATGTAACTGGAACATATTCTCTGTGCCATCCCTTAAAAACTGTAGGAAATTCAGGGAGGGAGAAAATGAGAGTCGATGGATATGGGCATTGCTATTCGAATGCACCACAATGGAAGCAAAGTTTTGCATCACCCATCGATAGTTAATGTACACATGCGTTCTGATGTATAATAAGTGATTAGATGGAAAAAAAAAACAAATAGTGTAAGTAAGAGCCATCCGGAAAGAAATAAACCAGGAATCCCTCGCATAATATCACTCCTTTCCACCGCTATAGGAGTGGATAGCCTTAAACCTGGTAAAATTGGAAGTTCAAAGATAGTTTTGCTACTAATGATAAACAAACCATCAGAATAGCCATGACAACCCCCTTCCCCAGAAAGGCAGAATGAGAAACACAACACACACAGATTTAATTGAATGCAAAGATCAGAGATGGTACGTTTCATTCTAAGTTACAGAGTACAAGCGCAATGTACCAAAGCCTAGAACATCATCACTCATGCCTCCAGGACAACAAATTTAAAACTCAAAATCAGAAAGAAATACCCTGTGCAGGAATGGGCATAGCAACTTCATGCCTGTTGGAGGGCATAAATTAACGACGGACTTTTATATTACACTTTTACCATGCTTCTATTTTTTACAGCTTTTCACCCGTCTAGTTCTATGACAGTATATTCCCTTTACTTTCTGTTTTTCTCTGCTCACTAATAAAACATCAAGGACAAAGGAATCAGTTGAATAAGATAGTATCAGGCTTAGCTGGCTTGAGTTTTGATGATTCAGTATAACACTGCTCACTTTCTTCCAACTTTTGTTAAACTTTAGCTAGAATGAGGAATGAACAAAAATCAGACAATCAATCCTTTAAAGAAAGATCCAAGCAAACAAAACCATGAACTGAGATCTTCAACAAAGAAATGGAATCATATCTGCATCTTTAATGAGCATTTGATTTATTTCAGTGCTTAACTTGTGATAAATTATGACATTTCTCAATATTTTAAGTAGTTTTCTATGATTTAAGACTTCAATATTCTGGGAACAAATGCATATTTGATGATGGTTTCTCTTTAAAATTATTCAAAATATACTTAGACGATACACCTAAAGCTCATCTCACCTTGACAACAACCAATAAGGCAGCCCACCAAAGCATTGATTGAACTTAAGATCCTTGTTCTAAACTGTGTCAACCCTTAAAGCAACTTTGGTTGGCCTAAAGTGAATGCGACATTGGTAGAGAATTTTATGCATGTACGAGACAAACACAAATTTTCTAGCTTGATAAACAAAGAGAACAAAAAAACAAAATATATTGAACATTGATGTAAAGTTCATACACGTCTGCAACGTTTGCCAATACATATTACATTATAAATTGTGTTTTCATCGTAAAAGTTTTCCACAAAGCGCAAGGAAGACCAACATTTGATAATTAGTAATGAACACTAATTAAGCATCTGAGTTTTCACATCAAATACACGAGATAAGCGATTAATAAACTTAAAAGTTAATTACATCGTTGAATAATGGATCACATCGCAATAAACGTAATACTTAGCCATTTTGACATCTAAATTTTAGAAAATACTCTTTCACAAAAGGATAAGAAGAATGAAGTGGAGTTCAATGATGAGCTATAATTGGAACTATTGTACGCATATTTTGGAAGTCATAATCATGGTACTGATAACGAGACTAACTCCAAATCAACCGATTAGAAAAGAGAAAGGAGAAAGTTTCTTTTCAACGTTGTGGATAAGCTCCCCAATCAAGCTAGACATGAGAATTAATTGCTGAATCCCAGGAAACAATAATTATAGATGGAACAGGCAAAAATCTGACCATCAGACTCAATCCAGCTGGTCCAAATCACAAGCCGAACAGAATTTATGAAGACCTGGATTGCACAATGCAATCCTAATCCTGGATGAATGACTCCCCATTGGCTAATTGGACGTATCAAGCTCAAACAAATGATTGCATCAAATGGATCTAAGAAGACTTTGATCCCTCAATGCAATAAAAAACCTGAATAAATCAGCCACCAACAGATCCGACCATCTGATGAGATTCCAAGCATCAATCATGTGCCAAACTTTCCAAGTGGCCCATATTACACAAGGTGATTTTAGACAGTATGTCTTCATTAATCATCGATCACCTACCATTGTACATTCCTTCAAAGCATCCATTGGAGAATGAAGAGGATTAAGATTATCCATGCATGATCTCATATTTTAGATAAATGTTAAAGCTACAGGAATTAGAAAGATCTTTTAAAGCAAATTAACTGAAAGATATGTTAACTGAATTCATCGACATTTTCCATCCAAGTGTAACTGATCTTGAAGGCAACCCGTTATCTAATAAAAAAATTGATTGTATTAATACTTTGATTTTAAATGATTAATTTTTACAGTATTTTCACACAATGTAATTTATTTAATTTACAAAGTATCATATGCACAGTATGAGTTTAGCCTCTAATCAAAATAGGCATTCATAAGTGTCTGCCCTTATCTTGGGAGAGGTCACTTGGCAGGGAGGTAAACCCTGTATTTTGAAAAACCCTTCCACAGTGAAATGAATTTGATTCATTTGGTAAAAATATGAAAATTTCCGAGCTATGAAGAAAAATTGTGATGTCATCAATATTAAAAATACAGAAAGGAACCTTTAAATACATACGTGCCAACAGAACAGATGACATAATCAACTGCCATCACAGTAAAATAAAACTAAGAATTTTAAGATAATGCAATCAAATAGAGGTGGATCTGCCCTAAAAGAGCATGCGGAGTACAGGAGAGAATGCTTGGAAAATGTCAAACATCCGATGTTCTCATTTTCTTGCTTCCAAGAAGTCTGAAGGTAACTTCTCAATTTTTATTTCAGATTCACTTCCCACTTTTGCTTTCAGGATTGATAAAAAAGGGTAACTGTGACGACTTAATCAAACTCACAAATTATAACACAGACATCAATCCGACAGGCATACTCGAATTCAAACTTTTCACCCAACCATTGACTATTAACGGATATTTGATAAGCTTAACCGAAACATGCACAAAAGGTTGCGGTACAAGGAATCTAGGACGTTTACATTTCAAATTTTGGGTGTTCATAAAATTCAGGATCACGGCTTTTCCTTGTGCCCTCAAACATTATTTTGTTTGAGAAAACTTTAATAAAGAATACAGATATACTCATAGATATCATGCGCCTTCAATACCACATTAGCATATCTCAAGTAATGGATAAAATAAAATGCATAGACATGTAAAAACACGGTGTATTACTACGGTGCATCCATAAAATGGGGTGGCACATAAGAAACTGATTTGAAACTACTGCCTGCACACTAGAGACTGTTTTCTGTTGACAATAAGCTTTTCTAAGAATATTTTCAATAGTGCAGGAAGAACGAATAAACTGTGATCCACAGTTGTATACAAAAAATTAAATTAAATTAAGTAACTTCCATTATAATTTAAGGATTAATGTGTCATTGGATGGAACTCCACAATATATCACAGCAGAAACATAAATAACCCAGACCTCGATAGAACCAACCTACATCTCTAATTTTATCATTTGGTACCTTCCATCAAAAGCCATCTTCTATCCGGTTTCATCTAATCTGGAAAACTACTAAATATACGAAATGCTAAGCTCATCTATGTAAGCCATTAAATGGTAGAAACACATCTATATGCCAACCTTCATAGAGGTCCATCTTAAACCTCATTTTTCTAGACACCGTAACCAGAATAATCTCAGTCTAATACTCCAGTATGTTAAGAGAATTCACATCGTACTAACAGATCTACAAAAACTTGTCCATTATCCTATCTTTTGTTAATTGCTAAGAAAAAGCATGTGGTCATGAAAATTACAAGTCAGATATAAGAATGAAAATTAATTTTAAAGTTATTCAAAAACTAGACTTCAGTTATAATAACATTTTTTTAGAAAAAAATCGAATTATAGAATGGCGAGAACTTTAAGAGTACAAGTAAGCACATGAAGACCTTAAAAAGGCATTGAAATAATGATGAAATTTTCCACTTACATTTGTTTAGTACCAAAAAAGTACACGAACAATTTTTTCCTGTCAGATGAATAACCCCACTTTTGAGGCTCACTTATCTGTAATTCAAAAGGAAAAAGATAATGGTCACGCAAATATGGATAACAAAACATTCCAGACAAAACCCTACTGATATTTCCAGTAGGAAAGAGAAATTCTCAGATCAAGTTCAGGACGCAAACAGAGAAAAATAAAGTAACATATTAAATTTAATTTCTAAATTTTCACGAAAGACGTGGATAATTGTTTTTGCAACGTTACCCTTTACAAATCAAGCACTAAAAAAATGTTAATACAAGAGAAGTGACAATAATATCATGCGTGCGAGCAGTCTCTACGATTACTATTCTGAAGCCCTTGATGGTAAATATAAGTACCAAAATAGGCGTGCATCCACGAAGATCGATTACTCGTAGGAAGAGAAAACAGGACCTTCGGGGAAAAGCATGAAAAAAAGGATCGAATGAGTCATAAGAACCAACCCAACGTTGGTGAAAGATTTTCGCTTGCAAACACGGCCAACGCAACAGAGCACCACATGCAATCAGCAAGCACAACTCCAAAAGTTTTTTTTTCTTTTTTTATTTTTTGCGGGAAGGGGGGCCGATTACAGAATTAAGGGTAAATACGGCTTTAGTGGACATACCATAGCCGGCCACGGCGGGAACCCCTTCACCTTGGCCAGGACGAGATCGCCGACCTTCCACTGCTGCTGAGCGGCCGCCGCCGACGCGACCGCGGTGGCCCTTCCTTTACGGCGGCCGGGTGCCATCTGGGGGATAGAAGCGAAGGGCGGCACCTCCCCCACGCCACAGAGTCCCCCTCACTTGAGCGAGACCGAGCGCCCGTCGGACCCCAGTCGATCTCTCCTCTTCTTCTCTTCGCCGAAAAAACCAGAAACTTCCGCCGGCCAGAGGGCTCCGAGGAACTTGGGCGCAACGCTTCGGAGGCCCGAAGGCATTGATGCGGCGGCGGCGACGGAAGACGCCCTCGACAGATAGGGCTGCAGGCACAGAGAGAGAGAGAGAGAGAGAGAGAGAGAGAAGGAGGGGGGGAGAGGAGAGAGAGACGGTTCTTGCGTTTGGCCTCCCACAAAAACAACCCTTCTAGATGCACTGAATGCGTGAGAAAGGCAGGCCTAACGATGAGGTGGGTCGAAAGGAGTCGAGAGTTCATATCCCCCCCCTCTCTCTCTCTCTCTCTCTCTCTCTCTCTTCCCCCCACCTCTTCGTTGCCCTGTCTTCTGTCTTCCCCCCTTTTCCGCGTTACTTCGTATCTTTCGATGTGTATACGTTCAGCAGGAGCAAGTTAATTCCGACACGGTGGGGCCCAAGAACAGTGGAGACCCCGAAAACCATGGACTCTTTATTTCTCTCTCTAGAGAATGCACATCCGTCGAGACCTGCAGCTTTTCACCCGATGTTTAAGATAATTAGCATCCACTCGCCTCAAAGGGAGATTTTGTTATTTTAATCAATCATAAGGGTAAAATCATGGAAATATTGCAATTAATAGGTACAATTATTGTGACAGCTAGCAACACTTCAACCAGTCAATGTTATGTATCAATAAGGATGGATTCCACAACCGTTGACCTCATTTTAACTTATCATCACCGACTAAAGTTCACAACATCAAATCAGTAAATGGGTCTCTAAAAGCTCTTACCAACCACAATAAAATCATTAGCTTTGTGCCTTATATGGTAAAGCTTCTAGTCACTAAGCTCAATTGAAGTTGGAAAAGGAAAAGTCTAGAATCCAACCATTAGAAGCCTAGTTAGGGAACCAGACTTTTTAACTTAGATTTTATGACCAAAACAGTCGAAGGGTGGGAAGAACCCTAGTCATGAATTGTCATCTTTTTCAAAACAAAGTTAATCTGAAACTAGGAATAGATCTGGAACCAAGGTCAACACTTTATTAGTCACAACACTCTCCTATTCCAAGATTGTGATTCAATGAAGTTATACCCATAACATACACTTAGCTCTAATTGTTTGCAACTAAAAAAATTATACATTCGTGTCATTTTACAATGAGTTTGTATATTTTTTTCACTATTGAGGAACTCAAAAGGTGCCCATTTTATACTTTTTTACATTTCATCCATAACTTGAGGTGAGTTTACATTGAAAGCCAAACAATCGATTTTTAAAGAAAAAAAGATGAGTTGGATCTATGACTTTTGATTGTCACTTATGTGCAATGTGGCAAAAAATGGTATTGAAAATTCAAATTATTAAAAATGAGAATATCATTAGTGTAAATATACATCAATTTTGCTTGAAAAATTAACTCAAAAAAATGCTAAAACTAATAAGAAATATGAATTGAATGCAAGGTCAAGCTGATAAACAATATTAATGGTTGTTTGTTCATAATTCATGCATGTGAAGATCATAATAGAAAGCACTAAATATTTGTGTATTTTATAATATTTTAATATATAATTATTTTTTGATAAAGTATTTTTCATTATTCTTGAATCATTAAAATTCTTGTTTCTTGTACAAATTCTTGCTATTTTCAAAAGTATGTGATTCTCATACTCTATCTTTCCAATCTATTATCTTTACTTTTTAGTATTTGAATAAGAGTTTTCTATATTGATGGAGAACGACTAGAATCTACATTGGATCTAGATCATCGCATTTAATTCACTTTTTATCCACATACTTGTTTGATGTGTCACTATCAAAAGAAAGCTTTCAAAAATGATTATTTGATTTGCTATTTATTCTCTTGTTAATTTGAAACACGTAATATAGAAAACTTATGTAATATCAAGTGAAAAACATGAAATGAATAAATACTACACCATAACAATTAGGTTGTCATAAATATAACATGAATGAAATATTTCAGTTTCACAAATGTGGAGACAAATAACATGTGTTCGCCTAGTCCATACAGCCCTATATCACATGTACTTAACATTTTATTCATAAAAAAAATTCAATTTATTTTCAACTGTTCCTAAGATAGAAAACCAAAATCTCAAGATTGAAAACTTTGCATTTAATTGTTGAGCTGAAATAATACTAATTAGATAAAATGTGTGAGTATATGTAATTAAATTTATTTTGAATACTGAATTTAATATATTAAAAAATTATTCATAAAAATTAGGCATGTAATTTAAAACTCATTTTTATCATTATGAATCTAAATTCTGGGATAGTAACTATTTAACAATTTTTTTCATTTTTAATCATTAAAATCAAGGGCATCAATAGATGTGAAATAGTACATGAGCTTGTATAATGAAGAAATATTTCATTAGCACATGTGATATCCAAGTGTCCTAAGTTGTACATAACTTAGAGGTAGAATTCATATGATAAGATTATCATGTAACCCACTCATTCTAAAATAGTGTTTCTTAGCACTCATACATGGAAAATTATGAGTCATGATACACAATACTTGAATTCGAGGTTACAATTTAAGATAATAGTTGTGTTGTATATTTTTTTTTATATTGCACTAAGTTATGGCTCCATTTACAAGGAACATAAATATTAAAACTGAATAAATTTTCATAACATTTTTACATATAATCTTTCTAATATGTCAAGTCATTTGACAAGGTAACCATTCCAAGAAGTATTATGTATCACAAGGTTTTTAACACTCAAGGATGAAATATTATAAATGTAAATAATTAAATACTTCACATTTTCCATAATTTTTCTTCCACTTATATGTTGGTACAAGTAAATACTAGTCCAAATTGTTGATTTAAGAATGAAAAAAAAATAGTTTCTCAAAAATAAGGCCTCCATAATCCATGATATTGAGTTAATAAACACTACAAACCTCACAATATTATGTCTCTAGAAACAAAGCTTGCTTTGTACAGTATATGTTTTTACATATTGATAATTCATAGAATATAAACAATCACCTTGGCTCCAAATATTTCTTCAAGCCGTGATATTTTTATTCATATACTTGATTGAACCATGGAATATCAATTATTTAATTTATTATGGAGAATTTGAATACATGATCTTGCCAAGGTTAATGATCTTGCACATTGGGTACTAAGATGTCTATAAGTTGTTCTATTCCATTCAAATCCATATCTATTAAAACCATGGCACAATGAGATGGCTACATCATGCTAAGTGCTTTATAAGTAAATTGAGTTGAACCATATCACCAAATAGAGAGGTGTTTATGAATTTTATCTCCAACTTTGATACAATATATATGACACAATTGTACTCATTGTATCATTTATGTACCCTAACAAATAATTGGTGTTCACTAGAGATGTACCTCATTTTTAATTTAGGCTTTGAATTTTGACCTGTATAGGTTATCAACCAAAAAAAAAATTCCAACTTTAAATGTCTTTTATCTTTCCAAATACTCTTTATGAAGTATATTTACTAGGTAATATTTATAATTGTTTCATGTTGTACAGAAATTGGCACCCTCTTCTCTACTTGTATGGTCCAACAAGCAAAAAAATTACTAAACACTTAATAATAAATAATATAGTAGTTGAACATTAAATCCTTTGAATGCATGCCTTGCTTCTTGGGTAAACTAGTAAAGTGATTATCATCAATCAAGTTGCATCTGAAAGTCACCTCATATGTTACTTTCTTATTCATGTTCAGTCATGTTTTGGAATACTTGACCACAGCTATCATTTATAACATAGTCAACATGTTTATGATATGAATGAGTGAAATATTAAACTATTTAGAATATGTTCTTATTGGGTTGTTTTTAAGTGCTTCTTAGTTAAAGAAGGTTATTTTATTTGATTTTCTCTTTAGTGGGACAAATAAATTTACTAAAGATGTCTTGTTTGTGGGTGACCCTAATACAGAGTCTCTCAATCAATCAATCTGGAATGGTTTTCTTTTGAAAAAATAATGTGCAATTACCTATCTTATTATGATCTAATGATTACAATTAAATTATCAAATATCCTTGTTCATCATTATATCACTACTAAAAGGGAAATTTATTCAAATACTTAAATTATAAGTTATTCTCAAATAATCTTCAATTACATGTTCATTTAAAATACATTAATTTACAATTTATTATGCCTCACAATGCTTGAAATGAATGATGTTACCATTGGTATACCTATACTTCATAATGGCTGCTATTTATTTGGCATGTTATTAATAAATTAGTGTTAATGACTTTGATATACTTATAGTGTAATGCTTTACAGTGAGATTCAGCAAAGACATCTTTTTCATCAAGTAATGCTTATTCATGAACTAATTTATGTTTTCAGATCATAAAATATTCAAGTCGTTTCTAAAGGTTTATTGTGATATAAAACTAATTAAGTAGACAGACTAAAGGTGGTTGAAAAGTTTCATCATTTGATAGTTGATTCATAAAATTAAAAATGACCTAGGAATAAAACTAAAAATGTAACTATTTATGATATATAATATGATTATTAAAATAACCTAAATCATATGTTCTTAAAATATGCCCAACCCAACTTTATTGATGACTTGGCATTTTGAAGTCCACTAGGATGATGAAGACTGATTATGACATCATTTGCATGTCCACCTAAACCAAGCACATAGCCTTGGTTCCAAACTCATGGAACTTTAAGAAGAGTGCAAGGTGCAAAATTCTTTACTACAAACCCAGATCATTATGGAGGGTGTAGGAGGATGTTGATACTGTTGGTGATGCCTTTGAAGTTTCTAAGAAGAAGAAATCTAACCTTTTGGACCACAATTGTCTGATAAATAAAAATATTATTTTGGGGGTGATAACATCAAATTATCACTAATATATGTGTGCTTTTATGCCTCATTTTATCATTAATATTTAGTTCTCCACATATATTAGTTATCATTTAGGTTTAAAAATAGAAAATCATAAATTAGTTACTAAGCCCTGATTTTTTATATTTATTGATTTATGAGACTAGCCTCACTTAACTCTTTTGAGTTGAGTGGATTTATTCTGACATTTTCTTGAAGTTTTATCGAAATAGGAATCATGTAATTTAAATGAAGATTTTTGGATACAAGTGGGAGGAAGAAATTAGTCAAAGCTTAGTTCAAACCCAAGAAAATGAGGCCCAAAACCCAATTGAAATAATGGCCCAAGATGAAGTAAATGGAAGGCCCAATTCACACGAAAACTCTTCAAATTTGGAATTGAAAACTAGTTTTGAAATCCAAATCATAGAAACACATAGATCTGGGCTGTAGATAGACCAAGCCTGGCCCTCTATTTTTAGATCTCTCTAATGGAGGAAATTAGTAGGGAGGAAGCACCTCTATTTATACATCTACTTCTCCAACTTGTGGGGTATCCTTGAATTTTATCTCAACTCTTGGTTGGCAGCCTTAGGACATCAGTTTTCTTGGTTCCACTCTTCTTAGAGGGTGTCAGCTTGAGAGAGCAACGAGCCAGATCTATTGATCTGGAGGAGAAGGTGAAAGAACATCACCTTGGGCCCTAATTGGTGTAACAACAAGTTTTGTGCGTTCATTTTCATTCTTCACCTATTTTTTTTCTCCTCTTCTTGGCTAGATTATCATCTTAAAAGATAACTAAGGTCCAAAGCTTTCTAACACCTCCAACCACGTCTAAAAATTCCTCATGTAACAAAAGTTATAAGGAAACACTCTACCGCTTATTGACATATAATTGCTAGTGCATCCACTCACACACACCCATTGACACTCACCCACGCACCCGCTAACACTCACCGCCAGTGCCATAAGAGAACCAATCCATGGGTAAATTCGATTTAAAATTGTTTTATCACTCTAAAAATTCCCAAAAACTTCTTAAAATTTTATAAGATTAGTATAATTTATTAAAAAATTAATAAATACTTCTTATTTTTGTTTAAATTATACTTTAATTATTTTATCTTATTTTTAGTAAAATTAATTCATAGAAAGCTATCTAAAATCCAAAAATATATAAAAATAGTTCTTAACTTCAATATATATATATAATTACCAAAAATCCACTAATTTAATACCTACTCTCTATGGTTCGACCCTTACTCATCTTGTGCTTGTAAAGAAATTTCTATAAATTTGTTGTATAAATCAGAGCCTTAAAATGACTATTTCAACACAATTCTAGTTCATAAGGGGGCACATAATTATTTCACAATTACAATAAATCTGATTCATATAGTGAGGTAACCAATCAGTCATTCCTAAGAATCCCTCAGAAAGACATTTCTATGGAGCAAATCCATTAAATATTTCCTATCACTGACATTAATAAACTCTTAATGAAGAACATTTCTCGTAAAAGGTTGAATCCACCCTGAATGGATCTAACGTTGACAAATCATTATAAAAAAAGGCTAATAGGGATGACACACAAATCAGAATGCATCAACAAACTCCATACAGTCTTATGTGAACAGATGCGTCGAAGAGCCGAATTCAAACCCATGTTTCATGTGTCCAGAAGCACTGTTTTGAGAGCTTCTCCTTGTTTTTACAAGAGGATTGCTTTCCTCCTCATCCATGGCAGCAGGCCGCTCAATGTTGTCATCCTTAAAAACGGGGTGGATGTATGCCTCATGGAGATAGGCTTTCAAATTGAAAGCAGGGTCTGTAGCACGCTCTAAAGTGTCTCTGACCATTGCATCCTGTTATAATTCCATAGTACAATGTACAAAATCAAACTTAAGTTGAAACTGGATTAATAAAAGATTTTCAAATTCAAGAAAAGATGCAATGTCTCTTCAAGCCTGCACTTGGATTGTTCAGGGATAAAGAAAACTTTTCCTCGCATAAAATGAGAAAACAATGCTGAATAGCAGCCCATTTTCTATAAGATTAGGGCGGGTGATTTAAATAAGAAAGCATCTAAAATAATTCATATTTTAACATAAGTCAGCCTATAGTTAAGAAAATCGATACAGCTGTAATTGTAGCGTCATAAACCTCCACTTAGATTTTTTCACAGTAACTGGAGCTAGCCAAGGATGGCTAGAGAGTAGAATGCTAACTATGTCGATGTTGTCTCTTGAAACTAAATGGAACTATATGGTCAATAAGCAGCATAAAATTCGGATAGAAATTAGACATGCATATGCTAATGTTGTAACACACCTGCAATGGAAACTTCACAAATGCTGGCTCAAACCGATTTTTGCATAGAACATGGAACCAGATGGTCAATACGGGAAGAACTAGCAGTAATGGAGTAGACTCAGAAGCTTTTTTTGAGGTCATTAGTCCCATCAGTAAGATCTGGGAAATTATCATAGCAGATATTATACGTCTATGTACATCTGGCCAGAATGCAGCACCGCTCTCATATTGCTGGTGGTAGACATTTATGATCTAGAAAAGTAAACATAAATATTAAAAACCATTGAAAAATACACTATTTAGTCGCAAAATAAAAAATAAAGATGTCCACAAACGTCACATATTTCACATAAAAATTATTAATAGGAATATAAAGGAAAATTTCTAATGTCATCAGAACAAAAAATAAGTTTATTTCCATGGCTCTGGAAGATTTTGCAGCGGGAAGGGAACACAAAATGAGGAAAGAAATGTGTAATAAAAGAGGTCGCCATACCTGATGGCGGAAGACGACATAGGCAAAACCAAAGAAGATGACAATGAAAGGAAGAAGAATAGGCGTCACCGCTGAGTAAACAAGACCAAGTAAGAAATAAAATTGTATTCGAGGTTCCGATGAAGAAAATTCCAGACTACCAGGATCCATTGCTTTCTGCCTGTCTTGTTCAGTTTTAACTATAAATGTGTTCTTTAAATGGTACATAATAAGAGGTTTCACCCGAAGAATTTCTGCAGCAACCCCAGACCAACCATCAACCATTATATATGTGATGAAAAATGTTGCTTTCAAAGGGATAGCCACACCGACTGTGATTGGAATGCTGCAAAGAGAATTATAAATGTGGTCAATATTGTGTCTACGCAGAGTCTTTGATAAGATTGGCTGCGGATTTGAGATTTTTTTTCTCACAATCACGATAAAGTGAAGAAATGGGACGAAGAAATAATAATAAATTTTATGATTTTTCACCGGAAATATGGATTTCTTTATTTCTTAAAGATAACGGAATTCAAATCCCACAGATTATGATCCAGAGTCCGTCGAATTTAGTCACAAAAAATGTAAGACAAAAGGGACACCATGTTCACCATACATGTCAATAAAAATCTTCAACAACAAGAATCCCAAAATGGATAGCAGAGAAAAAAACAATTACCCTATCCGACTAAAGGATGAGTAGGCCATTCGTCACTAAGAAGGGAGTGCAAGCCATGTATTTAAATGTATTAATGTGCTTAGGTCGTCGCTAACATAGATCGTCAAGCAGGAAAAAGGGAACTTTCAATGCATATTAAGGAAACATACTTGCTGGCAGATTGTTTGATGAAACTGTTAAGCTGTTCAAAAGCTGTTCCTGTTATGATGCTCCCAAGAAATACATTCACCAAGATGAAAAGGTAATATTTTGCAGCAGATCTCCTCTCCAGTGTAGACAGTGATACGAAGCCTTCTATCTTGGACATTGTCATGAGTACTTTCGGGAGTAGAATAAGAAAAATCTTCAATGCAATCCCAGGGAGGAAACCTTGAATGAAGGACTTGATGACCTTTCTGCAGCAGATAAATATTTAAATATTTGAAATAGAAAACATAACCTTGAAACTAAATAGTTCCTGGATAAAATTAAATCTATAACAGCTTAAAAGGAATCCAAAAACCCTTACATCTCTATTATGGGTCTGAGAAATGGCACGACCCTCTCAATGCCCTCAATGCTTGCAAGAGACTGAACAAATGCGATAGGAATCATAAAAAAGAATGTGAGAAAGAACAATGCTACAGCCATAATCAACCTCCGGATTGTGAGCTTTACATATGGAATTGCAAGATTAGCCCAATACACATCACAAGGTTCGGGAGCCCACTCTGTTAGCCATAATGTTGGATTACTTGACTGCTGTGTTTGAGCACAAACAGCAGCACCCCAACGGGTTTTGAAAGAGACAAATGCAACAGGCATTATAGCCTTTGGATCATTGATAACTCGTTCTCTTTCATTAGCTTCCTGTGCAAATATTGGCTCTTAGTTTTTTCTGAGGGAAATATGAAGGTAGAAAAGCAAGAAATGTTTTTAATCAAAGGTCTCAAAGTCTGAATATAATTCTTCATAACACGATTAAATGGAAGATGATGAACCCATTCATTTGGAAACATACATCAGGTAACTTTATATTTACACCTAGAGGACAAAAGATGGAATCTTCTTTTAGAAATTACTCTTTTGGTTAATCAGGTGAACTAGAAAACCAGATTGATCTATCCTGCATGTGAATTGTGTCATAACATATCGACAACAACAATTCATATTGAGGCAGTTCAAACCATATGAAGAGTTTGGGTTGTGCTTGCTGACAGACAGAGCTCATTTAGCAGTAAACACAAAAATCACTGAACATTAAATGTCTAGAAAAACCCTCTCAAAATTCATCTAAATTCAAAGAGAATCAAAATAAAACCTATACTGCAGAAAATATAAAACAAAAAGGGATCAACCAGTTTTACCAAACCAAATCAAAATGAGGCGAAACATTTAAACAGGAGTCTGTATTTTTGAATTCAGAGGTTTTCTTTCAATTGAAAAGAGGAAAAATGGGAAATCATATAAGTTTCGACATATTTTTCATGGATTGATTTTTTGGATTCAAAATATAGGTCTAAATATTATACGATCCACCTAACTTTTCAAAAATACATTTTCGTGAAAAGCTTTTTTGTAATTAACGATTCAAGGTAAAAACTAAAAAAATTAAGAAAGGAAGATTTTTAAAATTAAGAATCGATACGCATTCCACATATACCTAAATGAGAAAACTAATTAGCATGACGCTTTGATTTTTATAAAAGTAAGTCACTGGAATCCTGCCTAAGGAATCAAAATAGAAGGGCTACAAAAGTTAACAAAATGAGATAGCTAAATGGCTTCAAAAATTTACTTCTTCCGATAACTTGTCAACTTTTTGAGTGTAGTACTCAAGAGCATCCACTCTTTTCCCGCAAAGACCTAAAAGGCCTGTCTATAAACAAAAAGGTATATTAAATGACATCTTAAAATTCAGTTTAATAACAAAACTACATAAACATAATAAAGAGTAGACCAAAACCATAATAGTCAAAATTTCTTTAAGAAAATATTGAAGGATCAAAACTATGGAAAATCTACAGAAACAGGATAAATAAATGCAAGATTAAAGCTCATAAATGAAGTATTGTTACCTTGGTTGAGGGTCGTTTACCAGGATTCTTTGAATATTTTATTTCATAGTAGTCGAGCCAATTCTGTATTTTTTTCTTTCTCTCCACCAGCTTAGAAAGATAATTGGCATTATACACAACCTAAATGAAGACAGAGTGGAGATCAACATTAACATATTATTACAACAAAAGCAAGGTAGGAATAAATATTTAAACAAAGGAAGAGTTTCACATTTGGCACTTTACACTATGGCATACAGTAGTGACATGGAAACGTGTTCATAAGCTGCCCAGTCTGCGTGTATATATTTTAACCTTGGAGACGCACCTCCCATGCAACAGAAATATGTACAGTAAGAGAAGCAGATCAAATGAGAAATGAAAATGAAAGGAACCCTGGAAAGCAGACTGCCAGCCAATAAAGTACCTCAGTCGCTGGTAACATTTTAAGCTTGTTTAATCAAATTAAACCCAGGTTATAGTAAAAGCATGGAGAGCACACATATTGACAGATAAGGGGGGCTATCATTTATTAACAGTTAATTCAGGTTTACCATTTCCAGTCAATACATCTCTTTTTCTGATACAGTAAGAAGAGAGATCACATCTCTTAAATTACATGCAGACTTCGCATGAGGGCACGAGTGCTTTGATGGTGAAATGTCAAAGAGCATTGACAACGGGTACTGTGCTGCTATGATGCTAGGATGAGTTGGAAAGAAGATCACAAAAAAATCGATGATTAAGAAGTATGACACGAGATTAGGAGGCTAGAAAGAGATGATCTCGCTTTGGGAGGTATTTCAATAATCAACGATATTAAGTGTCCATGGTTGCTTGAGAGAATTTTTCTTTTTTCTGAAAGGATGAAAGAGTGATCAAGAGTGGTTTTCACTCAGGAAAGTTGTGATTCTTCTGTCGTAAGAGACTCCAGAACCTAGATTCGTGTTAAGTTCTGGATATCAACTACTTTGTGCATAGTTTTATTGAAAGTTGCTTATACTTCTTGAATGCGTGATACTTTTGCTTTTAAAAAAACTGGGAAGGACAAGCGAGGACTATCAGCATGGCCAGATGAATATTTGAAACTAGAGAATGCCTTCTTCTCCCTTCTGCATTTTGATTACAGAAATTTCAACCGCGAAATTGAAGAAGAAAAGAATTAATGGTTGCGCAAAGGTCTGTCTAAGACATGGATTTATATATATTTATTATCCCAGAAAATTCGTATACTTGTGTCATCTCACAATTCTTCGCAAATAAAAGTGAGTAAATTCCATCAAGAAACATAAGATAGTTAATTACATGCACCGTCAAAAGCATCCTGTTAAAGAGAAGATAAAGACTAATTTATGCATTAAATTAAATGAGCATTCCATTTCCATCATATGGATGCAGCACAATAAAATCGAATTACAAAAATATCCCATTATTTATGGCAGGATATCGTGATAAAAGGAAAGTGCAGATCACTATTTAAGTTAAGCCGTGATGACATGATACCTCTAACCTTCAACAAGGCACTGATACTGGAGTAAAGAAGGCTATTATATACATTCATTGTCCTAGACTTGTAAATTGTTTGAGGTTTAACGATTATTTCCTGCTGAAATAAGTTCAAAAACGAATATTCAGTACCTGATGCGTGAGATAATGATCAGGGTGGTTCACACAGAAAAAGTGCTCCACATGCTCATTGATTGATTCATCAGGATCTGGAGGAACATTTCTCACAAGTACCTGAATCAAGCAAGCAGGAAATTAAATGATCAACTGAGTAGTTAAAATAAAATCAAAGTCAGGAATCATCGTTTAATCAGAGATTAACAGTTTTTCACAGCCCAAGTATCAAATAAATCAAATTATATTAATTGATATAAAAAACAGAAAGACTGACATATACTCTTCTAGGTGGGCTGCAATGATACTAGTAAATGACTGTGAATTCAAGCCTTCGATAACAAACCCTAGGTATCATTTACTAAAATATTTCTCTCATTTTCCTCGGATTGTGGATAGTTAGGGTGCCTAAGATCTAAACGAAACATCAAACCCTAGGTGTTCTGCTGTGACATTTTTCTGTCCAAACGTAATGTATAAATAAATGAATGGTCGTTATCATTGTCTATTTTCATTTAATTTAAGCTGAATATGTACTGCCTTAATATCATTATTTCTGAGGTTGCAGTACACCCATTGATGTACTAAATGCAGTACCACTTGTATATTTCAGCCCAAGTCCAGTTATAGCACATTCTTAACACGCCCACATTGAATCTAATGATGTACCAAGCTCTCGCTCCAAATTTAAATGGACTGGGAGGGTTTCAGAGAAACTGATACAAAAATTCCCCTTTATTCTGCATGGGACAAGAGCTAAGAGCCTCAGTACCATTATCGGTGACCACAAGCCTCTCCAACCCCGAGGACAATGAAAACATACCCATTTTGAAAGACAATTGATCTTTGATCTCGCGATTGACATGTGCAGCTACTCCTTTATCCACAACAGCAGACGCCAAAAAATCTATTCTAGTTATCTCTCTGTCTTGTGTTGACGACAGTTCCGGGACAGCATAAGAAGGTGGATACAGAAAAAAGGGGGCGTGTACAGCTATTGGATAACTACTTAAACAAAAAAATTCACAAGATATTCGTTTATGACACTATTGTATGTGGATATAACAAGTTGTAACACAATCGATACATTTGTTCCAGCTTAATGAAGAGTATTATTGAGTCAGAATGTAAGACAAAGCCACCTTATTGTTTTCAGCAAGTCACTAAGAACGAGGGTTTAGTGGGCCTAAATGAGTTTGTAATCAATGATTTATTTTCTGCTTACCGATAAATCAATAGGTCTAGGACGCCCATATCAGGTTTGATTTATGATCTTTTGTCTCCTCAAATCTCTATGTAGGTATAAGTAGGTGACGAGGATAAAAAACCTAATATCCTTCTGTAGCAATTTTTCAACGGTTAATTTAAGCCCTCAATCCTATGTCAAACACACAAGGCCATTAGTGAATTCACATCAGAATTTAAGCCCTTGATCCTATTTATAAGACTCGTTACTTTTTTTCTCCTTATTCTTTCGTTGCGCACAGTTTCCAATTCCCTTCCTTCACCATTTATGCCCCTTTGTATCCCAATCCACATCACCCTGATTGTCTTCCCATCCAGACATCAGCCAATCGTTTTTATTGACTGCTGCTAAGCAGCATCGTTTTTCATTCCCATCTTAATCACCCAAAAGCCATATCTTCCCTCTAACTCCACTTTTTAATGTTTTCCCCTCATTTCTAGCGCGATCACCACCCCATTTCATCTGTGTTAGCTTTTTTTTCATCCAAGCATAAAACTAAACGAATTTATTCTGTTTATTCGTCTCACACCATGATTGGTGAAGATGTCAAAATGAAACGAAATCAAAGGAGGATTAGTCTGATAACAATATTTATGTATTTTTTTCTGGGAAAGAATGTCAAAAAATTAGAAGCTATTGTGGAAGATAACCATTGGGTATGGACAGCAAGGGATTAGAAATAAAAAAATACCCCGAAAAAGCTTCTCTATCCTGACATAATGCAATTGTTTCTGGTTAATTCCTCAGAGTATATGACCAAAATGCACGCAAATTAGAATATAAATTAATGTTGAAAAATACCTAGAAAATAAATTGCAAAGTCGCACTAAGAAAACTGCATGAAGACTGAATTAAAAAAAAGTAGCTTATGCATGAAGAAGAAAATTGAAAACCATTAATGGAAGCTCACTGTAAATTGATCAGGACGGCGTCTTTCAGATGCAAGAAAATGCAATCTCATGCACGCGATGACCTTATATTCCTTGTATAGAACATAAAAAGTCCAGAACGAAAAAGCATAGGCCATTATCAAATGGGCCCAAAACCTATATAAAAAAGGAACTGCACTAATGTAAAGTTTGTACATCAATAACAGAAAAAAGCATTGGCAGTAAATTTAGACACAAAATAGGGTCAAAACAATTAGCATTTGGGTTTCATTCAGGAAGAAAAGAGCACAGCGCCTGCAACAGCCCAAGAAAGAGTGTCAAAGAAGGAAGACTGAGAAAGAAAAGAAAAATAAAAGCAAGTCCTCCCATTGTATGCACATGTCAAAGAGTGCATGAAGTAATGTAAAACGATCGATAGACTGAGGCAAACATTTCACTAGAACAGGCATTGCAGTTTTGTTATGATGCACAATACCAACCTTCATTGGTAAATCGCCTCACATCATGGGCTCACACCCACCAACCAATATCTGAAAGCCCCCAGCACTTGACATGTTCATCATTTTCCCGTAACGTTGGTAGAGTTAGGCACGCATAAATTTTGTTCTCAGCCTTCATGTAGAGAGGTAACTGAGGTTCCAACTACATTCCAACTGTTGGGACTGTCTCACTAAGAAAGAGATTAAAAAGAGACCTACAATCCAGAAATACTACTCTTCCCTAGGATTTTTATCAAATAGCCTGGTGAGTGAAGAAAATATCTTTAATCAACAGAAATATCTGAATTATCAATAAAGTTCCCTTGGGGGATGCTAAGAAATCAAGCGAAATGTGTTCAGCACACTTTTTCTGTCACTTACCATCATTTTAAGAGGTAGACATTTTCTGGAAGACGTAATTAACTGAAAACCTCATCATTCCCATTAAGTGTACTAAGCATGCTGATGAAATATGATGATAAGTAATAAATGTGTATGATGGTCAAGTAAAATATTGACGTTTTAATAGAATGGACTGACAGCACATAAGCAGCGTAGCAAAGGTTCAATAACAAAAGTAAAGAGACTAGAACGGGGGGATAAATTAAGGTAAGGAGCCAACGGAGGTAGTGAAAGCTTCAAGGATCACAGTTCTCAGGCCCCATGAACAAGACTTAACTCTACAATTGGTTTTACTCACTGTCATATTGATCTGGCAATGTGACAAAGTTACAGATGATTGATACAAAATTTTGTTCCTTCCTCTATGCATACACATTGAGATTAAATTTCTGCAACTAATGCAGATGATTTTCTCTTTCCTTCATTTATAAAAACGGCATTAAATATAGAAAAGTAATTCCACACTTCTACACATTCATAGAAACTCTCGGACACCCTATTATGGCCAAAACAAGTCTCTCTTGCCGTCAGGTTGCGAAGTAAAAAGTAAACGTATAGCTTTCCTAATGTGGGAAGAATAGATTACTTAAGAGTTGCTTCTGACTGCACAAGCCAGAATGCTTAATGGGACTAGTTTCGGCTCCCACCTTCTGCTTTCTTATTTGTACACATTGATCATGGGTCTAATTTTAGAGCAAACTTCCGATGAAGTTGATATATCTCTTAATCATTTGATTTTGGGAAACACTATTTGAGATTGGAGGTATGAAATAACGTTTAAGCTACTTCGATTTTAGCTTTTAGCTCTTCATGTAAGCAACGATATCATGCAATTTGTAGCAATGTCTGTCAAAAGGCAGATACATAAGTCAAAATGGGTGCCTAAACAAGCACGCATACCCCATGTAAATACCATTTTTGGAATCTATAAATACGTCCATTCACGAAGGCATGCACAACAGACACATGTCTGACTTTAGGGGCTACTCACTAGGTGCCAAAAAGTCTAGTGATTTAAAAACTCCATCTAGAATGGTGGAATTTCAAAGATCTGTCATCCATAGCTTCTTATATCAGTCTACCAAGAAAAATTCCCTATGTTTCAAATCGTACTTGACTGGTCATTAATGAAATTGTCTTTTCTGATGCGTCTGATGATAGACATATAGAACGTATCAAATTATTCCACGGCGAAGTATCAACAAGACTAAACAGCCCCCCTTATACCCATCAGTATATGCCACTCGTAACAAAAAATGTGATGACTTATGGTTATCTTATGGACAGAAATAAACAAATGAAGGCATTACTATTAAAAAATTGCTCAACACAAAGTAAAATTAATGAACTGAAGGTAAAAAAAGAGGATAGTGCCAAAATTTACATGCAGCATATATCAGAGAAAAAGCTCTAAATTTGGGGACCTCCGAAAAGTACTCTTGCAAAGGAATTATTCAGTAAATGGATACCCTAGACCACTGGAAGCCAGATAACATATCACAAAAAACATGGAATTGTAAGAAAATATTTTCTGCTAGTTGTACTGGATAATTAAATATTCAGACCGGTTCACAAAAGAAACGCTCACAGCAAAACATGTAAAAAAATGAAAATATTTTCTTTGGATTTTGCAACTAGTGCCTAAAAAAAATAGTAAAAAAGTATTTACCAGTTTACAGATTTAATCATAAAACAATTATAAATATATGTGCTTAATTGTTATGTTAAAATGATACTTTCCCTGTAGGAAGGGCATCAGGCAAAATAATAATGAATAGAGTAAAGTATAACAAACCTCTCCGATCGAGGTGCAACATTTGATATTGAAAGCTTGTCAATGTCACTAAAGGTAACATCTTTAAGATCCTCAAGAGACCTACCACCCCAATTAACAGGTACAAGAATGCATAAAGCGAAGACCATAAAAGGAACAAATATTTTCAACCTAAAAAACATTAAAAAATTGGTTACTTCGCCAAAAAAATTTTCAAATATATTGCTAAATAGATAGTAATCTCGTCTATGAACTTTCTCCAAATCATATAATTTATGACTGACAAATTATCCCAATATTTTCATTCCAACAAGCTCATAGTATTGGTCTTAAACTGAAAATGAGATAAATTCTGAAAATTGACAATGACTGTACTTCACATATGCATCTACAGAATATTTCAGAGATAGCGAGCGATGGTTAAACATTAACTGTTCTAGCCTGGTCTAACTCAGATCAATGAAAATTGAGACAAAGAGGTGCAACTATAATATCCACCTAACAAGAAGCGAGAAAAAAGAAAGCAACATTACAGCTATCCAAAGTGGGAGAACATAATCAACTCACCCAAGAAGATAAATCCGAATATATACAGCGGAATCAAGTCCTGCGTGGTCAATCAACTCTAGTTCTGGCATTTTGATAGCTTCTGGCATCCAACTGAGAAATCTTAAATATGACTTGAAATCACAGTTCACAAACTTTGTTACAAAACCTCCTGACTTTGTTGGACTGCCTCTTATCCCTTTGAAATACCATTTCGGAAAATACACTCTATCATTTATTGGCTGCAGCCTCAGAATAGCAAAGAGAATAAGGAATATGAATGCTGAAAAAATATTGATAGCTGCGGCAAGACTGATATCTCGAACAGTTGCCATTTACTTCCTGGCAAAATCACCGAAATTACATAAAAATATAAGCATAAACAAAGCTCAAGAGCCGAACAATGTAATACATACATCATACAAAAAATGAATAGGAATCATTCTTCAATTACACATATTTATTACCACCAAAAATAAATCTCTACAAGACCAAATGTTCAAAAGCAGTCAAAGTTTTGAGAGCGGGGGAACTAGAATTCGGAAGCATTATTCTGCATTGACAAAGACAGTAGATAAAGTTTTATCACATCAGGTTTGACTTTAGATATCACAGATATAGTCTTCCTCAGAAAGACTAGAATAAAAATTTAAACAAATAACAAAAATCATCTCGCCATCAGTCAGATCAATTGGTATCAACAAAGGAACACAATCCAGCTGATAAAATTCCAAAATGACGACCTTACCAGTAAACTGATAGATTAGTGATTAGCAGCACTTCCGATTACTCGGTTCTATTCACCAGTTTCAAACTTAAGATCCATGACCTTTCTTCAAGAATGATGAAGAGAAGTGGTACTATGCGCTTTGAAAATTTTGAATCCTGAAAAGAATAAAGTTGATACTTAAGAGAATTTATTTCATTTCAGTTAACACGACTCATGGAACAGAGACGATATTTATAGAGAAAAAAATTAGATGTACAAATTTCAACATAAATGTGACTCTTCTTTTAGGCGAGAAATGATGATTCTGGTCTGAGCCCCGAAACATTTGAAATGAAGTGTTTTTGCAGGGAATAGAATATTTAAAACATCTTAAAATAAATAAATAAATGTAATAGGCATTTAGATCATCCTCTACTTACAGAAGCTTTAATCAAGTGAAAAACAAGGGAATTCTCTGATTTACAATGCGTGCTTTTCCTGGTACAATTATCACAAAAAGTCATAGAATGAAACATAGGTGGTGATCGAGGGAAACCACTATCCTCTGTTACCTATTTATGAGAACAGTTTTTGAAAAAGGGACTGGATAGAGTGTCCAATGATTTTTTTGAAAATCATTTAATTACACTGTTGGATCATTTCCTGTATGAGACATTCTGGAGCAGATTCAATGCAGAAGTTCATGTCTAAAAGAACCGGTTAACATAGCATCTTGAATCAAGGAGACAGATATTGAGAAAACTGTGGTATAATCCTAAACAAAATGGGTCATGAGTCGAGGCTCAGAATTGATGTGGCAACCTAGAACACATAGGCTGACAAGGTCTCTTTTCCTACAACAGATATTACAATGTCTTGAGCAGAGAATAGGTACTAAATGAAGAGAAGGTGAGTTAAATGCTAGTGTTGAACGCAACTCATGCTATCAGTTTCAGCACAGGCAAAGGAAAAAGAAAGGATGGGGAAGAGCATCCAGTTGCAGGAGTTTGTATATTATTTAAATAAATAATCCTAAAAATATGATAAAAGATAGTGGAACATTGAATATGATACAGGCCCAGAATCCAATTTCTTTGATTTAGGGGAGATTATGATATGAATATAGAAAATTCTTTGCAAGAAAGTAAAGCCTAAATAAATTTAGGAAATTCAAATTAAATTTCCACAAAAAACAATTAAAGTCGCTTTTCCATCACTGAGAAAAAAAGAGGAGAAAAAGATACATTTTCTATCAACAGAGTCCCTCTTATGGAGAATATGCGCGGTGCTCATTTGTCCTCTATCAATTAGCCAGAAGAGAAGAGCTTCCTAAACATAAGTCTGTAAAATGAAGTTGAACTTGAAAACAAGCAAGTAATGTTCACGAAATGTTTTTTCAAACCCTTTACGTTAAAAGGATGGAAAGGAGGAAGTATGCAACGAAATCTATTGTAAAAACCTTATCAAAAAAACTAAAATGTAGAGTACAAAGGTCATACCCCACTTTCAACGATAAGATAAAAAACTGGAAGGTGTCCTATCCAACAAAAGTTCAAGGAAGAAAGAATTCCGCATCCAGCTTCGAGAAGATTGCACCCAAAGATACAAGATTCCAAGGGTCTCGAAACTATCTACACGAGCTAATTTGCTGAAATGAACTTGATATAATTCGAATTTCTAGAGCAGAGGTAATGCAAAGGGCAAATATTTCTACATGTATACGTAGAGAGAGAGAGAGAGCAAAAAAAAATGGAAGTAATGAGATTCATATTTCCTGAATGAAGGCAGGATATATTTCTTTCAGGAGATGCTGAGATGCTATGTCACCCTAAAAATGATCTTCCGCGAGTTTTGGTTCAACTCAGTGCCGCTTAGGTACAACGATCAGAAGAAGCTTCTTGAAAGAATTGAAATATGACAAATCACATAGATCAGGACAATTGGTATAAGGCTCAAGATATGTGTTGAACATTTAGATGTGGATATAAATATCTTAACATCCATAACCAAGAATATGTTAACAATGTCCAATAAAATAATCATAATTTTTCCGTAGAATTCCGATCGACAAATCACTTCATGCAACTAGATTACCTACCCTTTATGCAATCACCAATCGATGATTGTTAAAAATACATCAAACAGAATATATCAGAAAATACAGAATGCAGATTACTTTCCCATCACAGTTTAACCGGTATTAACGCTTTAGCAAAAGTTTCCCCAATGAAGAAACAATGAGGCGATACGAAGTGGTCAAAAAGGGCAAACCATACGCAGTCAATAACTAGATTCTTATGTTTTCGAAACATAAAACGAGGTCTCGGAAAATTTGAGGAATTCTCTGGAATATAAAAGAAGAAAGAGCATCAAAATGCAGAACCCGTACTACCCACGTCCGTTCTTTCCGGATCCTCATCTATCAAGAGAACGAGGTGGGGTTGCGTAGATGGAAAGTAGATTGATAAGGATAAGGAATGAGGAGAGGGACAGAGCAAAAGGACACGACCTGGCATGTACAAAAACCCGGAGATACGGCGCTTTCTCCTGCGTCGTTCGTTGTCGACGATGACACAGAGGCTCGGGCACCGAGAATAAGGGATTGAGAGAGAGAGAGAGAGAGAGAGAGCGGAAGCTGTTCCGGCTCTCTCGCTTCCGCGGTCTCGTTGCCTGCCATTCTCTCGCTACGTCTCTCTCGCGCGCTCCCCTGTTCTCTCGCTCTCCCACCCATCGTTTCGGCGCGAACGTTTCTCTCCCGTTCCCCGTTTTACAAACATTTATTGTAATTTTTCATACTTACTTTAGACCCCACATATTACATTTTATAAACTACAGCCCTTATTTATATGCTCTCTATACCCCTACCTGGCAAACGTCTAATTGCGGGGCAGCGGTCTATTTGAAACAAAATTCCCCAGAGTTGAATTTTTTTTTAATTTCCGTTGTAGCCTTTCAAATATTCACATATTTCCATAGAAATTTCGAATTTGGCGTTATTTTTAAATCGGACAATAATGGGTTCATCTCTCTCTCTCTCTCTCTCTCTCACATAACACACACACTTTTTCTCTCTCTAGAGGGGGAGGGGGGTTAAGAAAGAAGTGCCTGCTCTGCTGAGTAAACCAAAAAAAGAAAGCACGATTAAGAAATTAAAATTTAAAGTAAAAAAAATCTATAACCGGCCCAGAGCATTCCGTTAGTTTGTTGCGACGGGTACGTGTGCGGTGGAGAGCGGAGGAGGCAGAGGTGGGGAACAGTGGAGTGGGGGAGTTGTAGCACTACGGAGGTGAAGAGGGAGGGAGGCCGGCGGCAATGCGGGCTTCTGCGAGTTTCACCGGCGGCCGGGGGGAGTTGTTCGCATAGGGGGGGCGTATCTAAACGATTGTGCGGGATCCTGCACGGCGCCTTCCCTTAGATCCAGCGGCACCTCTCGGCGTTCTTCACCGAGAAGATGTCGTGTACGTATTCGAGCTTAATCCCTGCACCAGACCCTTCTGCCTGTCTGGCTTTCGGACAGATGCTTCTAAGTCATCGCTAGGATCGTCCGATCGGTGTGGTACCCCCGTGGCATTGAATGGGGCAGTGTGATTTCTTAAGTTATCCGAATATCACTATCCTGACGTCTGACATAGTTTGAACCGGCAGATTTCTTAGCAACGCTTGCGTCGGCAGAATTTTCCGTCATGATATCGATTTATTCTTGCACTTTCCTTCTAATGCTGTGGCTTAAAGTATTCCCACTTTTGTATGCCTTTGTGGCGCTATTAATTACGAAATTTGCTGTATCAAAGTTTGTAACCTACGTAACATTAGGATAATATCGATTTCCAGATTTTAAAAGTTGCAGTTCAGTGTTCACATTATTTGGAGTCAAGAGCTTCCTCTAGCCCTCTCAGCTCGAATTGAATGGAAATGTAAATGAAGATGTTAATAAACCACTGGAAAATTAATATGAACCTTTTTCATATCCTCACTGTAATTCTGCAAAGGTTTTTTTTCTTTAGAAGTACTAATGTTCCTGGACTCATTTACTTTATTGCTCGACAGAACCAAGTGACTATTTAGGAAAAGCAACTTCGAGCACATTACCAGAGTACTTGGCATCTACTAAGTCGAATTAATTGAGCTCAAGTTGTCCTCTTGTAAATATAATATCAAGCTAAGATGGCAAACGTTTTGCCATCTGTTAATGTGAAAACTTTCAGTCAAAGTGTTACTGGAACATATCCAATTTCCACTTACAGAGAGCGTCATTGCCGTAGGAAAGGCAGTGCTTCCAATGAAATGAACTCGAGCGGTCGAAGAAGCGGAACTTACATAAAGAGCAAAGTAGCGCCCATCGGCAATGCTCTGGAAAGGCATGGGTTGAGAGTTTGTTCTGCTTCACAACGAATTGATGCGCATACAGAACCAGATTTGCGTTTGACCAATAAAAATGAAGAATTGAAAAGAAGATCTTATAGATTTCAGACAGAAAATGGTGGGGTTGTGAATGTGTCCATTGGAGCAAAGCAGTTTACTTACACTGTACACGTTGAAGTTTTAGGTATGCCACCCTGGTTCAATGAGCATAACTCAGTATTACGCTGGCAGATGTTGAGATCTGATTCATCATGGTCAATTGAGATAGATTCTCAATTTTCAGCTTCTGATACACGTCAACTTGGATCAAACACCGGTCATTCCAGTGATATTCTATTAACTCAGAAATCTCCTGGCAGACACACATCGGAGTTGGAAATAAATTATTCTGAAGTTCCTTTCTGTCTCTCATTTCTTATTTATTCATCATTTTCTGCTGATGGTGCTAGTGGGGGGGTGGTCAGAACTGCTAGGAAGACAAGCTTTCGGGTTCCTGTGGGTTTTGCACCAGGAAATCCAATGCCACTTGGAGTTTCTTTCAGTGATGATGGTGCAGTAAATTTTTCTCTATTTTCAAGGAATGCTGAAAGAGTTGTCCTGTGCCTTTTTGATGATCAGTCGAACAAGCCTTCTTTAGAAATTGATTTAGATCCGTGTGTTCATAGAACGGGCGATATTTGGCATGCCTCATTGGAAAACGTGAGGAACTACGTCAGGTATGGTTACCGGTGTGATGGAGATCTGCTACACAATAAAGAAGGTAGTCCTGTGTTTTTGGACCCATATGCGAAGGTAATTAGAAGCATCTCACCTGATGACAGTGATTTTTCTCTCTCAAACTTTCTAGGCCACATTCAGAAGGCACCAGCTTTTGATTGGAGCGGTGATGTTCGTTTATGCCTGCCAACTGAGAAATTGGTCGTTTATCGATTAAATGTGGGTAAATTTACTGGGGACGAATCTAGCCATTTACCTGAAGACATTGCTGGAACCTTTTCTGGTATTGTTGAGAAAACACATCACTTAAAGAATCTGGGCGTCAATGCGATACTACTAGAGCCAATCTTCTCCTTTGATGAAGAACAAGGACCATATTTTCCATATAATTTTTTTGCTCCAATGAACATGTATGAACCTAAAGGTAAAGGTGAGTCAGCTACGAATTCCATGAAGGAGATGGTTAAATCTCTACATGCAAATGGTATAGAGGTTTTGTTAGAGGTCGTTTTCACGCACACTGCTGAAGGGTGTGAAATGGCCCATCCAGGTATTAGTTTTCAAGGAATTGATAAATTGTCCTATTATGTCGATGAAGATAAAAGATCTGGAGCCAGCAGTTCATTAAACTGCAACATATCAGTAGTCCAGAAGATGATCATCGACAGCCTTCGCCATTGGGTGATTGATTTCCACATTGATGGCTTTTGTTTTGTGAATGCATCATACTTTGTGGAGTGTTCAAGTAGACACCATTCATCTCGCCCAGCATTGATTGAATCAATTGCATTTGATCCAATACTGTCTAATACGAAGCTCATTGCAGATTTCTGGTCCCCTCGTGACATGTCATATCATGAAATTGATTTTCCCCACTGGAAGAGGTGGTCAGAAATCAACTCCAGATTTTGTAAAGATGCTAGAAACTTTTTGAGGGGTGAAGGGCTTCTGAGTGATCTAGCCACCCGTCTCTGTGGTAGTGGGGATATTTTTTCCGATTCCCGGGGCCCTGCTTGTTCTTTTAATTTTGTTACAAGGAATTCTGGGCTTTCTCTCGTTGATTTAGTCAGCTTCAGTGGGGGCAAGCTCTCGTCTGAGTCTAGCTGGAACTGTGGCGTGGAAGGTCCAACAAGTAATAGTGCTATCCTTGAAACACGGCTGAAACAGATACGTAATTTCTTATTTCTCTTGTTTGTATCTCTTGGCGTTCCTGTCCTTAATATGGGTGATGAGTGCGGCCTGTCCAATGGTGGTTCAACACTATACCTTGACAGATGTCCATTTGATTGGGCCTATCTAGAAACAGGTTTTGCTCTTCAAGTAACACAATTTATTTCTTTTTTAAGCGCCCTTAGGGACAGGAGAAGTGATCTGTTTCAAAGGAGCACTTTCCATAAAGTTGAAAACATACAGTGGCATGGTCTTGATCACTCTGGACCCAAATGGGAGGACCCTTCTTCCAAGTTCCTGGCTTTGACGCTAAAGGCTGACAAGGATGAAAAGCAGGCTTCTGACTCCGATGAAGGAGACATGTTTATTGTCTTCAATGGCAGTGATGCGCCATCTACTGCAGTTCTACCTGAAGCACCAGAACGATATATGTGGTTCCGTTTAGTCGACACCGCCTGTCCATATCCTGGATTTTTCTCTAATAACGATGATCCTGAATGTTGTCATTTTTCAGGACTAGAATCTTATGAATTGAAGCCTCATACGTTTTCTTTATTTGAAGCCAAAGTGAGCAGTTAAAGAAGTGAATCCAGTCGATCAAACGGTTACCATCTTCCAGCACCCGAGTTTCCGTGGCTCTGTTTCTTAAAAGTGTTGGATACCCCCTGTATTTTGCTCTTTTTTATTTTGTACGGAATAAATAGTGTGAATATGTTGCTCTCTGAACATATGCGAATCTACTTTTTTGATTCGGATCGTGCTTGGAAAACCCAATGGCTTTCGAGACCTGTTTTTCAGCTGCTGGCATCTTGAAATAAGAACGAGAATTGACGAAGGTTCTCTTCAGAAGTGCGGACAAAATGTCTCCAGAAGAATACGATCTTTCCTTCTTGAGATGAAAGCTTGTAGGCGGTAATTCTCCAAAAGAATGGGTTCTGGAGGATTAGGTTATTTGTGTTTGTTCAGGAAGATCTTGTTTCTCACTCTGTTTGCACTCACAGAAATCCCTTCTTTAGGACCGCTCAAACAAAAGGTATTGTGTCATCGTGGTGGACAGATGGCGAGAAATGTGATGTGGGAATCATGTAGTTCCTTCTGAAAATCTCCCTCATTACCGATGACAGGATCCGTTTGCACAAGGTGGCCTCTACTAACCTTGGATTTTGAGTCTTTTGCCTATTGTTTGCTACTGGTGATAGAGACTCACGTGGCATAGAAGACCATCATCTCTCCTGACGAGTGCCTGCCACATGACGCACTGCTGATGTGGTGGATGATGTGGCATACCATGGAGCATCGCTAACACTTTTTTCACTCAAGCCCGATCAAATTTCTTGCTCAATTTGCCACCATTTGCGTCGCTAACTGCAGAGTTTGGTATTTTTTATGCTTATATTCAGTTGTCAGGGGAGTGCTTCCCCCTCCTATCTCTCATGTCTTTATCCTCATCCGCCCATGATGTTTAGCCAGATTAATAATCATTTTCAGGGATATCGTAGCGACCCTCTGGATTGTCGATTCATTTTGTTTTGATGTGCACAAGAAATATGATTGGCTGACATAAATTAGAAAAATCTACGTAAAAAACAGGTTCCTTCCTTGGACCGTAAATTCTCTAATTGGTCTGTAAGTATTCATTGGCATTGACAGCCGCGGATATGGCTATTGCCCAGGTTCCTTCTGAGCCATTGCCACTTTCTTTTAAGCAAGTTGCGAATTTCTTTTGCCAGGCTTATTATTGAATCTGACCTTTGTGGCTCTCAGGGGAGTGGGGACATGCTCTAGCAGCCAAAAATCTTTGAACTAGGGGAAATCTGCCCGGCTGTCATCATCACCGTCGGTCTTCATCCGATCAATTTGTCATCAGCTTAATATTACCCATTCTGCCCGGCCAAGTGTTACCAAAAACGGTGTTTTCTGCGCGCAGGAGTGCCACCGGTTTTAAATCAACATCTCTGAGGCTGCCTTCCCCGAAGTCAGGCATCCGCTTCAAAGCCCCGACCTGGCCAGTGCAGAGCTAGAAACAGTCTGGAAGATGGGCCAGTTGGGAGCTTGGGATGGATCTCTGTCCACTTTGGGATGTCTCACAAGAAAGAAAGGGAGAGCTGCCATGCGGATGACTCTGAGATGGCCAAGGGATGGATTCCGACACCACGGTTTTGACCCGATCGAAACCCGGATCTTGCCCGAAGAATGGCCAGCCGCTGGGTCTTGCGGTTGCTCGCTACCCCCTCGAATCCTGCCTTGTCCTGACCCTTTGGTTTGTTATCTTCTACGTTTGTCAGGTGGTGACACGTGCTTGGACGTGACATTATTTGAGGCGAGGAACCGAGGCATTCATCCTCTCGAAGGAGAAGCTGACGCCAACGGAACCCATAAATCCTGCTGCGCGATCTTCTCCGGAAGAATGTCGAAGGTGAGCGGTCCTCTCTCTCTCTCTCTCTCTCTTCTCTGTGCAGTATGTTTGACTCAGCTACGGCCGCCCGTGTCCGGATGCACTCGGCTTAATCAGGAGGCCCCACTCCTAGGAGCGCGTCCTTCAAGGCGACAATGATGGGTACGTGTTTCAGTGAGCAACTTCAATCTTCTCGATCTGAACGTCGGCCTGCATTTGTAGCCGATAGGCACGGAATGAAGTCTCTCCTCTTCCGGAAAGGACGAAGACCACCTCTGAAGGGTCACCTCAGGAACCCCATTTCCCCGCGCAGCCCGTGAAGGTCTTCCGTTCCTAGGGTGACTAAACTACTGCACAGTACTGGGCCTTTGATCTTTTACCGTTTCCCCGCGCAGGGACTAGGCCGGGCGGCGCGCGCGGTCCCCCTCCCGCCGCCGGACGGACCCGTGCTACGTCGCCGTCCGGGCCGCTGGCGCGCACCGGGGGGTCCACCCCCCGCGCGCGCGCCAGTTGGCCAGATGGGCACGACGGAGCAGGTCGGACAAGAGCGCGGAGGCGCAGGACCACACTGACTGGCGAGCAGCAGCAGGAGCATCAACAACAGCAGCAGCAGTATATGGCGGCGACTGTGAGGTAACGTGGTAGGCCTTGGGAAGGTAGGGCGGAGGATCGAGTAGGGCTCTCCCTGTTGCGTCGCGTGCTGGACACGGGAGAAAGCGTTGCTGCTCTCCGCGTTGCCTTGCCGGCGCTGGCGCCGGGGTGCGGCGGAGCCAACCTGCCGCCGCACGCGCGCGGGGGCGGGGTGGGCCGCGGTGGGAGGACCGGTCAGACGGGCTGGCGTGATCACCAGGGTAGGAAGGAAGGGATGGGGGTGGGGGAGTAGCAGGAGGTGAGGCCTGGATTGACGGAAGAGGACAGCTTAAATGGTGGGCGGTTGGACAGGTGGGGGTGGATGATTGATGTGCCGAGGACAAAGATAGAAGGCCGAAGAAGACAATAAAGACTACGCAGATCACGGGGAGAGAGAGAGAGAGAGAGGGAACGGCGAGCGGGGGACACGTGATTGACTGCATCGTCCGCTACGGAGGGGAGGGAAGGAGAGAGGTGAGCTCACCCGACGTCGTCCCGAGGGTGTGACCATCTCGTCAAACGCCCCTCAAAAGGCGTCGCTTTTCTAAAGAAGCTGTGCTGTGCTGTGCCCTCTCATTCTCTCTCTCCCTCTCTCTGTCTGTTATCTGCTGCAGCTGCCTCCCACGCTTGATCTATACGCGCTTTCCCGCGTAGAGGCGCAATGGCGCGCACCGAGCCGAGCGCGGCTCCGGCGAGGCAACCGTCGCCGGTCGCCGCCGACGTCCACCCGGCGGGGCATCACCACCGGCATAGGGTCCTCTCCGCCAGGAGTCCCATTTTCATGACGATCCTCGTACCACTCGTATCGGTGGCTGCTCTCGTCGGCCTCGCTCTCGTCTTCCTGCTGCTGCTCCGCCGGCTGAGGTCCTCGCGGCAGACACACGGCGCCGCCAGCTCCGCCTGCGGCAGCGCCGTCAGCCGCGGCAACGACATCCACAAACGGCAGCACTCCGGCCTGGGCGTGGGACACAGCCCCGGTGAGCGTCCGTCTCTCCCAAGTCTCCCTCGCCCCTTCCTCCCACTTCTCTGACGTTCCTCCGCTTCCATGGAAGATGTCAAGAGGTGCCTCTACGGCGGGACCATGGGGTTTCCCTTCCAGCCCAAGTACAGAGGCGGCCAGGTTTTCACCTACCGGGAGCTCGAGCTGGCCACGGAGGGGTTCAGAGGACAGAATGTGATCGGCAACGGGGGCTTCGGGGTCGTTTACAGGGGCACACTGCCCGACGGTACTGTGGCCGCGATCAAGATGCTGAACAGGGAAGGCAAGCAAGGAGAGAGGGAATTCAGAGTTGAGGTAGACCCTTGATCTTGCTCCATTTCTGTCTTCTAGCTCTTCAACGGTCAAAGGGCCATAATTTCTTCATCCCATTTTACCTGCTCTCAAAAACTCCAGAAATCCCAAAAACGGTAAACTAACTTTTCGCGAGTAGAGCTGAAACAGATGAAGGCAGGGACAGCAGGAATTCATCGGGCCAACTCAAACACCTAACCTAGGCATTTTTTTCCTGAGGCTATAATAGTCCAAGATTTTTAGGAAGAAATCCTCTTATGGAGGAAAAACGGCTCGTCTTACCCAAGAAGAGACGATTGTGCGTATCTTCTGTTCTTAGTTATGATGTGGCGCTTGCTTAAGTTGGGGGGGAGGTGACGGCCATACACCCCCACCGCCACATTCCTTTTGAGTGGGCTTCCTGGTTAAGTTGTTCAAGGAAAACTGGCATCTCATAAAACGCATTCCTTACAGGCCGAAGAACCCAGGAAGTAGTAACAAAAGAGTATTTGCTTTGGGTATACAGATCAATGGCACCAAATGTGGACCAGCATCGGCTGCAACATCACTATCAGTTCTACTTTCTTCTTTAGCTTAGAGCCTTTATTGGTTGTGCCTGTATCGGAGCATGACTCTACCCATGCTCGGTCCTTGGGAGCGAAGGAATGGAAAATATGGTTAACCATTTGTAACCTTTAATGGTGGTTGCCACATCAGCGGCCCAAATGGGAATTCATAGAGAATGTATCCATAAAGCCATTTATACATTCTCTGGTGAATTATGGGATAATAATAGAACAGTTTTGATCACGATGATCACTTGGAAAAAACTAGAGTCTTTCTTACTGGGAAATGGTAGGTAGGATTCAGTACCATGAATTCTGCGTATGTGTGAATGTGTGAGAGAAAAATTTTCCTGTGCCATTGACCAGCTCGTATTTTTCTATATTCAAGGACATAGCCAATCTTTACGTTACATAGAAGGTTACAAACTTGCACAAACGTCGTATGAAAAAAGTAGTAAATCATGGCCCCATAATTTTAAAGGTACATTGAGTCCATGATCGGCAAAATTGAAAATTCTGAGGCAAAGTAGCCAGATCTTTCATGCTGGCCAGCTTTGATGCACTGTGCTTCCTGAGTGTACTAATGTGTTGACATGAAGTCTTAAGCACTAGTAACGATGTTTCTCATCTCTGAAAATGAAGCTAGATACTGTTTATCCTGAATAAAAGAGAAATCATAAGTTATAAGTCAGGGTGGATAATCTAGAAGTAAATTGTAACATGTATGATTGACTGATTGGGTCACATCATATGGTGAAATCTACTCCATATGTCATGAAATACGAGCGGTTATCCCTTGAGAAGAAAGGATGCTTAATTTTTCAGGAAATAAACATTCTCTCCACGTGTCTACCAACTCTGCGAGTTCACTAAGTTTCACATTCCATTTTTACACCCTGAAGATTCCTTTTCTATTTTACAAGTAACATTTACCAGTAATTATCACAGTCTTGCCACCGTGAGAACTAAGTAGCCCTATGGTTCAAGAACATTCATGGGGTATATTTCAATCTTTCTGTTTTCCATGAAGATCCTAACGAAAATGCCAGAGCTTTTTGTACTTCCTGCCTGTTTTTTCTTGTTTTTGAAGGTGTTACTTCTGACGGGCTTCCTGTAGGCATCTTAGTCGGAACCTAGTAATTTATTTTACTGATTAATGGTGGGCAAATGATTACATTTTCATTTTCTCTTTTTGTAATTGTACGTTAGTTGGTAGAAACGCAGACATGGCGTCGAATTCATGCTCACCTTTACTTCAACATGGTATTAGAATATCAAGTTGTCTATGAGCTTCATGCAGAAACCTATTTTTATATTTCATATGGCAGAGCTTGAAATAATCAGCCTGTGAGAAGACGTGCCAGAATAGTCTCCCATTGGTTAAATATGTGGGCCCTCTCCACTCAAAACCACTTACTTTAACAGCAACATTTGAAGCATAAAGTTCTGGACATAAACACATGTTTAAGTTTTAAAACTTCACCCAGCATGATGCAAACGAATCCGAGTTTTTGCCTTCACACCACTCCTACATGGAATTGGGTAATAATCAAGTGACAAGTGAAGCTGTTATCAGAAGTAATCTGATTATTTCAAACTATATGTTAACACTCCCAGCACAAGTCAAACGATGTCTGCAAGTTGTTGGGATGATGGATGCAGGATGATTCACTCCAGTAATTCGTCTAATTATATAAGTATGACTATGGATGCAGGTTGATCTACTGAGCCGATTGCACTCGCCCCACCTGGTCGGGCTACTGGGTTACTGCGCAGACCAACACCATCGTCTCCTTGTATTCGAATACATGCCCAACGGTAGCCTACAGTGCCACCTCCACCCCACCTCAAGGAAGGGCCAAAACAGGGCACTTGATTGGGGGACTCGGCTGAGGATTGCCCTGGACTGTGCACGGGCCCTTGAGTTTCTCCACGAGCACACTGTCCCAGCAGTCATCCACAGGGACTTCAAGTGCAGCAACATTCTACTGGATCACAACTACCGGGCAAAGGTGTCGGACTTTGGCATGGCAAAGATTGGCTCCGACAAGATCAACGGCCAGGTCCTGACCCGGGTGCTGGGAACAACGGGATATGTAGCCCCCGAGTAGGTCGCCCCATACTCATGCATTTATTTGTTTATTTATTAGTTTTCCCAACCATTGAACCACTAATATTTGCAGGGAAAAGCAAAGCTATCTCGAGCATGCTGTTTTTCTGACACTAATTTAGGTAGAATAAAGGGGCTCACCAGGATGGGTGTTGTTATACAGGTATGCGTTGAGCGGCAAGTTGACAACTAAATCAGATGTTTACAGCTTCGGCGTTGTTCTTCTCGAGCTCTTGACGGGGCGGGTGCCGGTAGACATCAAAAGGCCTCCTGGGGAAGATGTTCTTGTTCCATGGGTTCGTATCAAAATCATCCATTATTTTTAAGCTCTTGCAGTTAAACTTCACACGAGAGGACCCTCAGGAAGATATTGCAGCTAGCCGAAAGATAATAATAACTCCTGCTGACCTACCTGGGGGGGACCCCTGCCGACCATGACCGCTGTTCCATCGGAATGGCGTGGCGAGCTCATCTGATGCAGGGCTCTACTTTTTAGTGTAAACAAGCCTCATAAACTTGCCCCCTCTCCTTCCAGTATGAAACATCCCACCTTTACCCACACTCTCTGAGCCGTTGACGCCGCCCGCCATCAGGTTCCTATATAAGTGTTAGCATTAACATTTAGATGCTGTAGGATGGAAGAAATGGTTTGGCTCTGACTATCCTGTTTAATGGATCCTTTTTGATTCCACAGGCGCTTCCAAAATTGACAAACAGGGAGAAGCTCATGGAGATGGTGGATCCGGCTCTGGAAGGTCAATGCTCGAAGAAGGAGATGATTCAGGTCAGCTCAGTTCGTTCTCGTCATCCGGCGGCATCAAGAACAGGGAAATCCGCATTCGATTCATATTTCTACGAGAATCATCAATCGCCTGATAGCGCTCTGCTGCTCCTCCCCCATTGCAGATTGCTGCTATTGCTGCTGTGTGCGTGCAGTCAGAGGCTGATTACCGACCTCTCATGACAGATGTGGTGCAATCGCTCATTCCTTTGGTCAGAACCCAATCCGGCACCTGCCCCACCACGCCTTCCAGATTTCAGCATCCTCTGGCCAGCCTGCTGCCATGATGGAAGCGCCCAGAGGGACGGAGGCGAGCTTACTTTCACCATCTGATCCCAAGAATGCCAGCGGCGAAAATGATTGCCCGGAAAAGAAACAACATCTGGGTTGAGAATGTGAACCGGCGTTCTCCGATCTTGGCACAAGGGTGACATCGATTCTTTTCCTGGAAGATTTTGACATCCGGAGGTTTGTATATGATTCCCTATGATGAATGGAATATACGGTTTACCTGCCTCACCAGTTCAGGATGTAACTCGAGCCCCATGCGATGTGGTGTGTGATCATCATGATGCTCTGCTTGTTGCCCATCATTCATTCAATACAATGCAGAACCCAGTCTATTCCCACAAGATTCCTGGAGCTTGAAACCCATTTAATAAATATCCAACGCGTGATTTATTCAACGAGAAGAACGATTCTCACGCGCAAGTTTTCGACCTCTGTGGAGGAGAATCATGCAACCCAGCCCGAGAGGCAATCAGAAATCTCAAGGAATCAATCAGTCAACCGAAGGAGCTACCAAAATTTCCGGAATCCTGCTTTCCAAGAGAAAAAACTGGAGCGGAGGCGGCTCGATCTCCTTTCCATGATTAACCAGAGAATTTGCTGCCGGTGGGAGACTGTGGCAACTTGGAATAGAAAGCACTGCTCCCCTCATCCATTTTTTACCTGCGAGTGATATTATATTTTATTTTAGGAATGTAAAAAGAGTAATTAGCCGAGTATAGATACAAGAAATCTGCATTCGGGATATTCATTTCACCCTGAAAATTCCATGCAAAAAGTCAGCATTGCCATGATGCCCGGGGGGGGAGAGGTTATATTGGGTCTTATGATTATTAATTAGTGGGTTTATAAATCTCTTCAGAATGAAATCAAGGTCATCGGGCACAGCTTCTACATTAAAACGGGAGAGCAAGAAAAAACAGCGCCTCACCATTCACAGACGCATCAGCCGTCAGCGGAACGCCCTTGTTTATGCCGTTCGGAAGAACTCCCACTGCAGCTTTGGGCAGCTTCAGGGGCTCTGCCGGCCCGCGTGAGCTCACCCTCAGAGGCCGTGAGAGATCCTCTCACCAGTAGTCCGCGCACGAGCAGGTCCCTGCCTCAAAATGGTGAAACCTTTTCCTGTCCCTGACCACCACTTTCCTCCCAAAAACCAGGGAGATAAGCTTCATGGCGCCATGGCAGTCCCCACAGATCCGGATGTTCTTCACTATTCGCAGCGGCGATCCATCCTCCGTGCTGATGAACCCGAAGGCAACGGCTAACTTCTCGCTGTGGCACCCGATGGTGAGCTCCTTCTCCTCTTCTTCGCATTCGAAGCCAATCCCTCTCGTCTCTGCAGCGTACCCGAACGTCCGGATCTCCCCTGCGATCTCCTCCCATTTCCGGTATATCTCGCTGGTCTTCTCATGCGACTTGTCCCCCGCCACAAACTCGTGAACAACGCCGTTGACCTCGATAGAACTGAACCCAGGCACCCTCTTGATGCTCCTGCTTCTCATGGCTTGCCTGACCCGTTCAGCGCTGCCCGCGTTCCTGCACTCGGCGAGGATATTGGATAGAGCAATGTAGGGCCCGTCATGGAGCCGATCGGACTCGATCAGAAACTCCCCCACTCTCCGGCCCAGCTCGGCATCTCCATGGACTCTGCACGCATTGAGGAGAGATCTCCAGATCACGTTGTCCGGCTCCAGGGGCATGGAAGAGATGAACTCCTCTGCCTCCTTCAAGCGCCCTGCTCGGCCAAGGAGATCAACCATGCATGCGTAATGATCCAGCTCTGCCTCGATCCCACCCTCGCCAACCATGCTGCGGAAGTAGTAGAATCCCCGATCGACCCAGCCCATGTGATTGCAGCCACACAAAACGGCGAGGTAAGACACTCGATCCGGCTCGAGCCCTTCGCTCCTCATCTGTTCGAAGAGTCGGAGAGCTTCCCCGCCGTGGCCGTTCATCGCCAACCCGAAGATCGCCGCCGTGTAGGTCGACAAGTCCTTCTCCGGCGGCTTCAAGCTCTGGAACAGCTGCATCGCCAGCTCGATGCTCCCGCAGTTGGCGTACATGCCGACGATCGCCGTGGAGAGCGACGGCTCCATCCTCACCCTTTCCCTCCTGACGTAGGCGTGGATCCACTTCCCGTGGTTCAGAGCACCCATCTGCGAGGCGGCCGAGAGGGCGCTGACAATGGCGGAGGTGCTGGGCTCCCGGTGGACCAGCTGCATCTCTCGGAAGAGAGACAAGGCCTCCTTCGGCTGCCCGCTCTGAGCATACCCCGAGATCATCACCGTCCAGGAGACGAGATTCCTCTCGGTCATTCCGTCGAACAGGCACCGTGCGGTGTCCAACCTGCCGTTCCTGACCAGTCCGGCAACCATGCTGTTCCAAGAGACGGTGTTCCTCTCCGGCATTCTGTCGAACAGGAGGAGCGCACCGGCGACGTCGCCGTTGTTGAGGTAGCCGTCGATGAGGGAATTCCAGGAGACCACGTCGATCCCCTCGGCGCCGGCCTCGTCGAAGACTCTTCTGGCCTCCTTCATCGCGCCGCTCGCCGAGTAGAACCGGATCAGGGAATTTCTGACGCAGACGTCGCCGAGGAGGACGCCGTTCTTCACGGCGGCGCCGTGAAGCTGGATCCCGAAGGCAGATCCCGGTCCCGGAGAGCCGCCGGCGCAGGCCTGGAGGAGGAAGGTGAAGGTGAAGCCGCTGGGAGAAACACCGGCCCTCGTCATCCGCTGGAAAATAAGGGAAGAGCGAGAGAGCGCTCCCGGGAGACGGGGCCGCCTGGCGAGGCCGCGAATGACCGTGTTGCAGAGGAAGCGGACGGCGGCGGCGGCGGCACAGGCAGGGGAGGGAGAGACGCCGGGAAGAGAGAAGAGGAGGAGGAAGAAGACGTAGCGGAGGTCGCCGGAGGGGTGGAGCGCGGCGTGGGAGACGGCGGACCGGAGGAGAGCGGGAGAGGCCGGGGGCAGGGGAAGGCCGCGGACCAGGAGGGCGGCGTGCGCCCGCTTCAGCTCCGGCGTGTTCCGGCATTGTCGCAGGACAGTTGCTGCGGCGGAGAGACGGGTGAACGGTGGCGCCGCCGGTGGGACACCACCGCCGTTCATCGCTGGAACTTCATGGCCGCACTGTACTCCGGCTTCTGACGGCCACCACCTCACCGCCGCCACCACCGGTATACTGGGCCGTACGATCTTCGATCTTCGCGTTACCACCAAAGCTCAAATCACGATCAGGATCACGATCACACGAGGTCAACCGCGAGAGGAGGAAGGTCAACAGATTCTAGCCGGGGCCCACCGGCACACTGCTGGAACGTAGGCCGATCTTCCGAGAGATCGCTCCTAATTAATAAATTGAAACAGGGGTAATTAAAGTAAAACTAAAAAAATGAAAATAGGGATGAGAGGGCGACGTCGGCCGGCCCGGCCCGGCCCGGGCGAGAAGGTTGACCAAACGTGCACACGAGATTTTGGCGGCGGCAGACGGAATTGCTGAAACGGCTCGTCCACTGCCGCTGCAAACCGACAGCGGAGAGAGAGGGAGAGCCGTCCGGCTCGGGGCAACGCGACCATCCAGTCAACGGAGACGGGTCTCGGGGTGGTCAACAGGCTCCAACAGCACAGTGGAGCGGAGAGGAGTCCAGAGGGCTCCTCCCGCGGTCTTCTCCCCGTCCACGCCACGCGCTTCCCCACACTTCCGCACCCCCCCCCAAACCAGCTGGCCCCCCCACCCGCCTATAAGACACCCCGCACCCTCCCAAACGGACCATGCTTCTCTTCCTCTCTCTACTTCTCTCTTACCCCTCTCTCTCTCTGTCTCTCTATCTTCTCGCTCAGAAGGGGAGAGAAGGAAGAGAAGGAAGGGGATGAGGATGATGAAGAAGAAGGGGACGGGGATGGAGATGGGGCTGTGGGTGGTGGTGGTGGTGGTGGTAATGGTGGTGCTGGTTGGGATGGCGGAGAGGGCGGGGGCGTACAGTGACTGCGAGGAGGACGACATCTACGGGCTGCAGGGGCACTGCGGGGAGGCCGTGCGGGCGGGGGCGCCGCCGGCGGAGCCCTCCAGCGACTGCTGCTACTTCGTGGAGCAGCGGACGAGCCTTTCCTGCGTCTGCAAGAATCTCGTCGGCGAGGGCGTGGAGAAGCGCCTCAGCATGACCAAGCTTGCCCGCGTCGCCGCCCTCTGCGGCGTCCCCCTCAAGCCCGGCACCAAATGCGGAAGTACGTCCGCTCTCCCCTCTCTCTCTCTCTCTCTCGCTACATTTTTTCTTCTACCCCCTCTCCACTACTCTCCATCTCTCTTACTCTTGGCCGCACTCTCTCTCTCTCCCTGTAACTCCTCTCTCTCTCTCTCTCTCTCTCTCTCTCTCTGCAACTCTCTCTCTCTGCAACTCCCCTTTCTCTCTCTCTCTCTCTGTAACTCCCGCTCTCTACCGCGCTCTCTTTCTCTCTCTGACCCCCGGCTGAGCTGGGTCTCTCTTTTGAATCGCAGGTTATAAGGTGCCGGCAAGGCTCTGAGGCTCGCACGTGAAATCACTTGGGCGCTGAGACATCCCACCAGTGGACAGAGCCCCGCCGCCAGCTGGTCTCCCGCCTTCGCGTGGCCGCCGCCGCGCACGTTAGCGGACAGGGATCGTCTGAGCGTTCTGCTCCACCGTCTGTCCAAGAAGAATAAGTCGCCGTTGTCGTCCTCCTCTCTCTCCCGCCGCTCGTTAGCAAATAGCGCACCTATTTGACTATGTGTGTATATTTTTGGACGCGAGCTAATCAAATCAAACCTTTTTTTGGAAAAAGATACCATTTTCTTTGCTGAATGGGCACCTTTTGACCAAATCAGTCAGCCGATAACTTGACTTTTTCGGAAACGACGACTTCCGCAATCTCTTTATAAAGATCGGGAATCAGCGTGATCCACAAGCGAGTTTGACCAATTATGCTGCGCTAGAAATCCACGCATGTGATAATTTCCCCTTGCGAGGAAGATAGATGGTATTATCGTGCCAACGTTAGGTAGGTCAACGAGGGCAGATTATTAAGGAAGTTGACAGAGTGTTCGGCCTATCCAAATTTCTAAAGTACACGTCGGATGGGTTTCGTCAACGGGGATGCCGTTTGGTTCAAACCGTGTTTTAGACACTCGCCACGTACCCCGCCCCTCTTCCCGTTGTCCCCCGTCCCCTCTCTCTCTCTCTCTCTCCCTCTCTTCCTCTTGTCCGCACGGAAAATCCGAGAAGAAACCCTAGCTCCTGGTGGACCTCGACGATTCGTCCGCAACGCTGCTATCGAATTCGTGGGGGAGTACTCAGATCGGTGCTCTTCGGAACCCGCGGCGGAGTAGGTCGCCCTTTCGGGGGAACCCCGTGCTTTCATGGGAAGGAAAGGCACCTGGTAACCGGCATGTCCTGGACAAAGATGAAGCTCTCTGGGTGGCCCATCGTGAAGCTCTGGTGGGAGATCCTGTGAGCTCTCTCTGGGCGTGCAACGAATTTTTTGTTTGCTTAATTCGCTGCCTGGGCGGTCCTCCTCTTGCTGTGGTTCTTCCGGTGGCGATGGGCACCGGCACGGTCTGCTCGGCGGGACCTTGCTTTCGACCTTCCTGTGCCTACGCGTCCTCTTCGTCGGCGCCGCAGGATCCCAGCGAGACGGCTTCGACGTTCCTGTCGCAGACTGTGAACGGTTCCCACCAGTTCAAAATCTCTGGGTATTCCATGTCCAAGGGCCTCGGCATCGGCAAGTACATTGCGTCGGACACTTTCGAGGTCGGGGGCCACTCGTGGGCCATCTATTTCTACCCCGACGGGAAGAACCCCGAGGACAACGCGGTTTATGTCTCCCTGTTCGTCGCCCTGGCCAGCGAGGGCACCGGCGTGAGGGCGCTCTTTGAGCTGACGCTGATGGACCAGAGCGGCAAGGAGCGGCACAAGGTTCACAGCCACTTCGAGAGGGCCCTCGAGGGGGGCCCTTACACCCTCAAGTACCGCGGCAGCATGTGGTCAGTTTCCAATGGGTGGCTGCCCATCTCTCACTGGTTTGCTCCGGTTTCTTTTCTGCAGTATCGTTCTGTGCATTTCTCATGCCTGTAATTTGCTCTCCATATTCTTTCTGCCGAAAATCTTCTGCATTAGAGGAATCGCTTCTCTTCTTCTCCTGTCTTATCACCCTGTCTGCTCGAGAAGGGTAGGTAGGCATAGTTTCAATTGTTTGTCGTCCTCCACCTGGGTTCTAACTTTTCGCTTATTTCTTCTGATACTTGAGGGGATGGGATTTCTCTCTATATGGCTGGTTTCACGTACCTGAATGAGATCATTGCATGATTTTTATTCACCTGTCTCCCCAGCGGCCTTTAAATCATCCATAGTCAGATCCTGCTTCTCGGCCTTTAAGGTTTGATTTCACGTGAAAGGAACTACATATTCCTTCGTGTAATGTGAACATTCGCTATGGTCAGTGCTCATAACGGCTGGGAAATAATCTGCTCTTATCTTTCGTTGAGTTCAAGAAGTAGATGGGGTGACTTTCAGGTTTCCGGAGCTTCAAATCCGCAGGGTATCATTTTTTAAGAAGTTGGTGTGGATCTAGACTTCAGCATTTCTCATGTGACAGAGAATAAACAATGAGTTGAAATCAAAACGCGTCCTAACAAACAATGTATACCCTGTTTCCCCTTCACTTAGTTCAGTTCTTAAGAAGTCGCCTGGACACCTCCTAGGCAGCAACCTTTTTGGGGAGTTAGGGTACTTATCCAAGCCAAATCCAAAAGAACGTGCCTTGGTCACTATCGGACACTTAGGCCCTGTTTGTCAGAAACTTTATCAAACGCAACTAATGATAATTTTGTTTATAACGGTAGACGTTAACGACCTTTTTAGGAAGAAAAAGGTTCTTTGAAGCAAAAGATGTTGTTAGACGTCATTCCTCATCGATCATCAAAAGAAGACTGTTACAAACCAGTGCATTGAATTCTTATATCTATCCTTGCCAAACCAAGGCACTAATCCAAGGATAAAATATGTAATAGAATCACGAAGGTCTTTATTGGTTCGTAAGTGGTGCTTTTCACTGATAAATAACGGTCTTTCTTTCTTGAAAAAAGATATCACTTAATTTGGTCAAAGACTTTCAATGTTAATTATGATAATGACAGAGACAGCATGCTTGATATTTCATTCGAGTATTGGTGTTTCTCTTTTCACAATCCGTATGTGTGAACTGTTCAAGAATGTCACTGCATCAATTAGCCTGAGTTAAAACTGGCAAGATACTTGATTGTGCACTATGTTGGGTCAAACCTTTTGTAAAAGTTTGCTCTACCAAGTGCTTACCCAAGCTGGAAAGTAGTAGCACATAAACTTGCATGCCTTGATCAACTTATGAACCGCGTGTGCTCTGAAGACTATTTATAGAAGCCACTTTAGTGGACGGTTCCTTACTACACCTAGATAATGGAATGTTTTAATCATTTGGACATGATTCCCATAATTATTAATGAAAGGACTCGTGTAATTTTGGCCTGGGATCTCCCAAGGACCACTAATGAACAATGGGCTTGCACTCAATATAATCACCAAAATGAGCAGTATGGGCCTTTCCTTTATAAATAATTTACATATGACATCCATCTTCAAGGTTTGTGAAAATCCTAGTTGGGTGGTACAGTTTATGAGAAGGGAGGTGATTTGGATTGAGTTTTGAACATAAGCTTGGAGATAAAATTTTATAGAAATGCAATCAAGTGCTTGTGAGACAGGATAATTTTTGTCATTTGATCTCAACCTTGACTCTCTAAGCCTTGGATATTCTGCTAAGTGAATCGTAAACTTATTACAAATTAACTTTTTCGCAGTGTCAACCAAGTCTTCTTTTACCAATGCAACAACAGGTTTGTGGAATGCCAAAGAAGATAAGATAAATGAGCCTAAAAGGTTTACACAATAATTAGAGGACGTATTGAAGCTCAGAGTATCAAGTCGGATGATGATGGTGGAATGCTTTAATAATTTAAGAGCTTGAAAATAATGCCTTATGCTCAAGAATTTCAAATTCGCGGAACTATTTTTGTTCTCACAGTTGGGAGGCTTCTATTGCTTGAAAAGCTGAAGTATTCGTTGGAAAATGTTTACCCTACAAAGGTTGTATGCCTCAAGTTTTTACAGTTGCCATCATAGACAATGTAGCTATGACGACTTTGCTCCTGTTGATAACTATAGGGGACGTCTCACGTGATATATCTTGTATGCTATTTCCAAGTGTCAGAAACTTATGCCAAAATGTTGACGCCTGCAGTTCTGGGGTTGACCTTTGCTCTTATTTTCTTCACATAAGATAAATTTTTTCTATAGTTTTTCCTATACCTTTGGTGGATCTGTACTTGTCATATTATGCTCATTTTTACTATTTTCGGATCGAAAACTTTCGTTTATTTGCCTAAAGTCATGCAAAAAAGTGGCACAGGATCATCACCTAGTACCATGGATCTCGTTTGATTTATTTCATTCTGGGGGGGGGGGGTTGACTTCTTTCAGGTATTCCTTAGAAATTTCCTGCTAGCGTAATGCCTAAAGAGTTGAAAACTTAACCTCGATATGATTCGTTCCTATATGAGAATGATAAAGTACTGGTCTTCCGTTAAGTTAAGAGGTCCATGGAAGTTAAATTTACGAGTTCATGGCATAGCCTTTGTCTTAGAATTTTTTTTAATGTATCACCCCCATGCATTTGATACTAATATCTTGATTATTTGGCTGTGCTGGTTAGCGGTCCTCTCTCATGCATGTTTGTGTTTAGTTCAAGTAAAGACATTTCCTCTTCCTCCATGAGTATTTGGATCATACGTCTACAGTTAAAGTATTCATGTTTCAACCGGAATTATGCAGGGGTTATAAACGCTTCTTCAAAAGAACTGCTTTGGATACGTCAGATTATGTTAAAGATGATTCTCTATTGGTTCGTTGTAGTGTTGGTGTTGTTAGATCACGTACAGAGGGACCGGAACTTTATTCTGTTGCAGTACCGCAATCTAACATTGGTCAGCATTTTGGGAAACTTTTGGAAAGTGGTGAAGCAGCTGACGTTAGATTTGAGGTTGATGGTGAGATTATTTCTGCCCACAGGTTGGTCCTTGCAACTCGATCACCTGTTTTCAGGGCACAACTTTTTGGTCCAATGAAGGATCGAAACACTGACTGTATAAAGGTGGAGGACATGGAAGCGCCAGTATTCAAGGTCTCTCTGCCATTTCAAATGGTTTATGCAAGATTGATCTAATGCCTTTTTTCTTCACACAAAAATTCGTGTGTTGTCCATCTTCAGTTTTTGTTGAGAGATTTTTTTTCTGAATCAGATTCATCAAAGTATATTTCATAGAATGTCTCGATCTTTGTTTCATGTTGTTAAACCTTACTGCGTTGCTGTGCTGTCGCTGATTACATCTTGTGAATGTAAAGTATTGGGAAGACTATGGTTTATTTGGTCATTGGTGATTTTTCTTTCTTATCATTTGGAATGTATTTTCTAACGAGATGTGCTGTGGTTTCAAGCTCTCTGTTGAAGTTCATATAGACTGTGTAAGAGCCGTTGTTCTGCGCAAAAAGATCCAATAACATTGGCGTGTTTGTCACCTTTCTGTGGATTATCCGTGAAATGATGGATAAAAATTTAAGTAACTATGAAAATGCCAAAAAGTAGTTAATGCAGATTGTTTCTTCATTAAATTCCGCAGTACCCTCATTTTTTGCAAATGATTCTCTAGCGATGGCAATAATCTTTAGCACATGTCACGTGGTTCCTTTAATTTCCTTTAATTACTTTCCATCAAACCGACTCTGTCTGATAGTTGTGCCTCGTTTCCTGAATTCCGCCTCTTCTCATATCAGACTGCATCGTATCATCCATAGATTGGTAATGCCATGCTTGGGATGATCGTTATATTAATTTTCTCAGGCAAACTATTGGCTGCTGCAATTGTGAATAACATTGATGGCAATTTCAAATGATCAACTTATCTTTTCTGTTTTTGATAGGCAGCATGCAACAAACTGTGGTGGGTATTTCGAGAGGTGTCGGGATTTTTTTAGATACTCTCAATGCTGCACTTGTATAGATTTTCTGTGTGCACATTTTGATTGATATGCCTCCTATTTCCTCCGATGCCCATCCAATTTTAACGTCTCCCTTGGTATCTCATCCTCAAGGAAGAAAACTTTGGCTGGATTTTTTTCTCCTCTTGAAAATGGGAGCACCATTCTCAGAGGTTTCCCTATCAAGAGTTCTTATAACGTTGTCTGATGTGATGCTCCTTGCTTCATCTGTCAGGCTTTACTTCACTTCATGTACTGGGATTCCCTGCCAGACATGGAAGAGCTCACTGGTACCAATGCAAAATGGGCTTCCACATTGATGGGTCAGCACTTATTAGTAGCAGCAGACAGATATGCGATGGAGAGGCTTAGGTTGCTCTGTGAGGCCAACCTCTGTGAAGATGTTGCCATAAACACTGTGGCCACCACACTTGCTCTAGCGGAGCAGCACCACTGTTTTCAGCTGAAAGCCGTGTGCCTCAAATTCATTGCATTACCTGAGAACCTGCGAGGTAAGTCAAGTCCCTTTTTTTTTTTTTTTCTTTTTTTCATAGCATTTGTGTAGAAAAGAAAACTGTTCTTAGTAGATTTAGATTGTCCCCATCAATTGAAGGCGCATTTGCCCTGCTTTCTTCTTTCTTCTCCCTCCTTTTTGCACTGCTGCATTTTTGTCCCACTCGCTCCCTTGTCTTAACCCCTTTCCAGTTTTAGAACCTGACTAGTTTCATGCGTCAACAACTTAGGGTTTATTTACCGGAGCATGGGGTATCTTGTCTTCATATGTCAGTTTTGATTGACAAACACCATGGGCAGCTGGGCTCATGGAAACCCCTGCTTCGTGGGAGGGGAATCTTACTGAGAATGGCCCAGTCGCTTAAAAGATAGCATAACAATCTTGTACATCTCCCCCCCTCCATTTCACAAATTCGTTGACTTTCTTTTTCAAAAATCATTGACTTTACCCATCTTCTAGATCTGCCCCCCTTTTTGAATCATTTTGACCAGCTGGGTTTCTTCTGGGCGAGTAGTCATCGGCATGAACCCCCTCCCTCCTTGCAGCTGTGATGCAGACGGACGGATTTGAGTATCTCAAGGTCAGCTGCCCGGCCCTCCTGACTGAGCTCCTCGAATACGTGGCCAAGGTCAGGGAACACGCTCTGGCCGCCTGTGTGGGCCCCGGCGAAGACCTGGATGACGGCGCCGCCGCCGGCAGACGCGTGAAGCCGCGGATATGAGCCATCACCCCCCCCCTCCTCGCCTCCTTGCTGGCGGGGGGCCCTGCACCAACCAGACCCCTCTCTCAGGGCCCCTTTGACTGTATATTCCCTCTGATATCTCTGTTTTTCTTTCCTCTTTTGGCTGCGCCGGGAGATGCAGATGCTTGCTGAGGCAGCTTGCGGGTTGGACCCACTGAAAGATGGGAGAAGGGGTTCTTTCTTTCTTCGCAACAATTTTATCTGCTTTTTTTTTTTCCTTTTTTTTTTGTTTCATCTCCTGTGATCTCAAGCTGGAGCCGATCAGGGCCCCATTGTACTCGAAGGGATCCCCAAGAGATATGCCTATTTTTCTCTGACCTGAAAAAATGGGTGGTGAAATCACGGGTTTATCACAAAAAATGCTTGGATTATTCATTGACTTTTTAAAAATCGGTAATACTAAGAAATATTGAATTAAATCATGCATGTTTTATCTAGAAAAGAAAGAAAGAGCCTGGCCAAAACCCAGCTTGGCATTTTTTTTTTCTTTTTTTTTTCCAGCTAGAATTGGGCAAGAAGGCCCACCTGGTCTGAAGAATATAATAAATAAATGCATATAAGTAAATATATTTATTTCTTCGGAATCCTTCCCAGCCTAAGTCGGCCCCCACCGTTGACTTTGTCGATTTGAAATTCTTACCCTCCGGCATTTGGAGGGTTAAAAATCCTTAATAAATATGGAAATATAAGAAGGTGGTGATGGATATAAGTGCTTAAAGCTGCCTCAAATGAGCGGCCTTTTACACAACTAGGTTTTGTTTCGGGGTGTTTTAGCAAACTGGTAGGGTTTTTATATAAACAAACAGTGTGGCAGACAAAATTGGTGAAGCCTCTGCGTTGCTTGCCGGCGTGCCGTTCCCCGCCAGTCCGGAGGAACCGAGGGAGAGCAGCGAGGGGAAGAGGGAAGTGGGCGCCCGAAGATGGTAATTCATGGCTTCCCGTATTCCTCTGGTGGTCTCTAGGGTTTTTTGGGTCGCGGCTTTTCTTGACATTCTCCCCTCGTTTGCCGGTGGCTGGGCGGTGGTGCACCGCGGCAGCTCTTCTTCTCGTACTTCAAGGAACTGGTGGGGAAGGAGGTGACGGTGGAGCTGAAGAATGACTTGGCTATCAAGGGCATCCTCCACTCCGTCGATCAGTACCTGAACATCAAGCTCGAGAACACCCGGGTCGTCGACCAGGACAAGTACCCCCACATGGTACGTGCTTATATTTGTCCGTCTCCACTCTCCCTGGTCATAATTTTATTCGTATTTTTATGTCATTGTTCCATTTTTCTTCTTTATTTCATCTCTATCTTACATAATTTCTTTATTTTTCCATGTCACTTGGCTTAATGGGTTTAGGGTTTTCGGTTTCCTTGTTCATCCTCATAACGAATTTTTTTCGCAAATTCGTTCCTCAGCATATCCATTAAATTTTCGAAAGCGAAGGAAATCTGCACCTATATTCTCAACGTACTCTTGAAAAAACCTCTATTGGAGGTCTGTATGTTCTGTACCGAGTTGCTGAAGAAGATGACAATCGCCTCCTTTCTCGTTAGAGAATTTTCCTTGTTCACGTTCTCGCCCTGCGCTATCAGATATAATGAATACGAGCCCGTCATATGCCAAATAACTAACTGTCTTCTAAACATCTGACTATTCTTCTATTTTTAGATGACCCAAAGCGTTGCACCTTTTATGAGCCGCCAAAATTTCGATTTAGACCTTTTTTTTTGTTAAATTCCTACCAAATTTCCGTCGAGAATGAACATGCACTGGACAAATTATCCGTCAACTACTCCTGGCATAGGGACCAAGGGACCACCCTACCCTCATGTTGTCCAAGCTTAGAGATTGAGCTGGGGAGCTTCTCATGTGGTATGGAACCTTTTCATTTTCACTTTCTTAAGGATGAAAGTGAGAAATAGTGCAATTGAAAAGTGAAACTCAAAGATTTGGGATGCAGAATGCTCTTTCGTATGGTGTAGGCTTTTAAAATCTGAAATTAGGAAATATCATCCACTTGCATGAAGTTTGTGTTGTTCTTGAACATAGCTGTGATTCGGATCCAAGGCTGATCTGAACATAATTTCCATTTCTGGAGGCAACCATGAATGTTAATTGAGCCATGATGCATCTGAATATGATTTGAAAACTGACCATGCGTATTTGAGTCACATGAGATGAGTTGGACTTGGAGATCCAGCTCAAGATCCCCACTTGGATTGGTCTCCCTGGCCAACCTATGATTCTCTTCTCGTGGAAGAAGGGCCATATTGCACTAAAAGGGGTCCGAGCAATGAGATTGCTACCGTATTGACACAGCAGAAGCCGGGGAGGAAATCGTATATTGAATCCGTAGGGAACGAAATCCAGAATCCTTGAACCCACAAGGATTGAGAGGGTTGATCCTTGAGTCCACAAGGATCAGAAAATGAGTTGCTTGAATCCACGAGGGTTGATTGGGCTGATTAAAGATTTCTTGAATAACGGAATTCAGTCACCAGCCAAGCAAAACGAAAATGTGTCTGAGTCTTATGGGGCCACCTGAACAACACTACTCAGCCCTTAATCATTTTACCCATGGCCTTCGTTTTTTGACTTCTCCCCATTTCCAGACATTCTGTTCTACATCAAATACGCATATTGGCTAACCTATTCAAATTGCATGCTTGTGCAACTTGTTTATAGAGTTGGCCTATGCATATTGGCCTTCTGGACTGCATGCTATGTCGTTGCAATGAATTGTCATGTCATTAGATAGATCAAAATGGACCCAAATCATATTACAAGAGAGGTGTGCTATGCTGTCTATCATTTTACGAGATGCTAATAGAAAGTGAGGTTGTAAATATATTTAGCTGTAGTTTATAGGAGCATTTTAATACTTCCTGTATTAGACTAGATTTCAAAAATATTGAAAAATTTTATTGATTCTGAAAATCGATCAAGCAAACTGATGCGATCCGTTTTCTTTTCTAATACGTGATTTCATATACCTTCTTTAGTTTTCTTTCCATTTGTAGGGGATCGCTTTTAATGGTTTTACTTTGAAAGCATTTTACAGGAAGTGATATGACCCAATAAGTAACTTGAGCTATGGTTTCCATCATTATAATGCGCCACTCTCTTGTTTACACTGTGGCATGTTTTCTATTACAAAATTGTCTATTTAGCATATTATTTTTGGTGTAGAACCAGAATAAGAAAGTGCATATCTTCATCTTCTTGTAAAGATTCATCCATGAAAAATTGTTGGAGCTAATCATCCAAGTTAACAGAATAAGCCGTGACATTGATTCCGCTCCTATTTGCATTTAGCAAAATTTCAAGATAATTAATTGTTGAAGATAGTAGTTCCATACTAGGGAAATTGGAAAAACATGTTCACTAGATAGCCAGAACATTTTTATTGTTGGCGGTTCATCCGAGTGGCTTTGTACTCTCCCTTCCGGGAACTGGTATGGTGACTGCGCGCTGTTTAACCATCTTTCTTCCCCATTTTCTGAGCTCTTTCCTAATTTATGGAGATCTTTAGGCATTTTGCAGTAAAAGCATCAACATGCTCCGCTCTCTGTCTGCTTGTTTATAAAACTTTTTTAATGTCCCCTCATTAGGCTTCCCCAGAATCTTGACCTGGAATCGGGTTAATTTTTTGATCCTGCTTCATTTGATTCTTGTTGATCTTATTCGACTCAAGGCTGTTCTTATCATCCAAAAGCTTTGAACCTGGTATGTGATGCTCATTGATTGTTTTGTTTTTTAAAATCCTCGCAGTTATCAGTGAGGAACTGCTTCATAAGGGGTTCCGTGGTCAGATATGTCCAACTTCCTCCCGATGGAGTCGACATCGACATCCTTCACGATGCCACGAGGAGAGAGGCGCGGGGTGGCTAGTTGACTAGGCTCTTCTTTGGTGGGAGAATTATATCTGCTCCGGCCACCATTTCCATGACTATGTAGAACGACTAGGAAAAAGAAACACTTTTTAATTCAGAAAAAAAAAACTCCGGATTAAGTCCACACTCGATTGCATCATCTTGCTTGGATTCTCTGCAGCCCCTCATCGAGCACTCGGAGGGGCCCTCTGATGCAATTGTTCTTGCGACGAGTCAGATCTGATCTGATGGGTTCTGAGGGTTTCCGCATGGGGATCGCTCAAGACGACCTCCCTGTGCTGAGCTTGGCCTTGTAAAGGACTTTGATCCATGCCCCAGTGACGCTGTGATTCAGTAGAGATGGTTGGCGGGTGCTGCCGGTGGTCGGCTCCATGGCCATGCACTGGATGATAGACTAGAACATAGGATGGTAATTTTCAAATGTGTGTGCATATTCTGATATAGTCGTAATATATGCATATGATGCTAGAATAGTGTGCATACAATGTATATATATTCTATATTATTTTATTTGTAATGTTCTTTGGGCTATTTTTCCAGCTATCCCATTGAGATTCTTGCTCTACCCTAAATGATTTCGACTGCCCTTCCTGAAAGGGAACTGGCATTCTCGAACACTGATCGATTTCTTTTGAAGTTAAAACTTTTCCGGATGTTAATTTCATGACCAGTTCGATAGAGCAGGGTGCTGTCTTGAACTCCAAGGCATGGTCGCCACAGGATTAACAAAGCATGACCTGAGTAACGTCCTCGGGCTTCTGTGCATACTACTGTGAGGGTGACATGATCCTAATTCTGCTCTGACCAAATGGGTTTATAAAGAGAAGAAGAACATGTGCATGTGATGGCAACAGCCTCATAGAAACTGTCTATCAGAAGGATAATCACCATCCTCAGAGTAAGGCGGAACCTCTTGAAAGGTATGAATATCAGTTCCGGTTGTGGGTTTCAAGGCGAACCTCAAATGTCCTCACCACCAAGGGCCGAGCCGGGCTTAACAGTAGCTTTCGTGCTTCGTGCATACAAGAAAACCACCTGAAATTACAAGGCGGAGGGAGCTCACAAGCCTTAATGTTACCTGGAATGATTAATCTTTGCGGATTGTGCATGCTTCTTTTCTCCCTGGAACAAACGTCTTTTTACTTTAGAGAGAGAGAGAGAGCGAGAGAGAGAGAGAGAGAGAGAGAGAGAGAGAGAGAGAGAGAGAGAGACCCAACCCAAGGAGCTCTCTCTCTCTCTCTCTCTCTCTCTCTCTGGCCCATCGATGAACAGATCTGAAACATGCATGAACAGAAAGTATTTATATCTAAAATAATAAATTTTATTCCCATATAAACCCTCTCTTTCCTAGGGGACCCAACCCACGGAACTCTCAAACATAAGCTAGCGATGGACTAATTCTCCAATGTGAACTGAGGATGATGGGTGTGATGAAAGAGCATGGGTTGTATATATCTTCCCTACGTGAATATTTCTGTAGTGACCTACAAGGAAACAATGAGACTGATTATAAAAAATACGCCACAGAACTTTTCTTCATTTCCTATCCAACTAATTCTGTACATGAAGGAAACGTTGCCTGCCGAGCTTCAAAGAGGTGCAGCAAAAATGCTCAAAGGTAAAAATATCTCCCAAAGACTCTTCTGATTGAAGTGAACGGTACAGTAGACTCAATTGGAAAAAATTTGAGTCCCATGGCCAACACTCTGCCTTTCCACATTTACTAGAAACCCTAAAAGCTGCCTTGCCTGTTCAACAGGCTGCATGGATCACAGATAGGAAGCTAGACAAAGAGACGGTCCATTGCAAAGATCATATCCTCAGCTGAAATCTCTAAGCCTTCTTTTCAGCGCGTCCATTGATTTCTTCCGAGCGCTCTGTTTCGAATTCCGAGAGGAAAGGCTCCCAAAGAGCCGGTCTGGTGAATCCTTGAACTTCTCACAAATGGTTGCAACTTTCTTGTAATCCAGTGCACCATAGCTTTTCTCCCTTATCACAGGATTCATAAAATTCTCAGGCTGATTGCTCAGTAAAAGGTTGACCAGCTGCCGGGCTTCGGTTAAACAGTCCCTTAAGTTGCCTTCTTTCTCAGCGTCGTTCAAGCCAGCGCTAGGGGACCTGTCCTCTGCAAAAGTCTCCAGAGCCTTCAGATCGTTGTCGACGCACATGACAGCATTAAGATTGAACCTTTTCACATTCTCACATAGAAAGGCGCCTACTATAGAGTCGGAGACATGCTCAAGCGCCCCGCTGGCAATCTTGTGCAGGGCATCCGGAGGAAAGATCTGCTGGGCTGTGGAGATCAGGGTGTCGAGGTAGATGCACACCACATTGATGTACTCATTTCCAGTCTGCGGAGGATCGTCCGCAACCCAGTTGATGTTGTTTGCAAGGTCCATAAACTCATCTATCTTGGAGCTCACGAGGTTAGATAATTCAATATATGCAGCATTCTGCGTGGCCCTCAGCAAGGCTCGGGCAGTCAGGCCGCCATGAGGCCTCTTAACCAGACGCACGGGTATTCCGCAAAGCTGGGCCGCCTGTCGCAGGAAGTGATCGCAAGCATGCTCAAGAACAGCTATATTAGCCGTAATCTGCATTGCCGGGGACACTCCTAATGTGCCATTGTGGATTATCTTCAGGAGAGCCTCGTTTAGAACATCCTTCAGGAATTTGTCAAGATACTTCTTCACGACATCGTAGAGATTAACATGGCTGCTGTAAGATAAGTAATTAACAGAGTCTTCAATGAAAGAACGGACTATGCGGCAAACTTGAGGAACAGAGGAGGAAAAAGGAGCAATATAGGGAAAGGCCGGCATTATATCAGACGTCTGAAGATTGAAGGATAACACATTCATATTGTACTCGTACTCCTTCCTTATAACCATCTGTTCATACGTGTCATTCTCCAGCACATCAGTTATCTGCTTTCGGAACTCATTAATGAGGAGCTCATGGTACCTGTCCCTACAGTTATCAAGAACATCAAGTAAAGGTGCCACTTGGTACCCATATCGCTTGAGAGTGGCGCCAAGAAGGGTTACACAGTCTTTGATCATGAGGAAGTGGCTTGCTATCTCCATGCCGGAGAACTGCTCCTCCAAAAGTGAAGTCATCTTGGCCATGGCCGTGTCCCATATCGTCTCCAACTGGGCGTGTGACAACAACCTGCCAGCAGTTCTCAGGACCCCATCCTCCACAATGAAGTACCCTGCAATCTGATAAAAGAAACCCTGATGAGACTCGAGAAATGGCTGCGAGGAGGAGATCTCCAGGTCCAAATTCAGCTGCAGCAGACGGTTCTCAAAGTAATATTTTCGGAAACGGTCCTGAATGCCGAGGCAGCTGTAGATATGATGCGCCCGATACACAGGCAATAGGTCAAACTTTATAACAGGCACTTCCTCCATCTGTTCCACATTCAATGCATATGCACAATCCCCAGCTCCTAGACGACTCTGCTCCTCAGCTTCCCGTTGCTGGGTTCTCAGCTCTGCATCCCTCTGGCGTGCTGATAAAGTCTGTCTAATGGCCAATTGCCCAATGTCCTTTGCGTTCTGGCGTATATGCACCAGCCAGTCGTTGAAGTCACTGCAGGCTTTCTTCTCAATGTAGAACCTGATAGCCGGTATTCGTTTCTCAATCGCTCTCTGCAAGACCTTGATGGGTATCTTCTGCATGTAGTCCCTCTCAATAACTCTGAGAGTCTTCACCAGTGGGTGGAAGTTGCCCTCGGCGATATACGTGTTACATTTTGAACACAGATTCAAGACTTGGCCACAGAGCTTCAACTTTTGAATGGCCTCTGCAACGTTCTTATTGATCGAGTACATGGCAAGAAGCTCCTCGAGCTTCGAGAGAAGAGAACTCGCAACAGCTTGGAGTCGGGAATTCTCACCGGAGAGAGCAATTTTGAGCTCGTCAGCATCTAATAACACACCACGAAGCTCATCAACAGCAAGAATGAACTCCTCGTAGTGAACTTTGCACAGTTCTTCTATCTCAACTTCCTTTTTCTTCACAATGCTCCTGAGCTGATTCACGAGGACTTCAGGCTTCCCCACTTCGAATGCATGTCTGACGATGGGACACAGATCCTCTCCATTCCTGATTGTAGTGACCAGGATCCCATCTATACCTCCGTCTCCATTTACAACCGCTGGCCTTCTCTTCTGTTTGTCACTCATGGCTCCGGCCAGACCTGTACAATGGCGCAAAAGGCTTTACACAAAACGAGAAAGAATTAAGATCAAACCTTAGAAGAAGATATAACTAGAAGAAGGCGAAAGTTTGCATACGATCACTATATTAATCAACTTGCAGGAAAGATGCATGAACTATGGTCATGAAAAATTAAAAAAAGGCGTGAAAAGCAAGCCAAATTTTATCATGGTCGTCTCTGAAAGATGACGAATCTTGAGGCGAATAAGTAATAGGACACAAAAAGGTTGCTAAATACAAAAAAAAAAGTAGGCGAAAATGCTGCAACGAAGAAGACCGGTTTCTCTCGAAGAACAAGCTACCATTCCTTCCCCATGGTCGGAGAATCAATCGGACTGAAGGGTTCAGTCTGTCACATTCAAGTTCAACAATGGCTCACAATAGAGACCTCGCCATCTTTCAACTGCTCAACATATCTCCCTCTGCTAAATTTCCGGGGGACTTCAAACCTTGGGTTATAAATCAACAAACGCGAGACTCCAGGCAGCCACTATCTCATAAGACAAAGGAAAACAACGGAGACGAGCTCGCAAAGACACGCGAGACTGAGGGAGAGGGACGGCCGCGGAAGAAATGAACGGACAACGCCGCAAGAGAAGACTATCTGGTTCACTCGTTGCGAGAATGGAGGCGATTTCCAAACCTGCTATGCCCAACTGGGAGGATCAAATCGGCGAAGCTTCTTGCCTTCTCCGAAGAGGCAAGAAGTGGTGGCGAGGGGAAAAGAAACGAGCAAGAGGGGCCAAGCAGCTCCTTTGTCTCTCTCAACCCCGCCCCCCCCCCCTCTTGAAGCAATTTTCTGTGCACTGGAAGAAAATATCCGTGTCGGCCGGAAATTGATGCCCGTTTTCCCCATTAGTAAAGAAGGTATAACAAAAAGATCATTCATTGCCGACAACTGGGACGAGGAAGCAAATGGGATCTTTGTCGTTTTGATAAATAAAAATATATTATTTTAAAAAAATTAGACTCGTCCCCCGCCGGGAAACGTGCCAGGGACGGCCGCTTTACCCCACAACTTTATACAATTTCAACATAAATAATTTATTGCATTTTTATTTTGATTCCCCGGGCGGGCGCTCTTCCGCTTGTCGTTTATTCGACGTCTAACAATCGGTAGGGAAGGAAATATTTGTACCTCGGATGCCCTCTTCCCGGCCAACTCGTGCTGCTCCGGCTCCTGCTCCTTGACTGAAGGATAGGGTGAGTGCGGAGTGGGGCCGCCGGAGAGACGGCGGCGGAGGATGGTAGAGGGCGACTAAGCAGATTGGGAGGGGCCGACGATTGCGATGGGGATGAAGCCGAGAGGGAGAGGCCGACGGGGGGCGAGAGGGCGGAGAGCACACAGAGAGGAGACTGACGAATGGAAGAGTCTCCCGCCGGAAAAACGGGGGCAACGAGAGCCTGTGCCGATCTCCCAGGCCGGTTGATCCGGGCGCCGCGCCAGGCCTCGGGTGAGAAGAGAGGAGGGGGAGGAGAGAACGAGCGGCAGGTCTGATAACCCGGGAGAGGTGTATTTTTTTAAATAAAAAACTCAGATTAAATAACATGCTAAAAATTAAAAATTGTCACACATTTTCGTAAAATAAATTTCATAGCTTCGAAGGTTGTTTTCAAAATATTGCTTGAATGAGAAGGAATTATTTCCATATTCTTAAAATGCCACTATCATTATATATCATTTATTATAATTATACACTAAGATATGGTTCAGTAATAAAAATTAGGCCAGCCGTCGTGTTGGATTATTTTTGGAGATGCGGCCTACCTCCATCCCTACATCAACACATCCACCAGTACACACTTCAAACGCAATATTTATTTTAAAATTATATCATAAAGTGTTTTACTGCCCTTATAATTTTAATTTTATAATATAATGAAATAAATTATTCCCATTTATATGTGGAAAAGGTGGTGTGGTAGGGTTGGAGTTTTTAGTATTTATATACACGTGTACTAATATATATTATAGTTATTTTTAAATTATAAATACCCGTACAATAGTAAAAGGGTGAAAAGGCAAATAAAAATTTACAAGGCGTTAAAATTATAAATGTTATGAACACCTCGCGTATAAATTTGCGAAAGGATCCTTCTCTCCTGGATCCCTAAGGCGATGCTTTCAGCACTCGGAACGCTCGTTAGTCGTTCGACGAAATTACCAGAGAGGAAGCAGGAGCTATTCTGATGGTCCGCCCTGCGAGCAGATGATATGGGCATCCTTCCCCAAGAGCACCAAGCCCGCCGGTGTAGCCGTGGCGTTCCCCAGGCTATCGAGCCTGCCGGTTTGTCTCTCCTCTTCTGAACATAGCGCTCCCATCGCATTCCTCTACTTCTCCTATCACGCTGCGACTATTGCAACTGTGGTCTCCTCTGACGATGGTTGGGGCGGCGGCGGCAAGAAGAGCCCAGATGTTAGCTGTCACACGTCAGAGAATCGCTTGCCGGTTCTCTCAGAGTTGTTCAAATCTTCATGGCATAATGCGGCCATCATTTCGGAACTAAAGGGAGTTCTTCTAGAGCGGAAGATGGGGTGGTCACAGTCATTGGAGATGGAGCTGCAGAGGTTCCGCGGCAATGGGGACGGGGGAATCCCTTTAAATACTTACGTCGTCAACAAGGTCTTAAAGAGCTTGTCGAGCTCGGAGCTGGCCTTCCATTTTTACTCGTGGGCCGAAACCCTTCCCGGCTTCAAGCACGATCACTTCACCGTCGAGTCTATCATCTCATCGTTGCTGAAAGATGGGAACTTTGAGCTCCTGGCGCAGGTTCTCGTGAAGATGAGGGACCGCGGACTCTCCCCACGCCGCTCTTTTTTCCGGCTTCTTATATCTGGTTATGTCAAAGCAGGTATGATTGATTCCGCGGTTCATGCCTTCGATGAGATGATCGAGTCAGGCTGCCGCGAGTTCGGCATCGATTACAACAGGTTTATCGGAGTTCTGATTAAGAGCCATTGCTTTGACCTGGTTGAGCGGTACTACGATAGGATGACACAATTGGGGTTCACCTTGAGCCCGTTTACGTACTCCAGGTACATTTGTTGCCTCTGCAAGGTGAGGAATCTCGGTCGAGTCGAAAAAATTCTGGCGGACATGGATAGGCTTGGATTGGTCCCCGACATGTGGGCATTCAACACGTACATGGACTCGCTGTGCAAGGATAACAAACTGAAGGAAGCCTTGGACGTCCTGAAGACCATGACCGAGAGAGGGAGGCAGCCAGATGTCGTCACGTACACGACTGTCATTAACAGCTTGTGCAAAGCAAGGCGTTTCCAGGATTCGGTGGCTCTCTGGCATGAGATGATGAGGAGAGAGCTGAGGCCAGATAGTGTCGCCTGTGGCACCTTGGTTTTTGGGCTGTGCAACAATGGGAAGGTTGATCTGGGTTATGAAATTGTGATGGGAATGATACAGAGAAATGTCGAGCTAAGTGTTCCCATATACAACGCTCTGATAGGAGGGTTCTGTAAGACTAATAGGATTGAGAAAGCTCATGCAATTGTATCGTTCATGCAGAGAAACGGGTGCAAGCCAGATCTGATCACGTACAACACACTCCTGAATTATCTCTGTAGCAAGCTCCGGCTGGAAGAAGCAGAGAAGTTGATACTCAAGATGGAAAATATCGGCATAGCCCCCGATAAGTATAGCTATAATCAGCTTCTGAAGGGGCTGTGCAATGCCAACCAGCTCCACAAGGCATACTCCTTGATGGTAAACAAGATGGAGGTCGATGGCTTCTGTGATGTCGTGTCCTGTAACACTCTCATTAATGCACTATGTCGTTCTAGGAGTGTTGGAACTGCCTACAGATTATTCAAGGAAATGGGCAGAAAGGGCATACATCCAGATGTAGTGACGTTTGGCACTCTCATTAATGGATTCTTTAGAGAGGGTCATCCTGATTTAGCAAAGGAACTCTTTGATGATATGATTCGTATGGGCATCGTGCCTAATGTCGTTGCCTGTACTACCATGATAGATAATATCTGTAAGTCTGGTCAAGTGGGAGTGGCTCGGCGCTTTTTCCTTGGGATGATCGAGAAGGGGATCACTCCTGATGTGGTTGCGTACAGTTGTCTTCTAAATGGGCTATGTAAGGCTTCTAGGGTAGATGAAGCCATGGATCTGTACGAGGACATGTGTCTCAGGGGTTTGACTCCTGATGAGGTCACCTTTAAGTTGATAATAAGTGGTCTGTTACAGACGGGGAAGGTTGCAATGGCTTGTAGCATTTGGGACCACATGATGGAGAAGGGATATACTTTAGATAGAACGGTTTCTAGAGCATTGGCAAATGCTATGAAGTCAAAGCAATCATCCAACTCGAATTTGCAGAGAGGTAGGTTTCCATCCGTCGAAAATTTTCTCCCAGCTTATTTACCATAAACCTTGGTTTGTAAGGGATAATATAAAATTGAGGTGCTTCAATTTTCGTGAAAAAAATTACTCTTTGTACTTGTAAATGGCACATTTTTTTATATATTATGTTTCAAGAGATTTTCTTGTTATATCTTATTTGGCTCTTATTTTCTTATTTTCCTTTTTTTTCCTAGCCGGTGGCTTCAGGAAATTGGAGCCCAGGATGAAGACCTTTCCTTGCCATGCCCCACAGAAATGGGGATGAGACTATTGGCTTACGTTGGGGTCTGTTCTAATTCTACTCACTGGGTTAGTATTTTTCTAGTTTTGAGTTCTTACTTATAGCGTCTACATCTGTATTCCTCTTTACTCTCTACCATGCGACTGATGATGTATCGTAACAAATATTTTGAAATGAAAAATGTGAATGGATTCTTATGTAATGTCTGATTTTGTTGTTTAATTTTGTTGCAGAAAATGTTTCTTCTTGCCATTGCATCTTTCACGGGCAAAATTCCTATTCTTGGTAAGTAAATTGAAGCAAAATATGAGGAGGTTTACAGAATTTCGTTCAACTTTTTATGGCTGATTCCATAATTGTTTCCACGACCAATGACTTTCTCTTGCTATTCAAAAAAATTATTGGGTTTAAATTGTATGTTCCATGTGAGATTTGATGAGATGAATCCTATCTGATTATTCCTCAATTTCTGTATCTCTAAAATGAGGAACACTCTGCAATATGGATCATCATGTTGCTAGATTTGGTTTTTTCTAGCTTATTTTTTTATGCCAAGATTACTGATGTGACTTTTCCGAGTTCTTTGAATTCTCATCACAATAAATGGTGACTTTTCTTTGTCCTCCTTTTAGAGAGACTCTTTCAGTGATAGACCCCCCCGGCTCTCTATCTCTCTCTCTCTCTCTCTCGTTATCTATCTATCTATCTATCTCTATCTGTATCTCTATCTCTCTCTATCTCTTCCTGTATTTGTGCGACTCGACTCAATGCCCTTATAATCTACACGGTGCTTGAAATCTTATTACACTAGGTTGTACCCACCCCCTTTCTCTGTGATCGATCATTCACAGCTCTTGATTCTTTGTTCCTTTTGCTGGCTCCATCCTTATTTTAGTTTATTTCCCATACATTCGTCAAGCCATCTCTCCTCCTTTGCTGCATATTCTGTGGGTGACATTATTTCTTCGTTTCATGCAGGAGAGGGGGGGCTTCAGTCAGGCTCCTCGGAGTGACTGAGATCAAGGTGATGACCTCTCTGTGATACTTCCTACAGCCAGGCTTCTGTGAGCCACTTGAGTGAAGGTATGCCATGAGTGTCCCCTTGCTTGAAGATCCGGTCATCTCCAAACACAGGAATTGAGGATTCGTTGACTTTCCATCTTTAATCCAGGGAGGATGACCCAAGTTGGGTTGACCAATGGGGCCAATGGGTCGCTTAGCAGGGCGCTTGCCCAGAAGGGAAGCCTAATGTGGGCTTCCATCTCAGGAGGAGCTTTGCCAGCTGCCCACGAGAGACTGGCATGGTGGGAGCTGTGGGATTCTGACGGCTGGGCCTTTGGCAGGAGGAAGGTCTCCCCCAAGGGGAATTCATATGTTGTGTGGAGAGGCCCACGAACTGATGGCACCCATTGACCTTCACTCGTTCATGCGTTGACTGATTGGGAGAGCGAGCGAGCGAGAGAGAGAGAGAGAGAGAGAGATCAGTTTGAAAGCCCATCTAATGTTTTTCAATGGAAAAAAGGCACCTCCTTATAGAATTTATTTTTTAAAAAGAAAGTGAGAGAGAATAGCAGTGTCTGCATTTTAATCAGGTTGCCCAGCGACCCGAAAAAAGTCCACTGGATCTCGTCAAAAGGAAATTCTTTTCCAGTAAAATATCGTTCGATAATGGGAAACAAAAAGTAAATAAAGATTTGGTAGTTCTTCTGAATATCAACAGATCGAGTAGGTAGGCCCGGCTATCGCTGGTCATCAGGGATCCGTACTTTGGAGACCCGCGACGCTTAAGCTATCTGTTTGATCTTCTCCTGGCCATCTAATCCGATCGACTCCGCCGCCGCTGTTCCATTTTCTCTTCACCTTTTTCTTCGGCTTCTGGGGATATTCCACGAACAGTAGCTGTTCAGAAAGCCTTTGTTTTATTCGTCTTGAAAACTAGTATTAAGTCCCCTTATTTCAATCCCATATTTGCTTATTTCCTACAGTTTCAATCTTAATTTTGCCTTTTTCAGCTCGTAGATGGCACTTTCCTTTTTCTCTCTCTCTCTCTCTCTCTCTCTCTCTCTCTCCAGTCAGATGGCTCTTTCAAATCCCTGGGAGGAGCAGCGGGGAGAAAGGCGACAGAGGGAGGAATTTGGCTGGTAATCTCTCTCATCTGCAGAGTGGGACGGTCTATGAAGAACAGAGTGGTTTGCTCTATTGCAGACCAAGTTCTCACTCCCTCTGCCGGACGTCTCTGACGAGCGAGAGAACGAGACAGGAATTTCTCTGTGCGTCGAATTGCGTCTCCTCCATCTTCTTTCCGTCGGGCATCCCATGGGTTCCGACTTAGAACAGTGCGGATTCATAACGGCAACGAGGTCTCTCTCTCTCCCCGATTATTTGTTAAGTGTAACCAATGAGGTTCCTAACTCCGCTGTTCTGTTGTTATCTTCCCTGGTTAGTTGTGTATCCTGTCTCCGTTGTTCTGTGACTCTCGGAAAACAAAGGCTAGTTCCCTTCTGGCGTTTGCTCCGTGCTGTCTGGAGTAGGCAGAGAGCTGGCCTTCGTTCCACGAATATCTGTCATCCATCTAGTGGTGTAATTCGAGTGCTGTTAATGGAGTGGGGGACTATGTTAATCAAATCGTTTGTGACGAAATTCGCAGCAATTTTTTTTGCAGTGAACCTTGGATGATTGAGCTGTAATAACTATTACAGATGGAAAGTGGGAGAGTGTGTTTAATGTAACGCTGGAATGACACTCTAGATTTTCCCCGTTACCCATTCTTATTCAATTGACCGAATTGAAAAGTTGACAGAACGCTTTACCGGAGGATTTATTTTTTCACACCGAATGATGTTTTTGAATGGTGAATTCCTGAATGATGCAGTTAATCCCTATTCATGTCTAAGTAATGACTTTGTCTAATTCAATGCTACACATTTTTGAAGATTATTGGAAGAAATTAGCGTATGGCCGGTTTATGGTTTGTGAAGTTTCTGCAAACTAAGTGGACTTAAATGAGTAGGATTCATTTTCAGTCTCAGAATATTTTTCTCTCTAGGATTAGCAGAGTGATGTCGTTGATGATTTTATGTATAGATTTAAGAAAATTTTGGACATTAACAGACTAAGTGGAGCTGCGTCGATACTACTGACAACCAAGTAAATATGATAGGATGAGTTTTCCATTTTTTTAAAATTGCTCTTCACGTTAGAAAAATATTTGAAGATTTTTTGATGAGTGGTAAATGATAGGAAAACATCTAGAGTTATATTCTGAAGAGATGGGTGCACAAAATTTTATTTTCTTTCTGTAAAATTATCTTTGTTTGCCATTGTAAATCATCGATGCTTTAGAGTAGCCTAAATTTTGGACATTAACAGACTAAATGGAACTGCGTCGATACTACTGACAACCAAGTAAATATGATAGGATGAGTTTTCCATTTTTTTAAAATTGCTCGTCACGTTAGAAAAATATTTGAAGATTTTTTGATGAGTGGTAAACGATAGGAAAACATCTAGAGTTATATTCTGAAGAGATGGGTGCACAAAATTTTATTTTCTTTCTGTAAAATTATCTTTGTTTGCCATTGTAAATCATCGATGCTTTAGACCAGCCTTCTCATCACACTCTCTTTCGTTTCCTCCTCCCTTTTCTGTTCTATTCTTCCCCTTTGCTCTCAAGATTTTAAAATATTTTTGGCGTGTCCATTCCAAATGTTTCCTTATTTTTACAGGCATAAATGCTCAGCATGCTACAAGGAATACAAGAAGAAAGAACACCTTATTGAGCATATGAGGGTATCACACCACTCAATTCATCAGCCAAAGTGTGGAGTCTGCAGAAAGCATTGCAAAACATTAGAATCTGTGAGGGAACATCTCACAGGTAACTGATCAGCTGAAAATCGAAACTCAAACGCGTATGCTCTCCTGAAGAAATTAAGTGACACATATACCTGGTTGGAAAATAATATGATCGAGGGAATGCAGAATCATTTGCGCACCATCGATATCCAAATCAGAATAAAACCCAATACTGGATGTTGAATCGTAATGTTTTATTAACTTTCTGGCTCAAAATAAGGTTCGATACATACTAACCTGATCCAATATAAATTGGCTTAACGTGAATCAAATGAACTTTAGGGTTCATTAATCATTGTCGCATCTGTAGCACCAATGGTGCAAGCTAGGCAAAGACTACTATGTTTATGGCGTCTTTCTGCGATGTGGTGCATCTTGATGCTTTCCCAGATCATTAGAATCAACATAACACAATTTTCTAGGTGAGAACTCGACCCAACATCCAGCCCTTAACCATTTCAGGGGACGTTGTCTAGGACCTCTAGAGACTCAGTTGAAAAGTTCCACATATGACTACTAAAACCAGAAAATGCTGGCAAAGGTCCATTCAGCTTCTATATAACTACAAAGGTGAACATTTGAACCTTAGTCTGATGCAACCAAGTTTTCATTTAGCCAACTTTCCCAGAGAAGCTCAGTTTTCTTTGATTGTTCATAGTACATTTATTTTGTTCGTTTTAACTCAAAATTGATGTCAATGTTTTTTTCATGAATCAATTTGAACTTCTATTTGAACTAGTTAGTCTGAAAAGCTGACTATAGGTCCACTTGCCAAGAGAAGCTGTGCAAATGTCTTTACTGTTCGCGGCTGCACCATATGCTTAAAGATATTTGACGCCCCTGACGTGCTTCTGGCCCACAAAGATGTCTGTTGCTTATCTCCTGCATCCTTTGTAAGTCGAATGACTCAAATAGCAAGTATCCTGGTCTACAAAACATAAACTGTTAATCTAAAAAAATTTCTTCTGTATTAAAAGGCATTGTGCTCACTGAACTTGAAGTATATTGCTTCTAGGATCAGAGAAATCCTCTATTTGAAAACTCTATGGAAAGTAGAATGGAAGACTCGTCCTCCAGTCCTGAAGCAACCGGGAATCAAGTTTCACGTGTAATAGCCATGGATTGTGAACTGGTTGGTGGAGGAAGTGATGGGTCACTTGATCTTTGTGCTAGAGTGTGCCTCATTGATGAATCTGAGAACTTAATTTTCCATTCATTTGTTAAACCTCAAATCCCAGTCACCAATTATAGGTAATTTTCTGGTTTGCATATCTTATCGCATGGCTTTACGGATTTTCTTACTGAGATTACATGATGATTACTTTCAGGTATGAAATAACTGGCATAACGGAAGAAAATTTAGTAGATGCATTGCCACTGAATGAGGTTAAGTGTAAGATTGAGCAGATACTCTACAATGGGGAATCCATTGGCATTGCCCGTGTGGGAGGTGGCAGAGCTCGGATTCTTGTTGGCCATGGCTTGGATCACGATCTGTATTGTCTGAATATGCATTACCCTCCCCATTTGCTAAGGTAAAATTTAGGATTTCCACAATCCTATTATCCTGATCCTTGTAACGAAGGCTTCTTATTGGTCGCTGATTGTTTTACATTTCCATCCGTTTTTTCCCTCATACGGTGGTTTTTTCTTTCATTTGCAGGGATACCGCCAAGTACCCACCTCTTATGAAGACAAATTTAGTCAGCCACTCGCTGAAGTACCTCACACAAAACTACTTGGGGCAAGTAACACGTTCCTACATATTCTTGTCCATATATTCAAACATTTCTTGTAGAGTAGTCTCACATTCTGTGAGAAAATAGTCTCATGCATTGCAAATAGGTCGGTCTCTTCTCTTATCACCAAAGACTCTTCAGTTTTATTATTCGATTTATTTAAGAGCAATCGAGTGAAGAGTTCAAGCTAAGTGCCAACAGAATGTACAAGGAAAGACTCATTATACTAGTCTTCCCTGGAAGTCCTCAAAAATATATTCCAGTCATCTCTAATGAGGACCCTAAGTTGAGCTTTCCAACTGATCATATCTTTCTGAAACTTTGGATGATTATCTAATATTCGAGGGATTGGGTTTTGCAGATATAAGATCCAAACTGGTGCGCACGACCCATTAGAAGATTCTTTGGCTGTGATGAGGCTTTACAAAAGGATGCAGGCCCAGTTGCATCGGAGAGAAGAGGTCCCTACGCTATTATGTGACTATGACTCTGGCGAGCCCTCAAATGTCAACGCTTTTGACCACACAAGATCTAACGTACTGGAGAAAATGTCCTCAGACGAACTGCTTGAGATGTCGAGATCCGAGTACAGATGCTGGTGTCTGGACAGAAGTTAAACCACTCACTAACGACAATTGTTCAGAGTAGGAACAATGGATAATCTAGAGCCGAGGCTGTCAACATTAAGGGCCATTGACTTTCACAATCAGACAAAAGTCAATGATGTTTGTGCTTTTCTGTTGCACAACGAATTTTTTTTTGTGTGGTACAATGTAGCATGCCATGGGTTTAAGCGATAGCCTGTGATATTTACTCACCAATAATTCACAAATTTATCTTTAATAATTGCCACGCCCATAAACTAGTTGAATTATTGACCAAGTCCCCTCTTCTTCACATAGCTCGGGGAGCTACACCCTTCCCTTCTCTGTTCTTAATGCAGCGGCCTCTTCTGCTGGTAAGATGCTTGCACTAGGATGGATGAATGTTTGGTGGTTGAGCTGATCAGCTGCATAGGAAGAGGGAGTGTGATGTGGCCTCTCATGAGTAGAGCAGTGCACATGAACCTATAGGGCCAACCCAAGGCTAGTTCGGGGTGCACTATAACAAATGTAAGGGGCAGGATTGGAGTGGTCAGTGGGAAAGGCCTCAGCCCATTACTGAGGCCCATGTATAAATAAATAGTCACAAGGGGGGGGGGGGGGTTTTAGCGAGGAGGCACTTTTGGGAGATGTCAGTCAGGAGAGGGGGGTGCTCTCCAATCAGCCCCAAAACTCTTTTCTTGTGGAAACCCTAGATCTCTAACCTTGTATCTTCTGTTCTCTTGTGTTAATCCCATCTTGATGTTTCCACACTATCATCTTTGTCAGGGTTCAATGAGACCCTAACATCTAGTATTAGAGTTAGACCTTGAGTCCACCAGCATGCTGCCAAAAGCAACAAACGAGAAACTTGAAACCTTAGAGAAGGCCTTGGGGTTGAAGGAAGGGCTTAATATCGATAGCACCCTCTAAGCAACATTGGAAGCAACCATTCAAGAGCTCACTCAAGCAATCACATTAATGGTGAGTCAGTGAGGAGAGCCCTACTAAGGGAACACAACAACAGTGACCTTGTCATCCCAGGTGGCAACAACTAGTGCGGCAAAGGACAAAGTGGGTCATTTTGTGGAGGAACTGCAAGCCATCCCTATAGTAAGTCTTGCAAAATAGATAGAGGAAGACAACTTCACCCCCAACAATCTATATCGTCATTTTAAGCTACTCATGTTCAATAGGGCTAACCTCGATGGTTGGATTTGTCAAGTAGAGTTATATTTTGAGATATAGGGTATTCAAAGTTGAGATCGAATGAAAATTGTCACCGTTGGTATCGAGAAGGATGTCTTGTTTTGGTTTGGTCGGATAGAAGTCCGAAAGGTCATGAAAGGGTCTTTCCTCAAAGGATTGAAACCAAACTTCTAGGTTGAAGTCAAGTTGTTCAATCCTCATGGCTTGAATGATATCATAGAGACCACCCAAGTCATCAAGAGAAGAATGTCATCTTGACAGTAAGCCCATAAAGCGCAAAACCACACCCAAGCCTAATAGGTGGGAATGATAGATAATTTAGCCATAAGCATAATGAGAGGGAGATACAAGGGTTAGGTTAGCGAACAACTAGTTGGACTCAATGTGGAACACCAACTACTGGGCCACCACTTTGGAGTCTCACTCCATTGAACCCTTTCCCTCATTTTCACCCTAAAATTTACTAGAGTCTCATTTCACGCAATGATAGTTAAATAATCTTTTTATTTTTATAGAAAACTAATTCACATGAAATTTTTTGTTGACCATTTCAATCTTTCTAGGTTTCAATCAAGAGAATGGGAGAGGCCATCGTTACAACTAGAGATGATGCAAATTAAATTTTTGACCCAAGACTACTAAGCGTGGATAGAGGCTCAACGAGCCAAAGTTGTAAGAGTGGTGAGTAAGAGGTCTATGCTTCACCCGTGATGAATGGTTCTACCCATACCATATCTAAAAGAAAGAGTTGCAATTAATGTTGGTACATGATGAGGAGGATGAGACATCAAAGGACATGGAGACTACCCCAGATGTAATACCAGATCTAGCCTAAATTAGTGTTCGGGTGTTCAAAGTCTATTGATTAAAATCTCCTTCAATTTAGTCATCAACTTAACCTTATCAACAACTATGAAGCTACAAGATAAGTTACAATGACGGACAATTACTATGTTGATTGATTGTGAGGCAACCCACAATTTTATCTCATAATTGTTGGTACAAGAGTGACATCATTCCCTAACAACCACCATGAATTATGATGCCATTTTGGGTGATGAGATAATAGTGAGGGGATGAGGGGTGTGTAGGGGACTAACCTTGGAAATGTAAGACTTGATGATTGTTTACCCCTACAATTAGGTAACATGAATATCATTTTGGGGATGCAATGGTTGGGCACTCTTGAAATCATGCAATTGGATTGAAAATATATGACTATAAGATTTTATGTAGGTGGGCGCCATAGTGACCATCAAGGGCGACTCACACCTCTATTGGGTGGGCATTACTTTTAAGTCTATATAGAGTGATTACAAGACAAACTATGAAATTGTCATGAGGTTATGCAAGCTTAATATAGCCAATTCAGTGGGGGACAAGGGGTCGAACCAACAACTAGAGAAGTAATTGACCCAATAATTTTCTAATATTTTTGAGTAACTCACCGGCCTACCATCTACCCAAGAAGTGGTTGACTGCATTCCCTTAGAAACAAGTACAATACCCTTTAATATTGAGCCTTATCATTACTCTCATCTTCAGAAAAATAAGATAGAAAAATTGTTACATGATATGTTAAAAATGGGCTTTATTTTGCCCTCTAATAGTCTTTTTTCTAGCTCGATATTACTAGCTAAAAAAAGGTCAATTCATCGAGGTTCTGTGTAGATTATCAAGGTTTAAACAAAATCATCATTCTTGATTGCTTCCTCATACCCATAGTGAAAAAGCTTTTGGATGAACTCTATGGAGCAATTTTCTTTTCTAAGTTAGTTTTTAAATCAAGCTACCATCAAATATACAAGAGACAAGAGGACATTCTTAATACAATGTTCAAAATGTATGAAGGCCACTATGAGTTTTTGTTGATTCCCTTCAATCTCAAAAATGTTCTAATAACATTTTAGTTCATTATGAGTCATATATTTTACTCATATTTGAGGAAGTTACCTTTATCTTTTTTTATGATATTCTAGTGTATAACAATGACTTTTTGTCTTATCAGTAGCATATATACCAAGTTTTTTGGTTGTTAGACTAGCACCAATTATATCTCAATACAAATAAATATATATTTAGAGTGTGGTGTATTGAGTACTTAAGTCATTTATCTCTAAAGTTGATGTTGAACTAAATGGTTACAAGGTTAAAGTCATGAGACAATGACTAACACCTAACAATATGTGGACACTACTTTGTAGGTTCCTAGGACTAACATGGTACTATAGATATTTTGTTGTAAATTATGGTAACATTACTTATCCTCTCAACCAACAACTCAAGAAGTAAACTTTTTAATGGTCTATTGAAGCCGAAAAATCTTTTTAATAACATAAACATACCCTCAACAATATTCTAGTGTTAACTCTATTTGATTTCTCTAAATCATTTGAGTTGAAAACTAACATGTCAAACTTCAGCATAGATATGATACTGATGCAAGACAAGTGATCAATTACTTATTTCAGCCAACCCCTATATGTTTGAAACCATCTGAAATCAGCTTATATAAAGGTGCTTATGGCCATAGTACTAATAGTGCTTAAGTGTAAACATAATTTAATGGGTTACCTATTTATGCTTTTTATTAATCAATTAAGTCTCAAGTTCCTCCTTAAATAGTGTTAGGTGGCCCCCATCTATTAGAAGTGACTTGTCAAAATCATGGTGTTTGATTTCACCATCAAATACAAGGTAGGAGTTGAAAATAATATGGCTAATGTATTGTGACATCTTCCATCCTTAATATTAATACAAATAGTAGTCATTTTTTCAACAAGTGGGATTTTGACCATTCCCAACTTTTGGTTGATATTGTTGTATCACTTAGCACAAATTTGAACAATTTTTCTTAATGGGTTAGAGGCATTCCCTAAATCTCAAGTTAAATATGGCTTCCTCTTATATAAGGGCCATCTTGTTGTTTTGACAACATCATATATGATTCATATGCTCTTTCATGCATACCATGATAGTATGATAGGTGAGCATTCAAGTTTTCTATAAGTATATAAATGACTCTATTAAGATTATTTTTGGAGCAATATGAAGTAGATAGTTTAATACTATGTCCAAAAATGTTTCACATGTCAATACAACAAGTATGAAGTGACAAGATCAATGGGCATGTTGCAACCTCACTCGATCTTAGATCAATTATGAGAGGACAATATGGATTTCATAGAGAGTTTATCCTCCTTCCAAGAGTGTAAGACCATCTTGGTGGTAGTTGACTGTCTCATCTAATCCATATATTTTATTCCCCTATGACACCCCTACATAGCATTGATATTAGCCTTAGAGTTTACCATGCATATTGATAAATTACATGACATTACACACTCCATTATATGTGATTGAGATGAAGTCTTGTCTTACTTATTATGGATTGAACTTTTTCAATTGTATGACACGAGTTTAAAGTGGAGCATCACACACTACCCACAAACTAATGGGCAAATAGTAGTTTTACATAGGTGTCTCAAGTCTTACATTACTTATCTAGTGACATGCCAAAGACTTAGAGGACGTGGTTATCTTGGGATAAGTTTTGAGATAACTCAATGTTCCAATCAACTACGCATATGACACCCTTCAAAATAGTCTATTGACAAGACCTACCCCCAATCATCTGATTTTCAAAAAGAGATATTAAAGTAGAGGGGATGGAAATCTAACTACACAATCTTGACATCATCTTAGAAGAGTTAAAGCTCAACTTGACATGAGCACAATACTACATGAAGACCTAAGCTAACAAGCACTAAAGAGAGGTCAAATTTTCTCCCCATGACATGGCCTTCCTCAGAATGCAACCCTACCATATGTTATCTATGACCAACCATAGGCATTAGAAACATGCCCCTAAATATTTGGGTCTTTATTGTATTGTACGTAGGATTGACAAGGTTGTCTATAAGCTTGACCTGCTTGTGGGATCTAAAATACACCCTATATTCCATGTTTCACACCACAAAAGGGTCATGGGCATCAACACCTACAACTAGTTAGTGAACACCCTCTTTAATGAGGACCTATAGTGGAATGCACACTTAAAAGTAGTCATCAACTCTTGGTCAAGACCAATCTTCAAGGAGCTCCTCATCAAGTGGGGTCACCTACTAAAGTATGAAGTCACGTTGGGGCCTTGAAACCACATCATTTAGTGATACCCTTAGTTCCACCTTGAGGATAAGGTGATGTCTCAGGATAGGTATATTGATCGGCCCTTTCATGAGTAGAGGGGTAGGATTTAATTATCCAGGGGGAAAGGCCTCGGCCTATTGTTGGGGCCCATGTATAAATAGTCACAAGGGAGGGCATGAGGAGACACTTCTGGGAGAAGTTAGTTAGGAGAGGGGGGTGCTCTCCAACCAGCCTCAAAACTCTTTTAAGGTTTTATGTGGAAACCTAATTCTCTACCCCCTTATCTTATATTCTCTCTTATGTTAATCCCATCTTGTTGTTTCCGTGTTATTATCTCTATTAGGGTTCAATGAGACCTTACTAATTGTCGTACATTTAAAAGTGTATTAAATTGGCATGTACATGTAGAGCTATTTAAAAAACTTAACAACTGATGTAGTGATTTTTTTTGCTTTTAGTGGTAGCCAAATTACAGTAAATTGATGGGTGCTTGTAGGGGCAAAAACAAAGACTTGAATTAGAGAAAACTTGGGCAAAAAAAATGTACATTCTTGATAAATCAACTAGTTTTCAATGAGTAATTGGGAAAATCTAAGCAAAATATATGAAAATGAGTAAAGAATTTAAGAAAAGTTATTATTTTTGGAAGGTAATCTTGGTTCTTAATTGATAAGACAATATTAGCATCAACTCCTTAGTTGGAATTTTGATGAGTAATTAAATAAATGTATTTCCCTTTATTCTTAATGGGGTTAACTATCATCCAATGATTATTTAAATTTTCTAGGATGAGAGCTCTTTAATGATTATTTTCAACATAAAAAAGTCTCTAATTACTCAAAGGTGCTATATTATATCTAACTTTGGAATTTATAATTGCTTATATCTAATTGTATTTGGAAATATGTTCTGAGACCTTAAACAAAGTGTGATACAAGACAAGTGCAATCAAGGTCTATTCTATCTAATAATTCAATTTTTTGGGTATACTTTTTATAAATTTTATGTTAATATTTACTATTATTATGTGATACATCATGCTGATAATGAGAACTTATTATATTTTATAGTTGTAAATATTAAATATTATTTTATGCAAACGACAGATACAATGTGGGACCTGAGAGAGAAGCGCCGCCATTGTTGTACAAGAGAAACAAAGTTATCCCTGAGGAACATCTGAATCAGCGCTGACTTTATTGGTGGGTGACCCTGAAGAGAGCGCGGGCTTGTCTTCTCGGCGCGACGGATCACGCGAAAGGCACTGCCGGCGACGTCTCTCTCCTACCCCATCGACCCTTGTCTCTCCATCCTCGACGGGTGAGTAGAGGGAAGGGGGCTTGCTATGATGATGGCCGCTGCGGTGGCGTCACCCCCGAAGCTGGCGTCTCATGGAGGGGTGGCGTTGCCGGCGGGATTGGGATTGTCGGCGTCGGTGCCGGCGTTGTGGGACGAAGTATTAGAGCTCACAAAGGGCGCGGCGGAGAAGGGAATGGACGCCGTTGCCTGGGGTTCCCAACTAGCTTCCGCCTTGCACGCCGCCGGGGTGTCACTCCCTTCCCCAGGCCTCGCCCACGCCCTCGTCTCGTACGTCTGCTGGTCTGGCCACCACGTCCCAGCCGCCTGGAAATACATCGAATGGGCTCTTGCCTCCGGGCTCGCTCCTCCTGTTCTCGTTCTGGCCCACCTCTCTATCAGGTCTGCAAATTGTACACTCTCCCGTACGCATGAATATCGCCACGGCGCTTCTTGTTTGCGTTTTAAATAGACAAGAATGCCGCTATTCTGTCATATAATTGTTTTATTACCTTCAAGATTGTTTTTTTTAATCGATTCAACTTTTATCTTCAAGCAAGAGGATTAAATTCCAACTGGTCTCGGAAGTTATTTAGCCTCGGTTGAAATACGTTATTTTCAAGGATTTCGAGCTCTGTTTCCTTTCTTTTATGTTAATGTTAAACAGACTCGATTAGAAAAACATATAGTGATGCTTATGTTACCTGCAGGGTTACTGAGTTTCGTTTTTCACATGAACACTTTTGTATCCTTGTTTTGTTTAGCATGTACTACACTTTATTGTTCCATCCCCTTCATTCTGCAGGGTTCTGCCATATCGACGTTCAAGACCATCGGCATATAGACTTTACATGGAACTCCTTAAGATACACGTGTTTACATTTGGTCCAGAAGTGAAGAAAGCTGGCTGGAAACAGTGAGAATAAACTTCGCCATATTTACCTTTTTGGCAATATTTTTACTCAAAATAAGTCCTGTTCTTCTTGATTGCGTTGTTTATTCTCTAAAGTCATTTCTTGTTTAGCAATAGCTTGCCCAGTTGAGCATTTTTCCTATACCAAGGCTCTTATTTGATCTCGAATATGGAGGAATGTAGTAGTTTACAAGATAATATCTTTTTACTTGGTGTCTCTGTCCCTGCTTGAATACGAAAATGCTAACTCAGTCTGCTCTGATACTGATTCTACAGTCTTGTCCTATTCAGCTATTTTGGTTTTATGGGCAGCTCACCGTCTTGGTCTCCATCTATTTATCTTTTCTTGGACATACTGGTAGCCTTCATGGGGGAGAAATATACGCAGCTCCTAATGGGCCAAATCATCTTCAGACCCCGAGAATGACCTGGATGCTTGCAGTTCTAAGCCATGAAGTCTTCACATGCTAGCCGCCTATGTAAAAACTGTTATGTCGGAATAAGGGGGAGATTTTCGATGTACCACTGGACTACATTGGATGAAAAATTTAAAGGTTTCTAATTATCCAAATTATTGTCACTTCTGGCCAAAGGCCAGGATGCTTTCAATTTTAAGACGTGGTCTTCAGATGTTATCCGCCTTTGACTGATTGTAACAGCCTTCATCTAGGAATAGGAAAGAGGAGGAGGGACAGCCAATATCACCACCAGCACGGGTAGTTATTTCTGTAGCCACTGCAATCAGCGTCAGCCTGTTGCTTCGACCCACCTATTAAACAGTAGCAGAGGCATGGTGTGGGGGGGAGATGAGGACGCAAAAAACTTGTTAACGAAGGGGCTTCTTTTTTCCTCTTCCAGTCTTTCTGAAGATTCACCATTGTTAACGAAGGGGCTTCTTTTTTCCCCTTGCAGGATGATTTTTTTGCTGACTTGTTTGTCTTGACTTGATGTTCAATAATTCTGGTTCTCCAAAAATACGAGGAATAGCTGAGTAGCATAGCTTAGGCATTTGAAAGGCCATTGGAGCTGACTCAGCATGGGTCAAAGTTGGTGTGACTGGGATTTTTCGATTATAATCGAAATTGCATTGTAAATTAGATTCCTTAATGTCGATCAAAATGGAATTTTGAGTTTCGCTACAATGTGGAAAATGTGTATTTTACTTCATCCAGCTTCAAACAAATCAGCAAGCATTTGGACTAACACGCTAAATAGTCCTTCTGGACACTTGTTCATCTCAATCAGATCACAACGTCATGTGACTTTGCTGTCTGGGCTCTACCTCGATGATGCCTTGAAAACTGTGTCGTGTCTATATACATTTTGTCTGATCTCAGATTTGATCCCATTCTAACATCCTTGCCATCTACTGCATGACTGTCTTAATAGTGCTTTCAGTCGGCAATAGGTTTATAATGAATTATTGTCTCATTTACAGTGTAGTCAAAGTTCTCCTGATGCATTTGTTATGCCACTTATTGACAAGTGGATGTGTTTTTTTTTGTTTATATAATTTTTAAATTCCAAGATTAGATGTCATGCATTTTGACTTATTTGTTATAAATTTTAGTGACATCCCCTATAACTATGAGAGCTGAAAATGCACTTGCAGGATTTTGTTGTCCGTGGATGCGCTTCTTCATCTTTCAGAGACATTTGATATCTCATCTTGTGAACCAGGGGTGTTAGTAGTGGAATTCGTTTTCTGTATTTTGTGGCAGTTAGTTGATGCTTCCTTGGATGATGAAGGCTTGCTGGAATTGACACCAGAAAAGAAATCATGGTGGCTAAATATGGCACAGGACATGGACGTTGATGGTGAAGAAACTTTTGACGAAAAGAGGACTGAATTCTCTGAGAAATTATGGAAAGCAAATACTATCATGTCCATTGAGCTTGTTGGGATGCTACTACAACATAAATTAATATCTGGACTTCTCAGCTTGGCACGCCAGAATATGTATGAGCCTTTTTTGCATGTCTTAGGAGATTCTTCTATTTTTGCTTTACAAAGCTAGCATCATGCTAATTTTTGCTCTTCTGCTGGGTCTACTCATGTTTACGACAGGAGTAACTTATTAATATCCTTAAGATTGGGGACATAGGAGAAAATGCAGTTGGATGTGAAATGATCAGATTATTTCGATACCACCAGTTTTTGCCGTATTTTGATAAGTTTTAAAAAAATTAATATTTGATACTACAGAGTTCGTCACTGCTCAATTTGGTAAATGTAAATTTTTTTGTTAATATTTATTTTTAGAGGGAATTTTTAGGATATGAAGAGCATCTGCAGTTTCTTTCTAGTGTATGGGCATGTTTGTAGTTTTGTATTTGTTGAGGATTCTACACTTGCCGGTCTCCAACTGTTGGATGATGATCCAGGAATTTGATTTTCATTGAATTCTCACAACATATTATATCCAGTGGTAAATACAACAGTTACGATTAGACAGTGGCTTCATCCAACAGCTTATGCTTTCTTTCTCTTCTTCGATTTATTTTTTTCTAGCACTGAGAAGTTGATTTCATTTCAGTGCACTGTGTCATCAAGTGTTTTTTGTAGCTGATGTGCTTATGTGGAAAGTACTCTAGCGTGGTGGGCATTTGTAGCGTTATTTTTTAAATGATAAAGCTTCTGATCAGTTAGTCCTATTTATACTAGGCCTTTGCACTGGGGAATTTTCACACGCCATCTGCAGTTGCTTGCTACAAATTCATTGGCGTTGAGGAATTCAGCAGTGTCTCCTGAAAAATTTTTGCAATTGTCATTACATAGTCATTGGGAATTGGGTCGTGCAAGTGAACCTAGCCAATACCAGGAATTTTGTTCTATTATTTCTGGACCTCATTCATCTCTGGGTGGTCTCCGTCATGGGGCCAGCCATTCTTCTCTGTGGATACCTCTAGATATTTATCTAGAAGATTGTGTAGATGGTTCAGTTGCAGCAACCAATGCCATTGAAATTATAAGTGGTAAGGACGCTTTTATCCTCCATTTTTCAAGTGTGTTCTTAATTCATTATTCCTTTTGCATCTGGCATTCAGTGAATCTATAGAATATCAATTGTCAAATTACATAAATTTGTGCAGGCTTGGTAAAGGCTCTTCAAGCAATTAATAGGACCACCTGGCATGATGCTTTCTTAGGCCTCTGGGTGGCAGCTCTTCGGCTTGTTCAGAGGGTGTGGATTTATTTCGTCAATTTTTAAATCATGCATTTTATTGTTTGATGTGGATCTGTATTTGGGGTATGCATTTTAGTTAATATCCTTTCTTGTTTTTTGTTCATTGGTATAGGAAAGGGATCCCATTGAAGGTCCGATACCACATATAGATACACGTTTGTGTTTGCTTCTGTCCATCACAACACTGTCAGTTGCTGATATTATTAGGGAGGAAGAGACAAACACATCTGAGGAAAGTGGAAACATTGCCAATAATCCATGGAAAGAGAAACACACTGCTGGGGAACGCCGGAAGGCTTTAATGTCAAGCATACAAGTACTGGGGGATTATGAAACCTTGCTGGCTCCTCCACAAGGTGTTATTTCTGTAGCCAATCAGGCTGCAGCAAAAGCGATGCTATTTATTTCTGAGCTCAATGTTTCTAGTGGTTATTTTGAAAGCATTAGTATGAATGAGAAGACATTAGACTGTTGTAAGTGACTCGTCAGTTTTATTATTATTATTTAGTTCACTGCTCTTATATATTTTAGTTTTTATTACTATATTTTACGGAGACCATATTTGGTTTTAGCAATCTTGTGACTCTAGTATGTTATTTTAGCTGGTAATATGCGGCATCTGATTGTGGAGGCTTGTATTGCGCGAAATCTGTTGGACACATCTGCTTATTTTTGGCCGGGCTATGTGAATGGTCGTATAAGCCAGCTACCTCATGCTATGCCAGGCCAAGGTCCTGGATGGTCAGCTTTAATGAAGGGTGCCCCTCTAACCTCATCAATGATAAATGTATTGGTGAACACTCCAGCTTCTAGGTATGCCAGAACTTCACATTTATAATTTAAATATGCTGAGACATTTACTTTATTTCTTAATTCAATCATGCAGCAATACATGTCATCAGTTGCGATTGCTGTTCTTGATTTCCAATGTTACATATCAACTATCTTCTGAAATTGTGAATTGCTTTTGTCTTTAAAACAGGGATTCACTGTTGTCTGGTCCCTCGGTGCATCTTGATTCGCTGGATCTAGTGTGATTGAATTGGTAGATTATATCTATATATATATAGATATATATAGATATATATGTATGTATGTATATCCATATCTATATATGTTTAAAAAGTTTCACTGATACATGCGGATGTGTTTGACCAGTATGACCCTTTTTAGATTGCAAACTTGGTGTGCAAATGCACCCAGGCGAGTGGTCTGCTTATGCAGACTCCTACAGAAAGGATAGGTGGAAAGTAGTTTGGAAAGATGTTTCTAGGATTCTGGTCCTTCCCACCAACTTAGAGACGAAGTAGCTTGGGGCATAAGGAGGCCGCTTGTCACACAGAAAATTTGTGTTGATCGTCCTATGCATTGGGTCCTGGGCTTCCATTACGTAGGTTTGCAGATCATGCCTTTTTCAACTTCTTGTCAAGTCAGATGCCCATGCCGTTCTTCTGATATGTGAACATACATAAAGAAAAAGAAACTATCGATTTGGGAAATACATTTGAAGTGTAGTTATAATGCACACTTTCAGAAGTAGAAAAATGCTTGTATCCTTGATCTATTGAAATTGATTACTGGTCTTCTGTATGCATGTTGTAAGTTACATGTCGCCTTGTTTAGCTTATCTGTGATAAGTAGACTGAATTAAACTTATGAATTCCATGTAAGTTTAGGAGAGCTCGAGAAGATATTTGAAATTGCATCCATTGGATCAGACGATGACAGGATTTCTGCTGCCACTATCCTCTGTGGAGCCTCCCTTATTCGAGGATGGAATTTTCAGGTAGCTGTTGTTTTGATTAAAATTTCGGTAGTTTCCTCGGATTATTCACACATGACAACTGATCTGATTGACTTTGAAAAATTGGACTCATAATCTTCTATCATTTGCAGGAATATACTGTTCGTTTTGTCGTGAAGTTACTCTCACCCCCTATTCCTGTTGATTATTCAGGGACTGACAGCCATTTAATAAGTCATGCTCCAGTACTATTTGTCATTCTCACTGGAATATCATCTGTGGACTGTGTCCAAGTCTTCTCATTTCATGGTCTGGTAGGTTCTCTTAATATGATCTTCTGAGCGTGATGCGATCAAATCCAATACAGTTCTATCCCTGACATGCTTGAATGATGCTGTGGCATCCGCGTACATTTTTTTACCAGGTTCCAGAGCTTGCAGGAGCATTGATGGCTATTTGTGAAGTTTTTGGGTCCTGTATCCCAAGCATTTCGCGGACTCTCTCGTCAGGAGAAGAAGTTTCTACCCATGCAGTATTTTCAAATGCATTCATTCTTCTTTTGAGATTATGGAAGTTCAATCATCCACCGCTGGAGTATTGCATAATGGGAGATGGTGCTCCTGTTGGGTCTCAATTGACACCAGAATATCTTCTATTGCTTCGTAATTCTTATGTGGTAGCTTCTAGTCAGAAGCAAAACAGCAGAAAGCAACTGCTGCCAAATGCAACAGATATGAATCCTATCTTTGTCGACTCATTTCCGAAGTTGAAGATTTGGTACCGGCAGCATCAAGCATGTTTAGCTTCGACACTCTCTGGTTTAGTTCCCGGAACTCCAGTTCATCACAACGTTGACAGTCTTTTGAGCATGATGTTCAGGAAGCTCAGCAGAGGTAACCAATCTGTTGGGTCTGTTGCATCTGGAAGTAGCAGCCTGAGCAATTCTTCTAACCCTGGAATTGAAGATGCTTCGTTGAGGCCCAAGTTAGCCGCATGGGACATCTTGGAAGCAGTCCCTTTCGTTGTTGATGCTGCTCTAACAGCCTGTTCCCATTCAAAGCTGTCGCCTCGTGAATTGGCAACTGGTTGGTTCATCTTACAATATTCCTCTTCTTCAATTAATCCCACGAAGCTTGCTATTTTTATCTGCATAAATGTTTTGGAATTACTTTGGTAGCCTATTTTACGAAGATGTCTCACATTATTGTAATGGTTTTGGTAGAATGAGAATCTCATTTTGGAATGTTCATCAAATTGAACAAGAAGCATATTCCCTGTGAAGCACGGAGAAATTAGAAGAATCTGTTTTACAGAATGTGTGCTTCTTTTTGAGTTTCAGCTTGGGGTATCGTAATCATTTCTAGCTTTTATGTTTCAGGCCTCAAAGATCTGGCTGATTTCCTTCCTGCGTCATTGGCTACCATTGTAAGTTACTTCTCTGCAGAGGTGACGCGAGGAGTTTGGGAACCTGCTTTCATGAATGGCACAGATTGGCCCAGTCCTTCTGCTAATCTCTCGACTGTTGAAGACCACATAAAAAAGATTGTAGCTGCCACTGGTGTTGACGTTCCAAGCCTTGTCACAGGTGGTTTATTGTTTTTTTTTGGGTTTTCTTATTATATGAAATTAGATTACATAAAATATTACATTTTCATTTCCTTCTTCAATTTTCCTCTCTTTTATTTCTTTGGTCTTTGAATTATTTTTGCATTTAAAACAACAAGGAAGCACTCAGATGTTAAAGTTGTTGATGTTTCATAAAACGGAAAAATTCCCTGAATAATCACATCTTGCGTAGGTGACCCATAAATTGTTAAACAATTGAATCATGGCTAATGCTGTAATTAGGAATTCGTGATTATAGAGATTGGATATATCGGAAAGGAATTCTGCAATGTGTCCACGTAAGGAAAGTAAAAAGCAAAACTTATGCTGTTTGTTTTCCCATTTACTCCAGGAAAATGTAGGTAAGAGCCATTTTTCTTCTTTTCTAAACGAGCCTTTTTTTCACACTTATCTGAAATTAAAAATTAAAAATCTCCAAAAACTAACTATGGTTCTCATTATATTTTGGACCTGAGAATGTAGCCATGACAATTGACGATTTTAATGGAAATGTAATTTTCAGTAGTCTGAGCTCATTGCACATAAATTCATCAATGCACCGGCTTTTACTTGGTGCATTTTAGGCCTAACTCTTGCGCCGCAACGACCAGAGGCCAATCATTTTACAGAACCATTCTTGCTATTTGGATTTTTTTAATTCTTGTTGTCCATTTGGAGATCAAAGTGTTCCGTGCCGAAACTTTGACAATAGTGATTGCCATTGCCCGACTTATCTCCATGCTCTACTTTTATCATTTTATAGTCAATTTATCTCAGAGGAATGAAGTAGCAACTGCAATTTCAGGATATCACGTCGCCTTTCTTATATGCAGCCAGAATTTCTGGGTGTATTTTATTTTTGACTGCTTGCCTCATGACATTGGAACCACAAATGCTGGCGGGGAACAGTTTTAATTATGTCTACTTTTCTCAGAAAGATTTAAATAGAAAGTCCCAATTACACTGTGTCTCCGGACAAATCTATGTGGATTGCTTGGTAATTGTATATATATATATAGATCTGTGGCAGATTTTTTTCATGGTAATAGTCTACTCGGTAATCTACTGGGTGAATTTTTTGAGCAAGAGGTATGAGTCCTGAAAGGCGGGTGGTATAGAGAAAGTGAACATCCTCATTTATTTGACTTGGATGAGTAAAGATTTGACGTGCAACTTAACTGGGGCAACAAAGACGTTGATGCCAAACGAAGATACTACAAGCTTGTCACGGCAGGTCCTTTTTTATCTGGTGGGAAAGAAACTAGAAATGAAAGCTGCTCTTCGGAGACTAGAATTGAGCCAACTCCGGTGACGTGGTTGCGCAGAGAGATAATTTTTATTACCGGATTGAGACCTGCTCAGGTAAATTAGCGAATGAAGAAATTTTAAGGTAAGGGCGTTTTAGTGCCGAGCATTAGCAGCAATTGAGTATCAGTGGTCGGCCTATGGGGCCTGTGGATCCCATTTTCTCGGATGTGGCATGATTAGTCCCTGGAGATGCTATAATCTGCTCGTAATCTTTTATGATGGGAATTAGATTTGACTTTTCTTATCTCCCCTCATTTATGATGACCCTGGAAAGTGTTCATAGCGCTTTCAGCAGCGGGAGGAGAGCAGAAGATTTCCATAGGCTTAGAATGATTAACTGTCGATTATCAGATCAACTGTTGAATGCTCTCCAGGAATGTGGGATCAAGAATGGTTGAGGACCCATTTAATCTACCAGGATTAAGTATAAAGGCGCCATTTTTTTCAAAGCATTTGCTGGGAAGAGAGCTCTCTGCCCATCTTTCCTCTGGATCCCCCCTCTTCCCTCTCTCTCTTTTTTTTTTTAACCTCCTTTACTTTCCGCCGCTGAAGATAGAACTGCACTTGTGTCTGACTGTCCTCTGACGAGTGTGCCTTGGTGAATTCAGCAGGTAGCTCTCGAGCCAGGCTTCCACTCCCTCTGGCGGCGTTTGTGAGTCTCACAATTACATACAAACTCGACAGTGCCTCTGAGCGCTTCCTCAACTTGGCCGGCCCCGCCCTGGAGAACCTTGCGGCAAGCTGCCCGTGGCCGAGCATGGCGATCGTTGCTGCCCTCTGGACTCAGAAAGTGAAACGCTGGAGCGACTTCCTCACGTTCTCTGCCTCCCGCACTGTCTTCCATCACAACAACAATGCGGTGGTTCAGCTTCTGAGGAGCTGCTTCAATGCCACCCTCGGGCTCTCGCCCGCCCACAGCAGCGGCGGCGTCGGGAGCCTCCTCGGCCACGGCTTCGGCTCCCATTTCTGCGGCGGGCTCTCTCCTGCCGCACCGGGGATCCTCTACCTGCGCATCTACCGATGCATCAAAGATATCTTGCTGCTGACCGGAGAGATCCTCTCTCTTCTCATGTCCTCGGTGAAGCTGATAGCTGGTGCAGGTCTCCCCAGGGAGAAGCTCGACAAGCTGAAGAAGGCCAAGTACAGGATGCAGTACGGGCAGCCGTCGCTGGTATCCACCATGACCCAGATCAAGGTCGCGGCCTCCCTTGGCGCGACATTTGCCTGGCTCTCGGGCGGCTCGGGAGTCGTCCAGTCTCTGTTCCACGAGATGCTGCCGTCCTGGTTTCTCTCGGTCCGGGAAGCGGACCGTGGCGGCGAGGGCGGCACGGCGGCGATGTTCGAAGGCTATGCGCTCGCCTACTTTGCAGTGCTCTGTGGGATGTTTGGTTGGGGAATTGGCTCCAACTCGGTGTCGAAGAGGCGCCCCAGGGTCCTCAGAGCTCACTTGGAGTTCCTGGCTAACGCCATCGACGGCAAGATATCTCTCGGCTGTGGCTGGGCAACCTGGCGCGCCTACGTCCTGGGTTTCCTGGGGCTTGTGGTGCAGTGCGCCCCCTGCTGGGTACTGGACGCCGGCGTCGACGTGCTCAAGCGACTCAGCTCGGGGCTGCGGCATTGGAATGAGGACGAGCTCGCCTTCGCCCTCTTGGAGCGAGGGGGCGTCCTGGCGATGGGTGCGGCGGCCGATATGGTTCTTGCGAGCCAATGAAGAGGGGCGTGTCGTCTTCTGTTTCCTTGTAAATTATCCATCAGGTCTGTGAACTGCCTTTTCCTGTATCAGAGAAATATTTTCGGACGGGTGAACCTGCATCACAGCTGCGGATCAGAGCTGGGCCTCTTGGAAGAACTTGCGTCACGAGGGCCAAGGATTAAGAAGAGGCCCCGGTTTCCCCTTTAAAGCACGGGGAAAGCTTCAGAACGAGTAGAACATGAGAACATCCCCACGAAGTCTTTCAACACAGCCTTCACCGGTCAGCAGGCACCTACGAAATGGAACTCGACCCAAAGTAACTTGGGTTCTGAAAAAATTAAAACTTTGTATAACAAGCTCAGGAGAGGCTCCTGCGTGAGCTTTCTCAGGGGTACTTGGAGAACGGTTGCTCAAAGACACGTACCTGGAGGGTACATAAGAAAGAATCCCAGTGGAAGAGGCTACATGCAGTAAGAAGCAACCATGATTTCAAGTTTTCCACTGGCTTGGTCACACGACGCCACTGCACCCTGGCAGCTTCTTCAGGCCTCTGGCTTGCATCGCCCGCCTCACCAGAACCACATCTTCCCATCTACCAGCGTCTGCATAGATGTTGGAGAGGAGGACTTTACTCGCCCCATGGTTGGGCTCCAGGCTCGCGAGGCCCCTCACCGCCTCCTCCCCAATCTCTACGTTCCCGTGGGTCCTGCTCGCAGCCAGCATGGTGCCCCATATGACCACATCCGGTTCCATGGGCATGGCCACCACTAATTGGAGGGCCTCCTCCAGAAGCCCCGCCCTGCCCAGGAGATCCACCATGCAGCCATAGTGCTTGATCGTGGGTTCTATTTTGTAGGTGTTCTTCATCCGCTCAAAGTAGTGCTTCCCCTCCGAGACCAAGCCTTTGTGGCAGCAGGCACTGAGAATCCCGATAAATGTGATCGAGTTGGGCCTGATCTTGGTCTTCTCCAGTTCTGAGAATATTCTCAGAGACACCTCCGCATGCCCATGCATGGCCGAGCCGCATATCGCAGCATTCCAGGGGGAGACGTTCGCAGATGAGTCTCTCGTCTGGTTGAACAGAAGCAGGGCCTCCCCGATGCTCCCACACTTGGAGTACATGTCGATGAGGGCTGCGCACAGGTTGTCAGTCAGCCAGATCGAATGGTGCCTGGTGTAATCGTGAACCCATCTCCCTTGCTCCAAAGTTCCAGAAGCGGAGATAGCAGAGAGAACGCTCAGCAGAGTGATTTCGTTCGGCTGGATCCCCTGCGCTTGCATGCCATGGAAGAGGCCCAGAGCCGAGGAGGGCGACCCCTTCTTGGAATAGCCTGCAATCATCGTGCTCCAGGAGACGACGTCTCTGGCGGGCATCTCATCGAAGAGCGACCTCGCCGCTTCCAACATGTTGTTGCGGATGAGTCCCCCGATGAGGGCGTTCCAGGATGAGACGTTCTCCATGTCTCCTGACCAGAACTGAGAAGAGGCGAGCTCAATGTACCCGCATTCGGCATAGAAATGGACGAGCGTCGCCTGAACGAAGGCGTAGGAATCCAACCCGCCCTTCAGAATCACTGCGTGGAACTGCCGGCCTTCGTTGAACGCCGAGAGGCGGGCGCATGAAGAGACCAAGTCAACGATCATGACTTCATTCGGCCGCCCATCTACAACAACAGTCTTGGTCATCTCACAGTACATCAACAGGGCTTCTTGAAGCCGGTCGGCCCTCAGATATCCGTCAACCATGGTGGCCCAAGAGACCAAGTCCTTGGTGGGGATTCGCTCGAAGAGATCCCTCGCCGCGTCGGCGAGGCCGGCCTTGGCGTAGCCGTTGAGCATGGTGTTCCATGTGACGATATTCCTCTCCGACATGCTGCTGAAGACAGTCTCCGACTCCTCGATGCTAGAAGAGAGAGCATAGAAATGAACCAGATTCGTCGAAACGAGGAGGAAATCATCGAGACCAGATTTAATCGCTAGCCCATGAACTGCCCTCCCTGTTACGATTGAATGCAGGTGGGAGAAGGCGGAGATCACGCTCGACAGGGTCACCTCATTCGGTTTGACGTCCGCAGAGAGCATCTCCTGGAAGACCCGAAGCGCCTCTGCGGGCTCGTCACGCTGCGCGAGACCCATGATCATGGTCGTGAAGGAGACGCAGTCACGATCGGGCATTTCGTCGAACAGCCGCCGGGCGCTCTCCAGCCGGCCCAGCTTCACGTACATGACGATCATGGTGTTCCAGGAAGCAGCGTCCAGCGGAGAACCTGACCAGAAAATGGATTCCGCGGCGTCTGGAGCCCCACACTTGCCATACATGTTGATGAGCCCGTTGCGGACGAAGACATTGCAGCGGTGGAGGCCGGACTTGACGGCAAGGGAATGGATCTGCTCCCCCGACGGGAGGGAGAAAGCGAAGGCCTTGAGCGCCGCCACCACGGAGAACCCCAGGGAACGGCCGCGGGACGACCGGCCGCCGTCCCGGAGAAGCGAAACGAGCTCGGGGTCAACACCTCCTGTGGAGGAGGCCCATCTCGCCCTCTGCTGGGGAAGCCTGAAAAACCAGGAGCAGGACGACGTTGGGCAGCAGGAGGGCAAGATGGTGCGCTTCCGAGGCCGGGCATGGATCATGAGACGACGTTGAACACTTCTCCTCTCTCTCTCTCTCTCGATTCCTCAGAAGGCCGAGAATTGAGAGACGAGAGACGAAGACGGAGAAGGCGACTGTGGTCCACTGCGCCATCTCGGAGATGGACTTTTTGAGAAGCGATGGACCGCCGGTCCGTGAGCCGGTTATTGCCAAGTCAGCGCGCGCTTCTATACCTGATTGGCAACGGGTGCGACACGTCGGCAACGCCACGTATTAGAATTGAGTCAGCGGCGGGCAGCGCATCGGGTTGGTCAATCTCGGTGTATAGAGAGAGAGAAGAAGAGCTTCTCTCCTATTTAAACGGTTCCGCCGCGTGAAAGGATCCTTGACGGCGCTTCTCGAGGGATTTCGCTAGGTTCTGATCGCCGTCTCCAGGTATGAGCTCTCTGAATCTCTAGATCTCACCGCGATCGGCGAATCAGCGCCTTTCGCCGAAGGAATAATGCCATGGAACGTCTCGCCGTTTCTCAATTGCGCATGTATGCTGCTCTCGTGCGTGCGGAGAGAATTGCCGGATCCGGAGTTTTTTTTTCTCTGGAAATAAGATCTGGATGAATAGAGTCAGCACGAATTAATTCATTGTATCTTGATTTGATTCTGAGCTATGCCCTGATAAGTTTTTGCTATGAATGTCTTCTTCCCCATGTGCATTGGATTTCCAATGACGTTCGGAAGATCTACCCCCCCCCGTAAAGTTTGGTTGCGCTCGGCTGACCGAGATTTCGAAGGATTCATTTACTTCTTGTATGGAGGTCTTCTAAACAGATCTGGTTTTTTCTCGCATGTGAACGAAAATTTTTGGCACTCTTTTTCTGATCCGTCAATCATTTTTCTTCTCTTTAAATAAAGTGACGCTTTACCCTCTTTTAGGTTTTTATCCGAGTTTTTCTGATTTTCTTGTTTGCCTAAACCCCTCTGAATTTTCACTGCATGCGATGCATGCAACGATCTTTTCTAAATAGCTGTCCTGAGAGGTGTTTCGGTTAGACCTTGTTGTGACGATTTATGCATTTGGTGAACTTTCCCTTTGTACTGCCGGAAAGGATGATAGAACGACATTTTCATTGTATTTGCTTAAATCTCATCAACTAAGGAGGATTGTGCAGACGTTGTTTAATTGGGTTTCTTAGTTCTGAAATCCAGTAAATAATTTGACATTGGAAAACGAATAGTTGCCGAATTCCGTAATAAGCCATTGGAAGATAATCTTTGCTGTCATTATGAACTTGCTCTTATCTGCTGTTCGAAAAGATTGAAATCGTGGCGTCGGCAGGATAATCTTTGCTGTCATTCCGGACCGTTTATCTGTGTAACAGTCATGACCATACCGTTTGACCTAATGCAATATGTTCCAAACAGCCATTTTTAACGAGCTTAGAAACTATTATTTTGTCATCTCTCTATTATTACGTGTTAATCTTCCTAGTCTCATCCTAGCCTAACCCTCCACCGTCCCAGTCCCTTGCTTGTGTGGCGACTCCCTCTCATTGGGAAGAGTGGAGTTGCCCTAAAGGAGGAGGCTTGGGGCAGGGGGAGAGGGAGTCTGTTGAATGCCCGAGCTTGAGACTCTTAAGTATTTGAATGTTCAGGGGGCACTAATTCATGAGAGGCATTAAAAAAATTAAGGGGATGGAACTGCCAGAATAAATATGGTTTGGGGAATCTTGTTGGGAAATAAGGTCATTACTGATGGGGGGCTTTCTATCAAGAGGAGTTGTGGATATAGTAGGGCATACCGTTTGCAAGGGTTAAGATTAATCTGGTCTGTGAGTATAGTCGATCATGTCTAGCCCGTAGCCTCCTTCAAGTCCACTGATCTTGGAGGTGAAGAGCCAAAAAACCCGGAATTTGTGAAGAATTTTGAATTTTCCCTTAGTCCTATTTACAGCAGCCAAAAACAAGTAGGTGAGAAATCTGTTATATCTCATCGACATGCTTGTTTTTCCAATACTTAAAGGATTTTCTGGCTGAAGAGTTCTCACATGCATGTTCGCATTGTCTTTCACACTACTGATGATGTAACAATGCACACACTACAGGAACTGTATTGTGTGGATTTTATTAGCGTTGTTATTCCCTGAGAGCCGTTATGAGATCACTTGGATTCATGTTGCATCAAAATAATACGCCATATTCTCACACGGAAACTCGTTCCCACTAATTAATGATAGATGTTACCGATGGTTTTCTTGTGATCTTTTGTTTGAAGTTAAGCAGAAACTTTTAGTGGTAAATTACTGGGAAATTTTTAAATACTCTTTTTTTTGTGCGAGTCGTATAGGGGTGGCTAATGTTGCACCCAAACGGGTAAATCATTGTGACTGATCTGTGGATAATAATAAGAAAAGATGGGAGAGTACTCCTGCAGTAGTCCCTCTTGGGGATTCCCCATCGTCTTAATCCCAAAACTTGGCGCTCTCAGCGACTCGGGTCCGAACAACTAAGAAGAGACTTCTTGTATGAACTTGAGAAATAGTTGAGATATTTGTAACATCGAAACCTGTACATTTTGTGGAGCCTCCTCTTACCTCTCGAACCAAAAGTAATCCCTTCAAAAAAAAAAAAACAGCTAAGTAAGACGAGGATTTCCATCCCCATGTTCCTTTAATAATCGAAGCATTCTGGTCAGACCTTGCAGGGAGAATTAAGAGAAGAAATGGTGACAAACGGAGGAGCACCGCCTCGAGGCAGCGCAGCGGCCGCTGCGAGCTTGCGCAGGCGGAGGACCGCTGGGGGCGGCAGCGCAGCTGGCGGCGGCGTGAACACCATGCTCCAGTTCTACACCGACGATGCCACCGGCCGGAAGATGTCCCCCAACACCGTGCTCATCATGAGCATCGGGTTCATCGCCGTCGTCGCCCTCCTGCATGTCGTCGGCAAGCTTTACCTCGTTCCCCGCAGTCAGTAGTCCGCTTGAGCTCCCTCCCCGTGTAGTCTGCCTCCACTCATGAAGCGCTTTGGCACCGTTAGGCTCTCTTTTGTTCCTATCTGACTTTCTTCTTCTTCTTCTTCTTCTTCTTCTTCTTCTTTAAAATGAGTGCCCGAAGGTTGATGAGCTGATCTTTCTGTGGTGGACGAACAATGGGCCAGGCTAGTCCGGTTGTAACTTGAATCAGTCCCCAGCTAATGTGGAGCTTCTCTTTAGGATCGCCTGTCTCAGTTCTTGTTTGTGACCAGAGGAGGGATGCTTCGTACCCGGAAGAGGAGTCGCCCTGCTCCCACGGTCTAAGAGGGGGGGGCCAGCCTCCTCTTCACCTGCGAGCGTTGACTTCCGAGCATATGGGCCCCCCCCCTCATCATCTTGCCCTAATATTTGGACCAGTTCTCTCTCTAACCAGGTGTTGATCGATTCCCTACTCTATTTATAGACACCAAAAACCCTGTTTTCTTAGGTTGCTATGACGTTCACATTTTTTTAACAGTTGGCCTTTTCCCTTTTGACCTTATTATTTTGAGGCCATATTTGGACCGCAAGATCTTTTTTTCGATGGTCCTAAAAAATAAGGGATGCAACACGCATGACTTAGAAAAGGATAATTACTATCTCCGGCCATAAAAATGGAAAAATATCAATTTCGAGAATGATGTTGTTATGAGGATGAAGGAATCGATAAAAGTTCTTATTGGTGGAGAGGTGCGAGGAGGCTAAGGAAAGGAGCGCTATAATTCTTTCCCATTCGAGCGTTTAATGGTGACCCACAACAAAAAAGTCCTAACATATTTTATTTCAGCATATTTTATCATCTGCAAAAGTATTATCTTTACCTCAAATTATATTTTAGGGGAAATTTTTAATTAAATGCCAGATAAATATTATAGAATTTTTTGTTGCTAAAAAATATCATAAATATTTCTCATATATTTTTTCCCTTAAAATGCACAGATATTTCACATAAAAATCTCAAAACTATCATTAACGAAATTTATGTTTCTAAGATTTAGTTCAATGATCAAGCACTAAATTATCGTCATATTTTTATGAATTGTGCTGAACTATTATTAGAATGAAATTAAAAAAATGGAAAAATATTCCTATGTTATTTAGTCGGAGGAACATGTTAAGTATAATGTGACCGCTCTACAAAAGAGGTGAGGGGTGAGGGAGTGGGAAGACAAAGGGAACAGGGAAACATCGCGCAGCCACCGCAGCGCATCGCGTCTCCCTCTCTCGCCACGCCCTTTGGTACTAGTGGGAAATGGCGGCGGCACGGAGCGCTCTTCTGAAGCACCTCAGGGTGAGAGTCCTCCCCGATCTCCGCCCGGCCGCGATCCCCTCCGTCGGTGGCCTCCTCAGCCTTCTCCGCAGATTCTCTGGGGAGGTGAGGGGGACTTTCCTCGACAAGTCTGAGGTTGCTGACCGCGTCATTACCGTCGTCAAGAACTTCCAGAAGGTCGATCCCGCCAAGGTGTGTCAGTCTAATCTACCTCCGTCGTTACTCCTAAGCTAGGTTTCAGATTTGGCTTTACCAGAGCTGGGCTTCTTGTCGCTGTTGTTCCATTCTGAGTGTTTGGTTCAATGAATCACCTCGTTCCTTATGGTGTTATACATCTAAAATCAATTGTATTGGATAGGCGGATTTTTTTAACTTTTTTTTTTACTTTTGATCTTTATAATCTTGGTACAAGGCTGGAAAATTAAACTGAGTGACCGGGCTGTTCTTCTAAATTATTAGACACTAGGTCCACTTAGATTGCTTCTTCGGTTTATCTTCGATGACGGACAATGTGCTTCTCAGTGAAGGCTTGTAGCATTAGTTGGTGGAAGTTGTGTTCCTTTTATGTGCAAGGCTTGTAGATATTTTTTTCTCCCGCGCGTAAATCCTTCTTAGCTTTTTAATTCCGCTATGTCTGGAGATAAAGTGAAAGCTATACAAAATGGCCCTCTGACGGATCTGATAAATACAATTAAGATAATACGTTCCCTACATCTGTTGATGTTGATACGACATGATTCAGTGAATATTAAGTGGAATCATCAAATGCCAAACAACAATAGAGAGCCATAATATGGCTTGGTTTGGATCCAGTTGGGAGATATTTTTCACATGAATTTTCTCAACGTTAAACAGAAAAATAGTATTATCCATGCATATTGATATGTATGTTCCATAAGAAAGCAAATTTGAAATTTTTTTATTAATTTAATAGTTTCCGATTCACCAACTCTTATCTCTTTCGGAACAAAGGAACTCTTTATTTTTTCTTCCCAGCAGTTTGAGTTTTACAGGCTGTTGGCCTAGCTATTTTTTTCCCACGATTTTTTCGTTTGGATTCTAGTCTTCATATACAAGTTTCTTTGAATGCAATACATTACATGGTTCACTATTCACTGGGATCAGACTGGATTTTGTAACCTTTCGTATTTTTGTGACGGTATATGTGCGTATGTGTATTACAGTTGCTCCTTTAACCTGGGAACTCCCCTACCTGATCATTCATGCAACCCTCTTGGCTCGTCTCATAGATATTGCTTGATGTTTTTCCAGAAGGAGATTGGGGATCATACAGTTAGGACGTTTTTTCCTTGCGCCACGCCTGAATTTCCCAGTTAACTTTGTACTTGTGTCTGGATAGTAGCCACAGTTCAATTTCCTTTTACTTTGGCCCACTTGATTGGGTTTCTACATCATCTATACGTACGTATTGAGGAACTTAGTTCAGTTACTTGGTGAGATAGATGTGACCTATTCTTGTGCAGTGGATGTGAATCTTGGGTCCGCTAAAGTTTTACTCATTGAACTTGGAAAGCCACCAGTCTTAAAAGCACATTAAGGGAAACATGACATGTCATTTCATGGATCCATGATGTGTTGGCAAACAATTTAGTCTAGTATGTGTGGTGGCTATATTATATGAATTGACCTTGTTTCCAGTTTTATGGACCTTTTCGGAATTATTTAGTGTTACGTGGAAATGGCAAGAGTTCTGTTGAAAACAATTCCTCTCATCTGGAAGTGCCAAATGAGAAGTATGATAGCAAGCTTCTTTATTCCCCAATATGGAGTGATGTTCTTTTGCAAAATCTCAAAAATATTAGTCCAAGTATTTTTTTTTTTGCCTCAATGAAGTCTCGTATCCATATGTTGAGTTCGTCCATGGATACCATTCTGATTATTCTAGAGTTTCCCTCCATCAAGGTCTCCTGTTGCATTTCAGACATTCCATCTGTCCTTTCTGTTCGTTTATATCTTTCCTCAGCATGGATAATAGTTCAACGATTGATCTGGTTTGGCTTAAGAATATGCTGTGATACATCAAATATCCACCTAGATTCCCTATTATCCATGCTCTCTTGTAAAGCGGAAGGAAGCAAAAGTTTCCCTATTCCCCTTAAGATACTCTCTTGTACACATCATTCCGACACAAAATCACGGAGGCAAAAGAAGCTGAGATTTATGCAACTGTGTAACAGCATCCTCCTTTGAAAGGAAATTCGGTTTTACTTGAGAACTGAGTAAACATAAAACATTTAGCAAATCAGTGACGACTGTTGGACCTGCCATTCTAAGGCAATTGGTTTCGCATGCTTCTGTCCGAGAAAATTCTCCTAATTCACGCGGTTGGTGGATGTGTTCCGATCAAAAGTTGGTCAACAGATTGAGGGGGTATTCCAAGGGGTCTTCGCCAATTGAGTCATGCTGAAAAACCAACTCTTGTAAGTCTTGCTGACTCGCACAAGTCAACTTCATTCATAATGATTCATCATTCCAGGACTGCAGTTTCTCAATGATCTATGATTGTTATGGTCAACCAAACAACTTCGAAAATGCCTTTCGAAGGTAATATATTGTACAATACATTTGTTAAATCTCCTTGGTATCATGGAAATCAGTTTGTCCTAGGAGGCTTTTCCGGAATATCAATGAAGTGCACGATGGTTCTGATAATCCTTCCTTCCTGGTTGTGATGCTCCAAGTTGACCTCTCTTTCCAGTAAGCCTAAATCTGGCGTCTAGAGCATGCCGTAGAAAGCATTTATAAGACACATGCCGTGATGCTGTTTAACTACTGCACGTATAGTTGGTTCTCTTCCATGATTCTTCTCCAAAATCTATGGATTCTATATTTCGGATGATAGGCTTTTATTTCCTTGCTGTTGTTGTGTTGTGTTGCGGTGTACTTATCAAATGGTGATCAGCATGTGATGGAGAAGATGGGCAAGCATGAGAAAACTCAGTAGCTGCTGATTTGTTCCTTTTTGATTGTGTTTTCAGAGAGAATAATACGTCGCTCTACGTCGAGACCCAAAATCTTGTATTTATGGACGACGTTAGAGCTCACCTACTCATCTTGGGTAGCCGGAAACTAACGCAGAAAGAACCAATGTCTATGGAAAAAAAAATACCGTGGACTCATTCTGAGGCATGATTGGCAGCGTGTAATCATAATTCTGAAATCATGCTGTGGTGGGCCATGTGCAGGTCACCCCAGATGCCCGCTTCAGCGACGACTTGGGCCTCGACAGCCTGGACGCCGTAGAGGTGGTGATGGCCTTGGAAGAGGAATTCGGGTTCGAGATCCCCGACAGCGATGCCGACAAGATCAGCTCCATCAATCTCGCCATCGACTTCATCTCCTCCCACCCCCAGGCCAAGTGAGCGAGGCTCTGCCGCGCGCTTCTGGGACCCCGGGGGGTTCTGACGGGCACACCCCTTTTCCATTGATCTCCGGCGAACAGCGGAACCGGTGTAGCAGCTTCGGGCTGATGTGAGTGGGGTAGGCTTTTTTTTTTTTTTGAATTTTTATTTTTATCTTTGGTTGCTTGCTTGCTGTTCGTGCCAAGATGCCGGTGGGAGAGGAAACTCGGCCGAGTCTTTGCCTCCAACCGGTCGTCGCCTTCTTCTGGGCAGTTCTTGCCGTTTCGCACGGTTTCTCAAATAAAGCAGGCAGAGAGGAGAGAGAGAGAGAGAGAGAGAGAGAGAGAGGAAGGGAGGGACTGCGGGCCTCTCCAAGTGTGGGGCGATCTCGGCTCCTAGCGTGCAGCGACTGATGGCCTCGTTTTTTTTCTCCTGAATTTCGAACCCTTTTTGCGATTTCTCCTGGTTTTTTTTTTGAGACTCGTCTTTGCAGAGATGGCACCTCCATCGCGCGAATTGCAGAGATAAGCCCCCTCTGTTTATCAGCTGACCGAAGATTAAGAAGAAGAGAGGAGAGGGCATATTATTCATTCTAAAAGGGGAGGCTTTTCCAGCCGCGGGTTCTTGCAGAGAATAAACGAATCCGTCTTTTTCACAAGACAACAAGACAGGGGCAGAGAGATAATATTCCGAGTTTAGTGCTTGTTTTCCAAAAAAGCGCCAGAAAATCACCACTCCCCCCTTCCCTTATTTCTACCCGAGGAAAACGAAGAAAAATCCCTCCGGCTCCAGCAGAGCGGGGCTGGGGAGTTGGTCGTCGCCGGAGGAAGGAGGTCGGGATCGCGGGCGGGGAGGGAGAAGATGAGCGGGGGAGGGAAGCAGCCGCATCACCGTCTCTTCCAGCCGCACAATCCGGAGCCCTCGGCGCCGCCTCCGCAGCAGGATTACGGGGCGTTCCCTGGGGTCCTGGGCGACACTTCTCCCTCGCCACCCGCGATCGGGTTCTATCAGCCGGCGCCCCCGCCATGGGCCATCTCCCCTTCTTCCGGACCCCCCTACTACGCCGAGGGCCGCCAGGCCGTCCCGGGTGAGCACCTGGGCGATTTTCGCTTGTGGATTCGTCTAGTCGTGCGTGTCAGGGTTTCTCTTTGGTATTTTCTTCGTCTCTGAGCTTAATTTTATCTTTTATGGAGAAGGTTCCTCGCCGTGCCTCTGTTGATAGACCTTTCCTTGCTGAGAGCAGAATTCCGAACTAAATGATACGTTTAGGATCGCCGTTTCTCGTGATTATAGCACTGAATTTGTGACTCCTCCTTGTTAAGTTTTATACCTTTATGATCAATCTGTCAACTCGTGGAATGACTTATTCTAGAAATTGGAGCAATTCCTACTTACAAAAAATGTGTGGGCGGTGAGAGATGACCTTTGATCTTTGAAGCATATTTCCAATGTGAAATAATCTGTCAGACAATTTATCTCGCTACTGCTCAACACTAGGAATATGCACAACAATGAAAAATTATTTATCTTAATGACGGGAATGCAGAGGTGGCTAGAGGCAAAGATGTGGCAATAGGGGTAGGGGCATGTGATGTGCTTTCGGCTATGGCAATGACTGATGTATTCTTCAACTACCGAAGCTTCAAAATAATGGAGCCCAACGTCAGTGCCAAGCATTGGGGGTGGTTAACGCTGCGGTGGCCGCAGGGCGGGACAGGGCAGAGGCTGTGGGAGTGCCCGCGGGCAGGAATGAGACAAAAGCCACGGATGACTCATGTCCAAAGCATCGACATGATCAAATAGCTCATTGAAAGGTTGATGCTTTATCTACCAGAGACTATACTGGGTGAAATATTGCTTGGCTCATGGAGGCAGGAAAGTACTGAGTGTCTTAAGGAACCGAGAAGCACCAACGCTAACCCAATATTGAGTCCTCTTCAACTGTTGGGGGCCTTGCAGTGACGACCATAGCCAAGCACAGTAAGTGAGTCATGCCAGTTTAACTCAGCAGAATCGCAGCCATCTTCCCCATTTAGTCATCCCTGTCATGGCTTAGTCAGCGATGCAACGTGCCACCTTGTGCACCTGTATGGATCACCACTTGGCCTGTTCTGGTGGTACGGTTTCTACTCCCTAAACCGGGATCCACTTCATTAGCCAAAATCGGTCCAATATCTCATCGATCTCTTAATGGTCTTTACCAATTGATAATAGTGGGCTGGGTTAAGGGTGGTGGGATGCTCTGGGTTTATGAAAATATGGGCAATCCCTTGTCTGAGCATTCGCCAGCCTATGCATTGGCTCAAATCTCACTGTCTGAACGGATCGAACATCCTCCACCCTCTGAGAGTCTTCCCCTGCCCTCCGGGCTGTTCTGCCGTCAGCTGGTTGCCCCCCAACCCCTCTTCCTCCTGGTCCCCTCTTCCACAGACGCTCCTTGGGACCTTGCTCTCCACTCCGGGTTCTCTCTGCATCTGTTGCATTTTCGGATTCTTCAGGTCAACTAGCTGTTGACTGATCTCCAGACAAAGCCTTAACACTGCCAGAGGGCATTGTACGGACAACCTAGTGATTCCCTCTCTTGATTTATTCGTGCTGTCTTAACAATTTTTTAAAACGTACATTACTTTCTGCAGGTTATGAGAGCCATTTGAGGTACTGTAGTCGCCTCAAATAAAAAAAGCTACTGTAAATTAAGTTTTCTGAAAGAGAATGATGTACACTACAGAAAACTCTCTTGGAAGCATGTTGAGTACGAAAAAGTAGTGCATGTTTTTCCAAGGCGTGGAAATGTTTTTTGAACTTATGATAATCGTATGATTTCCCAGAGTTCATAGACTTCTTGGTTCTTACATGACATGGATTTTCGCCTAGTGTCCAGGGAAATAAAAGTCTATTTCTACTATGCTCCTTTCGTTGACCCTTTATTCCATATGTCTTGTTGCTGACTTTGGACTTTCTTGATGCAGATACAAGTCATGAATATTACCATTCATTGACAAAGTGAATACAAAAGGATAGATTTTTGGTACCATTTAGAATTCCAAATAATGGAAAAGGTTTTCACGTCGTCCACTAGTCTTGAACAAAATAACCAGCAGGGTATACACCTATGTCATAACATTTCCCCGTCATTGCTGCTCTGTATTTCTTAGGATTACATCCACATGGCCATTTGACATGCACACGTCGTCATTTATTTGGTGATTCTATTGGAACTTTTATTTTTTCATGGGTGACAACTTGCACCGGTTGCTGAATTTAATATTTGCATACAATGTTTGAATTCCATGATTTTTTCTCTTTCTTTATTTCTCTCTTGTGTTTCGAATTTACGTATCATGTAAATTTATGGCCAACCTAGATTCTTGCCGACACCTCTATTCACTAGTTTTATTTTGGAATGAGTATTTTGTTGGGGGGGGGGGGGGGCTATGGGGATTATCGTAATCTAAAGGAAGCAAGTTTTTAAGCGTCTAAAGGACTTGTTATCGTCTCTAGGGAGCTTTCAGTCGATGTATTGGTTAAAATATTATCAATGCAGGTAGCTATAATCATCTTGACTATTCTAACGTAGAAGAAACCCCGACGTGCATGCGGAATAAGTAGTCCGAAAAATAGCTCTAAATGTTGTGGCCGTGAACTTGTTTTCCATAGGTTGCGGTGGAGATTCATTCACGCGACTGTTGACGTGTTGTTTTATGTTGCATCATTATCTTTGTTGGGCGTAGATACTCACAATGCTCCTGATGTCAATATAATGTGATAGATGATGATTGGTTGGAAGATGGTTCGGATTCTGCCGAGCTAAACCGGGAGCGGAAGGCCAGAGAAAATGAATTTCATTCGGTAGGTGAACGCCTGCGTTTCAGAGATGTCACATATTCTGCTCTGCTGAGTTCCTTCCATTCATCTGAGGATTGAAACTGAGTTGACTGCCGTGGTTGTGCATAATTCCCTACCCAATCAGATGGGCTACCGGGATGGGATCATTGCTGGGAAAGAAGCGTCTGCTCAGGAGGGCTTCAATGCCGGATTTAAGAAAGCGGTGCTTGGTGGGTACAAGTGGGGCTTTGTCAGAGGTGTCACAAGGTAATCCGCCTGAAAAATTCCCCTGACGAAGACGTGATCGTCCACATGTTCTCAGTCGGCGATTTTTATATGATTACCGCTAAAGATTTGACCATCTGGACTGCGACCGATTTCCAGCGCGCTGGCCGGTCTTCCGGACTCTCCGAGGGGAAAGTTGGTTGAAAGCGTGGAGAAGAAGGGCGCGCTGGGGAAACTGTGCGAGACTGTTCGCTCCATTTCCACGGATGATGCTCTGAGAATGTTCCAAGATGGTATGCCGCTGGCAGGGGCGGCGGCGGCACCTCGTGGGCAGCAGGGAGGCCCGAGTTCTGCGGGAGCCACGGCGAATGGGGAGGATGGGGCTCGCCAGCTGGGGAGGTACTATGGGGAGCTTCGGTCGCTGATAAGTGAGCTCGGTGATGTTGAACTACCCGTGGAAGATTGAGCATGCTGATTGTAAGGGACGGTATGGTTCTTATGATGGGAAATTCTTACAGATAACTCATCTCAGTTATGTAAATCCGGGCTATGATGGGATCGCATGTCTCACCAAGTCTTGACGTCTTCATTCATGTTGGAGCCATGTAGTTCGCGTGTGGGGGAGGGAGAGGGAGAGAGAGAGAGAGAGAGAGAGAGAGAGAGAGAGAGAGAGAGAGAGAGAGAGAGAGAGAGAGTGGCGCCGCCCAGCCGCTCCGCCGCCGGTTCCCGCGGCAGCGCCGCCTTCTCGCTCAACTCCACCATCAGGTCGCTCCTCGCCTCGGGGCGCCCTGAGGAAGCCCTCGCCCGCTTCCTCGACGGCCGCCGGCGCGGCGTCGCCAGGCTCGACAGCTTTACCATCCCGCCTCTGCTGAAGCTCTCTCACGCCCTCCGCCTGCCTCTCTTCTATGCGGAGCACCTCCACGCGGTGGCCGTCAGGGGCGGCCACCTCGCCGACCTCTTCGTGCGAACCGGCCTTGTCGAGCTCTACTTCAAGGGGGGGCGCCTGAAGGAGCCGCGCAACCTGTTCGACGAATGTCCTCGCGGGGACGCCGCCCTGTGGACCGCCATGATTTCCGGGCTTTCTCGTAGCGGACGCGCCGAGGAATCTCTGGGCGGGTTCTTCGCCATGCTCGAGCAGGAGGGGATCAGGCCCACCAACAAGACCGCGGCGAGCGTCCTCTCCTCCTGTGCGCAGCTGAAGCAGCTGGGCCTGGGGAAGGCCCTCCACGGCTTCTGGCTCAGGGGCGGCCTGCTCGACGAGGCGGACGCCATCCTGGAGACCGCCCTGGTAGACATGTACGCCAAATGCGGGGAGATGATCTACGCCCGCATGGTCTTCGACAAGATGTCCGACAGGAGCAACTCCGCCGTCGCCTGGAACTCGATGATCACCGGCTGTTCGGAGAGCGGCTCGCACCAGGTGGCGCTGGAGCTGCTGAGGGCCATGCTTTCCTCCACTCGGTTGCGACCCAGATGGGCGTCCCTCGCGGCGGCGCTGGGCATCTGCGGTGCGACGGCGGATCTCCGCAAGGGGAAGCAGCTCCACGGGTACATCCTCAAGGCCGGCAACGCTGAACCTCCGCACGCCGACGGCCTGGCACAGGGTAACGCCGTCGTCCACATGTACGCCAAGGCCGGGTGCCTGCGCTCCGCCGCCGCACTGTTCGGTGCCATGCCGAGGAAGAACGTGGCGACCTGGACCGCGATAATGTCTGCGTACGGCGCCCACGGGCTGGGCCGGAGAGCTCTGAAGGTCTTCGGGGAGATGAAGCGATCCGGCGTCGAGCCAGACGGCGTCGCCTTCCTTGCCCTCCTCACCGCTTGCAGTCACTGCGGGCTGGTCAGAGAGGGAGAGGCGCTGTTCCGGTCCATGGAGCGGGAGTACAAGATCGCCCCGGAGATGAAGCACTTCGTCTGCATGGTGGACCTCTACGGCCGGGCCGGGTTGCTCCAGGAGGCTCGTGAATTCATCGAGAGGATGCCGGTGGAGCCGTCCAAATTCGCATGGGTGACCCTGCTCGCTTCTTGCAGAAACCACAGAGATCTCAGGCTGGGGGAGCTCGCCGCCATTAGAGCTCTGCAACTGGACCCCCGCGAGGTCGGGGTTTACCTGCATCTGTCGAGAATGTATGCGGATGCTGAGCGGTGGGGGGAGGTGGCCCGGGTGAGGACGTCCATGAAGGAGATGGGGCTGAGCCCTGCAACCGCGTGCAGCTGGGTGGAGGTGAGAGGGAGGGTGCACAGATTCCAAGTGGGTGCTGGCCACATGGGTGGGCACTCTGCAAGGATCCGCAGAGTGCTCAGGTCAGTGAGGCAGATGATGGTGAAGGCGGGTCTCCTGCCGGGCAAGGCGGCGTTCGACCATCACGTCGACGAGGAAGAGAATGCAGAGGACTTATGTGGGCACACAGAGAAGATCGCCCTGGCCTTTGCTCTGACCGAGTGGGGAGGCTGGGGGCTCATCAGGATAGGGAAGAACCTCCGAGTCTGCAGGGACTGCCATGAGATGTTCAAGTTTGTATCCGTGATTTCTGGTGTGGAAATCCTCCTGAAGGACCCTAACCGCTACCACAGGTTCGGACAAGGCAGCTGTTCTTGCCTTGACTACTGGTGACTTAATAGATATGCTCTAGCGATTCTTTGTCCGCCGCCGATCCTGTCTTTAGCAAATACGAAACTTTCTTTCTTCTAATTCAAAAGTCTTAATCGTCGTAAGAACAAGCGACTGCCGAATGTGGGGGGAGCTCACTGGGGCGTTTAAATCCCAGCGACGCTGGGAGGCGGAAGAAGAAATAATATCGATGCATTGGATTAAGATAGCAAGGCAGGTTCGCGCAAATAAAGACACTCCTTCCATGTGGTATCGAATTGAAGCTTATGTTAAGACAGGGGACGTCCATGCTTTCACATGGTCTCCTAATCTCTCTCTCTCTCTCTCTCTCTCTCTCCCAGATTGAAGCCAGTTTTTTTGGCCGGAAAACAGAAGATGATATACAGGAGATACATACAGTGGACAAGACGGAGTGGGTCCCCGGAAGCCTTCTGATTTCGCTCTCTCTATGTCACGGACCTGAAGAGCTCCTCCCACTTCTCGCAGTCGCTTCCCGGTCCTTCACCCTGCAGAGGACCGCCCATTTTATCCACACAAGCATTGGGTAAAGCGGAACGCCCACCGAGTCAAGACATAGACAAACATATTTGTAATGGAGCCTCTGTTTTCTTCGGACTCGGTCCTGGACTATTCAGAACTCGCACTCCAGAGCAGGGAGAACAAAAGCGAAGATGGAAGCCGGAAGAACAAAAGCGAAGATGGAAGCCGGAAGAGTTCCAGTCTCCACTCCGAAAGACGATAGATCCCAGTCTAGAGGGTACCTTCACTGAGTTGATCTCGTAGATCTGGTTTTGAGTGAGCTCGATGTCCAAAGCCTGTATGCACGCTTCAGCGACGACGAGCCTGCTAACTTCTCCCACAAGTTTGTCACCTGTTCAACCGCCGAAGAAAATGGCTTTCAGTTGTACACGATCACGTGGAAGAGAGGCACTTCAGGTTGTGATACGAACAAGTTGCTTCCTTTACTAACAGAGAACAAAAAGAAAATAATACAGCGTCAAGAACTAGCTCCAAATCCTGCACCATGCGTCCCCAGGAACAACAAATCTGAGGTTCGTGCTCGGTTGTCTCCCCTCTGGTGTCTTCGGGATGCTTCTCGGTGTGCATGGGACGAAAGCTGGGCTATATAATTGCTTCAGTTTGGTTCCCAATGGGCTTCTGATTTTTGCAAAGCTTACTGGTTAAGCTGACGCCAAAAGCAAACGGAAAAAGGGTCCACGTTTTCTAACCCAAAAGGACTGAAAATTGCTAGCGTTGGATCCTTCATGTTCGGCGTTCCCGTGGTTTCTCCCCTTCTTTTTCTGACTCAAGCATGCTCTACCTAGGAGTATAGAACAATAACAACAAAGAATACTGTAATAGAGAGACTCTTCATCTGAAGAAAAAACTCTCAGGAAGCTTAAGTCACTCATGGGAAGTTGTTTCTTGAGGAGAAAATAATGCGAAAGAGATCATCAGCATAAATCTCATGAACGAGATCGAGAAAATGAGGGATAACTGACTCAGACAAAAAAAAAAACACTCAAGATCACACTTCCACAGTTTTAGGAAAGATCTCACGATTGCTGATTGTATGCCTTCCCATAAATGGCCTAACTTCGTCGACCTTGCTCACTCTTCATGTCATTATTTCCTTTGCAACCTCCAATGAGACAACGTTTATACTTGGTACATATTGCAAACGCAAATAGCAGGTAAGATACACAAATATAAATGCACACACCTTGTCCTATAATGACCGCACGCCTCTCCCCAGCGGTTGCTTTAAGCAAGGTATTCAGATCATATGAAGTGTAGGGTCCATCAGTAAGTCTACCAGCCCTGCCAAATGTTTTAAAATTTTGAAGGTGAAATGAAGACGGGGATAGCTCGTGTTGGCCATGATTCACGACGAGCCCAGACGAGCACGTATCAAGGGAATTTCACATAAGTAGAAAACCTGATTATTGTGAAGGGAAGGCCAGAACTGCGAACAAAGTCCTCCCCCATCTTTTTGAACTTCAGAACACCAAAAAGGTTCATAATGCTGCCAAAATAATCAGACACCAACCATCAGCCAATGAAGTGGATTTAGCCACAGATAAATTTAACTTGTACGCTTCGTGAACCCTGGGAATTCACAAGTTTCCAGCGCCTGTGGAAATAAAATGATATTTTTCTCATGTAAAATGAGATGTTTCTATGGCATAGTATAGATGGTTACTAAGAGGATATCGTGTGGTGAAATGGAAGGGAGGGACACAATTGATAACTACAATCCCAGTCACTTCAGTATCGATGGATAAGAATGATTATATTATCCTAATGAGGTTGGACTGAAGAACCGGTTAAATACGCTTATTAGATAAGCAACTTCATGAGAGTCTGGAAGGTTACCTTCCGTAAGTTTTCGTTGGCTTCAAACCTGAAAGCATATTTTAGAAGCCTGATGCCAGGCAGGTTTAACCTTTTTATAATTTCCTATCACAAACCATAAATTACCGTGCTATTTCCTTAAATCCTACAACATTATATTTGATATTGTCTAATACCAATACATCGTTAAAATGGGTCTCAGTGTCCACAGTGTAAATCACAGCTGCCATGACTATATTCCAAACATCATTCCAATTTTGAGCATTACACATCTATCCAACAACTTATTTTCTAAAGTTCTCTCTCTAAGAAAACAAATTAGGAGTTACCATTCCAAGAAAATTGCTACCACGATCTCTCAATTGGCATGCTTGAGTGCTTCAGAGTAAAGTGTAACAAAAATGTCTCTTAAATCACAACACAACACAAGACATGAGTTTAAAAATATAGTCGCTTGTTAACTCGTTATGAAAAGTCATTCATTCCATCTGCTCGACTAAAGCCATGTACCTTCCAGAAGGGTTTCTCGTACTTCAGGTCCACCCTTAGAGTTTCTCTGGTCGGTCATTTGGTGTCATATTATGTAGTACATGCGCCAGCAGTTGTTCAGTATCAAATTAGGTTCTGCTTTAGTTGTCACTAGTCCATGAAATAGAGTTAGAATGGCTCTCTTCAAAAAGGACAAAAAACTGCCAATACTACTGGACTACATCGACAGAGAATAGGATGCTAACGTAGTCTATTTTCCAGAAGCTATTCAGTCTTGAATGTGGTTTTCTTTAGTAGTTTGTAATTCTTGCTAATAATAAACGTATAATATTCATGGTCATATCTTATCAGAAAACAGAAATAGACACTCCAAAAGAGCCACATCTGCGGGTACAGCCTGACGATATTATACAGTGGCCTATACTTTCATTGTTGTAATACTTTTTCCATCTTGGTGATGATGTTGGGCATCATCTCTTCTGGTCCTCATTTCCTTAAGCAATATGATCTGGCCTTATCAATGGTTTTCTCCAAAAATTATATTTTTAAGGTGTCATCATTCGTGGTTATGCACATCTCTTAGTTAATTCTGTACCTAACAAAAATTCTATAATTTTGTTTTGTCACTGGGGATGAATTAGATAAAATTTGTATGGGTACGAGCTTCAGTCTCTGAAAGACATTGCAGTCCAAGTGATTATAACAGTTGTTACAAACTGAGAGTATTATTTATATGCACAGATTAAACACTCACGTAAGAAGGATATTATCTTCCATTTAATGACATTAGTTTAGTCGAAATGCCTCAAATTTGAACTTTGGTAAACTGACCATATCATTCTTGCTTGTAAAATTTTCTAGAAACATAAATTTAAGTCATAAAAGTAAACAGGATCTGAAGACTGTCATTTCTGCTTTTGCTAGAATGATGGATTACTCAGCAGGGCCCACTATATTGACAAGAAATGACGAGCTCTAACTGGAGTGGCATGCTTTTAACCAGGCTTGGATACTAAAAAGGCTCAGAAGTCAAAGGTCAGCCCACTACAGGCCAGTCACATAGATATCTAAACTTTGATTTCTATTGACACGCTCCAGTTAGAATTTATGTTGCATCTTATGAATAAAAAATCATCATAGAATAAAAGTACATCGACACCTAATCATAAAGTTTAATGATTCCAAAATAGAACTCGCATACCTCCAAGGCATTTCATTGAATTTTGTGACTCCAACAGATGATACAAGGACTAATCTCTGTATATTTCGAGGCAATGCCATCACTAGGTTCCGAACTCCCTCCCAGTCTTCAAAAGAAAAAAAAAGCAAAGCTGTTAAATGCAATTTTTGGCTCATTCAATGCATTTTCATCTGATATGAAAGTCATGGAATATTCAAACCTAAAAATATCTTACTAAAAGGATGGATATTGATTATGATGGTAGGTGCATTAAAAATGTAGTTGACAGAAAATTTTACGTGTGAACCATTTTATCTAATGAGTTGTTTTGGAACTTTGTGAATTTATGGATCTTAAAATGCTACAATGTTTCACTGAAGCCCAATGAAGACACTCCTGCTATAAATGAATATTGAAACTAATTTGGACCTTGAGTATAGATCAAAATCTTTCGAGATTATCCAAAAATGATGCTTTCAAATTAATATCTAAGGTTTTCAATAAATTAATTTTTTTCACGCACTTTTTAATGCTTCGATTTGATTCTATGTGTAAAAAGAGATGCGGAAAAGCCCCTAACTTTTGACACCTCTTGTTCTTTAAACAAAGAGAAGAAAAAAGAAAAGGGAAGAGGGAAGAAAAAACCCTGGAAGGAAAAGGAAGAGAAGGAAAGACTAACGTTCCAACATCGATGATGGAGATCTTGGCATGGTGATGAATAAGAAGTGAGATGCCAACACCCCAGTTCCAAGCTGTGTATACCTCATGACAATCAAAGGGGGAAAAATAATAGAAAGAGAAGAAGAAGAAAAAACAAAAAGCAGAAAAATTTGATTCATTTGTCTGACACTGAGATTGACAACAAGGAATGGAGAGATAAAGGGAAGATAGGAAAACGAAAGAGAAAACTTGCAAGGAAAGAGACTTCCATGACCAGGTGGTTGGAGTCCGTCAGTCAGATGATTTCTGGACAGGGAAATTCTCATTACTTAATAGATATCTGATGTCAAGCTTGAAATAGGATTAAAAAACTCGTGGAACTTCATATGCATAGGAGAGAAAATACAACCAGAGTTGTATCTGACTTGATGAATCGGCCCTTATAAAACTAAACATATGATTGCTGGAATGTATAAAAAAGCATCATGCCATGACCCCATTTAAAATTGCATGAGAAACCTAAAAAAATAATAGTGCTGTAATACCAATCTTGGCAGATCTGATCTTAGGTGTTGATATAATATACGGTGCTTCACTATGAACCTCCGAATTTTTTAGTTCTTAATTACTTTTGTGAAGATTCATTATTGCGAAGCCTAAACATCTAAGGAAAATGTTGAATAAATAGAAATTAGAAGTAAACCATACCTACTTTTTCCGGCGAATTATCACCATCCCAGCGCCTTGAAGGAAAAGCCGTTGTACCAGTGCAGCAAATTACATGTGTAACTCCCTAGAAACAGAAGTCCTACATTTTGATTTTAATAGGCACTAAATATCAAAGAAACGATACTCAAAATTTGCTCCTCTAGCAGATCCACGTCAAAGGCTGACCTCAAACATGACAGGATCCAGGTCAAGTGGGTTCCTTGTATCCCCTTTCCAGATCTGTTGATTGCCATAATCGAAAATAAAATTACCAGATAAACTTCAAGTATGCAAATAAAAAGGGTAGGACCAGAAATAACTGATGACACCTGCATGCATTTCTGTACCTCTAAATTGCCCTCATCCTGTGTTCCAAATAATAATGCTGCCTTCTCAGGATCTCGTACAAGCAGGCGTGATTTAATGTTCCTTTTAAGCAAGGACGCTACCACCAGCTGCCCTGAAAGATATCAAAGCCGATCACCATAAATCAGGCACTAGGACAAGTCACCTTGTAGCAATGAAATTGATTAATTCAAAGGTGAGGCCCATGCATTCCCTGGTGTTCCATTTCCTTGCACCAAACCTTGAGGGACTGACACATGTCAAGTCTTATTCACCGGGTTTCAGCATGGGCATGGATGCGACACAATCGAACAACCACATGCGTGAACAATGTTCAGATCTGAACTTTGATGACACACGTGCGGTAAAACAAAGTGACGGTACTTTCTCCATGTTATATGGAGCTTACAACCCAAACCCGCCTTGTACTTGTTGGAGAGTTGCATTACCTTACGCAAGCCACCATTTTCGTACCTAGTGACCTTAGCATGTTCCTGTAGTTATCAGATCATTAATCTAATTTATCCTGGGGAAAATAACCTCATATTATACACTTTGATGGTAAAGCTTATTTTCCCCGTTCTAGATCTTCAACAAATAGACTGAAAGACATCGTTTGTTCGGGTTGGAAATTATCTTTTAATCAATCCATAGTTTTTGTACCTGGTGACATTCACATGTTCTTTTTTTATCAGGTCACTTATCAGATATGAATTTATTTTGAGAAATAACTTCTCAAAAAATAACTTTCTATGTAACCATTAATTAAGTAGCAAAAACAGTCAAACATTTAATTGCTTCCAAAAAATGTCTACGAATTACAGGTCCCCAGGAAACAATGATACATTGAAATAAACCGTGCTTGCTATGTCATGAACTGAATTGAGTCATTTCTTTTGAACCATCGATTTTTTTTTGTTTTTGAAAAGAATCACAAAACGAATGTCTGCTCGGGAAAATGTATGTCAAAAAACTTTTTCTATTTATAATTTAATAGGTCAGCTCAAGTATTGCAGACTGAAAGCACATCTTAAAGCTTCCAACAGTGTCAATCTTTCGTATAATATAACTAATGGATTTCAGGACGAGGAGAGAGAACTTGTTCAAACAACACTGTATTGCTGAAAATCGGACAGTACCAGTCAGAGATGACACTACTATCCCGGCCTTCTAATATTTCCTAAAATTTCTTGATCCTGACTTTTCAACTTGATAAAGATATGCTGGACATTTATTCTGCACTCTAAGATACCCGCCATAAGATCAGAGATCAATTTTATAATAGGCTTTCTCAAAATCCACCTCAACTGTGATACACTCTTTTCCTTCTGGCCTTTAGCTGATACTGCCTTGTAGCCAATGGAAAAACTCTTGATATTATATCTATGTTCTTGAAAGGTTGACTAATCAGTATCATTTAACTTTTTTCATGACCATTTTCGTCCATTCTGCTAGGATTCTCTTATGATAAACAGGCAAGATCTGTATAGGACTAAAAAAAGATAGACTGATGATAGAGTTCCATTCTCAAAACATCTATTTGGAAGCCACCAATAGTCAAGACTTGATTTGCCTCCAAAACCTATCCATCTAATTCTTCATTTTATTTTCATAAAACGGTGATTGGATGCGGGGATACATTTGTTTTTGAATTTCAATGAGGCATGTTTACTTAACTTCACTATCGAAAAACAAATGAAAAGTGATGATAGGCATTTGAGAGGCTATCTGCCAGGACATAGATAAAAAAACTCAGTCATGGGGAACGATTTTGAAAATATGTAACATCTTGAAAATATTAAGCTCCAATCCACGCACCATACTAACTAATAAATCAAATATATCAACGGTTTATAGATCTGCCAACGCAATCGTCTTTCTTACCAAGGCATTGACGCACGGGCTCTAAATCTTATGTTCATCACAAAATCATGCAAAAGCCTTTTCAGTAAAACCATGGCAAAGTTCACAAGCCCAAATAAATTGCGTTCACCACAATTTTCCAAACCACAGGTTGTCGAAAGCAGAATAGGAAGACACATCACAGAAGTGCTAACACTGTAGATTGAGGGAACATCTGGAATGATCGATTTCGAGCGAGAAAAAAGTATTGTAATTTGATTAAATATGAGGCAAAAAAATCAGTGACAAGGCTATGATTATAATGAGAATGGTTATAACTAAGGAAATGCAGACAAACGAACACCTAAAGAAAGGGCGTAAAACATACCCACACCACCACTGGCTCCGACGACAAGCACGTCCTTGGATGGAGGCGGAGAATCATACGACATCTTCGCGTCGTCTCTCATCGACGACGGCGTCTGCTCTTCCGTCACTGCGCTACGCACCACTGCGCCTCTTCCAGCACTGCCGACGATGAAGACGCCGGGCAGGGGCCAAGAAAAGCGGCCATCAGAGAAGCTCGAACGTGGATGGCCGGAAAGGAAGGGGCCTCTGGCAGATCTCCGCGAGATGTTTCCCCCAGACGTAGAAAAATCAAGCATCGACAGGGAGGGGAGCGAGAGTGCCATCCCAGAAAATCACTGCGACGGCAATGAGAGTTGGTCACTGAGAGGTCAACTTTCTATCGTCCTCCCGAAATTGCTCACAACGAATCCCCCCCTCCCCCCCGCCACGGCCCAAACCATGGCAGGGATACACGTGGACGAAGATCCTAGGATAGGGCCAGTGGTGCTGGTTAAATTGGAGTTCGAGGTGTGCGTGTGATGTGTGGTCCACGGAGGCGCCTGGATGACGTGGGAGGCCACGTACCACTCAACCATGATTATGGTAGTAACACGTCGAATCTGCTACCACCCATTTGGAAATAATCAGCCGCCGACAGGATCTGATTTTCTTTAATATCATGGTAACGTTGGTGTGAGAAGCTCGGTAGTCAGAATTGACTGATTAGATAGTTTGGCCCCAGACCCTGGCTTAATCTCTCTCTCTCTATCTCTCCCCCCAACTCCCCCCCTCCGTTCTCCCCTTCCCTCTTTAGAAGAACCCGGAAGCAGTAGAACAAGAATTGACTCTATCATTGTGACTCGGACTACGCTGGTAGAAAGAAAAACTCAGAAATTGGTTGAGGCTTGCACAACATATGAGGAGGACGACCTCCATTTTTGAGATATGGACTGCCACCTCTTTTTAATCATCAATATTAGAAACTTTGAATGCTTAGTGATTCTTCAAGATTGAAATCGTTTATACGCTATTAGCTGGGAGAAGGCGCTCATTGGTGACGACGTTTACATCTCATTTTGCCTTTTGGATGCAAGTCGCCCTTGTTTTCCATTTGGGTCTCAAGGATTCTGAGAGTTTAGCCGTGAACTCCAAATCAGATTAAAGGAAGGGGTCCTCTAGGGCTTGTATGTATACTGTCAATGATTTTATCAAAAGTGTCAAACAAATATGAAATCGACTCAACTTTGTACCATGCGCCAACATGTCATCATATTCTTTCCTTTGTAGGCTGAGTTCCATTTGATCTAAATCTAAAGCTTTACGAATTATGGTGTAGAAAAATGGAAATAGAATGAAAAATTGATCATAAATATGTTATTGTCGCTCTAATGGTTAAATGAAGAAATAAAAAGCATGCATATCATCCACTGTAGAATCAAATGCATGGATGCCAAGTGTTCTTATGAACTAAATGATGGGAAATAGCTAGGTGTATAAATAATTATGAAATAACTATTATTGATGCACAACACTTAGACAATAATATCCTTGTTTATGGAAGCTTGGTTCCTATTATATAGTACAAAATATTACACCAGAAATCACCTCAAAATGACATTTACTAGAGCAAGATGTTGACCTTGGTATGCCAACCAAGCGCACCCTCAATTGGAACTAGTTTTACTTTGACCTCCCTATGAATGCTTCTCATTACCAATACACAGATAACTTTCTCATAGACCCCACACTATCTCATATTTCTCTCCACCCATCATGGAATCTTCCTCCATATGACTGCAACGACCTAGTTCACACTCCACATTTTGCCGACCTCTCAACCTCCACCTGTTCTTGGGAACAGCCTACTTGCAAGAATTTGCTTCACTATTATCATGGATAATATCTTGCATTCTATTTATAAAAATCGAATCCCATGTGCTACTCTAATATAGATTGTAGAAAATTTCTAGTCATGTATTTTAAAAAGAGTTCAAGTAATTAATAGTGACGTGATACCATTATGTTTAACTTTGTAAGCAAAAATATAAGAACAATCTTCTTAACATGCTAATTTCATACATTAATATTATCATTTCAACATGATTTATATAATTTTATGAATAAAATTAACATGCTATCTTAAGTGATTCTTGAATTATGAATTTTTCATGAGGATTTATATTTAAGGTATCTTAAATCAAATTTTAGTAGCTTCAGTTGAATTGCATATCACATTAAATATTTTTTGATTTTAATTCAAAAAAATTGTTTTGATTAAGTCTTAAATAATAATGAAATCAATGATGAACATAATTTAATATTAAGATTAAATATTTATTTATAAAATAATTTATTGTTCTATTCATATTTACATCTACATTTTCATGGATAATTTTAATACTTATATATTATTTCTCATCTTTCACTAAAGACCCTTATAATTTTTATTTAATTCCTAATTAAGAAAAGAGAATGAACCTTAGCTGAGCCTAATTGAGACATTCATTGGGCTTTTTATGGACATGCCCAACCTATTATTTTAAGGAAGGGAAGTCTCCCCTAAAAGTGGAAACTGCCCAACAACCTTCTCTTAGATTTTGGGGTGGATGGTGGCTACCCTAGGGTAGTCCCCTACTTTTAAGGCAACCTCTCATTAGGTATGCCTTTCACTCTAAAGGAGGAGTTGAGATAGGATCCCAACCATCCAAATGAAAGGCTAGGATCCTCCTAAAATCTAAGACCATCGAGGAGGGGAGTCATTAAAAGGACAATTTTGTTGGTATGGCATCCACCTAAGGAGAAGAGTAATACTCCAAGAACTTCATCATGTAGACCAATCTAAGAGCTCCAAGGGGTAGATCCAGTTGACACACTCCAATCAAAATAGAGAAGACATTTTTATTAGAAATGTTCTTTGATGTACTTTTATTCAATCTATTCAATAAAATTCATACTTCTTAGTTTCTTTTCTTTCTGAGTACATCATCTCTTCTTGTTGACCCTCTAAGTGACAGTGTTGATCCAAAAGGGAGGTAGATTAAAAAAATAGAATTTAGGTTTCTATCATCCATGTTTAGAATCTTTTAGAGTAGGTTTTATATTTATTCCCTCAAAATTATTTTCCTTCATGCATGCTTGATCTGTTAGGCACTAAGATTGACCACATTTCAAAGGATAATTAGAATTTGGGATTGATGTGATAAAAAGGATTTAATTTCCCTTGCATTTTAAAATCTTAAAAAAACCTAAATCACATTTCCCCCTATTCTTCCCCTTGATATTCTTCAAATTGATAATTTTATAATCATTAATTTAATTTTTTTTCAAAATTTCTTCTCTTGTGGATGACCTAGTCATACTTTATCCAACTTCAAACCCCTTTCTTTCCTAAAATCAATCATAAAAGAATTTATTTGAAACCACTCTAGATTACATAAGTCTCAATAGATCAACCTGAATTCTATCATATACATCTATATAGGTTTATTAGACATAAGGCATAAAATTTTTATCTTTAATTATCCTAAATTAACGACACTTAGAGTTATCAAATCTCAGTTAGAAAATCTCAACAATCGAGTCTTGAGCCCTAGCTCATCAGATATGTAATTGATTTTTAACTATTCTTACCATTTCTCTTTCTACTAAAATTTATAGAAGTTTTGAATTAGATAATTTTTTAATGTTTTCATGAAATAAAATCCTTTGATATTCTCTTAATCATGCCACAAGTGCCTTGTAATTGAATTTAATCACCATTAACAAGGATATTACTGATTTTTTGAGGTCCAAATCATGTAAAGTTAATGAAAAGGTTCTAAGGGCTAAAATGATGGTGTACATGATTTTATTAATTTACTTTAGGTAATGATATAGATGTAGTCTTATTGACCACAAAAAAGTCCAACATAAATAAAATTTATTCAGAAAATGAGAATTTATTAGGCTTCATTTTCTTTAAATTTGAGTCATCACATTGTGCTTAGTTGAGAGTGAGAAGAAAAGAATATTAGAAAAGAAGAAAACTGAAGAAGAGAAGAAGCAGCCCACAACACTAGTGTTCAAATTATGTTACATCAACCTTGACCTGCAATATATAGTGCACATGACTTGTGCTATAAAGATGTGCTCTCAAAAACTTGTGAGCTAGTCACTAGGCCATCACATGTTGTCATTGGAATGGTCCAATGAAGCACTTTTTGAATATTGTAGTCTAAAATAAGTGAAGTTTTTGTAAGTTCAGAAAACAAATCAGTCATCTCATAGGTATTTCTAGCACCCCTACATCAACCAAAAAGTTGAATCAAAATTTGATCTCCATTAACAATAGCCTTTACCTAAGGCTAGCTTGTTGGCCTATGACGTTGGGCTGGTATTGCGGGAGACTCTATCATAAAGTATGTGGAAATATTTAAGGAAGGACCAAGAGCTGTAGCTCCTCATTAGTATTGGTGCTTTAATCTGTAGTGTAGTGGAAAGTCAGGGCTTCAGTCAACCTTTGTGCTAAAGCAACTAATTTTAATTACATTAAATATTTATAAGAAGGATATAGTTTTTTCACCAATTTGGGGTGCATGAAAAATAGGTTGATCAATCCAATGATCTCATACAAAAATAATTTCTCCTAATAGAAGAATATTTCTATTGGCCACAATGAAGGAAAGGTGTAGAAAACCCTTTTCAATGTTGTCAAAATATCAACTTATCAAAAAGAATGTACTAGAATATGATTGTCTACAACATCATTAATTCTGGAAAGGTTGTGGGTGGGATTTCAATGGATTTTATTTTAACATTACAACATCCACGACAAATGATTGATTCTTTTCTTGGTTCTATATTGTTTCTTTAAGATGTTATACTTTATTTCTTAAAATAAAATAATGTAGTATAAATTCCTTACCTAGTTTTCAGACAATCTAAAAGCAATAACCTCTAATTGACATAGGTGTTTGCCACATTTTTGTTTTACTCTTTGCTAAATATTTCATCTATAATTTAAATTTTAATAGTACCACGCTCAAACTAATGGCAAAACTGAGGTTATAAATGAGATGCTTAGTAACTTAATTTGAATCATTTCAGGAGATAAATCAGAGGACATATCTCAAGTAAAATTTTATAACTAATAATGTGCCAGATGATATCAAAGTAATACACGCACATTTTCATAATTAAATTTAATTTATCTAAAATAGCTGTAAGGTGGTAGTTGACAAGAGAAATTGAAAACAGATTTTTGAATGGTTGAAACCCAAGATCACTGTTCAAGGAAATATTATTGATTTAAAAGTATACTTGACTTTATTTTCAATCTTTAATGTGACATTTATTACTAGTACTAGTAAAGCCACCAAATCTTGGGGATGGGTTATTCTCAAACAAGGGGGATGATGTATTAAAATACTCAAAGAAATGAGAAAGGCCTAAAATTTGTGAGTCATGTGGACTAAATGTAAAAATAAAGACTGCATAGGTATGAAGCTGCAAAAATGATTCATATGCATAAAATTTAGTAATTAGAATGAGTTTTATGAATAATTGATTTTTTCCTATTTAAGTGTCAATACACTATAACTTTAGGAGCAAAAGCAATAACATTTTCGTTATACTATGAGATTTTTGTCTTCTTGTGGATTCAAGTATTGAATTGAGAGGCGTCATTTTGATCATAAAATATGGTTTTTAGACCCTATCAAAGTTTCTATTATTCCTCAACTTTTGCATCATAAAATATTCTCAAAAATTAATTTTTCAGACCCCCAACTAGTATAAGATGAAATACTCACATGATACCCTCATCCATTTCACGGAAACAAACCTAACAAATAGGGTGGTGCCCATGTATCTCCAAAAACCAACCAAAGGCTACTCACAACAATGTGAAGATAGATGATGAATGTGGTAGAAGTGGACATTCAATTGTGGGTCCATCAGAATTATAAAGGTTGGTTGACTCACAACAATGGAGAGTAGGAAGTTTTCTATGGTTTCTCAAGGCAACTGTAATTGAAGAGAGAGGGTTGGCTTCTCAAACATCTCCACTAACTCTAGAGCTCTTTGAAGCCCAAGCGATAAGTCTTCATTATCATGAGTTAATAATTTAGTGATATGATAATTTTAGCCTTAACTCATGATAAATAAACTTATATTTGTGTTGAGTTGAGAAAAATAATTTCTAATTAGTTAATATGAACTTTTGATTAATACATGATAATATGTAAATTTATACAATTTTATAATTCTATTTTTTGAGATAAATAAAAAAGAGTAAAATAAAAAATAAAAAAACTCAATGAGGTAGAGTGGGTTAGAGGCTCAGTTAGGTAGAACCAGGAGAGGTTGAAGACTGTGATCTCGAGGCTCAAGTGATTAAGAGTAGACCACAAGCTCGAGGCTCAAGTGGCTAAGGGTGGACGGTGAGCTTGAGACTCAAGTGGCTAAGGGCAAACCATGAGCTCGAGGCTCAAGTGGCTAAGGGCGGACCACGAACTCGAGGTTAAAGAGGTTGAGGATGTGTGCATCACTCCTTTTCCACATCACCGGTGGCCAACCAAGTGTGGGGCAATGAGTGGTCGTACACATGTGAGAGAGGTACCTATTGATTATATGACATCGCATGACATTTTATTCACCTCAAATGTGGGTATAAAATTGATGTGAGACTAAATCAGTGCTCACAACTTCCCCCATAGGATTATAATACCTAAGCTACCCCTTGATTATCATGAAGAAAATATCCTTATGATGTGCATTATGAGGATATTGCCGTACTTATCCCATTTATCTCTTTCTCACAAGTGAGGAACTAATGAGGAAATCATGATTTTTGGCGAGCGATTAAGCTGTAAGAATCGATAAAATCTCAGTAAAAACTTAGTCAATGTAATTTGTGCAGTATTGTTGCCAAAATTGGTGAATGATTCTAGATAGAACATCATGAACTCAATGAGGAACTCATCTCCGATTGATCGATGAATGAGTTGTCATTGGAAAGAGGATGATCCACCCGAAGACAAGTTGCCACCTCCTGAGAGCATACCAAAAGAGATTAAGGGCCTCATTTTACTATGTTTACTTGATGACAAAGCCCCTGAGACACGCCCCACCTCCATTCAGCTTATCTCCATTGGGTGACAGCCGTCTAGAGTCACAAGTCACTATTTTTCAGCTTCATTGGGTGACAGCTGCCGGAGACGATTTGGCTACACATTCCACTGATTTCTAAACTTCGCAAGAAGATTTAGATATTACCCACATGGTCTTTGTTCAAGGAGAACCTTTGAGGCTGTGGACATTGCACAAAATTTCTCTTGGACATGCAAAATTTTGACAATCATTGTCTCAAAGTTGGAACTTTGTTTTTTCTACTTTAAACTTCATTTCATTTAAATTGATGATATTTAGCATGATTTCAAATTTCTATATTCTTCGTCATTGAGTTACGATTCTTCGAGCTTTTATATAACTTAATTTGACCCATTAATTTGGCGATAATTGATGAACTTGATTTAGGAGGTTAAATATGTTGTCGTGATGCTATCAAGTTCATACAAATAATATTTATGAAACCTCACTCTTAGAATTAGGATGAGTAAGGGTCGATCCTTAGAGAGTGTGGGTAATGAGAGTACGAATTTTATTTCCTTTATTTCTTACATATACATATATATAAGATGATGATAAACAAAATCAAATGTGAAACATATAGAGATAAGAGGGATGGAGAAAAGATGACGATGAGGATAGAATAAATAAAAGAAATGAGATGATGATAGAAGAAATAATCAATTAGTTCAAACTAAGAGTTATTCTATCCATAAAGAGGATTACAAGGAGGCTCCAAATTTGGATTTTGCTCAAACCTCATTACATGCCTGTCTTATGCCGAGTGATGCTTGATCCATGATGATCTTGGTGTGCTCCAAGTAATCTCTTCTCCATGACGATTTTGAGCATGAGGATACTATTGACCGGGCCTTGATTTCTTTCCTTTTTTCCTTCAGCTAGCTGCTGCTAGAGAAAGAGTCAAAAAGCACCCTCCAAGAGGGAGACAGGATGCCTTAATCCCTTAGAGAATTAGGCCCCTCCAATGGATAGTTATGATGAATAATTGTCTCTCTTGGTAGATGACTTAGATTCTTCATGAGGGTAGCACTCTAATCTTCTTCTTAATCTCATCTTAAGACACCATAAAATGGACAGCTTAGATCTCATCTTTTGATACTCTTTTTAAGTCTAAATGGGTTGGGCCAAAGTCTTGTCTCACTTAAATTCAAATGGGCTTGACCAAAGTGATGCCCTCTATTGGCCCATAAATTTATTAGGCCGACCTTTATAAGACTTGGGCTTTTCCTTAGGCTGAGAACTTGAGCCTCTTCCATTATTTCTAACTCATAATATAAGTTCACTAAGTCCTTGCAATTAAATAATTGTCAATAAAATGTGAGAGAATCACCACTTGACTTCATAAAAGTCAAGTGGGGTTAGTCTCATAATATTAATAAAATAAATAAAATAATATGTAATATGACTTAAATGATAAATCATTATGAATGTCGTAATGAGTCAGTAATACATGTAAAATTTTATTCTTTACCCACTAATGAGTATCTATATATAAGATATTAATGCACAGATACAACTATTAATTTATAATTATCAAATACCCCCCACTTTACTCATTGCTAGTCCTTTAGCAATTTCATTTAAGTTCTCCTTAGATGCTTTCCTTTCAATCTTGAAACATGAAGATAAGAAGTGTTCAAAGTATTGATCACACCTCAGCAAATGATCACAACCCATGGAAGTCTAGATTCTATCATCTTGGTCAACCTATTAGGAGTTTTTGGAAAGAGCCATGGGCAGTAAAGAATGATGAGCATATCTCTAGGTATAATACTATAGGCATGAAAAGATTCTCACCTTTCAATAATATTTCTAATCCTAACCCCTTCTAAATGGATATCTCTCTTTCTCATATATGTGGCTACTTGGTGCTATGAATCCTCTTTACCTTCCTTCACTTTAAGGAAATGAGTGCAAAGACATCTCCTCCTTGTGGTACAGAATGAAAGAGGATAGAAAGATGTGATACAAGAAAGGTGGAATGAATAGAGACAATGAAAAGAAAAATACATTAATAATGTAGGTCATGGGATGAAGGGCATGGTTTAATGCATGGGCAATGATAGGTTATGTAGTCAATGGCTAAGCTCCACTCATGATGGTTATGCTCCCAAATCAAGATGCTTGGATTGAAAATATTTATGTAATGTCATTTGAGAACATGAAATAAGAAGAAAAAAGAATTTCCCACTGATCTCTTCTCTTCTATTACTTCTTTCCTCTATTCTCCTCATTCTTTTCTGTTTTTTTTTTAAAAAAATCTTAACTTAAATGCATATAATTTTAAAAGAAGATGAGGGAATATTAAGAAAGATGAGTGTGAAAAGAAATAAATGATTTATGAAAATAATAAGTGATTCATTTTTTCGACCTTTCTATAAACTGAATTTGATTTTGTGAGTTGCACAAGGATTTAAGTCATTATCTAGTCTTAATGTAATTAGTTTTGTATATTTGGTAATTTTTTGTGATTTTATAAAGTGTTTGAGATAGGTTTTTACATTTTACAAGACTCATTTTCTGTTTTTTCTTTCTTTTAGACCTTCCCATGGTTCGAATCTGATTTCATGAGTGAAACATGAATTTAGGTTAAAATATTTTGGGAGAATTTAGCTTAGTTAGTTTCCCACGTTCTGTTATTTTTTCGTAATTTTATAATGTGTTTAGTATAAGCTTTTAAATTTTACTATAACTGTTTTATCTCTTTCTTTTGTTCTGGATTTCTAATTTTTCATTGCTAGTAGTTTCATTCCTCAATCAGTGACACCTTGTATTACAAGATAATTTTTAAAATAATTTCCTTATAATTATTTATCTGTACTTTTAGATTTTTTTTATAGTTTTTAGAGTTAGAAACATTAGGAGTTCATAATTTACAAAAAAAACAAGATATATCTACTTTTCATTTTTTTACAATGCTTTATATTTAAATGATGCTCTAACTTTCTAATTTCCCTCATGACTGACTTGAAACCCCTATAATTAAAGAAATTTTATTTTGGTTTTCAGTTTATAAATATTAAATTTGAGTGTCTAAATTAACAATGACTTTAGCCACATCAGGTGACATTATAGCCTAAAGAACATGAATCAAGCAAAATAAAGTTCTACCCTATGATTCTTTTGTAAGTGATTATTGTCAAATTAATGAGTCAAATTAAGTTATATAAAAGCTCGGAGAACTATAACTCAATGAAGAAGGATATTGAAATTTGAAATCATGCTAAATGTTACTCATTTAAATGAAAATGAAGTTTAAAGTAGTAAAAATAAAGTTTTAGCTTTGCAATAGTGATCACTAGAATTCTGCATGTTCGGGAAGGAATTTGTGCAATGTCTACGGCCTCGAAGGCTCTCCTTGAACAAAGATGATGTGGGCAATCTCTAGATCTTCTTTCAAAGTCTAGAAATCAATGGAATGCTTCGTCAAATTGTTTCCAGTGACTGTCAACTGGTGGAATGGAAAACGGCGACTTACAACCCTCCGACAGCTATCATCAGATGAAGGTAAGCTAGATGGAGGTGGGGCACGTCTCAAGCTAGTGCAACAAGAGGAGGCCCTTAGTCACATTTGGTACCCTCGTAGGAGGTGGCAACTCATCTCCTAGCAGATCATCCTCTTCCCAACAATGGCTTGTTTGTTGATCAATCGAAGATAATTTCCTTATTGAGTTCAATATGTTTTGTCTAAAATTGTTCATCAATTTCAGCCATGATACTTTGTGAATTGTGTTGACTAAGTTTTTATTGAGATTTTGGTGATTTTGGTAGCTTAATCGCTCGCCAAAAATCATGATTTCTTCACAAGTTGCCCACTTGCGAGAGAAAGAAATAAAATAAGTATGATAATGCTCTAATAATGTGGCTAATAACTTATGAAAATTATATGTTATTGTGTTATTAAATCAAGGAGAATAATACATATTTGAGAATTATTTCACAAGTTATCATGTTAATTATTTTACTTGTCATTTTGATGAACCTCCTTAAATATTGATTTAAATTAATATTTTATGAATAAAAGAAAATTGATGAAATTTATTTCATTTAATTCTCATTTACTTTATTTCAAAATAAAATCCTATTGTGCTAAATTTTTATGATTAACTAAAATATATTTTCTACAATTTTTCTAAAATTTTTAGCATTAAAATAAATATAATAAATGTTATAATAAAAGACAAAATGGGTGCACCATTAGTGGGCCAGAGGCACACCGCTTAATGGGCCTGATGCGGGCTGGAGGCCACATTACATCTGGGAGCGAGCCCAAGGGGCATATTGCCTCACTATCCGTGTAAATTAGGTTGGAGATTTGAATCATGGGTTCGGGCCGAATAGATTACCTCTAAGGCTTATTGGGAGTCGAGTCTCAATCCGGATCATCTCTAGAAGCTGGTAGTCAAGTCTGGTCATCCGTTTAGGAGGTGCTTACGATCAATGAAAAGAATTGCTAAATATATACTACTCTATCTGTCCCATATTTTCAATATGAGACTAAACCTCTTTCTTTTACCTTTTTCAGATCCAACAGCAAACCGGCAGTTGGGGCAAAGATCCGATGATCTAGAAGTCGCCACATCATGCCCACCATCACATAGAAAGCGGTACTAGATCTAATGACAACCACCATCAAATTCGACACACTAGAAGTGGCCACGTCTCCATCCGCCAACACGTGTTTTGGCACCCACACGGATCCTGATAAAGCATGCAAAAAAGGAGTGAGAGTTCAAATAGATATGATGGTGATTAAGAGGCCATGTCATCCCTAGCACAACAAAATGACGACGTGAGAATCCAATGGTCTTCATTGAGCCACGTGGCGGAGGACATATTGAAAAATATAAGTTATTATCTGGTAAAATAGATGATATCGATTATTTGCTCACACCTAAGGTACATTTGCAAATATCAATTATTGTATGGTGAAATAGATAATATCGATTATTTCTCTGCAAGAAAAAAGGAAAATGCTGGAAAAATCAGAGAAAAATCAGAAAAATATGGTAGAAAATAGAAAGTTAAAATAGAAAATGGGATTTGCAGATCTAGGGAACAAAAAGGAGGAAGAGGAGAGAGAAAAGGATCACTTTCAAATTGTTTTTAGAGTTTTTCTTGAGAGAAAATAATTGTTTTCCTTTTTTATGCAAAAATAGAGTTCCAAGGAATACATCATTGATTTTTTATTGTTCTCCTCTACCCTTTTCACCTTAAATCCATTTTGTTAAACTAGATGCAAGATTGGGAAGTGCTACCAGAGGTTGACATCAAGCCATGCATTCTAAGGGTTGTAAGTTTGATTTTAAATAGAGTTTGAATTATTTCTTGTCTGATCTACAAAATATATTTATTTTCTTAGCTTTAATCATTTATTTACTTGTTTCTTTTCTATTTTCATCATTCTAAAGCATTTTTCATTTTAGTAGAAGTTTTAAATTTGCATCTACATTTATTTACCATTTTATTTCCTTCATTACTTTAAATATCAAATTCATAATCTATTAAATAAGAGAATAAGAAGATTTCTAAAAGCTTTCCATAAGGAGACGACCTAGCTCACCACTATATTTATTTAATATTATTTTTCATAAATCTAGTTTTATTAATTATTAAAATTGAATGATGATTCTAGTAATGACTTAGGGTCACATTAGTGACGTCACAAGGATATTCTCATCATAGTAATAAAAGGGTATTTTGGGCATTTATTATCCTACGGGGGAAAATTGTGAGCGGTAGGTTTAGTCCCACATTGGTTTTCTAACCAATTTTGAGGCAAATAAAACATCTCCATCCTCTAATGAGCATGTTCTTCTCCTGCGTGTGTACAAACACTCCTTGCCCCATGCATGGCTAACCGCTAACTACTAGTAATGTGGAAAGGGAGTGACACACACTACAATCACATGAGCCTCGTGCTCACAAACCGCCTTTAGTCACTTGAACCTCGAGCTCACGATCCTCGGCCACCTAGTGCTCCACCCGACTAGGCCTCAGACCCACTTGTGGGCCTAGTTGGCTAGCAGTTTTTTCATATTTTTTTAAATCTTTTTATTTTATTCTTTTTCCACTTATCTAAAAAAAATAAGATTATAAAATCGTGTAATTACTCAAAAATTCATATTAACCAACTAAAAACTACTTTTCATGATTTAGCACAAAGATAAGTCTATTTATCATGTGTTAAGGCTAAAATAATCATATCACTAATTATTAACTCATGATAATGAAGACTTATCACACCCCTTAACTTAAGTAATCGGTAGTCCCTTAGCAATGGAATTAAGAATATAATTACCATTCAAAAATTTGAAACATTATATTTCAATGCACAAAAATTACAATTAAAAATGATGCACCTCGAGATACTTTGGACTATTTTATCGAGTATTTAAGAATGATGTCAAGTATTTAAATGTCTAAGCACTCCTTTCAATAATAATATAGATTTCACTTCTTCAAACTACATCTTTATCACTTCTCTACTCATGAATATGATTCAGAATATGTTTCAATTATCAACAATCATACAAGTATAATATTGATCCTACCTTTCCCTTATCTATGGCTTGATTTTTGAAGTTTGCACTATATTTTTTCTTCTTCTTCTTTTTTATGCGGTGAATAAGTAGCTTTTCCAATAAACAAATTTTGACAATGAGAATGATGTCTCACACCCTCCATGTGTACTCTTGATTTTTAGGGCTTTCACATTATTCACTTATTTTGCAATAAGTGTTTCTCATATTCAAATTTTTCACATTGCTCACTTTTTTTCTAATTTTTAAAATAAGTGATTTCTCGTCACAAGTCTTATAGATTAAGGTGTAGAAATCTCTATTAAACTCAAATGATCAATCAAATTTTCTCATCAAGTAAATACTATCAATCAAGATCATGAAGTGAAAATTTGTAAAATTAAATCCATGTTATCTATCATGTATCCAAGGAGTATTCCAACATCTCAGGCTATTAAATCACTCTCTTAACTCAACAATAATCATCATAATATCTTTTGGTATCAATCAATCTAATTGATTTAATTTTTCGTGTATATAATATGATGTAAGAAATTAGATAGTTCTGAAAATTATCCTTCTATTTTAGTTGTCTTCAATTCTATTTTCAACAACAATGCATTTGTAAAAAAATAAATCAAAATTATCATCTTCATAATAGTAATTCTAAATTTCAATAATATATGACTAGAGGCAAAAGGGTCTCTAAAATTTCGAATTTCAGATTATTTTTTTTCTACTGGTTTTTTGACAATTTACACTCTATTTTCTAATGTTCTTGATAAAACTAGGAAATCAATATTATAGTTTTTCCAAAAGTGCCAACACATGTTCTTGCTCATTCTACAACATTATCTAAGACTTAATACTTCATCATCTCACCCCTTAACTTAAATCTGACATTGTCCCCAATGACATAGAATTACAAAAATATAATTTTCAGTGAAGCATGCATATACGCATAGTTAAGCACAAAAAATATTGTAATGAAAGATCAAGTTTAGAAAAATATCACATAAAGCTCGCTTTTAATTTCTCACTTCATTTTACACTCCTCTTCTTGCACTTTTTTTTTCTTTTTGAAAGAAAAAAACAATACACAAAAATAGGTGTTGCGAAATTTTACAAAACTAAAAAAGTGAGTTAACTAGAACCATGGGTTGCCTCCCATGCAACAATGAATTTAATATCTCTAGCTTATTGTTGAATTTATTTTAATAATAAAATCTCCTTTCTGTAGGGCATTCATGTTCTATGTTATCTTTAAGCCTCTGTCTATTTACCGTAAAGTTATGATCATTTTTAAGATCTCTAATAATTACAGCCCCATGATCATATATTTCTTCCACCACATAAGGTCTTGTCCATTTTGATTTCAATTTTTCTGAAAATAGTTTCAATTTAGAATCATATAACCACAATTTTTGTCCAACATCAAAAAATTTTCTATGGATATACCTATCATGAAAGATTTTAGTTTTTTCTTTATATATTCTATGATTTTTGTAAGCTTCATTTCTTAACTCTAATTCATCTAGTTGAAAAATTCTATGCTCACTAGTTAATTTTTCATCCATGCATAAATTTTTAATAGCCCATAATACTTTATATTCTATTTCCATTGGAAGATGACATAGTTTCTTAAAAATGAGACGAAATGGAGACATACTAATGCGATTTTTATAATTTTTTCTATATGCCCATAATGCACCTTGTAATTTCGTGGGCCAATCCTTCCTATCTGGTCTAACTATTTTCCTCAAAATTTTTAAAATTTTTTTATTCGATACTTCAACTTGCCTATTTGTTTGAGGATGATATGGAGTGACTACTCTATGATGTACTTCATTCTTTTTTAATAGTTCCGTGAAATGTCTATTTATAAAATGTGTTCCTCCATTATTAATAATCACTATATGACATCCAAATCTTAAAAAAATATTTTCTTACACAAATTTTATCGTGATTTCATGATCATTAGTTCCAGTAGGTATAGCTTCCACCCATTTAGACACATAATCAACAACAAACAAGATATATTCATAATTTTCAGCTAATGGGAATGGACCCATAAAATCTATGTCCTATACATAAAAAATTTTAACTACTAATATATTACTAATGAGCATTTCATCTCTTTTATTTAAGTTACTTACAGATTGACATGAAATGCATGTTTTACTAAATTTTATAGAATCTCTAACTATTGTAGGCCAATAAAAGCTATATTGAAAAATTTTGCAGCTATTTTTCTATAAAAAAGTTGTCCTCTATAGTTAGATGAATGCACATATTAAGAATGTTATAATATTCCTCTTCAAGAACACATCTTCTAAGAATTTGATCATTATCCAAGTAATATAAATTAGGATCATGCCAAAAATAATTTGTAATCTTAACAAAGAAATGTTTTTTTTGTTCTTATCCCACTATTCTAGAATTTTTTCATAAACTAAGAAATTGACAATATGTTCACACCATGGTGATGGTTGATGTTGAATTCTTATCAATTATTCATCTAGAAATGCATCTTGTAAAGGTGTTGCATTTATTCTTGTATCAATCAATCTAGAAAGATGATCAATAATAATATTTTTGAAACCCTTTTTATCTTTTATTTTTAAATCAAATTTTTGCAATAATAATATCCATCTTAATAAACGTGGCTTCGCATCTTTATTATTTAGTAAATATTATAATATTAAATGATCAGTATAAATAATAATTTTGGCTCCTAAAATATATGATATAAATCTTTCTAATGAAAATACTATAGCTAGCAATTGTTTTTCAGTTGTGGTATAATTTAATTGAGCATCAAAAATAATTTTGTTAACATATAAGATTACTAATACAACTTCCACTACATAATTTGATGCATCACACATTATTTAAAAGGGGAGAGATCAATTAAGAGCTTGTAAAATAGATGTCTTAGAAAATAATCTTTTTATTTTGGAAAAAGACTCAAAACATTTCTCAGCAAAATTAAAAGGCACATATTTAGATAATAATATGATGAGAGGTTTAGAAATTTTCAAAAAATCTTGAATAAATTTTTTGTAATAACCCATGTCCTAAGAAAGATCTAATCTATTTTATTGAACTTAGCAGTTGCATTTTAGATATAATATTAATCTTTGCTGTATCTACCTCTAAACCTCTTTCACTCACGATATGTCCTCACACAACTCTCTCTCTAATCATAAAATGTGAATTTTCCTAACTCAAAACTAATTTTTTCTCTATACATTTCTTTATCACATGTTGTAAATGATTTTCTAGTCAAATTAGAAAAAATAGACAACATATATCTTTGAAATGTGGCTGGAGCATTACACAGTCCAAAAGGCATGCATTTAAAAGCAAAAGTACCAAATGAACAAGTAAAAGTCATTTTTTCTTGATCCAAAAGGATTTATATAAATTTGATTATAACCAAAATATTCATCTAGAAAACAAAAGAATCTTTTTCTAGTTAATTTTTCAAGAATTTGATCAACAAATGGTAGAGGAAAATGATCTTTTCTAATAATTGAATTTAATTTTATGTAATCAATACAAACCCTCCAACTAGTGGTTAATCTTGTTTGTATTTTCTCCCGATTTTTATTTTTTATCACCATGATCTCTGATTTCTTTGACACCACCTGTGTAGGACAAACCCATTCACTATCTGAAATAGAATAAATAATATTAGCAGCCAACCACTCTAAAATTTCCTTTTTTACTACTTCCATCATGTTAGGATTTAATCTTCATTGTGGTTCTCTATTAGCTTTAACTCCTTCCTCTAAATATATATTATGCATGAAAATATTCATATTAATGCACACATTCATCAATAACATCTAGATCATTTAAAAGATCTATGGTATGACAATCATAAACTTGAGATTTCTTAAGATCATTTGATACCTCAAATATTTTAATTTCTATTGATTGATCTCCACATGAAATTTTCACAATACCTTTGGGGAAATCAATATTTAAGATTTTTAAGATGATTGGGGTATCACAAAATTGTCCATTAAAATCTATTTCCAGTACTATAAAATCAGTTAGAAATTTACACCCTTTCACTATTACTATCACATTTTCTAAAATACCTTTAGGGTTTTTAATAGATCTATCAACAAATTGTAATGTGACAGTAGATGGTTTAAGATCAGAAATATTTAATTTATCAAAAATACTTACATGTAATGAATTAATACAAGCACCAATGTCAAGTATGCATCCTGAAAAATAAATCCACCAATATCACACGAAATGAAGGGAGAATCAGTATCTTTTAATTTATATGACACTGGATTTAGTAATAAAGCACTAGCATGCATAGATAATTTTTCTACTTTGTGCTCTTTTTAGTGTACACATTTCTTTTAAAACTCTAGCATATTTAGGAATATATTCAATAGAAGTAGGTAAAGGAAGACTGATTGCACATCTTATAAACTTTTCTTTATTTTTTTATTTTGTTCCTATTTCTTTATTTGTCTAGGTTCTAGAACTTTAAGAAATTGAATAGTTTCAGAATTTCCTTGGTAGAATATAGAAAATCTTCTTTGCTCCTTCTTGATTGTGTTTTTGTTTGCGAACATTTTCCTCTTCTTCTACTATTTGGGGATAAAGATAGGGTAAAAACTTTCCACTCAATATATTCACTGTCCTAACATTGTCATTTCATGGGTTTTTTCCTAGATTCATGCCACTAGACTCCCCTTGCTGAAATCCTACAGTTGGGCATTTTCTTAGATTTTCTATGGGCTGACTAAGTAGTTGTCTCTCTTTTCTCCTATTCTTAAGAGCTTCAATAATTTGTTTCTACTACAACATCATTTGATTCATTATTTGCTACATCATTTAACTCATTTGTTACATCATTTCCATAACATCAGGTTGAGTATGAGAGGGTTGAATTTTTTAAAATCTATTTTCCTATTTTGAACGAAATTTAGAATTTAAATTGAGCTCAAGTGCTTTTGGATTTTGAATATTATTTGGGTTTTTACATAAAAATTTATTCCTCTCATTATGATTATAAGAATTAGGAAAAGGCTCCCTATTTTTATTAAAACCGTGGGCTACTTACACTTGTTCTTGTATAGGCTGAAATGATTGATCTAAATTGTAACATTGAAATTCAGATTGATCATTTTCACCATACATAGGATATGAATTATTCGAATTAAATTGAGGATTAGGAAGCTTATTAAAATTTTCAATAAATAAATCAAGCTTCTATAATTTTTTATTAATTTGATTAACCTAATTTCTTAAATTAGAATCATATTAATGATGGAATTCATACATTCCTCTCCTATTATTCTTATCATATAACTCAAAGGGGCTTGATCTCTCAAATTTTCAATTAAATTTTCATAAATGCTGTAAATCTCATCAGGGGTCTTCTCCATAAATGCTCCTCCACATATAGAATCAACTATATTCCTATGTTGTTCTAGTAATCTATCATAAAAATCTATTGAGCTGCTACTTAGGTATAGCATGATAAAGACATTTTCTAAGTAAATCTTTGAATTTTTCCCATGTCTCATATAAAATTTTTCTTGGCCTTTGAGTAAAACTCCATGTATGTTTTCTTATGTTTTGAGTTTTTTCTAAAGGCTAAAATTTTCAGAGAAAAGACTGTTTTATGTCTTTCTAAGTAGTCAATTCTCTATCTAATGTAGATGGCCAATAACTAGCTTTGCCCCTAAGTGTATGAAGAAATAATTTTATCTTAATAATTTCTCATGTAACTTGAGGGAGATTAACTAAATCACATACCATATGAAATTTTTCTAAATGTTGATGAGGCTCTTCTAAAGGTAATCCATGAAAATCAAGAAGTATTTCAAAAATTCCTAAATTTTTTTGAATTTAATTTTTTGTGCTAATGGAACTCTAATATTGGATGCTTTTTGAAATGAATCAAGGATATAATGATCTTTCATCGCCATAGGATTATTCTTAGTTTGACCTGCTACCTTTAGGATCCATCGAAATTAATTTTTCTATTAGATTTTTAGTTTTAGGCAAGATAATGAGAGGATTCTCTAGTCTTGGATGTAAAAATCTTCTACCATGTAGAAAAAAAAAAATTCGAGGCAAAAAATTTGATTACTATTACCCTCCTTCAATTTGCTCCTTTGCCTTGCCACTCTTTATTCTATTTTTTTTCTACAAAAGAAAATAGAAACAAGCGTTAAATTTTTTTTATTCTAAGAGAAAAATGGAAAAATATCAAATATTATATAATACATCCCTGACAACAGCACCAAAATTTGACGTGACTTAATCATTGTATCATAAATCACACAAATTTGAAATTTATAAAATTAGAAAAGACCAATTTTTATAATTTTAAATATATATCAAATATATAAATCAATTATAAATAGATAAAATATTCCAAAAATAGTGGGCAATTTCTAGGTAGATCACATGATTGTAATATAATATCGAGTAATATTTTAAAATTTTCCCAAAAGAATATAATTTTTTATATTTTTTTAAACTAAAAGATGAATATAATATATTTAAGAAGTCGTGCAAAAGGAAATAAGGCTATGGCATGGTGACTTCAACACCCAATGAACACGAATCAAGTGGAAATAGAGTTCCACCCTATAATTTTTTCGTAAGTGATTATCGTCAAATTTAGTTCTGTAAAAGTCTCGAGAATCATAACTCAATGAAGAAGGATATTGAAACTTGAAATCGTACCAAATGTTAGTAATTTAAATGAAAATATAGTTTAAATTAAGAAAAATAGAGTTTCAGTTTCGTGATAGCGATCACTAGAATTCTGTTTGTTCGAGAAAGAATTTGTGCGATTTCCACTACCTTAAAGTCTCTCCTTGGACAAAGACGATGTGGGCAATCTTTAGATCTTCTTTTGAAGTCTAAAAATCAGTGGAATGTGTTGCCAAATTATTTCTAGTGGTTATCATCCAATAGAGTAAAAAAATGGTGACTTGCGGCCCTCCAATGGCTGTCACATGATAGAGGTAAGTTAGATGGAGGTGGGGCACATCTCAAAGACTTCTTCCTCAAGTCAACGTAACAAGAGGATGCCCTTTATCGCATCTAGTACGCTATTAGGAAGTGCTAACTTGTCTCTTGGCGGATCATCCTCGTCTTGATGATGGCTTGTTTGTGCATTAATCAGAGATGATTTTCTTGTTGAGTTCACAATATTTTGTCCAAAATCGTTCACCAATTTCGGCCATAATGCTTTGGAAATCATATTGACTAAGTTTTTGGCAGGATTTTGGTGATTTTGGTAGTTTAGTCGCTCGTTGGAAATTGTGATTTCTTTGCAGGTTGTCCGCCTATGAGAGAGATGAAATAAGTATAATAATATCCTAATAATGTGATGTAACAAGGATATTTTCACCATAGTAATGAAAGGGTAGTTTGGGCATTTACAATCTTGTGAGGAAAAGTTGTGAGTGACAGGTTTAGTCTCATGTTAGTTTTTTGACTGATTTTGAGGTGAATAAAACATCTGCCTCCTCTAACGAGCATGTTCCTCTCCTATGTGTGTATGAACACTCTTGCCCTATACTCAGTTGGCCACTGATGACATAGAAAGGGAGTGACGCACATTGCAACTGCTCGAGCCTTGTGCTCGCGGACCACCCTTAGCCGCTTGAGCCTCAAGCCCGTGGTCCTCAGCTACCCCACGGCTCCACCTAACTAGGCCTCCGACTCACTTGTGGGCCTAGTTGGCTCGCGGTTTTTTTATATTTGTTTTAAATCTCCTTATTTTACTCTTTTTTCATTTATTTTAAAAAATAGGATTATAAAATCATGTAATTAGTCAAAAATTCATATTAACCAACTAGCAACTACTTTTCACAATTTAGCATAAATATAAGTCTATTTATCATGAGTTAAGGCTAAAACTATCATATCACTAAATTATTAACTTATGATAATTAAGACTTATCAATCTTCTTACTCTAACATGCTGGGGAAGTCATCATTGGCCTTGATATGGCTTAAAAAATTAAGAGAGGAGGGGCGAATTTATCTTAGCACCTTATAACTATGAGTATAATAATTTTATATTATTATATTTATATATGAATATATCTTTTATATATTTAAATTATTATATATATATCTTAAAAAATCAGAGCAAGAGAGTTCATTTACTACTCTCATTCTTATATCTATTGTATTTTCTAAGATAAAAGTTATTTTAGTAGCAAAAATCATACTTTAGGATGATTTTGCCACTATGTGAATATATTAGACCAATAGTCTTATATAATTAATATTAAATCAAAGACATGTTGGTGGATATATCTACAATTTTAATTCTTATAGGCATTAATTTAATCATATTGTGTTCATCCTACCTTTCTCAAATTGAAGTAATGTAATCCTTTTTACTTTTCTTGATACAAAATAATTGTTGACTTGATGACGATTTCAGTAATTTAGTACAACTTGAGTTGTAGAGGGTTGAAATCTAATTCTTAAATTCAAAAAGATCATATAAGTCCTTTATATGTCAAACGAAGTTTCAATCTGACTATGATGCTGTTCGACATAACAGAATTGTTGACCTGATGATGATTTGAGTGACTTGACACAAGTCAAGTTATAGAGAGTTGAAATATTATTAATAAATTCACAAAAACTTAATTTTGCGATGATCATTTACCTTTGAGTCATGAAACAAAAGAAACCTCGATCCTTAAGTCAACAAGAGGTTGATTTTGAGTCTGGTAGACCAAATAACTCCTTTGAGTTTATAGAGGGCATTGGAATCCATTAATAGAGACAGAAAACATAGACAGGTGAATAAAAATCTGAAAATAGATTGATAAAAACTAGAATTGACTTTTGAGGAAAATGGGGTGCCTTTAAATAGGTTATAAGGTGCCTAAATTTGAATTTCAAATGAAACTTAAAATTAAAATGTGAAGGAGATTAAAAAGGGGGTGATAATAAAAGGATGAAAAGAATGGAAAGGGAAGAAAAATAAAAAAGGAACAAAGATAGAAGGGTAACAAGGACAAAAAGGAGAACAATAGTAAAAAGGATAGGAAATAAAAAGATGTAAAAATATAAGGGGGAATAAAAACAGAAAGAGATAAAATATAAGGGAGAATAAAAAAGAAATTAGTTAAAAATAGAAATAACTAAAAAGATAAACAAATCTAAAAATGAACATGTTGAAGAGTATGTCTTGCTATGGGTGCAAATCTAAAAACTTTAATAGGTCTTGAAGTTTTCTGAGCTTCTGCTGCACTTGATTCAGGCCTTAAATAGGCTACATCACTTTTGCTCCACTTGGTATAGACTTTAAATGGGCTGCATTAATCACTTGGGTAAAAAACTTTTCGTCCCTTTTTTCATAAAATTTCTTAGGGTACATCATCTTGCTCGGTTCCTCCATCATCTGGGCTCTTCAGAGGTGAGCCACAACTGTGGCCGCCTCATCTTATCTCTCTCCTCATCTAGTTGCAACTCAATCAAAGACGCCCTCGTCTCCTTAGTATATCTTGTATGGTGGCGTACTCAAGGTGCAACCCAGCTGTGGAGGCTACTTCATAGTGACAGCTATTGTCAATACACTTCTACTCCCCATCTTACCCATAGCTCATTTTCTATAGTGTTGATTCTAGTTCCCTTGGAGAGTTCCCTGGAAAATAGAATCTTTGATAATTTTCCATAATCAATTTTCAACGTGTTGAACTTTTTTCCTGAAATTTACGAACTGTCTGGCCTCATATTTTCTAATTTATAACTCATGAACCCATACTTTTGACTGCCTTTTGACATATGATCCTAAAACTGAGTTCATGTGCCAAGACAAGACTAATGTTTGTGGAAAGATCAATATAGGAATGGGCCTTCGACCGTGGCCTAATCAAGGGGTGAAAACTGGGGTTCTGGGGATCTTAATTTGTCCTGGGTTTCGTCAATCTTAGTCCTGGGGGGGGGGGGTGATACTGGAGCCTCCTTTAATCCTGGTGAACCTTTGCCATGGTCCCAAGAATAATATTGAGATTAGCTTACTGATGTATGAATAACCACGCAGGAACTACCTAATTTAAAGAAAACGGTGAATAAATTAGAAGTGACAAGAGGTGGATATGATGAAGATCTTTTTCACTCACAAAGCCCCTCAGTAACAACTCTTAAGTAGTTCTCTTGGGTCCACTGATAATCCTTGTGATTATGAATCTTTACAGCTATCCTAGATCTTGGTCGTACGTTTTTAATGTTTTCTAAGATTATTATCTAGGACCCTAAGGGCGTAGTGATGCTGAATAAGCTTTGATGTTATAATTATCTTCCTTATATTAATTAAGGATTTTTAATCATCCTAGATATCTATGTTAAAATTATTCTTATATCTATTATAGTTAATCAATTTCTAGAAAAAAATCTTCAATGCGTTGGGCGTCTCACCTTCGACAATCAGTTAAAATTGTAAGAGATCTCGGAGATCCTCATCTCTCTGTGAAGACTATAGACTCCTCTCAGATGTCTTCTCTAAAGTAGCCTACTTCTAATTCTCTTGTTCCATCTTCGTACCAAACTACAATCTCTTTTGCACGCACAAAGAACTCACCCTTTTTATACTCCTCACTTCCTCGTTTGAAGCTTCTCTGTACATCGAGAGGCTAGAGAACTAAAGGGTCACATTCCATATCAATGGGTAATAAGAAGTCTATCGAAGCTAATTAAATCGGAACTGGTTGCGCTTCATCGGCGGTGGGATCCTCACGGCAGCTTCTCGAGCCATCCGTCGCGGTTGATGTACCCCATGCTGATGTACTTCAGCAGATCGGCATTGGTGAGCTGCTTCTCCCAGCTTACCCGAGATGAGGTGTTCGACCCGGGCCCCATGCAGCCGCTCTCTACGTAGGTAATTTCTGACCTGAAATTGCTTGTACCTTTTAGAGAGCGAAAGCGAGAGCGATAGAGAGAGAGAGAGAGAAGGAAGGAGGCTTACAGGTGGCGGGCGTTGAACCAAGCTTGCCACCCCTCGGGGACGATGATGTCCGACATGAAAGTACGGAAGAAGACCACCGTAGATAGGGGTCCCCAAGCTCTTCCGAGGTGGGTTTTGCCGATTCCTGTAATGGTGCAGTGCTTGAAGACGAACCCACTGGGGTCGAACGGACTGTTTCTTCCATGAGCAGTAATCCAGCCATCGCCCAAGGAAACCAGCGTGCATCTCTGCCCAGTAGCGACCATAAGAGACTGATAGATAGAGAGAGACAGAGAAAGAGATAGAGATAGAGAGAGGGAGAGAGAGGTGGAGGATATCCGGAAGGAACCCAGGGTTCTTCCCTGCCCAGAGGGAAAGAGGGAGGGAAGATGGAGACTGTATGAGATAGGGTTTACTTCGTAGATGGACTGGCCAATGCCGAAGATGAAGTCGACGGCGCCTTCGATACGGCAATCCTTGAAGTAGTGGCGGCCGGACATGTCGCAGAGGGTGTCCTGGAAGCCAACGAAGCTGCAGTCGTAGAAGGCGGCCTTGTCCGCCCATACGATGGCCGCCAGCGCCGGGGCCATGGTAGCACCGCTGTAAGTGTTCTGCCATCGCCGAATCCACAGTTACTCTTTCCAAATTTATCAAGTATTTCTGGTTCCAGCTAGCACAAGCTGACGACAACTAGAACCAGTCTCCCACCGTGTCATGTATTCTGGGAGCTTGGCATACTTGAGGAAGGTATCAATGCTCCCTCCCTCCCTCCCTCCCTCCCTCCCTCTCTCTCTCTCTCTCTCTCTCTCTCTCTCTCTCTCTCTCTCTCTCTCTCTCTCTCTCTCTCTCTCTCTCTCTCTCTCTCTCTCTCCCTCACTCCAACCCTTGATGTCCTTGTGTTGAAAAGAGGGAAAACCCAAGCTGAACCTCAAAGCCAGAGACAGATTGAAGCATCGCTGATGGCGCCAAACTTACCTTGAAGGTAATCCGTTTTGCGACGAAGTTTTCCGCCAGCAGGGAGAAGGTGGCGCTGTCGGGATCGCTGGTCATCAAGGTGGCATGAGCCCCCCACTCGATGGACGTTTGGTCCCTCCCCTCGCCCTCCAGAAGGATGAATCCTTTGTCCATGGGTATCTTCACCTGCTCCCTGTTAGCAACATGCATTCTTGGTTCCTTATTCTTTAAAATCCTCTCGGATAGAGAGGAGGTAGCCAGTGAGAGAAAGGGGAGGACGAACTGGTATACTCCGGCAGCGACGTGGATGCGGATCCACTGGTTGTTGTTGGACTGCACCGCATCGACGGCTCCCTGAATCGTCTTGAACTGCCCACGACCCGAGTGGTCAACGAAGATGGTGGTCATGACGGCAGTAGCAGCCCTGACGGGAAGTGGTGATGAAGCGATGAGAAGAGAGGCAACGACGAACAGCAGAGGCCCCATCTTGGGCACAAAAGATGACGACCTCAAGAACCGAACTACAGAGTAAGGAGAGAGGGAGAGCCTCGAAGTTTAACAGATCACATGGGGGACTCGGTTTAATATGTGCATCCTTCTATTGTTGGCCTTCCCTTACTTCCCAATTTCCCTAGATCCTCCTCGACATTTCCCCATCTTTCCATTCCCTTTCTCTAAACGTTTTGTTTCTTTATATCGGCGCCCTTTCTAATTCCTCTGTCTCTCTCTCTCTCTCTCTCTCTCCGAATCCACAAGCTACTGCCGTGTTCCCTTTCTAATTTCACATTTCTCTCTCCCTCTCTACCGTTTGATGCAACGCAGTCTTCAACGCAGTCTTCCATTCTTGGCTAAAATGTCATCTTTACGACATGACTGACGTAAATCTACTCACCTTGTGATTCAGGAATCCATGGACCAAAGGTAAAGCTACCATATCTAGGGAACTAAAACTAAAATTGTAATGATAATTGTATATTTATAAGATGTAACGTTCATGCAAAAAAATATATCAACGCCAATTTTTCAAATATATTTATTGAAAATAAATTGTACAGCACTATTGTACTCGGGTTGTTGCCAACGACCCCCAGTTTGATGCAACTAGTCTCAGTGGGATTCTTAGCGATGGTATCGATTAAATCAGATGCTTATGTGCCAGTACATTTTCAGGTCGCTCATTCATTTTTTCTATCCAGTTCTCAGCAGCAGAGATGAAGGGAGAAGAAAAACTACGCATTGAAGGCCACGAGGGCTGCCACATAGGTATTCAGTCAAATGAAGATTATTCTGGAAATAAATGGAAGCGAATTTTACTCTCTACAAGGTATTTGGCTATTAATCTGAGTTCCCGGGGGGGGGGGGGGAAGGAAGATATTTGTCCGGGCACGAGCTCGAGGGTGCCGAGTCCGTCCTGCCGTCCGGTGTGGCAGAGGCGTCTGATCTCAGCGTGATTGATGACGAGGCAAGCTGATTCAGCGGCTGGTGGATCCGCGTCACGGTCGTGGGACGGCTGTGCGAATCGGGCGGCCGCCGGCGGCCGGCTTGTGGCCTCGCGTTTCTAGACGATGGAAGCCACTGACGTCGACGTGGATGGTGGGAACGACCAGCTGATGCCGTTTCGTCCACTCAAATATTTCTACAGGGATTCCTCCTATTGTGTGGAACTCATAATTAACACTGTCTGCATAGAAATCGTAAAAGTATCCTTTTTGGATGGTCTTACGCCGGAGTTTGGGGGTGGGGGGTTGACGTGGAAAGGTTCAGGTGGGCCCCTTTCTCGCGAACCTTCGCTATTCCAACAGAAAAGGGGACAGGAACACCGCAACTTTCTCTCCCTGGTTGAATCTCGCCCTCTCTCGCTGCCCCGTCTTCTCCTTCAAATCTCGTTGCAGTGATCTACAAATCTCTCTAAAGGGGAATGGGAAGCATCAGATCCTTCTTCTGGCGACACCGGAAGGAGGGGGGAACCAGAAGAAATCCCGAGCTGACGCCCCCGCCTGCGTCACTCGATGCCGAGCCACGGACGTCGCTGAGGCGGACGCCGCGGGAAGAGCTGCAGATCGTCTTTGCCAAGTACGACGCCAATGGTGACGGCAAGATCTCGTCGTCGGAGCTGGCCGCCGTCTTGGAGAGCCTCGGGGGTCATCCTCCGTCCGAGGAGGAGGTATCGCGGATGATGGCCGAGGCCGACGGGGACGGCGACGGATTCATCAGCATCAACGAGTTTGTGGAACTCAACACGGCCAACGTTCGCCCCACTGACGCCCTCGAGGACCTCCGTGACGCGTTCTCCATCTTCGATCTCGACCGCGACGGTTCCATTTCCGCCGACGAGCTCGCTCGCGTCCTCGGAAAGCTCGGCGAATCCGCCTCCGTCGCGCAGTGCCGCCGCATGATCGACGGTGTCGACCGAGACGGCGACGGCCTGATTAGCTTCGAGGAGTTTAAGATCATGATGACCTCGGGATCTGTTTCTGGGGCTGCTGTGGGGCAATGACGACGACAGAGACGCTCATGACGGCGCCTCCCTTGTTACCCCCCCACTGCTTCTATCCCGGAACGAACTTATCTCTGCCTCGTCATTGCGATAATCCACGAACATGGGTCAAAGAATGTTATTGGTTATGCCTCCCTTTTACTTTCTCCATCTTATAGCAATATTTAGAAACCGACAGTCTTCTCTGCATGCTATTAGTCACGATTTCTGGGACCTGTGCACACGGGGAAACGAAATACTTGCCATTCCAGAGAAAAGATGAGTAGATTACTCAAACTGATTCTCACTGAACTGTTCCATATCCTGTGTCAGGTTTCCCCCCGTTTATCGTGATAGATTTCCTGCCTTTCGTCCTTGTTCTTGAACAGATTTCCTTGTTTTCAAGGATCCTTATTTTTTTCCCCAACCAGAACGTCAGGGAAGCATGCCAATAATCTGCCCATGGACCCCGTCTGTTGAGTAGGTTCTTTTTAATCCGATCTACAACGTTATTCATCAAATAGTACTACTCGCCAACCAACATTAGAAACTCCCTGCGACATCACTAGTTTCCTTATTAATCCTCACCATCTCTCTCTCTCCCTCTCTCTCTCTCTCTCTCTCTCTCTCTCTCTCTCTCTCTCTCTCTCTCTCTCTCTCTCTCTCTCTCTCTCTCTCTCCTAGTTGTTCAATCTGCAGAAATTTCTCCCATTGAAATCATTTCATGTTCATCCGCTATGTATAAATCCGTCTCCCGGGATCAACATCATAGAAGGGAAGACAATGCCGATATTCTTCCAACACTTCTTGAAATGCCTCTAGTAATTTGTCCGACAGTGCATTACATGTCACACCTTTAACTATGCATAGAACAAATCACATTGTACACCTGAACTAGTTGGAAACAAAACCTAAGTATCACATTATTCAACTAAAATTTTAAAGTAGGCTTTTCCTCACAAAGATATTTAAGATTTATTTTGTTTACCTTTAATCCTAAAAAGATGTGAAATTTTTCCAAAACTTGCTGCTTAGTTATTATCATCCTTTGAGAGTAATAATAATTTCACTCTATTTATTCAGCTTTTTTGAATCAATTTATACATTCATCGAATATGAATCTTTATGAATTTCTTGGGCATGTAATCCACACCAGTATTTCTAGAGACAGTTATATGGCCCATGTTATTCAGATAACACAAGAAATGGAGATAGCACAACATGCTAACAATGGGGTGGTAAAATAATTATACATTGAGTGAAAAACCCTATTTAAATGATTGAGTAGTGAGGTGTCAACTGCCACAGCATATTATACTACACTTTAAAAATTAATCATAGTTCTTTTAGGGGGCAGAAAAATAAACAATGGATATAATAAATTTGTTTCTACCAACTGGTGATATAATAAACATTATTCCGTCACTAGGAAAAATATGATCATGGTTTTAAAAATAGAGTGGGAACATGGCCAATGAATAAGGAAGCCAAAGTCTCCAAGAGGACTCTATAATTAATGCTCTGACTAAGAGCATGAAAATCTCTAGTTAATAGTTTTATTAAAAATTTTGTTCTAGCATACCTAAAAAGGTTTTCTATCATTAAAACATACAACATATACATTTGAAAATAATTTAATGGTTTCAACTTTCACTTAAATCAAAGTCACCTTACATAAAGTATAAATAGAAATTATCATCATTTATTTTTCATATTAGCATCAGGTAGTAGTACTTTATTCACACACAATATTTAATAGTGATTATTGAAGCAAAATTCAGAGTATGATTTATGTGTCTTTGACAAATTTATGAGCAAAGTCAATTAAAAGTTTTGTTTTCAAATGTTGGGAATTTGGTATATTTTAACAATTATCTCAAATATTTTAATTGATCATGAGACCAAATAAGTCATTTTCATAATTTTCAGCAAATGTATAGGTGCTCATGATAGTTATGACTTTCAGTAGTTTGTTAATCCTATTTAAGAATTAAAATCATATCAACACTTTGCAAGAAAAATTATAATTTTTAATGTTGTAAAATAAGTTTATTTCCATCATGTGTTTAGATGTTGATTGATATAAAGGTAGTTTTAACATCACAATTATAATTAGATCCACTTATTTGTAAAACTTAAGGTGATAGGTGAAACACAAAGAGAAAGGGGTGAATTAGGCTTTTTAAAATTTTCTTTGATTTTCATTTTTTGGTTATTTACAAGCATGCTGACGCAAGTTCTCACACATCTCCTTTCTCCTTTCCAACTCTCCTTTTCTATAAGTCTCTCTTACAATTTTCTCTCTCTTTCTAAGAACACCATACTTTTTGTATTGGTTCTCTCCTCACCTAAATACTTCAAGTATTAGAGGATCTTTCTTACTAAAATTCTACTATTTCCCTCAAGAAATACATGTTGACATTCATAGGTTCAACAACCGAAATACTCAAGTTCAGTCTCCTTACGGATCACATCCTTGTAGTGCTAAAATTGACAATTAATACCTCATTCCTTCACCTAGATATCTCTCCCCTCACCACCCAATTATGTTAGGACTTAATAGAATAGAAAAAAGTAAGATGAATATTTTATTGATCAACAAAGTTACAGAACGGTTAAATGCAATGTTCTATCTGGCAATGAAGTTTGCATTGAATGAAACTTGAGAAATGTATTATAGATCATTAAAGTGTGTTGTTTCTTTCTCGCGATGTCTTCTTTTTTGACGAAGGCATCATCCTCTTGTAGGTTTTTTTGATGCCCTTGGACATAGATTTTGATATTAAAAATATGTGAGAAAATATATAATTTATGATTGATATTATTCACAATATTATAATTAATGACTCATAGGTTTCATGTAAAGTAATATATTATTTATCTTGTGACATTATGACTAACCTTAAGGTTGAGTGAAATCATGAATAGGTGAAGCGCCACAAATGGATAAATATTTGTTGAAAAATAAATATTTAATAAGTGATGGTTATGTTTTTAATTTATTTATTTATGATTATTTAATTATTTAAGTGCAGCTATTATTTATTAGTCACATGCATTATTAAAAGAAAAATAAAAAGGTTTGAAATATCAAATGAGCTCTTATGAGTCTCAAACTGAAAAATCTGGATGATGACACGTCGGTTGCTTATGTAGAGAAAACAACTGACTTAATGTTTAAATTTGAGGATAAAGTCAACAAAAAAATTATTCGTCTGTTAAACAAATCTTCAATTAAAATTTTAAATCAAATAAAATAGAGAATAAAAAGATATTGAATTCGAAATAGTCAAAGGTTGTTGCCGTGCGATCTAAAAATAATAGATATTCAAATGACCTTCTGACTTTATCTCTTGAGCAAAATGCAAAGATTCATTAGAAAATGATACCCTACAAGTAAAGGAAGCAAAAGAGATTAATAAAAATGATTTCACTTCAATCAACAATGAAAAATCTCTCTTATGATGAAGATTCATTACCATTGAGCTTCAACTAAGAGCAGACTATATCATCTGTCTTCATCAACGATTGATGATTAAGATAAAGCTTGAATCATTCAAGGAGGCTCTCCATCACGCCCTAAGGTAACTAGGTGGTGAGTGAAGAGTGAGTTTGGGTAAAGACATGAGGTGCTCTAAGCCCTATTTAGCTTAGAAGGGTCTTGATAAGTCTTCAATATCATAAGTTAATAATTTAGTAAGATGATGTTTTTAGTCTTAACTCATGATAAATAGACTTATTTTTGTGTTAAATCGTGAGAAGTGGTTTCTAGTTGATTAATATGAATTTTTGCTTAATTACATGATTTTATAATTTTATTTTGTTGAGAAAAATGAAAAAAAATATATTTATGAAAAAAGCAAAAATATCTGCCGGCCAACCGAGCCCGCTAGCGGGTCGGAGGCCCAATCGGGCGGAGTCGCTAGGCGGCTAAGGACCGCGAGCTCAAGGCTCGAGCGGCTAAGGACCAGACCGCGAGCTCGAGGCTCAAGCGGCTGGGGAAGCGGACTGCGAGCTAGGCGCTCAAGTGGCTGACGTGTGCGTCACTCCCCTTCCACGTCACCGGTGGCCAACCGGGCGTGGGGCAAGGAGTGTTCGTACACACGCGGGTGATTTGTACCTATTGATGGGTAAAGAATCACCCGTAATATATGCGCATGAAACTCGCCTAGAAAACCGATGTGGGACTAAACCGCGCGCCTTACTTTTTCCTGCATATTTTATAAATGACATAAATGCCCCTCAATGACAGATATAAAATGATCCTTATGACGTCATAGCTTGAGGGCATTTTAGTACTTATTTCATCTCTCCCTCTTTCTCTCTCTCGTAGGCGGACAACCGGCGAAAATATCATGATTTCCAGAGAGCGATTAAGCTGTAAAAATCACCAAAAATTTAGCAAAAACTTAGTCAACATGATTCGCGAAGCATCGTGGCCAAAATTGGTGTAGGATTTTGGACAAAAGATCGCAAATTCAATGAAGAAATCATCTCCGCTTGATCGACGAACAAGCCGTCGCCGAGAAAGAGGACGACCTGCCGGGAGATGAGTCACCACCTCCTGAGAGCGTATCAGATGCAATAAAGGGCCTCCTCTCGCTGCGCTGACTTGAGGACGAAGCCCCTAAGATGCGCCCCACCTCCATCCAGCACATCTCCGTCGAGTGACAGTTGCCGGAGGGCCGTAAGTCACCGTTTTTCTGTTCCAATGGGTGACAGCCGCCGGAAACGATTTGGTGATCCATTCCACCAATTTTGGGCTTCGAAAGAAGTTCTAAAGATCACCCACATCATCTTTGTCCAAGGAGAGCCTTCGAGGCCGTGGACATTGCACGATTTCTTTTCTGAACACGCAGAATTCTGGTGATCGCCGCTGCAAAGTTGGAACTCTGCTTTTCCTATTTTAAACTTTAGTTTCACTTAAATTAGTAATCTTTGGCACGATTTCAACATCCAAATTATTTCGTACTTGAGTTACGATTCTTTGGGCTTTTACAGAACTAAATTTGATCTATTAATTTCACAGTAATTGCTTACGAAAGAATCGTAGGTCGGAACTCTGTTTCCGCCCGATTCGTGTTCTTTAGGCGTTGACGTCACCTGACATCATTGCCTTATTTCCTTTTTGTATTTATTAAATAGATTATATTTATCATTTAGTTAAAAAATTCATAAAAAAATTATATTCCTTCAGGAAAATTCTAAAATATTACCCGATATTATATTACATCCCTGTGATCGACCTAGAAATTTCCCACTATTTTTGGAATCTTTTATCGATTTATAATTGATTTATTCACTCTGATAAATATTTAAAATTCCAAGAATTGGTCCTTTCTAGTTTTATAAAAATTTTAAATTTGCGTGATTTATTATACAATGATTAATTCACGTCAGGTCTAGATCTCTACGAACATTAAACTTGAGGTGTTGGGCCTGCTGATCCTAATAAAATTAGTGTGTATTTCTGAGAGAAATAGTGAAATACTGGTAGGAAAGATCCTCCGAGATTAAAACTAGCCAAATAAGGGGCGAACTAGTATAAAAAGCTTTTGCGTCATAGTGAGATCTTGTTGGAAGATAGAGAAAGTCATTATGCACACAAATAATCATTCAGAATTGTGTTAACATGTGTGTTAACACATCTAACATTCAGAAAGAAAATCTAATATTCCTAAAATACCAATTCACCTTCCCCTCTTGGTATTTTGTCAAGCCTCTAGATCTTTCAATTGATATCAGAGCTAACCTTGATTTACAGATATTTACACATCTTAGGGAGTAGATCCTATGGCTAGTGAAAGTATCGAATTTTCAAACCCTAGACCACCTATGCTTAATATAACTATACTTTTTAGAAAACAAGAGTTAGAATCTACACTATAGGTCAAGGATCGAAAATTTAAAAAATGATCAAAGAAGGACTAGAAAAACATAATGACGAGTTTATAGAGAAGTAAAACTTCACATTAAATACAAGGCTCATGAATATTTTATTAAGTGTTATTCCTATTTCTGAGTTTAATTGTGTGCAAAGCTGTGAGATAGCCAAAGAAATATGGGATAAGCTCAAAATAATGTATGAAGGGACTTCACAGATAAAAGAAACTAAATTTGACATTTTGTTAAGGAGGTATGAATAATTTCAAATGGAAAAAGGTAAATCTATTCATAACTATGTTAAAAGATTTGATGAAAATGTTAATGGAATGAAAAATCTAGAAAAGATTTTTTCTAATGCTGAATTGAGTAGAAAACTACTCAGATCTTTGACTGATGATTGGATGGCCAAGAAAATAACAATAATAGAATCTAAGGATTTAAATGTAGCTTTTCTTGATTATATTATTGGCTCTCTTCTAACATATGAAGCTGATATAGCTAGAAGTAAATCCTTTGCTAAAAAATGTGATAATATCTTTGTCTTAAATGCACTGAACTTTTAGATGATGAAAATGAAATTGCCTTATTGACTAAAAGGTTAAATGTGTTGTGGAAAAAGAAGAAAAATGTCAAGCACACAAAAGATGTGAATATGCCACCTAAAAATGTTGACCTATGTTTTGAGAGTAAGAAATCAAGTCACTTCAAGGCCGATTGCCCAATGTTGAAAATAAAAAGAAAAAAGAAAGCAATGATGACAACGTGAAGTGACAATGAGTCAAGTGATGATGAAGAGAGAAAGAGTCAAGACAACATATGTCTAATGGCAAAGACATCTAAGATAAATGATTCTAATTCTTCTTTTTTCACAAGAAGATTTTGATGAACTTATACATGTTGTTTATAGTTTGAAAAGAAAATTGAAAATAGAACAAACTAAAAATCAGACACTTAATAAGTCAATTAGAATGTATGAGGATAAAGAAAAGTATCAAGCAAAAATTATTGATAGATTATCAATCATGAACAACTTCTCAAGAAACTCAATATCTTTGATGAAAACTACGATGACACTTATTTTGACACATCTTGTAGTTACGAATCAACACGATATATATTTTACTCTTGGTGAAAACACACAATTAATAGAAACACCTAGGAGCGAAAGATCCTTATCTACTTTACATCTTTCATCACCTGATTGTGTTGTGCATGATAAAATAATTTCTGATTTAAATACATAAAATCAAATACTTACAAATTAGAATAGTATACTACACACTGAGATTGAACAAGTCAAAGAAAATGATATTAAACTAGAAAAAAAAATTACTGATTTGAAATCTTTTTGTGATAAATTATATGGAAGTCAAAGAGCACTAAATACGTTCCTCTGAAGTCACAAAATGTCATTAAGGAATGAAAGATTTGGATTTATTTCTTGTCATATGAAACCTTATATTAAATCTAAAAATAGGTCTAAAACATGTTATATTTGGGTACCTATGGGTAGTATAATTAAACCCAAAGTAATTTGGGTTCCCAAACTAAAGACTTAATCATGTTTTCAGGGAGATCTCCGGTGACAACTTCACGATCATACTTGGACAGTGGGTGTTCAAGACACACGACTAGAGATCAAAAATGGCTCTCCACATTCAATCCTATGGATGGGGGAGAAGTAACATTTGGGAATGATAAAAAGAAAAGTATATAATAGTATGAAAATATTTATTTAAATAATTAGTATTTAATTAAGAATATTTTACTTGTTGATGGCTTAAAACATAATTTAATTAGCATTAATCAATTATGTGACAATGATATGAAAGTTAGGTTTAAAAAGAATAGATATTTAATCATAGATGATAAAAATAATAAAGTTTTACTTACTGGTGATAGAGTCAAAGATATTTATGTTATAAATTTTGAAATTTTAATTAAATATAATATTTTTCTTATTGCTGAAAAAGATGAAGAATAGATAGATCTTTGGCATAAAAAACTTAGACACATAAATATTAGAACCATTCATAAACTATCAAATATAAAAAACATTACATGTGAGAGTTGCATCAAAGAAAAACAAACAAAGGAACCCTTCAAAACAAAAGAATACATCTCATCATCACGACCCTTGAACTTGATTCATTGAGATTTGTTTGGTCCAAGTAAAACTATTATTTTAGTTGGAAAATATTATAACTTAGTTATTGTTGATGATTATACATGATTTACTTGGGTATTTTTCTTAGTTCAGAAAAATGAAACATATGATTACTTCACTAAATTTGTAAAGAAAATACAAAATGACCTAGGCATGAATATTAATAAAATTCGAAGTGATTATAGAGGTGAATTTCAAAATATTTTATTTTCTGATTTCTGTGATAAATTAGAAATATCTCATAATTTATCAGTAGTTAGAACATCTCAACAAAATGGTGTCGTTGAAAGGAAAAATAAGACATTACTTGATTTATCTAGAACTATGTTGATTGATAATGACCTAAAATATTTTTGGGTTGAAGTTGTTAGTATTATATGCTATGTTATTAACAAAGCATTAATTAGATCAAAATTAAATAAAACTCCTTATAAACTGCTAAGAAATAAAAAGCTTAACCTATGTTATTTTAAATCATTTGGCTGTAAATGTTTTATTTTGAACAATGGTATAGATAATTTAGAAAAATTTGATCAACAAAGTGATGAAGTAATTTTTGAAAATTCTAAAGCATATAAAATATATAATAAAAGAACATTAGTTGTTGAAGAATCTATTCATGTAAAATTCATAAAATAATTAAAAGTTCAAAAAATTGTGTATTTACAAATTGACTGTGTTGACACAAGTTCTGACAACAGTAAATAGATAGAAGACGAAGAAGAAGAATTACGTCATTTAAAGTCAAATCTCAAACATAAAAATTTACCTAGAGCTTAGAAATATGCCAAGAGTCATCCAAAAAAAAATGTTTTAGGAAACTTGAATGAAAGAATGAGGACTAGATCTGTATTAAAAGAACAAACTCACATCACATTTAGAAACAAATTAAATGAACAAGGAGAGGTAATTAGGAACAAAATAAGACCAGTGGTTAAAAGTTATGTTCAAGAAGAAGGAATAGATTATAAAGAAACTTATGCTCCTACTGTTAGACTTGATGCAATTAGAATTTTATTATCTTTTACATGTACTTATAATTTTAAATTATATCAGCTGAATGTTAAAAGTGCTTTCTTCAATGGCCTTATTAAAGAAAAAGTTTATGTTAAACAACCCCCTGGTTTTGAGAATTATGAGTTTTGAAATCATATTTTTAAATTAAAGAAAGTTTTGTATGATTTGAAATAAGTTCAACGAGCTTGGTATGAAAATTTAAGTTCATTTCTTTTAGAAAATAATTTTCAAAGAGGAAATGTAAATATAACTCTATTCATTAAAAAGGTTAATATATATGTGTTGATTGTTCAAATATATGTTGATGATATTATTCTTGGTGCAAGTAATGAATCTCTATGTAATGAGTTTTCATCTTTGATGCAAACTAAATTTGAAATGAGCATGATAAGTAACTTAAATTTTTTTCTTTGCTTGCAAATCAAACAATTAGAAAATATAATTTTTATATCTCAAGAAAAGTACACGAAAGAGTTACTTAAAGAATTTAATATGAATGATTTGAAATCCAAAGGAACTCCTATGGGAACAAATGTCAAACTAGACACAGATGAAAAAGGGAAAGAAATTGATAAAAAAATTATACAAAGAAATGATTTGATCTTTATCATATTTGATAATAAGTAGACCTAATATTTTATTCAGTGTTTGTCTTTGTATAAGGTTTCAAAGTAATCCCAAGGAGTAACATCTCACGATTGTCAAAAGAATATTTAGATATCTAATTGATACAACAACCTTAAGGTTATGGTATTTAAAAAATCAAAACACAAACCTTCTGGGATATTATAATTCTGATTTTACATGATGTAGAATCGATAGAAAAAGTACTAGTGAGTCATGCTTATTTTTAAATGGTTGTTTGATTTCTTGAAGTTTCAAAAAATAAAATTTTATTGTATTATTTACTATAGAGGTGGAGTATGTGTTTGTTGGAAATTGCTATGCACAAATACTTTGAGTTAAATATTAATTAGAGAACTATGGACTCAAACTAGAAAAGGTACCCATATATTGTGACAATGCGAGTGCTATGAACCCGGCCAAAAGTTCTATCATACACTTTTAAACTAAACACATAGAAATTAGACATTATTTTATTCATGATCACATATAAAAAGGGGACATAGAATCATGTTTTATTGATACATCAAAATAGTTAGTTGATAGGTTCACAAAACCCCTTTCTAAAGATAGATTTAATTCGATTATTTCTGAACTTGGAATGTGCAAATTAACTGAAATTTCTATCTAAGTTTTACTATTATTGATGATATTGTTGTTATTTATTGACATGATATTTTAATCATCAATCTATGTCTGATAGGAACCTCGTATGTGTAGATGTGTGTGTTGACACACTATTGTTCTTAAGATATTTTTATGAAAGACATGAACAACAAATACTATGTTGTCACATACCTTAAAAGATCATATATTATATCTATGTCTCTCTTCTTTCATCAAAAGGTCATATTTCACTATTCGAAAACTTTATCTTCTTGATTCGTTTTACCGTTCGAAAACCTCTATTTCACCAAGCTTGTAAGACTCCTATTCTTAACTCACATCACATTGGGCCAACTCGTGAGTCAACACAAGGTATCACCCTATGCATTTGGTGGTGGACAGGACCCCTCGCCACCACAACACAAGGCCGAGGTGACGAAGGAGACCCAAGCCTGATAATTATAAATTAGTAGTTGCATCTATGCATTAATATCTTATATATAGACACTCATTAATGGGTAAGAATACAATTATACATGTATTACCGACTCATTATGGCATTCATAATGTTTTATCATTTAAATCCTAATGCATATTGATTTACTTATTTTATTGATATTATAAGACTAAACCAACTTGACTTTTATGAAGTCAAGTGGTAATTCTCTAACATTCTCTTGATAATTATTTGATTGCAAGGACTTAGTAAGCTTTTATTATGAGTTGAAAGTAATGGAAGAAGCACAAGTTCTCAACCTAATGAAAGCCTAAGTCTTATGAAGAGGACTAGCCTAATATATTCATGGGCCCAAGAGAGGGCGTCACCTTGGTCAGGCCCATTTGGACTTAAGTGGTACAAGACTTTGGCCCAGCCCATTTAGACTTCAAAGAGGTATCAAGAGATGAGATCTAAGCCGTCCATTTTAGGATGCCTTAAGATGAGATTAAGGGAAGATTAGAGCATCACCCTCATGAAGAATCTAAGCTGTCCACCAAGAGAGATGGTTATTCATCATAACCATCCATTGGAGGGGCCTAATTCTCTAGGGGATTAAGGCATCTCGCCCCCCTCTTGGAGGATGCTTTTTGGCTCTCTCTCTAGTAGCGGCTAGCCGAAGGAAAAAGGAGAGGAATCAAGGCTTGGTCAACAGCATTTTTGTGCTCAAGATCGTCGTGGAGAGGAGATTACCTAGAGTGCACCAAGATCGTCATGGATCAAGTATCACTCGGCCTAGGACTGACGCACAACGAGGTTTGTGTAAGATCTAGATCTGGAGCATCCTTGTAATCCTCTCTATGGATAGATTAATGTTTAGTTTGAACTAATTTGATCATCTATTCTACCATCATCTCGTTTTCTATTCATTCTCTCCTCATGGTCACCTTCTACATCCCTTTTATCTCTATCCATTTCATATCTGATTTTGACCATCACCATCATATATATATATATATATGTATATGTAAGAAATAAAAGAGGTAAAATTCGTACTCTGATTACCACGCTCCCTGAGGATTGACCCTTACTCATCCTAGATCTTAAGAGTGAGGTTTTATAAATATTATTTGCATGGACTTGATTGCATCACGATGACATATTTAACCCCCGCTGTGACCACCCACGAGTTCACCGCTGGTTCTAATCAAGAACATGGCAGGGTGCCTTGGAACGTCTGGCTGTGTCACCACCCCAACTTGTCTACAGTGCATCTGGTGCTGGTGATAGCCCATCCCCCAAACACCCTCCCGCGTGCCAGCGTGCATGCTGAACACTTCATGTGGGACTGCCCTCTGCTTACAAGGAATCATCGGCCCCACTACTGTGCCACCCCTCATCTGCCAAGCTTGCACCGCTCTCGCTACCATCGACCTTGTGCCTATACGAGGACTCTCCCACCCTGCTCCGACCAACTGGGTCACCCGTAGGTTAACCCTCTTCCCTCTATAGTTAGTTTTACTTTGTTCAATGTCTTCCTGCTCCTACCCCTCCACTGATGGGCCTAGCTAGGTGGGATGGGTTGGGTCTCACCTTGGGTGTGTGCTTTGATGCACGCGCATGCAAGTCTTGCTGCGTTGGCTGGCGAGCTCAAGTAGTGGTGACCATGCCGACGGCATTAGGGTCTCTCTCAATAAACATGGACTGGAAGGTGATGTGACTTAATCGTTGTATAATAAATCATGCAAATTTAAAATTTATAAAACTAGAAAATACTAATTCTTGAAATTTTAAATGTTTATCAAAGTAAATAAATCAATTATAAATCGATAAAAGATTCCAAAAATAGTGGGAAATTTCTAAGTTAATCATAGGGATGTAATATAATATTGGGTAATATTTTAGAATTTTCTTCAAAGAATATGATTTTTTATGATTTTTTAACTAAATGATAAATATAATATATTAAATAAATGCGAATAGAAAATAAGGCAATGACGTCAGGTGACGTCAATGCCTGAAGAACAGGAATCGGGTAGAAACAGAGTTCTGACCTACAATTCTTTTGTAAGCGATTATTGTCAAATTAATAGATCAAATTTAGTTCGGTAAAAGCCCGAAGAATCGTAACTCAAGTACGAAATATATTGGATGTTGAAATCGTGTCAAAGATTACTAATTTAAATGAAAATAAAGTTTAAAATAGGAAAAATAGAGTTCCAACTTTACGATGGCAATCGCCGAAATTCTGTGTGATTAGAAAAGAAATCGTGCAATGTCTATGGCCTCGAAGGCTTGCCTTGGACAAAGACGATGTGGGTGATCTCTAAAACTTCTTTCAAAGCCCAGAAATTGGTGGAATGGATCGCCAAATCGTTTCTAGCGGCTGTCACCCAGCGGAATGAAAAAACGGTGACTTGTGGCCCTCCGACGATTGTCACTCGATGGAGGTGTGCTAGATGGAGGTGAGGCGCGTCTCAGGGGCTTCGTCCTCAAGTCAACGTAGTGAGAGGAGGCCCTTTATTGCATCTGATATGCTCTCAGGAGGTGGCGACTTGTCTCCCAGTAGATCATCCTCTTCCCGGCAATGGCTTGTTCGTCGATCAAACAGAGATGATTTCTTCATTGAGTTCACGATGTTTTGTTAAGAATCTTACACCAATTTTGGCCACGATGCTCCATGAATCGCGTTGACTAAGTTTTTGCTGAATTTTTGGTGATTTTTGCAACTTAATTGCTCTCTAAAAATCATGATTTCTTTGCCGATTGTTTGCCTACAAGAGAGAGAAAGAGGGAGAGATGAGATAAGAACTAAAATGCCCTCAATGTATGACGTCATAAGGATCATTTTATAATAGCCATTGAGGGGCATTTTTGGCATTTATAAAATATGAGGGAAAAAGTAAGGCAGGCAATTTAGTCCCACATTAGTTTTCTAGGCAAGTTTCACATGCATATAATACAGGTGCTTCTTTAGCCATCAATAGGTACAAATCACCTGCGTGTGTACGAACACTCCTTGCCCCACGCCCGGCTGGCCACCAATGACGTGGAAGGGGAGTGACGCACACGTCAGCCGCTTGAGTGCCTAGCTCGTGGTCCACGTCACCAGCTGCTTGAGCCTCGAGCTCGTGGTCTGGTCCTTAGCTGCTCGAGCCTTGAGCTCGTGGTGCTTAGCCACTTAGCAGCTCTACTCGACTAAGCCTCCGACCCGCTAGCGGGCCTGGTTGGCCGGCGGCTTTTTTTGCTTTTTCCTTAAATATTTTTTTTTCATTTCTCTCAACAAAATAAATTTATAAAATCATATAATTAAGCAAAAATTCATATTAATCAACTAGAAACTACTTTTCACGATTTAACACAAAAATAAGTCTATTTATCATGAGTTAAGACTAAAAACATCATCTTACTAAATTATTAACTCATGATAATGAAGACTTATCAAAAGGACTCCCTGTGCCCATGCCCTTGTCGACACCGATGGGCATCTGTAGGCGTCGTTGCCTTCAGCACCTACTTGCCCCCCTCTTTCTCCTCCCCTAGTGACACACTCTTCCCTGCACTAGAGGGCAGATCACTAGCGGTCCTACATCAGCATTGCATAACATTTGCATCTCATTCTAGTCAAAACTTTTTCAAAACCCTAGATTTACTATAGTCGATACCCAACACTTTGCCTTTCTTGTTCCTCTCTCAAGAGCTTATCGACGTCCAAGAATCTCCAAGAAAGATAAAGGAAAAAATGTTATTAATGATTCATCTCTTAAAAAGACTTCCCCACCGTCTCCAATGGTTGAAACCTACTCCCTTTTCTACCCCTCCATATGGTTCTCCTATTAAATTTATTTCATCTATTCCTCCATCACTGATGATAACTGATGATCAAGTTAGAGCAGTTATGCAAAAATTGTCTATGGATGTCGATGCCTCTGTTTCATTTTTGTTTGAATCTAAGGTTCCATAACCTCATATTTTGCCCACTACCAATGATCCATTTGTTTTAAGTCTAGAAAACATCATCTCTTATCCACCTATTCCAAGTCTAGAGCCTTCTAAATCATCTCAGGCTACAAAAAAGATTAAACATGTACCTCGAAAGCCTTCTATTAGGTGAAAACTCAGATCTATAGAAGATATCACCTTCCAGGAACTTAACGCAAAAAAAAAAGTTCCAAAAGACCTAGAAAAATTACAACACTTTGACATCCTCTTGATACATCTCCTCAATATCACTCTCTACTCTTTCCCACCACAGCCTATAAAGAAAATTTTCAAAAAAACCTCAAAGACCGTAAAGTCCTATGCTACAAATTTCTTACTTTAAAATTCTTTGAATCACAGCAAAAACATATGAAGAAGTATTTTGATGCCCTTAGGATTTCTCATCTCATTTTTAAACCACTTGACAATTATCTAAATCTAATTTGAATGTTCTATAATAATGCTTCTATTACCTTGTTGGTCTATCAACTTATGTCAAAGGAACATGTATTGATTTAACACCTAAAATATTAAATTACATCCTTGATATTTCTACTAAACCTCCCTTGGCGATCAACAAATAAATAATTATTGATTTCTTGACCACAATAATTGGAATGAAAAATGCATCTATCAACACCACAAAAGTATTTCATCTACCATTGTCTCATAGGATTATACACTTTCTTATTGGTCATTTCTTATGATATAAAAGTGATGTACATGATAAATTTTTTGAGAAATCCATGTCTATTCTCTACTACATCATTCATGGTATTTCATTTGATCTCGAAGAGCTGTTCTTAGAGTATATGAAGATAGCCCTTAAGTAACCTCATTCTTTCAGTCAGATATGTCATCACACATATCCTCAAGTATTATAGTGTAGATCTCTTTGCATAAGAGGTAATTAGTAGTATTCTTGATAATATCATTGACAAATCTACTTTTCATCGAATAGATTATTCTTATAGTGATGGTCAATGACTTCATCATCTATTTTCCTTTCATCTATCATCTCATGCTCTCACCTTCCTTGACATTTTTCCTATTGTTGAGAAATTCAACAAAAGTGTGGAACAAGTGGAGCAACAACTTGATATGATAGAAGAATGATTTCGAGACCTTGAAGATAATATTTCAGAAATTTGCTCAAGATTTTCATGATTTTCTAATCAAGCAAAGACTTTATTTTTGTCTTTCTCTTGAATGTTTATGATTTGACTTTTTGATCTTACAAAAATGGGGAGAAAGATTGAGAAAATCTGAACTATTGTGAAACCTTGAGTGTATAAACTCAAAGGGAACACTTACTTAGGGGGAGCAAAGATGTATCTCATGCAATTATGTTTTTATTGCTTGAACCTCTATGGATGAACTATGTGAATAATTGTGAATGTTGAAATTTGAATTTTTTGTCTATGTATTACTTTGACACGTGTTGACACACGATGATTGATTATTATAATTGTTAAACCTTTATTTATTATGTGCATAAAACTATTGCTACATTATTTGTGTACATAATTACATTGATATATATATTTTCTCAAGATAGTTTTGTAAGTATTAGAAAGAGAGAGATTGTTAATACCCTTAGACAGATTTTGACATTAAAAATATGAGAAAATATATAATTCATGATTGATATTATTCACAATATTATAATTAATGACTCATAAGTTTCATGTAAATTAATATATTACTTATCTTGTGACATTACGACAAACCTCGAGGTTAAAATCATTAATAGGTGAAGCTCCACAAATGGATAAATATTTGTTGAAAAATAAATATTTAGTAATTAAATGATGGTTATATTTTTAATTTCTTTATCCATGATTATTTAACCATTTAAGTGTTACTCTTATTTATTAGTCACGTGCATCATTAAAAGAAATAAAAAGGTTCGAAATATCAAATGAACTCTAATGAGTCTTGAACTGGAAAATCTAGAGATGACACGTTAGCTGCTTACGTAGAGAAAATGGTCAACTTAATATTTGAATTTGAAGACAAATTCAACAAAAAAGTTGTTCATATATGAGAGAAAAATCTTCAGTTCAAATTTTAAATTGAAAAAACTAAAGAATAAAAAGATATTGAATTCGCAATAGTCAAAGGTTGTTGTCACGTGATCTAAAAAATGGTAAATATTCAAACTAACCTTCCGACTTTGTCTCTCGAGCAAAATGCGGAAATTTATTAGAAGACAATGTCCTACAAGTAAAGGACGCAAAGAAGATCAACAACAATAATTCTACTTCAATCAATAATGAAAAATCTCTCTCACGATCAAGATTTATTACCGCTGAGCTTCAACTGCAAGTAGACTGCATCGTCTGTCTTCATCAATGATTGGTGATCAAGATAAAGCTTGAATCTTTCAAGGAGGCTCTTCGTCAGGCCCTAAGATAACTAGGTGATCAGTGGAGAGTGAGTTTGGGCAAAGGCATGAGGTGCTCTAAACCCTATTTGGCTTGGAAGGGTTTAGATCTCTATGGAGGTCGAACTTAAGGTGTTGAGGCTACTATCCTATTAAAATTAGTGTGTATTTCTAAGAGAAATAGTGGAATACTAATAGGAAAGATCTTTTAAGATTGGAAGTAGCCAAGTAAAGGCTGAACCAGTATAAAAAGCTTTTGCCTCATAGTGAGTCATCACCAGAAAAGAGAGAAAGTCATTCTACACATAGATAATCACGTAGAATTGTGTTAACATACGTGTTGACACATTTAGCATTCGGAAAGAAAATCCGAGATTTCTAAAATGTCAATTCAACCCCCCTCTTGGTATTTTGTCTAGCCTCTAGATCTTTTAGTTTCCTTGCTTAACTTGGTCCTTATAGATTAAAAAAATCATTAAAAAATTGATTGTTTTTTAGAATTTGTGGTAATAACCTTTGAGCACTTTGTGATTTGAGAACTGTTTATTTTTTTGTCCATTTTATTCAAAATTTGAATTGTACATTTGTCTCTTGTAGATAAACATTTTTGTTGTTGATCTTAATTTCAGCTAAGTGCATTTGATCAATCATTTGATCCCTATAAGCTACAACTATATCATTGTCCAGATTTATAATTCAAGATTTGTGAAAAAGACTTATATTTTATATATTTGTAGACATGCCCTCTTGTAAACTAACTTTCTTATGTTTATAAATAAAGTCTAGGTTGTTGGATTAAGAGGTTAGTGCAATAAATAACATTTAATATTTTCATATACCTATTATTAAAATATCTTGCACACAAGTATGATTACTATATATTCAATTTTTATTCACACATCAAAGAATGCCATTCATGATAAATCATCATAGAAATATAAAAAATGAAGACAAGATTTACTAAAATTCAATGAATATCTAACTAATAAGTGTCTCACATTTTAATATCAAAAGCAAGGGCATCAATATTATCTTCCTTTCAAGGCATCAAAGCCAATCATTTTAAACTAAACCTATTAGGATCAATCTATTAGCACAAATAAATAAGGTTTATGATTATTATGCTTTCTAAACCTACATATATTTTCAAGATCATTATCTTGGTTCAACTATTAAATATCAAGAACCCCTTTACAAGATTTTCATGGTCATATAAGTCTAATCCCTCATAGAGTTCAAGAGTTGATCAACATACTTTCTCTTGACGCTCTAGTAAGCCTCTTAAAACAAGTTACAAACATTGCATCTGAACCAGACTTAAAAGGCATGTGCACTACCTAATCTTCCTTTTTTGTGTGTGCTCAAGGATAGAAATGTTGCTCAAACTACATGGAGGAGAAGAATGTGCAACATGAGAGGTTCTCTGTAGGGTTTTGTTTCTCCATATCCCTCTTCCTAATTTGGGGAGAACCCCTCGCTTTATACTCAGATTAATGAGCTACAACAGCTAGCTGGATGAACCTTTTGGGCTGTGCATGTGTCCAAAAATTCAAAAAATAATAGTGAATTTGGATGCACCATTTTTTTTGCATTGGATTGGTCTTTCAATTAGCTTTAATGAATTCCATGCAAGGGACATCATTTTTGCAGTCGGAAATCATTTTAGTCATGTGGGTTAGAAATGGGACAGTTTGGCCTTCAGGAAAAACATAAACCTATTAATATTAAAAAATCATTGAAAACGAATTCGTGAAATTATATGCAACATTTTTTACATGATTTTTTTGTTTCATCTTGATTTTAAATAAGTGGTCACAAGCATATATGTGTAACCCATCATTAAATTTTAAAAAATTAATCCAAGTTCACTCATAAAAATTAATTTTTACAGCATTGATTTTATTTCTCTTAGACTATGGTGATTCACGCATTTCACATAACCTATAATTTTAATTTATTTATTTCCAGATTTACTTTGTGATCATGAAAATATTTGAAGCTCCTTGACACCAACATCTTTTCATAGGAACTGAAGTTGTACAATTTTATAGTGATTTAAAGATTTTGAAATGGTAGCATTTTTACTGTTGTAACTGATTTAAGCACAGGAGTAAGCTTGGGTATGCATGAACTTATAGTGAATCCTTTTCTATCATGTAGGATCATGTGATTTTTCATGATGTTGAAATCTCCATTTAGAAGTGCTGAATTAGGAGGGCAGTGAGTTGCTTTTGTTTTGAGTTTCTTGATGTATTTCCATTATTGACAATATATAATAATTTCATACACTCTACAAGGATGACGTTCCTGGTTTTAATATTTTCATTATGGTGTACACAGTGATTTATAGGCTCAACCACCTAGTGAATTCCATAGCTCCAGCACACTTAGATTTCACAAATCACATTATAGATTGCATGACCCTATGTGGCCAAAACCAGAGAACCCCCTCTTTTAGCTCTAACAAGCCACACAGGAAATTCATTTGTTACCGATGCTTCTCACACTATTGAAATATCATTTTCCAAGCTACAACATATTTTGAACTATGACATGAATTCTTCTTTTCAAGGTCTTCGAATGGGTATATCTTTCTTTCTAATGGTGCAAGTTTCCATGTTTTGTTCCTTTTAGCTTGTAAGTTATATCCACCTTTTTTTTCTTAAATGGCTCGTATATTTATGTATATGTCCTTGGGCTTATTGGGCATATCCATTTACCCATTTGCTTGTTTCTTGACATGGAAACAATGTGGCATGGAGAAATGGCTCTTTCATATGGTCTGCTTTTTGTCCCATTGTGGAGGCATCAAAATGTAACGAATATGTACATTTACACATCTGCATATTCTATTGTCATCTCTGTTAAATATATCACTGATAGATCCAATTACTTTAATCCCTTTAGCTGATCCCATGGATAATCCATTCGTGGTTTTCTTAATGATCTGCCCCATTATGACAAAAAAAAATTCAGTTGTGGCTGTAAATTGCGCAATCCATTGGCAATGATCAAAGAACCAATAGTTTACATTCGTTAGCTTACTTTGGTTCCCGTATTGGATAGAACCTGCACCCAAAATAGATCCAATACATAGGAAAATATATCTGATTCACTTTAGACTTATGGCCTACTAATCAAATTTATTCCCAATCAAATAAAAGCCTAATAATTACAAATCATGATAGATTATAGAAATATCTCGAATTAGGCAAATTAACTGTTCTCTTATAATACATTGGCGGTTACATACCACTAATTCTTATATCCACAATTTTATGTGCATAGTTACAACTAATCTTGATGGACCAAATAACAAATCAACTTTAAAAAAATACTTTGGTGGAATAGTTTCAAGTTGTATAGAGTGTATTCAAGGCATATGACTAAATTACCTTTCTCAAAGACTAGGTGGACCCAATAACAAAACTAAATAACTAGATTTTGTAAAGTTGCAAAATAACACGATAAAAAGATTTCTTTCTTCCAAAACTAGATTGACCAAATAAATAAAGTGACAATAAGTTGAATGGTACACATATTCTAAGCCTATATTCAAAACAAATACCATAAAGAGAAAAAAAAACATATTTTTCCCAATAATTTGGACTTAACTCATATTTGTATCCTACCATATAAGCTTTAAGAACTTCTAACCCACAAGTTGTGTTCCACTAAGTCAAAAAAATTCAATTTTTTATTTTTGAAAGGTGGTGTTCTACATAATCAGATTATATTTTATGATTTCTGCAAGAAAAATATTTTTACCTAAGATGTGATCTTCTAGCTTTATATTTTCCAAAGGTCATACATCTCCATCCATGTATTTGAACAAGGAAAATTGCTTCTTTTTCTAGTTTTATATGTTGAACATGCATTTCCTAAGAGTGATCTAATAAAGATTTTCTTAAAATGGTTTATGTTTTTATTTTAATAAAAAAAATTTCTTTGTTTTAATTCATTTTTGGGTACCAATATAAGTTATAATTTTCTTATAAATACTTAACCTTTTATTGATTTTTTTATAAAAAATATTATATTATTGTGTATGATTTTAGTCACACTTAGATCAAGGGGAGGGAGGGGATTTGAAATTATCTAATTGAGTTTCTTCATTAGGATAAGATCACTTTCAAGTGAGTATCTTCTCCTCAACTTAGATTTTATGGTATTCGTAGATTGAGGTTATAAAACTAAATAGTTTTATGGTAGTTTTGGTTGACCATGTATGTCCACTCTCTAAGAATAATCTTTACTCTTAAGCTTTGCTAGGGTTCATTCTTGTGTCAAAATTTTTTGATTACTAGGCTAAGTTCTCTTAGAATTTAACATCAAAATCCCTTCTATATATGACTCTAAGGGGCTAATAAAATGATTAAGGGCCAGCTCCTATAAGTGACAAAATCAAGGCCTAATCACAAAATTATCTCATAGTAAAGTTAAAAGATCATGTTGTATTTCAAGATGATGGTGTTGACTGATGAAACGTCTGAAATTCTAAAAAGGGTGGATGATGCTTGAGGAATGTTTTTCATTATTCTCTTTTCTCAGTAGGATGTCATCAAAATTTGGAAGGCATTACAACTTAAACCAAGTCAATGAAGATCATTGAACATTGATAAAAGTTCCCAGAAAGACCTTTATGTATTTCAACCAGCCACTAGGGTCCCAACAAATTCCAACTGTTTTTTGTAGAAGAATTCCACTCAAAACTTGGAGTAGAAATTAAGGTAATAAAAATAATTCTTAATAGGTTTATCATTGGAAACTCATATTTTCTAAATCATCTATAAAAAACTTCTTAAATTTTTTTAGTCTTCCATCTTTTTTCATAGAAAAAAATTCATACAATGAAAAAACATATTTTATTGTTCTATTACTTGATTTTGATATCAATGCATGAAACCCGTATGTTTTCATTAAGATCAGATATGCTTATTCAAATAGCATTCATGAAAATCATTATAATAAAGAGTGAACTTCAAATGGAAAATTCATGTCTATTAATTATATAGTTGAACACTTAATAATTCAGGTCTACCACCTTGTCCTCTTTTGGCTTGGTCTTGGGCCTAGTCTTGGGCCTGTTCTTGGGCTTGGACTTGGACTTGGGATCCAGGCTCTTGGATCACACATTGACCATTGCCACCTTTTATGTTATGTTTTCAGTAGTTTGACTTCTTCAATGGACCTTTAATGTTAACTTCCCACTAGGCTGACTTCTTCAATGGGTCTTCATTACCATTTAGACTTTCTTAACTTGGCAAGGTGTTGAAAGAGACATTCTCATCGATAAGTTTCCAACATTTTTGTATTCTAAGTCAAGAGAAATCTCAAGCTTACTTTAATGAAGAGAAAAGAACAAACTGATGAGCGATTCTTGACCCAAAGTCAATTCTCTCAAGTTGATTTCACCAACACATTCAAATATTTTAATATATGAAGAATAGATTCAAGTGGAATTAAATATCATCTTTAATGAATTTTAGCTATGATTCAATTATTTATGAATGTCTAGAAAATACGATTGGTGAATAATTTTATTATTTTTTGTGTAAAATTGATGATTAAACTTGAGTTGTCACACCTAGGAGGTGAACCCTACAATTAATTTTTTTTATCCTATTGAAAACTATGAATAAATGCACTATTATTGAAACTATAAAAAAGATGAGCTCTTTCCACTAGCAAGTATACACAAGAATTATTGGAAGCTAAGAGAATGATGTTCTTGATAAATGGAAGTAGGAAATAAGCTCCTATAAAAATGTTAGTGTCATGAATATGGAGCTCTAAGAAAATAATAATTTTTAGTTTGTCCCCCCCATTCTTGAACTTAGTGTTGTCTTGAATTCAACAGAAATAATAAGTAATAGGATCTAACAAAAAGTATTTGAAGAGAGCATACATAACCAAGATAATTTTGACAAACTAATGTCATGATGTCTATTATGTCAAGGTGTTATCGATTATATGAAATTGTCACAAAGTCTACTTATGGTTTTGTATCAAGTGGAGTAAAAGCCCATAAAGCCAAAAGACCAATTTAAGGTAGAGTTTACCTAATTATGAGCCCATGATAAGCACATTTTTTATGTTTCTATTATTAGATTTTATCCTGTATTTTAATACTTTTCCACTTTTCGCATTACATAGGTTTAGTTTTTTTTATTCTCCCTATATTTTTAGCTCTTTCTATTTTTTTATTGCTTTTATTTTTGGCTCTTTCTACTTTATTTCCAATTCAATTCTCTTTCCCCCTTCTATCGTTTTTCCTTTTCCATTCTTCTCACCCTTCCATTCTCATCCTTCTTTCTATTCTCCCTTTTCAAAATTTTATTCATAATTCACATTAATTTTAAAAATTGAAATTTAGGCTGGGGAAAAAATTATCAATAGACTTCAGCCTATTTAAAGGTAACCCATTTAGGGCAGAAGAAAATTCTAATTATTATCAATTAAACTTTCATCATTTTCCTCATCTTGTGAGATGCTATATTTTTTCTAGTTGACTCCAACACCCCTTTTGACTTAAAAAGTGCAATCTTTATTATATAGATTAGGATTGATCCTCATGAAGTCAAGTAACCAGTTTTCTTCATCTTGTGAATTCAGGACTAGATGACTCCACTAGAGATTGGGTTTTTTGGGGGATTTAAGAAGTACTTTTAATCCCTACATCACATGTGCTGTTCTAAACTCACCCAACTTAGCCGCCCCTCAAGTTTTTATGTGTCAAATTGATGAATATTTCTTTAGTAACGAAGAAATTCATGGATAGAGACACCTAGAAAATGGAGGCAGATCAATGATTGGTTTAACAACTATAATTTTTTTTTAACACAAATTGAATTGTCAACTTTGTCAAGTTAACTTGGAGTCATCAAGGTAACATATTTTGATGATTAAAAAATCATTACAGCTTAAGAAGAATTAAACTATGCTTAAGTGTTGAATATATTTCATACATAGATGAATCTAAATGTGCACATAGAATGCCAAGATATAATATTTAATAAACATATGAGCATTCAATTAATATGGTATAAACATATGATATGAAATAACATACTGCACTGATTTCATTATGTAGAATTATCATCTCATATATTATTGTGAAAGATGTGATTATTTACATAAATTATCATAGTTACAAAAACATGATTAGAACAACCAACCATTAAGATTTTTTAAAGTAAAATATGGGTATCAAAGCTCTCTAAGTTGTCTACAAATGCATGATCTTCCTTCATCACATTTAAATAAATTTTACATCTAATCAATAAAGTGTTATATATATTGTTATTTATATCGATAGTATTCTCATAAGATTATTGAATACATGCTCAAAATAATAATAAGTATCTTGATTGATGAAGTGATTATTTGAGACATTGAGATCATGATTTAAGATATTTATTTAAATATCATACTTTACTCAAGAAGTTTAGATAAGATTTAAATTAAAAATCATTACTTTACTTAATTTTTTTATTAGTTTCACTCTAGTCACTATTAGAGTCTTAAAAATTTTAAATAAAATTATTTGATAAATCTTAAATGTTCAAAGGACATCATATTGGTACAATAAAATATCATAGAAACTTCGAGAGAAATTCATACAAGATTTATCTATAAGTATTATTGATTTCCAACAAACATATTAATACACAATGACTATCTTTATTGTCTCTAAAACCTTTAGTTCCACACTATATTCTACTCAGTGCATTTAAGAAGAAAAAGAGAAAAATGGCTCGTTATGTGTTTGTTGTAAAGGCTAATTATGAGAAGTATAAATAAATATTGAAGTCTCTCATCATACTAGTTTCTATTATAAGCATTTGAGTCTACTGTCATCCATCTAGCAAATAGAGGACAAGCCTAAAGAATCAATATCATTGTCCTCTACATAAAAGAATTAAAGCTTATTAAGTACTTCTAGAAATAATCCACAGCATTTTATTTTAATATTTATTATGATTAAACTCAAAATTATATATTGCATTAATCACCTGTTAAATCTATCTAATTATACAACTATTGTCTCTCCTAGGGTCATGTATCTTAAAAAAATTGAATTAAATTTTGTTAGACCTGAGCTCTTATAATTAGCAATTGTGATCAGACGATCATAATAGTGGAACACAAGAACATTGTGTACTTGAAGTGCAGACAGGCTAGAAGTAGAACAACTATGAAACTAGTGTATCAAACTCATAGGCTTCAATTGATTGAGGAATAGAGAGGGATATCTTATAGAGAAATTCCTCAAAGAAAGAGAAAAGATGTAGTCAATTTAATCCCTCCTTTTTAACATTAGTGTGGGCCAAAACCTAATAAGTATATCAAAAAAACTTGAAAGAAATGGGTATAACATCTTAATGGAATGAAAGCTATCTAATTGATTTTCTTATGCTACAATTGGAATGACAAGTTTTGGAGAGAAGGCAATAAAAAACTATTCAATAGCCAATAAAAAACTTCAAACATAGAAAGTTTTCAAAGCAATTCAACACGTTTGTAACAATAAGTTAATGCTTTTTTGTTGAATGTCCATCAATGACATTTCAAGATGCTTAAATTATAAAGCTTGCAATCAAGATGTTGAATTTATGAGCTCATCACTTTTTTGATGATGGACATAGAATATGAAAAGATAGATTCACACACGATGATTTTTACTTTGATGATGTAATGATTTCTTTATAGAAAAGTTAAGGTCATGGGTTAAAAACACATTTTATCTCACAACCTAAATTGAATATTTTGTGCTCAAGAATAGTACACAGTTATAACTAGTTTATACAACTTTTTTGATTTTTTTAAGAATAAGTCTAGATATTTTTCTACACCATACTTTAGGTGTGTCAATACGTGTCAAGCATGAGAGTGAGAGGAGACAACCATTAATAGCAACAAGAAATTGTTGTATGATTATTTTTTATCATTTCTAAGAAAATTTAACACTTTAAAATTTATAAGTTCTCACCAATTAGCCAATTTTATAAATAATAATAAAATATTGTATTTTCTATGTAGATCATAGAGAAGATAAAAATTAATTAGTTATCTATAATTTTCATGTAAAAATTAAAGAAAATAAGTCAAAAATACGAAATAGCACTAATGAGGTCAATTGACATCAGCATATGAAGAACACCCCCAAATTCAAAGTAAATAGAACTACATTGACTCAAAGACCCTTCAAATTAAAGTTTAAACCATTCAAATCAAATAATAAAATCAAAAGGCTTCTGATCTTAACATTATAGATGATTAAATAAGTTTTCTTAATCAAAAAATAGTAAAAAATGAGAAAAAGTTTATGAATGAAATAGGTGATGTTTTCATTGATCAAATTCTTGCCCAAATTCGATTGATTCATGTAGGCATGGTGCTATGATTAGATTCACATCTTTGTCTAATCAATGGTTGACAATACCAACGACTATGACTTACTGAAATCAAGTAGTGAAGGTAATTTGACTCCAAGAGTTTAGATCATTAAAAGAAATTCTTCTCCATTTGTATCAAGTCAAGAATGGGCTGAGTCCGTTTATGATATTCAGCCTTTTTAGTAGTAAAAATGAGGAATAAATTTGAACAAAATCCATCATTTGTATTAGATAGACGAATTGGAAAAATTCTGCATCTATAGTGGCTGGAAGAAATGGGTTTTGATCTCTACAAAAGACATTGGTTGACAATGCCTATCACGCCTTTAGATTATTTTTTTCCTTAACTTTTTTAGTCATTTTTCTTTTTGCAATCAATGCGTCTATCATTAGCTCAAAAACTCTGAAAATATTTGGCTTTCATTAACTTTAATTAATAAGAAATTATAGGAGTCAAGTGCATTATGATTTGATTTTGAATTGATATTATTTTATTTACTTGGCTAATTTATTATTGGAGAATCAACCAATCATCTAAAGCAATTTATTCCAATTTTGTATGATTTTCATCCAATTTCAGAATTTTATAATATTTCTTTAAAATTGAAATCAATGCATAAGTATTTTAAAAACTATTAAAAAATAAAAATATGAAAATATTTAATTATATTTCATGGTTAATTTCAGCTAGTAATTCTTAAAAATTAACATCAAAATCACATAAATTATTTTTAACACATTTTTCTAGATTAAAGTGATTTGTAAGAATTTTTAGCAAATTTAAAGTACAAATCTCCAAAATCTTATGGATAGTATCATGTAACTATTGAGAGTTATTAGTTCTCTTTACAAAAATACCAATTCTGAATGATGAAAAAACGATTGAAATATCACAAAGAATTGTGGCTACAAAAAAACTTTCTACAACTAAAGTGAGGAGAGACCATTGATCTCCACTTTTCTACTGGAGTGAATTAAGAGGTGGGATGAATTTATTCAATATATCAATTTATGTCATTTTTTCTATCTTCCTAATATTTTTCTAACATTAATTTAATCAAGTATTAAGAAAGAGACAAAAAAAACCAGATTTTACAGTTGCTTGGTGAAAGTTGTTTTGCCTACATCCAGATCTAAGATCACAATATTGATTTCAATATTATAGTCCCTGGAATATAACTAATTTAATTGGGATTAGTGTCCTCTCATATTATAACTCCATAAATCTCTATAACCCACTAAAACCGAAGGTTCTAGCAACCTTAAACTAATATTTTGTAAGCACATCAAAAGAGCCTAAATAATTTACTAAAACCTTCAAGTGATGATGCATATTTGTACTCTATTAAATATAATTTAATTAATGAAAAAGATCAAAGATCAAAAATGAATACTAAGGAAAAATTTAGGGCCAAGACACATTCTCAATGTGAAGGTTCTAAACAAGAAATCAAAGAGATTCAAAGCCTTGAAATGTAGAGCTTAGACAACCAGAAAAATAAAAAATTCTATTTTCAAGTTTAGTGCATGATTTTACTCATGTCAAAATAGTAGAGATTAGCACATGCTAATTTTATAGACCCCTTGGAGCTGCTAATATAGAACACATGAGAAGTGCTTCTTCATTTGGTTTCTTGGTCTTATGAACCCATACCACAGTCATTTTTCTACTCTTATTTTGCCCATAGATTTGTCAATCTAAGACAAGACTTCTAGGTGAAATTATGAGTTAGCCTGAGCTATTAATCAAAACTAAAGTGGGTGATACATTGATGAACATAAGTTGCTAAAAATAGAAGATTTGACCCTAATCTAAAAAGCACAAGTTTTAAATGAAAAGCTTTTGTTGTAAGTACACATAACTTGAAAAATTTATCACTCGTTTCTCACTAACTGGTTGACATAACCCTTGAATCCAAAAAGACCAATATTTTCTTAAATCTATGAAGGAATAGATAACTTGTGAAAATTACATGATAATTAATCATCATATTTGTGAGAATAATACAAAAACATATTTGAAAAGTCTTTCACAAGTTATCACATTAATTAATTGATATGCCATTTCAATGAATTCCTCTAAATTTTAGCTTAATTTGATATTTTATGATTTAAAAAGAAAGGTTAATGAGAATTCATTCGTGGCTGAGGTTTAATTCTTATTTATTTCATGATTAATTAAATTTTTATCTTTGTAAAAATATTTAATTGATTGAAATATATTTTCTATGATTTTTCTGAAAATTATATGCATTAAAATAAATATGTAGAAAAAAGAGAAAAACAGATGGACACATAACTTAGCGAGCCAAAGGCACACTGCTTAGTAGACCTAATGTGGGCTAGAGGCCATACCACATTTGGGAGTAGGCCCAAAGGAGACACTACTCGTGACCCATGTAAACTAGGTCATGAATCATGGGATCTAGGTTTGGGTTGCTATAGGCTCATCTCCATAGCCTACTATGAGCTAGGGATGATACTCAATCAATAGTAGGACCTGGGGCTTAAACCCCGATCAACCCTTTTAGAGATGCCATATGACTAAAAGGAATATCACATTATTATACACAAGCAATTTCCCTTCATATTTTCAATTGTGACTAAAATTTCTCCTCACTTCTTTTAGATCCAACAATGACAAGAGCTTGATACAATGCTCCTCAATGCACTATGTTGACCCCTTTAATGAAGCCGTTTGATGGTACTAGACTACACAGATCTAAGGGTTATTAGAGTGCCACATTGTTGGGTCCATGGATGCATTGGCATTCCCTCAAATTTGGGGTTGTAAAAGTGGTTGGATCTGATGCACCAAGACACATCACCGGCCACCATTGAGTATTGTGGTAGATGCACAAACCCCAATAAAGCACACATAGGGGGAGGAAAAGGCGATGAGTTCATTTGATAGTGGACACACAGCCACATCACCTTTTCTCTCAGCAAAATGTGGCACGTAGATCTAATGACCTTCATTGGGCCACACAATAAAGGGCATGTATGTAAATATCAATTATTTTCCACCAAAATGGGGACAATGAAAAATGTGACAGAAAATAGTAAGTCAAAATAGAAAGTTAGATTTGCCAATCTTGAGAATAAAAAAAAGGAAGAGGGGAAGAAGAGTGGATCTTTCTTAAGCTTTTTTTCTGTTGTTATTTTAAAAAATATAACGTTCTTTCATTTTTTGGTAAGAAAACAAAAACCTTTAGAGTACACCATTGATTATGATTATTTTCCCCCACATTTAGCAACTGAAATCCATTCTATTGATTTGGACACAAGGTTGAGAAATGCTACGGAGGTCAAAATCAAGCCATGCATTATTAGGGTTGTAAGTTTGATATTCAATATAGTTTTCAATTCATTTTTATTCAGTTTTTAAAGTACCTTTATTTCCTTTGATTTAGTCTTTCCTTTAAAAGTTTTTTTGTTATTCTTATTATTTCAATTCACATTCTCTTTATTGTTTTCAATTGTTTTGTGTTTTAATCTTGATTTTATATTTACTTTTTGTTCTCTCTGTTATTACTTTGAATGCCAATTTATTCTTCAAATAAATTTCATGGTTCTTTATATTAGACTTTATTTAATATTTATTTGAAATTTTATTTATTTCTAATTTCATGTAGTTTACAATGTTTCTTATTTATATATCTATTTAAGCAGTTCCTCTTTTTAATCAATCCAAATTTCCATAATTAGGAATAGAAATAAGTAGTTTACAAGGAGATAAAAAGATTTTCATAAAAACATAGGGTCTCATCAATACTTTCAATACACAAGTAAATAGATAGGAAACTCAAATAGGGAAATATTCATTAACCAAGAGGATTTTTAGGGTTGTAACATTGTTACCTTTAAATAGGCCAAATACAATTGAGATAGTTCTAAAACTTAGTTAGTTTAGGAAATAAATTGAAAAGTACCTTAAAAAAATACATTACATATTGAGACTATGATAAGTCATTCACACACTTCATTTTTTGTGACAAATCTAATTTTGAGCATTTTTTGGTCTTCTCATCTTTTTAGTCTACTTTTCACATTTTAGAACCACTTGACCATCAATTTTTGGTTTCTCTTGGTGTTGTTCTATATCAAGCATGTGGTTCAGTGTGGACTTCATTAGCTTTGGGAGGCTTGATGGTTATAAATTGTTTATATGATCATCAAAATACAGATGTATAAGAAATTTATTAAATATGCCATATTTAGCTATCAAGATACATTTGAAAATCAATTATTATGATTTCATAGAAAATATATTTAAAAGATTTATAGTGCACAAATGAAGATACAAAGGTAATATTTCATACTCATAATTTGCAATTATACTAAAATTTTAAAAATGCTTTCGAAATCATTATTTTCCTCACTAAACCACTTGATTTGGAGTCCTAAAAATTTCTATACAAGAACTGTAAAGTATTGGGAAAAAATATAATCATGGTATTAGATAATGATTGAGATTGGTGATATGTGTAAGAGTTACAAACAAATCATTCTTCAACTTGTATTGAACCTTGATTGAATTAATGATTTAGAGTCCTAATGAATCACAAATTCATGGTTTAAAGTGTTGAAGGAAACTTCATAATCAATATAATATGTCCATTTGGTATTTGTTCACCGAGTATACTTAAGATTGTCAGATTTAGTTTTTGGGCTACCGAAACCCAATATCATGTGTTCCTTAACATTCTACTTTGATTTAAACTTGAAGGAAATGTCCAAACTACTTTAAGAATGTATTATTTTGTATATACAAGTTGGAACCTCAAACAGATCATTTAAATAGATGTTGAGAAGACTATAAAGATGAGAAGTTTGGTACAAAACTAAGCATATAAATTGATGCTATTCTCCTAGAAATATGGAATTTTTTTGGCCTTTCCTCTCTAGCTTTCTTGCTAACATTTTTTTTTTCATTTAGAAATTACTTTATCAGAAATTATAAAATAAATTTCCATCATGAAGACATAAAGTCATGTTAGAAATTCTGATCAAGAAATCATTGCATCCTACAAACACACATTGAGTCAAAGTATGAGCATTATGATGAGGGAGAATCAAGAATCAAAACCAATCAAATTGACCTCTTAATTAAATTTTTGCAATTCATCAATCTATCTTCCCACATAATCACTCCAATGTTATGTTTTCCTAATTTTGTGTAAAATTGTGATAAAAAATTCTTATCATTTAAGGGAGTTTACTGCTTCAATCAACAATTTGATGTTCTTGATCAAGTGACATAATGAGTGACTTTTTCTGGAAACTCAATAGGAGTTGAGCTCCTATAATAGTGGAATCACTAAATGTTTGTCATATGATGCTCGTAGTGAAGTGGATGTAGGTCAAGAAGATCAGATCAATTTAAATGTATAGTCTCTTGTTGAAACTATAGGCCAAGATAGAAGATAATCATAAAAGCCATGGATTATTTTAATCAATTAAACTAAGAATCATGTGTTGTCATAAATCTAACATACTTCACTATAAATTTGTTATAATCTAGAGACATTGTCCTAGGAGAGTACTCTTGAATCCCTATAAAATCTAGGGTGTGAATTACTATTAAGACCAATTCACCTTTACCTTTTAGTTCTATTTTTTATCATTTATAACCCAACACAATAACGAATAGATGTGAGGTTCTATTTAGCTTGTCTTCACACTATTTGAAAACTGTTAGGAAAATTTTACTAGCGATAAGTAATTTTGACCACTTGTAAATTTATTGAGTTGTGACTCTAATTTACTAAATTAACATCAAATATACTATATGCTTTCCCCAGGAGTTATGAATTGAAAAGTGAGTATGAAAGAAATTTTATTTCATAGATGCATAAATCTAGTATATGTGAGTTTGATACATGATACTTAATTGTTGTACTATTTATCAATAATGAAACCTAGAGAAATAACCCACGAAGAATAGTGTAGGCTAATAAGGTTGAACTATAATAATTATGTGAGACTTTTCTTGATACTCACCCAAATTATTGTTTCCCTCAATTTTTAATTATATGTTTTTCCATTTAAACTCATAAAAAACCAAACTTGGAATTTATTCTTGAACCTCTAGCATCTCAAAAGTTGTCAACAGCATCAAAGGAAATATTGAATACTTGTCAGAATACCACATGTCACCATCCCAAGGGTTCTTAATGCCATGCTATTATCAATCAAAGCATCTATTGGTGCACATGCACTCATTCAAGGGCTGCAGATCTCGAAGCAAAGCATAGAATTGAATGCTATTAGTAAGCCAACTGGTGCCTTGACTCTAGTATGACAAAGGAAGTTAATTACAACATATTTGGAGACTACATTACAAATGCAATGTAACATAACCTATGGGAGGTGTCCTAATAACACTTTAAAAAGGAATTTACTGACTCAAAATGGTCATGCTAGATGAGGTGCTTCGAACTATTTGACCTTACCTATTCCCAATGTATATATATATAAAAATAATATATATATATATTGCTCCATGTTTCTATTTTGACACGCTTGGACCAAAAGTTGATCTACAAGATTTTTTGATTCAAAAATCAAAGCATTCAACTTGATGAGTCAAAAGTGTTAACATGCCGAATACTTCTCGGTATTCACTGCACATTAAATTATATGATTTAAAATAGCTTATAACATCTAAGTTGGAGGTGTGTACTTTTATCGGTATTGCTGTGACCTAAAATTATTCATTAAGTTATCATTATCGTGTTCCACCAGCTGAAAAGCATGTTGGCTTATTTTCTTTTAAGGCAATGAAAACCACCAGCAAACAACCCTACCTACCCACCCATCCAACAACCCCCCCCCCCCCCCCAAAACACACACACAAATGGGCAACTGTCTAATTGAGATATGGTGTCCCATTCCAACCTACAGTTCCCTTGGCACCACATTATTTCTTGTGTAATTATGTCAAAATATAATTTGTTCCTCGTATTTTTACGATGCATACATTATTTAAATAAATGGTGTCGTTGATATTTTATTGTGTATCCAATCCATTGGTTAGGATTAATTTTACTATACACAACCTAATGTTATCATTTACATTTTTCTTAATATTTGAATGCTATTGACTATACTGTTAACAAGATTATTCTAAAAGTTTAAGACCAGGGAATATACTGATTCATCCTATAATAAATCAAAATATATATAGTAATTCAAAATTTATCAGGGGTGCATAAAAATAGCACCAAATATCGTATCATGTTGATATGAAGAAGATTATAACAGTGAATAAATTCCTCTGATTTTGATTGTGGCTATGTCACCTCTAGTGAACCGTGTTAATTGTTATGATTCAGTTATATCATGAGATGTCCTCGAGCTTCTTGAGAGATATAAACATCAGCTATAGATCTCATTTATAAGATCATATAGAGTGAGCTCATAAGTTCATAAACTAGTACAAAGCCAATGGCCTTTTGCACGGTCATCGTTCAGCTCAAATTGTTCAAACAGCACGCACCGGCCTTGGGTCGTATTTTGGCTGCGGAGATGATTCATTAAGGCCCCTAGAGTTAAGTTTCATCAGATAAATTTTTAGCGATTTTCTTCTACAGTTGAATCGGTGTATTAGAACGATAAAGGCCGTGTGGCTTCAACCGCAACTGCAACCAACCGACGGGGTCAGACGAGACACAGATTCGGCCAGCTTATAGGACTCGTACGTTCATGGGTTTTGATCTGCGTAACAAACTTCTTCACCTACTACTCTTGCAGGTGGACGGATGGGAAGCTCTACGTCTCTGGTGCGTCCCGGCCACAGCGCCCGTCGACGCTGGTTGGCGCCGGGTCCGCGCTACCGCCCGCCAACGAGCGTCTGACCATATTTTATGGTCATCGGCACGGCTCCAATCTTGGACCCAGCCGTTCTATGTCGTTTTCGCAGGCACAGCAATAAATTAGAGAAAACGACGCCAGGCAAATTGCGTCGGGCGTCCACAGGTTACGGCGAAAGGTACGGGCACCCAGGAACGACCATCTCAAGGAATCGAGTATAATACATCACATCATCAAACTAATGAGCAGAGATTTAAATAAGCTATTCATCTCCCTATGGACCCGGTTGTTAGTTTATGCAAGACGCTATTAAAAAATAGGAGCCGAATAACTATTATAATATACTTGCTGAAAGAATACCTTGTAAGGTAAATGTTCTCATCTGCCAGTGATTTTCTGCAGTGCGACACCGGGGTGTCATTTTTTCTGCTGATTTGGGATAGAGAACTTCACCGCCAATAGTTTAGATATGTATGCCTGTGACGTAACAGTCATTGTAGATCATATACAGGTTCAAAAGCAGTCAAATGAAACTTCTCGATGATATGAGCACAGTATGAAGTTCATCCATTCTTTACTATCCACAACCCATCAATGCTAGTGTTATGGGTTTTGTGCCCACCTAATGAGTCTCTTATTTCTAACTTAACCATTGAAATAAAGGGTCCCGAATGAACGCTCTCTCTCTCTCTCTCTCTCTCTCTCTCTCCCCCAGCAATCAAATTTAGAGGTTTCCTTTCTCTTACTCTCTTCTCAAGGTCGCCCTATTCATTTTTCTCTCCACTCGCATTCGCACGTGATTCAGCCTTCCCAACGATCAGAGCATCTGAGAAGATATGGCGAGCACCTCTCGATAATGCAATTCGGCCTCTGCCAATCCTCCGCATGTTCCTCTTTCATATGAAAAAAATTGAAGAAACCCTGCACGGTTCAGGGTTGCTTGCATCCAGAGATCAGTTTCCTGGTTCTTTTCCACTCTCCAACAAAATATCCCCTTGAGGGCCAAGGGAGCCAACATATGTCTAACTCTGCAAAGAGGGACAGAGAGAAATAGGGAGAAAAAGACCGCCTCGACCTGTACATCGAAAGGGGGAGGAAGGCGGCGTGGGGGCCGGGATCAACGAGAGGTCAAATTCTTGCCTTCGGCGGTCAAGGTTAGAACGCAAGAAGTCCAAATAGTTACGCGGGTACAAACACCCGACAAGCCGTTCCTCTTTCGTGTCACTTTGTACGATTGAGCATGACAGTCCGACCTCCGACCGCAGTTTTCATTTACCCGAGTTTCATTTTTTCTTTCAGTAGATCCGGCTCCCCCATGGCCTGGAGATCCGGGCACACCATTTCAACTGCGGATGTGGACGAAGTTATCGTCCGAATTGGGTATCCATCAACTCGATTCGCCCGACTCACAGGCGGATGTTGAACCGGCCGATGGATAAAGCCAGCCTGTTGAATTGAATGTCAACCCCCAGACACGTGTTCTCGAAAGATCTTAGAATCGTCCGGTCCAAGTCGGAGGCCCGTCGACCTCTCTCTCCCTCTCCCTCTCTCTCTCTCTCCCGTCGCTATCCCGTCAGAAAATTATTTCATTTTCAATAATTACAAAAGGTTTTCATTCATTAGCGAGAGAGGGAGAGAGAGGGGGGGGAGGGCATGTGCGTAAGGAAGCCCAAGTAGTTGCCCTCATCGGAAACTACTCTGAAGCTTATATAATCCACCGAGCCTCTCAGTATCGGTCTGATATTGCGCGGCGATCGTCGCAGAGGAATGAACGAGAGAATTGGTGGGGGACCGTAAAGGACGCCTTAGACGTCTCTTCCTCCGGCTTTGGCTTGCCATGGCAGAGCGCCCTGCCCTTCTGCACTCCTCCTCCGTGAGCCGCACGGTGGCCATGCAGGTGCTCCTCTGCGGCTCCGTGGCGCAGCTCAGGAGGCGTCTCCGCCAGTTTCTGTGGAGCCTAAGAAGAACGGTCCACCAGGCGGTGTCTCTCCTCAGACCGAAGGGCACTACCGGGATGCTGACAATGGCGGCGCTCATAGCGCTGGTGCTCCGCCGTGGCCCCGGTGTCCGGTGGATATCTCGGTCGCAGTACCGGCGCCGATTCTGGCTTGATATGATGCGTTGCGCGCTGACGTACGAGGACTGGGCTCACGCCGCCAGGATGCTCGATAAGGAGACGCCCAGGTCGGGAGACACCGGGCTTTACGACGAGGAGCTGATAAAGAGCAAGCTCTTGGAGCTTCAGCACCGGCGGCGGGAGGGCTCGCTGAAAGACATGGCCTTCTTCATGAGGACCGACCTGCTGCGCAATATCGGCAATATGTGCAACCCCAGGCTCCACAATGGCAGGCTCCAGGTAACACGGGAAACATCTCGTTAGTGCATCTCCATCCAATGCGATACTGATCTAAATAGAAATCCGGCGCAGTTGCGAGAAAGAACTGTCTCCTCCATCATCTGTGCCAGATTCTTTCCGCTCGCATTATAATCGTCACACTTTATTGAGGAATGAATAAACAATATATATATATAATTATATTTTAGGTACCGAAGCTCATCAACGACTACATCGAGGAGGTCTCCACGCAGCTGAAGATGATCTGCGAGACCAGGTCTGGTGACCTCGATCTGGAGGAGAAACTCGCCTTCGTACACGAGACTAGGCACGCCTTCGGCCGTACAGCGCTGCTCCTGAGCGGCGGCGCGACGCTGGCGGCCTTCCACCTAGGCGTGGTGAAGGTCCTGGTGGACAACAAGTTGCTTCCGAGGGTCCTCGCCGGGGCTAGCGCTGGCTCCATCATCTGCGCCATCATCGCCACCAAGTCCCGGTCGGAGATCGAGAGCTTCTTCGAGAACTCCCTCCAGACTATCAGGTTCTTCGATCGGATGGGCGGGGTTCTCGCCGTTATGCGGCGGGTGGTGCGGCAGGGGGCCATCCACGAGATCCGCCAGCTGCAGCGCCTGATGATGGACATTACCAGAAATATGACCTTCCAGGAGGCCTTCGACCGAACCGGCCGGGTTCTCGGTGTCACCGTTTGCTCACCGAGGAAGAATGAGCCCCCTCGGTGCCTCAATTACCTCACCTCCCCCAACGTCCTCATATGGAGCGCGGTCACCGCCTCCTGTGCCTTCCCCGGTCTGTTCGAGGCCCAAGAATTGATGGCCAAGGACAGGTTCGGGAACGTCGTACCCTACGACGCGCCCTTCTCCGGCAGCTCCGACAAGGTGGCGGCGGCGCCGTCTGCTCGGCGGTGGAGGGACGGCACGCTGGAGAGCGACCTACCCATGATGCAGCTCAAGGAGCTCTTCAACGTCAACCACTTCATCGTCAGCCAGGCGAACCCTCACATCGCTCCGTGGCTGCGGGTTAAGGAGATTGTCAGGGCCTACGCGGGCGATTTCTCCGGCAAGGTAAAACCACTCAAGATGATTATCACATTAAAGATCTTATCCTACTATATATGTCTCCGGTCGTTATTCCTAAAATTTCTCCTGTACTAATGCTGTATATCGTGTCGTCCTTATCTGTAAAAAGCTGGCGAACATCTTCGAAATGGAAGTGAAGCACAGGTTCAGCCAACTCCTTGAGCTTGGCTTGCCCCTTCGGGGATTCGCCAAGCTGTTCACTCAGGACTGGGAGGGAGACATCACCATCGTCATGCCGGCTACTCTTGCGCAGGTGGACATCGCAGACCTTAAATCACTCCTCATCGTTCAAACTATGTGCTATTCTAGATGTTTGACGATGTCCTCGTTCGGATCTCATCAGTACTCCAAGCTCATCGTGAATCCGTCCTTCATGGACCTGAAGATGGCACTGAACCAGGGCAGCAGATGCACCTGGGAAAAGCTCTCCGCTATCAAGGCCACTTGCGCCGTGGAGTTCGCCCTGGACGAGAGCGCCGTCCTCCTCAACCACATGGACCGCCTCAAGAGCACCTCGGAGAGGTCCATGGCGGTGGCAGTGGCGGCGACCTCAGCCGGCACACCGACGGGAAGGCTCAGCATCCACAGGCGCATCCCATCCTGGCACTACGTCTCCAAGCAGAAGGACCTCAATTTCCTCGAGGAGGACCTTCTCGCCGACTCTGGTCGGAAACCTAGGCCACCCAGCCCAAAGGTCCGCAACAGTCCCCTCGGCGACGGAGAAGCCAACGAAGCGGAAGCGCCGACTTCGTGGACCATACGTGGAGGACAACTGACGAAGACGGCGTCGTCAAGGAGGCTCGCCAACTTCGTGCAGAGCCTGGATATCGCCGCCGTGAAGGACTCTCAGAGGTCAACCATTGAGGCTGAAATGAGGGAGCAGGGGAGCAGGGCTCCTAATACACCCAACAGCATCGTCCTCGCCGACGGCGACCTGCTGCAGCCGGAGAAGGTCCAGAACGGGTACGTCCTCAACGTAGTGAAGAAGGAGGACTATGTGCTCACCCCCAAGACCGGCAACCCCGAAGAATTCCATGTTCAGTACTCGGAGGCCGCCATAGATAGCTCGAGCAGCCCCTGCTCCGGTTCTGAGAGCGGCGACGACGACGATGACGTCATTAAAACCGCTGTGGATTCTCGCCACAACGGCCACGCCACCTTTGCAAGTACGCCAACCGGAGCGACAACGCTGCACTGAGGCTGGATTCACCCTCTGTACATTTCCGTCCCCACATCATCCATTCATGATTTCACCATGGAAAATGCGTCCATGCTAATTCTTTTATGTCGCAGTCTCCACCTTGGATTTCTTTCTCCCGCCACGAATCCCTTTTGTCTGGTGGTCTATTCTTCCGAATAATTTCCGGGGCCAAAATTGTCGGCTTTGGAGTAAAATAATTGTGCAATTTTTTCAACTGTTGTATACGTTCTTATTCGGCTGGCGAGTCCCGGCTGTTCCTTCTTGACGGGATCCAGCGATCTTTCATTGACCATCATAGGCTGACTGATTTCCCCGTTCGTCTCCTCTACCCGGACTCCAGTTGACTAGATCTTCTGAAACGAGAGGCCCACGGCGACTTGGGTTCTCCCAAAAGCCGAAAGGGACAATCTTCATGAAATTGTGAACCGTAAAATTCATCAAAATGGTTCACGGGCTTATTGGAAGAATTTTGTATAGGCACCCGTCTGGTACGCACGCCGCGACCGACGACTACACGGCGGTTCGTACACAGAGATATCTCTCTATAATTTTGGGAGCCATCTATGGTTTAGCCAAAAAAAAGATTTTAAAGGATGGCCATTTGTGGATAATGAGCCGTTGAATGACTGGCGCCCACAGTTTTAGTTCTTTGCCCGCACTAGCCCGATCGGGGGCCGTCCGTTGTTGACGGCTGTTCGCTGTCACTCAGGACCGTTGTGGCCGCCATTCGTTGACCACCCCGGGCCTCCACCTTTGTTGACTCCCTTATTGACTGTTTAACCAACTGGTCTTAGTTAAATTTACCCGAGGGCGAGGAACGGCGGCCCACCGAAGCGCGTGACTTTTATCTCGCGCGGCACGTGGCGCCTTTGTCGGATCCAGATCGGTGTTCACACGTGGACTTGCTTCTTCGGTGGGTCCAGTGCTCGTTTTCCATGATTTTTTACAATTAATATTTGAAGTCATTTAAGGCTAATTATTGTCTAGCATTCATTCGCCACCCAGAGCCATAATGAAGAGAGAGAGGCTAAATTTCTGCACGGGCAATTTTGACTTTGAGGAGAATTAATAATGACCACCGTTTGATTAAAATATCAGCTAATTATTTTTTATACTGCGTGTGCGGAAGAGACCCCAAAGAGAAGGTGGGCCTTAGCTGGGATGATAAGCGGCCCATTTTCAGAAAGCGGTCGACGACCATGCGTCGGAGAGGTGGGCCGTCACAGACATCCAAAGGGCGGAACCGACCCACATAGCATGAGCAGTCTCGTCCCACTGTGGCCCACTTATAGAAGTGGGCCGAGTGGGCTGTAGGCGTTTGGGCCGTCACTCCGAACGTCACCCTGGGCTGGGTTCCCAAAGGCTACCGGGGGGGAGAGAGAGGTGCACGATTATCCTTCCTCACTGCCTCGTCATTTCTGGGTCCGTTTTCTGACGCACGAGGGGAGAGGAGGGGGTTGCGTGCGGAGAGGAAAGTGGGCGGGGCCGCCGACCGATGCGGGTGAGGAGGTTCTTCTGGTAGTGGGGGAGGGATGGGCTCTGCGCCTTATCCGCTCCTCGGCCATGTCGGACCAGCTCTCCTCGCTCGCCACGTCCTCGCGTCTATCCACCTGTTCCGCCGAATAGGCTCCGCGTCATCTCCGTTCTCCTCCTTCCTTCTCCCTCTCCATCTCCCGCCGCCCCTCCTGAATTCTTCTCGAAGCATATCCATCGCTTTCGGGAGCGGCTGCCCCACCGGGAATCTCTCGCTCTTCGCGTTTGGGAACCGTAGGGGGCTTCCGGGCTTGGCCTTTGGAGGGATCGACGTCTCGCCATCGGCCCTTTTTATCATCCCCTCCTGAAATCGGTGCACATCGTTTTCTTGGTTGGCCTTTTCTTTCTTCCCGGTGCTCCGCGTGTGTACATTTGGGGGATCTCGTCGGAGACTCTGTTCCTTGGCGTGCGTGGAGAACCTTGAAGGCGGTAAGCAAGCAAACTCTGGTTTGATCGGGAGAAGGGGGAAGACGCCACGAGACACATCTGCCGACGAAGATCTTCCCCCGATTCCCCTCTCGGCTCCCCTTAAATCGTTGTGGCCCGCCCGGGGCGAATTGGGAGGATCTCGATTGAGAAGAGAGAGGGAGAGATCGAATTGGGTGGGCATGGACATTAGCACCGAGGCGAAGGTGGACTCGTTCTCGATCGGGCCCTCAACGGTGGTGGGGCGGACGATCGCCCTCCGGGTCCTCCTCTGCAGCTCCGTCTCGCACCTCCGCCACCAACTCTTCCGGCTCCTGAGCGTCTGGCTCGCCGCGACGAGGGACATCGTTCTCCCGGTCCTCTCCTGGTTCCATCCCAGGAACGCGCAGGGCATCCTCGTCATGGTCACCCTCGTCGCCTTCCTCCTCAAGCGGTTCACCAACGTGCGCGCGCGCGCCGAGTTAGCGTACCGGCGCAAGTTCTGGCGCAACATGATGCGCAGCGCGCTGACCTACGAGGAGTGGGCCCACGCCGCCAAGATGCTCGACAAGGAACAGCCCAAGACGAACGAGGCCGACCTCTACGACGAGGAGCTAGTGCGCAACAAGCTCCAGGAGCTGCGCCAGCGCCGCCAAGAGGGTTCCCTCAGGGACATCGTCTTCTGCATGCGCGCCGATCTCTTCAGGAACCTCGGCAACATGTGTAATCCCCAGCTCCACAAGGGCCGCCTCCAGGTGCGCATCCCAAACCTGGGTCTTTCGCGGAGCCGGTAGGGAAGAATCGGCCTAAATGGAATGGGAAGAGCCCGCCCCTTCCCGATTTGTTTGTTCATTGCTGCTCATCCACCCTCTCAAAAAAGAAAACGAAACCTAGAAACTTGCGCATTGATTGAGTGGCTTGTTTCCCGTTAATCTAATCTTTCATTGAAACGGGTGTTGATGGCGCATCGGTGTGGGGTGACGAATTTCTCAGGTGCCAAAGCTCATCAAGGAGTACATCGATGAGGTCTCTGCGCAGCTGAGGATCATCTGCAACTCGGACTCGGAAGAGCTGCTGCTGGAGGAGAAGCTCGCGTTCATGCACGAGACCCGACACGCGTTCGGGCGGACGGCGCTGCTGCTCAGCGGCGGCGCGTCCCTGGGTGCCTTCCACGTTGGCGTGGTGAGGACGCTTGTGGAGAACAAACTCCTGCCCCGGATAATCGCCGGCTCGAGCGTGGGGTCGATCATGTGCGCCGTCGTGGCCACTCGGTCGTGGCCGGAGCTAGAGAGCTTCTTTGAGGACTCGTGGCACTCGCTGCAGTTCTTCGATCAGCTGGGCGGAATCTTCGCGGTGATGAGGCGGGTGATGACGCAGGGGGCGCTCCACGAGATCCGCCACCTGCAGATGCTCTTGAGGAATCTCACCAGCAACCTCACCTTCCAGGAGGCCTACGATATGACGGGCCGCATCCTCGGGGTCACCGTCTGCTCCCCGAGGAAGCACGAGCCGCCTCGGTGCCTCAACTACCTGACCTCGCCCAACGTGGTCATCTGGAGCGCCGTCACCGCCTCCTGCGCCTTCCCCGGTCTGTTCGAGGCGCAGGAGCTAATGGCCAAGGACAGAGCCGGCAACTTGGTCCCCTTCCTTGCCCCCTTCCTGGCGGGGCCCGGGGAGGCCCCCCCCGGCGCCTCGGCTCGCCGGTGGCGGGACGGGAGCCTGGAGAGCGATCTGCCCATGATCCAACTGAAGGAGCTCTTCAATGTCAACCACTTCATCGTCAGCCAGGCGAATCCGCACATCGCGCCACTCCTGAGGCTGAAGGAGCTCGTCAGAGCCTACGGAGGCGACTTCGCCGCCAAGGTACCACCCAGCCATTTGGATGAATTTTCCATGTTCTATATGCTGGTCGCCCACATCTTCATCATCGCCCTCTCATCTGCCGACTGCATATCTACAGCTCGCCCATCTTGCGGAGATGGAGGTTAAACACAGGTGCAACCAGATTCTGGAGCTAGGGTTCCCTCTCGGAGGGCTTGCCAAGCTGTTCGCGCAGGAATGGGAGGGGGACGTCACGGTGGTGATGCCTGCCACACTTGCTCAGGTACGGATCACCTTCTGACCTTGTTGGGGACGAGCTACAGGCCTCACTTCGGTGCGGTTCTTACATCTACTGTGTCGCCTGATGGGGACCGTTTTTTATATGGCCCGCGCTGCCAGTATTCGAAGATTATTCAGAACCCATCTCATGTGGAGCTCCAGAAAGCGGCCAATCAAGGAAGGCGCTGTACTTGGGAGAAGCTGTCGGCGATAAAGGCCAACTGCGCCATCGAGCTTGCGCTGGACGAGTGCGTTGCCGTCCTCAACCATATGCGCCGGCTCAAGAGGAGCGCCGAGAGGGCGGCGGCGGCGTCGCATGGGATCGCCAGTGCCGCCAGGTTCAGCGCGTCGAAGAGGATCCCTTCGTGGAATCGGATAGCCAGGGAGAACTCGTCCGGCTCCCTCGAGGACTACGCCGTCGCCGACTACGCGGCGTCCCATCAGGGCGGTGTTGCCCACGCCCACGCCGGCGGCACCTCGAGCTGCACCGTCCGCCCCCAGCACGGCGTGCACGACGGCAGCGACAGTGAATCGGACAGCGGCGATCTCTGCTCTTGGACGAGGTCCGGCGGGCCTCTGATGAGAACATCGTCGGCGAACAAGTTCATCACCTTCGTTCAGAGTCTGGAAGAGAGGGAGGACGCCGCCGAGAGCCATGCCGCGGTTCAACATTCGGTCTCATTCACCATCCAAGGAGTAGCGGCCGGTGGGGAGCCGCACCACAACGGCGACCCCAGGGTAACGACGCCGGACGGAGGAGACTCGGAGAACAATGCTGGGGAGTCCAACTGCAGAAGAGACGCCGCAACGGCTCCCATCAGCATCGTCGTTTCGGAAGGGGACTTGCTGCAGCCCGAGAGGATTCCCAACGGCTTCGTCTTCAGTGTCATCCGGAAGGAGGTCCTAACTCTCGCGGACCGGGGCAACGAGAGCTGCAGCGATTCCTCCGATCCCTGCTCCGCGGGGCCCGTTACGGCTGAGTGCGTGCAGATTGAGAACTTTGGTCCCGGCGCCACCTCCGACACCGACGAGGACGAGCACGGCGAGGCGGCGGCCGGGCCAGGCGGGAAGGAATATCCTCCAGCGGGTAGTGGGAGCAGTGGTTAAACCTAGTCTCTCTGTCACAACCCTGAGAGTTGTCTTCTCTGTACAGATTGTAAAATAGATAATGGATCCTACATTCACCTAATTCTCTCTCTCCCGCTAATGAAACGGCAACCAATTGGAATTGGAATGAGATAGTGTTTGTTTTTAATAGAACCAATAATTGCATTTCTTCCCTTTTACAGAAATTACCAAGCCGAGAGGTCGAAATGGATATTTTTTGCATTCCAGTGCACAAAAAGAGGGAGACTTTTCTCCCGTTCAATCTCCGACCGTTCGTCGGGGCCGGGGCCCCAGCGGCGAATCATCATCTCTGTCCGCCCATCATGCGGACGAAGTCGTCGAAGCAGACGTAGCCGTCGCCTCGGGAGTCGACGCCGTGGATCATGCCGCGGCAGTCGTCGAGGGTGCAGCGGTCGTCCCCGAGGGTGAGGAAGACGCCCAGAAGCTCCTCCGCGGAGATCTTGCCGTCGCCGTCGGCGTCGAAGATTCCGAAGGCTTCCCTCAGATCGTCGTGCCCCAGGCCACAGCCGGCGCCCCAGCCAGGGGACGGCAGAACGGGCGCCAGAACGCCGAACTCCTCCAGGCTGATGCATCCGTCGCCGTCGCGGTCGACCTCCGCCATCATCATCGACAGCTCCTCCTCTGTCGGCGGGTCCGACTTTCCCAGCCGGCCCAGGACCAGCTCCAGCTCCTCCTTGGTGATCTTCCCGTCGCCGTCGCGGTCGAACACGCAGAACAGCTCTGACACCGCTGGGGGCACGGCGGGGGCGGGCTTTGGTCCCGCTGCGGCGGAAAGTATGGCGGCCGCCTTGGAGGAGAGGTCAGCGGGGGAGGGAGACCAGTACTCCGCGTCGAGGCAGGAGGCGTTGCGGCCTATGCCTGTGATGACGGTCCGTGGGGTGTGCGCGGTGGCCTTGGAGAAGGAGTCGCTGCCGCTGGCCCCCGACGAGCGGCTCGACCCGGTCGACGAAGCGTCGTTCCGCGAGGCCGATCGCTCCTTGGATCCCTTCTTCGTCTTGCTCTTCTTCCCGCCGCTGGACCCATGCGGGGACGAGGAGGCGGAGGAGGAGAACAAGGAGGCAATCAGTTTCATTGCCGCGGAGGAAGAGAAAGCAGGGCTATTGGGACTGACAGGTTAGATATTCACACGCAGAGGTAGAAACCAGGCCAGGGGGAAGGAACAGGAGGGGAAAGCGGGGAGAAGATGAGGAGTGAGGAGTCCACGGCCTTCTTGCTGATTTAATGGGCGGCCAGCAGCAAGCCGGAGGAAGCCCGTAGCGAGCTTCCGCGAAGCTTCCTCTTAGGTCTTCTTGCTTGACATTAACCGATCATGCTGACCCACCCTCTCTCTCTCTCTCTAGCGCAACTTTTGATGTAGATCTACCCGCATAGATGGATGTACTGCGGCTCCTTCGTGCGTCGTCGCCATGCGGTCCTGAATCACCACCCCTGGCGGCTTGTCCAGAAGGCCTTCGACCTCATCGTTACGAAAACCCCAGCTCCCACCCCCTATGTCCTTTCACTCTGTGTTAACCGTTCTTGACCATTTCCACGTGTTAAAGATGATTTCCACTTTGCCCACCAATTCCCGTTATTTCGAGGCAGTGAAAAAGGGGCAATTCAGACCACTTTCTTGAGAAAATCTTCTGATCTTAGCCTACTTCAAGATGGCTGCTTCTGGAATCACCTCTCGATTCGGAATCGCTCCCGAAGAAAATCTCTTGAAGTTCTTTGATTCTGAAACCCCATAACGCGGCCTTGATCAACACTCGTTTCCAATCCTTTAGTTCGTCTTGGAGACGGACGTTCTCTCTGGCGCTCGGACATAGTTTTGGATTTTACCATCGGACGGGTGGGAATTTCCATTATCTCCATTACTTTAATATATGAGGATATTCTTTTATTCCGATGGGGCCTCGGCGCATCCGTGGAAGCCATAGCTTCGGATTCTCTGCCCCTTCCCCACTCCCAGCTTGCCGAGTCCGCGTTGGGCCGAAGGCCTCCGTCGTTTACAGAACCCCGCGCAGGGCCCGAGGAAGCAGCCCTGCCCTTCCCCGGCCTCCGCTCAGAGCCCCACGGGCGACGCCCACCGGCGCCGGCTCAAGTGTGTGCCCACTCTGGAGCCGCGGTTCCACTTCCCCGTCGAAGCAGCCCTGCCTTTCTTCCTCTCTCTCGGAGTGTTAGGAGGAAGGTGCGTGAAGCTTCTTGGCTTCTTCCGCCCTTCTTTTTCACCGCTGCACGTCGTCAGTTTGTCCCGTGGGGTCCCGGCTCTCGCAAGCATGGGGGAGGAAGTCGCCGCGGACCAGACGGGGTCCCCCACCCGCCGTCGGACTGCCTGCTCTGTGGGCGGGGAGTCCGCTGGGAACGGAAGAGGACAAGTTCGCTGCCGGTAACTTCATACGAAGTTTCTCTTGAAGGTTTGAAATGTCAAACGTTGCTGGTCGGCTCGTCGTGCGCGCCAAGCGTCAGGTCCACTTGGGCCCAAAATGGTTTTTTTACCGTCATCATGAGGTCATGGATGGCGTCATTCTCATACCTCTTTGTTAAACGTCTTGACTCGCTGATGATCTCCCCGACCGTACCCGACCACCCCCCCCGGGCAACCTCAGGGGGCGGCGGGGCTGCGAGACTAGTAATATTTTCAGTGGCCCGAAGTGTAGCCTTTAAAGTGAATTTAAATAGTATTACTATTCTTGGATCCGAGCAATAGCGATTAAGAACCGTGGGTTCCACCCACGAGCGAAGACGCACAGCATACGCTGGACGGCCAGATTAATTCGATCTACATCGATCGAGTTTCTTGGGCCCATCCCGATGAAGATAATCCACATCATCGGATGATTGTATTATTTTATATGGCGCACCGACCAAGGCATTCGCTGCAGATTTCTCTTAATCAGACATAGAACGTGTTTAGAGTCGCGTCGCAGACGTCTCCCCGAACCTCGCTGGTGCGCGGGTCACGTGCTTGGGCCGCTGGTCGGCGGACTCCTGTAGCACCTGGGTTCACCCCGCCGGAGCGGGCGACCGGAGCTGCGAGATCCGAGGGGAAGGAAGAGGAGGAATAGGGCGGAAGGCGGGATCCATTAGCCGCGCAGGGTAAGGGAGGGAGAGTAAGGATGCTGAAGCAGGCGTTCGATTCGGGGTCGGTGAAGCTGCTGCTGGCTGGTTTTCTCCTCATGATTGCGTCATTCTGCGCCGGGACATTCTTCGGCTCCGGTACTTCTCCGGTGCATGTCGATTCCAATCTGCCGCCAGGGCATGAGCGGCCACAGCAGGGCCTGTTGGCGAAGTCTCCTGGTGAGCGACTAGAATATCATATAGTCTCTCCCGCTGTACGATCGTAAAAACTTTTGGAAAAACTGCCAATGAAAACTCGGGCCAACGCGTCCTATTTGCATACGTTTACATTGTTTGCATTGGTGTCGTATTCTCATGATAGTGAATTCTGACTGATTCTTGAGCAATATCAGAGGGTTTTCCGCAATGGCAGCTTCAATAATGCTGGAATAATTTGGCGTTTCATACATCTATAATTTCTGGGAATGAAAATTAGAAACTGTTAGGTACCTGGGATGCAAAGTTCTTTTACGTCGGAGGAGACTGGGAGAAAGGTTTGCCTTATTTTAAGCCGGAGGATAACTTTTAAGTCCTACAAGGCTTTAACGCTGTGATTTTATCGTTTGAAGTAGATGTTGGTTAAGCTCTTTGAAGGTTTTTCGAGAAGGAGATGCTGACATTTGTGTTCATTTTCCTCACAATAGATGAAAAATCAGGCCATTGTGCGATGAAAAAAGAAGCTGTGCTTTGAGTTCCCACTGGGGGCTGCCTTTTTATCAATAGTTTACCTACTGACTCATGCCACGCGAATTGAATGCATTCGATTCCATTCAATCCAATCATATAATCAATTGCAGTACAATTCAGTGGAAATGCTAGTTTCTCATCCATCCCTTTTAGTGGACATGCTTGGTCCTAGCGATTGTTGTTGGAGCTCAGTCTCATGGAGATGGATTTAGAAACCAACTAACATGTCATAGAACGTAAGATGGGGAGGTCACCCATTTCTTGCAGGATTATTATGCCTTTTAAAAATACCAGCAAATAGGAGCGCGGTGTGTTTCATCAAAGGTCTAAAGATACTGTGTGGATGTTGGAAACGAGTGTTCCAAAGGTCCACGGTAGTCAGTTTTGCTCTCAGCAGTATCACTCCGAATTATATTTCTACTTACTCTCAACTGAAATTTGCGTCGCAGCAGATTGAATAGGATTGAAATTCTGACAGCGAAGTGCAGGGGATTTGGTGGTTTCATTTTTATGATTAAGTAGAAGAGCATATCTAAACCTAAAGGGGAAGTAAGATTTCGGAACAGAAGCTTATGGCCACCACTAAGAACTTGGGCCTCAAATGACATCCACGTTGACACTGGGAAGATGAGAAAATGTAGTAAAAGAGTGGGATCATTGATTGGACTTGTGTCACTCACTGATCGTTCACCATGTGATGCTTAGTACAGAGCTGGAGTATAGTAAAAGGAATATAGGTAGGTGCTGGCGCAGAAAGCAGATATTTCGTTTTGTAGTCATGATTTTTAATGATAAGCTCATAAGATATTACGGTCAACACGTAGAAGCAAGTATAACCCCCGGAAACGGTGAATAATCTTCCGGTTATTATCCGTGGATTGCCATGTCTGCAGATTGTGCAAACCAATTGTATCCAATTTTAGGGCCTTCAATATGTAATGATCAAATACAAGTGAGTGCAGTTGGGATATGCTTGATCTCAATCGAAAGTCAAGACAAAAGAAGAAATATAACGGGAAAAAGAGAAAAGGAAGAAAATATTTCAGAGTACATGGAGCAGTAGGAGAATGAAAAAGAGGGCTAACAGAAAGAGAAAAAAGCAGTCAGAATGGAGGGAGCTGTAAACAATGAAAAAGATGGGAATTTATCTACAAATAATAACAGTAGGTGAAGCATGTGGTGGAAGCACCTAGCTGTGATCTCTCCCTATAATGTAACCTGACTTCGCAATATTTGTCAAATGTCTGTCCGAGTTGCAAGAATTCTAGTGGTTGGTGATCCTAATGATCTTTCGTTTTTGGAGTTACATGATAATTTCGTTAGGGACATAAATTGCCATAACGATATCGCGTGAAAATTTCTGTAATCTGTACGAATAAGACCTGTACTGCCGAACAGCAGATGTTGATCAATGGCTGGGCCTTTACAGAGCCGATCGTCTCAAGATGAAGTTCGCCAACAGAAACTATTGATTCCCTTTTACCAACTTTATTTAGCTCGTTTGTGGAATCTAATATTTTTGCTAGCGAAATTATCTTACTTTAAATTTGTTTATTAGCGTTTTTAGTAATTTTGCATTTTTATAGCTTCTCAGCCCTCAAATCCATCTTCTTGATATCTTGCAGGTCCATTGCGGTTCAAAAACAGAGTTTCTCTTTCTCTTAGAGGGTCTTCTGTTTCCATTCCTGAAATGGGAGTCAATGTTTGCCCTTTAGAATATAACGAGCATATCCCTTGCCATCCTTCTTATGTCAAACATAGTTTAGATGAAAAAAAGAGAGATCTTGAAAGACATTGCCCTCTCCCTCAGGAGCGTCTTTTTTGTCTGGTTCCTCCACCAATTGACTATAAAATTCCGATAAAGTGGCCAATTAGTAGGGACTACGTATGGCATAGTAATGTAAATCATACTCATCTTGCTGAAGTTAAAGGAGGGCAAAATTGGGTGCATGAGAAGAAGGAGCTATGGTGGTTTCCTGGAGGTGGCACTCATTTCAAGCATGGTGCTGCTGAGTACATAGAGAGGTCATCCTTGCTTTGATACAAGCAACATAATTTTTAAATCATATTTTTCATTTTTGAATTTGCAAGATCCTCTAAATCTAATTGTCTTCCTGAGATTATGCTGACTTCTTTGGAAGTATTCACCACGTTTTGCATCTGTGTGGTCCCTTTCATTGTTTTGTTCCACGGTTGTTTTGGTTTGCTTGTGTTTCCTAAGCCGCAATCTTTCTGATTTAGTGATGTGGCAAACATACCATGGTAATGTTACCAGAAAAGAGGAAATTCTCATTAAGTGTGACTGTCCTTGGCAGAAAGTATGTTTCATCTGTAGCAAACAAGCTTTTGACGAAAAATCATTTTCTTATCTAATTTTGGACTTCTCAATTGGGAAAATTTGGGCTTTCGTGCATCAGATGTGCAGAAGAATCGATACAGAGTTCACTTGGATTGGTCACTGGTTATTCAAGTGTTTTAGTTGGGTATTTGACCCATTCTTTCATAATATAAAAAATATTTTGTATGTATGAATGTCCCTATCAAATTTTTGCCGTCCGGACATCCAGATGGCTAAGAAAATCTGATTTAATGCAACCTTTGGAAGTGTTTTGTGTATGATCCACCATGGCTGTTGCTCGACAGGCAGCACAGCTGATACCTCGGTTGAGCTGTTCTGGTAAAGGCCAAGAATGACAAGACCGATGTGAAGTTTCCATCCATTAAATTTAATTACAAATTATTATTAGTTGAATTTTAGTATAATGTCAACAATCATTTATTTTTTCCTTTAATCTAATGGGAGTGAACTTGGATCTTTGTTACACTTGTGGCTCTAATTCACGGCACAATCCTTTATCGTTCTGTTTCATTGACTTGTGGCTCCTTGTCATTATATGATCAAAATGTCAGGAACTTCCTAATCATTATCAACTGTACTTTTTGCTGCATGGAGAGCGTGTGGAGCAGACCATTTTGTTACCTCAATTCAATCACGAGTATGAAATTAAAAGATTTGAGTGTAGGTATACTAGCTATATAGTTATTTATTCATGATGACAATGGCTGCCAGCTGACATATTGCTAATACTGTAGCTGATGTGGCATTGTTGACATAAACAGGCTGATAAATAGTGAGGAGGTTGTCTGGTTCCCTTGTATATGGAACAAATTTGTTTATGGGTATCCATCTTGTGGCTGGAGAGAGAAGATTACTCCCCATTGACTCACGTTAGTAGTCTCAATAACACTGCATTGGATTTCAAACAGTATGTTACTCTTCTCAGAGTTTAGACTTGCTTAGATTTGCCATAATTCCTGGTTTTCTAAGAAAACGACAATAACAATGTTTAAATGTGATGAAACTTCATATATGTATTGCATTTGAATTTGATTTATTTTAAAATTTGTGTTTCACTTCGAGAGGAACATGTAAAAAAAGGAATAGGTGGTACGAATTGGAACAAAAGCATACACTTAGGGTTAGAAAAAACGTAACATCTCTCTTCTCCTGTTTTATATATATTGAGAGGAGAGTGAACATGACACAATAAGACTCAGTAGGGGCTATAGCTTAATTGCCCCCTATTCTAAATGACTCACTAATACAATGATAGTGAGTCTTTTACATTCATATTCTAATATACCCCTTACCAGTATGAACTATAGGATGATTTGCTAACATCTGCATTGAGTAACTTGCATAGTTTTTTCTGTAACGTGTCAAAAACTGTGAAAGTTTTATTTAACATGTATAATATTTGATTCCTACTCTTTCAAGTTTTCCATGAATGATTGATAATCAACAATATTCGCCGGAAATTTATCAGAGAGTAATATTTTCTATTAATCAGAATGATATTTCGTCTGCATTAATGATTTTAGAAATAATGCTCTCAGATAAACATGCCAACCCTTAAGTTGCTCACTTTGATTTGGGCTGACTGGGATACCTATCATTACTTACAGAAATAATATTTTTCATCACTATCCATAGATTGTGACTACAGGAAACATAATTCGTGTATCGCTATCTCTCTATTAATTCAGAATATTTGTCTTATTCATGGATGCAGATTGGGAAAGATGGTAACGAGTGGGAGGGGCAACCTTCGTGATGCAGGCATAGCTCAGGTTCTAGATGTTGGTTGTGGGGTTGCGAGCTTTTCTGCCTATCTACTTCCATTAGATATACAAACAATGTCCTTTGCTCCTAAGGATGGTCATGAAAATCAGATTCAATTTGCTTTAGAACGAGGAATAGGTGCAATGATAGCTGTTATTGCTAAAAAGCAGCTTCCTTTCCCTAGCCATTCCTTTGAGATGGTTCATTGTTCAAGGTGCCGGGTTGACTGGCATGAGAATGGTAAGCTGTCTTGTTCTTATGTCTGTGCAGTAGTTAATTCTGTTGTCTATTTGAGGTTCATTGCAAAAATATGTCACTTTCCTGTTCTTGAAATCCTATATTGTGGCAATGCTATGAACAAGTTTGGAAATCCCATGGCAAAGACTGTAAATATTTAATATTTATGCCAAGTTAAACATATGCAATGAGTTTTTTCATCACAGCATAGGGAGATAGATGAGGACAATTTTTTGTTAAGTAGATTGTGCTTGAATAAATTTAGATAAAAAAGCAAGATGATTATTGAAAGACTACGTTCTATACACAAGAAAGTTTGTCACATTTATGATGTTTTGCTGGTATTCCCAATTTTAAAACTATGGGAAAGATTTGTGAACTGCAGAACTCTGAGAGTATCGATAAAATTTTGTCTGATGAGAACGAAAGAAGGAACTCAAATGGAATCTGAAGGCTAGTATATAAAGGGGTATGTAAGAGATGTAGCAAGTGGTTGCAGCAAACTTGTTGTGCAGAACTTGTCATTTTCTGAGGTTGCTTCTAATTTGTTGGCTGACTAAGAAAATAGAACGGAAAATTTCAAACATAATGACTGTAGGTTGGGATTAATGGGCATATGATCTGCAATCTGATGGGGAAAATGGAGGCACAACATAGATGATGTGATTCAGATTTCATTACCAGAAGGTACTACGTGAGTAACCGAAAGGCTGGATGGGACTTACAGTTCTGTGCGGTGTGATGGTTTAATGCTGAGCTTTCTGTGGGTAACGTGAGGCTTATTAGTTGATCATAGAATTTTGAAGTCCCTCATCAAGATGAACAAAATTTATGCTCATTTCAGTTAGAAACATCGTATACAAAATTTCAGAAAGCTTATTTCTAGGCGAATCGTCAAGCTGATGATCATGGATGTTGATTCTCGCAATATTCTAACCATCATTCATAGTTTAAATGAGAAAGAAAGGGATTCGAATCCTGAACTCCTGAGTTTTCTTCATAGTATGCTGTTTTCAATGATGGAAGAACTCTGTGATAGTTTTATTCTTCATGGTACATTTTACCTTAAAAATTTTGAATAAATATATATTGTTGCTTGGAATACAGCTATCACATTATGTTGTTGCACATATTTGTAAATTTATTCAAAGAAGATTATTGGCGTTCTATATGCAGATGGAATATTGCTCAAAGAAGTGGATCGGCTTTTGCGGCCAAATGGATACTTTGTATACTCTGCTCCACCTGTCTATAGAAAGGATGGTTATTTTCCAATCATTTGGGAAAAACTGATGAACATCACGAAATCAATATGCTGGAATCTGATTGATCGGCAAGTTCAGACTGCAATCTGGGTTAAACAGGAAAATGAGTCATGTCGTGTACAAAATGCTGAGAATAAACTTTTCAGTGTCTGTGCAACTACTGATGATTCTCAACCATCATGGAAAACACCTTTAGAAAACTGCATGAGGACAAGTGGTGCACCAGATAATATCCAGAAACTGCCCTCAAGACGAGAACGGCTTTCTGCATACTCAAAAAGCCTTCAGAATTTGGGTCAGTCAAATTTTCCTTGATAAAAATTTCGAATTATCGAATTATGTGAGTTTGATTCCTTGTTTATCCTTGCTTGTATTCATGTGGAATTTATTATTTAATTTCATTACTTTCATGTGGACTCCTGCCAATAGGGAATTGTTGTGCAAGCATTGGATGCATTGCGGTCATCTCTTTATTTCGTTATTCATTGTTATGTCGGCTGTATTGTGATTCTTTTGATTTGAGTTTGATCGTGTTAGTTGTATATTATTGATAGCTTGTTAAGCTTATCGTTTTGTTTTGTTCCTATTGAGTAAAACTGGACTTGAAAAGTACGAAGCTTCAGATTTTTTAGCAATCTTGGAAAATTTTAGATTCTTTAAATATTTTCATTAAAACTGTCTTGCATGCCGTGATGATCATCAAAATAATTAAAACCTTTAATAATCTGATTTGCGTGCAGTAATCAGTCTTATCTGATTTATGGATCTTGATGTATCTGTCTGTTTCTATTTTCCACCATACCGATAAGAAATAGTACAGTTTTGATATATCAGGTCCCCTTCGTTGGACATTTTTGTGAAACTTGTCAACAGGTATCACTTTGGATAGCTTTAATTCTGATACAATGTATTGGCGAGAACAAGTCCGCGAATATTGGAATCTGATGGGTGTTAGCAAAACAGACATTCGAAATGTCATGGATATGAATGCTAATCTTGGTGGGTTTGCTGCTGCACTGAGTACCTTCCCTGTCTGGGTGATGAACATAGTTCCAGTGAGCACGAATAATACCTTGTCTTCAATATATGCTCGTGGTTTGGTTGGTGTTTTTCATGACTGGTGAGATTTCGAAGATCTGTGCACTGAATTTGCAGTTGTTTCATGATTGTATCTGAGAAATTTCATGCTTCTGTTGTCCATAGGTGTGAGTCCTTCTCAACGTATCCACGGACATATGACCTGTTGCATGCATCTCATATTTTCTCTCATTATCAAGGTCGTGGACAGGAGGGTTGTCTTTTGGAAGATATTTTGCTTGAGATGGATCGAATTATTCGACCTGAGGTAAAGTCAAACTTGCACTCTTCCTCTGGATAAATATCAGGCTTACAGGAAGCAGAAGGAAGCATAAGCTTTAGTCCGCTATACTGGCAGAAATCTTCTATAATTTTCAGGGGAATTGATAATCGATTTTTCATTGGAAAGTTTCGTGACAATGTTCTTTGCTAGGAGATCTTTGCAAGAGTTTGATGGTTTTCTGTTGAAGAATAAAGTAGTTAAAATGCAGACTTAAACTCTACAAAATGGTTCTATTCTTTGTTGAGATTACTACTAAAACAGAATGTGGATTTACTGTTACTAGACTATTTGCACTGGACAGTTTTTTCGATTAAGTGCTTTTATATTGAGAATTTTCAATAAAATTTAAATATGTACCGGTTAACGTACATAATGATTGTCAATAACATAAATTATTTGCTCTTCATTTTTTTCCATCACATGATTCCTTTCTAATTGTCTTGGTATTATTACTTTATGATGTTTGCAAAAGAAGGTAGCCCAGATGTTGTCCCCTTAGTATGAAGCCCAATAAGGTGCTTGCTTGAATTAATTACTGTTGAAATATTATGCATGTGGCTGATGGGGAATATATCACGTGCTTCCTAAATTGAAGTACGTGATATCACAAGTGTGTCTCTGTGTGTCTCAGGAGTGTAAGGTTCTGTGTCTAGAACCTGTCCTGAAGATCTTTATAAATAATAGATCTCTTGTCTTGATTGAGAACTATTGAAAGACATGATTTCCTTGTGTTCGATTAAAGTTCTGTTTTTCTCCATTCCATGAGAAGGTCTTTTTTATTCTTCAAAAAACAAAGGATCTTAGATGCATTTCAACATGGTATCAGAATCAATCCAGGTGTGATTGTGCTAGGCCCAACATCTGGCCCAGTATCATACTTATAACCGATGAAGGTGAGAGTAGAGTATTGATGGTCCAGTGGCCCATTAGCATGGGAAATATAAAGATCGATAAGGTATGTATGTGGGGACAGGAAAAAGTAGTCGGGGAGTCAAGCCACTCTTGAATTACCTTATAGTCAATTTTATCTCGTCTAGGGTTTCTTGCAGAAACCCTAGCCGTTATCCTTTTTCCCTGCTCTTGTTTCCCTTCTGAACTTGTCTGCATTGAAGTACAGTTGGATCAGTGTTCCTTGGTCCTTCTATCTTGGTTGCATCCCCTTTCTATGTTTAATTTCGACAGTTCTCTCGTTTGCTGTGCTTGTAGGTGATAGAGAAACCTACAAGATTGCTCTTTATTTCAATTCTCTCTCCATGTAAGACATTTATGGTTCTTTTGTGAGCCTCTTGTTGAGGACTTGGAATAACAATTTCGGTTTTTCTTTGTGAGCCTCTTCTTGAGAATTACATTGTGTCTGTGAGCAATCCTCTCGATTTTATTTTTTCGATCTATGTCTGAAGGTGAAGAGACCTTAGTAGGTGACACCTCTACCATCACGATGGATTCCAGCCTTGTACCATCAAGATTCATGATAGAACTTCCTACCATTCCTACAGAACTTATGTTAATTGGTTATAACCTCATCGAATGGTCAGAATACATTAGGGAAGTTCTGACTGGTTGAGGGATGCTACATCATTTAGAGGATATGACACCAGATCCTATGTTAAGACAATTTAAAAAAAGGCAAGAGGAGGATGCTTTGATAAAGATGTGGATCTGGAGAACCATGGTTCTCCAGATGAGTAGACATTTTTCTTCATGAAAATTGTGAAAGATCTATGGGGAACAATACACATGAAATACTCAATGAAAAATAATGAGTCGCATATATATGAAATAGAGATGAAGTCTTAGTCTATTTGTTCATCTGATAGAGTATGTGGGGAATTAAAGAACTTGTGGCAGGAGCTTGACTATTACATTGTTTTTTGAACTGAAGGACCTAAAGAAATTGCTCTCTTGCACTTTTTTTTGAAAGAAGGCATATTTTTTTAAATTTCGTGCTGGATTAAGTCCTATTTTTTATCCTATTAGACAACAAATTCTAGGACGTGAAAGGACACTAGATCTTAATTAGACGATCATAATTGTCTTAAATGAAGAGCGCCATCAAAAGTTGATGTTATCTGCTTAGGATCTGGATAATACAACATTCATGGTCAAACCTGAACACACTATCAAATCAGCAATAGATCCGGTTTAGCAACCATCTTCTATACAATGGAAAAACCAGAAAACTGACTACAGAGACAATTCTTGGTGTATCTATAACAAGAAACCCTGTCATACGAGAGATTGTTGTTATAAACTTCATGGTAAATCACAAAATCTAGATATTCGCATTGGTCAGGTGCACGTTGTAACCGATTCATCATCTAATCAGAAGTCGGATCAAATCTACCCTATAATTGTTGATTCAACTCCATTAGGAGATGTGGAGGGATTGCGCTGTGAATTAGAGCAATGAAAGGCAATAGTAGCACAACAATCACAACCATTAATTGGTCATCAAATTAGTGAGTTTCATTATCTCCTTGGTGTTCGAGCTCCATCCCAAGAATAACTAGATGTTGGGTAATAGACTTGAGAGCAATAGACTGTGCCATGAACTAGAGCAATTAAAGGCAATAGTAACACAACAATCACAACCATCAACCCATCAAATTAGCGAGTTTCATTATTCCCTTGGTGTTTGAGCTCCATCCCAAGACATAACTGGATGTTAGGCAATAGAGTCGAGAGCAATAGATCATATGAAAAATTTTTCATTGCTGATTGTACATTTCTCACAGTCATTTGTATTGGAGACCTTATCTCTAACCTTTAGGAATTCTCACCAATGTCTTCCATGTTTCCAAACTTTTTACCAATTTTATCTCTATCAAAAAAACTCATTAAAATCACACCTTATTGTGCCCTTTTTTGATGATGATATTTGTGTTATCCTTGAAAAGGTTTAGAGATGGAGGATTGGAGCTACTAGAGAATGATGGGGGCTCTACATCTTGGAAGGATTTAGCCAAACCTGTCTTGTGAAACTAGATCCATCTTTGTCTTCTTTGTTTCAAAAAGTCTCTGTGAAAACATACATGTCTTTTCCAATAAAAAATGAGAGTGAAATTCTTTTCTTTCATATCCATATGTTGTAGAAATGAACTTTCAATGTTGATCTCTTAGGTAATAAATGGTTTGTCATCTTTGTTGATGATTGCACTCACTACATGTGCCTATATTCCTCCTTAAGCAAAAATCTGAAGATTCAGTGTCACTAAAAGGTTTTTGTGCGATGATATAAACCCAATTTGATACATCTATAAAGAGATTCAGGTCAGATAATACTAGAGAATAATGGATTGGAAAAAAGGAAAAATCGACTCTGGTTGGAGGTTACATGATCACTCTTGTTTCAGGCAAAGACACTTAAATTTTTTTGAGGTGAAGCTATCATAACAATAACATATTTGATAAATCGTCTTCCCACTAAAATCTTATATTTTCAAAGTCCTATGGAAAAGTTAGCTTCATTTTTTCTTACTAATTATCTTCATACCTCACTAGAAGCTCACATATTTAGATGTGTTTCATTCGTTCATAACCATGATTCGACTAAAGGTAAATTAAATCTTAGATCTCTCAAATGTGTGTTTGTTGGATATTTGACTATTCAAAAGGGTATCATTGTTATCATCCATCCATTCAAAAGTTTTTTATAACTATGGATGTTACCTTTCATGAATCTGAGTCTTACTCCCAAAAATTTTACCCCCATAAATTTTTATAACTATGGATGTTACCTTTCATGAATCTGAGTCTTACTCCCATATGTTTTTTATAACTATGGATGTTCACCTCTTCTTGGTCTACTGTTAGAATACAACTCAAAGGTCACATGAAGCACGTACCTCAGTTATTTCAACCAATATCCCCCTGAGAGCGACCTGCTCTTGGGAGATAATACCCCAGTTACTCTAGACCTTAATAAGAATCCACTGCCCAAGCACTCTGGCCGAATGCAGCCCCGCTCTCCCGCTTCTTCCTTTTGAACTCCAGGATTTCCCCCAAGGAACCCTAGGCTCCTTATTTATACTTCCCACCCTCCTGGTGGGGCGCTAGCTGTTCACTTACTTTCCTTTGCCCCCCCCCCCCTCCTGAGGTGGGGCTTTCCTTGCTATTTTTAGATGTTTCTTTCTTGTGCCTTTTTCTCTCATATTTCCACATGGGTTTCGTAACATGAATCTGAGTTTTACTTCCATCAGTTTTTTATAACTATGGATGTTCACCTCTTCTTGGTCTACTAACAGAAAAATCTCAAATTTGGTCGAGTCTATTCTAGGACACAATTATCTCGAAAATCGAAACCAACCTAAGAACTTGAATCTGACTTAGTTGATACCCAAGAAACTACATCATTTTATATAGAAAATACTAACAATTCGCAGACTATTAACCTTCCTATTAACCATAGAAAATTTCCACGAGCCTATACAAAATGCCCTTTATACCCTTCAGCCAACTTTATTTCCTATCACAAAATTTCTCCCATTTATAGAACCTTCCTTGATACCTTGGATGATATTACTATTCTAACCAATGTTTTAGAAGCTCTCTCCAAGGAAAAATAGAAACAAGTCATGGATGATGAAATGCATGCTCTTGAAAAACACAATACATGGGAACTATTACTTTTGCCCAAAGATAAAAGAGCAGTTAGCTGTAAGTGGGTTTATTCCATAAAATGTAGGGTTGATGAATTTGTGGAATGGTACAAGGTGAGACTTGTAGCTAAAGGTTATGCACAGGTTTATGAAATTGACTATTGTGAAACTTTTTCTCTTGTGACAAAAATGAGCACATTCAGAATTATTTTATCTTTGATAGCTATTTTTAATTAGGATATTCGGCAAATGATGTGAAGAATGCCTTTCTTCATGGGGCTCTTATTGATGAAGTGTTTATACATTATCCACCCAATTATCACCAATTCTCATTTGCAAACTCAAGAAGTCATTTCATGGATTGAAACAATCCCCACATGCATAGTTTGAGAGATTTACTGCAGTCATGCGAAAATTCGATTATTGTCCTAGCAATGTTGATTATACTTTATTTTTAAAATATCATTAGGAGGATACTTTTGGTTTATTTTGATGATATCATAATTACAAGAATTGATGGCATTGAACAAGGTCATTTGACCAAATATTTTGCCAAAGAGTGACATCAAGACATAAGATTATCTTAAATACTTTTTGGGCATCGAGGTGGCCCATTCTCCTAATCACAATTTTTTTCTTAGTGAAGGAGAGAAGTTTATTGATCAAGAAATGTATCAACATCTCATTAGACAGTTGATATATCTCACACACACTAGACTTGACATTTCTTATGCAGTCAAATCTCCTAAGCCAATTCATGAATCAACCAAATGAATCTCATCTTTAGGCTGCCTATCATGTGCTACATTACTTGAAGGGTACTCTTAGAAGAGGCATTCTCTTCAGACGTGGTTGTAACATATTAATTGAGATATATACAGATGCCATGTTGGTTCCCCCTTAGATTGCCGGTCAACCTCAGGTCTTATGACATTTATAGGAGGCAATTTAGTGACATAGTGCAATAAAAAAGGCAAAATATTGTTGCTCACTGAAGTGCTGAAGCAGAATTCAGAGCACTTACACATGGGATATGAGAATTGCTTTGGGTGAAGATTCTACTCTCTGACCTAGAGATTCCTCTATGAGGTTTTATAAAGCTCTACTATGATAATAAATCTGCAATCTGCCTTGTGCACAATCTCATCCAACATGATCACATAGAGCATGCAGAGATTGATTGTCATGTTATCAAAGAAAAATTAGTCCAAAAGAATTTACATCCCTTACCTTTCTACTTGGTAGAATGTCAATTGATATTGAAGGAAAGCACCTCTTGAATTGAAGAACAAAGATGCATAGAACAAGAACACTGAGGGTAGAAATGACCAGTCGGAGTGATTGATCACCTTGGAGGATGTTCAAGAGATCCTCCCACTCTCCACTTGGTCCACTCTCTCCAGATGCCCCCCCGGGTTGATCTCATCCCCCTCTTACAGGTCTGTGGTCCCCCCTATTTAACTTCTCTGCTTAACTGTTTCTTGGGGTTGGTTAATCTTCTCTTTCATTTACTAACTCAGACGGTTCACCTTATGTTGGTTGGAGGCACCTCTTATGACGCCACTGATATGTTATTAATGGTGTCATACCATTACTCCCCTCCTTATCATTCAACTTGTCCTCAAGTTGGAAATCCGAAAACCTCTCTCGAATCAATTTCACTGATTCCCCAGTTGCTTCAAGTCTGGCTTTACCATTCACAAAGAGCTGGCCGTCGGTCGTGCCATACAGGCAGATGTTCCCAACTATGGTCTCTTCTTCTGGGCAGAAGCCAAAGTTCTTTGGTAGCGTCAGCACCAGCTCTCCACCCACCATGCTGTTCCCGACATAGTCATTGGCCTCTCCCACCAGCCGAATGTTCATCCCAGGCGTCAAGAAGCAGCCAAAAGACTGTTCGGCACTGCCCATGAATGTGATGTTCAGTTGTCCTGCAAACCCTGTGTCCCCATATTTCTTTGCAATCACGTGGTCTCTGGCCGCAGACTGCACTGTCAACGTTATAGATTTTGATGGTCTTGTTGACCACCTTCTCTTTCTCAATTGCCTCCATAATCTCAGGATCAGAAAGCAGGACGTCGTCTAGAACTAGACCGTTAGTGTGAACATGCTGATTTCTCATTTCAGTGCTACTCCATTTGGGTAGGCCGAGATTAGATAAGAGGTAACTGAGATCGATCTGGTGTGTCTTCATCAGGGAGACATGCCTTGGTCTTAATAGGTCTGTGCGCCCAATTACGTCGTCCATCTTTTCATAGCTCAATTGGGCCTGGTGAAGGTCATTGATAAGCTGAGCCAGATCTTCAATAGAATAAATGTCATGATGGGGAGGTGGTGAGATAAGCGGTACTCTGGGTTTAGAATTCCTCAGTCTTGCAATGTATGCACTAACTTTTTTCCCAGGGAGTTGACCACCTTCCCCAGGCTTAGCTCCTTGCGCGATCTTAATCTCCAACTTATCAGCATTTACCAAAACTGTTGGAGTGACACCCAAGCGCCCTGAAGCCACCTGTTTGATTGTACTTGTAGTAGTGTCTCCATTTTGAAGGCCTTTGAGATGTGGAAGGGTTGGGGAGTACCCATCAGTGACATCAGTCAGTGGATTCCAATGGATAGGGTCCTCCCCTTCCTCTCCAGAATTTGACTTTCCACCTAATCTGGTCATTGCTATAGCAATAGCCTCATGAATTTCTCTTGATATAGCACCCAATGACATCCCCCCAGTACAGAAACCCTGAACTATTGAAGAGGCGGGCTTGACCTTCCCAACAGGAATTGGTGCTCGATCACTCTTGAATTCAAGAAGATCTCTGAGAACACTTACGGGACAACTAACTAGATGCTGCTGGTAGACTGCATAGGCACTTTCACTCTTTTGACGAACTGCCTTGTGAAGCAGCTTCGACATCTGAGGGTTATTTCCATGGTACTCACCTCCAGGTCTAAATTGTATGAAACCGAAATTTTTCAGTCTCTTTGCCGTATCCTCTGAAAAGGCCTTCATCCAGAAGGAAAGGGTTTCCCTCGCCAACTCGTCAAAGTTGAGGCCCCCAATCTTTGAGACACTTCCACAAAAGGCAAAATCAATGATATCATGCTCAAGTCCATAAATTTCGAATATCTGAGCTCCACAGTAACTTGAAAGCAAGGAGATACCTATCTTTGAGAGAATTTTGAGAAGACCAGATTTAACAGCCTTGGAAAAGTTCCTCTGACACTGCTCCATTGTCACAGTAGGCATCTTCCCGTCCTTCATAAGATTAACGGTTTTTGTACTCAACTGCCACTGACGGCATGTTTTGAATGCCAAGTATGGACAAATTGCACTGGCTCCATATCCAATCAAGCAAGCAAATTGATGAGTACTAAAACACTGCGCAGTGTCAGCGACAATGGAGGCTGACATGCGCAAACCATTTTGGATCAAATGCTGGTGAACAACACCAACTGCTAGAAGTATAGGGATCGCAGGACGAGTTGGTTCAATCTCCTCAGAGTGGTCAGAAAGTATAAGCAGCTGTGATCTGTTACAAACTGCTTCATCAGCAGCTTCACAAAGTTCTTCCAATGCCTTCTGTAATGAGCCATCAATACCTTTGCCAATATTGAAGAATGTTGGCAGCACTTGGGGCTTGGGCACAGTATCTTTCATTAACGTTTCAAGTTCACCTTCGTTCAGCACAGGACTAGAAAGAATAACCTGAGCAGCATTTTGAGGCCCGACCTCCAAAATATTTCCTCGTTTTCCAAGATTCACCTCTAGTGACATAACTAAGCATTCTCTGAGAGGATCAATTGAGGGATTTGTAGCCTGTGCAAGTTGTTGCTTGAAATAGTCATAGATCATGTGGGGCATCTGAGAAAGTGCAGCCAAAGGAATATCATCTCCCATGCGAAATGTTGGCTCCTTCCCCTGTGAAGCCATTGTTTTAATAACCAACTGAACATCCTTACTTGAGTAACCAAAGATCCTCTCGGCTTGTCGTGGCCACCGTTCAGGATTTTCACCCGTAAACATCAATAATTCCCCTTTTCTTGGTCCCGACGCCTCTATCGCCGCAACCACTGCCGCTTGTGGAGGATTTGGAACAGAAGTCCCCTTGCTAGATCTTGATGGTTGTGTTGTTTCCGACAGAATACATGAGAGCTTTTCCATTGGAGGATTTTGGATACGGAGCAAGATTTGCTCCATGAGTACCTGTTGTTTCTCCATCATAATCTTCTAATTCTGTTGCTCAGTGCAGAAGTCCTCTATGCGAGCTTTGACTTTGTCCATCCTGGTTGTTGCCGCTTTCTTGACCAAATGAGCATCATTGACTCTGATACCAATTGGTAGAATGTCAATTGATATTGAAGGAAAGCACCTCTTGAAGAACAAAGTTACACAGAACAAGAACACTGAGTGTAGAAATGACCAGTCAGAGTGACTGATCACCTTGGAGGATGTTCGAGAGATCCTCCCACTCTCCACTTAGTCCGTTCTCTCTGGATGCCCCCCTTGGGTTGATCTCGTCCCCCTTCTATAGGTCTGTGGTCCCCCCTATTTAACTCCTCTGCTTAACCATTTCTTGGGGTCAGTTAATCTTCTCTTTCATTTACTGACTCAGATAGTTCACCTTCTGTTGGTTGGAGGCACCTCTTATGATGCTGCTGATATGTTATTAATGGCGTCATACCACTACTCAACATCAATTGGTTGATTTGCTGACGAAGGATGTCTTTGCACTCAACTGGAGCAAGTGTTCTACAAGCTATGAATGGATAATATCCACTAACTAGCTTGAGGGGAGGTGTTGAAATACTTTGTGTGGCTGATGGGGAGTATATCACATGCTTCACTTATAGAAGCATGTGTGTCTTTGTGTATCACATGAGTGTAAGGTTTCATGTCTAGAACCTTCCCTGAGGATCTGTTATAAATAATAGATCCCCTATCTTGATCAAGAACTACTGAGAAACATGATTTCCCTTTCCTTGTGTTCTATTAAAGTTCTATTATTCTCCCTTCCACAAGAAGGTTTTCTTGTTCGTCAAAACACAAGATTTTGGATGCATTTCAATAGTTACTTACATCCCACATCTTTTTGTTTGTGTGGGCTGTGAGAGACCACATTAGAGTTTGTTGAAAACCTTAACACGTGCTAATTATATGGCCATGAGATGCATTGTTCATAGTGTAATGCCTGATGGTGCCTCACAAATGGGAAGGTAGTACACATTTCTGATGGTGGACATGAATATGGACAGGATTAGTGCTTGTCTGTGATGACTTGACAAATATGTTGTGACCTGTTAATGTGAACATGATATGTTTACATTCATAAATTGCTTTTTTTGCTACATAACAATAGTTTATTGTTTTTGGTTCATGTTTTGTGGCATTTGTTTCATATCTTTTTGTTAAAAAGTATTCACGGTGCCCCTAACACCTTCCCTTGTTGAGTTGGCAGTTCAACTACTGATGATCATCTTGGTTACCTTAAAAAATCTTTCTTGCTTGGTGAGCTATCGGAAAGTGAAAAAAGAAATTAAATTTCACAAACAGTAGGAAGTCTTTCATGAGAAGCTTCTTTATGTCATAAAATTTGGGATCAAACTTTGATTGGCATAGAAATACAGGATGATGTTGTTGATAGTGCGGCTGACTGGACGTTCCATAATCTCTTAGGTTATTTACAAACCATGAGATTCTCACACTTTTGTAGACTTTATCTTTGAAAAAATGGCTTATAGAATCAGCTGTTTAGATCCAACCTTCTTGAAAGAAAAAATCTGATCTGGTTTATGATGAGCTCCCTAGGTTGGGCTTGGCCCTTTCAGGATTCAGCAGGAAGAGGAAGAGGAAGAGAAAAGAAAAAGAAAAAAAAAGTGGCAAAAGCAAATCATTGTTATCTGCTTTTCTCTCTGCTCTGTTCTTGTGCCATTGTCACCGAGCACCTGCTAAATGAATGGAATCTATGGGTGTGATGATTTTTTTTATAAAAAATTCATATTTTACCATGCATGGTTAACACCTTAATGTGGAAACATTACAGAAGTACCGTTGAAACGTTTCAAAATCTTCCTTTCCAAAAAGTCAACAATTTTTATTGGAGCGGCCATTTCCCAGTCTAGGATTTTAGAAAAAAACAGAAAGCATACAAAAGTGATAGCATTCCGCCAGCTTCTTGTTGGCCTTTTAGAATACGTTTGCCTAGGGATTAAAGCGTTCTCATCACCTTTACGTATTTTACTCTGCCTTTTAAGTTCCCTTCGGCATCTTTTCTGAAGTCGCTTCGTTTTTCATGAGATTACTGGAGTATTCGAAAGCATAATGATTAGATAACTCATACATCTAAATTCAGCCAGTTAACTCTTACCATGCTTGAAACACATTTAATAGAATTCATATATTTCAGAAAAAAGATATATTAGAAGTGGGAGCAAATCTTTCTGAGAATTTGTCCTGAATCTAGAGTCGATAGTGCTCAACTTGTTTCTCAAGGTGAATATGTCTGTCGATGCTTGCTCTTATACACAAATGGCATCTTGGTAATTGTGTGGGGGTGGGAGATGAATTTATAGTATGATTCTTAACACAGAAGGGAGAATAATTTACCAAATCAGCAACAAACGGCAATGATTTGAAGCAAAGTCAGAGGAACGATCTTCTAAGAGCAATTCAAAGGTTAGGGGAGGGAGGACAATGAGAAGCTCATTTTAATCAGATCTATAAAGGGGAAAATCCAGAAAATTTCAGGAATCCATCTGCACAGCGCACAAATTGATGTTCAGACGTCGAAATCATCCAGTTTGTTGGATAGAAAAATCCTCCGGAGGTCAGAGGCAACCAGAAGAATCTTGTTTGTTTACCAGAAGTGGCTTGATATGTTCCTCTGAGGAGAAATTACGAGTTTGAATGCATGGTTGACCATCCCAATAGTTGAATTAGGTGCAGATAGTGGAAACTTTGGTTTGGGGAGATCTGGAGAGATGGATCAGGAAGACAAATAAAGAACTGTACTGATGGAATGAATGGTTTCGAAAAAATTACAGGAATGGGGGGATCTATTGGTCTTCATCCAGAGACAAAAGATGAGTCTAATGACCAGAAGCCTGTGGTTTTGTCACACATCTGGTTTAGTCATGTGATGCTTCTTACTTGCTGTGGATTTACTGGTCCATGCATAAATGTAATGTAAGTGGATTTCGGTCTTCCAAATGAGTGTACCAAATTTCGGCTCAACTGCACGAATACAATTGCTAAAGGTATTTTGAAATCCTTTTTTAAAGGACGTATTGGAAACCATTCAATTTGAGAGCCTTCTCCTCTAGTTCTTCTTTCATTCTTAAGCACAATCTCGTGTTTAAATGTGTGGGTATACATACACGCTAAATTCAGGAGATATTTAGATGGTTGAGTCACATGCTTTACTCATAATGCCTTTGATTTTAGCTTATTTTACAAATTATGTTAGATGTGGTTCTATGGGTCTATGGATGTAATTTCCTATGGTTTTTGAGCATAAGCAAAGATTATTCCTTGTAGTCTCCAAAAATAGTTTCAACTATGTTCTAAGTTTGTTCCCTTAAAGCTGGGATTACAATTAAGCCATTTGGCATATCTGTGGTGTGAGCTTGAGCTTTTAATGAGACAAGAGTTGAATTGGAAATAAGGCAAGGGTGGGAATGGAAGTGGCCTTCCATTCCATGTGTAGGAAGAGAAGAATTAAGAAGTACAGGGTGTGGGAGATGTGATGTTGAAATTCCCAGAAGCAGAAAAAAATGAGGGAAAAAAGGCCATGGAGTCGCATGTCCATTATGATATCACTGATAATTGCATGGGAAAAAGTTATTTGAATATTTGCCAATTTGTAAAGTTTTTGCATTCATCGACTGTTGCAGTTTTTTTAGTTCGCATCAGATTTCATGTGTATATATATTTATGAGATAGCATTCTGATGCTTTTCCTGCTGTCTATAGCCTCGTATCGATGTTATACACTCTTCTGAATTTCGTAACTTAATACTTATCTGCTTTGATAATAGTGCCATTGTGTTTGAAACACCAAGTAAATTTCTTATTCATCCAATGCATGATGCGTCAGCGAGTGTTTCACTTTTATTAAAATTTTAAATCTGCAGGGATTTGTTATCATTAGAGATGAGGAGTCTATCCTATCGAAGGTTAGAGACATTGCACCAAAGTTCCTGTGGGAAGTTAAATCATATTTGTTAGAGAATGAGGAAAAAATCCTCAAACCTTTTCTGATCTGCAAAAAGAAATTCTGGGCCATAATTTGAGGTATGGAAGAGTTTTCATTCCTTAACATATGCGCTCTTTTCTTCAACCCTAGGTCTATTGTAGTTTTGATAGGCAATGTTTTTTCCCCCTGTTTAAAGGTATGGACGGGCCTTATTATACTGGCTGTTTCTAATAACATTCTTAACTGGACATCTTTTATCTTAGTGCAATCTAGGTTTCTTTCGGATACACTGATAATTAATTTCCATGCGGTTCTTACATTCGTTGGATAACTTATCCTGATGTAACTATGTGTATTCCGATGTGATAAGGTTTTTCACGCAGAGAAGGTTTCCAAAATGAAGCTATGTTGGAAATCACACTCGGTTGAAATTGCATTGTCAAATCATCTGACATAAGCCCATTCTCTGTGCCTTTAAAGGAATATTTCTCGCTCTCTGAGACTGTGCCAATCTCTGTCCTTTAATAGTGGTAACTTAAGACTAACTGTTTCTCACCGTCTGTGGGTAAATTTTTTCTACAGCAACAGACACAATATTTATCCAGCTGTATGATTTTCGATATTTTCGTGTTTTTCTTGACTTAGTCTTGTGTCCTGCTGTCATGCTATTTGCTTTAATTTGGAATCTCTCTCTCTCTCCCCCTCTGTGTCACACAGACACACTCACTCACAGATGTACACCCTCTTTATACACACAACTTGGCTGTTTGTTGTTTGAACTTAATATCTTCAAATGACCATTTGCCTCAAGTTTTCAAAGTTAGAACTCTAATCATATCAGAAATATTTTAGGTATAAGCTGTGTTGTACCCCGAGTGTTACTATGGCATCAAGGGTCTTTTGGGAAAAGCATTCTGAGCTGGGTTCTGATTCTGGTTTCTTATTTTGATACGACAGGACTAAATATGTTAACGCAGGAAGGATGTGGCATAATTTATCCCACAAGTCGATCACTCGTGCATTCTGAATGCCTGTACTCATTCCCTTATTCGGTATCCAAGCTTGGGCTGTTTCATTTGCTCTTCTCATAATGATGCCCTAGGTTTCAATGGAGACTCTAGAGTAACGTTTCCATCCCCCAATATCCACAAGAATTGAACCTGAGGGTCATGCTGCAATACTTTTTCATTTTAAAAGACAGCTGCAGCACAATTTTTTTTCTTACCTTGTGAATTCTGCCTCACTCTCTCTCTCTCTCAACAAATGCATGATGGCTTTAGCGTCCTTTAAGTTGGACACTAGGATAAGTAACATAAGCGCAGTGTCCATGTCCGTCATTTTGAATGAATGAAACCCCTTCGCCATTTGTTCCCCATTACCTACTCTCATGGTTACCTTGTTCCATTGGTATGCGTTGCTGATCTTCTTGCAGGTGAAGGATTGTGAAGGGGATGTGCAACTGACGGCCAACTTCACAGAAATGTACCCCAAGTCCCACGTTGAACGCACGTTGTAAATACTGCTGGTGCAAAAGTGGGCAGTTTATCTTGTTCGCCACCGCCATTTTTTGTGTATCATTTTCAGGGTATCTGATCCTTGCTTCGGAAATAAATCTAGATTCATACCACATGCTTTGACAAGACCCTGGTTAGGCATGATATGATGCTCTGGGATTTGTATGTTGTCTGTGATGGTGATGGAAACTTCAGAAAGCAATGGCACTGGGAATGCGCCATTTTTACTACGATGTTTGACCATTCATGCTTCCAGGTCCTTTATTTAATATAAAATTTTTGGTTTAAGAATTCTCTGCGGGGAGGTTCTATCCGTCTGCGGATTCGTCAATCAATGTTCCAATGCTTTTTAACTCATTAATATATTTTACCCCTCAGACAGCCCCTAACCAGTGGGGCGTCGCTTCCAAGTTCTCAGATTCGTGTTTCCAGACTGCTGCAACCTCGGATCTCGTGGATGTAATAATAGGAAGATGCAGTAGCATTTGGCTGAATCTGCAGAGTGAGGGAAATGGGTTTTAAAACAATAAATGATCCTTCAATTAAATTCATAACCCACAAATTTTCCCCCGGATCATCCGCATGCTTGCTCCTCTGCTTTATCTTGTTCATGCTTCTGAGGGAGGGAATGCGCTGTAGCCATCGAAGGCTGTCATGTGCAGGCCCTCTGTAGCTATTTACTCCGGAGTAGTACATTTATTTAATTTGATTCAGACAGATTATTCCTCACTGGGCCCTTCACGATTAAAAAAAGGTCATACCACCGGGCCCTTTTCCTCTGGGTTCCTCAATTAACTGTATATTTATTTATAATTTTTTAATGTCCCATCTGCTTTTCTGATAGCTTCTAGTCCCTACCACAGATCGTGGCTTCTGATACCATCCTTGCGGGAAGTTTTAAATGTCCGCGTGGCTGACCTACCTATGAAAGTCGTTGGATTGTTTTGAACGATTGCGCTGTTAGGACAACGCAGCCAGGGGCCCATGGCCGGGCCCAGCCCGGGATTCCGGATTTGGACCATTAAATTAAGGGCGAATTGAAAAAATGGACATTGCCCGGCCCCAATTTTGGAGCCTGTTTCATCAATTTTGTGATCATCACGTGCATCCTCTCTCTCTCTCTCTCTCTCTCTCTCTCGCTCTCTCTCTCTCTCTCCTGGACAGGCAGGAGCTGGATGCGCACATCATCCCTCTTGAAAAATGGTTAAGCCGGAATAAAAGCCTCCAAAGGGAGAAGAATTCATGGGCATCCGGGTTCATTTTGATTCATCCGATTCCTGTACAGAATATGGAGTTGTAGTAGCATCCTCGTGTTTTAAAGGGGAATTTAATGGATGATCTGAAACTAACGTCGTCCATCACACTTCCGATTCATTCTCTTCTCAGAACTCAGCCAAATGTCCATGCTTTTTAAAAGTGCCATCTGTGAGGGTTCTTTCACCCTTCCATCACGGACAGTCAAGGCCACCCTCCCCTCTGTCCCTCCCCGGCCCCACCTTCATTGATGCGGTAAGAGAGCAACAAATGGAGGGCGGTGCAGACTGTGGTAGGGTCCATTTAGATTTGAGAGCCAGGTGACGGTTCCCTAGTAAGCTAAGCCTCTTGCTCAACCATGATCTATATATAAAGCCAACGGGAGGGTTGTCAGCCGCAAGGAGGAGCCGCTGAAACGTCCCTTAAATAAAAGAGCCTAGGGGGAATTAGCGCGTAAGAGAGCTTGAGTTACGTACTGGCCAGTGGGGATTCCACATGAGAGCGGAAGCACAGAGAGAGATCAGATGCGGCATGGGTTTAAAGTCGTTCAGGGGCTTCGACAAGGTCTGGCCTCTGTTTTATGATGCAGAGAGGCCTGAAAAACATCTTCTCGACAGAGCTCATGTGAAGCCCGGGCCCCGACGTGGACAGGCTCATCCACTCCCTCCGTATGCGCTCCCGAGAGATAGAGACAGTTACCATGTGGGGGATCACCTGATGCTCGCAACGTTATCCCGGATTTTATGTGCATCGTGAAAAAACTGGGTCAAAGCGGGTTGCAGGCTGATCGGAACTCAGAATCTTACAATATGTTTTAAAATTGAGGTGGCTGTGCCTGAAAAAAACTAGAACAGGATATGCGACATAAGATATGGAGGACGTGCCCCGAGTGAGAAATTCGTGCCTGCCGGCTGGTGTCCCTCCCCATTAAGAACCACGATGGATTCTCAGCAACCGGCGGTACGACGTGTGCTTTCAATGCTTGAACGCAACCCGAGCGCAAGAGATAGATAGAATATGCAGACGATGATACATAGACAGATAGAGGGAGGGAGGGAGGGAGGGATGGACGGACGGATGGAGAGAGAGAGAGAGAGAGAGAGAGAGAGAGAGAGAGCCACAGGAGTGGCTTTCTCTCTTGTGCTCATATTTTATCGAATGAAGACAGTTGTTGCCAATTAAGGTCGGCATCCTCACCTCTCTTCGCACCCCGTATGGGGGAGACCCACAGGACTGAATTAAAGAGCCAGTGGTCTTACAACCACGGAGGGGAGACTAGACAGGACAACCTCCACGCTTGTCGGCTGCCACTATTGGCCCACCACTTCTACCCCATCCTCAATAATTCCCCTTGGACCCCTCTCTCTCTCTCTCTCTCTCTCTCTCTCTCTCTGCAAGCGCATACATTCAACCTCTCCCTACTCTCCCGCCGTCTCCCTCCCCTAATCTGTCTATCCGTCCCTCTTTATCTCCACATATATATGTGTGTATATATATGTATATATATACACAGAGAGAGAGAGAGAGAGAGAGAGAGGAGGATAGAGATGAGCCCACGATAGGATCACACTTTCCTAATTAAGAAAGCCTTGGGAGAGAAGATGACGCCTTCACCTAACGATGGGGGTTAGCTTACTCAGAAGGGGTGACTGATGCTTTCATACGATGGCGGGCGTTCAGCACAGCCCGCCGTCACAGGTCAGTGACAGGATCTTTCGCTCTCGGCAAACCATCGAAAGCAGAAGAAATAAAGCAAGAACAGTAAAAAAAAATGTATAAAGTCCCATCGGCATTTGGCCAAAGCCCTTGTTTCCGAGGGCCCAGCTCGTCCAATCAATGTCACCACTAGATCTACTCCGATTCGACGTTGAAGACAGACAGGTACGCGTATGACGACGACGAACGATGATCTCCCAAGAGACTTCCGGCCATGCTCTGACGATATCTGGACACGGAGATGAGTGCCCTTCATAACGATAGCCCCTTTCCTCCCCTGCGGGGAGAATACGGACACTAAGAGGCGATTAAGGCCAAGATTGTTATCCGATGAGACAGCCCTCCGCCCGCCCTGAGTCCTTTTTCTATCCCGTGGCTACTGGATCCAAGAACACGGAGGGTTTCTTGGATCCAGATACCTACTCCGGGCCAGCTCCGGTGCGACTCACTGAGTGCCCTCACTTAAGATCTCCGAACTGAGACAACTTCTTTGCCGACCTAGGGCTGATCCATTTTCCTGTCCTCAAGCCGTCCTCGGGGCTGCAACATATGCAATGATCTCTAAATAAACAAATAAATCGTTTATATCGCAGTTTGTTTCCACAACCCACTGACAGAGATCTGCAACCACTCAGCTTCGTCATCTTGTGGCTTATTTGATGATGCTCTTGGTGGGCTTTGACATACTGCTTGTGATTGTCATAGATGGCGACGACTCTATGCATCGTCTTAAATTTATATAGAGACTGGTTGACCTTAATCGAGTCTCGTGCTTTGGAAGGTTTTCTCCAGCAGTAGTTAGAAGAGCTAATCACTGTTCATAAGAGTTTGTGTGCATAAGAGCTGGATTGCCGATTGGTAGCAGGTTCAGCGGCTGAACTATAGTCGGTATCTTTCTTCCAGTAGAACGATGAAATACTTGTTGATGCCTACCGTTCATGACCAGGAATCTTTTGGAGCATGTGGGACTTCGAAGCGCATCAGGATAAGAAATCAACGATGACCAAACGAATTCAGCTTCTTGTCAATTCTTTGTAAAATCTTGTAGGCAATAATCAGTGCGAATTGACGGCAGGTTCTTAGAATCCGTCTCCTGTAATGGCTAAGAGAGAGAGTGTATAAATCCCGATAATTTCCATCTGAAATCGGTTGGGAGAGGGGAGGGAGTAAATCCCTAGAGAGAGAGAGAGGAAAAAGACCAGAAACTTAATCACTAATGATTAATCCTTGCATCAAGTTTAGTTCGGCTGAATTTCTCAACTACCTTCATCATCACATGGCCATCCTATTAGAAAGATCCACATCGTAAAATGCTGGGAACTACTATATCCATCCAGAGCAATAGATTCGAGAATAGTTTCGGAAAACATAATGGGAGAAGGATACTTTTCCATCCATAATCCATTATTTTCTGGACCAAAATGTCGAATAACCAGACTGGATGAGGAATACTCCACGACATCAGTATTCACAATGGACAAACTTGATAGGTGTTCTACTCCACCATGGACCTAGAATAGCCGCACGGTGATTGTTCCTCACCGTTGACGTGGTGGGCCGTTCCATCATGAGATTTTGGTCGACTTACGGACAGGATTCTCTCGTGAGATGTCCGGACGAGGAGTAGCTCCAAGAATATAAACTGGAAACTCTGACAGTGCTCTCATGCTCTAAGATCATCGAATCTCACCCGAGGCTCGTCTTCTGATGTTGCTACCCAGTTTCGCTGAACGACGATATTTCTCTCAGATCCTTGTGATGTTCATTACACACAGCCATCCGCAGAAACGGAAGCGAGTTCTTGAAAGGAAAGATTTACAAAGCAGATACAAAAACCGTTTCCTTCACTACTAGTTACGATAGGATTAGATAAACGTGAGGTAATCTGCGTCCTTGTGATAATGGAATCAGAACTTTCTTGATTGTCAATTGAATTCAGATGAAGGATTCTCAATAAAATGATTATCTTAAAAATTTCCAACAGTGCGGTGTCAGAATTACGCTTTATATTAGTTATTGGAAGGAAGGAACTTTGATCTCAAATGTACATGCTCCACCAACTATCCAAGTTCCTTTTCTGATTTTTTCTAAAAGCTGACTTGAATGCTCCACGAAAGTTTGAAATGAATGTTTCTTTGATCTACTTGATCTCTCCCTTCCCTCTCCCTCTCTCTCTCTCTCTCTCTCTCTCTCTCTATATATATATATATATATATCTATCTATCTCACACAGACGCTTCCTCCTATTCAATGATAATTTCTTTTCTGCGTTATTTCTGCATTTGGGTTGTATCTGATTCACAACTTTCAATTACTTTAGGAAAAGATCAATCAATTCCCTATCGTTGTAGTAGAGAACATCCATATATATTATTCGTGTAAATACGACAATTTCTGCCTTTATTCAGTAGTCATTACACTTTATAGGATAAAGAATGATCCATATTTGACTTGAAATGTGCATAATAGTTTATTCTAGGAGATGAATATCATCATTCCTTGCAGTCTCCATGAGTAACAGAAAGCACTGCGGACCAAATAGAATGGAAAATTGCCAGAACTTCGGTCCAGACATAACATGATATAATTATGTTGAACTGAGAACATGATAGTCCCCAGAGCCTAGGGAGATCTCTGTGTTGGTATGAGAGACGCACCGTTTAATGCCATCATTGTTTTACGCGTGATCTTTTACAACATGATAATCAATTGGAAACTAGTGTAGATCGTCGTAATGGTGTGAACTTAGGTGAACACAGTCGAGACACCCCATCTCTGCTGCGAATGGCTCCACATGGTTGCCTATGTGTAAACTCCAGGCAGAAGGAATTACTACAGTTGTGCATTTACATTAATCTCGATCCGGAAATGCATTTAGTTGCGATGCACATCAGTTGGACTTCTCCTTTCTCATTTCTTTCCGATCAAAAGCATAAAACTGAGTCCTACATAAAGTAATCATGGATTCATTGAAAGTTTCTTCTTACGTAGAGACTGAAGACTAGTTTAAGGAGATGGCAATGATCTCTTTTTGCCTTCCGTGGGAGTGTGTTTCTAATCTCATGTTTCATTTGACATTGTACGTGAGGCCACGAAGCATCTACATATTTGGGAAACGGGGGGAGCGGGGGTTGGGGTTGGGGGTAAGACCAAGTACCAAAAGAAATACGCAGTTGGTCAATAAAGTTGACTGTAAAGTTTGACATTTTCGATCAAACCCATGTCTTGGGACTTTCTTTTCGGATGTAAACCATTAGTACATACATCTATGACGTCAAAAAGGCTGTGCATGGGCAATGGTCCCAGAAAATCCCTTGTAAGTAACAGTTGAAACAATCCCTAGCCCGAGTCTCGTCTTTCCTCGAGAGGTTGTTCTACAGTCGTAAACGGGGTGGGTCTTTGATCCCCACTTGTTTCGGATCGTCAGGATGGCGCAGGTGTTTGCGTGACGTTCCGGATATACACAGTACTCAGCCCGGCTTGAATCATACGAGTCAAAGTAAGCGCATGATGATAGAAACTGTTCCGTAAGGGATCTCAAGATCTTGACAGAACGTCTTTTTCCTTTCTCCTCCTTTCTCTGGCCATCGGGAAACGAAGCGGCTAACACCTTCAAGCTACTTCATTAATACCGGCCAATACCCTTCTCCCTCGTCTTGACAGACATATCTCTCGCACGTGCGAACCTCTCCTGCTACCAGGCACCGGGAGGAAATGGCACGTGCATCATCTCCAATGTGACGAGAGGATTGATGCTAGTTTCTCTCTTCGGGCCTCGTCTCCAAGGAAAAAGTGAAGCTCGACTCCCGGCTCGCCGCTTATACTTCGTACAATAGCGGGTATGGAGGGCGGACGGTCCTCTTCGGTGCTTTTAATTGACACCACGGTCTGGAGAAGCCAGGTTATCCCCAATGTTGGGTTGGGCGAGGTTGGGAGTCGCATCGCCATGGCCAACTGGTTACCCAGAGTTTCGCCCAAGGCCTATAATGACCAGGCTGATACTGACCTACGTAGGTCTAATAATATTCCCATAGTATAGCTCTTCCGCTGAATTGGCTGGCAAGGGTTTTCCAAGCGGGGATGGACACGTGATACGACGAAAAGGAAATCTGTTAGCTGCAGAAGAGAACGAGTGGGTTTAAGATCAGCGTCACAATAAACAAAGCACAGTTTTCTTGTATGTATGCTGGCAGGTGTATGGGCAGGCAGGGCTAGCAGATTCCTCCGTCAAAGATGGCTACTACAGCCTACGAAGCGACCACCCCCATCGGCGGGTTTCCGCTGGCTAACATGTCTTTGGAGGTAGACCCGATGAACGCTCCCGCTCAGTCTGGATGAAATTAAAGCCCTTTCCTTCTCGTGTGCGTTTTCACGTAACCGGAGCTTTATACTGCAGGTATTGCCGGCTGCCTAGGAAAATTTATCAAGTCGAAGTGCTAGTTTAACAGTGATTCTGTGCCCACTGTAATCAATGCAACCTTTGAGGGGCCACTGTCCTCTAATCATCCAGCTTGTCCTGCCCACCACCCCCCCCCTCAGGGAGGGAAGGGAGGGTCTTTATTTATCTCTTAAGAACGAACGTCCCCCTTCTCTGCAGCCGCATGACTCGGCAAAGGCTCACCTCAGTCAAACGTATGGGGCCTCCTGCAACAGCACTCGATCCCACCACCTTTAAGGAACTGATACTTCCCCTCCACTAGAGCTCGTCCTTTCCGATTATAAAATCCTATTTTTTTTTCTTACTCCTCCCGTTTTCCTTCTCTGTTACTGTGACTAGAGCCCAGACCCTTGACATCATCAGAAATCACTTATGTCACTCTTGGCACGTGGGACTGAATGCAGATGCGCAAGCAGGTGAAGCTCATGCATGCAGGAAAAATGACGTGAATGTGCAAGAAAGCTGCAGAGTGGTGATGAATCATATAAACATTTTAAAGATATTATCCTTTGTAGATGAATATACAGACTATTTATATGAGTGTATACGTAATCTGTACGGGTATAGACGTCAGAGTAGAAGGGCTGTATAGAAAGAGAAGATGGGGCGCGGGGGGAGAGAGCAAGGGAATGACTAGTCAAACGTCACTTCAAATGGCTGAAATCATAAGACAGTCAGTGATACGTCAATCAGCGGGATCCCATCTTCCTTTCTCACCTCGGGAGTAGCTGCATTTAGTGCCTCGGAGAGCAGACAGAAGAAGAGGGAGGCTGGCAGTGGAGAGAGAAAATATGTAGAGAGAGAAAGTAACGAGGGAAAAGAGGGGAGAAGCCTGACGAGATGCCAGACGCTCTACGATCGCACGTGCTCCAGTCCCCACGCGCGCCGGGTTGCCGTGCGCTGCACTTCTCTCCGGCTATTCCACATCTCCCTCCGGTCGTTGTCTCCGTTTTGTAACTCTGCTACAGTCAAACTCCCCATCTGCTGCTCCGTGTGGGAGCCCCACGCTAACCCCTTCCCCGGATGCCCTGTGACAATCCCCCAAGCCACGGTGGCGTGTGCATGGCCGCCTCCCTTCTTCCGCCACTGGGCTGGCTCGATTCCCCGTAACTCGACAATATCGGCAGTCTGTCCAGGCCAGCAGGTAGCCAGCGGCAGCTGCAGCTTGCTGCGGCAGCAGCTGAGCAGGAGAAAAGAGAGGGTCCAGGTCTGGAGAGTAGGGGATTGGCCGTGACAGCCACGCGAAGCAGCGCTGCGGCCGAAGGTCGTGTTCATCATCCATGCCATCCTTCATCTCAATTACTTCACCCCCGTCCCTCTCTCTTCTATTTTCTCCTTTTTAATCGACCCCGATAGTCTGCAGAAGCCGAGCCCCGCTACGAGCAGAGCACAGGGTCCTTCCTCACCGCGGCAACGGGCTGGATCTGGACTACTGTTAAAGAGGGCCTGCAGTTCCTCCCACTCTCCCGAGCCCTCTCTCCACTGAGTGTTATTCTCTTGCTCGATCCGCTTCTATCGTCTTATTCCTTTCATGCGGACGTGTCTGTATTGTTTGTCTCCTCCCCCACCTGGCGTCCGTCTCCGGGGAAGTACAAGAAGCCTGATTCCGGCCGTCCCGACCATCTTCGTGGGCCTTCGTTGATGAGAGGAAGACACTGTCGAGACACTGTGCCGCAACAACAGCAGGCTTCTGAGAAGTTAGCCTCTCAGTTCGACTGATGCATAGTGGAGCTCCTCTAACTCAAAATCAATTAGAGTAGCTTTAGATTGATGTGGAAAAAAGATAGTTCAAACATACAAGTATTCCTATTCATATCCGATGGGTTTTAAGTTGACCTATTTAATCATTTCTGGAGATAAGACTGTATCACCTCTATTTTTGTGCTCAACGCGCATCACTCCAAACCTGCCGAAATTAAAGGAGCTCAGTGTTAATTGTTTTAGGATTGACTAGACGGCTTGCTAGCCGTCTTAGAGTGTTTCCATTGGATAACTATAGCCAACTAGAACGGGAGATTCCAATCGAAAAGATCCAACGACCTTAGGCGAAAAGAAAGGTCCGTATATTTTCTTTAGCGATTCAGATAAACCGATGATTTCCTTTTGGATAAGATGGCCATATGCATGGGGTGAGATCAAGCCAGAAGATTGGATCACAGCGTAACAATGAACCCCCGTCGTCGGAGGAAGCCCTAACAAGTGGATGAAGTCCTAGGAGGAGTCTGTAGCCCTACCCTTCCGTTAAAAAACTTCTGCGTATTGGGCGGCGACGCCACAGAGTAGGGTTAACTAGAGAACCCGAGGAGAGGCGGAGAAAGGAGATCTGACAGCAGAAGCAGCATATTCCATGTTTCTCCGACCAAGAACCGATCGTATGCACAGCCTTTGTTGTAATTTCCTTCTCGAGTCATCCCTCACTCTGTCTCTCTCTGTCCCTCTTCCGGGGTAGGGCATAGACAGGAGAAAGCACCCATTGAGAGGGGAGGGGTACAATAATAATTTGGTCGTCGTACTGGGGCAGAGCCACGTTGAAGTAAATATTTCCCGTCCTGTTTTCTTAAATTATTTATATTGTCCCAGCCGCCCAGCACAGCCATCCAAATTGCTCTCCTTTTCTCTCTCATCGTCTGAGTCTTCTCTCTCTCTCTCTCTATCTCTCTCTCTCTCTCCCCCCCTTCTCCCTCTCTCCCTCTCTCTCTCTCTCTCTCTCTCTCTCTCTCTCTCGCTCTCTCTCTCTCTCTCGCGGGGCAGGGATGGGGGCAAAAAATCTCACCGCACCAGATGGGGATACATCCGCCCATCGGCAGGAGGTTCTAAGAGCAGCAGAAACGGCAGCGGAACAGTAGGGCGTAGGGGGGGAAGCACACCGTCAATAACAGAAACTGATCCGGACGAGGAGACACCAGACAGCCGGTTGAGCGCGAAGAACTTCTTTCCCCCTTCATCCTTCATCTTCCTTCTAACCTCTCTTCATTCTCTCTCTCTCTCTCTCTCTCTCTCTCTCTCTCAGTTATCGCATCGTCTTCTTCTCATCCTCTGGTAGTTGTGCCAATAGTGCGGGTTGATTGTGCAAGTGTACTGAAACGCGCAGGGAGGGAAGGAGGGAGGGAAGAGAGGGAGAGGGGGAGAGGGGAGAGAGAGAGAGAGAGAGAGAGAGAGAGAGAGAGAGAGAGAGAGAGAGAGGGGATAGAGAGAGAGGGGAGAGAGAGAGAGGGGAGAGAGAGAGGGGAGGAGAGAGAGAAAGAGTTTAGGGCTGGGTTTGGAGCGCAGAGAAAGAAAAAGGGATAGGGAGAAAGGGAAAGAGGCAGAAAGAGAATTGGATCAAGGGATGAGCTTGGAGGAGTCTCTCAAGTCTCTGTCGCTGGACTATCTCAACCTGCTCATCAATGGGCAGGCCTTCAGTGACGTCACCTTTAGCGTGGAAGGCCGGCTCGTCCACGCCCACCGCTGCATCCTCGCCGCCCGCTCTCTCTTCTTCCGCAAGTTCTTCTGCGGCGCTGAGCCGCCGCCGCACGGCGGCACGGGCCTCTTTCTTGACCAGGCTCACAGCCACCACCGCGGGCCCTTGTCGCCGTCCTCGTCATCAGCCTCCTCTCCAAGGAGCAGCAGTGGGATGGGGAATTCGCCTGTTATACCGGTGAACTCAGTGGGATACGAAGTGTTCCTGCTGCTATTGCAGTTTCTGTACAGTGGACAGGTGTCGATCGTGCCGCAGAAGCACGAAGCTCGCCCCAATTGCAGCGAGAGGGGATGCTGGCATACCCATTGCACCTCCGCCGTCGACCTCGCCCTCGACACCCTCGCCGCCGCCCGCTCATTTGGGGTAGAACAACTGGCGCTGCTTACGCAGGTCTTACGCTCTCTCTCTTTTCTTCCTCGCTTATCGCTTCTAATCTTCTCCTCTCCTCCCTCATTCCATTTTTTTCTTAACAGCACATCATGTCTGCTTATGATCTATATTATTGATTCACGTCCACATAGTGTCCAGAATTTTCCCAACTTTTCATGTGGGTTATGACCTAAATTGGGCGTTCCAGTTCATCAGATATGGGATGTTCTTTTCCGCCGCCATCCATTTCGTCCTTCATGAGCTTGACTTTTGAATCCTTTCGTCAAGAATAATCCTCCTCTCTCTCTCTCTCTCTCTCACTCACTCTCGTACGACCTCGACGAAAGAAAGACTTCCGCCATCGATAGTTTGGTTTCGCCTGGATCTTATTTATTCGGAAACGAACCCCTCCGGTGTTTGCATCCGCAGCCCCTTCTCAGTGATGGACTTTCTTCGACAAATACTTCACAACCGTACACTGGTGTAAGCCTCCTCTTATTTCTCCCTCGATATCTTTCGCTACATTGGTGAAAATTTGTCAATGCTCATTGGCCTTGCTCATCATTTCCAGCTACCAGTTTCCTCAAAGTTCTCCATTCTCCTCTCCTTTCCTATCACACAAACTCCGATAACTCTCGCTATCTGTACATAAACTTGCTATCAGACCTCCAAATCTTACATTTTATGCGAGTATCACATTTGGTAAACGTATGATTTAGTGAAATATTGTAATTCCTATTTGTTTTAACATATTTACAGAAACAACTGGCTAGCATGGTGGAGAAGGCGTCGATAGAGGATGTGATGAAGGTGCTGATGGCGTCGCGGAAGCAGGACATGCACCAGTTATGGACTACCTGCTCCCACCTCGTTGCCAAGTCAGGTCTTCCCCCCGACGTCCTCGCCAAGCACCTTCCAATCGACGTCGTGGCAAAGCTCGAGGAACTCCGGCTCAAGTCCTCGCTAGTCCGGCGCTCATCCTTCATGCAGCCGCAGCACCACCATCAGCACCAGCTCCACCCTTCTCTCGACATCTCCGGCAGCGCCTCCGCTGAAATGGAAGAACACCAGAAGATCCGCCGCATGCGTCGGGCCCTCGACTCGTCAGATGTGGAGTTGGTCAAGTTGATGGTCATGGGGGAGGGACTGAACCTCGACGCCGCCCTCGCTCTACACTACGCCGTCGAGAACTGCAGCCGGGAGGTGGTCAAGGCTCTGCTAGAGCTCGGTGCCGCCGACGTCAACTACCCCGCAGGCCCCGCCGGCAAGACCCCTCTCCACGTTGCAGCCGAGATGGTCTCCCCTGATATGGTAGCGGTGCTCCTTGACCATCACGCCGACCCCAATATCCGCACCATCGACGGCGTTACCCCGTTTGACGTTCTTCGCAACCTCACCTCCGACTTCCTCTTTAAGGGTGCTGTTCCTGGGCTCGCACACATCGAGCCCAATAAACTCAGGCTCTGCCTCGAGTTGGTCCAGTCGGCGGCTCTCGTCCTCTCAAGGGAGGAAGCGGGCGGCGGCGGGACAAACCTCAACACAGGAATCTATCCTCCTTCAGTCGGCGGCGGCGAGCCTAGCAGCAGCAATAACAACAGTAGTAGCAGTAACATGGTCAACCTGAACTTGGATTCGAGAATGGTCTACTTAAACCTCGGTATGGCAGCTGCAGCTCAGCTAGGGTGCAAGATTCACGACGGCGGAGAGGACGGTGGGGGGAATAGGTCCCAAGGCGGCGGCGGGATCGGCTCATCCTCCATTTACTCCCATGGCTTCCCCTAGACGCTCATTGCTGCTGCTCTCCTGCTGCACGCTATTTTAGCGGCTCGCCTACCACTAGTACTATCATCAGCAATACACTTTTCTTAATACGAAGTCTTCTTCTTCTTCTTCTCCTGTCTCCTAGCGTGTGAATCCCTGCAGATACATCTCTTCTATGTTAGGCTCGTGAATGCACAAGGCGAGCATACCAGGACAGTCAAAAAGAGAGAAAAAGATGGAATCTGATGGTTTTAAGACAAGCGGGAGAGCCCGAATTGGACGAATCTGTATATAGTCGCCATCATCATCACCTTACTCTTATTTTCGTTTTTTGGTTTTTATGATATTTAAGAGATTCAATAAATCTGTCACTTAAGTTAAAAAATATATTTGAAATTGTCCTAATTTATTGTTGACGCACGGATGCGTTGTGAAATTGTGTTCTACCATATTTCTTCCTACAAAGAGACCCTTGTAATTATATATCCAAGGGATAAGTCTTTCCTGGCAAGTGTGTGAACTCTCTCCCCAGGCACCCTTCTCCCTCCGATCAGGACACTGTAAACAGTTCTTTGTGTTTGAGAATGACATGTATTTTTTACCTTTCCTCGCCATTCTCTCTCTCTCTCTCTTTCTCTGTGTAAGTCACTTGTGCCACAAAAGATAAAGGAAATCCTTTCTTGGATGAGTTCCCTTTTATGTTAATTTCTCATACCTGATGATATAAAATGACGTTTGAGAATGTTCTTAACATATTAGGAATAATCTTTGGTGAAATTTTACCATTTTTTTCGCCTAATGAATTGTCACTTGATGACAAAGAAATGTCCCTATTTTTGCTACCCCTGTTCTCAGGGGTCTAGCCGTGTGGAGTCACATATCCCTATCTTCCTATGGATGACTAGATAGCCGTGTCGTCCAGCTCCTTACATCGACCGCCTTCCATATCTCCTCCGGTAGGCTCCGAAAAGTGTGGCCAGGGTGAGGCGATGGCTTGGGAGACAAGCAGAATCTAAGCGAACGTTGAATGACGGGGAAGATGCAGGTCACTCTTTTCACTCTGGCTTGTCACGACCCCGTTTGTTTTCTTGTCATTTATCTAATCTCAGGCGCCCGTGCTGCACATAAACCTCTTGTTTTGTCTCCCGTCTTGCACTCTCCCTGCCCCACACTCCCCCTATCCCCCTCTCTTTAGAATGTAGAATGGAGGATTGGCAGATCAATCTTCTTACCCTCGCCTGTCGAACCATTTTGTTTTATCGCCGTCTAACCGTTATCAGCAACACATCTTGTTGTCTACTCTCTCTCTCTCTCTCTCTCTCTCTCTGTGTCTTTCTCTCCACTCCCCCCCTCCACGGCGCGGGTTTTCTACTCTGAGGTATACACTTCTCCTTCTAACTTCACACTTGCATGTAGCAAGCTTCGCTTAGCTTGCCTATCTAAGCTTGCCTATCCCCGACTGCCTGGGGCTCTATTACCACGACTGCCTGGGGCTCTATTACCACGACTGCTTTGAAGCAGGGAGAACTCAGATTCTTTTGTCCTTTCCAGTGCCTCTCTGCCTTATGAATGAATGGTTATTCAAATATAATAAGCTTTCATTTGGGGGTACGTGAGGGCATCGCATGTCCTAGCTAGAGAAGGTAAATGAGCTGTCTCCTCCTACAGCGCTCGTAGGACATGGGTTTTTCTACAGAGCCCTCCCATGCAGCAAGTCTGAGCCTTTTGGCCGTTTAGGCTGGTTTTTTATATTATAATATACGCACTGGGCTCTACGCGGATGAATGGCCTGTCTCGCCGCGGTGCAACATTGAATGTGACCTGACGACGGTACAACAGATCGATGTTTTTGCCTAAATCCGGATCCCATTCTCCGTTCGCTTTCTCGCTCTTCTTTTCTCCTTCATGAGCCGTAGAGAGAGAAAGGGAGGGATGGAGGGAGGGAGGGAGAGCGAGAGCGAGCGAGCGAGAGAGAGAGAGATAGATATATATATATATATATAGATAGAGAGAGAGAGAGAGAGAGAGAGAGGAGTCAAACTGTGTCTGCCTGCTCCTTGGGCGCTTTATGTCTTAGCACAGGTAAATCTTGACCGTAACAGTGTGCCTCTGTCTACCTCCCTCGCCCATTCACCCTCTCTAGCCTACGGCACATGACAACGCTACTCTTTCGCTACATATTTATTTATACATCTATCTGTCTACCTACTTCTAGATTAATCTATCTGCTTGTCTTTACATATCTCTGAAAAAGCCATCCTTCTCTGGTATCTCTCGTTCATTTTCATTGCGAATTCAAAACAAGGGGGAGATGGATGAAGGTGGCTGGTGGGATCCAGGTTCGTCCCCTCGGATTCTCGTCATCCTCCACGTTATAACTCCTCCAGTTTTATCTTTGAATATATTTTCCAACTTTGTTCTTACAAATGTTTCACTTGACTACATGGAACCCAAGATTCCGCGTTTCCTCTCAGTCTCATTTTATTAAAAAACTAAAGTTATATTACAATGAAGATTCACAAACACTGAAGGGGCTTCCGGCTTCTCTTATGCTTCCAAAAACCGGGTCAGCTTCTCACTAATAGCGTAGCTTGCTTAGGGCGCAGTCACTTCGATTACCACGAATCTCTCTCTCTCTCTCTCTCTCTCTCTCACTCTCCTTATTTGATTATTTTTATTCATCCGCTAAACTTTCTATTTCTTAGACCAATTTCAATGACCGTTCACATGGAACTAGAGGTAAACAGTCTCTGCCTTGAAGGCTCCTTCAGAGAGCAGCGATTGTTGTTGTTGATGGTCTACCGGGCTATTGAAATTTAGTTGCCAAAACATATTTCTATATATGGACGTAAGATCAACTAACTTCTCGTACTGCTCACAATGTACGGTTCCTAAAATTCCCTAGTTTGTCGGCTGCCTGATTAATTGAAAATGAAAGAGAGACTGTGGTGTCTGCTATATCCATTTAGCAGATAGGCTATATAGATTGAGTATATCTCTACCCAGTGATGTCCTACTGATAGTCACACACCACACCGTGACATAATTTCTTTCCCGAATGTTATCTTACAAGCAATCTTAGAACTAAAAACTGACCATAATTATGTAATAATGTACACACTAATAAGAGGATATAATGATCGGATCATATGCAATCTATCATATCATTTATTAATTTTTTTAATTCAGTTTATTCGCCCTTTGGATTTATAGTAAGATGGAATCTCAAACTTCCCAGTTGAAAATCTTAGAAAATAAATTATGTATCTCGACAGAACTTGGACACATACCATCTAGATTAATCCATTGCCCACCAGCTTCCTTCAAATTATAAGTCATCTAGGAGCACAACTTCAGCTCCCAGATTGTCGGGTCAACATTATTGATATGTAGTAACAAGATAAAACATTGGTGTTAGAAATAGCAAGCAATTTGAAGAGAACCTGTTTGTTTGTAGCCTTTGAAGCACTGCATTAGGGTAGAGAAGGTTCTCACCATAGATATAGTCACTACAAGATCAAGATGATATCATGGACAAATTCCTTTGATTCCTAGTTATTCAATAATTCTATAATGGTTGTTCACTACGAGAGAATAGATTTTATCTACTTTAGGAAGTCTCTAACTAGCCTACGTAGATTTGAAACTAAGAAATATATGAAGAATAGAAAGAATAAGGCCGTGTTCAACTAGACTCTTCAAAAGTTTTCTTGAAAGATCTAAAGGCTAGATAAAATATCAAGAGGGAGGGGTGAATTGGTATTTTAAAAATCTCAGATTTTCTTTCTGGATATTAGATGTGTCAACACATATCTGTGTGATTATCTACACATAAAATGACTTTCTCTCTCTTCCGATGGGATTTCACTATGAGACAAAAACTTTTTATACTAACTTGACCCTCACTTGGCTACTTTTAATCTTATAAGATACTTTATACTAGTATTCCACTATTTCTCTTAGAAATACATATTGATTTTAATGGGATCAACAATCCCAATATCTTAAGTTTGACCTCCATAAGGATTCAACCCCTTTCAGGTCAAATATAGCTTAGAGTACCTCTTACCTTTGCCCAAAATCACTCTCCACTCACCACCTAATTATATTAAGGCTTGATGAAAAGTCTTATTGAAATATTCAAGCTTTATCTTGATCACCAATTGTTGATGAAGAAAGATGATGTAGTTTGCATGCAGTTGAAGCTCGATAGTGATAATTCTTGATTGTGAGAGAGATAACTCATTGTAGATGAATAATTATTTTTGATTTTACAAGCTTCCTTTACTTGTAGGGCATCGTCCTCTAATAGATTTCCACATTTTAGTTGAGAGATAAAATCAAAAAGTCAGTTTGAATACTTATTGTTTTCTAAAATGTACAACAATGACCTATGATCATTGCAAATGTAATATCTTGTTATTTTTTAGTTTTTTAGATTTGAAATTCAAATAGGAGATTCTTCTCTCATAGACAAACAACTTTTTGTTGACTTTGTCTTCAAATTTGAATGTCAAGTTGATCATTTTATCCACATAAGTAGCTGATGTGTGATTGTCTAGATTTCTAATTTAAGACTCACAAGAGCTCATTTGATATTTTAAACCTTTTTATTTTTCGTTTAATGATGTGCGTGACTAATAAATAATAATTACACTTAAATGGCTAAATAATCATGAAGAAATAAATTTAAAATATAACTATCATTTACCTATTAAATATTTATTTTTTAACAAATATTTATCTATACATGGTGCTTCACCTATTCATCATTTCATTTGATTTCAAGGTTAATCATAATGTCAGAAGATAAATAATAGATTTATTTACATGAAATCTATGAATTATTTATCATAATCTTGTGAAGAATATCAATCATGAGTTATATATTTTCTCATATATTTGTAATATCAAAATTCATGCCTAAGGGCATAAATAATCTCCCCCTTTTTGATACTTACAAAACTATCTTGAGAATATATATATATCAACATGATTATGTGCACAAATAATAGAACAATAGTTTCAGACACTTAATAAATAAAGCTTTGACAATAATAACAATCAATCATCGTGTCAACACATGTCAAAGTGATACATAGACAAAACATTCAAATTTCAGCATTCACATATGTTCACACAATTCATCCACAAAGGTTAAAGTAATAAAAAATATTATTGCGTAGAATACATTTTTGCACCCCTTGAGTTTGTGCACTCAATCTTTTTTCAATCTTTCTCTCCCTTTTTGTAAGATCAAAAAATTAAATTACAAATAGTTCGAAGAAATATAAAAAGCATAGTCCCAAAGGATATGTTGTGAGACATTAGGGTATCTCTCTTGTAGCAAGTATTCAAATGAAAAAAAAAAAGAGGAAAGGATAGAACCGAAGGAAAGCACAAGGTGCGCTTTAAGAACCTAGGCATTCCTCTCATAGCAAATATTAAGGATGAAATCCCATTAATTATTTCATGATTTTTAAAATTACTTTCCATGTGCCTTAGCCATTTTAGATATAGCCATTTATATATAAGATTTGACTTAATCTCTATCCCATGCATATATTTTATAGTGTAAGGTATTTATCAATGCTATTTCTTGATGAAGTGAATTCTTTTCTTTATTATGTAGTACAATCATTATTATATGTAGAGTTTTGAGAAGCATGCTTAAGTTCATGAAAATGTTTTGAAGTATATACCTTGGGAAATATTTTGATACCAAAGGTGGTTTCACTACCTATGCTTGACATAGATCATATATTCATTGGAGAAGGTTATTTCATATTAGCTCTAATATATTATTGATCCATCATTATTTGATGATGTTTCTTAAATTTTTAAACACATTTTATTTTCATTGCTAAGGAACTAGAAATGATTCAAGTTGGGGGGTGTGATAAGTTGTGAAAATTATATGTTAATATGTTATTAAATCAGGAAGAATAATGTATATTTGAGAATTATTTCACAAGTTATCATGTTAATTATTTTATTTGTAATTTTAATGAACCTCCTTAAATCTTGATTTAAATTGATATTTTATGAATAAAAAGAAAATTAATGAAAATTTATTTCATATGTTGAAGCTTAATTCTCATTTAGTTTATTTTTAAATAAAATTCTGTTGTGCAAAATTTTTATGATTAACTAAAATATATTTTCTACAAATTTTCCAAAATTTTAGGGATTAAAATAAAAATAATAAAGAAAATAAAAAAAAGATAAAATGGGTGCACTATTAGTGGGCTGGAGGCACACCGCTTAAAAGGCCCAACGTGCGCTAGAGGCCGCACTACGTTTGGGAGTGGGCCCAAAGGGCACACCACCTTGTGACCCATGTAAACTAGGTGGCAGATCTTGATATGGGTTCAGGTTGAATAGATCACCATTGCAACTTACTGAGAGCTAGGTCTTAATCTGAATCATCCTTGGGACCAGTAGTCAAGTCCGATCATCCATTTTAAAGGTGCCTGCAATAGCTAATAAGAGTTAATTAATATATATTACTAATAACTTTATAATTTTTCTAATATGGGACTAAACTTCTTACCTTTTTCAGATCTGACAGCAAAGCAGCAGCAATGGCTAAATTCAATGATTTAGAAGCCATCATGTCACCACTAACCATCACACAAAAAACAACGCTAGATCTAACGGGAGCCACCATCAAATCTAATGCACAAGAAGTGATCATGTCTCTAGTCGTTAATAGGTGGTCCAACGCCAACATAGATCCGATAAAGCATGTGAAAAAGGAGTGAGAACTTAAATAGATCTGATAGTGATTAAGAGGCCACATCAAACCCTTCAAAGCAAAATGATGGCGTGAGAATCCAATGGTCTTCATCAAGTCACGTGTTGGAGGACATGTTGACAAATGTCGTTATCGTCTAGTAAAATAGACAATATCAATTATTCAATCATGCAGCCTATCTTGGAGGATCGTTCATTTTGTACTCTCTTTCATTCTGTTGTTTCGTCATGGCACACCCCCCCGCAAGCACCCCCTAGCAAAGGGGGGACTAGAAAACACCTTTCGTTTTCCCTCCTTCATCGGCCCTTGCCACCTTCCTTCACAAGCCCTCGAGCCTCCTTTGCACCGCCTTACTCATAGAAGCCGCCGAGTTGACCCCAAAGGTCGAATTCTATGGTAGAGAATGCTTTAATCAAAATTTGGCCATGATGTTTGCAAATATCGATTATCGTCTGGTAAAATAGACAAAATCAATTATTGCTATGTGAAAAAGGGGAAAATGCTAGAAAAATCAGCAAAAAATCGGAAAAATGTGACGAAAAATATGAAGTTAAAATAGAAAACCAATTTGTAGATCTAAAGAACAAAAAGGAGGAAGAGGAGAGAGAAAGAGATCCTTTTTTAAATTGTTCTTGAGTTATTCTTGAGAGAAAATATATTTTTCTTTTTTAAGCAAAAACATAATTCTAAAGAATGCACCATTGATTTTTGATCATTCTCCTCTACCTTTTTCACCTTAAATCTATTTTGTTGAACTGGATGAAAGATTGAGAAGCACTACCTAGAGGTCGACCTTAAGGCATACATTATATGGTTGTAAGCTTGATTTTTAATAGAGTTTTCATTATTTTCTTATTTGGTCTGCAAAATAAATTTATTTTCTTAGCTTTAATCATTTCTTGTTTCTTTTTCATTTTCATTATTCTAAAGCATATTTCATTTGAGTAAAGTTTTAAATTTGTATCTACATTTATTTACCATTTTATTTCCTTCATTACTTTGAATATCAACTTCATAATTCATTAAATAAGAGAATAAGAAGATTTCTAAAAGTTTTTTTGAGGAGACGACCTAGCTCACCACTATATTCATTTAATATTATTTTTGGTGAATCTACTTCTATAAATTATGCAAGAATCGCTAAAATCTCGGCAAAAACTTAGTCAATGCGATTCGCGGAGTATCATTGTCAAAATTGGTGAATGATTTTGGACAAAACATCGTGAACTCAACGAGGAACTCATCTTCGATTGATTCACAAATAAGCTGTCATCAAGAAGAGGACGATCTACTAGAAACAAGTTGCCACCTCTTGAGAGCGTATTAGATGCAATAAAGAGTCTCCTCTTGATGTGCTAACTTGAGAACGAAGCCCTTGAGATACACCCTACCTCCATCCAGCTTATTTCTATCAGGTGACAGCCACAGGAGAGTCAAAAGTCATCATTTTTCAACTCCATCGGGTGACAGCTGCTGGAGATGATTTGGTGATGTATTTCACTAATTTATAGACTTCATAAGAAGATCTAGATATTGCCTACATCATCTTTGTACATGATGATTCAGCACCAAGGGTGATCTAACTTTTGGTAAAGATAGATAGTGCATCACTATGGGATGGGGATCATATACATATTAATGGGAAACTCGACTAAAGGCAAGCAGATGCTGATGGTGGGGATGCCTACAGATGCTTGACAGGCATTGTTAAGGGCATGGGTGTAGGGAGATCCTCCCCGTCCACATCTATCGGTAGAAGTGGTGGCGGACAGGACACCTCACCACCACAACACGAGGCCAAGGCAACGAAGGAGACCCCGGCCCCACATTGTCAACCGGATTGCGGAGCCCGAGCGAGGACAAGGAACCCTAGGTTCCGTTATATTGTGTGAAGGGCTTCCCACCTTGTGGGCCTACATCGATCCCATGGCAAGAAGGGACAGCCCACTCCATTTTGACCCCCGCCCACCCTACTTTGGGCCATATGTGTGAGCCCAATTGGAAGAGTGGGCTTCCTTATTCTCCTCACCCCTTCTCATTGGGCCACCCTCGTTTAGGCCCAACAGGGAGGAAGGCTCACCCAAGACTATATCACCTAGGGGGGGCGTGGCATTTTGGGCCTCTCATGTGGTCCTCACCCTTGGCCCACGTGGGCCCCTATATAAGGGGGTGGAGAGCCACTGCTAAAGAGGAGGAAGCCATTGTTATTTTGAATAGAAGTAGTGCTTTGAGCTTTGACTATATGAGGAGCTTTGAGCATATGATAGGGTTCACCAAAAATATTTCCTTCTATAAATTATTCATTTTATTTCCTTTACACCACACGGGTCCAGTGCAGCTGTTCACCGGAGCTCTTGTCATACGCTTGCCCTATGCCCCACATTGCACTCCACACCTTGAAGGGCAGTGGTTGTTGTGCTCGCGAGTCTCGTGAGCCTGTCTGTGTGCCGCTGTGACCATGCACGAATTCACTATGTATTCTAATCAAGAACATGGCAAGGTGCCTTGAAACGTCTGGCTATGTCATCACCCCCAGCCCATCTGCAGCACATCAGGTACTGCTAACGGCCCCTTTCCCCGACGCCCTCTCACGTGCTGCCGCACACGCTGAACACTTCGTGTAGGGCTGCCTACTGTATGCAAGGAATCACCGGCCCACTGCTGCGACACCCCTCATCCATTGGACTCACACCGCTCTCGTTGTCGTCAACCTTGTGCCGATATGAGGAGTCTCCCACCCTGCTCCGGCCAACCGAGCTGCCTACAGGTTAGCCCTCTTCCCCTTGTTAATCTATTTTACTTTGTGCAGTGCCTTCCTGCCCCTGCCCCTCCACCGACAGGCCTAGCTAAGTGGGACGGGTTGGGTCTTATCTTGGGTGTGTGCCTTGATGTGTGTGCGTGCAAGACTTTCTGCATTGGTCAGTGAGCTCATGTGGTAGTGACTGTGCCGACGGCATCAGGGTTTCTCTCGACGGATGTGGATGAGAAGGACTCCCTGTGCCCACACCCGTGTCGACACCGATGGGTATCCACAGGCGTTGTTGCCTTCAGCACCTGTTTCCCCTCTTCCCTATCCCCAGGGATGCACCCTACTCCACCCTAGAGGGCAAGTCACCAGTGGTCCTGCATCAAGAAGCCTGGTGCCGTCGATGTGGTCTCTGCCACCTGAGCTTGCCAGCCAACATGGCATGTCTTGCATGCACACGTGTCAGGGTTCACACCAAGGTGAGGCTCAATCCATCCCACCTAGCTAAGCCCGTCGGTGGTGGAGCAGGAGCGGGAGGCACTGCACAGAGTAAAGGACCGACTGAGAGGGGGGGGAAGAGGGCTAAACTACAGGCCGATGCCCAGTCGATCATGGTGGGATGAGAGGATCCTTGTACAGGTGCAAGATCAATAGAGGCAGGAGCAGCGCGAGCCTGGCGGTGGTGGTGAGCATCCGTGCAGCGAGGCAGGTGGCTCCTTACTGCTTGGGGCATCGTTAGTAGACGTGCAGTCCAGCACGTCACGGGGTGCAGACCTGCAAATTGAGGGCTGTCCCACGTGAGGCATTCAGCATGCGTGCATGCACGTGGGTTGGCATTTTGGGAGGGGGTGACAGCAGTGCTTGACAAACCTCAATGGAGCTGGGGGTGGGGACATGGTCAGATGACCCGAGCACGCTGGTAAGGTTCCTAGTCAAAACCTGCGGTTGACTTTGAGGCTAGGACGATGGCATGGAAGCAGGCTCGTGGGGCTCGTGCACACAACAACTGCTGCCTATCAGGGCATGGAGCGTGGTGTTGGACATGGGGTGAGAGCATGGCAAGAACACACCAGGGTGGTCACACAGGACCTGCGGGCAGGCAGGGACACGGCAAGCGATCAGTGACCTGGTGGTGGCATTGATGGTCGGATGGTGACCTCCAGCCCTCAGGCTCCCTCTCCTTCTTTCTCTCTAAGTGAGATTCACGAATACACTTTCTACTCAAAAACAGCTCTCTATTAGGTGGCGGCTCTCCACCCCCTTATATAGGGGCCCCCATGGGCCAAGGGTGGAGAACCACGGGGGAGGCCCAAAATGTCAAAACACCCCAAGTAATACACTTAGAGTCTCGAGTGGGCCTTCCTCTCTATTGGGCCTAAATGAGGATAGTCCAAAAGAAAAGAGGTGAAGGGAATAAGGATACCAGCTCCTCCAATTGGGCCCACATGTATGCCCCAAAAGGAGGAGGGAATAGGATGGGCGAAGGCCAAAAGGAAGTGGGTGGTCCCATCCCACCAAGGGCCTGATGTGGGCCTAAGGGGTGGGGAGCCCTTCATGTAGTGTAGCAGAACTTGGGCTTCTTTGTCCTTGCTCAGGCTCCACAATCCGGTTGACAGCATGGGGGTGAGGTCTCCTCCATTGCCTTGGGCTTGTGCTGTAGTGGCAAGGGATCCTGTCCACCACCACATGAAGAGCCTTCCAAGCTATGGACATTGCACGAAATTTCTCTTGAACACGTAGAATTTCGACGATTGCTATCGCAAAGCTAAAACTCTATTTTTCTTACTTTAAGCTTTGTTTTCATTTCAATTGATGATATTTGGCATGATTTCAAATTTCTATATTTTTCGTCATTTAGTTACGATTCTTCGGGCTTTTATAGAATTTAATTTGACCCATTAATTTGACAATAATCACTAATGTAAGAATCATCAAGTAGAACTCTATTTTCACTTAATTTGTGTTCGTCGTGTGTTGATGTCACTCTAACGTCATCACTTTATTTCCCTTTTTGTGAATTCTTAAATATATTATATTCATAATTGAGTCTAAAAATCATAAAAAATCATATTATTCTTAGAAAATTATGAAATATTACTCAATATTATATTACATCTCTATGATCAACTTGGAAGTTTCCCTTTATTTTTGGAACCTTTTATCGGTTGATAATTGATTAATTCATTCTGATATACTTTTAAAATTCCAAAAATAGTTATTTTCTAGTTTTATAAATTTTAAATTTACATGATTTATTATACGACAATTAAGTCCCTTCAAATTTTTGTGCCATTTACAAGGATATATTACATAATATTTGGTATTTTTTTATTTTTCTCTTAGAGTATAAAAAAAATTTAACTCTTGTTTGTATTTTCTTTTGTAGAGAAAAAAAAAAGAGCAGCAAGACAAGGATAGGAACAAACTAAAGGATGGTAGCAATTATTAAAATTTTTGCCTCGAACTTCTTTTTTATGGATGGTAGAAGATCTTTACATCCAAGACTAGAGAATCCTCTCACTATTTCATCCAAAACTAAAAATCTAAAAGAAAAATTAATTTCAATGGATCTTGAAGGTGGTACAAATCAAATTGAGAATAATCCTATGGCCATGAAAAATCATTATATCCCTAATTCATTTCAATGAGCATCCAATATTAGAGGCCCATTAACTTCCTAATTTTCATGGATTACCTTTAGAAGTGCCTCATCAGCATTTAAAAAAAATTCATATTATATGTGATTTAATTAATCTCCCTCAAGTTACACCAAAAATTATTAAGATGAAATTATTTTCTTAAGAAAAACTCAAAATATGAGAAAACATATATGAAGTTTTGCTCAAAGGTCAAGAGAAACTTTACATGAAACATGGAAAAAATTCAAAGATTTACTTATAAAGTATCCTCATAATACTATACCCAAGTGAGAGCTCAATAGAATTTTTTATGATGGATTATTAGAACAACATAGAAATATAGTTGATTCTATGTGGAGGAGCATTTATGGAGAAGACCCTTGATGAGATTTACAGCCTTTATGAGAATTTAAGTGAAAATTCAAGAGATTATGCCTCTTTCAAGTTATATGATAGGAATAAGAAGAGATGAATGTATAAATTGCATCGTCAAGATGATTTTAATTTATGAAATGTGGTTAATGAGATTAATCAAAGATTAGAAAAACTTGATTTCTTATTGAAAATATTATGAAGCCTCCTAAGCCTCTATTTAATTTAAATAACTCATGTCCTATGTATGGTGAAAATGATCATTCCAAATTTCAATGTTATAATTTAGATCAATCATTTCAGGCTATGCAAGAACAAGTGCAAGTAGCCAATAATTTTGATAGAAATAGGGATCCTTTTCTTAGTTCTTATAACTATAGTGGGATGAATAACTTTTCATGGAGAGACCCAAATAATATTTAAAATCTAGAAGTACTTAGGCCCAATTTAAATTCTAAATTTTGTCTAAAATAGGAAAAAAGATTTCAGAAAATTAATCCCACTCATATTGATGTAGCAGTGATGTAGAAGATAAATAAGAACTGGGCCTGAATCCACAAAGCTCCAATCTTGGGGAAGAAACCAACCTTAAATCCACAGATTTGGAGTCTTCAACCCTTGAATCCACAAGGTAGTGCCTAAATCGGCAAACGAGAGGGAAAGGTTCTCACAAGAGAGAAAACTGATTCAACTCAAAAGTGAAGACCTCAGGTTACAATGGAAGCCTTTATATAGGCTTAGAAAAGGGGTGGGGCACTCACAAAAGGAGGATCCTAACATATCTTGGGGATAGAGTCTAACTATCACTGAAATAACTTAAAGCAGACTATGACGAATTGATATCTCAGACAGATCTTTGGAAAATACTCTAACTAACTTTGAAATGACCTGAAGCAAGCTCTAACAGGTCGATATACTGAGCAGATCTTAGGTATAGACTCTGACAGTTTGAGATCTTGAGCATATCTTGGGTATAGATTGAACAACAATAAAGTCTCTTCTAGAAGGAAAGAGACATAAAGTACCTTCTAGAAGTGAAAGGACATAAAGTATAAAGTAAATATTACTTTTTGGACCTCCAGCCCATTAGTGACATAGTTGGCTCCTTTTTAGTACTTTTCACTTTATGGCCTAAATTTAGGATAATTAGACCTAACTTTAAAGTTAAGACTTCAACTTGTGTCTTGGGCTACATCACATACCCAACCTAATGCTATGAAAATGATGTAACAAATGAGTCAAATGATGTAGCAAACTATAAATCAAATGATGTTGCAGTAGAAATAAATTATAGAGGCTCTTGGGAATAGAGGAGATGAGGGATAGCTACTTAGTTAGCCCAAAGAAAATCTAGGAAAACACCCAACTATAGGATTTTAGTAAGGGGAATCTAGTGGCATGTATCTAGAGAAAAACCTATGAAATGATAATGTTAGGATAGTGAATGTATTGAGAAGTGGAAAGATTTTACTTAATCCTTATCCCCAAACAATAAAAGAAAAAGAAAATGTGGACAGCCTAAATCAAAATCAAGGAACAAAGGAAGATATTTTAGATTATACGAAGGAAATTCTGAAAGAAAGGATGACCCTTTTATTTTCTAAAGCTCTAGAACTTAGACAAAGAAAGAAAATATAACACAATGAAGAAATAAAGAAAATTTTACAAGATGTGCAAATAAGTCTTCCTTTACTCACTATCATTGAACATATTCTTAAATAAGTTAGAGTTTTAAAAGAAATGTGTATACCAAAAAAGACATCTAGAGTAGAAAAATTATCTATGCATACTAGTGTTTGGTTACTAAATCAAGTGCCATATAAATTAAAAGATATTGGTGCTCCCTTAACTTCGTATGATATTGGTGGATTTATTTTTCAAAATGCATTACTTGACACCAGTTCTAATATTAATCTATTACTTGGAAGTATTTGTAATAAATTGAATATTTCTGATCTTAAACCCTCCACTCTCGCCTTACAATTTGCTAATAGATCTATAAAAAATCCTAAAAGTATTCTAGAAAATGTGATAGTAACTTTTAAAGGGTGTAAATTTTCAGCTGATTTTGTGATACTAGAAATAGATTTTAATAGACAGTTTTATGATACCCTAATTATCTTAGGGTGACATTCTTGCATATAGCAAAGATGAATATTAATTTCCCCACAAGTATTGTGAAAATTTCATGTGGAGATCAATTAGTAGAAATTAAAATTTTTGAGGTATCAAATGATTTTAAGAAGTCTCAAGTACATGATTGTCGTACCATGGATCTTTTATATGATTTTGATGATCTAGATATTATTGATGACTGTGTGTTTGAAGAATTAAAAAAATTGAGACTATAAATATATGAGATAAGAAGGAAGAAGATCACACAAATTTGAAGTTAAAACCTAATAACTCTCAATATTTACATTATAATGTCTTTAGTATTTTTGTGATTTATGCTTTAATTTTAATTGAAATGCTTGAAAAAAAATTTAAAAATATTTCTCACATGTTTTTATTTTTTATTTCACTTTTGAGAATATTTATACGCTTATTCTGATTTTATAGAAATATTAAGGAAATTTCAGGAAAATCATTCAATTCAGAAAATCAGTGAAAATCTTGAAAAATCAGAGAAAATCATGCCGAATGATCAATTGATTCTTTAGAGAGAAATTCGCCAAGTAAAATGACAAATATCAATTTGAAATCATGTTATAATATAATGCATGCCATTTTTATGGTTTGTAATTATTTAAAACTAACAAAAAATCAAATCTTTTTAGGGTTTTCATGTTAATGATGGATGCATGGATTGCAACAAGGAATACAACAATTAATTGTAACAAATTGGTGCAACATGCACAAAGGAAAATTGAAAAGGTGTTTATGTAAAAGAAGAAGACATCTTCAATTACTCTATGCCCCTCTTAGATCAAAACCCCTCTCATCCAGTTGCTACATACACTAGATTTTGCCTAATCCATCCATCTAATACAAAAGATAGATTTCGTCTAAATTTTCCCATCATTCAGCTGTTATAGAGGCTGAATTTCTTCCAAAAATCTTCCCCATTCTTTGCCAAATACAAATAATGAAGAATTTCTTCTAAGGATCCATCTCCGAATACCACGGCACACTCAAAGTCGAATCACTTTTGTTGCTCAATTTCAGCAAGTGACAATTGCTAGGATTGTCAACCATTGATTGAAGAAGGTAAAAGAAACCAATCAGTGCATTGTGCCTACACAAATCAATTGTATTTGGGCAAAAATCCAATTAACAACTATGCCACCTAGTTCTTCCATAAACTTTAATGTCTATTTATTTTTACTATTTTTAGATTCCAATAATACTTCTTTCTAACCTTTCTCATGTTACGAACAAAAGGCCTTCGCTATTAGTTTCTTATTTCTATCATTGTGGCTTCGATTTGATCCATTTATGAGTTGACTTATTTCCATCGATCGTAGATTTGGGGCTATTCTTCACTAGCTAGCGTCAGCTGACATTAATAATTCCCAAATTCACATTTTTAGCTTATTTCATTATAATTTGGCCAAAAAATAATTCTAAAAAACTAATCTATCAACTAAAAAATCATAAATAATTAATAATATTTCATTTCCCCTATGATTGATTTGGAAAATCTACTAGAAAAAATATTTTCTTAAATTGTCTTATTTTCTAAAATGTATTAAATTTAAATTTGCTAAATTTTCTTAGAAATGACAAAAAATAGTCAAACAAAACCTCTTCCCTCTAATTTAAAATATATATTTCTGGAGGAAAATAACTCATTTCCTATTATTATTCCAATTGATCTAAGTAATGAGCATGAAGAAGAATTATTAGTACTTTGAAAAAATTAGAAAGCTATTGGCTAGAAAATGGATGATCTTAAGGGTATTGATATGAATGTTTGTATGTATAAGATATATACAGAAGAATGAGCAAGAGGTAGTAAAGAACCACAACGAAGGTTAAATCCTAACATGATGGAAATTGTAAAAAAGGAAATTTTAAAGCAGTTGATAGCTGATATTATTTATCTTATTTGATATAGAAAATGGGTTAGTCCTAGATAAAAAGTGTGAAAAAAATCAAGGATCATGATTATAAAAAATGAAAATGATGATAAAATATAAATATACTAACCATTGGTTGGAGGGTTTGTATTGATTACAAAAAATTCAGTTACTAGAAAAGATCATTTTTTTTTTCAGAATAGTGGGATAAAAATAGAAAAATCATTTCATTGTTAAGATTACAAATTATTTTTGACATGATCCTAATTTATATTACTAGGGTAATGATCAAGTTCTAAGAAGATGTACTTTTGAAGAAGAATATTCTTTATATGTACCATTCATCTAGCTAAGGATACTTTTCTAGATGAAAAATAGCTACAAAAGCTTTTCAATGTAGTTTTTATTGGCTTAAATTAGTTAGAGATTCTATAAAATTTATTAGAACATGCATTTCATTCCAATCTATAGATAACTTAAATAAAAGAGATGAAATGCCCCTGAGTAGCATGTTAATAGTTGAAATTTTTGATGTATAAGGCATACATTTCATGTTGATGCCCTTAGGCATAGATTTTGATATTACAAAATGTATGAGAAAATATATACATGATTGATATAGTTCAAAAGATTATGATTTATATATTTCATTACTCATCTTGTGACATTATGACTAATTTTGAGAGTAAGAGAAATGATGAAGAGGTGAAGTGTCACACATAGATAAATATTTGTTTGAAAACAAATATTTAATAGGTAAATGATGATTATGTTTTTAATTCATATGTCCATGTTTATTTAATCATTTAAGTGTAGCTATTATTTAATAGTCACATGTTTCATTAAAAGAAAGAGAAAAAGGTTCGAAATATCACTAGAGCTTTCATGAGTCTCAAACCGAAAATCTGGATGGTGACATGTCAGCTACTTATATAGATAAAATGACAAGCTTAACATTTGAATCTGAAAACAAAGTCAACAAAAAAGTTGTTTGGCTATGAGAGATGAATCTTTGGTTTGAATTTTAAATCAAACGGACTAGAGAATAGAAAGATATTAAATTCGTAATGGTTAGAAGTTGTTACCACGCATTCCAGAAAATTTTAAGTATTCAAACTAACCTTCTGACTTTATCACTCAAGCAAATCACAGAAATCTGTTGGAGGACAATGCCCTACCAGTAGAGGAAGCAAAGGAGATCAAAAATAATGATTCTACTTCGATCTACAATGAGCTATTGATAACTTGTGAAAATTACATATTAATGTGTTACTAAATCAGGGAGAATAATGCATATTTGACAATTATTTTACAAATTATTATGTTAATTATTTTACTTGTCATTTTGATAAACTTCCTTAAATCTTGATTTAAATTGATATTTTATGAATAAAAAGAAAATTAATGAAAACTTATTTCATATGCTGAAGCTTAATTCTCATTTAGTTTATTTTGAAATAAAATCATGTTATGTTAAATGTTTATGATTAACTAAAATACATTTTTTGTAATTTTTTTGAAATTTTTAGGCATTAAAATAAATGAAATAATAATAAAAAGATAAAATGGGAACATTGTTAGTGGGCCAGAGGCACACCGCTTAACGGGCTTGACGTGGGCCGGAGGCCACACCACGTCTAGGAGTGGGCCCAAGGGGCACACTACCTTGTGACCCATGTAAACCAGGTCGTAGATCTAAATCGTGGGTTCGGGCCAAATAGATCACCTCTAAGGCCTACTAGGTGCCGAGTCTCAATCCGGATCATCCTTGGGCGTCAGTAGTCAAGTCCAGTCAACCCTTTAGAAGGTGCATACATTAAATCTAGGAGGCTGATAGTTATATAAATCATTACCTTCATCATACTTCTGATATGGGACTAAATAGTGGTTCTTACCATTTTTAGATTTGACGGTAGAGTGGCAGCTTGATGATGCATCATAATCACATATTAAGTACTACCATAATAGGATATTAATGCATTATCCTCATACAAAATAAACATAAAAACTACTCAATTCCATCCTTGGCATAGAAAAACATAAGTCACTTAAATAAAGATAAAAGACTATAATTTTATGACTAACACACATCCAAGGAAAAATACCTTGAGAGTTTCTTTTATCACAGCCATTACAAAGCCCATTAAGAGATAATGGGCTTGCCTAAAGAAGACCCATGGGCCAACCCATGGCTGCCACATGGGCCAGCAGGGAGCCAAGAGAAAGGGGGCCCATGTGCTCCCTAACTGATTTGGCGCCCTCCCCTTCTTGGGCAGTGGGAGAGCATCTCCCTTATGTGCAACAAACTTGGCGCCTCCCCTTGGCCAATGGGAAAGCTCCACGGTTTCAAGGAAGGGGGAAAACCAATGAGAGGCCTCCACATTCTCCCCTACCTCCTCTCTCTTCTAACTAATTTGGCGCCGTCCCTTTCCTTATTTTGGCACTCAAATTGGTCTATAAATAGACCCCATTCTCATGAATGAAGGATCATCCTCTTTTAGTGCAACTGGTCTCCCTCTCTCCGTCGTCTTCTCCCTTTCTCTCCGTCGTCTTCTCCCCCTCTCTCTCGCCGTTCTCTCCCTCTCGTCGTGCCCTTCCTCTCTCCGTTGTCTTCTCTCCCTCTCGCCGTTCTCTCCCTCTCGCCGTTCTCTCCCTCTCTTGCGTTTTCCCTCTCTTCGTCGTCTCCTCCCCCTCTCTCTCACCGTTCTCTCCCTCTTGTCGTGCCCTTCCTCTCTCCGTCGTCTTCTCTCCCTCTCGCCGTTCTCTCCCTCTCATCGTGCCCTTCCTCTCTCCGTCGTCTTCTCTCCCTCTCGCCATTCTCTTCTCTCTCATCGCACTCTCCCTCTCTCCGTCGTCTTCCCTCTCTCTCGCCGTTCTCTCCCTCTCGTCGTGCTCTCCCTCTCTCTGTCATCTTCTCCCCTTCTCTCTCACCGTTCTCTTCTCTCTTGTCGCGCTCTCCCTCTCTCCGTCGTCTTCTCCCCTTCTCTCTCACTATTCTCTTCTCTCTTGTCGCGCTCTCCCTCTCTCCGTCGTCTTCCCTCTCTCTCGCCATTCTCTCCCTCTCATTGCGCTCTCCCTCTCTCCGTCGTCTTTTCCCCTTCTCTCTCGCCGTTCTCTCCCTCTCGTCGCACTCTCCCTCTCTCTGTCGTCTTCCCTCTCTCTCGCCGTTCTCTCCCTCTCGTTGCGCTCTTCCTCTCTCCATCGTCTTCTCTCCCTCTCGCCGTTCTCTTCTTCTCGCCGTCGTCTTCTCTCCCGTCGTGGTCTCCCTCTCTCTTCGTCGTCTCTCCCTCTCGTCACGGTCTCCCTCTCTCTCTGTCGTCTCTCCCTCTCGTCACGCTCTCCCTCTATCTCCGTCGTCTTTTCTCCCATCACGCTCTCCCTCTCTCTCCATCAAATCTCTCTCTCGTCGCGGTCTCCTTCTCTCTTCGTCGACTCTCTCTCTCGTCGCGCTATCTCCGTCGTCTTTTCTCCTGTCGCACTCTCCCTCTCTCTCCGTCAAATCTCTCTCTCGTCGTGGTCTCCTTCTCTCTCCGTTGACTCTCTCTCTCATCGCGCTCTCTCTCTCTCTCTCTCCTCTCTCACTATCTCTCTCTTTCTCTCGCGTGTGCTCCCTCTCTCTCTTCCTCTCTCTCTCTCTCCCTCTCTCTCTCTCTCTCACTCACTTCCTTGAGTCCTCTTCCCCATTAGTGACAAGGGGTTAAAAATTTCAAGGATTGGGAGCTTTGATCTCCTCTTTCTTTGCTTCTTCTCACCCCCTTTCAGCCACCAAGCTCTTCTCATCTTGAAGTGACACAAGGTGGGGAGAACTAATTGGCCATAAAGGAGATTTACTTTCAAGCAATTTACATTTCAACATTTAAGTTCTGTTATTGTAAAATCTGCAAAATTTTAGTTTCATGGGATAAGAATCAAATAGAAAGTTAATCATTCATGTTCAAATCAACAATAAAGACAAAAATTCTCACTTCCCTTCTTTTGTACATTCCCACATCCATCAAGTTGTAATACCAAGTATCAAATAGTTTGGATCTCACTTGATAATCACTTCTATCATCCATCATTAATGTCAATATTGAGATAAAAATATACTCAATCTTTTCATTTATTTATGAAATAGCAGACAGGTAACTTTTCCCTTCTTCTTCTTTTTTTTTTTTATTTTTCCTAGTCACACATGTGGAAGCCCCATGGAACAATTGGGAAGAACCCTGCTTTTTTTTTTTTTTCCTTGGTGGGCCTTCACTCTGTTTGAAAATAGAAATGATTGAGGGTCATAAGTTTCATTTTTTTCCTCCTATTGGGAAACACAATTTCTTTTCAAAGTGACTACTTCCATAGTTTCTTTATATTTGAATACTTGGCACACAAATTTTCAAGTTGTGAAACATGACAATTTTAGTTTCATGATCATTTGTGGACTTCATGATTAGTTCAACACTTTAGATCAAATATTCTAATCTATCTTAGCCCAATTCCCTTCAACATACTTCATCTACAATAATTTGACTATTTTCTACAATGTAAGGATCAAAATGATAAATAATTAGATTTGGACTTCCTTCATTTCAAGTTCCATCCATGATATGTGAGATTTCTGTCATATATTCATGTTTGATACATTTCTCTAATTTTCATGAATACAACATCTTAATTAATAGAATAATATCTAGCTTCTCAATTTATTTATTTATGTTCTCAAATCATTATTAATTCTCTCCACCCCTAACTAAAATCAACAAAATCTTAATTCAATCATCGATTAGATTTTCAATCAACCAAATGCATCCCTTTTCTTCTAGAACTTTTTACTACATTTATTGGAAAATAAAAACAACAAATGATGTAGCCAATATCACATCCACTAGCAGAGTAAACTTCAAGACTTGAAGATCAACTTTCTATTTTTAAACTTTCTATTTTTAGAACCTTTATTTTTAGAAATCTTTTAGACCTTTCTATTTTTAAAACCTTTTACTTTTAGAACTGATAAGTCTTCATTATCGTAAGTTAATAATTCAGTGATATGATAGTTTTAGCCTTAACTCATGATAAATAGACTTATTTTTACATTAAATCATGAAAACTAGTTTCTAGCTGGTTAATATGAATTTTTTGATTAATTATATGATTTTATATATGCATTTTTTGAGATAAATAGAAAAAAGAGATTAAAGGAAAAAATAAAAACACTACCAGCCAATTGGGCCCGCAAACGAGTTGGAGGCCCAATCGGGTGGAGCCATAGAGCGACTAAGGACCACGAGCTCGAGGCTCAAGTGGCTAAGGATCGGAGGAAGGGCTTCCCATCCCTAGCAATACATTCTTGAAAATAAATTGTCTTTGTCCAATGAGAGCCTTCGAGGCCGTGGATATTACATAAATGCCTTTTTGAACACACAGAATTCTAGCGATCACTGTCGCAAAGCCGGAACACTATTTTTCTTATTTTAAACTTTATTTTCATTTAAATTAGTGATCTTTGACATGATTTTAATCTCAAATATCCTTCTTCCTTGAGTTACGATTCTTCGGGCTTTTATAGAACTTAATTTGACCAATTAATTTGACAGTAATCACTTACGAAAGAATCGTAGGTCAGAACTCTATTTCTGCCCCAATTCGTGTTCTTCAAGCGCTCATGTCACCTGACGTCATTGCTTTATTTCTTTCCGTATTTATTAAATAGATTATATTTATCATTCAGTTAAAAAATCATAAAAAAATGATATTCTTTGAGAAAAATTTTAAAATATTACCACATATTATATTACATCCTTATGATCAACCTAAAAATTTTTCACTATTTTTGAAATCCTTTATCAATTTATAATTTATTTATTCACTCTGATAAACATTTAAAATTCCAAGAATTGGTCTTTTCTAGTTTTATAAATTTTAAATTTGCATGATTTATTATACAATGATTAAGTCATGTCAAGACCCCTCACCACCACAACATGAGCTCAAGGTGATGGAGGAGACCTGACGTGACTTAATTGTTGTATAATAAATCATGCAAATTCAAAATTTATAAAGCTGGAAAAGACCAATTCTTAGAATTTTAAATGTTTATCAAAGTGAATAAATCAATTATAAATCGATAAAGGATTTCAAAAATAATGGGAAATTTCTAGATTGATCACAGGGATGTAATATAATATCTGGTAATATTTTAGAATTTTCCTCAAAGAATATCATTTTTTATGATTTTTTAACTGAATGATAAATATAATCTATTTAATAAATACGAAAAGAAATAAGGCAATAACGTCAGGTGACGTGAGCACTTGAAGAACACGAATTGGGGCAGAAACAGAGTTCTAACCTACGATTCTTTTTCGTAAGTAATTACTGTCAAGTTTCATAGATCAAATTTAGTTTTGTAAAAGCCCAAAGAATCGTAACTCAAGTACGAAATATACTAGATGTTGAAATCATGTCAAAGATTACTCATTTAAATAAAAATAAAGTTTAAAACAGAAATTACTAGAATTCTGCGTGTTCAAAAAAGAAATCGTGCAATGTCCATGGCCTCGAAGGCTCTCCTTGGACAAAGACGATGTGGATGATCTCTAGAACTTCTTTCAAAGCCCAAAAATTGGTGGAATGGATCACCAAATTGTTTCCAGCGGCTGTCACCCAGCGGAATGAAAATACGGCGACTTGCGGCCCTTCGGCGATTGTCACTTGACGGAGGTGTGTTGGATGGAGGTGGGGTGTATCTCAGGGGCTTCGTCCTCAAGTTAGCACAGTAAGAGGAGGCCCTTTATCGCATCTAGTACGCTCTCAAGAGGTGGCAACTCATCTCCCGACGGATCATCCTCTTCCTGGTGACGGCTTATTTGTCAATCAAGCGGAGATGATTTTTTTGTTGAGTTCGCGATGTTTTGTCCAGAATCCTACACCAATTTCAGCCACGATGCTCTGCGAATCGCGTTGACTAAGTTTTTGCTGAATTTTTGGTGATTTTTACAGCTTAATTGCTCGCCAAAAATCACAATTTCTTCGCCGGTTGTTCACCTGCGAGAGAGAGAAAGAGGGAGAGATGAGATAAGTACTAAAATGCCCTCAATGTATGACATCATAAGGATCATTTTATCGTAGTCATTGAGGGGCATTTTTTACATTTAGAAAATATGCAGGAAAAAGTAAGACGCGCCATTTAGTCTCACATTGGTTTTCTAGGCGATTTTCATGCGGATATAATACGGGCGCTTCTTTACCCATCAATAGCTACAAATCACCTGCATGTGTACGAACACTCCTTGCCCCACGCCTAGCTGGCCACCGGTGACGTGGAAGGGGAGTGACACACACGTCAGCCACTTGAGCGCCTAGCTCGTGGTCCACGTCACTAGCTGCTTGAGCCTCGAGCTCGTGGTCTGGTCCTTAGCCACTCGAACCTTGAGCTCACGGTCCTTAGCTACTCAGCGGCTCTGCCCGACTAGTCCTCCGACCCGCTAGCAGGCCCGATTGGCCGGCGGATTTTTTTGCTTTTTCCTTAAATATTTTTTTTTTATTTCTCTCAAAAAAATAAATTTATAAAATCATGTAATTAAGTAAAAATTCATATTAATCAACTAAAAACTACTTTTCACGATTTAACACAAAAATAAGTCTATTTATCATGAGTTAAGACTAAAAACATCATCTTACTAAATTATTAACTCATGATAATGAAGACTTATCAAGACCCCACCCTCACACTATCAACTTGATCACAGAGCCTAAGGACAAAGGACCCTGGGTTCTTCTATATCGCATGAAGGGCTTCTCATCCCTAGGGCCCATGTCGAGCCCATGGCAGGATGGGAAGGCCCACTTCCTTTTGCATTCATCTATCATGTTTTTTTTTCTTTCCTCCTTTTGGGGCCAAATGTGTGGGCCCAATTAGAGGAGTTGGTGACACAAGCTCTCGCCCAATTAGTAGCACAAATTCTCTGAAATTCTCTAAGATGAGCATAAGGATCTTCATGTTGATGCCCATAAAAACTAGGTAGCATTTGAAAAACACTAGGTTTAATCTCTTTAGCACAAACATGATTTTATAGTAAGTCTTCACATGCATAGTGAGTAAAATTATCCTTCAATAACCTAGGTTGATTGAGATTTTTGGAACCTTTTTCCTCTAAATTCAGAAAATTCTAAATTTGGGTTCAACGATCTTCTACCTAGCATGCACAGAAGAATATATGATAATGATAAAGCAGAAATATAAGTAAAAATAGATCATATAAAGAAAAATTACAAAATATTTTTTTATATTTTTATGTCTTATTCAATGAAAGTTATTTTTTTTCTCAAATGAATCATAAATAAGAAATAAAACTTACAATCTTCCTTGACAATTGCACCAAAATTTGTTTGAATCTTTTTTGTCATTGCTAAGAAAATTCAGCAAATTTAAAATTTATAAATTCTGAAAAATAAGGGAATTTTTAATAAATAAATATTTTTAGTGGATTTTCTAGGTCGATCATAGGGAATATGAAGTATTATTAATTATGTATCATTTTGATTTGATATATTATTATTTTTAATTATTTTCTAGTCAAATTATAGCAAAATAAGCTGAAATTGTGAATTTGGGGGGTTATTGACATCAACTGACATTAGGTTGTGATGAACCCCAAATTCGCAGTCGATGGAAATACGTCAACTTGTAAATCGATCAAATTGAAGCCAAAATGATGGAAAAAAGAAATTAATAGAAAAGGGTTTTGTTTGCAACATGATGAAGGATCGAAAGATGTATTAATGAAATATAAAAATAGTAAAAATGAAAACAAATTTAAGTTTACGAAAGAACTAGGTGACACAGTCGTCGATCAGATTTCCACCTAAATATGATCGATTTGTGTAGACACAGTGCACCGATTGGTTTCCTAAACCTTCTCTAATCGATGGTTGACAATTCTATCAACTGTCACTTGTTGAAATTGAGCAGCAAAAGTGATTCAACTTTGAGCATGTTGTGACATCTGGAGAAGGGTCCTCAAAAGAAATTCTTCACCGTTTGTATCTAGCAAAGAATGAGGAAGATTTCTAAAAGAAATTCAGCCTCTGTAGCAGCTGAATGAGGGGGAAATTTGGACAAAATACATCTTTTGTATTAGATGGATAGATTGGGCAAAATCTAGTGCCTATAGCGGCTGGAACAGAGGGGTTTTGATCTAAGTGAGGCATAGAATAATCAAGGATGCTTTCTTCTTCTCTAGAAACACCTTTTAAATCTTTGCACATATTTCACCAATTTTTTACAATTAATTATCGTATTTGTTGCTGCAATCCGTGCATCTGCCGTTGACACAAAAACCCTAAAAGATTTGACTTTTCATTAGTTTTAAACGATTATAAATTATAAAATGACATGCATTTAATTATAACATAATTTCAAATTGATATTTGTCAATTTACTTGGCGACTTTCTCTATGGAGAATCAATTGATCATTCGGCATGATTTTTGCCAATTTTTCAAGATCTTCACTAATTTTCTAAATTTAATGATTTTTTTGAAGTTTCCTTAATATTTCTATATAATTAGAATAAACATAGAAATATTCTTAAAAATAATATACATAAAAATATGTGAGAAATATTTTCATCATATTACATGACTGATTTCTTCATGTAATTCTTAGAAATTAACATTAAAATCATATAAATCATGTTAAATCTAACTTTTCTAATTTAAAGTATTCTGCAAGCATTTTAATTAAAATTAAAGCATAAATCACAGAAATACTAAGGACATTATCATGTAAATATTGAGAGTTATCACACCCCCTAACCTACCTAAGAAATGAGTAGCCACCTCTTGAGAGTGTACCAAATATGATAAAGGGACTTGTCTTGCTGTGCTAACTACAAGATGAAGAATTTGAGATGTGCCCCATCTCCATCAAGTTTATCTTCGTCGAGTGACAGCCATCGAAGAGTGACAAGTTGCAATTTTTCAGCTCCACTAGGTGACATCCGCTAGAGATAATTCGGCGACACATTCTGCTAATTTTTAAAATTCATAAGATTTGGATATTGCCCACATTATCTTTGTATATGGAGAGCCTTCCAAGCTGTGGACATCGTATGAAATTCCTCCTAAACACAGAATTTTGACGATTGTTGTTGCAAAGTGAAAACTCTATTTTACCTACTTTAAGCTTCACTTTCATTTTAATTGATGATATTTGGTATGTTTTAAAATTTCTATATTCTTCACCATTCAATTACGATTCTTTGGGCTTTTATAGAGCTTAATTTGATCCATTAATTCAACATTAATCACTTATGTAAGAATCATTGAGCAGAACTCTATTTTCACCTAATTTGTGTTCATCCGGTGCTGATGTCACCCTAACGTCATCACCTTATTTCCCTTTTTGTGAATTCTTAATATATTATATCATCATTGAGTTTAAAAATCATAAAAAATCATATTATTTTATGAAAATTCTGAAATATTATCAAATATTATATTAAAACCCTTTGAACAACTTGAAAGTTTCCCACTATTTTTGGAACCTTTTATCAATTGCTAATTGATTTAGTCATTTTGATATACTTTTAAAATTTCAAAAATTAGTATTTTATAGTTTTATAAATTTTCAATTTGCAGGATTTATTATACAACAATTAAGTCACTTCAGCATGTAAATAAAATAAAATAGAAATATTTATAAAGAAATTGGATTTAGAAGAACTCATTATGTGATTTATGATGTTAGCTCTTGATCTTCTTTCATTTCCTGTTGAATCACTCTATGGATTGAAAGCCTTTATTCATATTCTGATGAAAATAATAAGAATAATAAAACATAAAAAAGTAAGAACTAGTCAATTAAATAAATATTGGGTTGCCTCCCATCAAGCACTAAGTTTAATGTCTTCAGCCAAGCACCCATAAGCTCATAGATCATGTAGATGAATCTCTTGAGGCTATTAAATAGTGTGCTACAAATAAGGTTTAAATCTATGACCATTAACCTTAAATGTATGATCATCCATAGGATCTTTGATCAAATTGTGATGAGCATTTGTTGCTGGATTTAAATGCCCATAATCTAATAATATTTATAACCGAAACCTAATGAATAATTAGAAAAGAGATGAGCCCCAGGTCGAACATAGAGAGTAGGAATAACCTGTCATAGATATTAATTTTTATTTTATTATTTTAGTGATTCTATAATTTAAGAATTTTTATGAATTAAATAATATAAATATTTAATAAATAGTGAAAAGAAAAAGGAAGATAGACGTGAGATTTAGAAGGATTAGAGGAAGAAAATTTGGAGGATAGACATGGGATTTCAAAGGGACTTTTGGACGAATTTTTGGGAGATGGAAATGGGGTTAAGAAAGGATTTTAGATGAATCTTTTGGTGGAGGGAGAGGAGAGAGAAAAGCAAATAGATGATAATTAGGAGAGAGAAAATCGTGGTCAACATGTCTCATGCTTGCATTGATTGCCATTTCTAGACGAATAAGTGAGAGAAAATTCACAAAAAAGATGTGAAATCACATGAGAAAATGCCTGAATCAGTTTTGCACCAATTAATAAGGAGTAGATTGTTAAAATGTAACCATCAAATAAACAAACTATGGATTAATCAGAGAGAAATGACTAAAAAATCACTAGAAAATCATTTTGCCCTATGGAAAAATGGCAAGGAATTTCAGCTAGGTTTCTCAATTGAAATTGATGGAAAACAAGTCTAAATCACTCCCTAGATGACTCACAGCGAGTTATTGAAGCTTTTAGATAGAAAGAAGCCCATCTGATCAAGTGAATTGTGTCTCCTTCTGATTATTTTTGGCAAATGTCTAGAGATTATCATTCATGAAAAAAAATAAATAAAATGGGAATTACATCTAAAACTAACGTTGTCCTTTGATGAGTCTGCCTCCAAAACAGCAAGAGATGCCAGTTTGACAGGTTTGTATCATCTGGTCATGTCGCACCATGCTAGAAGGTGGATGAATATCGTTTGGCAGCTCTATGCTCCCTGCCAAAAGGATTATGTGGAGATAAGGGTTTGACACTATTGTCACTACCATCTGGAGTAAAGGAGAAGAATTGTGGCCACCCATTGGAGGCTCTAGGTGCAGCCAAGGGAGTGAGGAGGAAGGTTCATGGGTCATTGGAGGCTCTAACTATGCAGAGGAGGGAAAAGAAAGAATGATTGTTGCTAATGAACCCCCACCCTTTTTATTTCATCAATGATAATCAATAATCTCAGTTTTATCTGAAGATAATCGATAATGGTTGATATGCCCCTTCCCTTCTCTATGGCTTGATTTTTGAAGTTTGCATTATATTTCTTCTTCCTCTTCTTTTTTTTTCTTTTTTTTCGTGAATAAGTAGCTTTTCTTATAAATAAATTTCGACAATGAGAATGATGTCCCACACCCTCAATGTTTACTCTTCATTTTTAGGGCTTTCACATTATCCACTTATTTTTTAACAAGTATTTCTCATTTTCAAATTTTTTTTTCACACTACTCATTTTTTCTATTTTTCAAAATAAGTGATTTCTCCTCATAAGTCCTATTGATCAGGGTGTAAAAACCTCTATTAAACTCAAATGATTAATCAAATTTTCTCATCAAGTAAATGCTATCCATCATGATCATGAAGTGAAAATCTATAAAATCAAGTCCATGTTATTTATCATGTAGCCAAGGAGTATTCCAATATTTCAGGCTATTAAATCATTCTCTTAACTCAATAATAATCATCCTAATATCTTTTGATATCAATCAATCTAATTGATTTAATTTTTCCGTACACATAATATGATGTAAAAAATTAGATAGTTCTGAAAATTATACCTCTGTTTCAGTTCTGTTAGTTTTGTTTTTAGCAACAATCCATTTGTAAAAATAATAAATCAAAACTATTATTTTCATAACAGTAATTCCAAATTTCAACAATATATGCCTAGGGGTTTGAAATGTGAGAAAGGGTCTCCAAAACCAGTGCTATCGTTTTTCTACTATTTATTTTTTCTACTAGTTTTTGATAGTCTACACACTATTTTTTGATATTCTTGACAAAACAATAAAACTAGTGCCATATTTTTTCAAAAAATTACTCTTATAGATGATGAAAATTGTCAACACATGTTCTGTTCAGTCTACAACATTATCTAAGATTTAATATCTTCATCACCTTACCCCTCAAATTAAATTTGACATTGTCCCCAATGACATAGAATTCCAGAAAATGTAATTTTCAGTGAAGTATGCATATAAGCAAAATTATGCACAAAAAACACTATAATAAAGGATCAAGTTCATGAATATATCACCTCAGACTCGCTTTTAATTTCCCACTTCGTCTTACACTCCTCTTCCTACACTTTTTTTTTTCTTTTTCGAAAGAAGGAAACAGTACAAAAAAATAGATGCTGCGAAATTTTGCAAAAGTAAAATACTGATTTAAACAAAACCATGGGTTGCCTCCCATGCAACACTGAGTTTAATGTCTCTAGCTAGACACATTAATCTCATTTTCAAATTTTTTTTAATAATAAAATCTCTTTTTCTGTAGGGCATACATGTTCTATGTAAGATTTAAGCCTCTGTCCATTTACCTTAAAGCTATGATCATTTTTAAGGTCTCTAATCATTACAGCCCCATGATCATATATTTCTTCCACCACATAAGGTCCTGTCCACTTTGATTTCAATTTTCTAGGAAATAATTTCAATCTAGAATCATATAACCACACTTTTTGTCCAACATTAAAAATTTTTCTACTGATATACCTATCATGAAAGATTTTAGTTTTTTCTTTATATATTCTATGATTTTTTTAAGCTTCATTCCTTAACTCCTCTAATTCATATAGCTGAAAAATTCTATGCTCACCAGTTGATTTTTCATCCATATATAAATTTTTTATAGCCCATAATGCTTTATGTTCTATTTTCACAGGAAGATAATATGGTTTCCCAAAAATGAGATGAAATGGAGACATACCTATGGGATTTTTATAAGCTATTTGATATACCCATAATGCATCTTGTAATTTCGTGGGCCAATCTTTTCTATCTGGTCTAACTATTTTTCTCAAAATTCTTTGAATTTCTCTATTTGTTACTTCAAGTTGCCCATTTGTTTGAAGATGATATGGAGTGGCTACCCTATGGTGTACTTCATTTTTTTTCAATAGTTCTTTAAAATGTCTATTTGTAAAATGTGTTCATTCATCACTAATAATCACTCTAGGACATCCAAATCTTGAAAAAATATTTTCCTGCATGAATTTCATCATAATTTTATGATCATTAGTTCTAGTAGGAATAGCTTCCACCCATTTAAACACATAATCAAAAGCAAGCAAAATATATTTATATTTTTCAACTGATGGGAATGGACCCATGAAATCTATACCCCATACATCAAAAATTTAAACTACTAACATACTACTCATAGACATTTCATCTTTTTTATTTAAGTTACCTATAGATTGGCATGAAATACATGTTTTACTAAATTCTATAGAATCTCTAATTATTGTAGGCCAATAAAAACTACATTGAAAAATTTTCACAACTATTTTTCTGCTAGAAAAATGTCTTCCACAATTAGATGAATGACACATATTAAGAATGCTATAATATTCTTTTTTAGTAACACATCTCCTAAGAATTTAATCAGTACTCAAGTAATATAAATCAGGATCATGTCAAAAAAGAAATGATTTTTTCTATTCTTATCCCACTATTCTGGAATTTTTCAGAAACCAGAAAATTAACAATATGTGCATACCATGGTGATGGTTGGTGTTGAGCTCCCATCAATTGTTCATCTGAAAATACATCTTGTAAAGGTGCTACATTTATTCCTATATCACTCAATCTAGAAATATAGTCAGCAACAATATTTTCAAAGCCTTTTTTATCTTTTATTTCCAAATCAAATTCCTACAATAATAATATCCATCTTAATAAACGTGGCTTTGCATCTTTTTTATTTAGCAAATATTTTAATACTGCATGATCAGTATAAATGATGATTTTAGCTCCTAAAATATATGATCTAAATCTTTCTAATGAAAATAGTGCAGCTAAGAACTCTTTTTCAGTTGTGGTATAATTTAATGGAGCATCATAAATAGTTTTACTAACATATGAGATGACTATGGGTTTTGACTCTTTTCTTTGTCCTAAAACAGCTCCCACTACATAATTTAATGCATTACACACTATTTCAAATGGAAGAGACCAATCAGGAGCTTGTAAAATAGGTGCCTCAATAAGTAATCTTTTTATTTCATAAAAAGATTCAAAACATTTCTCATCAAAATTAAAAGGCACATCTTTAGATAATAACATGGTGAGAGGTTTAGAAATTTTCGAAAAATCTTGAATAAATTTTCTGTAATAACCTACATGTCCTAAGAAAGATCTAATCTATTTTACTAAATTTAGGGGTTACATTTTAGATATAATATCAATTTTAGCTTTATTTACCTCCAAACCTCTTTTACTCACAATATGTCCCAACACAACTCCTTCTCTAACCATAAAATGTGATTTTTCCCAACTCAAAACTAATTTTTTTTCTATACATTTCTTCAGCACATGCTTCAAATGATTTAAGTATTCATGAAATGATTCACCAAAAATAGAAAAATCGTCCATAAAAATTTTCATGCATTTTCCAATCATATCAAAAAAAATAGATAGCATACATCTTTGAAATGTAATTGGAGCATTACATAATCCAAATGGCATGCATTTACCAAATGGAGAAATAAAAGTCATTTTTTCTTGATCTAAAGGATTTATATAAATTTGATTGTAACTAGAATATCCATCAAGAAAACAGAAGAATCTTTTTTCAGCTAGTTTTTTAAGAATTTGATCAATAAATGGTAAGGAAAAATGATCTGTTCTAGTTACTGAATTTAATTTTCTATAACCAATACAAACCCTCCAACCAGTGATTAATCTTGTTTATATTTCTTCCCCATTTTCATTTTCTATAACCGTGATCCCTAATTTATTTGGTACCACTTGTGTAGGACTTACCTACTTACTGTCTAAAATAGGATAAATAATATCAACAGCCAACCATTTTAAAATTTTATTTTTTACCACTTCTATCATATTAGGATTTAACCTTCGTTATAGTTCTCTACTTGGTCTAGCTCCTTCCTCTAAATATATATTATGCATACACACATTCATATCAAGGCCTCAAAGATCATCCATTTTTCAACCGATAGCTTTCTTATTTTTTCGAATTACTTATAGTAATTCGTCATCTTGCTCATTATTCAAATCAGCTGTAATAATAATAAGGAATGAATTATTTTCCTCCAAAACTGCATATTTTAAATTAGAGGGAAGAGGTTTTAGTTCTAAATTCATGTGATCTTCTTCCTTCTTCTCCCTTATATTTATTTTCTCGATTTCCTTTAATTCTTTAAGCACACAATCATCAATAATATCTAAATCATCAAAATGATCTAAAAATTCTATGATATGACAATCATACACTTGAGATTTCATAAAATCATTTGATACCTTAAAGATTTTAATTTCTATTGATTGATCTCCACATGAAATTTTTGCAATACCTGTGAGGAAATCAATATTTATCTTTGTTGTATGGATAAATAATCTCCCTAAGATGATTAGGGTATCATAAAACTATTCATTAAAATCTATTTCCAGCACTATAAAATCAACTGAAAATTTACATCCTTTCACTATTAGTATCACATTTTCTAAAATATCTTTAGGATTTTAAATAGATTTATCAGCAGATTGTAATATGACAGTAGATGGTTTAAGATCAAAAATATTAAATTTATCACAAATACTTACAAACAATAAATTAATACTAGCAACGGTGTCAAGTAATGCATTCTAAAAAATAAATCTAATAATATCACACAAAATTAAAGGAGAACCAGTATCTTTTGATTTATATGGAACTTGATTTAATAATAATGTATTAGCATGCATATATAATTTTTCTACTCTAGGTGCTCTTTTTGGTGTGCACATTTCTTTTAAAACTCTAGCATATTCAAGAATATGTTCAATGGTCGTAAGTAAAGGAAGATGATAAAGCTCAACTTATCACTAAATATTAGCTAATAATTTCTATAAAAAGTACTTCAAGACACTATAATATTCATGAATTGATAGCTTTACATGTTCATGAGCTGAATTCATTCCTAAAATGCACTGAGTTTGCCTTTAAATTTTACTTCTTACTTACATCTAATATAGAGAATTATTTCTAACAATTTTTCTAAGCTTTTTCCAAGGATTATTACTTGAAAAGTTGACAAATTGTCTTAGGAACAATCCCAAAAAATTCCACGATTTTATCACTTTAGAGTGATTTAACATGGAATTTACACTAAGGAGGATACAGAATATAAGGAAGTCAACGCTTGAAGAAGGCAACAGTCAAGATGTCATAATTCCTAGTCAAAGAACGACTTCAAGTCAAAGAGTGGAAGGAGGACCATGTTCAAGGTTCAACACACCTCAGTAGAGGAAGAAGAAAGTTAACTGGGATTTTCCTTTCCCCTTATTGAATTCTGGTCGTTCTCCTTCTCATTCTCATTCTCTTCCTCTTTCTCTTTTTGTCAAATTCTGTGGAGTTGAGGGAGGCTATAAATACCCCCTCATGACCACAAAATTGGGGGCACCCCTCACTGTCTTTTGAGGGTTCTTTTCCCGAAATTAGAGGGAGTGAAATCCCAATCATTTCTTCTAGTGTATTCTTCCATTCATTTCTGTGGCATTGTTACAAGTTCTTCCAGTTCCTACAATTTCCAGCAAATTCGAGGTAAGACTATGTCCTTTCCTAGGTTAGATCTCAATCTCTACTAATCCAGACAGTGACATCTTAGATTAGAAGAGAGATCTAGATCAGTTTTTCTTTAGAAATTATAATTTCGAAATCTCCTTTTCTGAGTTTCATCAATTCTAGTTCATATTCTTCCTTGTTCTTCAATTTTCAGTTTAAGTGAATTAGATTCAATAAATATAGAACGACCTCAAGATGATTTCAAACTCAGTATATAAATACTTCATCCCTATTAACCTCAAAATAATTTCTGATCGAAATTAATCAACTCTCAACCTTCTTCCACGAATTCCTCTTCTTCCCTTCTTGTTTTTTCCATAAATGAACCTTTCTCTCATTTCCCCAATGACTTTTGCGGTTTTCTGATTTTCTGTTATTTCGTATGCATGTCTTTTTGGATTTAGAATCATTCTAACTTCATTTCATTCTCTTTTAGATTCAGTTTGAATTCATTTAACTCGTTTCATATATGAACACTCTATTTTAGATTCATTGCAATGTTTTGCATCATGAAGCAATTTATTGCATCAATTCTTTTCATAAAACATTCTAAATAGATATAGGAACAATCACTGTATACTTAAGATCAATTTTTACTCTTAGGAACTCGCATTTTGATTTTTTTTAGATAACAATAGTGAGAGAATCAAGCACTGTACTCTATTTTGGTGAACAACCATCATCACTTCATCTCAACTCTCATAAAAAAAAAACTATTCATAAAAATTCGAAGTAATTACCTCTTAATTCCCTAAGGATCGACCTGAACTCCCCAATATACTAAATTCAGCAATTCATATTTGGAAGTCAGTTTATAAATTTTATTTGATTAACCACTAATCCTAACGACAATTTTTGGTTTATCAGAAGACTAATCTGCACATCTTGTAAAATTTCCTTTATTTCTTCATTATGTTCCTTTTTCTTTCTTTGTCTAGGTTCTAGAGCTTTAGGAAATGGAATAGTCGTCCTTTCATTAAGAATTTTCTTAGTAGAATCTAAAAATTCTTCATTTTCTTCTTCTTGATTTTGTTTTGGACTGTCCACATTTTCCTCTTCTTCTACTGTTTGGGGATAAGGATCAGGTAAAATTTTTCCACTCCTTAATACATTTACTATCCTAACATTATCATTTCGTGAGTTTTTTCTTAGGTTCATGCCACTAGACTCCCCTTGCTGAAATCCTACAGTTGGGCGTTTTCTTGGATTTTCTATGGGCTAACTAAGTAGCTGTCCCTCTTCTCTCCTATTCACAACAGCTTCTATAATTTGTTTTTACTACAACATCATTTGATTCATAGTTTGCTGCATCATTTGACTCATTTACTGCATCATTTTCATAGCATCAGGTTGAGTATAAGAGGGCTGAATTTTCTACAATTTGTTTTCTTATTTTAGATGAAATTTAGAATTTAAATTGGGACTAAGTGCTTTTGGATTTTGAATATTATTTGGGTCTCTCCATGAAAAATTATTCCTCACATTATGATTATAAGAATTAGGAAAAGGCTCCCTATTTCTATTAAAACCATGGGCTACTTGTACTTGTTCTTGCATAGGCTGAAATGATTGATCTAAATTATAAATGCTCACTTTCATCATACATAGGATATGAATTATTTGAATTAAATTGAGGATTAAAATGCTTCTAAAAATTCTCAATAAATACCTCAAGCTTATCTAATTTTTTATTAATCTGATTAACCTCATTTTTTAAACTAGAGTCATCTTGATGACAGAATTTATATATTCCTCTCCTCTTATCCCTATCATATAACTCAAAAGAGGCTTGATCTCTCAAATTTTCACTTAAATTTTCATAAAGACTGTAAATCTCATTAGGAGTCTTCTCTATAAATACTCCTCCACATATAGGATCAACTATATTCCTATGTTGTTCTAATCATCCATCATAAAAAATTTTATTGAGCTGCCACTTAGGTATAGCATGATGAAGACATTTTCTAAGTAAATCTTTAAATTCTTCCCATGTTTCATGCAAAGTTTCTTTTGGCCTTTGAGCAAAACTCTATATATATTTTCTCATGTTTTGAGTTTTTCCTAAAAGGTAAAACTTTTGGAGAAAAGCCTTTTCCATGTCTTTCCAACTAGTTAATTCTCAATCTAAGGTAGATAGCCAATAACTAGCCTTGTCCCTAAGTGTATGAGGAAATAATTTCATCTTAATAATTTTCGGTGTCACTTGAGAGAGATTAACTAAATCACATACCATATGAAATTTTTCTAAATGTTGATGAGGCTCCTCTAAAGGTAATCCATGAAAATTAGGAAGCATTTAGAAAATTCTTAGATTTATTTTGAATTTAAGAGTGGGTGCCAATAGAACTCTAATATTGGATGCTCTTTGAAATGAATTAGGGATATAATGATTTTTCATGGCCATAGGATTGTTCTTAGTTTGACCTGTACTACCTTTAGGATCCATTGAAATTAATTTTTCTTTAGCATTTTTAGTTTTAGGCAAGATAATGAGAGGCTTCTCTAGTCTTGGATGTAAAGATCTTCTACCATGCATAAAAATAAATAAATTTGAGGTAAAAAGTTTAATAATTGTTACCCTCCTTTAGTTTGCTCTTATCCTTGCTTTGATGCTCTTCGTGCTACTATTTTTTTTTGTAAGACAAAAATAAAAACAAGAGTTATATTTTTTATATTCTAAAAGAAAAATATAAAAATACCAAATATTATGTAATACATCCCTAACGTCACCAAAATTTGACATGACTTAATTATTGTATAATAAATCATGCAAATTTAAAATTTGTAAAACCAGAAAAGACTAATTTTTGGAATTTTAAATGTTTATCAGAAGGAATAAATCCATTATAAATTGATAAAAGATTCCAAAAATAGTGGAAAATTTCTAGTTCGATCACAAGGATGTAATATAATATCAAGTAATATTTTAAAATTTTCCTCAAAGAATACGATTTTTTATGAGTTTTTAACTGAATGATAAATATAATATATTTAATAAATGTAATAAGGCTATGACGTCAAGTGACGACAGTGCCTGAAGAACATGAATCAAGCAGAAATAGAGTTTTGACCTACGATTCTTCCTTAAGTAATTATCGTCAAATTAATTGGTCAAATTAAATTTTGTAAAAGCCTAAAGAATCGTAACTCAAAGAAGAAAGATATTGAAGATTGAAATCATGCAAAGATCACTACTTTAAATGAAAATAAAGTTTTAAAACAGGAGAAACAGAGTTCTAGCTTTGTGGCTGTGATCTGTAGAATTTTGTGTGTTCGGAAAGGGATTTGTGCAATGTCTACGGCCTCAAAGGCTCTCCTTGGACCAAGATGGTGTGGATGATCTCTAGATCTTTTTTTGAAGCCCAGAAATTGGTGGAATGTGTCACCTAATTGTTTCCAGCAGCTGTCACCCAGCGAAATGAAAAAATGGTGACTTGTGACCCTCCGAGGACTGTCACTCGATGGAGGTATGTTGGATGGAGGTGGGGGGCATCTTAGGGGATTCATCCTCAAGTTAGTGTAGCAAGAGGAGGCCCTTTATCACATTTGGTATGCTCTCAAGAGGTGGCGACTCGTCTCCCAATAGATCATCCTCTTCCTGATGATGACTTGTTTGTTAATCAATCGAAGATGATTTTTTCGTTGAGTTCACGATGTGTTGTCTAGAATCCTACACCAATTTTGGCCACGATGCTCCGCAAATCACGTTGACTAAGTTTTTACTAATATTTTGGCAATTTTTGCAGCTTAATCATTTGTTGAAAATCACGATTTCTTCGCCTATTATTTGTCTGCGAGAGAGAAAAAGAGGGAGAGATGAAATAAGTACTAAAATGCTCTTAATATATGACGTTATAAGGATATTTCTATCATGATAAGAAAGAGATATTGTTGGCATTTATAAAATTTTGTGAGGAAAAGTTAAAGTGCCGAGTTTAGTCCCACATCGGTTTTTTGGATGAGTTTCATGTGAATATAACTTGGTGGCTTCTTCATCCTTCAATAGGTACAAAGCACCCACGTGTGTACGACTGCTCTTTGCCCCACGCCCAGCTGGCCACTGGTGATGTGGAAGGGGAGTGACGCACACGTCAGCCACTTGAGTGCCTAGGTCGCAGTCCGCATCACTAGCCGCTTGAGCCTCAAGCTTGTGGTTTGATCCTTAGCCGCTCGAGTCTCGAGCTTGCGGTCCTTAGCCACTCTGCAGCCCTGCCTAACTAGGCCTCTAACCCACTAGTAGGCCTGGTTGGCCGGTAATTTTTTTACTTTTTCCTTAAATCTTTTTTTTTTCATTCGTCTCAGAAAAATAAGATTATAAAATTATATAATTAAGCAAAAATTCATATTAATCAACTAGAAACCACTTTTCATGATTTAGCACAGAAATAAGTCTATTTATTAAGAGTTAAGGCTGAAAACATCATCTCACTAAATTATTAACTCATGATAATGAAGACTTATCACATGGCATGAATAAACCAATCAATGAAATCTTGTTAGTTGCTTGGCTTCCCATTCAGAGGAATGCTCTTTTTGATATTCCAAAAATATCAGCTGGACATTTCTCCCATGGCTGAGCAGGTTTATGCCATCCGAGGACAAAATTGTCAAAATTTTAATAGTTATAATGATTACCCTTGGAGATCTCACCCTAACTTTTCATGGACAGCCAAATGATCAACAACGAGCTCCTCCACTAAGACCTGCACAACAATATCAGTCACATCCTCCACCAAAACCAAATGCACAGCACTTCGCACCAACTCAAAGTTAAGGTCAAGGTCAAGGCAACAACATGACAGATCGAATGCAAGAAATGATGCAGCAAATGATGCTTCAACAACAACAATTTTTCACACAACAACATCAAAATTTGAAGAAAGAATTACAAAATGAGCTTCATTAAAAACAGCAAGTGATAACTCTCAATATTTACATGATAATGTCCTTAGTGTTTCTGTGATTTATGCTTTAATTTTAATTAAAATGCTTGCAGAATACTTTAAATTGGAAAATTTAGATTTAAAATGATTTATATGATTTTAATGTTAATTTCTAAGAATTACATGAAGAAATCAGTCATGTAATATGATGAAAATATTTCTCACATATTTTTATGTTTTATATTATTTTTGAGAATATTTCTAAAGTTATTCTGATTTTATAGACATATTATGGAAATTTGAGAAAAATCATTAAATTCAGAAAATCAGTGAAAATCCTGAAAAATCAGCAAAAATCACACCGGATGATCAATTGATTCTCTAGAGAGAAATTCGCCAAATAAATTGACAAAAAAATCAATTGGAAATTATGTTATAATTCAATGCATGTCATTTTTATAGTTTATAATCGTTTAAAACTAATGAAAAATCAAATCTTTTCAGGGTTTTTGTGTTACCGATGGACGCACAGATTGCAGCAACAAATACAACAATTACTTGTAACAAATCGGCAAAATATGCACAAAGGAAGATTGAAAAGGTGTTTTCGGAGAGGAAGAAGGCATCCTCAATTATTCTACCCCCTCTTGGATCAAAACCCCTCTCGTCCGGTTGCTATAGATGCCGGATTTCGCCCAATCTGTCCATCCAATACAAAAGATGGATTTCGTCCAAATTTCCCCCTCATTCAGCTGCGATAGAGGCTGAATTTCTTTCATAAATCTTTCCCATTCTTTGCCCGATACAAACGGTGAACAATTTCTTCTAAGGATCCTTCTCCGAATGCCGCGGCACACTTGGAGTCGAATCACCTTCACTGCTCGATTTTAGCAAGTGACAGTTACTGGGATTGTTAACCATCGATTGGAGAAGGTGTAGGAAACCAATCAGTGCACTGAGCCTACACAAATCAGTGCACCAATCATATTTGGGTGGAAATCTAATCGACAACTACGCTGCCCAATTCTTCCATAAACTTTAATTTCTGTTCATTTTTACTATTTTTAGATTCCAATAATATATCTTTTGATCCTTCATCATGTTTCGAACAAAAGCCCTTTTCTATTAATTTCTTATTTCCATCATTGTGCTTTGGTGTGATCCATTTATGTGTCGACATATTTCCGTTGACCACGAATTTGGGGCTGTTCTTTGCAAGCTAACGTCAGTTGACGTCAATAACCCCCAAATTCGCAATTTTAGCTTATTTCGTTATAACTTGGCTAGAAAATAATTTTTAAAAATAATATATTAAATAAAAATTATAAATAATTAATAGTACTTCATCTTCCCTATGATCGACCTGGAAAATCCACTAAAAATATTACTTTATTAAGAATTGCCTTATTTTCCAAAATTTATATATTTTAAACTTGCTGAATTTTCTTAGCAATAATAGAAAATAGTTAGACAACAAGCATTACAAAGACAACATCAGCAAGACTTGGCAAGATTGGAGCAAGAGATGGGTAAGGTAGCTGAGTCTAGTTCCAGGAGGGAGCTTGGACAAATTCCTAGTCAGCCTATAGCTAACCCAAGGAATTATCCAACTCAAAGAGGGCAACGAATTAATTTCACCATCTAACTCTTTAGTTGTTTCTTCCCTTAAAATTTCTTTTGAGTTAAGCTCATATAATATTTCTATTATTTGTTTAATCTTTCTTCATCATATATGCAATGCATGCAAGAAGATGAATTAATTTTCTTGAGATGATTCATGATCCATTCTAGTGCTTGTTCATAATCTTGCAATTTTTCTAACATGTTCCAAATTCAACAAAGATGAAATGATGGCAGGAAAAGTCTTATTAGGAACATGAAAAATATATGTCAATGAATTTAGAAAAGATTTAAGCTCTAATTTCGGAAGAATATCTAACGATGATGAAAGAGATCGTATGTTATGATTTAATGATTCTTTCTCACAAGATTGATAGTCTGTATGATTTAAGTCAAAATGAGAAATAAATTCATCAATTTGGTCAAATATGATTTAGATCTTTAATACATGATTCAATCATATCTATATGTTCTATTTCAACATCATGTTCTAGTGGAAAGTTAGAGCTTCTAAAAACATTTAAAGAAATATCATGGTCTTTTGGTTTAATCTTGACAATTCCATTTTCACAATCAATATTTGCTTTGACTGTCACAAGAAATGGTCTTCCTAAAATGATATGAGCATAAGTAAGATCAACTAAAATAGGCATGTCTAAAATAAGAAAATCAACTCGAAATCTTCACCCTTTCTCAGTGATTATGGCATCTTCTAAAAGTCCTGTAGATGTCTTAATTAATTTATCAGCTAATTGAAGTTCCACTAAAGTTGGTTTCAACTCTCCTAAATTATAATGATCAAAAACAGCAGCTGGTAATAAATTAACCTCGCTCCTAAATCTAAAAGAATATTATGAAATGTGGCATCTCCTACTTGATATGAAATTAAAGGAGCTCCTAAATCTTCACATTTCCTAGGCATAAAATGAGAGATAATTGCAGTAGCTTCTTCAGATAATGTAATCTTCTTAGGTGACCTACAAGCTGTGCACAAATCTTTCAAAGTTTTAGCAACTAAAGGAATAGAAATCTGAACTTGACGAAATATTTTCATAATTTCTTCATTAGGTTCCATTTTTTTCCTAATTTTGGGCTCTAAAGCTTTAGGAAATGGGACTATTTTTCTATGAACTTCTTGCTATTTTTATAAAGAATTTTTCTCTTGATCTAGGTGCTGATTTTTCACCTCTTTTGTTTGCTGATTTTCTTGTTCTAGCTTATCATCATCTGAAAATAAACTATCATGATCTTCATCAATATAATTAGGCACATATTTAGCTGCTACTTCAAGTGGATATGGATCATGAAGTTGTTTTCTACTCTTAAGAGTAGTGACAGCTTCAACATTTTGAAAACCTTGAGATGTAGATACATCATGACTACTAGAAGATTTTCAAGTTTAAGAGTGATTTGCTAATTTTCTTGCCTAATTTGCTCCATCATTTTTATCATATTTGCATTAGACTCTTGGAATTGTTGCCTCACTTGTCCCATGATTTGAATTGGGGCTTTGTTGGCTGAAATTGGGTGCTGAGTTTTGCTGAAAATTTGGTGCTGAATTTTTCTGAAAATTAGACCTAATATTAGATGAATCTTGGAAAGGAGGCCTAAAAGAATTAGAAGGTCTAGAAAATTATTGAGAATTAGGGTTTTGAACATGAGGATTAGAAATATTATTCTGATTTTTCGAATAAAAATTAGGATGATTCCTCCAACTATAATCATTTATGACATTAGCATGCTCTTGGTCTGAAATAAATGCATGATCTAATAAATTGGGACATCGGGATTCATAATGATCATTTCTACAACAAGATGAACTTGAAGAATATGAAGTACATAGTGACTGTGGCTGAGGATGAGTATGCTCATTTTTATGCAATAAATGATCATATAAAATGTTAAACTTATGATGAACTTCACTAACTTCATTCCTAAGATTTGATGTATCATGATTCCTCACTTCATAAATTCCTCTCTTAGACTTATTGGCACTATGATCATAAAGAGCAAAAGATTCACATTCAGCTAAATTTTCATTTCAATTTTCATAAAGAGTATGAATCTCATCTTCATCCTTACTCATAAATGTTCCTCCACATGCTATATCAATAATGTTTTTATGTTGGTCAGAAATATCATCATAAAACAAACAATTTTATTGCCACTTGGCAATTTGATGATGAGGACATCTCCTTTGAAGTTATTTGAATCTTTCCCAAGATTCATGAAACGCTTCTCCTGATTATTGAGTAATTTGGAGAATAGCCTTCCTCATGGCATGAGTTTTACCTATAGAATAAAATTTTCTAAGAAATGCTTGCTCTACATCAGCCCATGTGGTAATTTCATGAGATAAAGATGTGATCCAATCTCTAGCTCTATCATGAAGTGAATATAGAAATAATCGTAATCTCAATGCATCTTGAGGAATATTAAGAATATGAATGAGTTCACATGCAACTAAAAACCTAGCAATGTATTGATGTGGTTATTCACTTGCTAAACCCCTAAATTCAGGAAGCATCTGTAAAGTACTATGACAAATATCAAATTAAACATTAGGTTAAATTGGAGCTCTGACCTACAAGGTACATCTACATAAATCAGGAGCATAATAAGCATGCTTGGATTTAGAGGGTTGAGGATTCTCACCTCCTTGAACCATAGGGTTTGGCCTAGGATCCATGTGAGATGATTCAGCTCCTAAAGATTCTGAATTTTTATCTTTTTCAGCTGCAGGATATTCTATAATAGGCCCTAAATTTCATTTAGATTGAGCTCTAACTTGATTTAAATTTGGGCTTTCTAGAATGGGCTGCAAAATTCTTCTACAATGCATAAAATAAATGTCACTTTTGAAAATTCAGCCAAATTGAGCAATAAAACTTCTGAAATTTCAATCAGATTCTGATTTACTCTTCAACATAAAATTTTATTTTATTTTTTATCAATGTTTTTAATTTTAAATGCAATCCTAAATGATGCAAGCAATTTAAGCAAAATATGAATAAAAATGATCCTTGTAATAACAAAGAATTTAAATATAGCAAGAATCAATATAAATATTCAAATAGAAATGAAATTCTTCAATAAAACACTGAAATAAAATATTGAAATAAAATGCTAAGTTTAAATAAATGAACTAATTTAAAGAAATAAAGCTTCTATAGAAAAAAGCAATTATCTAATACTAAAATAAAAAGAACTTCATGCAATAATAATTTTTTTTAAGAATCACGAAAATAATAAAATCAATTCAATAAACACCGATCAAAACCATACTCCCCAGCAATGGCACCAAAAAGATGATGAGCATTTCTCGGTGGATTTAAATACCCATAATCTAATAATATTTATAATTGAAACATAGTGAATCATTAGTAAAGCAATGAGTCTCACGTCGAACATAGGGAGTAGGAATAAGCTGTCATGGATATTAATTTTGATTTTATTATTCTAACGATTCTATAATTTCTAGAATTTTAATGAATTAAACAATTGAAACTAATGTTTAATAAATAGTGAAGAGAAAGGGGGGATAGATATGGAATTTTGAAGGGATTAGAGGAAGAAATTTTGGGAGAAAGGCATGGGATTTTGAAGTGACTTTTAGACAAATTTTTGGGAGATAGAAATGGGGTTAAGAAGGGATTTTAGACAAATTTTTAGGCAGAGGAGAGGAGGAAGAAAAGAAAATAGATGATAATTAGGAGAGAGAAAATCGTGGTCAACATGTCTCACACCTATGTTGACCGTGAATTCCTTATGAATATGCAGAGAAAATTGGCAAAAAAGATGTGAAATCACACCAGAAAATGCCCCAATCAGTTTTTCACTGATTAATAAGGAGTAAACAGTTAAAATGTAAGCATAAAATCAACAAACCACTGATTAATTGCAGAGAAATCACCAAAAAATCACCAAAAAATCATTCTACCAGGTGGAAAAATGGCAAGGAATTTCAACTGGATTTCTTGATTGAAATCGGTGGAAAATGATTCAAAATCACTCCCTGTATGATTCAGGAAGAGTTTCGGAAGGTTTGAGATAGAAAGAAGCCCTTTTGATCAAGTGAATCACATATTCTTCCGATTAATTCTGACTAATGTTTAGAAATTATTGTTTGTGATAAAAACTAAATAAAATGGGAATTAAATCTAAAACTAATGCTGTACTTTGATGGTCCACCTTTGGAATAGAAAGAGATGCCGGTGCGATGTCTTTGTATCATCCAGTAATGTCACACCACGTCGGAAGGCACATGAATATTGTTTGGTAGTCTCTACGCTGCTCACTGGAAGGACGAAGGTGTGATCCTAGCTATTGGATCTTCATCTAATGGTCGTTTACTATTAAGAATAGGTTTTAATCAGGGCTGTTTGTGTGATTGAGTTAATGGCAAAGATTGAGCCATGTTTCCTCCTCTCTCCCCAAACTATAAATATGTTCACTAAAATGCACAAGGGTTGTGCAGCATGTGCGTGTGGATTGTTTGAACTTTTGTGTGATTTTCTTGCTTTAAGATTGATTTTCCTTTTGAGTGCTTATTGATATCTTTGGTTGATCGTTCCTTGAAAGCCTTGCCCTTACATTTGGTATCAAACCTTCTAATTCTAGGGATTTACCACGATGCCAAGAAGAGGAGAATCATTGATGCAAGGAGAAAAATCCACGGCAGATAATGTGTCCAAGAAGATCGAAGTCGTGGTGCCGATGCCCTTGACACAACCTTCAGCGACAAACTACTTACATTGGGCGATTAGGATGGAGGTGCATCTTGACACTCAAGGGTTGTGGGAAGTGGTGGCCAGAATGGAGTCAAATTGGCAAAAGGATAGACTTGCCCTATCTACCATGTTAGCTACAATTCCTGAAACTTTTGGTGTCCAGCTAGACATCAAAAAGTCAGCGAAGGAAAATTGGGAAATTATTTGATCGTTTCATGTGGAAATTGATGAACCAAAAATTGTCGTTAGGATTAATGGTTAATCAAATAACATTTGTATATTGGACTTTAATTCAAAGGAAATGAATATAGGGTGAGTCCAAGTCGATCCACAAGGAAGTGAGAAATCAAACATCGAATTGGAATAAAATATAAGTGGATATTCAATAAATGTTTAAGAAGACTTCAAGAGAGATATTTGTGGTTATTCTATAAAAGAAATTGAAGCATAAAAAGAAAGACATAAATAGAACTTAAATGTTGAAATGTAAATTGCTTGAAAGTAAATCTCCTTTATGGCCAATTAGTTCTCCCCACCTTGTGTCACTTCAAGATGAGAAGAGCTTGGTGGCTGAAAGGGGGTGAGAAGAAGCAAAGAGAGAGGAGATCAGAGCTCCCAATCCTTGAAATTTCTAACCCCTTGTCACTAATGGGGAAGAGAACTCAAGGAAGGGAGTGAGAGAGAGAGAGAGAGAGAGGGAGAGAGAGAGGGAGCACATGTGAGAGAAAGAGAGAGATAGCGAGAGAGGAGAGAGAGAGAGAGAGAGAGCGCACGATGAGAGAGAGAGTTGACGGAGAGAGAAGGAGACCACGATGAGAGAGAGATTTGACAGAGAGAGGGAGAGCGCGACGGGAGAAAAGACGACGGAGATAGAGAAAGAGCATGACGAGAGGGAGAGACAACAAAGAGAGAGGGAGACCGTGATGAGAGGGAGAGACGACGAAGAGAGAGGGAGACCGCGACAGGAGAGGAGACGACAGAGAGAGAAGGAGACTGCGACGAGAGAGAAGACGACGGCGAGAAGGAGAGAACACCGAGAGGGAGAGCGCGACGAGAGGGAGAGAATGGCAAGAGGGAGAGAAGATGACAGAGAGAGGGAAAGAACAGTGAGAGGGAGAGAAGATGATGGAGAGAGGGAGAGCACGACGAGAAATAAGACGACGGCGAGAGGGAGAGAAGACGATGGAGAGAGGAAGAGCGCGACAAGAGGGAGAGAACAGCAAGAGAGAAGGGGAGAAGATGACGGCGAGAGGGAGAGAAGACGACGGAGAGAGGGAGAGCATGACGAGAGGAGAGAACAGCGAGAGGGAGAGAAGACGATGGAGAGAGGGAGAGCACGACGAGAGGGAGAGAACGGCGAGAGAGAAGGGGAGAAAACGACGGAGAGAGGGAGAGTGCGACGAGGGGGAGAGAATGGCGAGAGGGAGAGAAGATGATGGAGAGAGGGAGAGAAGACGACGGAGAGAGGGAGAGCGTGACGAGAGGGAGAGAATGGCGAGAGAGAAGGGGAGAAGATGACGGAGAGAAGAAGAGCATGACGAGAGGGAGAGAACAGCAAGAGGGAGAGAAGACGATGAGAGAGGAAGAGCACGACGAGAGGGAGAGAATGGAGAGAGAGAGGGGGAGGAGACGACGGAGAGAGGAAGAGCACGACGAGAGGGAGAGAACGGAGAGAGAGAGGGGGAGGAGACGACGAAGAGAGAGGGAGAAGATGACGGAGAGAGGGAGACGAGTTGCACTAAAAGAGGATGATCTCTCATTCATGAGAATGGGGTCTATTTATAGACCAATTTGAGTGCCAAAATAAGGAAAGAAAAGGTGCCAAATTAGTTAGAAGAGAGAGGAGGTAGGGGAGAATGTGGAGGCCTCTCATTGGTTCTCCCCCTTCCATGAAACCGTGGAGCCTTCCCATTGGCCAAGGGGAGGCGCCAAGTTTGTTGCACATGGGGGAGACGCTCTCCCACTGCCTAGGAAGGGGAGGGTGCCAAATGAGTTAGGGAGCACATGGGTCCCCTTTCTCTTGGCGCCCTGCTGGCCCATGTGGCAGCCATGGGTTGGCCCATGGGTCTTCTTTAGGCAAGCCCATTATCTCTTAATGGGCTTTGTAATGGCTGTGATAAAAGAAACTCTCAAGGTATTTTTCCTTGGATGTGTGTTAGTCATAAAATGATAGTCTTTTATCTTTATTTAAGTGACTTATGTTTTTTCTATGCCAAGGATGGAATTGAGTAGTTTTTATGTTTATTTTGTATGTGGATAATGTATTAATATCCTATTATGGTAGTACTTAATATGTGATTATGATGCATCATCACACCCCCTGACCTCAACATTGCTAGTCCCTTAGCAATGAATATGTATGAAAGTTATATAAGTTTGGGGTTAACTAAGTGCCGACAATGTCATGCTCTCTTGCTTTTGGGAATGCACTAAGGACTAAGTATAGGTTTGAGTGTCACATGGAGAGTGAAGGATGTGCATCTAAGGTTGTCTAATTGTACTCAAAACTCTTTCAAGAATGCCTAAGTCATTAGGGTGTTGATTCTCATCTGTCCACTAAATGATACTCGATGGTGGTCCAAGATCAACTCTACCCATTCCCTTAAGTGTGCTCACAAGAGCTCCTAGTCCTCCCTCTCTGCCGAAGAATACTAAATGCCTTGGTCATTGCTAATGGGTGTAGGGTTAGCAGATTATGAGCTTCTACAATTCTTGCTCTTTTTGCCTTGTAAGGATTGGGGGTTGAGGATTTGTAGAATTTTGAAGGCTTTTAGCTTTTACATTTGACTTGACTTCAAACTTGAGTTCTTTGACCCTGCCCTTTTACCCATTCCTCTTTTCTTTCTCTCTTTTCTTCTTCTTCTTCTTCTCTCTTTTTTTTTTTTTTTTTTTTGTAGTATAATTTTTCAGCTACCAAGGTCTTACATTGTAATATACTCCAAGGTTACTTGGCGAAGAAAAGGTAGTCCTATGAGTAGGCCTAAGGGTTTAGGATGGGTTGGACTTCCTTTATCTAGTGTCATCTAATGGGTGGAATTTTTGACTCTAGTCCTAAGAGGACCGAAGCACCCTATCTTTAGTCTAGAGGACAAATTGGCACCCTTTCGACTTTACTCCTCCTACCCATCCATGATCATCCTTATCATTTCAAATCTATAATGGATCCCCTAAGGAAGAGAGCATGTTCTTGGTGGATTGAAGTTAGGTTGGTGATATACTACATTCTTTGCATGGATTTAGAGTTGAAATTCATTTCCTTTTTTTTTTTTTCATGCAAAAAGGGCCACCCCTCTCCTAAGTTCTGTCATTGGCCTCAATGACATGCCTAAATGATGCTTAGAATTTAAAATAGGAGAGGTATACCTTATGGAGGAGTGCTTCGCTGTGCCCTTAGTGGATGGCTCCCTTGATTCTCATCCTTTATTTGAAATAAAAAGGTGAAGTAAAAAGAAAAAAAAAAAAAAGAGAAGGATATGTACATACTTTGAGCTCCTCCAAGCATGGTGGCAAGTTGTCTCCTCCAAGCACTTTTGTTTAATGTCTTTAAGCTCGACATACTTTGAAGCATGATTATGGATCAGTTATATTGATGCTATCATTGGTGGGTGAGGGCTCATTTAAAGGGGTAGAAATATCTTCGGGAACTTGAAAAAGATGGTTAGCCACTACATTATCAAAACATCTTTTATCTTTGATTTCTAAATTAAATTCTTGAAGTAATAAAATCCAATGGATGAGTCAAGGTTTGGAATCCTTTTTGTTCATGAGATAGTGTAAAGCAACATGGTCAGTAAAAATGATGACTCTAGAGCCTAGTAAGTATGGTCGAAATTTTTCTAAGACAAAAACAATAGCAAGTAGTTCTTTCTCTGTGGTGGTGTAGTTGATTTGGGCATCATTGAGGGTTTTGCTAGTATAATAGATGACTACATGTTTTCCTTCTATCTTTTGTCCTAAAACAGCTCCCATTGAAAAATTAGATGCATCACATATAATTTCAAAAGGTTCTCCCCAAGTTGGTGATTTTAAAATAGGGGCCTTGGTAAGGGCTTTTTTAAGAAAATTAAAAGCATGTATGCATTCTTGAGAAAAGACAAATTCTGTATCTTTGATTAGGAGAGAAGTCAAAGGTCTTGAAAGTTTTGAAAAATCTTTAATAAATCGTTGATAGAAACCAGCATGTCCAAGAAAAGACCTAAGCTGTTTTAGGTTGGTAGGTGGGGGTAATTTTGAAATGACTTCAATCTTAGCACTATCTACTTTTATTCCTTCCTTATTAATAACATGTCCTAAGACAATTCCCTCCTTGACCATAAAATAGCTTTTCTCCTAACTTAAAACCAATTTAGAATCAATACATCTTTTTAAAACTTTAGTGAGGTGTTCTAGGCATTGATCAAATGTAGAGCCAAAAACGGAAAAATCATCCATAAAAACCTCTAAGAATTCATCGATCATTTCAGAAAAAAGGGATGTCATACACCTTTGAAATGTGACAGGCACATTACATAAATCAAAGGGCATACGAGTGAAGGCAAAGGTTCCAAAGGGGCAAGTAAAAGTTGTTTTGTCTTGATCATTAGGATTGATAGCTACCTGATTATAATTGGGATATCCATCAAGAAAACAAAAGTATTTTTACCAGCAAGTTTCTCAAGGATTTGATCAATAAATGGGAGAGGGAAATAGTCCTTGGTGGTAGAGGCATTTAGTTTCCTATAATCAATGCATACTCTCCACTTAGTTGGTAGCCTAGTTTGGAATTCTTCCCCCTTTTCATTTTTTGATAATGTAAGACTAGATTTCTTGGGTACTACTTGAATAGGGCTTACCCATTGACTATCTGATATGGGGTAGATAAATCCAGCATCCAACCATCGAATAATTTCCTCAACCAGTTCCATAAGCTTAGGGTTTAATCTACGTTGGAATTCCCTAATAGACTTAGCATTTGATTCAAGGTAGATATTATACATGGATATTTTTGGGTCAATTCCTTGTAAGTCATGTAGATGCCACCCTAAAGCTTTTCTATGTTCTTTTAAAACATTAATTAAACAAAATTCTTCGGTATTTGATAAATCTGAAGCAATAATAACAGGTAGGGTATTATTTTCTCCAAGAAAAATGTATTTAAGGTGATGTGGTAAAACCTTGAGCTCAACATCATTGACATCATTAAAGGATTGAAACTCTTCATTAGAGGTGTTCAAGGCAGATGATGCATCATAATCACATATTAAGTACTATCATAATAGGATATTAATGCATTATCCACCTACAAAATAAACATAAAAACTATTCAATTCCATCCTTGGCATAGAAAAAACATAAGTAACTTAAATAAAGATAAAAGACTATCATTTTATAACTAACACACATCCAAGAAAAAATACCTTGAGAGTTTCTTTTATCACAGCCATTACAAAGCCCATTAAGAGATAATGGGCTTGCCTAAAGAAGACCCATGGGCCAACCCATAGCTGCCACATGGGCCAGTAGGGAGCCAAGAGAAAGGGGGCCCATGTGCTCCCTAACTGATTTGGTGCCCTCCCCTTCTTGCGCAGTGGGAGAGCGTCTCCCCATGAGCAACAAACTTGGTGTCTCCCCTTAGCCAATGGGAAGGCTCCACAGTTTCAAGGAAGGGGGAGAACCAATGAGAGGCCTCCACATTCTCCCCTACCTCCTCTCTCTTCTAACTAATTTGGTGCCTTCTCTTTCCTTATTTTGGCACTCAAATTGGTCTATAAATAGACCCCATTCTCATGAATGAGACATCATCCTCTTTTAGTGCACCTCGTCTCCCTCTCTCCGTCGTCTTCTCCCTCTCTCTTCGTCATCTCCTCCCCCTCTCTCTCACCGTTCTCTCCCTCTCGTCGTCTTCTCCCCTTCTCTCTTGCTGTTCTCTCCCTCTCGTCGCGCTCTCCCTCTCTTCGTCGTCTTCTCTCGCTCTCATCGCGCTCTCCCTCTCTCCGTCATCTTCTCTCCCTCTCATCGCGCTCTTCCTCTCTCTGTCGTCTTCTCCCCCTCTCGCTGTTCTCTCCTTCTCGTCGCGCTCTTCCTCTCTCCGTCGTCTTCTCCCCCTCTCGCTGTTCTCTCCTTCTCGTCGTGCTCTTCCTCTCTCCGTCGTCTTCTCCCCCTCTCACCGTTCTCTTCTTCTCACCGTCGTCTTCTCCCCCTCTCGCCATTCTCTTCTTCTCTCCCTCTCTCCGTCGTCTTCCCTTCTCTCTCGCCATTCTCTTCTCTCTCGTTGCGCTCTCCCTCTCTCCGTCGTCTTCTCCCCCTCTCGCTGTTCTCTCCTTCTCGTCGTGCTCTTCCTCTCTCCGTCGTCTTCTCCCCCTCTCACCGTTCTCTTCTTTTCACCGTCGTCTTCTCCCCCTCTCGCCATTCTCTTCTTCTCTCCCTCTCTCCATCGTCTTCCCTTCTCTCTCGCCGTTCTCTTCTCTCTCGTTGCACTCTCCCTCTCTCCGTCATCTTCTCCCCCTCTCGCCGTTCTCTTCTTCCCGCCGTCGTCTTCTCTCTCGTCACGCTCTCCCTCTCTCCGCCATCTTCTCTCCCTCTCGCCGTTCTCTCCCTCTCTCCATCGTCTTCCGTTCTCTCTCGCCGTTCTCTTCTCTCTCGTCGCACTCTCCCTCTCTCTGTCGTCTTCTCCCCCTCTCGCCATTCTCTTCTTCCCGCCGTCGTCTTCTCTCTCGTCACGCTCTCTCTCTCTCTGCCATCTTCTCTCCCTCTCTCCGTCGTCTTCCCTTCTCTCTCGCCGTTCTCTTCTCTCTCGTCGCGCTCTCCCTCTCTCCGCCGTCTTCTCTCCCTCTCTCCGTCGTCTTCCCTCTCTCTCGCCGTTCTCTTCTTCTCTCGTGCTCTTCCTCTCTCCGTCGTCTTCTCCCCCTCTTGCCGTTCTCTTCTTCCCGCCGTCGTCTTCTCTCTCGTCGCGCTCTCCCTCTCTCTACCGTCTTCTCTCCCTCTCGCCGTTCTCTCCCTCTCTCCGTCATCTTCCCTTCTCTATTGCCGTTCTCTTCTTCCCGCCGTCATCTTCTCTCTCGTCGCGCTCTCTCTCTCTCTGCTGTCTTCTCTCCCTCTCACCGTTCTCTCCCTCTCTCGCACTCTCCCTCTATCTCCGTCGTCTTTTCTCCCGTCACATTCTCCCTCTCTCTCTGTCAAATCTCTCTCTCGTCGCGGTCTCCTTCTGTCTCCGTTGACTCTCTCTCTCATCGTGCTCTCTCTCTCTCTCTCTCTCTCTCCTCTCTCGCTATCTCTCTCTTTCTCTCACCTGTGCTCCCTCTCTCTCTTCTTCTCTCTCTCTCTCTCACTCACTTCCTTGAGCCCTCTTCCCCATTAGTGACAAAGGGTTAGGAATTTCAAGGATTGTGAGCTTTGATCTCCTCTCTCTTTGCTTCTTCTCACCCCATTTCAGCCACCAAGCTCTTCTCATCTTGAAGTGACACAAGTTGGGGAGAACTAATTGGCCATAAAGGAGATTTACTTTCAAGCAATTTACATTTCAACATTTAAGTTCAGTTTATGTCTTTCTTTTTATGCTTCAATTTCTTTTATAGAATAACCACAAATATCTCTCTTGAAGTCTTCTTAAACATTTATTGAATATCCACTTATATTTTATTGCAATTTGATGTTTGATTTCTCACTTCCTTGTGGATCGACTTGGACTCACCCTATATTCATTTCCTTTGAATTAAAGTCCAATATACAAATGTTATTTGATTAACCATTAATCCTAACGACAATTTTTGGTTCATCAAAGGCCCATACCTTTTTAACGACGGTGTCTACCATATCCACTTCATCATAGGGGTATTGAGCTGCCTTAAAAACATTGAGAGAAATTTTGTCTTTTCCACAATGCATTTCCACAATACCCGTGGCACAATTTATGTTAGCACTTGTGGTGGCCAAAAATGGGCGTCTTAGAATAATAGCAGAATCTTTAATGTCCTTAGGTGGGTTTATGTCTAAGACTAAAAAGTCAATTGGAAAGAAGCATCCTTCAATATTGATGATAACATCTTTGATGATACCCCTTGGATGCCTTCAGGATCGATCTCCTAGAGAAAGGACTATGGGGTATTCTTAAGTTTTCCTAAATCAAATTTTTCATAAAGATATGTAGGGAGAAGGTTAACACTAGCCCCTAGATCTAGTAAAGCTCTAGAAAATGTAATTCCTTTTATGCAACAAGAAACTAAGGGGCTCCCAGGGTCTTTCCTCTTTTTGGGTAGTTGATCAAGAATTAAGGCACTAACTTTTGCAGAAAGGTTAACTTGTTTAGTTTCCCTCTTAGGTGTACAAAGATTTTTTAAAAACTTAGCATAAGAAGGTACATGACGAATGGCATCTACTAGAAGGATATTAATATGAACTTGAGAAAATAGTTCTTTTAATTCTTGATCATCTAGATCCTTAGTCTTCCTTTTTGTAGGTATTAGGGCAGAAGGAAATAGAATGGGGGGAGAGTAAGTGTTAGGATTAGGTGTTTTTGAGGGTTCTTGGTCTACTCCTAATTCTTCTTTTTCTTTTTCCTCCCTAATGGGTTGTTCATTAATCTTGGGAAGGGTTTTACCACTTCTAAGCTTCATGACTCCTTTTATTTCTTCTATTTGGGAGTTTTGGCTTGAGCTAGGGTCAAGGCTTAGGACCATAGAGGAATTTTGAGTAGTGGTAGGGAAGCCTGGGGGAGTATGCCTAGGGTGAGGGGTAGTTTGGCTAGGAAGTTGGCCCCTAGAGTTAGACTCATTAGATTGGGCTAGGTTTCCTTGGAGAAGTTGTAGAAGTTGTTGATTTTGAGACATAAGGAGGTTTAAGGCTTGTTGATGTTGTCTCATTTGCTCCTTAAGGACCTTAACTGTGTCTTCTAGTTGGATGGTGGGAGGCAGTTGTGGTGGTTGAGGTCCTCCTATTGGTTGCCTATTTAGGTGTGGTTGTGATGGAGATCAAGATTCTCTATCTCACAATTCTCCAAACTTGATGCAAGGAGTAGATCAAGAGGCAACATCAAGGCCTTCACCAAGACACTCCCCAAGGATGAGAGCCCTCCCTCCACACCAAGTCAACATGATGATCTTGAGGAAGAAAATTCAAATCTTGAAAATCACTGAGGTCAAAGATAAGGAAGGAGGCCATGAGGAGGTGGCTAGGGCACCCTAGCCTTGTCCTCACATCCACCATTGACCAAGTCAACGCCCATTAGAGGTTTGGTCAAACCCCTTTACCTTCATTGAATCCTCTCAACCCCTTCTTATCAAAGCTCAGCCTTATCTTGAATCAATATTTGACCCTAAGAAGCCTCAACAGCCTTTAGTCAACCCATTTCCTTAAATATAGGAGCCTCTCATCCCATATAATGGCCATAGTCAACCCCATTGACTTTTATTTTAAAATTTTTTATTTTTTCCATGGGCCTACTTCCTCATGGGCCTAAATGGCCTCTAGATCTCATGGTTAAAGGCACCCTTTCAAATGGGAGAAAGTGGTTGTAACTGCCCGCTTTTTGTGGGTAATCTTCTCTCTCCCCCTCTCATATGAAGGGATGTGTCCTTTGAATTAAGGTGGTTACTCCACCCCATTCCCTCCTATAAATAAGGAGGCATGTTATGTAAGAGGAGAAGGATTGAATGAATGAAAATCTCGTGCTTTCTTCCCACTTGAATCCTATCTCTCTCTCTCGTCCCTTCTCTCCTCTTCCGAGCCCTTCACTCGGCTTCTCTCTTTCTCTCTTGAAGGTCTCTTCTCTCTCGAGCTTCTCTCCCTTCTCTCTTGAATTTCTCTCATTCTCCCCCTCAAGTTTCTTCCTTAAACCATCTTAGTTGATCCTCACATCCTTGTGAGAGATTTGATTAACCCCATTTCCCTCATCCTCTTCCCCACCCAATGCATTCTTCCTCTCTTCTCCACTTCGAGCCACCCCATCTCCTTATCCACTAACGCTTTTTCTTCAACTTGTGGGCAATCATTTGCAAAGGAGATCAAAGCCATTCTCAAGTAGTCTAGAGGACCCTCAAGCAATCAAGAATTCTCCATAAGGTATTTGATTTTCTATTCCTCTTGAGTGTGTAATTTGATCATTACTTGAAGTCCATTGCTCTAGATTCTTATGTGAGACCTATAGAATAGCCACCTTTACCCATTTAATGATCCAAAGCCCTCGTTCCTAAGTTTGATTTGTCCTATTAAATTAAGGTTCTGAATCAAGGCAACCATAAATCTAGATCCTATCTAAATCATATTGTGGGTTGAGTGATTTGATTATCCAAGTGAATTTACTAAAAGTCAACCTTTAATTCCTCTTATTTAAGCCTCTTTGTGGAAATCATAAATCTCTCTATCTGTCCCGCATCAGGTTGGTTAGGGTTTGCTTAATAGGCATTCCTCGGTGGATAAGGGAGAATAGGTGGAGAGTTATGATTTTGAAGACCTTGAGTGTTTTGAAAACCTTGAGGATTTTGAAATTGGGGAGGGTTTTGAAAACCTTGAGGTCTTTGAAAATTGTTTTGAGATTAAAAATTCGAGGAGGGTTGTTTTTGATATCCTTAAGATGCTTGATTGGTTCTCCATGAATTTCCTAAGGGAGATTGGTTAAACGCATTTATATGCTCATTATTTACTACCTCTAGAAAAGTAGGACACATATTCTCATCATGATCATTATTAAAACAAATGGAGCATATGGAAGCCTTTGGAGGTGAGGGGTTAGAACTAGATGTACCTTGTATAGAGAGAACCTTCTCTAGCTTCTTGTGAATCTCTATCACTTCATTGCGGAACTCCTTATCTACATGTTTGATAAGTTCATAAACTCCATCTTTTTTGAGAGGAGGGTTAGTGCAATCATAATCTGAAGAAGCATAATTATAAGAATTTTCACTAAGTTCTTCTAAGAGATTATATACATGATCTTCCCCCTTGTTAGCATAAGACCCCCACAAGATGCATCAATCATTTGCTTGTGTTGATAATTAAGCCCTTCATAAAAAATTTGAACAAGCTGCCATTTAGGAACACCATGATGTGGGCATTTTCTAAGTGTATTTTTAAATCTAGTCCATGCATCATGCAATGATTCATTCAAATTTTGAGAAAAACTCATGATCATTTTGCACATCATATTTGTTTTTCCTCTAGGGTAAAACTTAGTTAAAAATTCTTGCACTAATTTGGGCTAAGTAATGGTTTGTAAATTCAAAGTAGATATCCAATGAGAGGCTTCATCTTTCAAAGAAAAAGGAAATAAAGTGATTTTCAAAGAGTCATCACAATTACGAATTGTAGCACATATCTTTAAAAATTATTGCAAGTGATCATAAGTATTTTCATTTATCTTTCCATAAAAATGAGGGAGAATTTGAAAAATGCCTGGCTTAATATCATGAGTGCAAGTAGGATTTTGAAAGAGATCTAATCTATTAGTAGGATTGAAATAATCTCTTAGTGATTTTTCTTCAGAATTTTCAGCTATTTTAGAAGATTTGGAAATGGTGGGAGTGGCTTCTAATGAAGTTAAGCTAGGATGCAATGATCTTCTACCAAGCATAAAATGAATTCAAGTTTAGACTTACCCTTTGTGCAAATTCCTTGGAGTGCTTGGCTTGACTAAAAGTTAGTAAAGATATAAAAAAAAAAAAACTTACTAAAAAAATTGATGTTTAATGAAAGCTTCCCCGGCAACGGCGCCATTTGATGAACCAAAAATTGTCGTTAGGATTAATGGTTAATCAAATAACATTTGTATATTGGACTTTAATTCAAAGGAAATGAATATAGGGTGAGTCCAAGTCGATCCACAAGGAAGTGAGAAATCAAACATTGAATTGTAATAAAATATAAGTGGATATTCAATAAATGTTTAAGAAGACTTCAAGAGAGATATTTGTGGTTTTTCTATAAAAGAAATTGAAGCATAAAAAGAAAGACATAAACAAAACTTAAATGTTGAAATGTAAATTGCTTGAAAGTAAATCTCTTTTATGGCCAATTAGTTCTCCCCACCTTGTGTCACTTCAAGATGAGAAGAGCTTGGTGGCTGAAAGGGGGTGAGAAGAAGCAAAGAGAGAGGAGATCAGAGCTCCCAATCCTTGAAATTTCTAACCCCTTGTCACTAATGAGGAAGAGGACTCAAGGAAGGGAGTGAGAGAGAGATAGAGAGAGGAAGAGAGAGAGGGAGCACATGCAAGAGAAAGAGAGAGATAGCTAGAGAGGAGAGAGAGAGAGAGAGAGAGAGAGAGCACGATGAGAGAGAGAGTCGACGGAGAGAGAAGGAGACTGTGACGAGAGAGAGATTTGACAGAGAGTGAGAGAGCACGACGGGAGAAAAGACGACGGAGATATAGGGAGAGCGCGACGAAAGGGAGAGACAACGGAGAGAGAGGGAGACCGTGATGAGAGGGAGACTGCGACGGGAGAGGAGACGACAGAGAGAGAAGGAGACTGCGACGAGAGAGAAGACGACGGCGAGAAGGAGAGAACAGCGAGAGGGAGAGAAGACAACTGAGAGAGGGAGAGTGTGACGAGAGGGAGAGAACAGCAAGAGGGAGAGAAGACGACGGAGAGAGGGAGAGAACGGCAAGAGGGAGAGAAGACGACGGAGAGAGGGAGAGCACGACGAGAGGGATGACGACGGTGAGAAGAAGAGAACGGCGAGAGGGAGAGAAGACGACGAAGAGAGGAAGAGCACGACGAGAGGGAGAGAACGGCGAGAGGGAGAGAAGACAACGGAGAGAGGGAGAGCCTGACGAGAGAGAAGAAGAGAACAGTGAGAGGGAGAGAAGACGACGGCGAGAAGAAGAGAACGGCGAGAGGGAGAGAAGACGACGGAGAGAGGAAGAGCACAACAAGAGGGAGAGAACGGCAAGAGGGAGAGAAGATGACGGAGAGAGGGAGAGCACGATGAGAGGAGAGAATGGCAAGAGGGAGAGAAGACGACGGAGAGAGGGAGAGTGCGACGAGAGGGAGAGAACAGCGAGAGAGAAGGGGAGAAAACAACGGAGAGAGGGAGAGTGCGATGAGAGGGAGAGAAGACGACAGAGAGAGGGAGAGCACGACGAGAGGGAGAGAACAGCGAGAGAGAAGGGGAGAAGACGACGGAGAGAAGAAGAGCGCGATGAGAGGGAGAGAATAGCAAGAGGGAGAGAAGATGATGGAGAGAGGAAGAGCACGACAAGAGGGAGAGAATGGCGAGAGAGAGGGGGAGGAGACGATGAAGAGAGAGGGAGAAGACAACGGAGAGAGGGAGACGAGTTGCACTAAAAGAGGATGATCTCTCATTCATGAGAATTGGGTCTATTTATAGACCAATTTAAGTGCCAAAATAAGGAAAGAGAAGGCGCCAAATTAGTTAGAAGAGAGAGGAGGTAGGAGAGAATGTGGAGGCCTCTCATTGGTTCTCCCCCTTCCTTGAAACCGTGGAGCCTTCCCATTAGCCAAGGGGAGGCGCCAAGTTTGTTGCACATGGGGTAGACGCTCTCCCACTGCCCAAGAAGGGGAGGGTGCCAAATCAGTTAGGGAGCACATGGTCCCCTTTCTCTTAGCTCCCTGCTGGCCCATGTGGCAGCCATGGGTTGGCCCATGGGTCTTCTTTAGGCAAGCCCATTATCTCTTAATGGGCTTTGTAATGGCTGTGATAAAAGAAACTCTCAAGGTATTTTTCCTTGGATGTGTGTTAGTCATAAAATTATAGTCTTTTATCTTTATTTAAGTGACTTATGTTTTTTCTATGCCAAGGATGGAATTGAGTAGTTTTTATGTTTATTTTGTATGTGGATAATACATTAATATCCTATTATGTTAGTACTTAATATGTGATTATGATGCATCATCAGATATTGATTGTCTTGTCAAATCAAGAGCTCAGGACCTGAGAAGAGAGTTCGAGAATCTTGTCATGAATAAAGATGAGAAGGTGAGTGACTTCACCAAGAAATTTTCTAGACTTGTCTTTGAGTTAAGACAACTTGGTGAAAGGCTTGATGACAAAGATGCAGTGCAGAAGCTACTTCGGTCAATGACTCCAAGGTATGATTCTTTGACACTTTCTCTTGAACAATTTGGAAATATAAATACAATGTCGCTTGTGGAAGCCATTGGATCTTTAAAGGTTCATGAGATGTGCCTAGCTGATAGTGATGCAAGAGAAGAGGAGCATGCTTTATTTGCTAGGGCAATGAATCAATTCAAGAAGATGAAGCCAAATGAAGGACAATCCTCACGAGGTAGAGGGAGATCAAGAGGCAGAGCGAGAGGAAGAGGCCGAGGAAGAGGAAGATCTTAGTATTCCGATGAGCCAAAGCAAGAGGAAGAAAAGAAGCCATTTGACAAAACCAAGGTGGGATGCTATAATTCTCAAGGATTTGGTCACTTTGTAGATGAGTAGAAAAATGAGAAGAAGCTAGAGTGTGTGATGAAGCAATGAATGTGATTGTGGAGGAATCTAATCTCTTTATGGCATTTACAGAAGATCTTCTATTACAAGGAATTCAAGAGATGATTCTTCAAGAAGGGGTGTGGTACCTTGATACTGGGGCAAGTTCACACATGACAAGTAAGAAATCTTACTTTCATTTCCTTGGTGAAGATTTATGTGAAGTAGTGAGGTTTGGCAATGGATCCTCAATTGCATATGAGGGGAAGGGATCGATTATTGTAAATTATCTAAGTGGTGAAGAATTGGAACTCAATGGAGTGCTATATGTTTCAAATCTTAAAGCCAATATTCTTAGCCTCAGAAAATTAGATGATGGAGGTTTTAAATCAACACTTGAAGTTGGCTTTCTATCTATAATTTACAATTTTGATAGAAAATTTGAAAGAGTTCAAAAATCAGAGGGAAGTATGCACTTACTCAAGTTGAGCATTTCTGAACATTGCAAATTGTCAAAGGAGGAAGAACAAAGTGCTTGGCTGTAGCATCATCGATTATGTCATCAAAATTTCTGGGCTATTGATGACATGAGAAGAGGTGAGATGGTAATGGGATTACCTCAATTTCGGTTTTTTTGATCATCTATGTAGGAGTTGTATGGTTGGAAAGCAAACATGAAGTGCTTTTCCAAATGCATCAAAGTTTAGAGCCTCAAAGAGATTGGAGCTAATCCATGGTGACTTGTATGGCCCTATTTAGCCATCAACATTTGGGGGAAGAAGGTATTACCTCTTAATTATTGATGATTTTTCTAGACTCATGTGGGTTGCTTTTCTAAAAGATAAATCAGAGGCATTTTAGGCTTTTAAACGATTTAAGAGCCCAATTGAGTCAGAAAGTGGTGAGACAATTAAGTGTCTCTCCCTCTCTCTGTCATCTTCTCCCCTCTCTCTCGCCGTTCTCTCCCTCTCGTTGCGCTCTCCCTCTCTCCGTCGTCTTCTCCCCTTCTCTCTCACCGTTCTCTCCCTCTCGTCGCGCTCTCCCTCTCTCTTCGTCGTCTCCTCCCCTTCTCTCTTGCCATTCTCTCCCTCTTGTCACGCTCTCCCTCTCTCCGTTGTCTTCTCCCCCTCTCGCTGTTCTCTCCCTCTCGCCGTTCTCTCCTTCTCGTCGCGCTCTCCCTCTCTCCGTCGTCTTCTCTCCCTCTCGTCGCGCTCTCCCTCTCTCCACTGTCTTCTCTCCCTCTCGCCATTCTCTCCCTCTCGTCGTGCTCTTCCTCTCTCCATCGTCTTCTCCCCCTCTCACCATTCTCTTCTTCTCGCCGTTGTCTTCTCTCTCGTCACGCTCTCCCTCTCTCTGCCGTCTTCTCTCCCTCTCACCATTCTCTTCTTCTCGCCGTCGTCTTCTCTCTCATCGTGCTCTCCCTCTCTCCACTGTCTTCTCTCCCTCTCGCCATTCTCTCCCTCTCTCCGTCGTCTTCCCTTCTCTCTCGCCGTTCGCTTCTCTCTCGTCGCGCTCTCCCTCTCTCCGCCATCTTCTCTTCTCTCTCGCCGTTCTCTTCTCTCTCGTCGTGCTCTCCCTCTCTCCGTCATCTTCCCTCTCTCTCGCCATTCTCTCCCTCTCTCGTGCTCTCTCTCTCTCCGCTGTCTTCTCTTCTCTCTCGCCGTTCTCTTCTCTCTCGTCGCACTCTCCCTCTCTCCGTCGTCTTCCCTCTCTCTCGCCATTCTCTCCCTCTCTCACGCTCTCTCTCTCTCCGTCGTCTCTCCCTCTCATCGCGCTCTCCCTCTCTCTGTCATCTTTTCCCCCTCTTGCCGTTCTCTTCTTCTCGCCATCGTCTTCTCTCTCGTCGCGCTCTCCCTCTCTCCGCCGTCTTCTCTCCCTCTCACCGTCCTCTCCCTCTCTCACGCTCTCTCTCTCTCTCCGTCGTCTCTCCCTCTCATCGCGCTCTCCCTCTATCTCCGTCGTCTTTTCTCCTGTTGCACTCTCCCTCTCTCTCCGTCAAATCTCTCTCTCGTTGTGGTCTCCTTCTCTCTTCATCGACTCTCTCTCTCGTCACGCTATCTCCGTCGTCTTTTCTCCCATCGCATTCTCCCTCTCTCTCCGTCAAATCTCTCTCTCGTCGCGGTCTCCTTCTCTCTCCGTTGACTCTCCCTCTCATCGCGCTCTCGCTCTCTCTCTCTCTCTCCTCTTGCTATCTCTCTCTTTCTCTCGCGTGTGCTTCCTCTCTCTCTTCCTCTCTCTCTCTCTCCCTCTCTCTCTCTCTCTCTCACTCACTTCCTTGAGTCCTCTTCCCCATTAGTGACAAGGGGTTAGGAATTTCAAGGATTGGGAGCTTTGATCTCCTCTCTCTTTGCTTCTTCTCACCCCATTTCAGCCACCAAGCTCTTCTCATCTTGAAGTGACACAAGGTGGGGAGAACTAATTGGCCATAAAGGAGATTTACTTTCAAGCAATTTACATTTCAACATTTAAGTTCAGTTTATGTCTTTCTTTTTATGCTTCAATTTCTTTTATAGAATAACCACAAATATCTCTCTTGAAGTCTTCTTAAACATTTATTGAATATCCACTTATATTTTATTGCAATTCGATGTTTGATTTCTCGCTTCCTTGTGGATCGACTTGGACTCACTCTATATTCATTTACTTTGAATTAAAGTCCAATATACAAATGTTATTTGATTAACCATTAATCTTAACGACAATTTTTGGTTCATCAAATTGGCGCCATTGCCAGGGAAGCTTTCGTCAAACATCAATTTTTTTTAGAAAGTTTTTCTTGTTATATCTTTACTAACTTTTAGTCAAGCCAAGCACTCCAAGGAATTTGCACAAAGGGTAAGTCTAAACTTGAATTCATTTTATGCTTGGTAGAAGATCATTGCATCCTAGCTTAACTTCATTAGAAGCCACTCCTACCATTTCCAAATCTTCTAAAATGGCTGAAAATTTTGAAGAAAAATCACTAAGAGATTATTTCAATCCTACTAATAGATTAGATCTCTTTCAAAATCCTACTTGCACTCATGATATTAAGCCAGGCATTTTTCAAATTCTCCCTCATTTTTATGGAAAGGTAAATGAAAATACTTATGATCACTTGCAATAATTTTTAAAGATATGTGCTACAATTCGTAATTGTGATGACTCTTTGAAAATCACTTTATTTCCTTTTTCTTTGAAAGATGAAGCCTCTCATTGGATATCTACTTTGAATTTACAAACCATTACTTAGCCCAAATTAGTGCAAGAATTTTTAACTAAGTTTTACCGTAGAGGGAAAACAAATATGATGTGCAAAATGATCATGAGTTTTTCTCAAAATTTGAATGAATCATTGCATGATGCATGGACTAGATTTAAAAATACACTTAGAAAATGCCCACATCATGGTGTTCCTAAATGGCAACTTGTTCAAATTTTTTATGAAGGGCTTAATTATCAACACAAGCAAATGATTGATGCATCTTGTGGGGGGTCTTATGCTAACAAGGGGGAAGATCATGTATATAATCTCTTAGAAGAACTTAGTGAAAATTCTTATAATTATGCTTCTTCAGATTATGATCGCACTAAACCTCCTCTCAAGAAAGATGGAGTTTATGAACTTGTCAAACATGCAGATAAGGAGCTCCGCAATGAGGTGACAGAGATTCACAAGAAGCTAGAGAAGCTTCTCTCTATACAAGGTACATCTAGTTCTAACCCCTCACCTCCAAAGGCTTGCATATGCTCCATTTGTTTTAATAATGATCATGATGAGAATAGGTGTCCTGCTTTTCTAGAGGTAGTAAATAATGAGCATGTAAATGCATTTAACCAATCTCCCTTAGGAAATTCATGGAGAACCAATCAAGCATCTCAAGGATATCAAAAACAACCCTCCGCGAATATTCAATCTCAAAACAATTTTCAAAGGCCTCAAGGTTTTCAAAACCCTCCCCAATTTCAAAATCCTCAAGGTTTTCAAAACACTCAAGGTCTTCAAAATCATAACTCTCCACCTATTCTCCCTTACCCACCAAGGAATGCCTATCAAGCAAACCCTAACCAACCACACCTAAATAGGCAACCAATAGGAGGACCTCAACCACCACAACCGCCTCCCACTACCCAACTAGAAGACATGGTTAGGGTCTTTAAGGAGCAAATGGGACAACATCAACAAGCCTTAAACCTCCTTATGTCTCAAAATCAACAACTTCTCCAACTTCTCCAAGGAAACTTAGCCCAATCTAATGAGTCCAACCCAAGGGGCCAACTTCCTAGCCAAACTATCCCTAACCCTAGGCATACTCCCCTGGGCTTCTCTACCACTACTCAAAATTCCTCTATGGTCCTAAGCCTTGACCCTAGCTCAAGCCAAAACTCCCAAATAGAAGAAATAAAAGGAGTCATGAAGCTTAGAAGTGGTAAAACCCTTCCCAAGATTGATGAACAACCCATTAGGGAGGAAAAAGAAAAAGAAGAATTAGGAGTAGACCAAGAACCCTCAAAAACACCTAATCCTAACACTTACTCTCCCCCCATTCCATTTCCTTCTACCTTAATACCTACAAAAAGGAAGACTAAGGATCTAGATGATCAAGAATTAAAAGAACTATTTTCTCAAGTTCATATTAATATCCCTCTAGTAGATGCCATTCGTCATGTACCTTCTTATGCTAAGTTTTTAAAAAATCTTTGTACACCTAAGAGGGAAACTAAACAAGTTAATCTTTCTACAGAAGTTATTGCCTTAATTCTTGATCAACTACCCAAAAAGAGGAAAGACCCTGGGAGCCCCTTAGTTTCTTGTTGCATAAAAGGAATTACATTTTCTAGAGCTTTACTAGATCTAGGGGCTAGTGTTAACCTTCTCCCTACATATCTTTATGAAAAATTTGATTTAGGAAAACTTAAGAATACCCCCATAGTCCTTTCTCTAGGAGATCAATAATTAAGGCATCCAAGGGGTATCATTGAAGATGTTATCATCAATATTGAAGGATGCTTCTTTCCAATTGACTTTTTAGTCTTAGACATGAACCCACCTAAGGACATTAAAGATTCCGCTATTCTTTTAGGATGCCCATTTTTGGCCACTACAAGTGCTAACATAAATTGTGCCACGGGTATTGTGGAAATGCATTGTGGAAAAGACAAAATTTCTCTCAATGTTTTTAAGACAGCTCAATATCCCTATGATGAAGAAAAAGAAGAAGTGGATATGGTAGACATCGTCGTTAAAAAGGTATGGCCTTGAACACCTCTAATGAAGAGTTTCAATCCTTTAATGATGTCAATGATGTTGAGCTCAAGGTTTTACCACATCACCTTAAATACATTTTTCTTGGAGAAAATAATACCCTACCTGTTATTATTGCTTCAGATTTATCGAATACCGAAGAATTTCGTTTAATCAATGTTTTAAAAGAACATAGAAAAGCTTTAGGGTGGCATCTACATGACTTACAAGGAATTGACCCAAAAATATGCATGCATAATATCTACCTTGAATCAAATGCTAAGCCTATTAGGGAATTCCAACGTAGATTAAACCCTAAGCTTATGGAAGTGGTTAAGGAAGAAATTATTTGATGGTTGGATGCTGGATTTATCTACCCCATATCAGATAGTCAATGGGTAAGCCCTATTCAAGTAGTACCCAAGAAATCTAGTCTTACATTATCAAAAAATGAAAAGGGGGAAGAATTCCAAACTAGGCTACCAACTAAGTGGAGAGTATGCATTGATTATAGGAAACTAAATGCCTCTACCACCAAGGACTATTTTCCTCTCCCATTTATTGATCAAATCCTTGAGAAACTTGCTGGTAAAAAATACTTTTGTTTTCTTGATGGATATTCTGGTTATAATCAGGTAGCTATCAATCCTAATAATCAAGACAAAACAACTTTTACTTGCCCCTTTGGAACCTTTGCCTTCACTCGTATGCCCTTTGGTTTATGCAATGCACCCGCCACATTTCAAAGGTGTATGACATCCCTTTTTTCTGAAATGATTGGTGAATTCTTAGAGGTTTTTATGGATGATTTTTCCATTTTTGGCTCTACATTTGATCAATGCCTAGAACACCTCACTAAAGTTTTAAAAAGATGTATTGATTCTAAATTGGTTTTAAGTTGGGAGAAAAACTATTTTATGGTCAAGGATGGAATTGTCTTAGGACATGTTATTAATAAGGAAGGAATAAAAGTAGATAGTGCTAAGATTGAAGTCATTTCAAAATTACCCCCACCTACCAACTTAAAATAACTTAGGTCTTTTCTTGGACATGTTGGTTTTTATCGACGATTTATTAAAGATTTTTCAAAAATTTCAAGACCTTTGACTTCTCTCCTAATCAAAGATACAGAATTTGTCTTTTCTCAAGAATGCATACATGCTTTTAATTTTCTTAAAAAAGCCCTTACCAAAGCCCTTATTTTAAAATCACCAACTTGGGGAGAACCTTTTGAAATTATGTGTGATGCATCTAATTTTTCAATGGGAGCTGTTTTAGGACAAAAGATAGAAGGAAAACATGTAGTCATCTATTATGCTAGCAAAACCCTCAATGATGCCCAAGTCAACTACACCACCACGGAGAAAGAATTACTTACTGTTGTTTTTGCCTTAGAAAAATTTCGACCATACTTATTAGGCTCTAGAGTCATCATTTTTACCGACCATGCTGCCTTATGATATCTCATGAACAAAAAGGATTCCAAACCTCGGCTCATCCGTTGGATTTTATTACTTCAAGAATTTAACTTAGAAATCAAAGATAAAAGAGGTTTTGATAATGTAGTGGCCGACCATCTTTCTCGAATTCCCGGAGATATTTCTACCCCTTTAAATGATGCTTTTCCTGATGAACATTTCTTATGGATTGAAAACTCACCTCATCATCCATGGTATGCACACATCATAAATTATTTAGTGACTAACCGACTCCCATCCAACTGGAATAAACATGAAAAAAATGTTTTCTTTAATAAAGTCCGGTATTACATATGGGATGACCCCTATCTCTTCAATCTTGGGCCGGATAATATTTTACGAAGATGTGTTGCAAAAGATGAACAAAAGAGCATCCTCCAAATGTACCACAACTCACCAAGTGGAGGACACTATTCAGGGCCCAAGGCAGCACATAAGGTATTACAAAGTGGTTTTTATTGGCCCTCCCTTTTTAAAGACTCACACTATTTTTATAAACATTGTTTAGAATGTCAAACATTATCTAATATAACACATAAAGACATGATGCCTTTACATCCAGTCCTATCCCTAGAACCCTTTGATATTTTGGGAATAGACTTTATGGGCCCATTTCCAAATTCTAATGGTTATGAATATATCTTAGTGGCTGTGGATTACTTCACTAAGTGGATAGAGGTGATACCCACTAGGACATGTGATCATAAAGTTGTATTGAGATTTCTGAAGTCAAACATCTTCTCTAGATTTGGATGCCCTAAAGCCATCATTAGTGATAATGGGTCACATTTCATCAATGCCCAATTTAGATCTCTCCTTAAACAAAATAGAGTAACCCATAAAGTGTCAACCCCTTACCATCCACAAGCTAATAGACAAGTAGAAGTCTCCAATAGAGAAATCAAGAAAATACTTCAAAAGATTATAAGGATTGATAGGAAAGATTGGGCCCATAAACTTGATGATGCATTATGGGCTTATAGGACAGCCTACAAAGCACCCCTCGGAATGTCCCCCTATCGGTTAGTATTCAGCAAGGCATGCCATCTTCCTATAGAAATAGAGCACAAGGCATATTGGGCCATTAAAGAAATCAATTGGGACTTAGATAAAGCCAGCCAAGCTAGACTCCTCCAATTAAGTGAATTAGAAGAGCTAAGAAATGAAGCCTACACAAGCTCTAAAATCTACAAAGAAAAAATGAAAGCTTATCATGATAAACATATCCGGAGGAAGAACTTCTACAAAGGACAAAAGGTATGGCTCTTTAATTCTCGCCTTAAAATTTTTCCTGGAAAATTGAGATCAAGATGGGATGGCCCATACATAGTAATGAAAGTCCTCGATAATGGGGCCATCCAAGTCTACGATGGAAAGACCAACCACTCCTTTGTGGTCAATGGGCAAAGGCTCAAACCATATCTTTAGCATGAGCCCTCACCCACCAATGATAGCATCAATCTAACTGATCCATAACCATGCTTCAAAGTATGTCGAGCTTAAAGACGTTAAACAAAAGTGCTTGGAGGAGACAACCTGCCACCATGATGAGAATCAAGGGAGACATCCACTAAGGGCACAGCAAAGCACTCCTCCATAAGGTATACCTCTCCTATTTTAAATTCTAAGCATCATTTAGGCATGTCATTGAGGCCAATGACACAACTTAGGGGAGGGGTGGCCCTTTTTGCATGAAAAAAAAAAAAAAAAAAAGAGAGAGAAATAAATTTCAACTCTAAATCCATGCAAAGAATGTAGTGTATCACCAACCTAACTTTGATTCACCAAGAACATGCTCTCTTCCTTAGGGGATCCATTATAGATTTGGTATGATAAGGATGATCATGGATGGGTAGGAGGAGTGAAGTCGAAAGGTGTCAATTTGTCCTCTAGACTAAAGATAGGGTGCTTCAGTCCTCTTAGGACTAGAGTCAAAAATTCCACCCATTAAATGATACTAGATAAAGGATGTCCAACTTATCCTAAACCCTTAGGCCTACTCATAGGACTACCTTTTCTTCACCAAGTAACCTTGGAGTATATTACAATGTAAGACCTTGGTAGCTGAAAAATTATAGTGCAAAACAAAAAAAAAAAAGAAGAAGAAGAAGAAGAAAAGAGAAAAGAGGAATGGGTAAAAGAGCAGGGTCAAAGAGCTCAAGTTTGAAGTCAAGTCAAATGTAAAAGCTCCCTAGAAAAGCCTTCAAAATTTTACAAATCCTCAACCTCCAATCCTTACAAGGCAAAAAGAGCAAGAAGTGTAGAAGCTCATAATCTGCCAACCCTACACCCATTAGCAATGACCAAAGGCATTTAGTATTCTTCGGCAGAAAGGGAGGACTAGGAGCTCTTGTGAGCACACTTAAGGGAATGGGTAGAGTTGATCTTGGACCACCATCGAGTATCATTCAGTGGACAGATGAGAATCAACACCCTAATGACTTAGGCATTCTTGAAAGAGTTTTGAGTACAACTAGACAACCTTAGATGCACATCCTTCATTCTCCATGTGACACTCAAACCCATACTTAATCCTTAATGCATTCCCAAAAGCAAGAGAGCATGACATTGTCAGCACTTAGTTAACCCCAAACTTATATAACTTTCATACATATTCATTCCTAAGGGACTAGCAATGTTTAGGTTGGGGGGTGTGATGATGCATCATAATCACATATTAAGTACTATCATAATAGGATATTAATGCATTATCCACATACAAAATAAACATAAAAACTACTCAATTCCATCCTTGGCATAGAAAAAACATAAGTCACTTAAATAAAGATAAAAGACTATCATTTTATGACTAACACACATCCAAGGAAAAATACCTTGAGAGTTTCTTTTATCACAGCCATTACAAAGCCCATTAAGAGATAATGGGCTTGCCTAAAGAAGACCCATGGGCCAACCCATGGCTGCCACATGGGCCAACAGGGAGCCAAGAGAAAGGGGGCCCATGTGCTCCCTAACTGATTTGGCACCCTCCCCTTCTTGGGCAGTGGGAGAGCGTCTCCCCATGAGCAACAAACTTGGTGCCTCCCCTTGGCCAATGGGAAGGCTCCACAGTTTCAAGGAAGGGGGAGAACCAATGAGAGGCCTCCACATTCTCCCCTACCTCCTCTCTCTTCTAACTAATTTGGCACCTTCCCTTTCCTTATTTTGGCGCTCAAATTGGTCTATAAATAGACCCCATTCTCATGAATGAGAGATCATCCTCTTTTAGTGCAACTCGTCTCCCTCTCTCCACTGTCTTCTCCCTCTCTCTTCGTCGTCTCCTCCCCCTCTCTCTCGCCGTTCTCTCCCTCTCGTTGCGCTCTCCCTCTCTCCGTCATCTTCTCCCCTCTCTCTCGCCATTCTCTCCCTCTCGTTGTGCTCTCCCTCTCTCCGTCGTCTTCTCCCCTTCTCTCTCGCCGTTCTCTCCCTCTTGTCGCGCTCTCCCTCTCTCTTCGTCATCTCCTCCCCTTCTCTCTCGCCATTCTCTCCATCTCGTCGTGCTCTCCCTCTCTCCATCGTCTTCTCCCCCTCTCACCGTTCTCTCCCTCTCATCACGCTCTCCCTCTCTCCGTCGTCTTCTCTCCCTCTCGTCGCGCTCTCCTTCTCTCCGTCATCTTCTCTCCCTCTCGCCATTCTCTCCCTCTCGTCGTGCTCTTCCTCTCTCCGTCGTCTTCTCCCCCTCTCACCATTCTCTTCTTCTCGCCGTCGTCTTCTCTCTCGTCGCGCTCTCCCTCTCTCCGCCGTCTTCTCTCCCTCTCGCCATTCTCTTCTTCTCACCGTCGTCTTCTCTCTCATCGTGCTCTCCCTCTCTCCACCATCTTCTCTCCCTCTCGCCGTTCTCTCCCTCTCTCCGTCATCTTCCCTTCTCTCTCGCCATTCACTTCTCTCTCGTCGCGCTTCCCTCTCTCCACCGTCTTCTCTTCTCTCTCGCCATTCTCTTCTCTCTCGTCGTGCTCTCCCTCTCTCCGTCATCTTCCCTCTCTCTCGCCATTCTCTCCCTCTCTCGTGCTCTCTCTCTCTCCGCCGTCTTATCTTCTCTCTTGCCGTTCTCTTCTCTCTCATCGCACTCTCCCTCTCTCCGTCGTCTTCCCTCTCTCTCGCCGTTCTCTCCCTCTCTTGTGCTCTCCCTCTCTCCGTCGTCTCTCCCTCTCATTGCGCTCTCCCTCTCTCTGTCATCTTTTCCCCCTCTCGCCGTTCTCTTCTTCTCGCCATCATCTTCTCTCTCGTCGCGCTCTCCCTCTCTCCACCGTCTTCTCTCCCTCTCGCCATTCTCTCCCTCTCTCGCGCTCTCTCTCTCTCCGTCGTCTCTCCCTCTCATCGCGCTCTCCCTCTCTCTCTGTCAAATCTCTCTCTCGTTGCGGTCTCCTTCTCTCTTCATCGACTCTCTCTCTCGTCACGCTATCTCTGTCATCTTTTCTCCCGTCGCGTTCTCCCTCTCTCTCCATCAAATCTCTCTCTCATCGCGGTCTCCTTCTCTCTCCGTCGACTCTCCCTCTCATCGCGCTCTCTCTCTCTCTCTCTCTCTCTCTCTCTCTCTCCTCTTGCTATCTCTCTCTTTCTCTTGCGTGTGCTTCCTCTCTCTCTTCCTCTCTCTCTCTCTCTCTCACTCACTTCCTTGAGTCCTCTTCCCCATTAGTGACAAGGGGTTAGGAATTTCAAGGATTGGGAGCTTTGATCTCCTCTCTCTTTGCTTCTTCTCACCCCATTTCAGCCACCAAGCTCTTCTCATCTTGAAGTGACACAAGGTGGGGAGAACTAATTGGCCATAAAGGAGATTTACTTTCAAGCAATTTACATTTCAACATTTAAGTTCAGTTTATGTCTTTCTTTTTATGCTTCAATTTCTTTTATAGAATAACCACAAATATCTCTCTTGAAGTCTTCTTAAACATTTATTGAATATCCACTTATATTTTATTGCAATTCGATGTTTGATTTCTCGCTTCCTTGTGGATCGACTTGGACTCACTCTATATTCATTTCCTTTGAATTAAAGTCCAATATACAAATGTTATTTGATTAACCATTAATCCTAATGACAATTTTTGGATCATCAGTGAATTCAATTCAAAAGAATTCATTGCATATTATGAAGAGAATGGGATAAAGAGACAACTCACTGGCCCTTATTCTCCTCAGACAAATAGAATGGTGGAGAGGAAAAATAGAACTATCATGTCCCTTATGAGGAGCATGCTGAAAGAGAAGAAGCTACCTCTTGAGCTATGGGCAGAAGTAGTGAACACTTGTGTCTATGTCCTCAATTGATCTACCACAAAGAGTCTAGAAGAAGTGACTCCATATGAAAAATGGAGTGAAAGGAAACCTAATGTGGAACATTTTTGAGTTTTTGGATCAATGGTGCATGTGAAGACTACTAAGAGAGTGACCAAGCTTGAAGATAGAAGCTAAGTGATGATCTCCATCAGCTATGAGTTGGGCACTAAAGCATATAGGTGCCTTGATCCATTTACTTTCAAGGTATCTATTAGTAGAGATGTGATTTTGGAGGAATCTCAGTGTTGGAACTTTAGTCAATGGGGTGGCCAAGGAGTTGACCTCACCTTCTCTTCAACTATTTCATTCGAAACCCCTACAGTTGAAGAAGACTCAATTTCACAATCAGATGAGCCTTCTCTTGACAAGGTTGACCAAAGTCAACTAACTAATGATGAAGATAGACTAGAGAGATTCAGATCATTTCAATTGATCTATGAGGATACACAAGAAGTGAAAGATGATGAGAATTATTTTATTTCAAGTGAAAAGCCCTCGTCATATGTTTCAGCAGCTAAGGAGGAAGTGTAAAGGCAAGCTATGAGTGAAGCAATTGAAGCAATAGAGAAAAATTCAACATGGGAGTTGGTCAAGTGACTTGAAAAGTGCAAGCCCATTGGAGTTAAGTAGATTTACAGAGTTAAAAGAAATTTTATTGGAGATGTTACAAGGTTTAAAGCCCGACTAGTTGCTAAGGGCTACAGTCAAGGAAAGGGTTGGTTTTGATGAAGTGCTTTCACCTATGGCAAGGTTAGAGTCCATTCAGATTCTTATGGTAATAGCAGCACACTTCAAGTGGAATTTGCATCATTTGGATGTCAAATCAGCATTATTGAATGAAGAGATTAAGCAAGAGATATACGTGACTCAACCTGAAGGTTTTATTAAAAAGGGAAAAGAAGATTATGTGCTAAGACTAAGAAAGGCTCTTTACGGGCTGAAACAAGCTCCGAGGGCATGGAATTCTAAACTAGATGAAGCATTAAAGTCATTGGATTTTTGAAAAGCAAAGTCGATCAAGCTGTGCATATTTCAAATGCCAAGGAGAATAGACTACTTGTGGGAGTATATGTTGATGATCTCATCATTGTAGGTTTTACAATTGAGAATTTTAAATTCTCTATGAAGATTCAATTTGAAATGACTGATTTTGGCTTCCTTAATTCATAGTTGGGCATTGAAATGATTCAAAATAGTTCCAAAATTAAAATATGCCAAAAGCTCTATGCATTGAAGGTAGTTGAGGAATTTAATATGAGTTAATGCAATTCAGCTAAATCTCCTATGGAATGTCATCTTAAGGTGAAAGAGCTGAAGTGGATCCTACACACTTTAAAAAGTTAATTGGGTGTTTGAGGTATCTTACTCAAACCTGACCTGATTTAATTTTCTCTATGAGTTATTTGAGTAAGTTTATGAGTAAACCATGCTTGGATCATATGGCTGCTGCTAAAAGAGTGCTGAGGTATGTGAAGAGAACAGTCAATTATGGGCTGCTGTTCAAATCAAAGGAGTGCTACTTGTTTGGCTATAGTGACAGTGACTATGCAAGTGATTTAGATGAGACAAAGAGCACATCGAGGCTCATTTTCTTTTATGAATCTTAGCTAATGATGTGGAACTGCTGCAAGCAGAAAGTGATTGCTCTATTGTCTTGTGAAGCTGAGTATTGATAATTATAAATCAGTAGTTGTATCTATGCATTAATGTCTTATGTATAGATACTCATTAGTGGGTAGAAGAATGCATTTTTACATGTATTATCAGCTCATTATGACATTCAAAATGATTTATCATTTAAGTCCTATTGCATATTGTTTAACTTATTTTTTTTGATATTATGAGACTAACCCCACCTGACTTTTATGAAGTCAAGTGGTGATTCTCTCACATTCTCATGATAATTATTTGATTGCAATGACTTAATGAGCTTTTATTATGAGTTGGAAGTAATGGAAGAAGCCCAAGTTCTCAACCCAAAGAAAGGCCCAAGTCCTATAAAGAAGGCTGACCTAATATGTTCATGGGCCCAAGAGAGGGTGTCACCTTAGTCAGGCCCATTTGGACTTAAGTAGTACAAGACTTTGGCCCAGCCCATTTGGACATAAAACGGATATAAAGAGATGAGATCTAAGCTGTCCATCTTAGGGTGCCTTAAGATGAGATTAAGAGGAAGATTAGAGTGTTGTCCTCATGAAGAATTTAGGCCATCCACCAAGAGAGATGGTTATTCATCATAATCGTCCATTGGAGGGGCCTAATCTCTAGGAGATTAAGGCATCTTGCCTCCCTCTTGGAGGACACCTTTTGGCTCTCTCTAGCAGTTACTAGCTGAAGAAAAAAGGAGAGAAATCAGGGCCTAGTCAATAGTATCCTCATGCTCAAGATCACCGTGGAGAGGAGATTACCTGGAGCGCACCAAGATCATCACAGATCAAACATCACTCGTCCTAGGATTGGTGCACAATGAGGTTTGTGCAAGATCCAGATTTGGAGCGTCCTTGTAATGCTCTCTATGGATAGATCAATGTTTAGTTTGAACTAGTTTGATCATCTATTCAATCATTATCTTGCTTTTTATTCATTATCTCCTCATTGTCACCTTCTCCTTCCCTTCTTATCTCTATTCATTTCATATTTGATTTCACCCATCACAATCTTATATATATATATATGTAAGAAACAAAAGAAGTAAAATTCATACTCTTATTATCACACTCCTTGAGGAATGACCCTTACTTATCCTAGTTCTTAAGAGTGAAGCTTTTATAAGTGAGCTACTCAGTGAGGACTACAAGCAATTTGATTTGTGTGTTGATAACAAATCTGCCATTGTGATCAGCAGAAATCAAATTTATCACAGATGAACCAAGCAAATTGACGTGTGTTATCATTTCATTCGTAATTGTATGGAGGAGAAGGTGGAGCTAAGATATGTGTGTAAGGATTACTAGCTTGCAAATTGATTTACAAAATCACTTGGAATTTCGAAATTTGTGGAACTTAGTAGGAAAATTGGGCTTTTTCAAGTGAAACAGGGCTTGGATCAAGGAGGAGTATGAAGGTGTGATCCCAGCTGTTGGATCTTCATCTAAAGGTCATTTTATGTTAAGAATAGGTTTTAATTAGGGCTGTCCGTGTGATCAAGTTAATGGCAAAGATTGAGCCATATTTCCTCCTCCTTTCTCCCCAAACTATAAATATGTTTGCTGAAATGTGCTAGGGTTGTGTGGCATGTGCATGTGGAGTGTTTCAACTTTTGTGTGATTTTCTTTCTTTAAGATTGATTTTACTTTTGAGTGCTTCTTGATATCATTGGTCGATCGTTCCTTGAATGCCTTGCACTTACAAAGGATTTTCTGGAGAGAAGTGTTCGACACTGCTGTGACCGCCCTCTGGGGTAAAGGAAAAGACTTGTGGCCACCTGTGGGAAGCTCTAGGTGCAGCCAAGGGAGTAAGGAGGAGGGTTCGCTGGTTTCCGGAGGCTCTAACCATGCAAAGGAGGGAGAAGATGTAATGATTGTCGTCGGTGAACCTCCACCCTTTTTATTTCATCAACGATAATCGATAATCTCATTTTTATCTAACAATAATAGATATATTGTTGATATGCCCCTCTGTGACTTAACTACACTCGTTATGTGGTGTGCTCTCTACCTTCCAATCGGTTTACTCTTGGGGGTATGTGGCACATCTTGAAAAATCACAAAATGTTAGTGGGATATAAGTATCGATCAGCCACCGATTTACTGCCACAAAAGGGTAATGTGGCACATTTAGGGGCGTTGGATCAAGCAGAAATTATATAACTATGCCCGATAATAGATATTATCTATTCATTTATTTCATAAAATAATAAGTAATTCGATTTAATCTGAAATAAATCATAAAAATTACTTAAAATTCACAAAAAACTATTAAAATGCTTAAAACATTTTATTCAATAATTATAACTTATTTTCATGAAATTTATGTAATATTTTATTATTTTAACTCACATTACATCTAAAAAATGAGATATCATTAGTGGGTGGTGACATGGTGGCTTTTGGATCATCGGATCTCACTGCTACTATTGCTCTACCATTGGATCTGAGAAACATAAGAAGTTTAGTCCTATATTGAAAAACTTAGAAGGTTTTTAGTGATATATATTATTCTACTAGTCTGACTCATAGTAGACACCTCTAAAAGGGATGACCGGACTTGACTACTGGCTTCTAGGGATGATTTGGATTGAGACTCAGCTCCTAGTAGGCTGTGGAGTTGATTTATTCAGCCCGAACCCAAGATCCAAATCTGCAACCCATTTTACTTGCATTACGAGATGGTGCACCTTTGGGCCCACTTCCAGACACAGTGTAGACTCTGACTTGCATCGGGCCCATTAAGTTGTGTGCCTTTGGCTCACTAATGGTGTGCCCATTTTATTTTTTATTTATTTTATTTATTTTAATGCCTAAAAATTCATAAAATTACAAAAAATGTATTTCAGTTAATCATAAAAATTTAGCACAATAGAATTTCATTTAAAAATAAACTAAATAAGAATTAAGCTTCAACATATGAAATAATTTTTCATCAATTTTCTTTTTATTCATAAAATATCAATTTAAATCAAGATTTAAGGAGGTTCATTAAAATGATAAATAAAATAATTAACATGATAACTTGTAAAATAATTCTCAAATATACATTATTCTCCCTGATTTAATAAGACATTAACATATAATTTTCACAAGTTATCACACCCCCAACTTGAATCATTGCTAGTTCCTAATCAATGAAAATAAAATGTGTTTAAAAATTTAAGAAACATCATCAAATAATCACAAATCAATAATAAATCAGAGCTAAGGTGAAGTAACCTTCTGTAATGAATATATGATCTATGTCAAGCATAGGTAATGAAAATGAAATGTCTTTAAAATTTAAGAAACATCATCAAATAATCATGGATCAATAATATATCAAAGCTAATATGAAATAACATTTTCCAATGAATATATGATCTATGTCAAGCATAGGTAGTGAAACCACCTTTGGTATTAAAATATTTCCCAAGGTATATACTTCAAAAAATTTTCATGAACTTAAGCATGCTTCTCAATACTCTACATATAATAATAATTATAATACATAAGTAAAGAAAAGAATTCACCTAATCAAAAAATAGCATTGATAGATACCTTACACTATAAAAGATATGCATGGGATAGAGATTTTTTCAAATCTTATATATAAAATGGCTAAGGCACATGGAAAGTAATTTTAAAAATCATGCAATGATTAATTACATTTTATCCCTAGTACTTGCTACGAGAGGGAATGCCCAGGTGTCTCACAGTGCACCCCCTGTGCTTTGCTTTGGTTCTACCCCTTGCAACCTTTTTTTTTTTCACTTGAATACTTGCAATGAGAGAGATACCTTGATGTCTCACAGCATATTCCCTATGCTTTCTTCAAATTCAGCATATTTTTATTGTAAGTAATTATAATATTCTTTCCATGTGTTGCCCTAATTAGACAAGCAGCTTATTTCCTCAAAGACATTATGTATCCCTCTATAATTCAGGTGCCTTCACTTTGTCATAAATACTAGTTGTCAAAGAAATTGACAAAAGCTCTATCTCATGCCAAAAAATTTTATTTTCATGCAAGGTTTAACCACACTAGATCATGAGAGGTAAATGAGTAAGATGAGAAGTCTAAGAATAGAAAAGAAAATTATAAATATAACTATGAGTTTGAGATATGTGCTTCAATTCACTTCCACATTTTTAACTCGCCCTAGGGAAATATTTGAACCTTTAGCTTGACATAAAACTTACAACATAGAGTAAGTTCTTCATCTTGCTTATCTATAAATCAATCCATAGTGTAATTCGTGATGTGTTCTTTATTTAACTATTTTCATCATTAATATGCAAGAAATCATAAATAATTTCTCATAAACTCATTTTCATACACTAAATTATATCTTTGAGTTTTTCTAATTTTCCTCCTTACCCCCCAACTTAGATGTTTTATAGTCCCAATAAAACATGCTATTGAGATTATAAAAGAAATAAAAGAAATGAACATCATAGCATTCATATCAAGTATGAAATATCAAGAAGGAAAGTTTAGAAAAACTCATTTAGTAGTTGTGTATGGTTCTTTATCTCCTTGATTTTTCTATTGCTGATATCCAAACAATCCTTTAAATTTGCTGACAAGAGGAATCATTAGCTAAAATATAAGGATATGAAAATTGTCAAACAAAAGTATAGATGATGGATGAAATATGAAAGAGTGGAGAGTTGATACTAATAAAATGAAATCAAGAGTCGTTGAAAAGCCCCAAAATTGATTAATAAAAAATATTCAGAATTAGGAATTTACCAAATTAAAATACTAAGATAGGTAAGTATTGTGGTAAGTTCAAGGTCGATCCATAGGGAATTATGTTTTCCTGCAAAGACACACTATGTGCATGAAGTTAATAGCAAAGACATAGAGTTGGAAACGTTGCATGCTATTTCAAGACTTAGAAATGGTAAACAATTGTCTGACCCATATAAAATGAGTAAAGAAATAGAAGTTGAAATCGAATTGGAAGAAAAATCAAGCATAGATGAAACCCACAAAAAAGTAGAAAGGTCAACAAAGGGTGAACCTAAACCCGAAGAATATAAACCACTTGTTACCTTTCTTGAAGCTCTGAAAATGTCAAAAACAAAACTCATCCAATCTGAGGAGCATATGCTAGAACTGTTCAAATAGGTTACAATCAATATTCCATTAGTTGATGCCATAGAACACATACTCTCGTATGCTAAATTTTTAAAAGGCTTCTGTACACCTTGTAGAAAGTGAAAACGCATTCAATTATCTGAAACTATCAACTCCATATTACCCAATCATATTCTTGAAAAGCATAGGGATCCTGGTGCACCTCTGATTAAATGCAAAAAGGAGGTATGATTTTCACTCATTCACTACTTCATTCAGGTGCAAGTGTCAATATTCTGCCTAAAACTATATATGATAAATTCAAAATGGGTGAGTTACTGATGCAGGACGAATATAATTGATAGAAATATGATATGTTGAAAATGAAATGAATAACTAGCAAGCCACAAAATTCACACACAATCAGATTCAAACCTTTAAAGCTAGCTACGTGGTTGTGAGAAGACTATTCCATTACTCAATTGAGGGCTGGAGGATCATCTCAAATTATCGTGATAAATCAAAGCTCTACATTTCAAAATCTTAGTCGGCCTCCAAATAAGGAAATCACAACCCACACGGCTGATCATGAGCCCACACGACTAAACTTGATGGCGGTGGAAAGACAAATGAGGAAAAACGGGATGAAATCAATATACACACTTACTAGAGAGGGTTAAGAGTGGACCTTGGGCATCTGTATGCCGATGAGTTGATGTCGAAGATAATTGGAGAAGAGAGAACCCAATGCGGATCCAACTGTGCGGTTAGTTGGTGGGGGGTCAAGGGGGAAGCCGCGCCCTTGCGGGGTTTAGGGCAGTGCCCCAAAACCAAATCTGGTAGACGACTGGAGAAGGATGTGTAGTGTCCGTGTAGTAGTCGTCAAGGGTCGGGGGGTGTCGTGGAAGGCAAAGGGCCCAGGCTCATCCACTACATGCGGGACACTCTGGTCATGACAGGACCGGAGGAATTGCACGGACGCTCTGGTCACTATGTGCGGGATGCTCCGATCGCGACAAGACGGGAGGAGTCATGCAGATGGCCGCGGAGAGGAGTTTGCTGCACGTGGATGGTGATTTGGCAGGAACCATCCCACAATGACGGATGCTTGACGCTAATGCAGTGGGGTTGCCCAGACACGTCCGCAGCTGTAGGATGTTCCGTCGTGCAGCGATAAGATTAGATCATGCGGACATGCACGAAAGGGAGTTCGGTGTGCCTGATCAACAATCGGACGGGAGACCGTCAGCATGACGATGAGCATGCAAGGGCTGGCGGAGGGATTGTCCGATGAATAAGAGAGTGGGGTGAGACCCATGCAAGAGTGGCACCTACAGGCAGCGGTGGTCACACAGATCCCCTAAGGCATGATCTTAGGAAAAACTCATTTCTTAATCCAAGATTAGCCACCGGTTCATGGAAATCTTAAGCCTATTTATAGGCCTTGGGAGGGAAAAGAGGATTACAATAAAATCAAACAAAATGAGCGAAAATAAAACCTAATAATAAAGGAAATTTGGATCCCTCAGTTGGGTTCGACGGCGACGACGTGGGATGGCTTCAGATGACATGGCATCCTCTAATGCCATTGTCTTCCTCGGTGAAGCATGGGTACATGCTCCACCAGTTACAACCCATCTTCTTAGAATTGTAGTTAGCTGATGGGTTGGTTAGACAACCATATGGACTATTAGAGGATGTCAAAGTTAAAATTGAAAACTATTATTTTCCGGTGGATTTTATCATCGCTGATATGAAAATGGCTGAAAATGTCAATCATGCTCCTATAATTATTGGTAGACCCTTTTAAGCAACAGCCAAAGGCACAACAAATTGGGGAAAAGGGAAGGTCGAGTTAAAATTTGGCCAAGAAAAAGTTGAAATTAATATTTCTATGTCATTGAAATATCCTGAAAAATTAATTGAGGACTGTTATTTTGTAGACTCATATGATGAATTATTTGATTATGATTTTTTACAAACTTAAAATGTTTCTAATGAGCTGCATGATAATCCTAAAATTCATGGTACTTTGATGCATAATTATGACCAATAGGTTGAATTAAAAACATTGCCCTCTATTCTCAAATACACATTCTTGGGTAAAAATAACACTTATCATGTCATCATTAACATCATCACAAGAGGAACAACTAATGAATATTCTCCAACTACATAGGGCAGCAATCGGATGGTCTCTTACAGACATCAAAGGATCTGCCACCATATCAAACCTCTTGTTGATAGTATCTTGGTCACAGCTTTATATTTTTGAGTTTGCAATATAAATATTTTCATCATGTAGTTAGCAGCCTCTTCCATTTTTAATTTTCTCTTGTATTATCTTTTAATGTAGTTGGAATACACAGATGGTTCTGTACACAACCATGGCAACAGGGTGATGTCTACCTCGCATAGCAGCAACATATATAGTGTGCTACACTACTCAGTTTGCATTTTCTTTCCCTAAATTTATCCTTTTTCTTTTTATGCACTAGGGACAATGCATGAGTTAAGGTGAGAAGATAAGTTTTTTTTTTGCAGTATGCATTTACAATATTATGAATGCACAAATTTTTGCATTTAATTAATAGCAGGAATATAAAGAACTCAATTAGAACATCACAATTCAGATTATCATACTGATTAAGCTCCACAATCACAAACTTGCCTTTATTAAATGAGTCTTAAAAAGAGAGACCATTGATGAGCATTTGTCATTGGATTTAAATACCCATAATCTAATAATATTTATAACTAAAACTTAATGAAAAATTAGTAAAGCAATGAGTCTAAGGTCAAACACAGAGAATAAGAATAATCTATCATGAACATTAATTTTGATTATATTATTCTAGTGATCCTATAATTTTCTAGAATTTTAATGAATTAAATAATAGAAACCAATATTTAATAAATAGTGAGGAGAAAAAGGGAGATAGACATGGGATTTAGAAGGTATTATAGGAAGAAATTTTGGGGGATAGACGTGAGATTTCTAAGGGAGTTTTGGATGAATTTTTGGGAGATAGAAATGGGGTTAAAAAGGGATTTTAGATGAATTTTTAGGTGGAGGAGAGTAGGGAGAAAAGAAAATAGACAATAATTAGGAAAAAGAAAATCATGGTCAACACGTCTCACGCCTGCATTGACCATGATTTTCGGATGAATATGCAAGAGAGAATTCAAAAAAAAGATGTGAAATCACACTAAAAAATGTTCGAATCAGCTTTGCACCGATTAATAAGGAGTAAACAGTTAAAATGTAACCATCAAATCAACAAACCATTAATTAATTAGAGAGAAGTCACCAAAAAATCACCAGCAAATTGTTCCACTTGGTGGAAAAACAATAAGGAATTTCAGCTGGACTTCTTGATTGAAATCAATGGAAAATGATTCAAAATCATTCCCTAGATGATTCACAATGAGTTTTGGAAGGTTTGAGATAGAAAGAAGCCTTTTTATCAAGTGAATTGTGTATTCTTCTGATTATTTCTAACGAATGTCTAGAAATTATCATTTGTGACAAAAAAATAAATAAAATGAGAAATAAATCTAAAAGTAATGCTGTCCTTCAATGGTCCACCTCTCGAATAGCAAGAGACACTGATGCGATGGCTTTGTATCATCCGGTCATGTTGCACCACACCAGAAGGCGCATGAATATCGTCTAGCGGCTCTACACTACTCACCGAAAGGATTCCGTGGAGAGAAGGGTTCGACGCCACTATCACTGACGTCTGGGGTAAAGGAGAAGACTTGTGGCTACCTGTTGGAGGATCTGGGTGCAGTAGAGGGAGTAAGGAGGAGGGTTTGTCAGTCGTCAGAGACTCTAACCACGTAGAGGAGGGAGAAGACAAAATGATTGTCGCCAACGAACCTCCACCCTTTTTATTTCGTCCGTGATAATTGATAATCTTGTTTTTATTTGATGATAATAGATAATTGTTGATATTCCACTTTGTGACTTAAGTACGCTGGTTATGCGGTGTACTATCCACCTTCCGATCAGTTTACTCATAAGGGTATGTGGCACATCCTGAAAAATCACAAAACATTAGCATGATACAAGTATCGATCAGCCACCGATTCACTGCCAGAGAAGGGTCACGTGATGTGTTGAAGGGCATCGGATCAAGTGGAAATTATATAACTACACCTGATAATAGATATTATCTATTTATTTATTTCAAAAAATAGTAAGTAATTCATTTTAATCTGAAATAAATCATAAAAATTAACTAAATTTCATGAAAAAATATGAAAATGCTTATAAACATTTTCTTCAATAATTATAATTCATTTTCACGAGATTCATGCAATATTTTATTATTTTAACTCACATTAAATCTAAAAAATGAGATATTATCATACCCCCCAACTTGAATATTGCTAGTCCCTAGAATTGGAGTACATAAATTAATCAAAGACTAACTTATTTTCAAATATCAAAATTTCATGCAAAGAGATCAGATTTTTGTAAATCTCTGGACACATTAGGTTTTCATTTTAAATTAGAGAAAATAATCTTAAGCAATATTAATGCTTAAACGCTCCTTGGAATAACAATCTAGACTTCACTTCTTCTTCCTACAGATTTATTATTCCTTTTATTGTAGATTTAATTCACTAGATATTCAAATAATAATCTTTCAAATGAGAATAGTATTTGATCCTACATTTCCCTTTTCTATATGTTTCATGCATTGAAATATGAACTACATCTTTCATTTTTTCTTTTCTTTTCTTCTTTTTTCTTCTTTTTTTAAGAATAATAATAATAAATAGGCAGCTTTTCCCATAGACATTTTTCGACAATGTAGGATGATGTCTCACTCCCTAATTATGTACTCTTTGGTGTTTTGGGCCTTCACAATATCTTTTTTTTTTTTGAAAGATGAGTGATATGTAACACAATTCCTATAAATTAGGGTGTAAAAAATCTCCACTAAACTCAAATGATCAATTAAATTCTCACACCATAGAAAATACCATCTATCAAGATCAAGAAAAATAAATCTGTAAAATAAAATCTATGTTATCTATCTTGTACCCAAGGAGTATTCCAACATTTCATGCTCTTGAATCATTTTCCTAAGCTAAAAATGATTATCCTAGTGTCCTTCGATATCACACATTCTTACTAACTTGTTTCTCATGCATGAAATATGACATTTAAAAACATAGTTAGCATGTTGCATGATCATAATCTGCTGCATTTTTATTCCATAAAATATGTTCAAATCTATTGAATTAAAATAATAAGAATATGCTATAATTTCTATTATCCTTGCCCCCAACATAAAATAATCAAACTGATAAGTGATATAACAAATATTTCATAAAATTAAACCATTAAATGATAGTACCTGGTCATTCTTGCTACTCTGGACCTATCTTTACTGAAATAAAAATTTCCTACACTTAAAAGCATAAAAGAACGAAATAAAAATTGCACTAAAAAATGAAAAATTGGAATTTTCTTTACCCCCCCAACTTAAAATCGGAATTGTCCTCAATGACATGACATATCACATAAAATTCAGCAAATAAAATAGTAAGTATTTGAGGACAATTAATGGTAAATTTCTTGCTGATGAGGTAAAGATTATTCAAAACTATCATTCATTTATTGAAATAAGAAATATCTAAACTATAAGCAAGGAATTAAATTGAAAAAAATAAAAACATTGGGTTGCCTCCTAATTAGTGCTAAGTTTAACATCTTCAACTAGACCTATTAGTCCTCACACTTAGGCCAATTAATTTCACCATCTAGCTCTTTAACTATTTCTTCCCTTAAAATTTCTTTTGAGTTCACCCCATATAATATTTGTATTATTTTTTTAACCTTTTTTTCACCATATATGCAATGCACACAATCAGATGAGTTAATACTCTTGAGAAGATTCATGATCCATTCTAATGTTTGTTCATAATCTTGCAATTTTTCTAAAGTTTTCATTTCATGTTCAAAATTCAACAAAGATGAAATGATGGCAGGCAAAGTCTTATTAGGAACATGAAAAATATATTTCAATGAATTTAGAAAAGATTTGAGCTCTAATTTGGGAAGAATATCTAAAGATGATGAAAGAGATCGTATGTTGTGATTTAATGATTCTTTCTCACAAGATTGATAGTCTGTATGATTTAAGTCAAAATGAGAAATAAATTCATCAATTTGATCAAATATGATTTAGATCTTTAATGCATGATTCAGTCATATCTATATGTTCTATTTCATCATCATGTTCTGGTGGAAATTTGGAGCTTCTAACACTAACGCATTTAGAGAAAGATCATGGTCTTTTGGTTTAATCTTGACAATTCCATTTTCACAATCAATATTTATGTTGGCTGTTGTAAGAAATGATCCTCTTAAAATGATAGGAGCATAAGTAAGATCAACTAAAATAGGCATGTCTAAAATAAGAAAGTCAATTGAAAATCTACACCCTTTCACATTAAATATGACATCTTCTAAGAGTCCCCTAGGTGTCTAAATTTGTTTATCAGCTAACTGAAGCTCCACTGATGTTGGTTTCAACTCTCCTAAATCAAAATGATCAAAAACAGCAGCTGATAATAAATTAACACTTGCTCCTAAATCTAAAAGAACACTATGAAATGTGACATCTCCTACTTGACATGAAATTAAAGGAGCTTCTGTATCTTTACATTTCCTAGGCATAGAATGAAAAGTAAATGCACTAGCCTCTTTAGATAATGCAATCTTCTTAGGTGACCTACGAGGTGTGCACAAATCTTTCAAAAATTTAGCATATGTAGGTATATGTTTAATTGCATCAACTAAAGGAATAGAAATCTGAACTTAAATATTTTCATAGGTTCTTCATTAGGTTCCATTTTTTCCCTAATTTTTGGCTCCAAAACTTTGGGAAATCGGACTGTTTTTATAATAATTTCTTGCTGTCTTTATAAAGAGTTTTTCTCTTCATCTAGGTGCTGATTTTTCTCCTCTTTTGTTTGCTGATTTTCTTGTTCTAGCTTTTATCATCTGAAAATAAACTATCATGATCATCATCAATATAATTAGGAACATATTTAGCTGCTACTTCATGTGGATATGGATTATGAAGTTGTTTTCCACTCCTAAGGGTAGTGACAGCTTCAATATTTTGAAAACCTTGAGATGTAAATGCATCATGACTACTAGAAGATTGATTCCTAGGTTCATGATAGGCTGACTAGGAATATGACCTAATTCACGTTTATAATGAGAAAATGCTAATTTTCCAATCTCTTTTTCAAGTCTAAGAGTGGTTTGCTAATTTTCTTGCCTAATTTGCTCCATCATTTTTATCATATTTGCATTAGACTCTTGGAATTGTTGCATCACTTGTCCCATTAATTGCTGCATAGAATTAGCACAAAAATCAGATTGAACTTGATTTAAATTAGGTTTTGTTGGCTGAAATTGGGTGCTGAGTTTTGCTGAAAATTTGGTGCTGAATTTTTCTGAAAATTGGGCATAGAGTTTTGCTGAAAATTAGAACGAGAATTTTGCTGAAAATTTGACCTAGTATTAGATGAGTCTTGGAAAGGAGGCCAAAAAGAATTAGAAGGTCTAGAAAATGATTGAGAATTAGGTTCTTGAACATGAGGATTAAAAATATTATTCTGGTTTTTCCAAGGTAAATTAGGATGATTCATGAAATTATAATCATTTAAGACATTAGCATGCTCTTGGTTTGAAATAAATACATGATCTAATAAATTAGGACATTGAGATTCATAATGATCATTTCTACAACAAGATCAACATGAAGAATATGTAGTGCATAGTGGCTGTGGCTGAAGATGAGTATGCTCATTTTTACGCAATAAATGATCATATAAAATAGTAAGCTTATGACGAACTTCACTAACTTCATTCCTAAGATTTGATGTATCATGATTCTTCGCTTCATAAATTCCTCTCTTAGACTCATTGGCACCATGATCATAAAGAGCAAAAGATTCACGTTCAGCTGAATTTTCACTTAAATTTTCATAAAGAGTATGAATCTCATCTTCATTCTTACTCATAAATGTTCCTCCACATGCTACCTTAATGATGTTTTTATGTTGGTCAGAAATACCATCATAAAACACATGATTTAATTGCCACTTGGCAATTCCATGATGAGCACACCTCCTTTGGAGTTCTTTAAATCTTTCACAAGATTCATGAAATACTTCTCCTGATTTTTTTGAGTAAATTGGAGAATAGCCTTCCTCATGGCATGAGTTTTACCTACAGGATAAAATTTTCTGAGAAATGTTTTCTCTACTTCAGCCCATGTGGTAATCTCATGAGATAAAGATGTGATCCAATCTCTAGCTCTATCATGAAGTGAATATAGAAATAATCGTAATATCAATGCATCTTGAGGAATAGTAGGAATATGAATGAGTTCATATGCAGCTAAAAACCTAGCAATGTGTTGATGTGGCTCTTCACTTTCTAAACCCCTAAATTTAGGAAGCATTTGTAAAGTACTATGACAAATATCAAATTGAACATTAGGTTGAATTGGAGTTCTAACTTGCAAGGTAGGCCTATAGAAATCAGGAGCATAATAATCACACATGGGTTTAGAGGGTTGAGGATTCTCAGCTCTTTGAACCATAGGGTTTGGCCTAGGATCTATGTGATATGATTCAGCTCCGAAATATTCTGAATTTTTATCCTTTTCAGCTGCTGGATATTCTAGAATAGGCCCTAGATTTCGTTTAGATTGAGCCCTAACTTGATTTAAATTTGGGCTTTCTAGAATGAGCTGCAAACTTCTTCTACCATGCATAAAATAAATGTGACTTTTGAAAATTCGACCAAATTGAGCAATAAAAATTTTTCTAAAATTTCAAGAAGATTCTGATTTACTCTTCAACATAAAATTTTATTTTATTTTTTACCAATTTTATTTCAATTTTAAATGCAAGCCTAAATGATGCAAGCAATTTCAGGAAAATATGAATAAAAATTATTCTTGTAATAATAAAGAATTCAAATATACAAAAGAATCAATATAAATATTCAAATTGAACTGAAATGCTTAAATAAAATACTGAAATAAAATTCTTAATTTAAATAAATAAACTAATTTAAATAAATAAAGCTTATAAAGAAGCAAGAAATTATCTAATACTAAAATAAAAAGAAATGTATGCAATAATAATTTCTTTTAAGAATCTCGAAAATAATAAAATTAAATCAATAAACACCAATTAAAATCATACTAATGCAAGATGAATTAAGATTGACACTAATGAAATATGTTGAGAATATGAGGGATAAATAGCAAGCCATGATAATTCACACATAATCAAATTCAAACCTTTAAAGCCACCTATGTGATTGCGAGAAGACTGTTCCATTCCTCAGTCGAGGGCAGGAGGATCGTCTCAAGTCATCATGATAAAACAAAGCACTACATTTCAAAATGTGAGTTGGCCTCCAAATAAGGAAATCACAACCCACACAACTGACCATGAGCCCACACAAAAAGTCTGATGGTGGTAGAAACATGAATGAGGAAAAATGGAATGAGATCAATACACACATTCACTAGAGAGGGTTCAGAGGGGCCTTTGGCATTTGTACGCCAAAAAGTTGACATCAAGGATGATTGGAGAAGAGCAAGCCCGACGTGGATTCAACTACGCAGTCAGTTGGTAGGGGGTCAAGGGGGAAGCCGTCCCCTTGTGGGGTTTGGGGCAGCACCCCAAAACCAAATCCAGTGGATGGTTGGAGAATGGTGCACAGTGTATGTGCAGTAGCCATCGAAGGGTGCGGCAGTTGCAGAAGCCGGATGGCCTAGGCACATCCGCTACATGCGGGAAGCTTCGATCACGACAAGAGGGGAGTTCATAGCATGTGGACAGCAACCTGATGGGAGACCATCAACACGATGCCGGATGCTTGACACTAACATGAAGGGAGGGTACCCAGACACGTCTGCTGCTGCAGGAGGTCTTGGGTCATGACAAGAAGAATGCATCACGTAGATGTATGCAGAAGGGAGTTCGTCATGTGCAACCGGCAATCTGACAGGAGATAGTCAGCATGACAATGGGTGTGCGAGGGCTGGTAGAGGGATTGTCTAGCAACCAAGAGAGAGATGTGGGTTGACCATGGACAGGGTGGGACCTGTGCAATGGCAGCGGCTACAGGCAGCGGTGGTCACAGAAATCCCCTAAGGCACTATCTAAGGAATAATTCATTTTCTTAATCCAAGATAAACCATGGTTCATAGAAATCTTAGGCCTATTTATAGTCTTTGGGAAGAAAAAGAGGAATACAATGAAATCTAAATAAAATGAGCAAAAATAGAACCTAGTAATAAATGAAATTCGGATTGCTTAGTTTGGTCTAACAGTGATGACGTGGGATGGCTTCAGATGATGTGACATCCTCTAATGTCATGGTCTTCAATGGTGGGGCTTGGGTACATGCTCCACCAAAATATGCACAAAAGAAGATTGAAAAGGTGTTTCTGGAGAAGAAGGCATCTTCAATTATTCTACGCCCCTCTCGGATCAAAACCCCTCTCCTCCGGCCACTACAAACAAGATTTTGCCCAATCTGTCCATCCAATACGAAAGATGGATTTTGTCCAAATTTCCCCCTCATTCAAATACTATAGAGGCTGAATTTCTTCCAAAAATCTTCCTTATTCTTTACTCGATACAAACGGTGAAGAATCCCTTCCAAGGATCCTTCTTTGGACGTTGCAGCATGCTCCGAGACAAATCACCTTTGTTGCTTGATTTCAGCAAGTGACAATTGCTAGGTTGTCAACCACCAGTTGGAGAAGGTGTAGGAAACCAATCGGTGCACTGAGCCTACATAAATTGATCATATTTGGATGAAAATCCAATCAACGACTGCGCTGATAAACCAAAATTGTCGTTAGGATTAGTGGTTAATCAAATAAAATTTATAAACTGACCACCAGATATGAATTGCTAAATTTAATATATTGGGGAGTTCAGGTAAATCCTCAGGGAATTAAGAGATAATTGCACCAAATTTTTATGATTTTTTTTTATGAGAGTTGGAATGAAGGGATGATGGTGGTTAACTGAAATAGAGTATAGTGCTTGATTCTCTCACTATTATTATATAAAAAAAACCAAAACACGAGTTTCTAAGAGTAAAAATCAATCTCAGGTATGCAATGGTTGTTCCTATATCTATTTAGAATGTTTTATGAAAAGAATTAATGCAGTAAACTGTTTCATGATGCAAAACATTGCGGTGAATCTAAAAACAGATTGTTCATAGATGAAATGAGTGAAATGAATTCAAATGGAATCTAAAGGAGAACGAAATGAAGTTGGAATGATTTTAAATCCAAAAAGACGTGCATACAAAATAACAGAAAATCAAAGAGCTGGAAAATTCATTGGGGAAATGAAAGAAATGTTTATTTATGGAAAAACGAGTATGGAGGAAGAGGAAATCGTGGAAGAAGGTTGAGAGTTGATTAATTTTGATTGAAAGCCATTTTGAGGTTAATATTAATGCAGTATTAATGTGCTGAAGATGAAATCATTTTAAGCTCTTTCTATATTTACTGAATCTAATTCACTTAAACTGAAAATTGAAGAACATGGAAAAACATGCATTGGAATTGATGAAACTCAGAAAAGGAGATTTCGAAATTGTAAATTCTGAAGCAAAACCGACCTGGATCTATCTTCTAATCCGAGATGTCACTGTCTGGACTGGTAGAGATCAAGATTTAACCAAGAAAAGGGCATACTCTTACCTCGAATTTGCTGAAAATTGCAAGAACTTGAAGAACTTGTAACAGTGCCACAGAAATGAATGGAAGAAACACTAGAAGAACGTCTAGAATTTCACTCCCTCTAAATTCAGGAGAGGAACCCTCAAAAGACAGCGGAAGGGCCCCCAAATTTGTGGTTGTGAGGGGATATTTATAGCCTCCCTCAAGTCCATGGAATTTGACAAAAAGAGAAAGCAAAAGAGAAAGAGAAAGAGAATGAGAAGGAGAAAGACCAAAATTCAACAAAGGGAGAGAGAAATCCTAATTAACTTTTTTCTTCCTCCACTAGAGTGTGTTGACCCTTGAGCATGGTCCTCCTTCCACTCATTGACTTGAAGTCACTCTTTGACTAGAAATTATGGCATCTCGACTGTTGACTTCCTTACATTCTGTATTCTCCTGAGTGTAAATTCCATGTTAAATCACCCTAAAGCAATAAAATCGTAGAATTCTATGGGAATGTTCCGGAGACAATTTTTCAACTTCTCAAGGTAATAATCCTTGGAAAAAGGTTAGAAAAGTCGTGAGAAATAATTCTCCATATTGGATGTAACTAAGAAGTAAAATTTAAAGGCAAACTCGATGAACATATAAATTTATCAATTCATGAATATTATGGTGCATTGATGTACTTTTCATAGAAATTATTAGCTAATATTTAGTGATAAATTGAGCTTTATCATGTGCCACCCAATTCTTCCATAAACTTTAATTTTTGTTCAATTTTACTACTTTTAGATTCCAATAACACATCTTTCGATCCACTATCATGTTTAAAAAAAAACCCTTTCCTATTAATTTCTTTTTTTGCATCATTGTGGCATTGATTTGATCCATTTACAAGTTGACATATTTCTATCAACTGTGAATTTGGGGTTGTTCTTCGTAGGCTAATGTCAATAATCCCCCAAATTTGCAATTTTAGCTTATGTCACTATAATTTGGTAGAAAATAATTAAAAATAATAATCTATCAAATGGAAATCATAAAAAATTAATAATACTTCATCTTCCCTGTGATTGACCTGAAAAATCCACTAAAAATATTTCTTTATTTAAAGTTGCCTTATTTTCATGAATTTATATATATTAAATTTTCTGAATTTTCTTAGCAACAATAGAAAATATTCAAACACAAATATGTAAGAAAATTATGATTGATATTATTCACAAGATTATGATAAATGATTCATAGATTTCATGCAAATAAATATATTATTTATCTGTGACATTATGACTAGCCTTGAGGTTAAGTGAAAAGATGACTAGGTGAAGTGCCACATATGGATAAACCTTTGCTGAAAAATAAAGGTTTAATAGGTAAATAATAACTATGTTTTTAATTTATTTATCTATGATTATTTAACCATTTAAGTGTAGTTATTATTTATTAGTCACATGCATCATTAAAAGAAAAAAAAATAGTTCAAAATATCAAATGAGCTCTTGTGAGTCTCGAATCAAAAATTTGGACAATGACACATCAGCTACTTATGTGGAGAAAATGATCTGCTTAACATTCGAATTTGGATATGAATAGAAAAATTATTCATTTATGAGAGATGAATCTCTAGTTCAAATTTCAAATCAAACAGATCATAGAATAGCAAGATTTTGAATTCGCAATGATTAGAGGTTGTTGCTGCGCATTCCGGAAAATGGTAAATATTCGAGCTGACTTTCTCTACTTTATCTCTCGAGTAAAATACAGAAATCCATTAGAAGATAATACCCTACAAGTAAAGAAAGCTGGAGAAATCAAAAATAATGATTCCACTTCGATCTACAACAAGTTATCTCTCTCACAATTAAGAAACATCACCACCAAACTTCAATTGTGTGCAAATTGTATCATCCTTTTTCATCAATAATTGGTGATCAAGATAAAGCTTAAATCTTTTAAGGAGGCTCTCCATCAGGCCCTAAGGTAACTAGGTGGTGAGTGGAGAGTTACTTTGGGCAAACACACGAAGTGCTATACGTCCTATTAAGGCTAGAGGATGTTGGATCTCTACAAAGGTCAAACTTAACATATTGAGGTTGTTGATCCCATCAAAATAAGTATTTATTTCTGAGGGAAATATTGGAATATCAGTGGGAAGGATCCATTGGGACTAGAAGTAGCTAGGTGATAGGCAAACTAGTATAAAAAAATCTTGCCACCTAGTGAGATCCCACCGGAAGAGAGAGAAAGTCATTATATTTATAGATAATCACGTAGAGTTCTGTTAACACATGTGTTGACACATCAGGCATCTAGGAAGAAAATCCAAGATTTTTAAAATACCAATCCACTACATTCTTAATATTTTGTCTATCCTTTAGATCTTTCAATATCAACTTGAAGAAATGTGATTTCATTACTATTAACCTATTATTCTTATGATATATTGTTAGTGCAGATGGAATCAATGTAAATGAAGAAAAGTTAAAGCAATTGATAATATCTCATTTCTTATATGTAATGTGAGTTAAAATAATAAAATATTACATCAATCTCATGAAAATAAATTATAATTGCTGAAATAAATTATATTTTTGAGTCTTTTCATAATTTTTCATGAATTTTACTTAATTTTGATGATTTATTTCAGATTAAAATGAATTAGTTACTATTTTATAAAATAAATAAATAGATAATATCTATTATTAGGCATAGCTATATAATTTCTACTTGAACCGACACTTTGGAACATGCCACATCATCCTTTTCTAGTGGCGAATCAATTGATGATCGATACTTATATCACACTAATATTCTTTGATTTTTCAAGATGCACCACATACCCCCAAGAGTAAATTGATTGAAAGGTGGAGAGCACGCCACGTAATCGACATACAAGTCACAGAGGGGCATATCAACTATTATAGATTATCTTTGGATAAAATTGAGATTATCGATTATTGTCGACAAAATAAAAAGGGTAGGCATTCGCCAATGACAATCATTCTGTCTTCTCCCTCCTCTATGTGATTAGAGCCTCCGACAGCTAGCAAACCCTCCTCCTTACCCCCTTGACTGCATCTAGAGCCTCCCGTGGGTAGTGACATGTCTTCTCTTTTACCCTAGATGGCAGTGACAGTGGCATCGAATCCTTCTCTCCATGGAATCCTCCTAGTGAGTAGCATGGAGCCGTAGGATGATATTCATGTGCCTTATAGAATGGTGTTGATAACTTGTGAAAATTATATGTTAATGTGCTATTAAATCAAGGAGAATAATACATATTTGAGAATTATTTCACAAGTTATCATGTTAATTATTTTATTTGGAATTTAATGAGCCTCTTTATTTAAATTCATATTTTATCAATAAAAAGAAAATTGATGAAAATTTATTTCATATTTTGAAGCTTAATTCTCATTTATTCTATCTATTAAATAAAATTCTATTGTGCTCAATCTTTATAATTTTTAATGAATTATTTATATTGAAACAAATTTTCTATAATTTTTTTGAGAAATTTATGAATTAAATAAGAATAAAAAATAGTTTAATGAGCTCACCAATTAGTGGGCCTATGTGGGCCCAGGATCTCATCCATCTAATGTGTTTCTAGTGTCATAGATTTAACAAATAGAAGAGTGACACATCACCTATCGATTATTGTGGATCAACAACGCACAAATCCTATGGTTCTTAGCTTGGCACGTGGTGAGGACACATGTGTAAATATTAGTTATCATCTAATAAAGTAGATATATCCCAATACACATGTGGCAGGAAATATTTACAAATATAGATTATTGTCTCATAAAGCATATAATATCCATTATTCTCATGTGTGACGGCAAGAAAAATCTAGAAAAATCGAGTAAAATCTATAAAAACCAACAAAAATCAGGAAAAATCCAAAAAAATAAAAAATCAAAATAGAATGCTTGATTTTCAGATCAAAAGAATAAAAATGAACAAAAAGGATGTAAGAGAGAGATAGATCTTTTTCAAATTATTTTTGAGCTGTTCTTGAGAGAAAATAATTATTCTTCTCTTTCATGTGAAAATAGAATTCCAAGAAATGTACCATTGATTTTTAATCATTCTTCTCTACCCTTCTCAACTTAAATCTATTATGTTGAATTGGATACAAGATTGGGAAGAGCTACCTAGAGGTCAACATTAAGCAATACATTCCAAGGGTTGTAAGCTTCATTTTTAATAGAGCTTTCATCATTTTCTTGTTGATCTGTGAAATAAATTGATTTTTTTGGCTTTAATCATTTCTTTACTTGTTTCTTTTCCATTTTCATTATTCTAAAGCATATTTCATTTATTTTTCTAATTTTTTTAAATTTTAAATCTGCATCTACATTTATTTATCATTTTATTTCTTTCATTTCTTTGAATGTAAATTTAAATCTTCAAAATTAAAGAATAAGAATATTTCTAAAAGCATTCCCTAAGGGGACGACCTAGCTCAACACTATATCCATTTAATATTTTTTTTGGTGAATATAATTTTCTAAATTGACCTAGGGTTACATCAAGTGCGACACGATTGGACAATACAAAGCCATTCCGCTGGCATTTCTTGCTGTTCTAGAGATGGACCCATTGAAGGAGAGCATTAGTTTTATATTTATTTCTCATTTTATTTAGTTTTGTCACAAACGATAATTTCCAGACATTCACCGAAATAATCGGAAGAACACGCTATTCACTTGATCAAAAGGGCTTCTATCTATCTCAAACCTTCTGTAACTTGTCGTGAATCATCCATGGAGAGATTTTGAATCATTTTCTATTGATTTCAATCAAGAAATCTAGCAGAAATTCCTTGCTATTTTTCCATCGAGCTGAAATTCTTAACCCCATTTCTATCTCCCAAAAACTCATTTGAAAGTCCCTTCGAAATCCCACATCTATTCCTCAAAATTTCTTCCTCTAATCCCTTCTAAATCCCACATCCATCTCCCTTTTTCTCTTTCCTATTTATTAAATATTAGTTTCTATTATGTAATTTATAAAAATTCTAAAAAATTATAGAATCACTAGAATAATAAAATCAAAATTAATATCCATGATAGGTTATTCCTACACCCTATGTTCAATCTGGGACTCATTGCTTTACTAATTATTCATTGAGTTTTAGTTATAAATGTTATTATATTATGGGTATTTAGATCTAACAACAAATGCTCATCATCTTTTTGGCACCATTGCTAGAGAGTATGGTTTTAATTGGTTTTTATTGATTTGATTTTAGTATTTTTGTGATTCCTAAAGAAAACTATTATTGCATGCATTTTTTTTAGTATTAGATATTTGTTTGTTTCTCTAGAAGCCTTAATTATTTAAATTATTTCATTTAATTACATTCAGCATTTTATTTCAGTATTTTATTTAAGCATTTCAGTTCAATTTGGATATTTCTATTGATTCTTGCTATATTTAAATTCCTTATTATTACAAGAATCATTTTTATTCATATTTTTCTAAAATTGCGTATCATTGAGGATTGCATTTAAAATAAAAATAAAAAAGTTGATAAAAAATAAAATAAAATTTCCTGTTAGTCTAAATCAGAATCTTCTTGAAATTTTCAGAAAAATTTGTATTACTCAGTTTGGCTGAATTTTAAAAAGTGACATTTATTTTATGCATGGTAGAATAAGTTTGCAGCCCATTCTAGAAAGGCTAAATTTAAATAGAGTTAGAGCTCAATCTAAACAAAATTTAGGGCCTATTGTGGAATATCCAGGAGCTAAAAAAGACAGAAATTTAGAAACTTTAGAAGCTGAATCATCTCACATGGATCCTAGGCCAAACCCTATGATTCGAGGTGAGAATCCTCAACCCTCTAAACCCATCTATGATTGTTATGCTCCTTATTTATATAGACCTACCTTGCAGGTTAGAGCTCCCATTCAACCTAATGTTCAATTTGATATTTGTCATAGTACTTTACAAATGCTTCCTGAATTTAGGGGTCTAGAAAGTGAAGAGCCACATCAACACATTGCTAGGTTTTTAGTTGCATATGAACTCATTCATATTCCTAATATTCCTCAAGATGCATTGATATTATGATTATTTCCATATTCACTTCATGATGGAGCTAGAGATTGGATCACATCTTTACCTCATGCGATTACCACATGGGCTGAAGTAGAAAAAACATTTCTTAGAAAATTTTATCTTGTAGGTAAAACTCATGCCACGAGGAAGGCTATTCTCCAATTTACTCAAAAATCAGGAGAAGCATTTCATGAATCTTGGAAAAGATTTAAGGAACTTCAAAGGAGGTGTCCTCATCATGGAATTGCCAAGTGGCAGTTAAATCATGTGTTTTATGATGGTATCACTAACCAACATAAAACATCATTGATGTAGCATGTGGAGGAACATTATCTTCCTAGTCTACTCATCCTAAACCCTAGGAGTTAATATTCTAGTAGTCATCATGAATCTAAATCTCAAGGTTTTCAAAATATTGAAGCTGTCACTACTCTTAGGAGTGGTAAACAACTTCATGATCCATATCAACCTGAATTAGTAGCCAAATATATTCCTAATTATATTGATGATGATGATGATGATATTTTAACAAGAAAATAAGCAAACAAAAGAGGAGAAAAATCAGCACCTATATCAAGAAAAAAAATCCATTGGTAAAAGAGAAAGAAATTCATAGAAAAGAAGTCCCATTTCCTAAAGCTTTAGAGCCAAAAATTAGGAAAAGAATGGAACCTAATGAAGAACTTTTGAAAATATATAGCCAAGTTCAGATTTCTATTCCTTTAGTTGATGCAATTAAACATATACCTACATATGCTAAATTTTTGAAAGATTTGTGCAAACCTCATAGGTCGTCTAAAAAGATTGCATTATTTGAAGAAGCTAGTGCAATTATCTCTCATTCTATGCCTAGGAAGTGTAAAGATCTAGGAGTTCTTTTAATTTCATGTCAAGTAGGAGATGTCACATTTCATAATGTTCCTTTTGATTTAGGAGCAAGTGTTAATTTACTACCAACTGTTATTTTTCATCATTTTGATTTAGGAGAGTTGAAACCAACTTCAGTGTAACTTCAATTAGCTGACAAATAAATTAAGACACCTAGGGGATTCTAATGTAGTAGAAATGTGGCATTTAGCTCTCTAGAAGAGCTGATGACAAAGGTAGTAAAGGAGAGGTTGAAATCACGACTTGAATGCTTGAAAATCGTGATTTCTGGCAGAGCCTCCTCATCTTAAATCCACGAAATGAAGAAGATAAATCTCTTGAATCCACAATGGTTGATCCTGAATCCACAGAATCAAGAATTGGTTCCCTAAGTCCAGAAGGGATGCTAGAGTTTACCAGTAGAAGGGAGAATCTCTCAAGAAGAAGAAACTCACAAAATTTTATTGATAAAATAAGTTGAATGCCCTTGGGCTACATGGGGGCATCCTTAAATAGGTTAGAGCCTGTGAAAAGGGCACCAACTTTGAATTTCAAACAAAATTTTAAAATTAGGGGAGAAATAACTGTAGGAAAGTGTCATAAATAGGAAGAAGCTTAAAATAGGACAAAATAGGATTATAGAAGGTGGTAAACATAGAAGGTGATGTCTAAAATAGAAAGAGAACAAAAAAAGGATGAGACCTAAATATAGAAAGTGTCAAATATGGAAAGTGCTCTAAATGTGGAAGGTCTAAAAATAGAAAGTGAACGAGATGTTGAAAGGACCTAAAAGTAGAAGGCTCTAAAAATGGAAAGTTCTAAAAATGAAAAGTTTATTTTCAGGTCTTCAGGTCTTCTGCTCCAATAGATGTCATATTGGTTGGCTGTATTAGATTCTTAGAAGATGTCATAATTAATGTGAAAGGGTGTAGATTTTCAATCAATTTTCTTATTTTAGACATGCTTATTTTAGTTGATCCTACTTATCCTCTTACCATTTTAGGAAGACCATTTCTTGCAACAGCCAAAGCAAAAATTAATTGTGAAAATGGAATTGCTAAGATTATAGCAAAAGACCATGATATTTTTTAAAATGTTTTGAGAAGCTCTAAATTTCCACATGAACATGATGATGAAATAGAACATATAGATATGATTGAATCATGCATTAAAGATCTAAATCATATTGAAAAATTAATGAATTTATTTCTCATTTTGACTTACATGATACAAACTATCAATCTTGTGAGAAAGAATCATTAAACCACAACATAGGATCTCTTTTATCATCTTTAGATATTCTTCCCAAATTAGAGCTCAAATCTTTTCTAAATTCATTGAAATATATTTTTCATGTTCCTAATAAGACTTTGCCTGCCATCATTTCATCTTTGTTGAATTTCGAACATGAAATGAAAACTTTAGAAAAACTATAAGATTATGAACAAACATTAGAATGGATCATGAATCTTGTCAAGAGGACTAACTCATCTGATTGTGTGCATTGCATATATGATGAAAAAAAGGTTAAAAAAATAATAGAAATATTATATGGGGTGTACTCAAAAGAAATTTTAAGGGAAGAAACAATTAAAGAGTTAGATGGTGAAATTAATTGGCCTAAGTGTAAGAACTAATAGGTCTGGCTGAAGACATTAAACTTAGCGCTTATTGGGAGGCAACCCAATGTTTTTATTTTTTTTCAATTTATTCCTTGCTTATAGTTTAGATATTTCTTATTTCAATAAATGAATGATAGTTTTGAATAATCTTTACCTCATCAGCAAGAAATTTGCCATTAATTGTCCTCAAATACTTACTATTTTATTTGCTGAATTTTATGAGATATGTCATATCATTGAGGAAAATTCTGATTTTAAGTTGGGGGGTAAGGAAAATTCAAATATTTTTTTATTTAATGCAAATTTATATTTTTCTTTTATGCTTTTAAGTGTAGGAAATTTTTATTTCAATAAAGATGGGTCTGGAGTAGCAAGAATGACCAAGTGCTATCTTTCTAAACTTTGCTTTCCAATGGTTTAACTTTCGGAAATATTTGTTATATCATTTAGCAGTTTGATTTTTTTATCTTGGGGGAAGGATGATAGAAATAGAACATATTCTTCTTATTTTCATGCTATAGATTTGAATATATTTTATGGAATAAAAATGCAGCAAATTATGATCATGCAACATGCTAACTATGTTCTTAAATGCCGCATTTCATGCATGAGAAATAAATTAGTAAGAATGTGATATCAAAGGACACTAAGATAATCATTTTAGGTTAGGAAAATGATTCAAAGAGCATGAAATGTTAGAATACTCTTGGTTACAAATAGATGACATAGTTTTTTATTTTACAGATTTATTTTTCTTGATCTTGATAGATGATACTTTCTATGATGTGAG